>JAQJVK010000009.1:21513925-22773925 GCA_035578135.1 Flexamia atlantica | reverse complement strand
TTGTGTCTTACTCACGCTACGTTGATGACACGTTAGTAATATTCAATGGTAACAAAAGGCAAATAAACTCACTCTGTAAGCATATGAAAACTTTTCACAAAAATTTAAAGTTCACCCTGGAAGAGGAGATTAACGATTCAATAAATTTTCTGGATCTAACAATAACCAGATTTCAAGACCAACTGAAGTTTAAAATATTCAGAAAGCCAACTACAACTATCCAAACCATACATAACACTTCTCACCATCCCGTAAATCAAAAAATGGCAGCGCACAATAGTTTTATACATAGGCTAATGTCAGTTCCCTTAAGGCATGAAGATTACCATAACGAAATAGAGATTATTAAATTTATTGCAGTATCAAATGGATACAAGAGCGAAATGATTGATAGAATGATTCACAAACAACGAACGAGAAATAGACTTAACAAATCAGACTGTGAACGAAAATATGCATCACTGGAATATGAAGTTTCATTGAATAATGTAATCAGAAATGGTTAAAAACAACTTTATTGTCTCCCTCAAAACATCTAACAAACTAAATAACATTCTGAAAGATAAACCTAAAAATAATAAAGAAACTGGAATATACAAATTGAAGTGCAACGATTGCCCCAGCATTTACATTGGACAGACTGCAAGATCATTTAACGTAAGGTCTAAGGAACATTTACCGAAACAGTCAAAACAAAAGTCAAACTCAGCATATGCCAACCACTTAATTGATAACAACCATAGTTATACTAATATTGAAAATAATTTAGAAATACTCCATAAATGCAATAAAGGCCCATTCATGACCACAATTTAGGAGTTTGAAATATATAAGGCCGTAAAACAGGACCCTCAGAATGTTTTAAACGACAAGCTCTCTTTCGCATCAAATATTATTTTCAATACTGCAATGACAATAGTTGAGGAGGGACACAGACAAAAGCGCGCACCTGATAAGAATGGTTAGAGTAGGGGTGGGGAACAAGGAAAACATTGTCACCGGAAGCGGTCAGTCTAGGCTCTACCTCCGCGCCGCCCGCCACGTAATCGATCGATTTAATTTGTGGCCACTTAATTGTCGTGTGTGTCCGTGTGTGATCAATGTTAAATGTTTTCAAAACCTCAATGTTTTTTTAAAATTTCGACGTGTTCGTAAGAACGAAATGAAAACGTTCGCCTGAAGATGACATTTTAAAGATCGAAACCGGTCACCTTTTTTAAGGATTTTTGGATCACTTGACAACAGGTATTTAAACCAGAACACGTATCCTACGAATCTTCGACGAAGATGAAGATTTCGGACCTAAAAATCTATTGTGGACTATGAATTATTTGTAACGTTACGAGTGTGGATTTTGAAGTACTTTGAATCTACGCCATTTCGTCCATGATTAGGATTTTCAATTTTAGTCAATGGTATACCGTAGACAACACATAATAATATAAAAGTAATTTTTTTAAGATTACTCATTGGTAAAAAATTAACAATTCATTAGAGATACCAATTGTCAGACGATGCTCTTAAAAATCTCAAATCTCAAATCTACAGAAAGAAGAAGTACTCTTTCTACGCCGATGAGCGTAGCCGTTTATTTATTGTTTATTTTCTTATGGGCTTATCCTGACAGACAAATTAATTAATTAATTAAGACATATGAACAAAATTTATTATTACTTGTATTTTAACATTTTGTAATTTTCCACTATCCTTTGAAGCCTAATAATCTTCGAATACGCTACTCACGCCATCTCGCGTGAACTTCAGTAACTTCGCAACATAACTTGTTAATGCCCTGCAGCTGTGTGTAGCATCCAGTCCCTCCCTTTATCTGCTCTCTAGTTTGTTCAAATTAATCCTTACATACCTGTAAAAATCCTAATGCTTCTAAATTCTTCAAATGTAAATAAATAAGATGTTTATAAATAAGATATAAATATACATTAATTCACTTATAAAAAGATTGAATGTATATCTATATATGAGATTGATTGGTCCTTAAGTTTTATCTACATATGTATACATATATTTTGCCTATGAATAAAGTGTAAAGCACCATTCCAGGATTCAGTATTATCAATAAAAACTTCTTTTCTTACTAGAGAAGTTTAAAGCTTGTTTGTGGAAGTTTACTTGGTGCAGGAAATAGGTTTTTTTACATGTCCTAAAGTTTTGTTTTGCTAAGAGTGATTTTAAACTTGGCTTGAAAAGAACATAGAGGATAATGGTCGAATTTAATCATTTACCGAAATTCCGGGTTGGTTTAAAATACGGTATAGCCTTTGTTCCAAGAGAACCTCTGTAGGAAGTAGGAACGTTTTAGGGGTATGCAAATACTCAAAGATATTGCAACGAATCAACTCCGAGGTAAATGTGCTTAAATTGTTTCTTCCTTGAGCATCAGAGAATAAACATAAAATTATTACAGATATTATAATTTAAAGACACTTAAGCATAATACGTATATAGGTAATTTTAAAGCAAATATGGATAAAGCATGAGCGAAAAACAATAACATAGGAATGTAATGTTATTGCAGCTTTTAAAAATGTTTCAATGGGGTACAATAGTTTAAGAATAAGGTCATCGCTTTCTAGAATTTCTTAAGGTCGATGACAGATTTATTGAATGATGTTACTTCACCAAGAAATTACCCCTCGCCAGCCTAAGTCAAGTTCAATTATCTTATGTTCAACCCTACTAAAGATCGTAGCTTTTATACCTGCCCTAGCAACTTAAAACCTATAACTCTCTCACCTATCCAAAAATAAGGTCGTTATTTTAAAATAAATAGCTGTAGGTCACTGCTCCCCCACCTAACCAACTCATGGTGGTTACTCCCCCACCCACTCTAACCTAAGGTTACTCTTAAATCTACCTAAACCAAAGGTCGTCAGTCCCCCACCTAGCCCAACCTAAGGTCGTTACACTCCCCTACTTGACCCAACCTAAGGTCACTCTTACATCTACCTAAACCTAAGGTCATCACGCCCCCACCCACCCTAACCTAAGGTCACTCATAAACCAACCTAAACCCTAGGCGGTCAATCCCCCACCTAGCCCAACCTAAGGTCGTCACACTCCCCTACTTGGCCCAACCCAAGGTCGTCAATCTCTCTCCTACCCAAGCTCGTTACTCTCCCTCCAACACGCAACCCGAGCTTGTCAATCTCCCACCTACCCCAACTCAAGGTCGTCACTCTCCTTCTTGCGCCAACTCAAGGTCGTCACTCTCCCACCTAGCCCAACCTAAGGACGTCACACTCCCCTACTTGGCCCAACCCATGGTCGTCAATCTCTCCCATACCCAAGATCGTCACTTTCCCTCCAACCCGCAACCTAAGCTTGACAATCTCCCACCTACGCAAACTCAAGGTCATCACTTTCCTACCTACCGCAACCCTAGGTCGTCACTCTCCTTCCTACCCCAACCCGAGGTCGTCGCTCCTGATCTGCCATAACTCTCACCCGTGTTGCAGGAGCGATGGTCGCGCGGCCGCAGCAGGGAGCGGAGACGGCGGCGCGACGGGCCGGGGGCGGCTGGGGGCGGCGCGGGGGTGGGGTCGGGGGCGGTGGAGGAGAGCCACAGCACAGACTACGCCGCCGACAACTCCAGTGAGCACAGCAGCTCGGTGACGCCGCTGACCCAGTCGCCGCGACACAGGCCCCCGCCGCCGGGTGAGTACTCGCTCACTTGTATCATGTATCAATCTAGTTGTAATCAAGTTTTGACTAAGTTGTAATCAAGTATCACGTTATATCGAATCAAGTTTAGTTTTATCACGCCAGGAGGTATAGATTGTTTCTTAAATACTAAATCATAAATTAAAGTACAATATGCGTAAAATAAATATTCATATGTACGACGGTTTTGATTCAGGAATTATCAAACAATTTAAGCTGAATTAAAACACGTGTAACCTAACCTTTATGAATATCAAATGTGCTTCCTTTAAAGTGAAAATTGTTTTGCGTGTTTCATTCACTTAAAATAGTGAACAATAAGACTTCATACACTTTTCTAACATCGTTAATTGTGTATTTTGAAGGTAAAGAAAATCATTTTTCCATAAACTTTATCCCTGGAATCAATAGGATTGAAATGTAAGGTAGAAGTAGAAGGAAAAGCATTTAATCCGTTTAAAGGACAAACCCTTCGTGATGTTGAGTTCGAAGTTGCAGGAACACTAGTTGGGTAAACAAAGTCAAGGAAATGAATAATGGATCGAAAGGAAGACGAAAGCGCCGGACTACTTTTAAAACGCTAGGAGTTATACATTTTTAAAATACTGCAGTTTTTAAGACATTCAAATACTCTACGGTAATGTTTACTTTGAGTTAAAGACAACAATTCCTCAGTCAAATCGCGAGTTCCTAAGCTTGAGCTTTTGCTTTTCTGCATAAATTTGCTCTACTGATAATTTAAATTTTAATCTAATAATAACTTGAACGAGTGATCTTCAATCATCATACATTAAGAGTGATCCAGGGCTCTAAATCTATTTATTGAAATATATATATTGATTGTGTCCAACTCAGATATTCCAAAAAAATCCTTGTCATAGTTGAAATATTTACCAATAAGACACAAATAAATTCGAATAAACAGTACCGTAATGAAAATCTTAAAATCAATAATATCAGTGAGTGTAGGAAATTGGTGGATTATTTTGTAAACACAAAAGTTTATTAAATCAACTTACGAACTTGGATACTTATTTAGGATTTCAACCTAAAAAAGTTTCAGCTTCACAAAAGACCACAAGAACGCTAGAAGCAAGAACATAAACGCTGAATAAACTCGTGCGCAGACCTTGTTGATGTTGCAGCGCCTGCACTGCCTAGCATAACAGCCCGTCGATATTGTTATTTATAGGTATAACAGCTCGTAAACTGGTTTCGAACTACTTTGACTTTGTCAACACGTCAAGACTATTCGTCGTTTTTATTTGTGAAAGGTATTTCCGGACGTCACTTCAAGCACCACAAACTCAAAATGGGTGTAAATTGAAATACCTTTGAGCACCGAAGAAACGCGTTATGGTCTACATGAGACGTTTCGACTACCGATACTTCAAAAATAATATTGTTAAGTAGAAACTTTTAGCTCCGAAACGCTTCTAAACTAATCATTTCAATTATAAAAAAATAAAATGAAACTCGTATTAAAAAGTGCATTTGCTATTAAAAAGGATGACATGTTAAACTGAGTAAAATAAATAGTTTAACAGTTGAACCATTGGCTTTAATGGTTGAACCTATAAAACGACTTTGTTATAACAAATCATATAAGTTTAAAGAGTACCTGTAAAGTCAAGAAAATCAAAGTATACTAAGGGAGTCTGGTGCACATAAATCACTCCACAATAACTAGGTTTACGATGTAAAGACATTTCCGTTAAGTGCAACGTCAAATCCCATATAAAGGTCATAAAAGTTAGCAACGTGAATTCGAAACTCACTGCGAGTGTGTTTTCGACTAAATTACACTTTGGTGGCTATTAAGTCTTCAGTGTTAAGATTATTGTTGCTTGCCATGTAATGTCTGTTACCTGATTTTTAATTCAGCAGTAAAATGTTATTTAAAATTATTCATCAAGCATAGAGGACTTTCGTTTCTGTGGCATAAATCTAGCGAAAGTAAACCTTGTAAAGGCGATTTTTACACTTGATTTCAACATCATCATTTTGTGGCATATTTGGTTTATTTTGATGCACCGTTATTTTGAAATGCAGTAAAAGGAAATTTTGTATCTTCCCTGAAAGTAAATTTTCCCAAGTCGTCAGCAATATTACAAAATGAATATTAAAGTAACTGAATTTGTCGTTGTTTTAAATAAACAGGAACATTTGTATACTTTTTTCTTTCTTTAAGACGATTAGCCTGACATTTTACTCTCCATCCTCCATCGTACTAACATCGTAAAATCAAATGGCATCGTTCAACAAGGTATCTTTTATATGTACTCATTTAGAATTTTGTCCAAGCAAACCATTTAATTCAAGATCGATGTAAAAGGATAATGAAGCAAAATCGTAACGTGCGGCCGCTCATTGACTGTGGTCTTCTCGATTAGGCGAACTGCCAGGCTATCACTGTTTGGTGCCAGCAGAGGGCGCGTTTGTAAGTCACTTTTGTTTTCACCAAGGGAAAAGAAGGATCAAGAAAATGAACATAAAATACATAATTTTTGTAGTTGTGCTGTTATCCATTTTGTTTAGGTTTATTCTATTACATTACTACTATACTCTCGGGTTGTTCTTATTTTATTTGATTAATTTTAAACCAAGAGCATTAGTATATTCATTTTTGCTGTACTCTAAACTTAAAACGTGTTTCTCTCCAATTGAACATATTTTATATTGTTTGGATCGAACAGAGGTAAAGTCCATCTTCGAACCAAAAATTCCCAAATCGGTTTGAAATCCTGAAACCACTTTTGAACGTTCGATACTGGAACATGTTTCATATCTTATATCAAGTTAACAAAAGGACAAAATTAAAAAGCAAATAACACTTAAACGTTTAGAATACTTCCTCAGTATGTATACATGAATTAAAAAAACTGAGAAATTTTAATCGAATTATACTCCGTGGTATATACAACAAACAATAGTGAAAATCATCAATCTAGAGAAACTATTGGAGTTTAACTAGTTAATAATAATTTGACAGCATTTGCTTTTTGATGCAAAAAGATAGGTATCACTTGTTCATAGGGCTTAAGAAGAAAACTTCTGAAAAGGGCTATTGTATTTAGATATTGTAAATATTTACTGCCCAAAGTAGTAACAAAGTCTACAAATCTTAGTAACCCTTTGAAGCATACAATCAAATAAGAAGAGCTGAGATAAATGTTCTCTTTCACTCTTTATTACCCCAGTACTATTTCGTCGACCACACAACGCAGCAATAATGTGGGCTTCACGGCATGGTGGATGGATATTGCTTTTTATAAAGAAGAGAATATAATGATATAGTCGAGATGTATTTAACGGAAATGTTGTTGAAATAATTTGTTTAACCCAATAGAATACGACTTATAATTATTAATATTCTTTTGAAACACAAAAATTATATGATTATGTAATTATATATATATCTCAAAAATGTATGATTATATGATTTTACATCATCATGATATGATGATGTAAAATCATATAAAGGATACATATAAGGAATTAAATATATTAGGCCACGGAAATGAACCAGGTTAAAAAATAAATATCGCAAAAATAATAAACAAATAGTGTTGTGTACCACTATAGTAGAATTATTAATAATTTTTGTGTTCTTATTCGATGTGTTATAGTGTTTTATCTCATTTTAATCTCTATAAGTACATTACTTATATTACTTTTTATCCATTAATACAACTTGCTCTTTTCCAATTATAAAATATGAACCTTTTCACAAAATATTCCTCGACATTTAAATGTAAGTTTAGATGTGGAAAACCTACCATAATGAATGAATATGAGAATTACAGTAGAGTAATACACGGCCGAATTGCTTACCTTGATCTGCGACTCAAGATTTCTTTGATGCTTGCTACAAAATCCATTTCAAAACCGAACAGAGCAATCTGTATTCATTTTGTGTTCCAACGCAGAAAAAATAAGCTACCTTTAAAATGATTTTTCGTTTGAATGCTTTAGACTTTCAAATCAACAAAACATACAACTAAGTGCCACCCAGAAATAAAGTTACCAGAAATAAAGTAGCAGTACCAGAAATAAAGACGTGTATCTGGTACAATGATTGTTGCAAAAATTATTTATTAGATATCGTCTAGAGATAACCACTTAAAAGAATAGAATTATATTTCGGAGTATTATATTCTTAACTATACTTTGTTACAATATCAGAAAACCACCTACAACTACATTTTAAAGGTGAAAATAGTTTATTCAAATAAATATGCAAAACCACCAATGGGAATGCTTTACATTCCAAATACAGTAGGCTAAGCGAGACGATCGAAGCATGGGTGGTGGCCGCATACCATGCACGCGTCTTGCCCTCTTCACTGGCCACAATCACAATGTGAGTTCTGCAGATTTAGCCAAAATCACAATCTCAGTTCTGCAGATTTAGCCACAATCACAGTGTGAGTTCTGCAGATTTATACAGTACCTTTGACTGAATTCATTTAAACTTTCACGTTTTAAGGAAAGAGTTGTTCAAAAGAGCAAAGTATGAAGAACAAGTCTACTACTCCTTTAACCTCTAAGCCTTACTTATCTTTTAATCTCCTCTCATTCTTTTGCTCCACAATACAAAACACTCTTATTATATTTCTCACTCATTTCGCATAATTTTATGCGTTTTTTTCAATAATTCGGTTAAATATCAAGCCATATAAATATTAAATATGGCGTACGTCTTATATCTTGTCCCCAGGTCGCAATCTTTTTTATCAAAGGTTTACTTTTTCCCTAAATCGTTTCTAGCATTAGTTAAATATACTTTTACTTTATTTAAAACGTTTGGGTTTCCTTTGTAATCAAAACTAATTCCACAGGTATGAACCGATTTTAACAATGTAGGTGTCGCCGAAGGAGCTCGTGAAGTTTTGTATGACACAAAATGTATGAGGGAAGAGCCCAGGCACCCTTTACGAGCGGTATTTCTCTATAAGATTTATCATTGGCCATAGTATTATGTTATGTTTTTTATCTTTATCAAGGTAACATGTATCATGACCACAACAGTCACAGAAATATTTAAATTTCACATGATTGCATAATCATATCAAGTCAAGTTTTTTCAAAACAATATTAAAATAATTCTATAACTTATGATTTTTACTCGCAATAATATGAAAATCCGTACATTATCCGGGACTTCCTTATTTTGTTTCGCCATTAAGGACATTGTATTCCGACATCTGACATTGTACCGTGTGTCCATAATATATTCATCGGGGTTTAGTTATATATATCTCACTTAATTCTTGTCCCTCAACACTGTGATTCACACGTGGTTAAAGAGCATTCTTTTAATTTTTTTTAATAATCATGAATTCATTGTTCATTGTTACCCTTTTTATTTTCTTTCATTAGTTGTTTTTAAAATGCCTACAATTGAAGAAAAAACCTTCGGTGTCTTAAGACATGATACAAGTTTTTCTTTAATAACTGTCAAGCGTGAGTTCTTCAGACCGTCGGAAGATCTGCTCCAACAGAGCATTTTGCGATGGTATCGGCAGTTCAAAAACACAGGACGAACAAAAAAGTAAAACTAGCTTCCTCCTTCCCTTGGCCCATTACTCCCCCCTCTTTCTTTTTCTTTCTTTGATTTTCTATATCTATTCATTTTATATCCATTTAAGGTACACATTAACTACAAGTTTTAGTATAATTTATTACAATTTACTCTTGAGAATGTTTAGAAGTATTCAAAACAAAAAATTTGTTTGCTCCTAAAACGTAAGAATCCCAGTCGACCAAGTTTATCTGTCGCTAAAATAAGTAGACTCGCTGATAGTTGGCGTGGCCGCTGTGCTGAGGATGACCTAGCTCTCCTAAGGTGGCAACTCCGTTCCCCGGACCTTACTGTATGCGATTTCTTTCTCTGGGGCTATTTAAAGGACAGGGCTTCTCATCCCGCCATTAGCTCAAACCCTGCCAGAGCTCCGAGAAATGATTCACGTTGCAATGACATCAGTAAGCCAGGATATGCTTTCCAACGTGTGGGCAGAGTTGCAACATGAACTGGAAACATGTTTCGCTGAAAACGGGCAGCATATAGAGGAACTTTAGTGATATCAAACAAAACGAGAGCTTTCTCTTTCAATCCATGCAATTTTTAGAAACGTTCATGTATCTGAAAGCTCAATAAATTATTTTATAGCCCGATGAATATTTTTTGGACACCCGATATTAAAATACCTGACGTTAATAAACACGGTTTTCATGTAAACCCACGTGTTATTGTTGGAATCGAATCCATTGAATAATTGTACAGTGAAGAATACCTTCAAAACCCGTTCAAAAGTTAATAGAAAATATATATTTTATACACAGGGGCTTTATCACGTGCACAACAACTCGTGAACTGTTTAGGAATTAAATTAAAAAATGCTCAGGCTTTTGTTTATTTTAACATACTCTACTATTTTATTAGTTCATTAGTTCATTTTATTTCTGAAAGTCTCGAGTATCATAATGTGCATTGTACTCACAATATGTGTCGAAAAGAAACCGGGAAACGAAATGCTTGCACGCTTTATTCCATCACAGAAGGATTACGGGCCTTCTCTCCCTTAACGGATAACATTTACACCTGCGCAAAGTTTTCACCTCTGAATCAAAAGCATAGTAAAAGTATATTTTTGAAAATAAATGGATTAAGTTATATTTATTTTCCTCAAAATAAGCTTTAGGTGACGAAATTATTCAAAGTGCACAGTTCATTGAGTGTGTTTGTTACTATCAATATTATTTAAAATGTAATCTCTCATAGGGAAAGAATTCGTTATTCTAAACGATTGTTATTATAGCTACATCATGGCTGTTTAAATTTAATATTTAGGTATTATGTATGTTTTTTTACTGTGAATTCACTTATTTAATTATAAAGAATATTGTATATTGTGTGGATGGTTAGGAATTTTCTTTTTCTAAAACAAATGTCCTATTCCGTTACGCTTAGGGTTTTGCCTGAAATGATTTCAATTTCAAATACTCTTTTAGGAGATAAAGCCATCCTCTGATATTATATGTGATGCGATAGTATTTCGTTGTCTTCCTTCTCCTGTCAGATCAGCCTCATCCTCTTCAGAATATCTTGGAATAGTTGACAATTTCCATATGGTGAACACAAATAAAGACGAACAAGCAAAGATATTACACTTCCTTTTTCGATGACTTGTAAGACTTGTAAGCCGTGTTTATGACTGCAATACATATATGATTTATTTATTTACAGTACATATGTATGATTACATATTTGTGATTTATACGTCAGGTCTACATAAAAAAGTATATTCTAGTTTGATTAAAGGCTCAAAAAACTTGCAAAAGAAAACAAACAACACTGACAATGCTTGTACATGTACTACCATTGATTTTATATTCTACAAAAAATATTTTTAAAAAATCGTAGAATATAAAATAATGGTACTTGAAACTCTTTGACGATTCGATCGGATACTTCTTGAAAACATAAATAATTCAGAAAAGGCTAGAAAACATTCAAAGTATAATATTTGCATTTTAAGGACAGCCATACCAGGACTCCTCTATACTACGTTTTGAAAGTCACCAGCGTAATATACATTCCATAGTCTTTATTGGCTTTAACTAATTGTTTCCCCTTTAAAACTGAGGCGTGATAAAACAATTTTGACAAACTTTATTAACTGTGTAGAATTTAACTGCCAACTGCATCTTTAATGTTGACTAGAGATGAATGTCCTCATCAACAGGTCATCAAGACAAGAAGTCCTACCCCCGAGGCGTGTTACAAACCTTCCTGACACGTTCTTCATAACACAAGCTGGATAATTTACGAAACGAACCAAAAAAACATTAATGCAGACGATTTTATAGAATGCATCTGAAGAAGGGTTAGTTTCTAAATGCTTCAACATTTTTTTTTACGAAGTATCAACCTTTTTATAAGATAATTAATATTTGCTTTGGCCCTACTAACTAAGTTATACTTTTTTCCTGCTCTGCTCTTTTATTTTTCAAATTTTTGTGTTTGATGTATGAAAACACTAGTATTTAATTTGAATCAAACCTAACTAATAAACTATGAATTTCATATACGAAAATCCCATTACAAGCCTCTTCCCATCAGTGTTAAGCGTCACTTACTTTACGCTCGTTACAGCTTTAAGTATTCATGAGCCTTATTTGCAAAGTGGAATATGTTTACTAAAGGATCTTTTGTACACCGATTCCCTGAGGTAAATATCGGAACGATATCGACCTTTACCGGCCAGCCTTGCGGCGTAGCAGCGCCAAGAGCCCTTACACCAAACACCCTCCCTCCCCGGGGGCTGTTATCGGAAGCAACAATGTTAAGGGGTTGTACTGAAGCCAAAATATCCCCTTTAGACCCCTTCCCCGGTTAATAACAATGAACCTTCTAAACCAATTAAAATTTAATTAAAATTTTATAAAACTTTTATGTTTTTATCAACTGGTCGTAGAATGTTTACTTTTTTAACTTGATTTTTTAATAAAGCACTAATAACACCACCTCTTTTTTACATTTGTTTGTCCAGTAAAGAAAAGTAAGCCTGTTTCACTTGATTGGGGTATAAAGCAAATCCGCGTGTCCGCCGTCGTCGTGTTGCCGTGTGGCGTGCCCGCTAAACGGTTAACACCTCTCTACCTTGTCCAGGTTCATAGATACCTGCTATTTTTGCTATCTCACAAGCAATCTTGATGAAACTCTCCTAAGAGAGGCTTTCACAAAAGTAATATTACTTCGAGATTTTTTCAAATTTTTTACTGTTTTATAATAAAAATAGTAGATAGGAAATAATGCAGGTTTATTTTGGTAGAAGCTAAAAATTTAAACGTTTGCATTACTAATACTCTGTAACATTTTTTATATACTATTGTTGACATATTAAGGCATTGAACCCAAGAGCAAATCAAAATTTCAGCTCTGTAGGCCTTATAGTTTTCGAGATTTTCTCTTCGCTAGAATTCCCCTCCTCCTTTATATTTATGTATATATAAAAGAGGGTGTTGGAATATTTGTATATAGTTTATGGACTGGAAAACTGCTGGACCATTTGCCATGAAACTTGGTAGATGTGTGTAAAATTTCATGGCGAAGGTTTATAAGCCATCCATTTTGTCCTAACACAAATTTGATCCTACTTAGAGGCCCAAAAGGGTACCTATATCAGCCTTAAGCAAAGATATTGTTTATATAATAAAATAAATGGCGTGTTTACTTGAACAGGTATACAGGTAACAGATCTTAGTGTGTCTTTGTGTGAAATTGGTTTTAGTTGGATTATTTCCCACAAATTGAAGCACATGCAAATAGAATGCAAGAAATGTGGAATTTTTTAAACCAGCTGTCAGGAATATAACAAAAAATAAATCACTGACTAGAGATACTTGAAGTACCTGTCTTCCTTATGACAACTGTTATTTAAAGAGGCAGAGTGTGCAACTGTAAACTGCTTAATTTAGCCACTGCATTTTCAAAAATTGTCGGGACGGCTTTTCCTTTTTTATATATAATACTGGCCCTAAAAAAACGTTGCACCATTTTAAAAACTTGCTGGGACGGCATTTGTAATTTTTATTTATCCAAGGTAGACCTTAAAAACGTAAGAAAATTTTTTTGACAATGAATCCAATCTCTCAGTATGTTCTATGGGTTTACCTTCACATATACCTTCATGAAGCAGAAACAAGTTTTTAGAATTCGCTAAGTGCGCAGGTCTGCTTCGTCGGGCATACATATATTCCTGCCTAAGGACCACTCTATACTGGATATGCGAGTAGATTCAACGCGCCGCCGATAAAGCCAAGAGTGCCGCTCCTTATGTCGTGACCCATGATCATCATCAGGACAAGCTTAGGTACAGTGCGGTAAGCAGAAACGACCAGAAACTTCTCGGCGTTTGACTCGGGTAAGCCAGCCTGGGGAAACTATCAAGTCAAGAATTTTTTCATAAAACAGATATAGCAACTTTTAAATTCCCTACCGTACTTCAACCTCAACTATTCTTATTAACATTTTTTTAATTATTCCCAATTTTGTGGTCTTAGTTATAATTTGTAAAGCAACCCAGCGGACGCACAGGCAGTACCTGCCTATGTCTGCTGATTTCCTTATCTTTCATTTTCACTAAAGGCTACAACAATTATGTATATTTTAATTTAGTTTATTATTTATAAACGATTTATGTTTACAAGCATTTTGTTATTTTTCATGTCAGTAGCTTAAGTTTGTATGGGAATAAACTTTTCTTTCATTCATTCATTCATTCATAACTCGCTTCCCGAGTGCGTGAGTGCAATCCTCTCCAAGATCAACAAAGCAAGATCAACTGGAAACCCGACACAGGCACTTGCATGGGGAGCACCGCCGATATTGGGCATGAGCCTATCCAGGGTAGCAACACGCTTTGGGGCTTTGTCGGTGGCGCAATGGATATTGTCGCACATGCAAAAAACCTGTCTATGCCTGTTTAGTATAGACAGGCCCTTTATGCAGGAATAGAATGCCCCCGTTGCAGCAGACCTGCGTACTAAGCGAATTTCCAAAAACATTTCTCTGTTTTATGAAAATGCATTTGATATGTTTAAAGAAATAGATTTTACAACAAGAAGAATAAGAGAAAAAGCGAAAATATATTATTGAAGGGTTATTCTGTATGATGAATATTTATGAGAGCGAAGCCATGGGTTCTGCTAGTATAGTATAGATGATAAAACTTTCAACTGTTAAATTCAGTATTGGAGTATAAGTCTGACAAGCTGTAACAACGCTGCAGGCTTTGCTCTTGACATGAATAATCTCCAACGTACCCCTGACTAAGCGACTGAATAATTCAGAATTAACTACTTTCAATTTACATTATTACAAAATATTGCTAAGATTTTCAAGATTTAATTTAGTTTTGTTGGTGAAAAGGAAGGCCATAGATAAGAAAAATCAAGAAAATAAATATGAACATATTCATGCGGTTGATTTTAATGTGGCTGAAATACTACTTGGATAAAAAAACTTGTTGAGCACTACAGCAGCGTATGATAACATTATCAATTACGAATCTACCTGCCTCGTCTTTCATTTTTAATCCTTTGATGAAACTTTAGAAGCTAGTAAGGTAGTAAACTAGTTGTTATTGAATAAAAATAAATCATTTCCGCTAATTTTTGCTGAATATATTTTGGTATTTTTACGGAATGAAAATTTTATTAGAAAATTTCATATTCACTTTTTTTAACCACCTCCTGCATTATTTACTGGGTTCTTTTGTGATCAACAAAGAACTCCTTCATTTTTAAACCGATTTTAATAATTTAGATGTAGTTGGGAAGGGCTTGTCATTAGTTTTCCACGAAACAAGATTTATATTAATGTCAACTTCAAGGAAAAAGGTTAACTTAAAGGCCCTTAAAATCTGGTATTCCTCCGAAAATTCAAAATTGTAATAAAAGTTTCAAGGAACAGCTAATTACAACTAATATCGTTTTTACCATAGGCAATCTCAAACGCTGCTGAGCATCACGTTTCCACAATGATTATTATTTTGTAAAGGAATTCGATATTCACTCATGATTTGATCCTGATTCTTGAACTATAGGGCCTAGGATCAGGATGACGGATAAATGACAATTCTCTATTCACACGATGTTCACTGTAAACTTTATAGTGGGAATTTCTTTCTTTCTTTTCGCCTTTTCAAAACAAACTTTATCATACCGATAGTAATAGTTTGAAAAATGAAATAGAAATTAAAGTGGATTTAAGGTAAGGTAAGTTGTATTAGAGCTATCGGAGTTCTAAAAAATTACGACGACATCATGTAATTTCAGTTTCACATTACAAAATGTTCCTAATTTCTTTTATAGCGGTTATGTGATGTACCAAATTCCAATTTTAATGAATAGTTATTTGGCAACGCCTACCTCCATATCCACCTCCATAACTATTTCCGTAACATATTGGGCAACGCCATATCTAGGAGATGGTTTTGTAAAACTGTACTACAGAAGTTATAAGAAACTACTACGTCTTATTGAATATTATTAATCTATGACTTAACGTTTCTAACAGGGGAATTTATTCATCCTCACCCGCAAAATCAAATACTTGGGTAAATCAACATCGGAAGTACAACAAAAAAAGTTGGCAACTCCTTTGAAACTGCAGAGATCAATAGTTCTGTGAATAAAACGGGTGTTAAAGATTACTGCTTATTCAAAACTCTGAATGTAACATTTCTATAAAACTCCTTTTTTAGTCAAAATATCAAAAGCCCAGCGGACTTGACACAGACAAAAGATTGTCACGTGGCTGGATACCATGTCCTGTCAATGCTTCGCTCTGAGCTTTTCTCATGTGTTTATCATCGCTGAATAACATTTTGCAATAGTGACATTTCTTTTCATTCATTTGTTCATGTTTACACTGGAAGGGTTTGATTCAAAACAACTCATGAAAGTAAATCGTTAGCATACAAGAACCTTGACACATTACATTTTGCTACTCCTAAAACCTACAATCGCGGCATCATTCAAATATACAAACATACCTTTGACATTATTCGATATTAAAGACACCCAAGTCATGAAATTAAACTAACGAGAATAATTTTCCAATGACATAATCTTTACCAATGCTATATATTTTTTAATTACTCTTGTATTTGTGATCTAATAATTCATGTTTGGCAAAATATCTTACTCTTTTCTTTGGCGTGAGGGTATTGGAAGCTTATTAGCATGCAAGGAGAGAGAAGCCAAGTTTTAACCCCTCGGGCCAAACATTTAAAAAGGCTGTCTCCGTCACTGGTAGAATCCTAATTAAAACAACTTATTGGGGGTTATCATGTAGAAATCAAATTCTAATACCTTGTAGTAAATTGTCGTAGAGTGTGATGGATTTGAATCACATGGATTATTAATTTGATTTTGATTTCTCTTTATGAAATTAAATCTAATACTAGAACAGTTTAAATTGTTTACTTATATATTCAGTTTTCACGTTCATTGGTGATATGCTTATTATAATATTTTATTCCTAAATCTTATGAAAAATACTGTTGAAAAATATATACAGTAAAATACATTACTAGAACAAATTATATTATTTAATCATACGAAGACTGTCTGGAGAGCAAGTTCCGTTCAGTATAGTTCCAGAAGTAGTGCAATAATTTACACATCAGCCTGTGCGGTGACTCCGGGGGTTACCAGCTAATGTGAGGAAGATCAGCTTTCTGTTGCGAGTTTGCCAAAATATATCCTCAAATCGCGAGCGCCTAAATCGTTCATAGCAGTGGCAGAAAAGGTAACCTTGTGTTGTCAATGGTGACCTGGTAAACAAAGAGGATTAAACAAATTCACGGGGAACAATCGTTACTCAATCACAATGTTTTCTCGAAGTGTTTTACAGGAGATATTGACCCAAACAGGATATAAGGAAAACAATTTTAGTTGCTTCGTGGTTAAAAAAAAAAACAAATCTTCAAATATAGCACAGCTCCGATTTTTCAGGACTATATATTGAGGCGCTCACGTTTTAAATGTTATATATAGCATACGCCCGACGGTACGGTGATCCACCTTACATATCTAAATAAATAAATAAATATCTAGAAACATATTGAATCTCGGAATGCTGATGTGGAAATTATTGCGCTACCTCCACTGCTTCTCGAGCTACGCAAGTACTCAACTTATTTTGGACACGCCTCGTATATGCAGTTTTCATCTCTTGATATGCTTATTATTGTATAATAAGTTATTCTTAAACCTTATCTTATTAAAATATAATACGAAACTCATTCCGTACCTATATAATCTATTAATACTAGGGAACCCATTCGTAAATTGCACATTTTAATATTATTTCCGTTTGTGAGAAACTCGCCTACAAGAAATAGTGTGGCTTTAAACTCTCCGTCATTAATCAAGTTACCTTTTCAAGTGAGATTTTAAGGTCTAACTGAAATAAATAAAAGCATAGCTGAACAAAACACACACATTATTCATCACCCTAGCACTACGTATTTTAATATGTCTTCTGGCACAACAGTAGTGTATCGGAATATTTTCTCCCCGTATTCGTACCCTAACATCATCTTGAGTCCCTGCAAATAGGTAAGTGATGCAGTGTCCCTCTGATGTTATGCCACTCTTCATCTCTCGGCAGTTCTCTGTTATATTGTCTAAAGTTACGTAGGGTTTTCGCTAATCTCATCGACTCGGGTTTCTCTTTACCTCCTACTTTTTTCTGTACCATAAAGAAGTCTTTTCCCAACCTCAATTTAAGGCTGCAATTACAATAAAAGTTTATTTAAGAATTAATTTTCGTAAAATATATCAAATCTTGTTTACAGTCGCAGACTATTTATTTTTGTTTACAATCTGACTTAGGTTAAAATTCATCTGAAGGTAATCAGCTTTTAAATTACAATGATATTTTAAAACCGTTAGAACGCAAGTTGTTCAGCAATGGAGCAGCATTGAAAGCGCCCTCTAGAAATAAATCAAAGGATTGGGAGTCGGAGCCGTAAGAAAAATGCCCATTTTAATTATTAGTCGCCGTCGCGCGATATTGTAAGCTTTAAAATGACACCTCAATTGTAAAATTCAGTTCAGTAGGACGACTGAAAAAGGGATGTAACAGAGAAACCCCTTATTGTATTAAGTATATAAGAGATTTCGATGTATGAATGAAATGGACAGTTAAAGTTTTCGTATTTTTATTCATATGTAGTTTTAGTACGAAATAAAACTTCGGAGAGATCTTTCAAAGTGAAAAAATTGTTTGCATTATTCAAACGATAATTTCTCAATTATTTTATTATTGTTTCGCATATTTTTTCCATAACTACGACTAACATTTAGTAGGCCTAGCGGAACATTTGAGAGGAAAATATTTCTCTTTCATTTCACATTCCGTTGATAGAGCGGAACACATTCAATCTAAGGTACATGACCTCTTACACTAACAAATCGTGCTGCTCAATTATTTCCAGTAGAATAAAAAATATTTTTGAGAAATTTATCGTGTAATCTATTTATCTCACAGCCCGAGCAACGAACAGAAATTGCATAATGCCATATACAAAACATCGACTATTTATGAATAGTGAACAGTTTATTTGTGAGTAACAGGTTTTAATTTTATTCACATTACATCAGCAGCTCGAAAAACATTACGGTTTTAGCAATAAAAAAACCTTATTACTATGCGCACACAAAATGAAATACCCGATTCAATTGAAAGAGACTGCACATTTACGGCCCAAATTAAAATCAGTTCCATGAATTGACAAGCATTACGTAGCCTTTGCATGGTCTAAATGGAATCATGGCGCCGAAAGCTATCTATAACGCTAAGAGTGTTTTGTTGACCTTTGGAATTTTCTCTATGACATCTATTGTAAGCATTGTTGGTCCACACCTATTGTCCTCTATATGCGATACTCAATCTTCGTTACAGCAGACTTCATAGGACATTCGTAGATCCGTCACTAAAATTAGCAATCCGTTATGTTCAAAATGACTAGAAGTAATTATTTTTAGTGTGAGTTTAATTAAATTTTAAGCTGTTAAACAAATATTAATAAACATCATTCCATAATTAAACATTTAGATTCCCTTCTAACTTTCGCTGCGCCACACAATACTTCAATCTGCTGACATGGGGTTACGGAACGAGTTGAAACCACGTTTTATCCATTACTAACTTTTATTGCCGAGGCGACTTTCACAACATTTGACCTTTGCCAACTAAACCTGAGTCTGAGTCGCGTCAAGGGCCCTTAAACCCAACCCCGTCCCTTCCTGAGGCTGTTGTTTAAAGCAACAATGTAAATGAACTTCTGCTGGTGCCAAAATCTACGCTTAAACTGTTTTGCAAAAATGTTTTCTCTTATAAATTTTTTTATTTATAATCTTTTTGTTTTTATAAATTAACAGTTGCAGTTTGAATTTTTTACCTAATTATTTATATTAAGTGATCGGATAATATCTTAATAACTGGCTGTGGTAATAGTTTTGATATTGATATAACATATTAACGGGTGGCTATTTTTATTATTGATACGCTTAAAAAAATCTTTAAACTAATATAATCCTCTAATTGAAATATTTTTTCTTAAAATATAAATCGAATTCGATCCAATTTAGATCTCATATGATCTAAAAGTATAAATCTAACTTAAATCCAACTATGAATAGAATAAATTATTCGTTGATTTTTTTTTCAAATAATTGATACGAGTTATAATTTGTAGACACAATGATTATAAATTCCGAATCAAGAAATCGAAATGAATGATATATACAGAACAGATTTACTTTCTCACAATTTTCTCAGATCCCTTACAATCCAGGATATAATAAATTAAGAGGCTTATAATCTGAAGGATATAATCTGAAGGCTTGGTTAGCGTATTTTGGTAAGGCGCCATTTAATTGTCTCTTAAGTCATGTTTTCTAGTTAGTGAATAGGTTTTAGTTACTTTTGTATTATATATGCCGGATCTAACAAATCATGTATCTATATTAATTTATTTGTAGCTAAAAATTATTTATTAAATTCATTTATTCTTAATCCATTGACTTAAAGCCGGTCGTGTCCCAAAATGCGACTGGAAATAGCTATACTTTGTAATGGATAATGTTTGAAATACGATAAATGCACGGAAAATTTGCTGAAAAATGCTTGATTTTTATGCATTACTTTCGAAAGTTGATTCTAAACAAAGCCTAGACCTAATAAAACTTGAGGTTTTGAAACTTGCGCCAACCGTTATTGATTAGTGGCCTGTTAATTAATGGCCACACAAGGCTTCTCACTTACCCAAAACCATAATTCTCTTCGTTTCCTAGTGAATTGTACGTCAGTTGATTCACCATTCTCCATTAGCCAAATAAATAAACTTAGATAATTCCATATAATGTTCAAAAAGAACATTCATAAAGGATGAATGACCTTGATTTTAAGGTTGGAAATTACACATTGTCAACCCTTAAATGCTACATCAAAAATGTCTACCTAAATGTTCAAGTTGAAAATTGAATCAAAGAAGGTACTGCTTTTTAAGTCATAGTATGTAATATGAAAAAGACTTCACCATTCGTTTTGGAATTTAATAATAAATAAAAAATTCAAACTTAGCTTACTTGCAAAACCACAGTAACAATAGGCCAAAAATAGTACGTTCCTTCTTTAAGAAGTGTCATAAAGCTTAAACCACGACTACCTTAAGAGCAATATATTTTACCACCCTTTTGCATAAGCGATAAACACAGATTTCCAGATGTTTATTACAGCCTTTTCACAACTTTCGTCTTAACGCTCACAAAGTTTATTTTTTTAAGCAAGCTGCAAAAGGTGCTTGTTGAATAGCACTTAAAAAGTGTTTTGGTATGAAACAAAAACTACTTTCCAGCACCGCGTGTCTATGATATAATTGGTAAAATGCATCAAAGTACAATATTTTCTTTGTCCACCCAAGAAGGAAATTAAGAAAATGTGTTTTGCTGTTTGACTATATTCAAAACTTATAATGAATATATATTATTTTAAATATGACACCACCTTATTATTTTCATCTACAGTAATTACATGGTAAAACCCACCATTTTTAAAAAAATACAAAGATCGCTACAAACGATGTTAATAGGACCATAAATCTCTATGAACGAAGGGCGGTTCCAAGCAAATGGAAACTAGGTTAAAGGCTGCCTTAACTGTCAAGACCGGCCCTTCAAATAATGTATTAATATATGTATGTACCCCTGTAACATGGTTAGTTAGATATGCTAGCAAATGTAATTTTGTCAGTGCTTCCTAATGACTAAAAAGTATAAAAGATCATTGAGATATAGTACAGTAGAGTCCCACAAACCCGGACTAATGTGGACCGAACGGTGTCCGGGCTTGTGGAAATTCCGAGTTATAGGGAAATGAGTAAATATAAGAAAAAATAAGAATAGTTTCTTTTATTTCTATAAGAAATCATTTATTTATTGCATAGTAAAAAATATAAAATCTGTATTAGTTACAAAAAAACTTACAGAAAAACTAAAACTTTTTTAAATGAGTCACACCGTGCTCTGGCCTTGAATCTCAATGCACTTTATTGCTCTGGCAGGCTTTCCGAGTTATCCAGAATTCCGGGTTATCGGAGTCCGGGTTTGCGGGACTCTACTGTAATCACATACATCTTGATACTGCGTGAAAATAATCAGAGTGACTGTCAATAAGGAAAATGTTAATTTACCTGTGTTAATGCCTCAAGTTAAACATTAAATTCCTTGACTATATGTACTTCATTACAATCTTCAGTAATATTTGCTATACATTTTTTCTACTTAGTAAGGGTGCTCAGAGATTGACTATTTTTACTACTTAAAAAATATAACAGCCGATATTTTATCATTTTTTTACTTTTAACCATCAAGGTAATTTTAATTTTTTAGGTAGAAATTTTATGCTGTCGAGAACACCCAATTTCAAAAAATGTAATTGCTAATATTTTTATATTTTTTTTTACTTTTAACCATCAAAGTAATTTAATTTTTTTTTAGGAAGAAATTTTATGTTGTCAAGAACACCCAATTTCAAGGATTGCTTTTCCGATGAGACACTGGCACCAAGAATCAATAATCAATTACTTTTTACCGAAATATTTTTTACCTTCTTTGTGAATGGATATTTCTTTACCCTCCGCTCCCTTGCAGACTCTCCGCTGTTGATGGGCCACGGGCAGTCGTCGGACGCCGCCCCAGACGCCCCCAGCTCCCGCCCCACCGCCGAGGCCGCCCCCGCCCCCGCCCCCGCCGCCAACCTGGAGTCCGCCCTCGAGCTGGTGAGTGACTAATCTCCACTAATCTGTGCTTTTCGCTTCAAGCTTGAACGATATGTCCCTAGATCTCTTCATCCTCCATCATTCAAGAGGACGAAACCTGAGGGTTTTGGGAAGGTTTCCTCGTCTGCTCAATATGTGATTGAATTTTATACCACCTCATCTATTACAACTTTCTGTACGGATCTTTTGGAATGACTTACCGTGGGATTTTGCTATCTTCCAAGTCGTATCTTCTACTCAAGGATTGCTCATAGGGGGTAACAAACAAGTATCCGACCAATATTTGACATTCCCCGATATATGTTCATAAATGTCCATCAGTCTCTGGAAACATTGGTCATTTGCTGGTTGAGTTGATGGTGACCTTTTATTTACCTGTAATATATTTATTACAAGAAGCGAATGAAGGTAATGCGGTGATCAAAAGAATATACAGTTTCAGTATGCCCATTCCTGTAAAAAATTAGTTTTTTCAGTTTAAGTTGACATTTTTTACACAAGTTCAGAGAACCTGATTTTGCTATTTATTAGTTTAATTTGTAGCATAAAGCGGTTAATACCAGTATAGAGACTCAGAGAGTTGGCACTATTCTGATTTGAATATTTATCTTGACTGATTTGAATCTAGAGTAGCTGTTTATTGACAAAACGAAACTGTTAAGGATAAATAAATCAAATGCTAACAGGTTTTTTGACACATTTAGCATCACGATCTGTAATTAGTATTGAACGTTTTCATAAAAGTTATTCTATGAAGCTTCGTGCTTGTTAATCCTGGAAAAAATTTTAAAAACCTATTTAAAAACAATATACTATGACTAAACCTATACAGCCCTATTAACTGTAATTTTAAAATGTTCATAAGAGCAAAACAATTTTGTCAGGTAATAAATACTATTTAAAAAATTGAATTAGGGCATATTTTTAAAACTGATGCAGTTAAGGTAATTTAATTAAATCTTCAGGTTTTAGGAAGCACCAAGCTAGTACGATTGGTCAAATGTAATATCGTAATGGACTGGTAAATTATTGTAGAATCGGTTTAAGTGGTGGCCGATACAACAAGCAGAGGCTGTCAGAACAAGAGCAATGTCGAAACGTATCGGATTGATCACGGACGCAGTTGTGGCCTCATTTTGTAACGGTTCTAAGCCAAATTGAACTGTACAATTGCAATCTTAAGGAGACGGTCTACCTCAAGTTCCGAGCACTAAAACAGGGTTTTGTATCTTATTCATTGATCGCTGGATTTTCATATGATTTCCAATATTTTGGTGTCATTTTAAAAAGGATATGTTTTCGTAGGTCGCTAAATTTTTAGAATTTTTTATTTTATCCCCGTTCATTTACAGGAATTGTGTAAATCTTTCAAAATTAGGTAATTTTTTGTTAGATTTTAAAGTATCATAACTAACGACAGAAACGCTTTATAGAAAAATAAAAAATGTAGATCCCTAGAAAATATTCTGAAGAACGTGAACCCACTCTCATTTTTATTAAATCTTAAAAAATAAAGTTTTGTCGTGCAGATACGAAACGTCTGCTAGCGTACTTCAGCGCGCTTTAGCCCTATCTTTACAATGTTATTTCGCTCTGTGACGCAGATGTTTCTGTCAAGGTAGACCGCCCCCTAAAAGGTATGAGAAAAAATTATGAACCATTAAGTTGTAATCGCACTAAAATTCAGTGAAGGATTAATACCACTTTATCTGATCAATATGTTCTCTCTGAAATTTTTTTTATTGCAATACAGTTTCCTTACAACAGATTTTTATCCTATTAAACAAATTCAACAGTGACTTGAAACACGTTGTATATATCAATTGCACAGAGTCCAAACGGATAAGCGGAGAGTTGATATGCGTGCGTATCTATTATCCAGTAATGATTATTAATCTATGGTAATTCCCTTGATGTTTAGAAGGCCATCATTCATTTGATGGATGATTGAAAACCCTTCTCCATCACTTTTCTTGATTAAATGTACATTTCTCAATGTGTTATCCTGTTTGTTAAACAACAAATATCTTCATGTTTATCAAAGGACATTCTTCATAACATGTATTTAGATTAATAAGTATTGCAGACAATTTAATAAAATTTAATACAAATGATTTTTATGTTATATTCAGTCTTTAAAATAATTTGTTATAATCAATTATATAATTGTTCTGAACACTAATAAAACGTTAATAATAACCATGGGTATTTAATAGGAAGACTGAATTAACCATGAAAATAGTGAACATGAATATGTGTTATACATAAATTAATTAAAGACTATGTAAACTTGTAAAAGTAAATAGTTTGCTGGAGACTTTATTCACCGACTGTATTCACAGCACGTCATGTCAAACTTGTTGTCATATTCAGTTGTACATCTCGGAAATAGAAAGCAAGGTTTCCGTCGTGCATAATAGAGCTTATCTCATACTCCCTCAAATTCCGGTCTAAAATAATCTCATAAGCTATTATAACATGCGCCACTACTATTCGGGTCAGTTTCAATATATTTATCAGGCAAATCTCAGTTGGGTGGGAAAGAGCATTTTCTTCCACTGGCAATATTACAGCTAAAGTATTTATTGTGTAAGAAAACATATATATGTGTATATGTTTGATGTTCATTTAAAGATTTTTGATTTTATTGTTTTGTGTGTAGCTTAAACATGTTTTATGGAATAAACAATGGTATCCATTCCATTCAATCATCCATTGTATGGTGCAATTGTATGGTCCAAAGTATGGTGCAAATTGTAAATTTTTAAGAAATGATTTATCATCTACTGAGGTAATGGTTCAAAATTTGTCTTGTGAATTGAATCGATTTATTGAGTTACGGAGGTCGAAACCAATGCCAAAGAACCATCAGTTTCGATTTTCCGCTGTAGCTCAAGATTGAGTCTGCGCACCCCATTCTTTGTTATATGTTTTTTAGTATGTCTGTGTTCACTTTCTAGTAAATCTAGACTAGACTAGAGTACAGTATAAAAGGACGGACAAAGTTAAGGGAATACAGTTATTTTAGCACGTATGAGAAGGAGAGAATAAAAAGGGAATAAGTCAACAAACATTTTGAAAAAGACTGATTAAAGAAAAGAAAAATCATTGTGTGTTGATTTTTTAATTCATGTTTTTAATTTTACTTACACGTTTTTATTATCGAACTAAAAGTAAAATTTATAACCTTTAGTCGACTATAAAAAAAACTAAATTTTTGTGATTGAACTTAATTTAATACTGTTGAATAAGAATAAACTAACATTCCTTAAAATAATAATTTACAGAAACTGTAAAAAATACTACGTATTTAGCAATTATTTCATAATATGGGAATTTTAAGCGTTATTTAATTTTATGGAGAGCATCTCTAAGAATACGTGCCAGTGTAATGGGAACATTGCTCTGCTATTCCCACTTCTTGTACAGTGGGATGTGATGGTAACCCATATCACTCACAGCTTATACGTCTGCGTAATTTCTAACATGTGTAAATTGTGCTAATATACCAGTCGTTTCAGTTATCAAAAGATGCGTTCTTGAAAAGAAATTTTAGAAAGAGAATATCTCCAAAATACTTCGTTTTATTGCACTAAAAGTGAAAGCTGAAAATTTGAAAATATTTTAAGTGAAAGAGGTTATTTATTTGAATGCCGGATCTTTTGCTTATTAAGGACCCGACCTCAAACAGGAAAGATAAATTTAATATTCAAGTACTTCCTCTTATACTTGTACGTACCTTTTTTGGATTAATGACGTCCACTTTTGATGGATCTCATCTCATATTCCCTCATATTCCAATCTAAAATAGTTTTATAAGCTATTATAACATGCACTACTTACATTTTGACTGTAGAGATATGTAAACATAAGCCAACATCCGTCTGTCATATCAGCGCCCCGACACGACGTAACACGAGCCGACCCCTGCCGCTAAAGCACTCCACCCCCTCCAGAGTAGCGACGCCATCTACAAACTGTAAACCTACTTAAGTCACTGGAAGTCTCTGGAAGATTACTTCCAGAGAATTTACACTTAAGTTCATAAATGTCAATTTTATTTTATTTACTAAACATTCAGTTCCAATACTGAAATTATGTTCAATAATTTATTTCAGGTATTATCATATTTGGCTTGCAGTTTTTCAAATCACAACAAAAACTATGTGTCTTAGTTCGGTTTAAAATCTTTACGATTGGATTGATCACAATTTGTTATGAAATAAGAAGTTTATATAAAACATAAAATAGAAATGATTGTACTGTATTCCATTTTATGAATACAGTATATGAGTACAAACGTATTAAAAATGCTCCAAGTTCAAAGGTTCAAGGTTTTTTTTCAACCAGTATAAGAGAAAGTATTTGAATATTAAACTTATATTTCTTGTTTGAGGTCGGATGTTTAATAAGCAAAAGCGTCCGGCATACAAATAACCTCTTTCACTTAAAAAACTTTGAACTTTTCAGCTTTCACTTTACGTCAATTAAATCCAGAAAAATATTTGAATGAATACAACAACTGTGCATTTAGTTTATTAGTGAGAAAAAGTAGGAATGTAAAAGTTATATTATATTATTGTGTTATTTTCATTTCTACACTTAGGTGATGTCATATTTAAGGTTATTTTTAATTAATTCAAGATAACAAATATTAGCCCCATCAGAATAATAATACAACCTATATGATTTTATTTTTTTATTTGGCCAAAAATAATTCATTTGAGTTTATATCTAATTCTGAATTTACATCCCTCATAGTGAAGGAATTTTAGGCACAAAAAGTCAATCGATCTAACAAATCCTGACCAAGTTGAAACTTCACACAGATGTTAAGTAAACCTCCCTAGTTAAAATCCCAAAATTCTCTAATAGGGAGAGGTTTTCGTGTTGACTGAAAAAATGTTTAGAGAAACAGGGACCCAGAGATGGGTTTTTCAAGACGGCGCTGGCGGCTGGAGTACAGGAGGGATTTCCGGAGAGTTTTAGGATTTTGATTAGGGATGATCGCTTAATATATGAGCGCATTTTCAACTTGGTCAGGATTTGTTTGGTCAATTTTCCTAAAATTCCTGGACTAATAATCTCAGTAGACCTTTCGTCACAAATAAAATAATATGCATAATTTTACTTTTACGTTTTAGGAGGTCAAAACACATAACTGAACTTTGAGGAAAAAAATTATATTAGTAGATTTACAAATAACTTTTAATCTTTTGCGAGTCCTCGAGTTTACGAATTATCTAGGTTTTTCCCGTCTGAGTAGCCCAAGGAACAACGAATAACCGGTGCCCTAATCAAACATTTAATATACTCCCTTACTTTTCTGTTATTGTTGTCCAGCAAACATTGCTATAGGTTTTCCTCTCCTTTCATCGCCTTATCAAAATATCATCGTTGACCTCTTTGTCCACAGAATTGTTTGTTGTTTCGCAAAACCCTCCAACAACGAAGTCTTCTTTCCGATGAAAGGAAAATACGGTATACAGGGTGTCCGGAAATTATGGTAAAATATTTTAGGATATGATAGTACAGGTAAAAAGTAGAAAAAAACTTCATTTAAACATAGGTCCAAAAGTGCTTCGTTTTCCGTCTGTGTGTCTGTTTGTGATTTTTACATATTTAATCATATCTCATGAACCTCTTAACGTATAAACTTCAAACTTGGCATATAGTTGACCACTATTAAGACCTATTTTTGTATGAAGTATCAAATTTCTACTTTGTACCATTTCAAAATGGCGACTGTTTTTTGTTTTCAAAGCTAAGTATCTTAAAAACCATAAATTTTAGAAAAACTATGCAAATAACAGAAAAGTTGTGAAATTTAATCCAATTAATGCTGATATTAAGATTATGATGATCGGACGACTAATAACGGAGAAATTTTAATTTTTCCAAATAAAAACATGGACATTTCTGACAGTTTGTTCTAAAGGACCATGCTTTTATTCAGAAAAGTTAAAATTTCTTCGTTATTAGTAGTCCGATCATCATACTCTTAATATTAGCATTAATTGGATTAAATTTAACAACTTTTCTGTCACTTGTATAATTTTTCTAAAATTTATGGTTTTTAAGATATTTAGCTTTGAAAACAAAAAACAGTCGCCATTTTGAAAAGGTACAAAGTAGAAATTTGATACTCCTTACAAAAATAGACCTTAATAGTGGTCATCCATGTACCAAGTTTGAAGTTTATACGTTAAGGCGTTCGAGATATATGATTAAATTTGTAAAAATCACAAACAGACACACAGGCGGAAAACGAAGCACTTTTGGACCTATGTTTACATGAACTTTTTTCCTTATTTTTACCTGTACTATCATATACTAAAATATTTTACCATAATTTCTGGACACCCTGTATAAAGTGTTAATGATGTTTTTTTTATTTTACCCACGAATGCTTCCCAGAGGGGTAAGAAAAATCAACTAACATATTTGGTAGTGTAAAATAAATACATTTACAACAAAATATAAAAAAAAATTGGAAACTTATGATTGTCTTCATGAACAGATTTTACAGGACCGAGGTTTCTATTATTGAACTCATAATCCAGATAAATAATACTTCTGATGTAAAAGGAACCATTAAATTAATTCGATGGAAAATGTTTAGAAATCAAAACATCCATGTACACACAATGAGTGGTAATAATTCAACAATCAGAGAGTATGAACATTTCACTTATGAATGACGCATTTCTAATGCCCCCCCTCCACAAATAAAACGTTCTCAAATTATTTCAAATGTCAATCCCAAACTACCTCCATTACCACTAAATTGTTTGGTAGTGTGTACTTCATTTTGAGTGAGTTGCCATTTTCGATCGCTATCTTGGATCCACCATTTTGAAATCAGCTCAGTCACGTCAAACTTGAATGATGTATTGTTTCCGTACATGCGTATATACTTTTCACGCTTATCAGTATTATTGTATATCTAATTTTTAACCATCATTTTTAGTTTTTTATAGAAATGGTTAGTCATTGCTATTTCTTGAGATTATAAATATTAATTCCCAACTTGATTTTTCTCACCATGTCAAAGCTATTTGTAAAACAGTAACAATACGTTTGAAAACCCTTCGCAGATTAAGCTCATTTTTGCCAGAACCTTCTAAGCTGGAAAGCGTCCGTTCAATGATTTTTCCTGTGATTTACTATGCTCTTCCTACTTTTGCCTGTTGTCTTCCTCAGGAAAATTTGATGATCCTTACCCGGCTGCAGAACAGAGATCTTAGATTCGTCTACAATCTGAAAAAAATTTGATCACATCAGCGAGTACAGGTTGCGTTCCAATGTGTTGTCAATTATGGGCTCCTTCGACATGCAAACTGTCAATCTGATCCATACAGTTCTTCAGACGGGAGAGCCTGAGTACCTTAGGAAAAAGGTGGTGTTCAGACATGAAATCAATGAGCACAGTACCCGACAGGACAGTCTGTTGCACTTGCCAAAGACTAAATTGGAAACGGGGAAGAATGGGTTTAGCTACTTTGGCCAAAAAAAGTACAATGCTTTGCCACCCACTTTAAAAGAGTACAGCTGTAATAGGTTTAAGAAATATGTAAGAGAAGTGTTTATCTGAACTGCAGATATACCTTTTTCTTTTTGTTTTTATATTGATACTGTTTATTTACTTATTTGACAAAAGTTGTCATGAAAAACAGAGTTTATAGTTTGATGAACGCTGGCTAAATAAAGATCTTATTTAATTATTTATTTAGATTCGAATTCTAAAAAAAAGAAAAGTGGTAATCTAAAATAGATCACAGCTCGTAAATGTGTATTACAAATTTATAGGAAATTGTGGGTGACAACACCATCTCCGTATTTGAAATAACTAATCTAATTTCAAAATAGCAGATCCAAGATGACGGCCAAAATTTTTAAATCCGTGAAAATCACGAGACAATGGCTTAAAAGCGACTACTGGTGTTAACGTGTCATAACATAGCCTTATTTTCACATTTTGGACTTATGTTTTAGGATGCATAATGTTAAAATTGGAAAAAAACAATTAAAAGGCCTAACATTTTAAGAAGTTAATCTTATAAAAACTAATTTCAGCATAAAAACTTGTGTAAATATCTAAATTTATAAAATTAAAGTTGTTTGAGGAAATAAGATTTCTTGAATTAAGCAATATCATAACCACAAAGTTTTAGATTAAATTCGGTCTAGACTTAGTTTCTTTCTTTGTTTTTATTAGTTCTTAATTAAACTTTGCGATTCTTTGTTGTAAATTTTCTTTTCAAAGATTTTGAATTCTAACTGAAACTTATAATGTTTGCATATTATTTACTAAACCATTCAATTTGTTATAGTTAAAAAGTATTCCCTTGTTTTGTTAGTTTGTACTATTGAATTTCATTTATTTACCAGTAACGTAACGTAGGCTCAGCTAGGTTGACCAGCACTGCTTATAAACTAATACGAATGGGTTCAAAACAACAATTGAAATTTGCTGATTAAAAAATGAATTTTAATTCAGATAAATGTTCCAGAACATGAATCAGTATTAGGGGTTAGTGTTACCTCGTCTACTTATGATTTACTATTTTTAATCAATGTATAATGACAGTTAATTAGTTTATATTCATTAATTCATCACGTTGTAGAGTCAAATAACCATTGTTAACAAAAGGATTGTATTTGAATTTAGTGCATGGTGTCATCAATAATTGTATATGGCTTATAGGGAAGGGTATATAGTCAAAAACCAAATATTAAAACCTATTCGTATGATCATACAGTCGATTTCCCATTTCTTTTTAAAACGTTTTTTATTGTTTTAATATAATTTTTGATTTTTGTCCAAAAATGATAGTAATGTAATAAACATTGATTGTGGGATAAGTTCACTTAAGGGACATGCAACATTATGAAGTAATTTGCCCTTTATGTATTCCGTAAAGAATATTTGGTCCGTGAACTACATCTTACACCGGCATGACTCGCTTGTGCAACCAACCCCTATCCTTGAGCACAAGATATCATTTAGATCTGAAGTTTAATCTTAAAAACCTTTCAGCATACAAAGAACTTTTTAACGTAATGATGAAATCCCTGACATTCTCCGTTGTCTAAGTATTGTCTTCTTTAAAATAATTTTATATTTGTGATATGGCTCTGGATTAGTCTTAGTTATCACTTGAAACATATTCGAAAATTATAACATGCAATAGTAAAATAGTAGTTTATGCAACGATTGTATAATGAATGCCTTTAAGCCACGAGTGAGATGTAAGTTAGAACACGAGCGAAGCGAGTGTTCTAAATATCTCACGAGTGGCTTAAAGGCATAATACAATCGTTGCATACACTATTTTATCTACGACCAACAATATACGACAAAATTTCCCCCGAACTTAAACAAAACTCATGACTTTTACTAATGATGGAATAGGTCAGCTAAAATTTGAGGTTAGGCAAATAAGCAGACTGAACCATGAATCGTTGTGGAACAATCAGCTGATGAGATAAGTAAACTCAAACATGAATCGTAATGCAACAATCAGCTGATGTGCGAATTGCGTAATTGTTATTATGACACTACTTCCGTCAAATGCCGAGCTCTCATTGGTCTAGAACCAGTACTCTAAAGTGACTCCAGTACTCTAAAGTCGTCATTAGAGTACTGCTTGGTTTTTGGTTTTTTAATGTATATCATTATAATGTTTATTGTAATACCATAATTGGTTCTTATTGCAATGGTCGTAGATAATAGTACTTTAATGTATATTACTTCCCTCATATCAATCAACTAAGCATACATTTTATACATCATGTAGTGCTGAACTGGTTTAACCTTCAAGCCAACTTGAACACATTAATGTAGAGAAAAATAGAAATCTAAAGTGCACCAATGAAGTCTGTTATGCTTATACTGTTACTTGTAACTCAACAATAACAGCAATATTCAACAATAGTAAAAGTTAAATGGCATATCAAGTCGCGGTATAACATGCAGGGCCAGGCCCGGTCCGGTCCGTAGTTACAATACCGGTCACATACGAAATATATCGCCCGCTCGTGGGATAACTCACCCGCATTCTGCTTCCAGCGATATTGCCATATTGACTCCTTAACCATATTAAATTTATTGTGAATTTTGTATTCATGAACATTTATTAATAAAGCTGCCAACATTTTGCTGTTGACAATGTTTTGTCAGTTCTTTTAAGTACCTTGCAATGAGCTTGAGTAACAGATTTCCTCTGTTTGTACAAGCGAAAATATGTACAGGTTTCGTACATATTGAACAGGATTTTACATGTTATGCAATTCGAAGTTTCAGATTTATTTTTAAATCTGTGTTAAAACTATTTATTTGCTAAGGGACAAATACTAGTCCACAAAGATGAATAACTATTTGTTTATACCAATGCTGGTTAAGTATTTCATCATTGCACTTATCTAAAAGCCCAAAGTATTACGTTATTATTGGATAGTTTTTTGGCATCTTGAAATCACAGGGCTTTAAAGAATTATTTTAAAATCAAGGAATCTTGAAGTTATGGAGTTTTATAATTATAACTAAAGAAATAAAATTTTTTTATACAATGCCACAAAAATAATGGCCGAAATTGTTATTATGGATTAGGTTTTATCACGAAATCTAAAACGTTATCGATGATAAAAAATTATTAATTTGTCAAAAGTGACTAATTACTAGTTAATTTAATATTCTCTATATATTTGTCGTCTCATTTTTATACACAGCAAAAAGCTAGTATACATTTACTGTAAATTGATACTAAATAAAAGCCTAAATCACAGAGGTAATTGTAACTTTTATTTTTGTAAGAAAATTGTAACACACGATTGTGTGATACAATTTAAAATTCTGCAATGATGGAATTTTTGGGTTTTCAATAAGAAAACTAATTCAACAGAGAATGGGAAAATTCTTAGGTAAGTAAAAAGAAAACACAAAAACTGTGATTTAGGTTTGAATCTGGACCAATAATATAATAATAATATAACACCAATAATATAACAGTAATAATATTTATAATTAACTCTTCTGCTGCTCCTTAAAATGAGACGGGAAAATATACAGGGTTCAGCCAAAGTCTGGAATATATTAAATAACTTTTACATTATTTTGAATAATGTAATGAATATTTGCAGTTGTGTAACTGTTATAAATTGGGATATTTAGACGTATTTTACTATCTTTTCGCATGACCAGGGGACGGCCCACGATGAAATCCTTAAAAGTATAAGTATACCTCGAGTTATATCTTATTTTGAAGGTTCTAATTAGTAGATCGTAACAGCGAAAACCGGGTCCCAAAGAATAATCCAGCAAGAAGTTACAGCTCGCCAAAATCTTTAATATTTTACCACTAAAATGTGTGGAAAGTCTTAAATAGTGGTAATAACTCCGAAATTATAGTGTAGAATATTATAACACTTTGAATTTGTGTATATTTCATGGATCCTAACAATATCTTGTTATTTTTAATATTTTTGCGTACCTGGGGGATGGCCCTCGGTGGGAGTCGTGAAATTCTTTAAGGTAAGCATACCTCAAGTTATATCTCATTTTAAAGGTCTTTGAAAGTAGAACACAACAGCGTAAGCCCAGTCGCATAAGCTACAGCTGGTCAAACAAAATATCACATTGAATTATGTCCTACTAAACTATTTGAATAGCCGTAACGTTTGATTAAACTCATATTTTATGCAGAAGGGTTAGCACTGTTGTGTTCTACTTTCAAAGACCTTTAAGATGAGGTTCAACTCGAGGTATGCTTACCTTAAAGAATTTCACGACTTCCACCAAGGGCCGTTCCCTAGGAACGCGGAAATATTATGACTGACTAAATATTGTTGGTTTCCATGAAATACACATAAATTCAAAGTTTTATTATAACCTGTACCTGTACTACACATTTTAGTAATATTAAAATCTTTGAAAAGCTGTAACTTCTGACTGAATTAACCTTTTGAGATCAGGTTTACACTTTTATGCTTGACTAATTAAGACCTTTAAAACAAGGTATAGCTCTTGAATACTTACATTTAATAATTTAAAGACTTACATCGTTTTATTAATTCCAGACTTTTGCCGAACCCTGTATACAGAAGATTGTAAATGAGTCAGTTTAAAAAATGTAATTCCATAAAAATTAGTTCGGCCATGCAATGTAAGTGCTATTGCATCAAAGTGATGTTTATATTTCTCGATTCTTATAAGAAAAATATTTTTAAAAATTTTGTAGATCTAATTTTATGAAAATCTTAAATACTCTAAAAAAAGAACCAGGCCTCATTGGGACGGGCTACAATTAGCGTAACCGCCAGTTAAAGAATGCGTTGCCTTCTTGAACATTTTCAATATTGACCATATTTACCCTTTTTTCAATACTATTTCATTTATCTTTGTTGCTTATGAAGCTTATTTTTTGGTGCTACAGTATTTGCAAACAAAAACAAAACCTCAACTACGGGCTGTGTGCCAAAGTAACGCAGCGTCGCAGCAACAGATAACAGTACAGTAATGTGTTATCAATACTCCTCTAAACTCGCTTCTGAAATAACATGAAAAAATTTATCCTTAACGCGGTTTTATTCTTTCATTGCAACAGTTACAAGGCCTTTATACAACATTGGTGCATGCTAGTGAGAATCAATTATTTTATTATAATTTACCGATCATAATTCTTCGTAGCTAACGGAAAGTATACTTGCACTGATCAAGGTTTACGATTTCCTTTTTTTAAGGTATGAAGAAGTTTAATGAGTTAATTATCTGCGGAGGTTATTAAGGTTGATTGAGTTATTTTTCTTCCTGAAATGAACCGTTGTCTTGTTTCATAATTGTAGTGTAATTCATGATTTTTTGGTGATAAATCTTAAAAGAACTTAATTATTTTATAAGAAAATGAAACCAAGACTTACTTTAAAGCTACTCAGAGAAATCTACTTACATACTTATGTTTTTGTTAAATTTATAATTTATTCAATTCATTATCAATACATAGATTTAAGGTAATTAATCAATACTGATCATAGTTTTATTAAAAATATTGTTTCAATTTATTATTTAGTTTATGTGGACTAGCATTTGCTTTTAAGCATTTTATCACATAGTTTGTGCAAAAGCTTCAATTGTAGATTATGCTATTCACTTCTTTTCAACTAGACATAGTTTTTATTTTTTAGACACAAACCTTCCTTTTAAATATGTACTATTTTTTACTACATATTACATTTTTCCTCTCCGATTCCAAGTTATTCTATGTTTTCTTACTGAAGAACCCCTTCTTTCCTTATCCCTTCCCTTCCATAACATAGTATTTTTCACAAGTCACAAGAAGAACTCTTTTCCAACGCTTTCACTCTCTTCTTCTAAAAATGGTCACCTACACTAAACCTATCTCAACCCCAATCCAACTTTGCTAAATGAAGAAATGCTCCTATCTGCTTAAGCAATCCAACCACTCAAAATTTCAATTACTGAAAAAACCACTTTAAATCTGACTCATATCACCCTAAGACCACCCCATTTGAAAATACTTTCATTTCATCCTTAACACACCACCCCTCGTTTTTATTGTACTCTACCACCTTTGCTCCGTAGTAGTAGCTAGTAGCTCCCAGCAGCTTCAGCACCCCCGCTGTAGGCAGACTGTGTGTTGCAGGCTGTGAGGGTGTGTAACGGCGCCCTCCCCCTCCGACTCGGATGACCCCGCCCCCCTCCCCCCACCACCACCTCCGCCGACGACCCCTTGCATGACGCATGCGTAGTAAGTATGCTGCTTATTTATGGTTGATTTTGTTGTTGTAAATGTTACTTTTAAGCTTATATTACATAGTTTTACCCGGTTTTTTCCTTTGTAATGAATTAATTATCTTCGATAGATTAGATTTGTTTTGGCAATTCAGATTTTGTTATTATTTTGAACGATACACAAGTCCAAAAAATGATTTCCGACTCCATCTGCGTCTCTCAAAAGATTAGTTTTGAGTTAAAGTACCGTCCCCTTTCAACAAAGTGGGAAAAGAATGCATTACTGAATATTTATAAGATATAATTATTATTAAATATATAAATATTGTAACAATTTTTTATGGAATCTACAACTATGCTTCTTCATCTTATACTTTCATTTTGCATCCCCAGATAAATCGAATAATTTATTTTTTTAAGTCACTGAACTGGTACTTTAGGGCCTTTCACTCGTTTTGACGAATGCTTGGCTGAATTGGCAGAACGATTTTTTTAGGTATATTCCAATGGTGATAAGGTTCTGGTTTTTTTCATAAATATTAGGTGTGTTAGTATCGGTGTTCATAAAATCACAAGAGAAATAAATACCCCCGTTGCAGCAGACCTGCGTACTCAGCAAAAAATTACTTCAAATTTTTCAAATTACTTCAGTATTTTTTTCAAATTTCAAAAATACTTCCATTCAATATAGTGAGATATGACATGTTTTAGTAATCTCTATAAGAATGACATGGGGAATGAGTAAGCAGGTTTGCTGCTACAGGCATGTTAAAACTGGGTGGTTTTTATTTCAATATTTAGTAGATCTTATGTAGAAAAGGCCATATACCAAGTTTTATCAAGATATGTTCAGAAATAATTAAGATATAGAATTTTTTATTGCCCGTAAGGATAACATGGCTATGAGTATGCAGGTTTCCTGCCACAAAAATGGAAATTTCGGTGTTTTTATGCTAAAATACATTAAATCTCATCTAGATAAATCTACAAACCAAGTTTTATTAAGATATGTTGAAAAATAAGCGAGATATAGAATTTTACTTATTTCCCATAACGTTAACATCGGGACAACGTACTGTTTTTACCACTTTTAATATCTCTGTAACCAATGGACATAGAGCAATGATTCAAGCTACTAAATTGTTTGTTTTTTCGAGCTTAACTCAATGGTGCTAACCAAAATTTGATTATTTTTATTTTTCTATGTGAAAAACCCAAAAATACAATTTTTGGGGGGATTTATCCCCCTTTACCCCCCCCCCTTCCAGTGGTCCGATCGGGCTGGTTTTCGAACTCATCCGAATAATTACTACTTTACACCCCTGTGCCAAATTTTATTCCGATCGGACCATTATACAAATTTGAACGAACGGCGTTTTTTGCTTCAGGGGGCCCCAAAACGAAAAGTTATCATGGTCTTGACCTTAGGTCTTACCATGAGGCCTACGGTAATAGATTCTTCCCTATAGGGGAAATTCGCTAAAAAACCAATTTGTATGGGTAATACTGGTTTAACGAAGTAGAAGGATGATTTATTGGGAGGATTTCGTTGCGCTCGGATTTAAATTCTAGCAGCGATATATTACTGGTCTCTGAGTTTGCACTAAATAATTGCACTGTTAGCCAAGTCTACACTTTAGCTTCAAGCAACAAATTTTCGTTTTTAACATTTTGCGGTTGAACTACTATAATTATAAGGAGAACAAAATTTAATTTTTAATATAAGTTACTTTCCCAAATATTTAACAATTAAGTGTTATGATTACACAATATCAATAACACTTTATCAATGACATAGTGCCACTCCTGCCTGGTACATCAATGCTATTTGTATGACACTTCTTGATTCAATAATATCTAATATTCATATAGATATATAATAATCATATAGATGTAGGTATAGTGTACTTTTACGATTGCACTTTCAAAATTCCACTTATTTGGGATGGGAAAGATTTTTTAGTGGCGCTTCATGTGTACCTAGTCATTTGAAATGCCCACTGACATTTTCTTTTACAGTTAATGTTACTGTATTGGAGATGGGGGTCTCCGAAACTATATTAATGTTAACTTTTGAACCCAAAAGATTTATGAAAACTTTTGCTATCACAGTCGCTTTCAAATGCAGATTTGTTTAAAATAACACTCCATTCCATTACAATAATTTCCTGAAACATTACTTGGAATATTTTGTATCCATATAATTTCTCCCAATACGGGATATGATGTTGAGAATCCGCCTGCTCTTATTATCGATGCTCTTATTAGGAATTAGAGTTTACTGCCTATTTTAGTGGTAACTCAAGGGTTTCCTTTAGAGATTATTGAAAACGTAATTAATTTACCGAAGGGGCAATTAGTGGCTGGCTCGAAGGTTTAATGAGACGTTCGGCTTCTTTTTGTTTTCAACCCTATCGACACCTCGACTGAGGGGCTTAACATTTCAATCGCGGGATTGGCTTTCAGCTTGTGACAAGCAAACGCCAGTTTGATTGAAGTTTCTCGTTACTCGGGGGAAACCTTTAGATGGCATTTATTATACCTTAGGTATTGTTATGTTTTCTATTTCTAACTGTTCATACATTAAAGAAGCATAATTTCCTTATTATTTCTCTTATGTCTTCTAATCATTATTAATTTTATTTTAGAATTTATTAGTGGATCTAGATTTATGAAGTTCATTTTTAATATTTTGGCAAATAAACTGTTTAATTAAGACTTCATAGATATTTTTTTTACTGAACCTATAAGATTCTAATAATGTTCTTTATTTATTAGGTTTATTCATTCTGTGTAATAATAGCTTTTGTAAGAATGACACTATTAATTTTTATGTTATTTTGTCTAAATAGACCCTAACACTATTATACCGAATTTGTCTGAAATTAAAGTTATTTTACAATCTATTTCAATACTAGGGTTTGAAAATTTTCTATTTTACATAACAACTGACCATTTAAGAAACACTTAAATTATACATAGCAAACTCATAAAACCGGTAATCTTTCGTTTACTTATCCAAATTACTTGACTCACTTATAACACACCCAACACACCCAAATGTGCCTACCAATAATGTTGACATCACTTAAGCCTACCAATTATTAAGCCTATGTACCATATAATGTTGACGTTACTTAAATTCGAAATTTTCATTACAAATAGATAACGTCTCGTCTATTTTAATCACCATCTCACACTCCAATAGAGCTTTCCACTTTTCTCCTTTGTCTTTTTATCTTCGCTATTGTTACCAGTAATCGCGGGCTACGTCTGAGTACTCCATGAAAGACTGTGTAGGCTCAAAAATGTTTTTGTTGCTTCATTATGACACCTCTATCTTTTTCAAACACTACAAATTATTCTTTTTATCGCAAAAGACCCTTTTTTCCTTTCCCCTCTACTCCACTTCTCCAATTTTGGCTGCAGACAATTAAAAAAATGCAAATCTTTATCCAGTGGTAGTTGGAAACGTCACATCGCCACAGTAGGTTCATATTTTCAAGCATGTGTTTATTTAGTGTTAAGTAGTTGTGCGTATTAAAATAATTAGTTATGGATGTAATTGAACATGTAAGTAGAGATTTCTCAGAAAACCCTACAAAGGCAATAGTATAGTAGAGCCATACAGTGTATAGCAATAGGTATAGTGTAATAAATCGGAAAGCCTGGTTCGTTTACTAATTTTTTAATTTCAAATTTTTTAGTTTGGCGTTGAATAAAAATATACTGGTATATCAATGCTGTTTGGATAACCCTCCTTGATTTAATAATATCTAATATCCATATTTTTATTGGTAGTTAAATAGGTATGTTAGTTGGTAGTTAGTTTGGTGGTATTTCTATTACAGTAATAAACATCAAGAGTTTTACTGTAATAGACAAGCGTACTATTAATTGTAACGTAAGATAAAGAGGTTCCAAAAACTGTTATACATGTATACATGTTTATGTATTAGAGATTTTTTAATACGGTTAAAGAATATGTAGGTGCTGTAAGAAGTAAGCTGAACATTTATTTTTAAATTTTTAAGAAAGAATTATTTACGTGCCGATGATTAAATCAATCACTTTGAAGGTAGTACGTAAGTTTTTATGTTTGTGATTTTTTATGTTTAAGGAGAAAGATGATCTGACGAGGCAAAAGGAATCTCAGCTTCGGCAGCATTCCTTCTTCCAGCTCAGGGTACACCTGAAAAGAGGGAGAGATCTTATAGCAAGAGATAAGAGCGGTAATTGAAATCTTTGTACATAGATAACTGAATTAAAATTAACTAAAATATTTGTATATTACCTTTAACAAAAGCAACTATTTTGGGTTTAGGGTTTATAAGACAATGTTGAATATCCGTTCGGAAGTTCGGATTTGAGTTCTTTAGAACTAATTTTAATAATCATACTAACCAAACAAAAAAATCGTCAATTTTGCATATTGCCATGCGTTAATCGTTTTTTGGGTAGGAACTAGTTCCAATCCATTTGATGTTTTCAGAGATACCTGCAACTACCAGTAGTAAGAGCTTGGTCTATGTAGCTAGAAGAGTATATTTATGTCATGAGCAAAAGTATTGTATCACCCAACTTTTAATAGGTGTATTAAGCTGTTGGTTTATTAATTAAAATCAGCCAGTTTTTTGGACATTTATAAAGCAATCTCAAGAGGACATGCTCGATTAATTAATTTACTAAATCATTTTGGTCAAAATTGTTACCGGTACCTCAGTTTTTGTTAAAAATGTGTTTAATCTGTTTTAATCCGTAAATGTTTACGCCAATGAACTTTCTCAATCGAAAGATAGGTAAAGTTAAAGGGGTCTAAGGATAAAATAGAAAGATACATCTTGCTTATGATGTGGGAAGATTGTTTAATAACTCTTTTGGTAATTTTTGCTGAAATTTCACATTTTCCAAGGGTTGCCTGGAATCTAATAATGATCGAGAAAAACCCCTTGACTATAGAATAAGTGTTTAACGTTATTCTTATTTTATTTACTTTACTTTTTAATCTCATTCCAGGGACAAGCGATCCATACGTCAAATTCAAGGCTGGCAGTCGGCTGTTATACAAATCCAAAACCATCTACAGGGATTTGAACCCCGTTTGGGACGAAAGTTTTGTCATCCCAATCGAAGATGTGTTCAGCCCTATCCAAGTCAAGGTAAGTCGCACACATAAACTTATATTTTTAATTAAAAATATGTTATCTAGAATATATATATATATATACAGTAGCTGTAGTTTAATATACAAGGCTAAATAAAAAAAGATACTTTGTCATTTGCACACACACATGATATTCGAAACAATATTGCCAAAGGATTTTACACTCTTGAACTCTTATAAAAGGTTAAAGAGATGAACGGAAAAAACGACATAAAATGTTAAAAATAAGTTAAATTAATAATTGAAGTGATCATATTATTGATTGTGTACTGTAATATTGCATTCGATTAATTCGTCATGCATATATGGGAGTGCATGTTTTAACTAATATAAATTTGTGGTAGCTTATTTTCTATGAAAGAGTAATTCTGTACTTTTTGCAACTGGAAATATATTTCTTGTAATTCGTTCGTTCATTTTAGGTTGACATTCACGACAACTTTTAAATCACTTATTCGTTTCTATTCGACGTTTTATGAGGACAGTTAGTGCTGGCTACGAATTTGCCAAGCTACTATTGCAAACCATTAATTACAGCATATTGTCATGGAAGCATAAATCGGTTAAAGAAAATTAAGTCACAATATTTTTACTTAAATTGAACGATTTTATTGTAATGTAACAAAAACAATTACAGATATTTGTATGAATGTCCTTTACGCCTATGTGTATATAAATTCATCCAAATTCTCATTGGAACTACAATATATAATACTATTCAAGGCTCATAGACACAACACAGACTTCTCGGTTCTATTATTTATTTAATATAACAGAATTTCTAAAGTTCATCATAGGCAAAATGAACACAAGTAATTTTAGCTCTTTATATAAGACACTAGCCTAATTGTAATAAGTATATTGAAAAAATCAAACATTTGTTACTTTAGGTATTCGACTATGATTGGGGCCTGCAAGATGATTTCATGGGCACTGCTTACCTGGACCTGACGAAGTACGAATTCGGAAAGTGAGTAAAATCATTGGTTTCAATCCTGATTCTGCTTTTAATTTTATGAAGTAAACGTATTAACTCTTGCTATCTTTAAGTATACTAAACTTCGCGTATTTATTCATCTATTCAATTATATAAAACTTTGTATGGAAACAACGACCCATGTATTTTGTATTTTGTGTCTTTCTACGCCAGTAGCATTTTTTAACGTTGTGATCGGGAACGGTCCAAACCTGGGTCTTGTACTATCTAACGGCAACCTTTTGTTAGATAGCATCATAGCCCAAGCAAAATGCCGTTTTTTGTCATGCCGTTTGTTGTGTTTTGCATTCATAGCCCAATAACAAATGGCAACTGGACCCAGTTTCGATCCTGTCAGGAATTGAACCAGCGACTCTCAGGCTATGAGGTGAGCGCTTTATCCACTCGGTTATCAAATCAACGTATTGTAATTTAGGGATATTTTAATAACCTCGAAAATGAAGATGGCATAAAGTAGCATTAAACAAACAATAGCCTATTGTTTACAAATTTTTTAGTTTAGATTTCGTTAGTTGTAGCTAAGTTGTTATGCTGAATGAAGAGACAATAGTCATACATGAGACATAAATTCATCAACTTCAACTATGAAACAATTAACTATTGAAAGTTTTAGGGTCAAATTGTTCATTTGTTGACACTTGAGTTACAACTTTGTTTAGGTATTTTCACTTGTTTATCAATGAAAAAGGAAATTTTTTATCATTACCTTAGAGTACCTATATCAATTATTTTTGAAAAAGTAAACGGCAAAAACTTTCATCGTTTCCCTTAACAACTAAGATATTTTATTTCTTGAAAATTGTTAGATTAAATATTTTTCATTGCCTCATAGCTGAGTTTTATTTTGTAGTAATTAGATGGGTGAACGCATGTAAACGATTTATTTTTAATAATTCTAACAGCCTTGATACCTTTTTATTTAATCTCAATTTGTTACTTACGTAATATCCTTTAGGTATCAAAATATCTTCTAACTATGCCGTACATGTTTCAAAGGCATTACCCTTCATCTTCAGCGGCAGTGCACACAATTTACATCAAAAAGTCCACATTTAAAAAAATGTAGTTGTCAGAACTTTTTAAAAAATATATTTAAAAAAATATATATATTTTTTTTTAAAGTTCTGACAACTACATTTTTTAAATGTGGACTTTTTGATGTAAATTGTGTGTACTGCCACTGAAGATGAAGGGTAATGCCCTCGAAACATGTACGGCATAGTTAGAAGATATTTTGATACCTAAAGGATATTACGTAAGTAACAAATTGAGATTACATTTATTTTTATTGTTGTAAGTGTAAATAGTTTAATAGAACTAAGCTAAATCGAAAAAAGGTAGAGTGAAACCCCTGCTCTACAGTATGAAAAGAAATTGTTTGCTTAAAACTTTGCTTGTATTGCAAAGCAACGATCCCATCTAAGAGGTTACCCTGAATTCCTGCTGTAAAAGGCGATGTCGGTAAATAAATCTCCAAGAATTCAAGTTTTCCATGACGGGTGCAAATTGAAGACCAACTTATTTTTAACACAAAGGTAATAAAATAGGCAGCAGAATTGATCCATTTCTGCCTCTTTTGAATGTAAAATATTGCAAAATTGGGCATGGACTCTGATGCATCGTCGAAGTATTGTAATTCATCAAATCACTTAAATGCCAAACTGGAAGATTCAATAAGGATGATTTGCCCGATGGATCTATTCCATGGATCAAAGTGGTTTATTCCGCTTCAATGAACCCCTGTGCTGAGCTGTGTTATTACACCCTGACCTTTTACTACATTATTTAAAATTAATTGTTTTTTTTTTCAATAACTGTAACGATTAATGGTCTACATTTTATAGTTTTCACTATTTTCATGAATTAATTTTCTTTTGTATATTTTCCAAGAATTGGTACTTTTACGGCAGAAATATACTATTTTTCAGTATTAGAGTACATTACTTATTTCTAGATAAAAAACAGCTATCTGAAAAACAATTATTGGGGAATATAAACTAATATGTGAACTATAACCAGTGAACGATGTCACAATAGAGTGATAAATAAAGTGACAGAGAGCAGGAATATTGGCTTCATTAAGACATTACTTCATGTCCATTTCATGGATATGGAGTAATGCCTTGATGAAACCAATATATTTATATACAACTATAATAGTAGTTTATGCAACGATTGTATATTGAATGCCTTTAAGCAACGAGTGAGATGTAAGTTAGAACACGAGCGAAGCGAGTGTTCTAAATATCTCACGAGTGGATCTGTACGCTATGGTCCAAGACTCAGGAGTGTAACATTACACCCACCTGTGTGTCAGTAACATCCAGCGGTGTAACATGTGTGTGTCGCAGACCCACGGACGTGGTGCTGTCGCTGAAGGACACCGGCAAGGCCGAGTACCTGGGCGAGATCCACCTCACCTGCACGCTGTGGCCCAAGACCCAGGAGTGTAACATTACACCCACCGTGTGTCAGTAACATCCAGCGGTGTAACATGTGTGTGCCCAGACCCACGGACGTGGTGCTGTCGCTGAAGGACACCGGCAAGGCCGAGTACCTGGGCGAGATCCACCTCACCTGCACGCTGTGGCCCAAGACCCAGGAGTGTAACATTACACCCACCGTGTGTCAGTAACATCCAGCGGTGTAACATGTGTGTGTCGCAGACCCACGGACGTGGTGCTGTCGCTGAAGGACACCGGCAAGGCCGAGTACCTGGGCGAGATCCACCTCACCTGCACGCTGTGGCCCAAGACCCAGGAGTGTAACATTACACCCACCGTGTGTCAGTAACATCCAGCGGTGTAAAATGTGTGTGTCGCAGACCCACGGACGTGGTGCTGTCGCTGAAGGACACCGTCAAGGCCGAGTACCTGGGCGAGATCCACCTCACCTGCACGCTGTGGTCCAAGACTCAGGAGTGTAACATTACACCCGCCTGTGTGTCAGTAACATCCAGCAGTGTAACATGTGTGTGTGCCGCAGACCCACGGACGTGGTGCTGTCGCTGAAGGACACCGGCAAGGCCGAGTACCTGGGCGAGATCCACCTCACCTGCACGCTGTGGCCCAAGACTCAGGAGGACAAAGAACAGGTAGGCGTCACTGCTTCTGGCTTTATTTCATTGAATGTTCCGCATTGAAAATTTTACGATCTAGTTTTTACCCTTCTTCTGCTTTCGTAACAGTCACCCCTTTCGCTCTCGGCAGTCTTTAACATAAGCTGTTTGAACTCTAAACCATTTGATTGGTCAATACAACTAAATAGTAGGAAGCAAAAGTTAATTTTAACAATATTATACAATCAAAAAAGATTCAAACTATATTCTAGAACAACTAGCAGGTAATGTGTTGTTTATGTCCGTGCACAGATTACAGCTGTTGACCTCGAAAGAATAGTACATAAAGTGATCTCCTAGTCACTATCAAAACATCAAAATTAATACTTTGGAATGAAAATTTTCAATTAATATTTTTATTCAAGGTAACAAGAATCTTTTAGGTTCTCAAATCGCGTGTCTAAAACATAACTGTTTCTTATTAAAAATAGCAAAAAAGGTTTTTTAATATGCAGGCGCACCAGTGGCTTAACGTGACTTCCGAACCGTTCAGTATTTGTGCATCGAGCCGGAAATTGAGCACGAGTTAGCTGGGTGATAAACCATTCTCTACATTTTTGCTATGTCTCACAACTTTATGGCCCGCTTTGTTATTTTACTCGTGCCATTGCAAAAGATTTTCTGCTTATATATGAATGGCAGAATATCTGATAAAGTTATTGTTTATAGAGAAAAATGTAAGATTTTTTAACGCAACCCATTTTTAAGATTGAATAATGCACATATAAATATGAAAGAGTATTGTTTTGTTAATCTTTACATTTTATAGAACCTTTTTATTTAAGTTTAATCACATTTATTTTACATTATGTGTTCAAACAATCCGCCATTGGAATTTGTATAAAGTTGTGCTCTCTCCATCAAATTCCCGAACACGTTTTGCAAAGTGGCTCTTTGAATTCATTGCAATAAATTTGTTAAGTTTGTTTTGAGGTGCTGAGTATCCTTCGAATTGTTTTCGTAGGCCTTACTTTTGATGTATCCCCAAATAAAAAAGTATAGTGTCGTCAAATCCGGGGATCTTCGGGGGTAATAATCCTTCACTGATAAAATAAAATTTTATGTTGCGTTAAAAAAAAAACAAAACAAAAAACACCCTGTATTTTAATACTTCTATTAAAATCCCTGATTTTAAACAAAGTTTTAGTTGATTGTCCAAAAATAACAATATTTTTTTAATTGACTATCCGCAAACATTTTATCCACACTCAGTCTAGTTTAATGCAGTTTTAAACACATTAAATAAATAATATACGTGTTCTTAGCACAACAATCATCACATTCTAAAATAAAACTTTTTTTATTAACCGAACGAAGATTTCATTTCAAAATTAAATGAGAATTTCTCATGTACCAATTGATTATTTGCTTGTTGTCATTGCTAAAAAAATCATTTAAAATCACCTTTGTTACTGTAACAGTTTGGAGGTTTCCTTAATTTATAATAAACCCAGTAAAATGGTGTATAAGAAAATCCTATATTGAAGTTCATCTCTTAAACACGTTTACCATTCTGCAAGAATAATTAACTATCACTGCCTTAATATATTATTATATCCCCCATCAACCATAAACCAACTACAATAGACCTAGCAATCAAAGAGTATGGCAACAACAATAATTGTTTCACGGTTATCTGATCGAGCACTTCTGCTCTGTTATGTTGGATTTGTTTCATTGGGCTTCAAAGACCTTTGAAGCAAAATTATTGGCATAACAACTAGTTAAGTGAAAACAGAGCTTGAGCTCACTGCAATTAATTGAATCTATTTAGTATTAATTGATTGCACTTAATCTTCTAAAGGAAAACTCGCTTAATTGTATACAAAATGCTACCAAGGATTAGATAGGTATTAATTCGATATATTCAATGATTATTTAGTAGTTAAAATGTTCACGAAAACCAAAATATTCATGTGGGGATGATGAATAGTAAAGATTAACAATAGACGTGGAAACAATCACCATAATGTAAGGGGTGTAAGGGGTGTAAACCCTAGACTACCTGCGAAAATAGTTCTTAATTTTGTGCTTGATTATTTTCGGCTTCCATCTTTTATCCGCCATGTTATATCCAAAATAAAGGTTTAAGATGGCAAATAAATGTTAAGATGGTATTGTAATCCGTCATTTGAAACTTGAGTTTTTTACTAACCGAAAGTCAGTTTGCAGTATTACAATACAGCAAACTGATATAACAATCAAGTATCATTCCCAAAATTTTATAAATTTATATTTAGCATATTTTAACATCCCAAATTCTTCAAATAAAATAGGAGATCTATAACCACATAATAATTCAAGATATTTAAAATTAAGTATCATCGGCAATCTTCAAGTTATTTTCACTTAATTTTTAAAGACGTACATTTTCAGCTCACATCATGAATATATCCTTTGAAATGGGATCCGTTATCCCAATACATTATTCTATTGTGACCCATATTTTTTATATTATTAATTACTTTTCAAGGTATCGAAATTTTCTTTTAAAAATAAAAAATAAACCTTTCAAAAGTCTTATTAAAATTAGAATATAGCATTATATTAAGCGTTACAATATGTTCAAATTGATGGGTCAAAAAAAATAAGATCTTCGTATTTACAAAAAACTTATCTCATGATAAAAACGGTGGATCCAACATGGCAGCAGGAATCTTGTATCTGTCAAAATGAAATGGAAACAACACAAAAATGATCGGTGATGGTTATTTTTGTCATTATATACCTTTAATTTGTGATTATGGATCTGCTTTGACGATTCGTCATATTAATTTCGCGTTACCCACGTTCGCGGCTGCGGCCATTTTTGTGAACCACAACCCCAATCCTGAAATGTGAAATTGTCATAAAATCTTACCTTAGTGTGTAATATTTGCGCTGGTGTTGTAGTAACAGTTTCCAAGCATTTTTGAGCGGTGAAAAATGACTTAATTTCCTTGGCAACATTTGTTCCCGCCCGCACTGCCAATCCAACCTCGGAAGTTATAAGCTCAAACTAAGTTATTGGAAGTTATCGTCAGGATCCATGATTGCAATAAATAACCACAAATCGCACGTCAATAACTGTAAATAATACCGAACACAATGTAAACAAACGACTAATAATGGCCGCGCGCGAAAACACAGCTGCAACTGACGCGTAGTTGGGAAATCGGCCGCTACGTCTGCTGGCAGCATTGTCCGGCGGGACCCAGCTGTTCTGTGAATAACACATATATCTGACTAGTGCTGGGGGGAGTTTCAAAGTTATAGCTGAAATCCTTAATTTTTTGCGGCTCATTTAAACAAGCAAAACACGGCGGCAACAAATGTTGCCACCAGGGTGGCGTTAAGGACCTGGGACAACAAATGTTGCCGCGCCGCCCCGAACGTGTTAAAGTATATGAAACAAAGTTATCGAATATTCAAATTTAATCAAGATCTTTTCAACAGATTGCGGCATTGTAATATGCTGTAAAATCTAGTTCGAATTTGTAGACCCCAACACTACCTTTACATTTAAATGTTTGTTGTATCAAAAATGGCGACCAAAAATGCATACCCACACAAAATAAAGAATTAACTACCCAACCATAGTCTACAAAAAACACAATGCTCGTGGATGGTCTGAAATCGAAGTTATAAAAGAAAATATAGAAAAGGCTAGAGAGGACTATTAGTTACCCAGGATCACTTCATATGTTGTGTGTAAGCAAATGCAATGAATAAATAGTAATGGCGGAGTAAATAAAATGGAAAAGTAAAATTATGAATCACGCAATAAAATTATAACGAAACATATTTTTAAAAATTTATAAATGAAAAAAGGCTCACAACAAAACCTAAGCCAACAGAATAAATTACAAAATCAGATATATTATAATAATCTGTTCTCGAACCGATACCTTTATAATATAATAATAATATTTTCACCAAAACAAAACGAAATACAGCGGCCCCGTTGCAGCAGACCTGCATACTCAGCGAATTTCAAAGGCAAAAGAACATATTTCAATCCTACATAGCGGGATATGAGATGTTTTTGTAAGCTCCGTAAGAATAACATGGGTGCGACACTATTCAAATGACACTATCTGAAATAAAATTTAACTATTCTGGGAAAGAAATTACGTTTTCTGAAATACAATTTACCATTCTGAACTACAATTGATGCTTTCTGAAATCAACATGATATTTTCTTAAATAAAACTGGGAAAGGTGTAGAAGAAGCCATGATCCAAGTTTTATCAGAATATGTTAATAAATCAGGAAGATGCACATTTTTTGGTATTTCCCATATGGATAACATGGGGAATAAGTATGCAAGTTTGCTGCCACAAAAACTGTACTATCGGGGATTTTAGACTAATATACATTCGATTTCATCTACATAAAGCCATAAACCAATTGTATTAATATATCTTGAAAAATAAGCGAGATAACGTTTACTTATTTCCCATAATGTTAACTTTGGGACAACGTACCGTGTACGATATGTGGTAAACCAATTACAATATCTCGGTAACCAATGAACATAGAGCAATGATTTAAGATACTGAATTGTTTGATTTTTCTATGGTGCCAACAAAAATGATTAATTTAAATTTTCTATTTAAAAAACCCCAAAACCACAAGGGCTTGTCCCCCTTTACCCCTTTTCCGGTGGTCCGATCGGGGTGGTTTACGAATTAGTCCACGTTTTTACCACTTTACATGTGTGTACCAAATGTTATTAAGATCGCACTAAATTTACTGCCGTTATCGTGTTAACAGAAATACACATATAAATATAAATTCGAACGAATGTTTTTTTTGGCTTCTGGACCCCAAAATGAAAAGTTAACATGGTCTCGGGCTTACCATGAGACCTACGGGAATAGGTTATTCCTTTAAGGAAATTCGCTACATCGTTAATTACAGGCGATGGTTCAGTATGTTTAAAAAGGTTTAACTATATATTCTAGAATAAAAAACTTTATAGAAACAAATTACATTGAACAATGGATGGAAGATAATACCTTTGAAATAAATGTAACAAAAAGGCACTATGTATAATTTATTAAAAGATTATAAGAAAAATTATTATTTATAAAAAACATGAAAATCAACTAGTCAGTACACAGCATTTTTTATACAATTTAAATGATGATATACCACAACACAACGTTCTATGAACATAATCTACCTTTTATTTAATTTAAATTATTCAATAAATTATTAAAACTTCATGAAAATATTATGAAGATAACAAATTACTGAAGAGAAGATTATTAGAAAAAGCCTTTTACAGTATGAAAGTACAAATGTATCGGGAATTTTGAACAAAAAATGTAAATTATGCACCGTGTATTATCAAAAATATATAAAATGAAATCCTCAAACTTTAAACTAAGAAAAATATTGTAATTGCTAATGTAATACTATATATTTTTCAAGACAAATAAAGTTACTTGTATGTTTTTCACTATTAATTTCAATGAACTTCTTCTACTACTCTATGATTTCAATGTTCGTACTGCGTATTAAGGTTTGTTGTAATGGTTGGAGAATCCTCCGACAGAATGCACTGCCTGCCGTTCTCCCTATGTAGGTCGATTGTTGTAATGAAGCCAGTAAGTTAATTATGTGGCTTTACAAACACTCAACGCCATTACTCTCTCATATACGTTAATTAATATAATGTAATTAGTCCTTTCCCTTAAATAGCATTAAGACTGTTTTGTTTGTTTATTTGCCCTTAACTCGAATTAATTTCGTTCTGAAAAAAAACTAGCAAATAAAATATATCTCTAGAAAATATTTTTGGCAATTAATTAATAGCGATATATTATGCCTAATTTAATTTTAACTTTGTCCCAATAAGATTAATGAAAACATACCCGACATTCTCGAAGATAATAATATTCTTTTAGGTAACGTATTGGGCACCTATTACCCTTTAATATCTGTATTTTGTTTCGGAAGATTTGACTCGAAAAACAGCACTACAATTATTATATCTAGATTTTATCAATTATTTTCCTGACATATAAAAACACACAGAAAGTCATGGAATACCTAGTCCTCGGGGAGACTTGGGTTGGCTTTAGAAGTTTCGCTTATCTCCCCCGGGGTTTACGCTCGGCGGCGGCGCTCGCTCTGTTCGCCTCCACAATGCCGCCATTCACCCTTCACATCTCCTTGCTCGATGAACAAACATGTAAACATAATCTTTCTCCATTCACTATTAATACGCATTATTCCGAAAACCGCCAACTTTAACCCACCTTTTGATTGGGATTACGATGGTTGAAGTTTGAATTTTCAAATTTAAATCATAAATGTAGGTATTTTTATTGTTTTATCTAGATGACTACTTTTTATAGTTTATTATCTAATTTAATTGAGTAGTTCTTTATTTTTGTAATAATTTAACATACATTAGGTATCATATGTATTAAAAAAATTAAAGTATTTGTTTCAATGATTTATATCCAATTTCGATTTTGTGTTTGTACACACCCCAATTCAAAATTTCAGATTTGAAAAATTGATTAATGCAAGACTAATACTTAAATATACACATATTTTACACGTTTCTAAATTTTGTTTCATCTCTTGCTTAATTGGTTTCATCAATACATTAAATAACAATTAATGTTTCCTGAGATTTATTGAATTGCAACGGATCTTAATAAGGAAACATAAGATAATTTATTTAATAAAAATAAAAATATTTTATGAAAAAGTGTTTTTTTGTTGTACCGCTACGAAAACAGCAGTTTTTATCACACATGTTACGGGGCTAATGAAACTCTTTTTCAACCTAGTGGGTAGAAAAAAAATCAGCTGTAGTCGTGGACGTCAGCTGTTCGCTTTTTACTGCAGTAAAACCAAGGTCTGCAGAGAAGAAAACAATACTATGAGGTTACATCACTTTCATAAGGCCTGTGGAGCCGAAGCTTGTGACTTCAATGCCGGACGTCAATGCTTATTGGGCAAAAATATAGCCTCAGTCAAGGTCTCAGTAATATGTTCCCTCTGATTGTTCAAGATGGGACTTGATATTTCAAAACTCGCTATTTCACTAAACGATAGTTCAATGTGTTCGATACATCAGTTGTTCATTACTGTCTAAACCAAACGAAAATTAATCAGACAATCAGCATATTGATGTTAAATAGTGAGGATAAGAAGAAAGTCTCGTGGGGGGAAATCTTTTAAATGTAAACAAGCTGTAAAATTTTTTTTTTTATTTAGTAGGCGAAATGTATTGGTGAACTAGATTATTTTGGCATAACAAATATATACTGTAGTTCACCACATAGGGGTCTAAAGTTTCTTTTCGTTACTAGGGCATTTTTCTACCTCGGCGTAAGAGCCCTGGTCTTAAAACTTGACCTCATACTTCAGCGCCACTTTAGCCTCTAGTAATGAAATATACTATTCAGGAAATAATTAATAGAGTTAAAAAATTTGTGTCAATATGAGCCATCAACTGCATTTAGACTGTTAAGTTTTTTATAGAGCTGAGTTCCTAGTAAATATTATATTATTTATTTATTTAGTTGTTTTTATTTTACTATTCATACATAGTTTTATAATTGATCATTTTATGAGTTAAAACATACTTAGTTATAACTCAACTAAGTATTACTATTTGAAAATACAGTATCTTGAAACAATACTGAAAATTAAAACAGGCAGCAAAATATTAAAATAATAGCTTGTTAATTTAATTCACAAACATTAAATTAAATTGTATTATTTAAAGCTGGCAACCAAACACGGAATACACAAGTCAAACATTGCTGACTCATTGATGACCATGTATTACTTGCTGCATTATTTGTCAAGCTAACCAATGTTCATTCAGTGACGAGCTGGCTGTGATTGAAGTGGTAATTTAGTTTGATCCGAAAAAATAATCTACACATGAACGGTTTTTTAATTCCTAAAACTGTGTAATGGGAGTTTGCGTGCACTTTTATGGACGTTGCAGAATTTTATAAAGGTAAGGTAATGATTTATTGAATAGAATATAAAATATTATATTTAAATATTTATATTTTCAGAAATATCAGCATCGGTTGGTAAAATGCTCGTAGTTTATAATTTTGAGTATAACCATAACAAACTCCAATTCATTCTGGGATCAACAAAAAGTAAAATTTTTTAAACTCTTAACAGTGGGTGCTTTGACGACCTCTGTTTATATATAATTAAATTATTTTCATGTCAATCATTTGCAGAAGTGTTATATAATCAGGACCATTCCGTTCATACAGAAAAACCTGCCTTTTAGGGTAGCTGATTTGGGAGATGCGAGGGTTGTGGAGGAAAACTGTTTAAATTTATTTTATAGAATGTCTCTTCTGAGACCAACCTCAATGTGTTTCTTGATAAAGTTAATTATTTACTGAACTAACAAAGATGCAAAAATTGTATTATGGGGCAGAGTTTTTGAAGGCTCTCTTTTTATGAGTTATCAAACTCTGATTTTATTGTTTGTTGTGTATTAATTTACATAAAATATAAAAAAAAAGTTAAATATTAAATATGAATATTAAATAGTAAATATAATATGAATATTATATGAGTATGATTATAAACTCAACTAAACCGTCATTTACCTAAACACATTTTCCAGACAGTTCATTCTTAACATTATCTTATTCACATTTAAATGATAAAATCTATATTATCCGGAATGTATCTAAAACTCTTCGATCTCTTTTCGCCCTATCTTCAATAACTTTCAAAACCAAGTTTAACAGATTTTGAACTTTATTTACTTGTAATTAAACAACTGCTGCAACTCGGTATGATTTTCTTACTTGTTACCATTTTTTTATGAGAAGAAACGCCGATAAGCTGATGCATGACTCAATTTTATGCAACACCAGCCTTGGCGGTCGCGCTAGTGACGTGCAAACGCGGGGCATTTATCAATGTTTATCAATAACAGTGCTGCCAAACTTGAAATTTACCTTAGTGGCGAAAGTCGGTAGGCACAATTTGATTTCTAATTACATTATTTTTGTATTCAACTTTCAATAATGAAGTTGTTCAAGAATAATGTGGTCATTCAGTATGTGAGGTAATGATTTCTAACAATTGCTTATACTTTTATTAAAAAAATAAATAAAACTATGCGTAAGCAGCTTATTGAAAAAAACACTGCTGTTTATATTACACGCACTAGCGTTTCTTCATTTTTTCATTCGTCATGTTCATATATTCCATTCTTCGCGTATAACGTTGTGAATTAAAATATATTTTCGTGATCTTTATGTAATCTGTTTTTTATGGAACAACTAAAATAACGCTATTATTACAGTATTTAGCAACATATGAAGGGGTCCCCCGTAAAACGTTCTAAACGACAAAAACCTAGTTTTGAGTAATCAAGGGTTGAAAGTTGAAAATTCTAAAATTTACGATTTTTTAAGGTTAGAACTTATAATCATGTATAATCTTTTAACACCCTATTTATAACATCATAATGTAGCATTATATTGAATTTGTACTTGCCATCAAGCATTTTAAAACATTTTACGTGTTTTTTTAGGGGTTATAACGTTCTAAATGACTGGCGCTTGGAACGTTTTCTGACGGACTGCTTTTCTACTTTGGAAGAAAACATGAGGGAGAGTAGGAATACCAACAGAAACAAAAATAAAACTGAATATAAAACAATTTTATTGATGTAAAAGTACAAAAACGTAATGTTGTTAATAAAACGTGATACGTCATTTTGCTAAAAGTTATCCACATGTGGTGCTTAAAACGTTATTCTACCCACCTCTTTTGGGGGCAATTTCCAGGCCTTGGCTTCTTATTTTTTGAAATATAGGGCAATCCAACTTTTCTACATTCAATCCTGGTCTTATCCTTCCACTTTCCAATATTTATTTCACGTCTTTTATTTTTATTTACGCGATTTTGATCCTTGGGTGGCAGCGAAACGACCGGCGGGGATTCCATCTTTCGGCGAATAGAACGTTATTACCCAGAAAGTCCGTGCAGTCTCGCGAAGCACGCAAAGTTTGAGAGACGAAATCAGGGCTACCAACTCAAATATCTTCAAAACAAAATATACCACGGTGTAGCTCATGTCCTGGAGAACCTTTTTCACTGAATATCTCCGATTTTGAAATTTTGTCGCTTAGAACGTTTTACGGGGGACCCCTTCATATAGAGCTTATTTCAAATATATTTAGTTGCACCATTTAAATGTTTCTAAACTTGTGAACGATAATGATGACTTTACTCGTTCATTTGAAAAGCTTAATTAAACTCTTGAAAATCCACACGTCTTTAAGTATAGACATTGGAAATGCCATTATTATTAATGAAAATTAATTAATTATTTTTCTTTGTTGATCTACGTACTAACTATTATCTTGAAATAATATAATAGCCGTACAATACTAGCAAGCTTCATTAACACAACGACATATTCTCTGAAACTACTTCAATGTCTATAACATTAACTTTGACCACTATTGAACATTATTCAAATTAAAGCTTTTAAGTCCTAATCTGAGTCTTGTAGTATTATTTTAGACTGATCACACACTTTATGGCCGGTGTGTAGGTAATAATAAGTAAAACTCTGATTTTAATATGCTAATTTTTAATCAGTTTATACCCTTAAGTTTTATCAGCATTTAAAACTTTTCTTTTTTCACGAAGTCACCTTAATTGTTGAAAACACAGCGACAACTGATAAATTTTGAAAGTACTGAATGAAGTCATCTATTGTCGGCTACGCATGTCGAAATCTTAATTTTGAAGGTAATTTTAATTTATTACTAGCGAAGAATTATTAAGTAGGTCGAATTAAGTATTTGCCATTTACTTCTTAAATAGCTTTCCTTTTCTCAACCTATTTCAACCAACAATCAAACCATCAGTCAAGGCTAGTTACTGCCCCTCAAAAATGTTCTAAAGAAGTTTGGTTCTAAAGAATGGTCTAAAGAAGTAAAGAGAAACTATTATTTTAAAAATGTGTTGACTACTTGTTTCTTGTACATGTAATAGTTTGCAGTCGCAAATAAACTGATTTCGATCTATTTCGTATTGGCATTACAAAACCCAAATTTGCAATCGAGTAATACAGCAACTCATTTGGTTTTGCACCCAAACCTTTCAAATAAGAATTGTAAACATAACATACGTCAAAGGTGAGGACAGTTACCCTTATCACTACATTAGCATCTACAAGCGACGGGAAATCCAAATTCCCCGTCGTCTCCCACGCAGCGGGACTGGCGGCAAGATGGCGGCGCGCGTGCCCGGCGGTGGCTGTGGCGGGAGGCGCGGGCGGCGGGCGGTGCGGCGGGCGGCGGGCACGCTCAGTCCGGTGCGGGCAGCATCGATCGTGACATGGGATGAGTCAGCCGGGCGAGCTGGTGACCCGCGTCAAGTCGCGGCTGGCTCGACTGGGCCGCTCGGCGACCACGACGGCCGCGCCGACCACGGACAGCGCCGAGGAGGAGTCCGCGGGCACGCCGCCGGCCAGGACCACGCCGAAGCAGCTGCTGCGACACATCCTGAACAAGAACAATGCGTGTCCGGGCCCGGAGAGCAACGACAGCGACACGGAGAGCTTCTCGCGGGTGTCGGCCAGCGAGGAGGAGAGCGACACGGAGCCGCGGCGGAGGCTGCAGAAGAGCGCCACCCTGGCCGAGTGTCCCGAGCCGCCCGACGACAACCTCCCGCTCGAGAGCATCCTGGAGAAGCTGGGCAACCGCATCAAGGAGCGCAGCGACAAGATGCACAAGGTGGGTCTCGTGTGGTGCAGTGTCGTGTTTACAGAACTATCGCTCAGTAAGTCATCTGTGATAGTTGGTATAGGCCCAATTTGGTTTCTAACTACATTATTTTTGTATTAAATTTCCATGAATGAAGTTGTTCGAGAACAATGTGTTCTTTACGTATTGTGATGTAAAGATATCTAACAATTGCTTACGTTTTTATTAAAAAAATAAAACAATACGTAATCAACCTATTGAAAAAATACTGTTGTTTACATTGCACGCACTGCAATATTTCTTCGACGTGTCTTCAATATTACATAGGGCACGTTCATATCATTCCGGTCTCCGCGTATCATGTTGTTGAAACAAAATATATTTTTGTAATCTGTATGTAATCTAGTTTTTTAATTGGTAAATTATAATATCGCTTTTATTACAATTGCTGCAACATATAGACCTTATTTAAAGTGTATTTAGTTTGACCATTTAAATGTTTCTAAACTTTTGAACGATAATGACTTAACTCGATCATTTGAAAAGCTTGATTATATTCTTGAAACTTTCCTATCTGCTGAAGCAAAAGTTTCCTTATTAAAGTTAATTTTCTCCACTGGCTTAAATACATTTTGCCGCTAGTTCTTTTATTTTCTTGTTTACAAAAAAGTCCAAACTTGACTGAGTTAACTTTATTTACGGTAAAATTTAAACGCAATTCCGATAAACAGTTTATTGTGAAGTTAAACATTAAGTAGGTCAAACATGTAAGTTAAAACCCCAATTTCGTGACAGACTAGTCTAAAATTAGGTTTAATAAAAACGGCAAAGGGGACCGCAAGCAGGGACCTAAATGCAAATCGATAGTCAGCAGCGGGTCCCAGGTGGCTCAGTAAACTCTCACTTACCTGACTAAATACGCCTCCAGCTGGCACACAGCGACTTACCACGCTGTGCTTGTGATTTGTTTTCGAATAACTTTGCAGAAGCTCAAGAAAATGCTTTTCTCAAGAGCTGGAGTCAGAACTGTTTTGCAACACAAATTATTATTAATTAACAACTAGGCCTAACTGATTGTCACGAACTTGGCTGTATTAATTTACACGCACTATTGTCATTAACACGCGATGTCCCCTCTTCAGTCTGTCCTTTAATTTACTAAAATGTCTCGATTAACTACACAGTACTGTTTTGAAGAATGATTTTTCATATGAGTCTACCTACTACAAATCAAACAAACGTAATACGTACTTAATTTGTATAAAGCACTGTAACATTTATTGATAATATGCACTTCGTTATTTGAGCGCTCGTCAATAGTGAGAGTGCCGTAAGCTGAGTTTATATAAAAGTTATAACTTAGAAAGTTCTGCTTGAGATTTTTTTACCAAACAACTTCTTTAAAAATTTTAACATTTTAAACAGTTTATTGGTTCATTAACACATACCTACGATCATCACACTCATCCTTCACTCATATTCAGGGTAACGTCCTCCATGAGGTACCTGTCTCAAAAAGAATGATAAATGATAAAAAAATAAATAACGACTAAATAACTTGGCAGCTAAAAAAGCCCGTTCTACTTGAATATCGTTTAAAATCCCGAGTAATTAAAGAGGTCCGGATTAAATCTGTTTCGCATAACAAATTAACAACACTTTTTACTTGACCGTTAAATATGAAATCTAGGAAATGAAGTGATTGAGAATTATAGTAATTAATTTTTAATACAATAATTTATTATGTTGTTAGTTCTTTTTTCAGTCATTGCATTGGACTAGACGATTTAATAATAAACCTTCACAAAAAATCCATTGGCATCGCTAGCATAAAACCGTTATCAGTTAGATGACTTCATCCATAAGAATTTCCATTTCAAAACTGTTTCGACAGTGAAACAATGAATCACTACTTGCACGTAGGACTGCAATGTGAGCGCCGCTGTCGTTATCTCGGCCTCACTTCAGTGACCTTGAGAAAGCGGTTCGCTTCGTCACTCCCGCACAAAGGGAATCCCGGGATCAGCAAAGGCGAGGAATTTGACGGAGATTCAAATTACCTCGCCTTTGAAACAAAACGCATGAAGCTCCCAAACTTGTTAACATGCTAACGAGTTTCTACGTTCTTCGAGGACTTTCCATTGACCAATTTTGATCATGTTCATCACGGTGAATCAATGTTTATCTTGCAGTGAAGTCGAAGTCCGTGAAATACATCCCTGTTTTATACAGGATGAGGTATATGAGTGAAATTTTAGTGACAATGATTACTATAGTCATATTTTTTTCCTGAGCTTGAAGCTTGGTATTTGAAATTATATTATTTTTAATGATTATATTATGCATTTATTTAGGTAGTTTTATTTCAAAGACACTTTAAACTATAACAAAATACAAGTATGTAGAAAAATGCTGCCTTTTCTGTGGTTATTATATGAAATCAACTAAATACCTTATTTTCTCAAAAATGATAGGCATGCAGAAGTAGAAACTGCTGATGTTGGGATCGCCCAGATAAAAAATCTTATTCAACATTTGTTGAAAAATAAAGAGAATTGGTTGTTTTACAATTTGGAACGTGAATAAAAGTAACAGCTTCATACCATATTTCTTTCTTTCTCATATGGTACTCCTGTATGCCATGTGACTTGTATTTGAATTGCGCACTTGACCTCAGGAAACAACAAAAGCGGTTTACAACCACACTTGGGACCATCACTTCGTTTTACTCAATTACCTCTTGTGCAATTAAACGGTCGGTCCAGTTACATCTAGGTTTCTGTGATTGGGAACTCTCTGAAAGCTGGTTGTTAAAGGCTTTCGTTTTAATACCTCTCATTATCAAGAGAATTAAAATTTATTACTGCCAATATTTCTTTTGATATTTTATTTACAGTTTCATTTACTTACATTTATTAAACTACTTACCTTCAACCTACCGATATAATGTTATTAGCATCAGAGAAGTAGAATTCGAGTGCAGCAAATCAGAGGCGTAATTTACATTACAGTGTCAAAAATACACTTTCATTTCACACAGTAATGGTTAAAAGCACATATTTCTTAAATTACAATGCGGTTTATGTAAAAACTTCCTTTTAAAATCAAAAGTGAATTCGCATATGGTGTTATTATAGGGTATTAATCTGCTTTCTAAAACGAAACTGAATATAATTCAGATTTTCATTATACCCAAAAAATACGAGGTTTTCATTAACAACTTTAAAGCACCTTGTATTTTACTTACCTCAAACCGAAAATCAAGTCTGAGAGAAGTTTTCTTTTGGAAACCTTTCAATCGCAATAGAGCTCGCACTTGTTCATGCTCAAAGTCTTCCTGAAGTTCCGATTTCTTTAAGTTCCCAGTCTCCTCTACAATTACCTTACTTTGTCATTTTCTTTTTGCCTTTGTGGAGCATAAGAATTTAAAATTTTGAATTCACCTAACGATAATACTATAACTATTTCATTACTATTTGTTTATACTATACTCTTATATGAGTAATGTATATGCGTGCCTGCTTGTTTTTTTTATTGCATGCTTGCTTGTTTGTTTCTTTGTTTGTTTGTTTGTTTCTTTCTTTCTTTCTTTATTTATTTATTTATTTATTTATTTATTTATTTATATCTTTCTTTGTTTGCATAATTACCTTAAAAATGGATCCCAATGAGTTCCTTAAAATTCCGGAGATGAGTCTTTTTTTTTTGCTTAAAAACGTGTCTTATAGCAGGTTTCTTGGCCATAACGAATTTACACAAAACAAATTAAATTAAGAACAAAATTAAAAATTTTGAAGAAGAGAACATGTAGGGTCAAAAACAATGTAAACATAAACTAAACTAAAGCTGCCCTTCTCTAATGAGATGGACGTCAGTTAAATCATCCACGTCTTTCTTAAAGATGCCTATTAGTCATTTAGTTTATAGAAACATCAGTGATAAGGACCAAACGACATAGTGTAAAGTTGGGAAAAATTATTAACTATACTGAGCGCGACACGGTCCTCCAGGAACCTTTAATTTATTTCTTCATTGTGATTCTGGCCCCTTATCGTATAATATTACGAGTGTCAAAATTAAATGTTATACAGTATTACGTTTTAAAGAAAGGTATTAAGTTTTCCAAGCCCCATTTTTCGCCCGGTTCCGGAGTGTTTTTAAGTATTCCCTTGAGAGCACTTAAATGTAATGCATATACCTGCAGTACCGCATGCTCCCCGTACCTAGAAAAAATCTTAGCTATTTCAGTCACAACCATGTATGTGAATTAGTTTAAGAATTGGCATTTGTTCTTGTAGTGCTTGAATTATTACACCAATAATACATCAAGAGCTTTGCTATTTTGATTTTTTAATAAAGTATGAGACCAACTTTCATGTTTTCAAGCCTGTTGAAAACTTTAAGGTTTTTTTTCAAAAACTAGTCTAAAGTTGTTTTGACAATTTTTCCGATATTCTTAATATATTACTTTTAGCCTACAACAATTATGTTTAGTTGAATTACTTAAGTAACAAATGAGTAAATACTGGTATAAAGATCATTTTTCGATTACAGTTTCTTATAAATTAGTTCAGCCAATTCTTAACATTGCATTTCATCGAGTATTTAAGAGCATACAAGAAGTCCTGTATTCTTTATCGTTATCCATGGATGGTTTTCCCCATCCCAAACCACATATGTACATTGAATGGGAGATCTGGTCTAGGGCCAAATTTTAGAGACAACCCATCTTTACAGCGATCACAACAAAACACTTGTGACCTTTCCCCTCAAAAGCCATCAAGTTTTGTTGATATCGTTGTCATCTTCGCACACCCTTTCTTTTGTTTTCAACAATGTTGAAAACCAATATATTCCAACCATTTGGTTCTTCAGCAAACTGAAAATTCACTGGATCTCGAAAACATAGTTTCGAATGAAACAATCACGGATAAGGCCCTTTTTTCTACAATCTTAAAGAGTTTCGTTTTAACAACTTTAAAAAATGCAGTACCATAATTTGATAAAGTTAGCTTCAAAATATTTTTTATAAACTTTAATTATGCTTATTTAAGTAGTTTTTTTCATGATTTTAATACAGTGTTGTTTGTTTTGGAGGTTAAACTTGACAAACAAGACTTAACCCTTTACAGACATACAGTATATTTTTAGGTTGTATTTTGCGTATAAATAATTAGGGGCCAATCCTGTTTCTGTTACATAGATAAATACTGTTTGTACTTTAACATTGTACTTACACTATACTTTTTTGGAATGGTGACCTACCCAGGAAGGTATATTAAGCAAGTATGAATGAGAGATGATTATAGTACAAATCTTTAGTAGTGCGATCTTTAGTACAAAATTACAAAATGGCCTACATTGCGTTTCACGCAGCTTCGCTTGTAACTAATACTAAATAATAATTATTATTATGGGAGCCATTGTTTATAATCATAATGAAAGCAAAAATGTAAAATATATTATTTTTCATGTAAGCACTTATTAAAGATTATACTAGTTCCTTTACCTTTGTCGCTGCCGGCGCGGCGGCGGAGTGATGTGATATCATTATTTCCAACAAAGGCATCTCTCGCGCGACGCCGATACCTCGGTTGTTGGAGTCATTAGCTACATGAGTACATCCCCCTTTTCCTCTTCGCCGCTTCATCAGGATTTTACACCGGCATAGATCGTAATTTACTATTCATAACATTAAAACACTATAATATTATAACGTGTGTTGTTTAGCTGTACAATGTACAAAAACTTTTTGTATTGTTACGCTGTGTTGAAATATTTCAATTTTTTCAATATAACATAATATAATATTATATTATATTAGGGCCCCCTAGCAATATAATAATCCAGCATTTCGGCCCTTTACGCCTTTTTCAATTTTGCGCCGCCAAAACAACAAACATAGCACTGATTTCTTGTGAATCTATCCAATGCTAGATTGGACATCATCACCGTACTAATTGTTTCCGTATGCCTTGCGGTTACGTCCAGTTTATCACGTTGGTCTAGAATGTTGCTTTGGATTGTTGCGGGATGGAAACAGCCGAGATATTGGTAACACTGTTGCCGACAATGTTGCTGACATTGTCGTTTCGGCCATGCAATACTGTCGGCAACATTGTCTACAACAATGTAGTGAGAGAGTCTAGGAAAAGTCGAAACGAGGCTTTAAGAAGAATTCGTTTTAATTGCATCAAGGCTAGGGAAATAGCTTATTTATACTTTAATCAGTAGAACCTATTGACAAACCAAAATTATCCTGACACGCTTTAATGTAAGAGCAAAATTTTCTACATGCTTTATGTAGACGAAAATGTCAAAGGCGCGCTCGTTTTTACAGCTTTTTGTTTCGGTGTGCCTTGCGGTTACGTCAGGCAGACCTTGTTCGCAATACGCTGCCGATAAAACAGCTTTGTTCCTTTACAACCGAAAGCTTCGATAACGTTTGATGCAACTGAACTAACCTAGCGGCACTTTAGTTGCAGAAGCTGGATGCTCGGAATTAATACTTCTTATTTTTTCGAAACATAAAGTTACAGATGGAAATAACACCATTATTTTGGTGAGGTCTAATGTTAATTTATCAGCAAATTTTCTATGGAATAGTGAGCAGTTGGCATGACCCGCACGGTGGGACTGAGGCATGGCACCATGATAACTTTTTGTTTTGGGTCCTTTGAGGCAAAAGCGCACCGTCAAAAAGTTTACAATATATACAAATGTGTTAGTACTCTAGCGGTCGAAATTTTGTGCGATTCCTTCAAATCCAGCAGGATCATTCCTTTCAATGATATCAAGGACCAGTTTTTCAGGCAAAAATATCTGAGTACCCCTAACCCCACTTTTGGGGGATTATCGGGAGTTTCGGGCCCAAAAAAGGTAACAGAAGCCTCAATTGTGAATTTAATAAATATATTATTAAAGACAATCTGGATACAGTAAGCCCTCTCCCAACGTAATAGCGCCAAAAATAAATGATTTATGATCAAAAGTGTGAATTTTTTAAACGCAGTACGTTGTTTTTAGGGGATTTTGTACTCTAGCAATCACCTAAAATATAGGATTCTCTTAACAAATTTGGTAGAGAAGAGATATTATTTTCTATGAAACCTTACGCATCACAGTCCCGCGACGTTATGTCGTTATTACTTACTCCTGGCTTATGTTACTGTCAAAAAAGTGCCTTTCTAAGTAGTGTAAGGTAAACATTTGAGAGAAATAAGATGTGTTGTTAAACCGAATTTAGAAAACGATATTTTCAAAGCAGCAAAATAACATGAGAAACACCTGGCGAAGTAGCGAGTATTGTGCGAAAGGTGAAGCAATTCCTTTGAACAAAAGCTGCTATGAACATTTTGTATAAAGGGATTTACATGTCCACAACCATTCATTGCCTTGTCACTTTCACAAAAATAAGTTTGTATTCGCACTTCTTTTTAAGTTACCCGTGACTATTCGATTCCTCGTTCATCGTGTTATTTCCCGGTTTCACTTACCCTCCTTTTTGCACGTTGTTTGGGTTGTGGAGTAAACCCTAAGCTTTTCCAGTGCAACAATACGCTTAGTAAGTTTTTTTTTAACCACGAGTCATCTTTAAAACTGAAGTATGGTACCAAATGAAAATATTTTTAAGACGTTTTGAGAAAAATATTTATAAAACATCACTGGAAATCTTTTTCAGTTTTGTTTTGTTTTTATTAGAAACTGGATCAATTAAACTGCATGTCATAAGGGAGGAAGCCGTTTTGTTCAGCATATACATTGTTTAGGAATAATGAAATGATTCTCAATTAAAACAATGTGTGTAAATAACTATAGTTTCAAATTAGTTATTTTATCTGCTAGTTAAAATCATATACAATAACAAAAATAACAGGAAAGGATATAATTTCTGTAATTTAAGCAGATGATTTTTAACTTTTAGTTAAATATTTGATGAAATGTTATCAAATTTGATAAATAGTATATTAAGTACGATTAACTGCTATGTTGAAATTTTATAGTAGGCCTACTCTTCGTACTTCCTAGTAATGAATTGATATCAATTTTAAATTTCAATTACAAATCTAATATAATCATATCATGGGAGAATATCGTATTGCTATGTTTCCAGTTGTCAGTAGATGTGCTGAACTGGTCGTCTGATGAGTCAGCGTGTAGCAGAGCGAGCTTTGCTTGGCTAAACTGGCCCAAACACACGCGGCTCGGCGTCACGTGACTAGGCTGACAATTAGCCCGTAACGTAGCACCGAGCGTCGGGTCACTTTTGAGTAATCAAGAATTGTTTGCAGCTTATAATTTCTTTTGAGAGCAAGACTAATGTTGAAATATGAAAGTATTTTAAACATTTATTCACATTAGATGTATGTTTAGTTTTACGATTAGCGACTTTGATTTCAAAGCGTAGAAGTTGAGGATTCGATCCTCCGGATGCGATCGTATGTGTACATTCTCCTGTAATTGTGAAAGTGAGTTATCGCACAGATTTTAAATTAGGTCACCGAGGTAAATCACAAGCTCATAGTTCGAAGTTATTGAGACTTGCATTTACAGGTGTAATCTGTTTGATACTAGGATTGAAGAAACGTCAGAACCTAACACTATACAATATTTCGGCAAACAATATGTTTTATTAAGGTGTTTTTAGGGAGCGGAGGGCTCTACGTATTTATCAAGTTAGGACCCTCAATTGGGTGTAGATCATAAGAGTTTGTATGTATTTTGGCGTGCTACACCATCGCCATTTTTAACACTTAAAATCTGGTGAAACTCCTCGTTGGTTACTGTAAAAGACATGCTGTTAATCATATAATTCTAAATTTTAACTTTGTTCAACACGGAGCCTTATAACCCTTTGAGTTTTAATACAGAATCCAATTAACAAACATTCGCGGCTTAAATTTCACTAAGGCCTTTACGATAATGTCCTTTACGATAATCAGTAGTTAAACATATATTTCCTTCAGTTTGAACGCTAGATATTTCTCTGATTGAGAAATTTTTCAATGATATAGTGATATATTAAGCTCCGCAGCTATTATTTCAAATCAAAATAGAACCGGTGATCTCGTTTGTAAGCCTAACATCAAGATGTTAAAGGAAAACCTTAAGAGGTTCTCTATTTTAATCCTCCCACTTATTTTTATTATTTTTCGACTGTTAATTAACCGACGTGCATGATGTGTAACATAACATTAGATAAATAGATATAATTTAGTTAACAAACAAATAATTTATATAACAACCTCTAAAGCCAACTCTTTGGACAGTTATTTGTTTTACCATTCGTGCGTCATGTTTTACCAGTACGTTTAACTTTTACGGTACTAATTTAGCTACAGTAAGACGAACAAAACTGCTCATCTTACTCAACAAGTAACGTCAAAGTTTCAATTCGTGTGATTACAGTATCAGTTATATTTAGCTTCAAACATGTTAAAAAATGTGAAATTATCAATTATTAGATCGACCCATGGATGTGCACAAAACCCATTAACAATTTCCAAAGTGATTGCTTCTGGCGTGTCATGTGGTTATCTGTTCAATTACATTCGGAACTCTCGCCTACATGTAATTAAGGACAAATTGCGTTCAATTTATATGAAAGCTCATGCGGGCTCAAAGTTCGTGGTATTAAATATTATTTTGTTGAGCATTTTAGTTTGTGCGATATTGGACTGTGACATGTTTGAGCTATCCATGTTTATAAGTAAAGTAAGATTACATTGATAATAAATCAAGTTACTGATCGACAAACTGTAAAACAAATCCCGAAAGTGGATTGTTGGTGTTCCAATCACATTACTTTTCTATTTAAAACTGACAGTGGGTATACCTGGTACCTGGTATCGAGGAGTTATGAAGTGGGTGTTTGTAATTCACTTGAGGAGGTATGAAGGAGGTAATAGCAATTCACTATACCAGTTGTAGTATTGGCTACAATATCAAATCCGGGTGAATCCCTAGTTTAATTTTATGGATCCACTTTTTGAATCACTTATATGGGAGTCTAGAGAATTCGGGCGCTTATTCGCACTAAAACATTAAATCCTAAGAAACAGTTCACGTTTAAAAAAAACTTTATTGAAATTCAAGCAGTAAAATAGAAACGTATTTTTAGGTAATAATATGTTTCCATAAATATCAACAACCAAACAAAACATAAAAAATAAAAAATATAAATATAAATATAATATATATAAAATAACCTAGTTTTATTTATTAATTCACTATTTTAAATTTAGAAAAGATATTTAAATCTTGAACCCCATCAACATGAAACTAATTTATTTATCTGTTATCAATAAATAATCTTGGTATCACGTGCGTATCCTAAATTATCTCTTAAGGCCTACTTTGTTAGATGTATTATTATCCTCCATTTATTATAGTTATTAAGGTATACTAGTAAGAATGCGCTACTCAGCAGCTCAACATTTTGTGGTCTGGTGAAATATTCAATAAAAAAAGCTGTTAGTCAAATTTTCTCCTCCAATATTAAATCTTATGGTCAAGTAAAAAAACTGAAATTGTGACTAAGGCTCATCCCTGAGGCCAAACTTTCATAAATTTTATTTTCTGTAAACCTCTACGCCGAGCTCGTTCCAAAGACACCAAAATTATTGAAATCGGGTCAAAACTGTAGGAGGAGTCTTAAACACAAAACCCCCTAGCGTACTAAATAAGTATATATGTCATAAATTAAAAAAGGATATTTCGCGCTAGGAAAAGAAAATAAAATCACTCCATCTTTCAGAATCCAAAGTTTTATCTTCTCAGGCTATCAAGAGATAATCTAGGGCTTCCACTCGCAAAGGACGACCAAGCTACAAGATGTCGTGTGTAGGGCCTAAACTCGGGAAGCACGTTTATGTGTACGTTGTAAACTCGCAAAGCACGACCAAGCCACAGCTGTCGTGTGTAGGAAGGATGATTAATCTTATATTGGCGTGTAAAATATGAATTTACATACTTATCATTAGTCTAAATAATTTTACCTTCAGATTCTGTAGTGTACTTACCTGCGCTAGAGTAAAGTATACACGAAATAGGGCGGGCGGCAAAAACTGTAAACTCATCAAACCATCTGCCAGACCTAAGCTGAAATGACTAAATGAAATCTTTTTGTTGAACTGTCTGTTTACATTTTTCAGGGCCTTTTAAGTGTAAGTATGTGTTTACTGCAACATCTGATCATAAAAGTTGATTACCTACCCAAACAAATAACAAACAATTATTTCGCCCACGGCGCACTCATTCACCCGCCCTACTTGGTGCTCGCGATTAAAGTCATTAACATTCATTGTATCATTTTATTATTTTATCGTACCAATATAGTTTTTAAGAATTGAAAAGGCTATATTTTAATACCCATATTCATTTATAATTTTATTAATATTTCTTATAGAATATTTTTATATTTTAACTAGGTATTAATAAATATATTAATATAGAGTATAATCAAATAAATAGTCCATTTTATAATTAGATATAAAAATTTAAGTTATACTTCATAAAACTATTCATTTATAAATTAATTTACTATACATTTTCAGCATTTCAGCTATACATACTGAAATAAAATCCCTATCGACCAAAAACATGATAAGTTTTTTTAATAACTTAACAATTCTACATCCGATATTAAATTCCACTCTTTCGTAACTACTGTATAGGAAAAATGGACACTTACTCTCTTTGAGTGTTATCTTCAGAATTATTTAGTCTCGCATTATCTATTTTCCAAGAGAGGACACAAAAAGAGCGTAATTAGCTTTCCTTTTCCTGAAAGAAGACACTCCATTGTTTTATTAGTTTTCTAGATCAGATTTCGTCAAGACGAAAAATAAAAAGGCTTTTATAACATGAAATGCTGCTCTGTTAGATACATATTATTTGTAACTTTAATAATACATTTTTAGCCTATTTGGTGTTTATTTTATTGACTATAAGTTTAAATAAAGTATCCATTTTTTGATTAAAAATGATTTATTATAATATACATAAATCATATCTAGAATACAAAAATTTGGGCTGTGGACAAAAATATATTGCAGAAGTAGTTTTGTAGATTTGTTACTTTTTGGTAGTAAATATCAACAATAGCACCGAATAAACATAAAAGTTTAATGCTTTAATTGTTGTAACGTTGTGCAGGTCTGTGTCTAGTTCCGGTGCGTTTAACTTCTACTCAGACAATTTAGACTATTGTACCGTACATAACCGCATATTGACAAAAACTGTTTATAAATCAATTTTACAGTATATGAATGAATATTTCTGATGATACACATATATTGGAACATTTCAACCTGGTTTAACACTTCATCAATAGCAGTGTTCTTTTTCTCCCTAGGGAGAAAATGATTTTCTTATAATTTTTTGAGGGGGTTAAAATTTAAAATTGCAAGTTTTGATGATTTTCCTCTTAGTTTTAGACTATGAGGGAAGTGCCTGCCAAATTTCAGGGTACTAGCACATCGGGAAGTCGTATAGAATTCGAATCCCTTAATCAGTGAGTTACACAAGCTAGATTTATCAGATCGATTCGTATGAAGGAAACATGTTTCGCAATTATACCTCGATTTCTCTTAGATTGGCCATGCGTGTTTCTACTGAGATACGACTTCTCGTTTTCTAATTCGTAAAAAATACAAACATTTTTGGTTAGTAATTTGATTTAAATGGATTTAAAAATTAAATAACGCATAAAATATAGAAACTCTACTATTTGAAGCTAAATAAAAAAAAACTTATTTATTCATGGCACAACTAACAACTATATGTCCCTTATAAACTTGTAAAATCAATGTAATTGTAAAACATATGAAGGGAATAAACCGGATGAACCCGGTGTAAAGCTGAATGGCTGTTGTTAAAAGCTGATAATGGCGAGCTTTTCCAAAACTCGCCATTATCTCTTGCTTAATCTCACTGAAATAAACGGAGATCAAAGGGCTAATTAACCAAGCCAAGTATATTATTTGTTAAGTCATGGTCCTCGAACTGTTCAAAACTCGTATGAATAAATAATCACTTGTTTATAAATTCATCCCGTGGGGGCCCATATGAACGAATTTCATATGATTAAATCCAAATATTACATTTTACCGAAAATAGAAGTGTTACAAATGACCGAATTGCCAAATGACCCAATTCATGGTTTATACATTAGACCGAATATATGATTTGTTTCATTTAACCGAAAACTTCTATAGTTTATTAAATTTTACCGGATATATGAACTATTACATTTGACCGAATTTATAATATGTTACATTTGACCGAATCAGTATTTTCATTTGACCGAAATCGTTTCTATTATGTTAAATCTCACCGAATTTTAGTTGTTACATTTGGCCGAATTCAAAAATCGCTTTTCGGTCAAATGTAACATTCTAAGAATTCGGTCATATGTAATTCGGTCAAATGGGGCTACACCAAATTCATTCTATAACTTGCTGTTGCTTTTGGTATCGGTCACTTTTAAAATTATTATATTTTATAAGTGTGTTCTTTTTCTTTACATGATATAGCTCAAACATATCAATGAAAAAATCGTATTTCGAACTCTACACTAACCCATGGGTTAATTTCAAATACCTTGAGTGTTATTGGGCACTTCCCACCTCCAGGCTGACGGCGTTGGTCCAATTATTTAGCAAAGACTGCAATAATCAGTCCACCGAGCACTGTCAAATCAGTCCACTTGTCACATTAATACTCAACACAACATTGACAAAAACACGTAAAACATTAAAATAACACTCGCCATTGTGTTTGTGAATTAATGTGACAAGTGGACTGATTTGACCTCATTGCAGTCTTCGCTAAATAACTGGACCAACGCCGTCAAACTGGAGGTGGGAAGTGCCCAATAATACTCAATGTATTTGAAATTAACAAAACCTCACCTAAGACGTGTCTTAGGACTTGTCATGAGTTACTTCTTTTATTCTGTAATAGTGTTTTTAATAAAAAAAATTCTGCTCAAACTAGAAAAAATAGTTTTGTAGAATTAACAGCCGTTTGCCAGTGGTTAAATGTAAGTAAAGCTGGTGAACCGCGCTTGAAACGCGACCCATGTGAATTGAGCCAACAAGGCCGCTGTTACAAAGGCCTTTGTACCCAGCCTTTATCGCCCGATGATGTGCTCAGGGATTGCTCGGTCATGCCCACCTTAATGTGTCACTGTTTAATTGATACCATCTTGATTTTTTCAGAGTAGTATTTGAATTGCCGTCTGTAATCTTCATATAAAGTATTTAAATTTTCTTATTAAAAATTAAAGTTAAATAATAACTATACAACCAATCTGTTGCTTTTGTATTCCCATTTTTCTGTTGCAGCTTTTTCAATTCCTTTTTAACAAAAGCAACCTATTTGGCTTATACTAGCTCTTGCAGACAAACAACATGAGTGGGGGCAGGTCTATACTCACTGCTCTGTGATAGGTTTTAGGTAGAGTATTTAACATAAAGCATTACATTGGATTTATAAAGTAGCAATAACGTATTTTACACTTAGGCGAATATTAATCAATCTTATCGGCTTTTCGAACGTTTGTAACCTAATATAAATTTCAGTAATGGAATGGAGAAGAAAATCCATTAACTAACTGTTTTCTGTCTGAACGAGATTCACCACCGTCCAGGCATCAATCTGATTAAAAGTGGTGTTGATTTACGAAATAAAGAACACTTTATTCGCAAATGGGTTTCCAAGACACCGTCCTCCAAGACAATACCAGGTCAAAGTTCGAAGCAGAAGCTATGTTGAGAACTCATGCGCTGAATAATGAAAGTATTGAATTTACTCACTCAAAGTTTCAGTCTTTGTTAAAATGTAGTGCAACCTTAAAAATGTTTCTCTTAAATTAGTTAGGCAGGGCTTTTCAAACTTTTTTTGCGGTTTGGCGATTAAAATTACTGTCTGTAAAACAGATACACTTCAAAATGGGCACCCAGATGACGTTCATATTTTTTATAATTTGTTGTTTTGACTAATATGGAATTTCCCGCAGTTATAGTCATAGTTAGTCATTATAACTTAGTCTAGTCTTAGACTTAGTCTAGTTAGTCATTATAGTCTAAATTCTTCCCTACAGGAAAAATTCGCTAAAACATTGTATATTCAAAAACATTTTAGCTTGTCCATCACCGAGCCAGTCACTTAATTGACCAACATGTTAAAAATCTGTATATCCTGATCCTTATATTTATTTCTTTGGGAGAACGATCTGTGTTGAAAAAAGGTTATAATTTTTCTGGAAAAAAACACAATTGCGAGCGACTCAATCGAACGCATTTATTCTGTATAATTAATGGCTATTGAAAGCGTATTTAGTCGGTTTCTTACTCCCTTTAAACGTCGAGCTTGCCTGCTTTCCTCTGGTGTATTTTCAAAGGTCGATATAATTATTACGTTTAAGAAAACCTCTATTAATTTTTTTTTATTCTAAAAACTCTTCTATGTATAAAACTAACTATTTGTTTTTAAATTTGGAGAAGTATTTCTCTTGGTTAATAGGAATCAATAAACAAATATTATTTTGCAACAAAGCCATGTCGTTTTTGGAGGTTTGCGTAAAATATGTTCTAAATAAAAAATAAATAAAAAGCTACAAATTTAAAATCTTAAAAATAAAAATGTATGACGTTTTATTTGCTCTTTTACATGATATAAAATAATTTAGGGGAATGCTTAAGACAGGTAAAGAGTAATAATGCGTTCAACATGCACTAAAAATATACCGAATGTTGTTTGCTGCAGACACATTTAACCTATTTGTAATTTGAAGAGCATAAAAGCGCACTGATTTAGGGTTGCCTTCAAATTGTTATTGGAGAAATAAGAGGTGGGGTGGAGGTAAGTCTTTAGGTTGGAATTGTAAAGAAGATTTTGAGAAGAAAACATAAAACCCCTTACTTCATTTTTTCCATGAATAGGTCTACAAAACAGTTGTGAATTGAGAACTATATGATAAGACCTATTTATTCATTAAGGAAAACTGAATGCAACTTGCTAAAAATTTTAATTATCAAACATTTTAATAGTTTGCAGTGATATTAATGATATCAATAAATTCAGCTTCAAAATACGTTGCGCTATTATTTCTAGAACAAATTTATAAATATAATATCCAGAAAATTCATGATTAAGTACCAAAAGAAAAACATTTTCTCCCTTCATTATATCAGGGAATGATGTTGACTTGACCTTCATCTGACTCGTCTGTTTTGTTTTCGATTCCTTACTTTTCCAATCCCAAGAAATATACACATAAATCATTCATAGCAGTTGATATGTGAGCTTCAAATTTGTCTATACACAGAGGAAAGTTGCATATTGAATGGAATAAGGTTTACAGTGTGTATTGTAACCATTCAAAGTTAGTCTAAAATAGTTTCAATAAGTATTTTGCCACAAAGCTCCATTTATAATCACTAAGTTTTTCAATGACTTGTAAAATAAAATATGTATTTATTTTAATTCAAAGAAACCAATTTCATTAAAAAATTCCCTTCGAGACTGCGCAAATTGAAACGTATTACATATCAAAATACAAATAAAGTATATATTTCAACCAAATATTTTCATCAAAACCTTTTCTACAAAATTCTCAGTAAAAATACACTGCGATATAGATGGTTTTCTCTTTCAATCGAGTTAATTGACGTTGATGTTTTTATTAGCTGGTAGAATATTTTTTCTGAGCTAGTGTTACTTATGTTTTTTAAATATTATATTTTTTATTCTTAAGTTAGTTTTTTAAACTATAAAGAGTTAAAAGTTTTACATTTAATTTTGGTGATTCAAATCAACACAATGATTATTGGTGATTAATTTGTTTTTCTAATCACCATAACACTTAAGATTTAAATTCTTGTTTTAAAGATTTATTTCCACCGTCTCTTTTAAAAAAATTATTAGTAAAGCACCAGTTGTGAATGATCTACAATGACAATTGTAGACTATTTCTTATTTTTTACTTATTTTACTTGTCTCAATTACAATTATGATGGAAAAATACGAGTATTGTTTTCGTTACAATAGTCATAGACCTTCTTTACTGTTGTTGGCACATATAAGGAACAGATTCTTAGTTAAATTTAATATTTTCTTAATCCAGTCAGTTCAAAGAGAAACATTAATCAGAGCCCCAATTTATACACAAGATTAAAAGGTTAACTAAAAAAAACTTTGTTTATATATTGAAGAAAATTTGATTTTGTTCCGTTTAAAGTCCTCCCTAGTGTTCTAGGACACTAAGCTCAATATAATAATCATTTATTTAAGGAAGTGTAGTTACTTTATTTTTTAAAATCTAATTTATAGTACCAAAAGTTGACAGTTTACGAAATATTTAGAGAAAACCTAAAATCCAGCTGACCACCTCCCATTAGAGCTTTTTGGCATGTTAATAAAGACACGTTTGTCATCGAATAAACTAACGCCTAGGGCAGAGTTATTGTAATACCTCTACAGAATCCATAGTAGTGACAAAAGCATTGGCCAACTAACTGCTGCTATCTCTCAACCGGATGAAGGCGTTCCAACCTGTTAAACTTTCATAATCCTTCAAACAAGATTAACCGACTACGATAGATAAGGGAGTTATAGTTTAATTCAGAACCCTAACGTGTTGTACTCTCTGTTTCATTGACATCACTTATAGCTTGGTTGAATATATGACTGGATTTTAAAGTTCTCAGTTAAATAAAACTATTTTTTGTTTTTAAAAAATCGGGACATACAGGGTGGGCCAGAAAAGGGGCTGTTAAAAAATGTACTTTCTTGGCCGAAATAAATGCTGGAAGATTCATTTTGCGTCAAATGATCGTTGAATAAATTAAAAATGTAAAAGATTATGCTTAATGTGGATTTCAGTGATATTTGCACATCTTCGTACTTTTCTTTGAATCATTTCTAAACAAAATAATGAAACTCCAGGTGTGTTTTGTTAGCCGATGATGCTGATGTTTGCATCAACCGAAGAAATATTCTATATCAAATCGGCAAATACCAGAATTTGGCCTTTAACTGTAGTTCTCCTTAGACTGGCTTTGTGAAGACCGACGTCAAGAGCGCAAGAGACCACGCAACGTGTCGACCTTGTATAGAAATAACAGATTCATTACTTTTTTTAAACATTCTATCTTGAGGCATGTTCAATTTAAAACATTATTCTATTTAGAGGCATGATGACGCGCTAACGAATGATAATCTATGAAAACAATGTCCTAAATGGCATTCGAAAAACTGTAATTTGCAGCAAACAAACTTTCCGACATATATAAAGGCCGAAAAATTATATTTTTGAATTGTTTATGATTTTTGTGTACATCCGGTTACACGATTGTTATAACATATTTGATTGCCTAATACTTAGAGTGATTATGTGCTTATATATACATTGGGATTCAGCTGCGTGCCTTTTTGGAATTTCCAGAATCGCTTTAATTAATAAAGGGTGGGGTTCTTTCTTCTTGTACTTAAAAATTAAACAAGGAAATGAAGGGTTCTAGTCGTGCTAGACAATGAATTTGGCTTAGTGCCTTGCTATTTGCATGGGTTATGCTGTCCCATACATGTTAATTGTTTCTGTAAAATATTCCATAGTGGCTAATGGGTAGTCCAAAATGCTGAGGCTTTCGATCCTTCAAAATCTAAAAAAGGCTTATCTATTATTTACAAATAAAGTATAATTTAAAATGTATATAAGTTGCGACTATATGTTTTCAGTATATGTATCTTTAGTTAAACATTTTATGATCAAACTACAACAATATAGAGTATCGTTGAATAAAATTGTTTTTAATTTATTATTTCTTATACAAATCACATGAAACTATGCAAATTTGGATGCACTACACTGTTTAGGTTGTTTGCCATATACATCGCTTTGCCTAGAACCTTAGAGAAAGGAATGGATACAGAGATTCATTGCGTAGTTCAGCGTGTCGCCACAGAGGGCAGGTACTACCAGCGGAAAAAGTCGCCCACTCCATCCGTTTCCATCCATTTCTCTCTCTGTGCTAGGACGAACAAATGTGCACAGTTTTCAGTATTTATTAACTGATTTGTACATTGACAAGTTTTTTGTTCAAACTGAACTGGTTTCATTAAAAATTCAAAAATTATACGTTAGTTTTTGATTCTATGTATCAATAAATCGACCCCTTTTTTCGTTTACGTAAAATAGTAATGCTGAGATAACAGTGGAAGTGAGAAGAGTTCTCCTTCTCAACAAGTTTAGAGAGATCCATTTAACTATGTTTACATAAATCTACGCCTCTCTAATGGTGTCAAATATTGTATTAAAACTTTTATCAAGTTTCATGTTATTTCAAAAGATTTTTCTCCTGAATTGTTATCTGAGATTTTGGTTTTTAATTTTGTTTCAAACAGATTCTGTTAAGCTGATTTTAAGTTGATTTTAAAGCATTTAGTCCTAAACACATAATAATATTAAGACATAAAACATTCTAATAGTCATTCATGGTTGCTAATGTTAACTATACATGCTCAATGTACACTCAAATCGTGTGAAAATTGTATAGCAAAGAAGGTTACGAAGTAATATGTCACTGTTTGAATAATTGAAAGTATTCATTCATTACTTCTTTTGAAAACGAAAATATTTATTGACTTATGTGTCTGTACTGTAAAGTATTTTATTTTAAATTTTCAAAGCTTTAATAATAATTGTGATTATTTTTAAGTTAACGAAGGTTCCTCCATTGAAACAAGTTGTACAACATTGTAAACAATATTTTTTAAGGTTAAAATGGACTGCCGCAAGGAAGAGACTGTTTGTTTTATTATGAGTGGGTTCTTAGTAGCTATGAACATGTATCTGCAGTGCCCTACGGTCCATCTAATTAATAGCAACCCACTTTTCTATTTTCTTCGACATTTGCTTAGCTTATTGAATTAAATAAACAATTTTTTGGCTTTTGAGTAGATCAAACTTTTTTAAGCTTAAGTAGGTTTAGTCCATTTCCGTATATGGTTACCGATATTTTTGCTACACATTAAATTACATTCTTGTTTTCGTACCTGAAGAGAATAACATAGAATATTTACAATCCTTACATATATAGCTATAAATATTACAAATATCTGAAATTCAACTACAAAGTTTTAAGATAAGAATAAAAACTGTCTGGCACTTTGTAAAAAATTAAGTTTTTTAGCGAGGTTGTGTAACACCTTTCTAGATACTGTATTTTACTCTTTTATTTCATTTTATTTCTTTTATTTTCCAGATATTTGACTTTTGATTGCATGAATAATAATATCTAGTAATAAATAATATTAAAAAAGAAAACTTATAAGATATTTTATTACTTTTTAAATAAAAATTGCTTTAAAACGACACTTTTCAAATCCTGTAGATGCACGTGTATTTCCCATACTTAATTATTCCATGGATATAAAAATATGGGTGCTTTTTTATGAAAGCCTATTTAATTAAATATCCTCATTACTTAAATACAAGCGTATACATTTTAATAGAATCCGTATTTAGTACCGCAACTCTAAAAATGGTAATTTAATTTAGACTAATACATTTTTAAGTTAAGTTAAAAATTAAAATTAACAAAAGGTTTAATTTGGATTTTTTTTCAATTTTTCACTTTGTAATTACGACTTGGTATGTCTTGTGACGTAACGAGGTCCGCTCGGCGTCAGTGACAGCCAGGCGGGGTCGTGGGCCGCCCCTCGCCGGGCTCGCGAACACGGCGCGTTAGCAACATCAGGGACATTTAGTAACTATGTAAGAACCCTAAAGAATGAAAAATGTTTGTTTTTATGTCTAAATCAAATTATAACCACTTTAAATGTGACTCAGATGTGTTAAAGGTCCACTTTATGTACTAACAACGGTTATTCAGATTCTGTTATTTATAATCCAGTTGCAACGCAAATGCAATTAAAACATAATTTTAAAATTCTCATAATCCTGTTTTGTTGATTTATAAAATATACTCAGCAACGATTTAAAAAGGAAATGTTAATTTATAAATACTGTAATACAACCATACGTATTTATAATATTAATTCCTTTTTATGGTTAAATTATTGGTTATTGGTTTTTAAAATAATAAAAGTGATTTCATCCCATCCATAAAATAATATTCTGATCGCATTCGTTTTTATATCCGTTTTGAAGACAGTGAGCATGGAAGTTCCATTTCATTTGGGAGTTCCGACTTAGACTTTAACATTTAGCAGTTAGTATGATTCTGTATTATCCGGTAAACTGAAGTGGATGATAACGTTACTACATGGATAGTTTTAAATTATGCTTCAATTAAAAACGAGCAAAGGGGTTATCGCAATAAAAACGTCCTCTTACTATATCAACAAAGGTTTAGTATAACACAGTCAGGCGGTTGATGCACAATTTTCTTTGCTTTTAAAACATCAAAACGAAAATCGTATATCAATATTATTAATTTTTGAAAACTGTTACTATTCCTTTTCAAAACTAAACAGTTTCCTTCTAGCAATATTATTTATTCAGTTCAACTTTAATGTAGGTGGAAAAATATTTCGATGTAACTTTTTGTAACACTACTCACCGCACAGAAAAACTAAATAAAGTTCTATTACGCGGGTGGAATATAAACGGGTGGAGTTAGTCTGCTACTGCTAGCAATAGCAAACATTTACCTCAATTATGCTCAAACAAGGGAGAAAGAGATTTTGTTAACTGCGTGATTGGTTACCTACGGTAACAGTGAATCACAGCTTAATTAGCCGTTGATTTCAGAGCTAACCAGGTTGAGTGAATCGCCCAATAAAGGTTCGAATCCTGTCATTAGATTATCTTGAATAATTAACATTACACATATCTTGGTTCTTATTTAAATTAAATATGTTTCATTCAATAAACACATCCTCATTATTAATCCTCAATAACTTGCTCGTGTGTTCTCAAAACTAACCTGATGTTCCTGATGAGTCAGTGTTTCATCAAATGTTTCTACTCAAATAAATATCAAGTAAATTTTCATCAAAAGTGGAGATTAACATAGTAAACTACGGATAAGAATAGTTTGCATGGTTTGCAAATAGTTATAAGTTATAGAGTTGGAGAAAACTAGCCACTTCCCTCACGTGACTTCCGTGTGCTTTACTCTTTGACGCCTCTTGACCCGATAGATAACACCATCCTTTCTAAAGCTCAAAGGCTTGAGGATCTTCAGTCTTCCACAAGTTGCTTCGATAGGACAAGTAGCAGCTGCCAATATCCATTTTTGTAACATTATACCTCTTTTGAACTGCTCTGAATTCTAGTATATTTAGATCGCCACTATAAGATACAAATATTATTTGATGGAGAATTAAAACGTATAACTATGAGTTTTATGAGTACATATAAGTATAACCAACGTAAGCTTTTGTAAACGTTCCGGTTACCCCTCCTTAACTTTTCACGGCCTTTGATGAACACCCCAGCTATGACCTCGGAATGCTTAGATTATGCATCCCAAGGAAATAAAAACTAAACATTAATTTCTCCACCACATCAGATATAACGGCATTAAGCTTAATATTAAATTAAATAGATCCTTGCACATCCATGTATGGTTCATATTGAAGGCATTTATTTTCGCTGAATGAATAAGAATCGATTATCCCTCGTCCTTTCTCCACTGCCTTCTGCAAATAACATGAAATATGTGGTATACATAGAAACTGAAATATATGCAATAGATTTAAAGTCAGTTTCACAATGATTACAGTTACTCTCTCGTATGCTTAAATATTGTGACCACTACAGTCCAAAATAAGTCTATTAGAGGAAACACGCTTTAAGCCGTCATTACCATTGGAACGTCTTCTATTTTGAACTAATTTCCTTCCTATGGAAACTATTTTACCGGAGTTATATAATTTGTCCTAAGCCAAGTATCCTATTTTTATTTCGAACAATATAAATTAGATTAAGTCAGTATATAACATCAATTACCAGGAAAATTAAATTTAACTTATTCTGTTTATAAATACTGAAGAATTTAAAAAACTGTGAGTCACTTAAAAATCATCGATATATCGATTGCAGACGTATGTTATTTTATACATAAATAAAAACAGGGGTACCTCAAGGCTCCGTACTTGGACCCATACTGTTCATCATTTTTATCAACGATATTATGAAAACATCAAGACCATCAAATATCTATCTTTTTGCCGATGACACGACGATAAATGTATCAAGCAAAAGTAAAGAAGATCTAGAAATAGAACTTTACACAAAGTCATCTGAAGTAGTACAATGGTTTGAAGAAAATTATTTTGAAGTCAATTTTTCTAAAACAAAATATGTTGAATTTACTATAAACAACCAACAAAATTATCAAGATAGCTTAAATTTAATTTTGTGGAATGAAGAAATTGAACAAGTTAATCCAATTAATTTTTTAGGTGTTATGGTTGACAAAAATTTAAAATTTGATCAACAAATTGATAAAATTTGTAATAAACTATCAACAAACTTATTTGTATTAGGAATATTATCGCAATTTTGCAACAAAAATACATTACTAACGGTTTACCATTCTTTAATTACACCTATTATTACATACGGAATTCAAATCTGGGGTATGGCAAATTCTAACGTCAAAAGAATATTTAAACTGCAAAAAAGAGCCCTAAGAAGTATATTCAAGATAAAACAAAGAAACTCTTGTAAGAAAACTTTTAAAGAAAACAATTTATTGACATTTTGGTCTATTTACATTTATGAAACATTAAAATTTGTTAAATGTAATATATCAAATTTTCATCATTCAGAAAATAATGTTTACAAATCAAATATTCGTAAAAACAATACATTCAATATGGAATACCACAGAACAACATTTTACAAACGACATCTACTGTATAATGGAAGAAAATTATATAACAAAATGCCTAAACAGTTTAAAAAACTTACCCATTGAAGAATTCAAATCTAAATTTAAATTATATCTTATTAAGAAAACATACTACTCAATAGAAGAATTTTTCGAAGATCAACATCAAGATTAATATGTCAAGAACCAACATAATCCAAATTTAGTTTTAAGTATACTGAATGTAATGCTGATGCAAAATCTTGTCAAAGCAAATAAATATTATTATTATTATTATTATTATTATTATTATTATTATTATTATTATAAAGCCTTATTATTGTTGTCTTACGACAAGCAGGGGATAATGTCCAACAGTATCCCCTGCTTGTCGTAAGAGCCGACTAAAAGGGGAGGGGGACGCAATGGTCCTTTTTCGCGTCTCCTTTTCACAACTGCATTCTCCGTTTCATTTCAATAGCCCGGTTGTTTTTTCTAAATCATTCCGGCCTACTTGCCGGGGTGACTCTGGGTTCTTCAGCCTCCACTGCGCTGGGGGTCTAGGACGAGCAGAGGGTACAGCTTAAAAACTGGGTTCTGCACCTCCCAGGCTGCCGGATAGTACAGGGGCCCGGGTCAGCCCAGCCAGCTGACCTGGCTGCCCTATCAGCCGGCGAAAATCCCCTTGGCCGTGGTGGTGCCGGTTGGCGACCGGATAGGGCCCTGCTGCGGTCACGGGGGGGCTCTGCCGAGGCCACTGCTCGTCTGGGACCGCCGGTGTTTTGGAGGCGGTCGAACACGGATATAGTTGCTCTGGCGACGGGTCGGTTTTGACATTCACATTGGGGCACTGTTTTGGGGGGTAACAAACGCCCAGTCTTGGGGGCTAATCCAGACATTATGAGCGGTTCACAAGAAAAAACTATTCAAAAGGTGCAAGAACCTTCCCGGGGTACCCTAACCCCAAAAACGAACCAGAGGGATCAATTTCCTCGCCTACCCTCTCAAAGTGGGGACGTCGAGGTAGAAGACCCCTTTGGCCGGAAGCCTCGTGTCGCGAGGTCGCCACAAGGCCGAGCGACACCAACTGCCTCGGTGACAAGAACACCGGTGCTCACCGAGCAAGCATCCTCCGGCGGCGTTGAGTCGATGCACACCGACCCGTCCCCCTTCCAGGCGGTGATTGCACTTGCCAGGCAGCAGGAGGAGGAGCACCTTCAAAAGTGCTTCGCCACCCTCGCTGTCATGAAGGCCGCGACAGGCAGGCAGAAGAACATCAGCAGGGATGTGCAGGAAGGCATAGTCCAGTTGGAGACTAGCCTTAACCACATCCTTCAGCTGAGGAAATCTTGGCAGTCGTGCGAGTCGGTGACTGCTTCGACGCAGACGACCCCATCACTGCGCGTTAAGGCTCAGCCGGCCGGTGGGAAACGGGCTGCTTCCAGCCCCGCCCAACCGGAGGCTGAGAAGAAACCCAGAGGTGACGGTCCAGGGGAGACATCGGACCCCGAGAAATGGACCGACGTCGTTAAGAGGAAGGGGAAGAAGAAGAAAGTCCCACCCCAGCAGCCTGGAAGCCAGCCCGGCCCTCAGGACAACAAGAAGGCGCCGAAGAAGAGGTCACGTAGGACGCGGCCAGACGCCCTTCTCATCAAGCCGTCGGAGGGGAAATCCTACGCCGACGTGCTGGGCGAGATTCGCAGCAAAGCGAAGCCCGATGAGAAGGGCGCCGTTATCAAGGCCATGAGGAAGACCCGAGCCGGCGATCTTCTGGTCGAACTCGGGGACGCCTCCGAAAGCAAGTCCGCCTTCAGCGAAGACCTGAAGAACATCTTGGGGGCGAACGCGACTGTCAGCGTTCTCAAGCCCAAGTCGACGCTGGAGGTGAGGGACCTCGATGAGCTGACGACCGAGGCGGAGGTGACTGCAGCTGTCAAATCCGCTATCGGCGAAAACGTCGAGGTGAAGACTTTCGTCTCGAAGGCGAATGCTCGAGGCTAGAAGGTGGCGATCCTTACGCTGGGAGCCAGAGCAGCTGCGAAGCTCCTGGAGAAGGGCCACCTGAAGATCTGGTACGTGAGCTGTCGGGTACGCGAGAAGCTCGTGGCCTCCAGATGTTTTAAATGTCTGGGGTTCGGTCACGTCGCTAATCGCTGCTCTGGACCCGATAGAAGCAAGCTCTGCTTCAAGTGCGGCGGCCAGGACCACAGGGCCAGCGCGTGCAACGCAGCGTTGTCCTGTGTCCTGTGTACAGAAGCCGGCTTGAAGGGCGACCAGGTCAAGCATTCCGCTGGATCTGGTCGTTGCGGGCAGTACAGGCGGGCCATCCAGGAGCTTCGCCAGAACCAACAGAAATGATCAGTGTTCTGCAACTTAATATGCAGAGGAGCAGGACAGCAAATGACTTGCTGTTCCAATTCGCCACGGAGCAGGGTGCTGACCTACTGCTTCTCAGTGAGCAGTACCAGAACCGACGCTCTGCGCAGTGGTTCTCGGACCCCTCCGGCACTGCGGCGATTTGGATCTTGGACCTCGGGAAGGTGCCTGTTCTCGATTCCGGATCGGGCAACGGCTTCGTTTGGGTGAGGAGCAGGGGTTTCACCGTCTTCTCCTGTTACCTCACGCCTAACCAACCGATCGCAGACTACCGCCACATGGTCGATTCCATTGAGGATAAGATCATGAACACCTCTGGCGGGGTCATAGTCGGTGGCGATTTTAACGCCAAAGCCGTGGAATGGGGTTCCCCGCGGACCGACACTCGAGGACGTTACGTCCTCGAGTCGGCTGCCAGGTCGGGCCTCTGTATCCTCAACACGGGCGGCATTTCCACCTTTCGCCGTCCGGGGTGCAGAGAGACGATCCCTGACATATCTCTTGCCTCTGAAGGGATTGCCCAGCGGATCTCCGACTGGCGTGTCTGCGAGGACTACTCCTCCAGCGACCATCAGGCGATCCTTTTCAAGGTCCTTCCCGAGGGCGCGCGCTTGCGCGCTGAACCTGCTCCTCTGGCTCGACGCTGGAACACCAGTCGTCTGAGCAAAGACACTTTTAAAGAAGTAATTAAGGACCAGAGCATTGTGAATTTCACAAGTGCCGAAGATCTGGCAGCATCGACGATGCAACTCATCGCGACCGCATGTGAGCAGTCGATGCCCGGAGTTTCCCGCCGCCACAGGAAGAAGCCGGTTTACTGGTGGACGCCTGAAATCGCGGAACTCCGGAGGAGATGCCTTGGTCTCCGACGAGCTGCGCAGCGAGCCAGGAACCGCCCTGATGCAAATGCCAGATCGGCTGAGCACAGAGCGGCCCGCCGAGAGCTCCGCGGTGCCATCAACCGGAGTAAAGTCAGGTGCTGGAAACAGCTGTGTCAGGATATCGACAACGACCCCTGGGGGACGGGCTACAAACTTGTAACCCAGAAGCTAGGGGCTCGCTCACCACCTGCGGTCATGGAACCACAAGCCATGGCCGCCGTCGTCGACACACTGTTTCCCAGCCACCCAGTTCGGCCAGTCAGGGACTTCGGAGAAGTAGGCGCCTTCCCAGCTTTCCGGGAAGAGGAACTCACCGCCGCCGTCCGATCCCTACGACCCAGAAGAGCGCCCGGTCCCGATGGCATTCCGGCGGAGGTGCTCAAGCTCGCTGCGGAGGTGAATCCAAGGCTTCTGCTCGACATGTTCAACGCGTGTCTGGCGGAAGGCGTTTTCTTTTCGTCGTGGAAGGTTGCCCGCCTTGTCCTTATCCCGAAGGCGAAGAGCACACCGGGGACCCCTTCTTCTTTCCGACCCCTGTGTATGCTCGACACGGCCGGGAAAGTGCTTGAGAAGCTCCTGCGCGTCAGGCTGACCGAGGCCATCGTCTCTGCGGGGGACTTGTCCCCGCAGCAGTACGGCTTCAGATCCGGTCGCTCTACCATCGACGCTATTCAGGAGGTAGTTGAGGCAGTGCGGAGGGCGGAGGACCACAACCACTGGTCGCGCCGCGTGGTCCTTCTTGTCACGCTCGACGTGAAGAACGCTTTTAACTACGCCAGGTGGAGCGATATGCTGTGGGCGCTTGAGCATACGTTCCAAGTTCCCTCCTACCTCCTGCGTATGATAGAAGCGTATTTGTCAGACCGCGTTCTGTTGTACGACACGACCGAAGGTCAGCGGCGCATTCCCATCACTTCCGGGGCTGCGCAGGGGTCCATTCTCGGACCAGATCTCTGGAACGTGTCCTACGATAGCTTGCTGAGGCTAGACATGCCCGATGAGACCCGCCTCGTTGGCTATGCTGACGACGTCGCTGCCTTGATCGCTGCGAGGAACGTCGAGCAGGCAAAACTGAGGCTCAGCGTAGTAATGGCCAAGGTCAACGGGTGGATGCGAGATCACGGCTTGTCCCTGGCTACCAGTAAGACGGAGATCGTCGTCCTCACCAAAAAGAGGATAAACACCGTGTTCCCGGTGCAGATAGGTGACGTCACACTCGAGACTAAGCCTGCTGCAAAGTACCTGGGAGTCATGGTCGACAGCAGACTGTCTTTCGGCGAGCAGATCCAGCGCGCCGCCGACAAAGCCGCTAAGGGTGTCGCTGCCCTTGGTAGGCTTATGCCCAATGTCGGCGGTCCTCGTTCCTGCAAGCGCCGTCTGCTCTTGACTGCCGTCCAGTCAGTCTTGCTGTACGGGGCGGAGGCATGGGCTCACGCACTCGAGAAGCGAGTCTTCCGAGACCGGCTTGCCCGAGTCCAGCGTCGAGGAGCTCTGCGGGTCGCTTCGGCCTACCGCACAGTCTCCGAGCCTGCTGTGATGGTGATCGCCGGAGTCATCCCCGTCCTCTTCCTCGCGAGGGAGAGGCAGGCGATTTACCGGAGGAGGCCTGAAGTGGGCCGGGAAACAGCTGCCAGGGAAGAGCGCGATCGCAGCTTCGACTCCTGGCAGCGCGACTGGGAAGCCGAGCCGAGGGGACGTTGGACCTTCCAGCTCATACCATCCGTCCGACCATGGGTGGAGCGGCAGCACGGCGAGGTCGATTACTACGTGACCCAGTTTCTTTCTGGACACGGGTACTTCCGAGCCTATCTGCACCGGATGGGCAAAGTCGCCAGCCCGGACTGTCTGTATTGCCCCGGCATCCCAGACACGTCCGAGCACACCTTTTTTCAGTGCGACCGTTGGCACGTCCGCCGAGCCTCGCTTTCATCTGAGATCGGCGTGGTCGTCAGCCCAAACAACATCGTCGGAGCTATGCTCCAGGGAGAGGGCAACTGGAACTGTGTCCAGCACTACGTCCAGGCCATTCTTCGGGCGAAAAAGGTCGACCTCGATCGGCCTTAATCCTCAGCATTTCCCCACGGAGGTTGCCCTAGCGGCGTAATATCAAAGGCCTAGCCCGAAGTAATGTGTGAAACAGTTCCAGGCTAGTGTCCTCGGTGCCGAGGGAGGTGGTTTAGTCGCTAGTTCACGGGACATCGAGCTCGTGGGAGTCCGACACTACTGAGGAGACAACGAGCCCCTCAGTGTGCGTAAACGCATTCCACCTCCTACCCAAAAAAAAAAAAAAAAAAAAATTATTATAAAGCCAAGTTGCATACCACAGAGCCTCTGTTTGTCGTACATGAATAAAATTTGAACTTGATTATTGGTTTCAGGTTAATTCAATAAAAGTTCGACAGCAAATCAAACGTAAATTAGTTTGAATTGTAAAAACATAAGGAGTTTTGCAAAGCAAGGTCATAAATAACTGCCCAACAAAGCCATAAATTAATTCTCCAATATGTTTTGGGCAGTTATTTATGAGCATTACATGATGATCTAGTTTAGGTGACATCAACTCATTTAAAAAAAGAAAATTTAAGGAAGACATCAAAATAATGCCCTCAAACATATCGTTTTAGATAGTTTTGTAAATCTTAACCACTCTCCGATTTATATCCACCTTTACACTTATCCTTCATATAATGTATTACATCGTCCACCTATTTTATCTATTTTAGATTTCCTGAAATAATGTTTTCAATATCCTAACCTTTCAATTAGTGCGTAAAACGCTTCCAATTTGGGAGACTATCGCAAAGCCATTGGGTTTACGGCTGAAATCTGATTGAAAACTAACCCCGTGCCGCGATGAACCGCGGAATCGTTAATCCTTTTCCAATAAGGCAGAAAACTTCAAGCACTTCGTTTAATGTGTTAGTTGTGTACGATTTCAGCTATTTCCACTGTCCATGTTGTTTCCAATTATATATGATTCTAAACAATAGTTTATAATTCTATAATAATTTAATCGTTTAGTATTTTTTCTGATACTAAACTAATTGAACTAATAATATCAATTCAACGAGAAATATGAGGCAAGCGTTCTCTACGGTTTTGTTATGTTTTAGTAAATATTAGCGCTTTCTTGAAATAGTAAGTTATTAAGACACTGGGCACTCGTTTATCCTAAAAACATGATACTGGTTCTTCTACAGGAGTAATGCGAAAAGACGTTAAAAAAGAACACTAATCTAGCTCCTGAGGAAAATTATGATAATATACACTTTTTTCAAGTCGTTTGACACGAGACAGATCGTCGGCCAAAGGCTTTCAGTTTCACAGAAAATGCCGGTTCCTTCAGATATCACATATTTCACATCATTCACCTTATTGAATTATCAGTTGGCTTGAAGGTAAAATGGATTGAAACCCGGCAATGGATCATCGATTCTCGTTCAGAGGAAATAGAGGCTTTATTGGATATGCGCCATGCAAGGGTAAGCGGGGATTAATTAAAGCTTACATAAAGCTTATAATACTGCTGTAGGATGTCGCTTATTAAACTGTGAACATTGTGAGATATTAGTATACAAATTGAAAATGTAATTGATAGTAATTTGTTTTATTTATAAAGATACCAAATATAGTTTTATAAACCAATTGAAGGCTTACATCAAAAATATACTCCAAGTTAGAACCTAGTTTATACATAACTTTTTATGAATAATGTACGAGTTTTGATCACTCGCTTAGAGGTTCTCTTTCTAACTCAAGATTGTAAATATTAGCTTTGCTTCGTGTTAAGCGAATATTGTGTGATGCTTGTTTGATAAGACCGAAGCACCTCAAACGGCTTTCATGCTTTATAAAATTCCTTCTCTATAGAAAGTATATATGGTCTCCAATCCATCCTCGGGCGTCATAGGGTAACCGTATAGACAGGTGGCAGCTTGCCATGCTCTTCTCATTGAGATTTTGATATACAAGATGAAAAATATATAATGATGTTTTACAAATTAAGTATACTTAAAAATCAAAGAAAAATGTCAAAACAGACTGTTTAAGAAAGTATTTATTTTTAGTTTAGTTTATTTTTGTTCAGTAAATTATATCTCCATACACTGTCTTCAAGCTCAGCTTATTATTTTAAAAAACGAGTTTATTAAACATTATTGTTTGATACAGGCAGTGTGATGGTAAAGGTTACAGTAGTACTTTATTTACGAATACAAATAGCCATTTTATGAAACACTAGCTGGTAATCCCGGCTTTACCCGGGAGATTATCTTCTGTTTGTTGTTTCTCAGTGCTGAATTCTGTTAATAATCATAGTATCTATTTCAAATGGTAGCCATAGTAACTATTAAAAAACTTCTAAAACCCTTGACATGATTCCCTTTCGGACGATCCTGTGCCTAAGCCCTTAAAGACATCAAAACCAAACCACCAAAGTGCACATCATGAGATTCCAAGCTTTAATGTAACACCAAGATCAGGTATCTACGACATGTAGTTTTGGCTGAAGCCCGAAATATACCAACAAACAACTCTTTTATATATATATATATATATATATATATATATATATAGTGATTTCTATGAATACATATAAAATGTAGCACTGCATTGAAAAAATTTCAGGAACTTAGGAATTGAGAAACAATACTACTATCAGAGCTACGAAGCATTAAAAGACTCGAAAACTGTTTTACATCAGTCATTCTTGACAAACCAAACTACATTATTCATTTCCCTGTTTCTTTTCTTTAACAATAAAAATTGAGTTTGTTGGTTAAAAACCTTGGCTTTAATTTTCACACTGTTTCAATTCGTAACGTATTTATCTCAGTGCATATAAGCACGAACATCGGATCTCAGTCAATTATTTTAGGTAGAATTTGAAAATTTGGTATTGATAAACGTACAGTGTTTTAAAATAATTAGGTAAAATGAGGAATTTTTAATGACAAATATCTCACATAGGAGCTATAATATGCAGTTACCCAAAGTATTCCTGGCCTGTATTAACTACGTTGCCTACTGAGACAGTCTCGTTAGAAAAGCAGCTGCTACTGTTGAGCAAAAAGTCATCAATTTATGCATTTTCTATCAATATTTCTTTTTGAACTTTTAATTATTGTCTGTAAATAATTCAGAAGTTGGCTTTCAATCGTCACTGTAAATAAACCGCAGAAATGTGTGACACCTTCTCCCTCTATGCATAACATAGTTCAATTTTATAATGTTATGACATATTTCTGAACCAGAATTAGTTTATACTTTTGGATGGTATCATTTAATAAATTGCCTAAATGTATATATATATATATATATATATATATATATATATATATATATATATATATATACAGGGTGGTAATAAAGTCCGAAGACAGTTAAATATTTAAAAAATTAATGTAGATAGAGCTACAATACTTGGATCAAGTTACAGGGCATAAAACTCTATTTTAACACATATTCAGTGATCCAATAACTCCTCAGGGGGACGGCCCACAAGGAGTCGGTAGAAAATCTTAAATGGAAGCATAGGTCGATATGCACATCAAATTAAAGGTCTTTATTAGTAGAATACAATGCCGCAAACCCGACCTCAAACAGACAACCGCGTCAAAAATGGCAGCACTTCAAAGCTTCAAAGCTTGGGGAACGGCCCCTTTGGACTTCTTTTTCTGGGGCTGTCTTAAAGACAGGGTCTACAAAACAAACCCACAGAACTTGGAGGAATTGAGGAACAGGATCTTGGAAGAAAGTCGATGTATCGAAAATAATGGCACAGGACTACAAAACGCGATAGACGCCTTCTATCACCGATTGGCTCACTGCCAAACAACAGATGGAGGACACTTCGAGCATTTATTGTGAAAAGGATATCTTCTGTAAGTACTGATCTAATAATTCTAATTAAATAATCCATTTTCTCCCCAGATTATACCAATAACAAAGACGAGTAGTGGCTCTTAATTTTGCCTGTCACGGAATTATGAAATTGTCCGGGACTTTATTAATTTAACTAAAATTGCAAATTCAAGGAAGCTTTGAAGTGCTGCCATTTTTCACTCGGTTGTCTGTTTGAGATCGGGTTTGCGGCATTGTATTCTACTAATAAAGACCATGAATTTGATATGCATATCAACCTATGCTTCCATTTAAGATTTTCTTCCGACTCCTTGTGGGCCGTCCCCCAAGCTTTGAAGCTTTGAAGTGCTACCATTTTTGACTCGGTTGTCTGTTTGAGGTCGGGTTTGCGGCATTGTATTCTACTAATAAAGACCTTTAATTTGATGTGCATATCGACCTATGCTTCCATTTAAGATTTTCTTCCGACTCCTTGTGGGCCGTCCCCCAGAAGAGTTATTGGATCACTGAATATGTGTTAAAATAGAGTTTTATGCCCTGTAACTTTGTTCCAAGTATTGTAGCTCTATCTACATTATTTTTTTAAACATTTAACTGTCTTCGGACTTTATTACCACCCTGTATATCTAAAACAATTACAAAAAATTAGATTTTTCTTTATTTTAAGGATTTTTTGTGTATAACTACCCTTAAATTGATAAATAAAACCACCATTGCGTTGTAGCAGGCCTGCAAACTCAGCGAACTTCAAACCTTAAAAACGAATTTCAAATAAAAAAGCTATAGGTATACTGTATGACATATTAATTTTTCCATGAAAAAGCATGAAGAATTAGTTTGCAGGTTTGCTGCTGCGGGTTCAGAAATGTTAAAATCGGGGGTTTTTAATTAATATAAACTGTAACTCAAATGAAGAATCCTTATACCAAGTTTTATTGAGATATGTCAAGAAATAATGAATTTTATTTATTTCTGATGAAATAGCCTATGGAATTTGCATGTTTGCTGTCACGGAAACCTGAAAATGGGAATTTTGGACTAATACTATACCTCATCTATATGAAGCCACAAGCCATGTTTTTTCAAGTTAAGCTGCAAAATAATCGAGGTGAATAATATTTCTTATTTTTGCCATGAGGATATATAGGAAGAAAGTACTGTGTTAATCACAAAATGAAAAAAAATCAATTATTAACCAGTTGTGTATAATGATAATTCAAAACAATGTAATATTGATTTTTGAGCCAAATTAAATGTTTCAAAGTACATAGCAAACAAATTTTAAATTTTAAGGGAATTAAAAAATTCTTTTTCCACATAAATTCTAAGAACTTCTGAACCTGAGTTTTTATAGAGAAGTGCAGATTTTTTGGCATCATAAGCACCAAAAAAATATGAAAGGTTTATCAATATTGTCAAAGTTGTTCTTGAAAAATGACGATTTTTATAGTTTTTATGGGTTTTTCATTGGTTAAAATATAGGCTTTCCTTCAAAGTCTTAAGTTCTAAAAATTAAAAATACTCTTGCAGATATTAGGGGCTGTATTTTAATGCTGAACTTTATGAAAATCGGACCACCAGGTGCTGTTCTCAAGCACACCCACACTTGGACGGAAGGACATCCCCCTGAAAGCCACTTTTTTTAGGAATACAGGGATAATTAAAACAAATATTTCCACTATCAACTCAAATTTGAACATTTTGACGAAATCATTATACTATGTATAGGAGGGGGGGGGGGGGGGGTAGAAAATAAAAGTGTGAAAACTTTTGTGTTAGCCATGATCTGAAAGAGGATACTATTCACTAAAAGACAATACTGCTGTCAACAGTATGCTCGCAGTACATTACGCTTGCAGTAGAATGCAATTAGTTCATTTGGTGTATCAATGAGCAAACGTAAGCTTAACGACTGTATCTAGCATATGCAACTTTGAAACCTTCAATAAATAATTTCCATCAATTTATTTACAGCAGTATTTTCAGTCCTGGCTTACAAAAAAAAACAGGTAAAGGTGGGCATAATAATGGGCGATATGGATTTACAGTCAGTGGAGACCCTCTACTGCGTAATTGAACTCTCCAATTTCAGTCCTAAATTAGTTCAAGAGACAACTCAGCTAAAATTGCCTCCAACAAAAATCACAGTTTCCCTGAATTTTTAAATTTTTTGTGTGGAAACCTCTGTAGCTCTTTCGGTTAGGTTTTAAATTACCTGGCTTGTTTGCCAATTTCTGCATGCGCGTTGATTGCTTATTCTTCACTGTTTGTAGCCGATTACAATACAAAATTCTTGAGTCTAGCTTTATAGTGGGGCGCAATATTGCAGTACATTTTGCAGCAATAACAGGGATAGAGCAAAACAGTAGTCTACTATGACATAGTCTCTATTAACTCATCGCTGAGACATTTGCAAAATAATATTTTGGGCGAGTTAAAAACTTGTATTTGTTCTTACTTACTGGTAAATTCCGTTCTAGTATAGTGCTCGTTCGAATTCATAAAATGAATCGCCGCAACACAGACTGGAAAATATTTCCGCAATTCGATGGGTGAATTTTAAACTTACAGTTTAACAATAGGTTGTACAGGGGTGTGTTTTGGTGTTATTACTTCTCACTAAGTACCGCCAATTATTGTCTCTGCTCCACCGCGATTTTGCCTCGTATGCGAAACCTATTTCAGTTTAATTGGAAAACTCCACTATTTGTTAGCTTTAAAACTTCCATCCATACTCAAATCTAAGTTTCGTTCTTATAAGTACCATTACAGGAACTTTTTACTTACATACTTCATTATCACTACCGAATTCATTTATATTCATATTGTTAAAATGTGATGGATCAGTTTTTCATTGATTTTAAGCGTACCTGGATAAAAAATATTAGTATTATGCAAATTTTACGAAAGAAATTAAAGTAGTTATAATTTACAGCTTTTGTTTGCTAATACATATTTTATGCATATTTTATTTATTTAATAATTTAAGTTTATATTGCTTGGATGATTTAATGATCCTTATTATAAATCCTGTAACATTAATTTATCAAATTTTAGTTATTTAAATACATTAATATTTACTGTTAGAGTAAAATAAACTAATGTTTAAGGGTAAAACTTCTAAGATTTTTTATACGACAAAAACATAATTTGGTTTATTGAAGTGTTTTAATAAAGTATTTGCATTATTCAAATTGATTAATATTTGCTATACATGACAATAAAGCCATTATCATTTAAAGACTACTTAAAACTAGGAAAGCATAGGAGCTAATTTTAACCGTGCATTATATTACAGAGTTCTCAAGGAACAATTAAACTCTTACAGTGATTCAGTAATAGCAATAAACTTGTCAATGTTTAGCTTTACTTGCTTTACTTTCTTATTTGACTTTAAGAAAATATTTAAGTCAAATACATTCATACATATTTAAAAATTTCGAACTTCCTAGCAATCATGGTTTGGTATACGATATTTGTTGGGATTATGAAAACAAATTAATACTCAACGATCACATTTGTGATCGTTGCCAATACTACACTAATTGAAATACCATTTATCAAATACAGGTTCATACACAGTAATGATAATGAACAGCTAAAGGTCACGCTGTATTGACATGGACTAGAGTCGTGTTATGCCGACCACACCGCTGCATTTATGTCGGCCCTCGTGTTATTTCTCCTGCGACGACGTGTTGGGTGGCACATGACGATACTCCAGGACGTAACTACAAACGGTGTGCTTCTCTTTGAACTCAAATTGTGTACTAGAATCATAGGAATTCTTTAAACGCGAGTCATGAGTCATGTCTTGAAAGGACGAAATATGAAAAACGATAAAGAATGACTGTCTCTTAATTGACAATTTGGAAAAAATGGATTAGGCCTAAACCTACCAAAATTTCTAGTCATTTTTTATTTTATTTAAAACATTTCAATTAATTCATTGATTTTAAATTTAATATATCCTATATTTATTCAACGACCAACTTCAACAATAACAGTTTGCCCTAATATCAATTTAAGAGGTTGAAACACTGATCAAAAGTGAAAAAGGATCAATCCTGCTGTCTTTAATATATCTTTAAGGTTGATTTGTTAAAAATAACTGCTAGACACATTATATTGTTTGAAAGAAAGCCCGGAATTATGATATTGTAATGGATAGTTGCCCTGGTATCAGGGGCGTGGTTGCATTGTTTGTGAACGGATAGGTTTCCTTCAACTATAACGTTGCTGTCAACTGTACTTTTCGCTCCATCCACCCACAGCCCACAAATAATAAAAATCTATATTTATAGTAAAACAGAATTTAAGTTTATTGTCCATAACCTACTAAAAGAGGCAACAGCTGGTTTTGCGGGTGTGTGTTTTAGTATTAGAACTACAGATTAAGTACTGCCAATTGTCTCTGCTTCACTACAATTCCACCTCGGCTGCTTATTAAATATTGCCCTGCATTCCTCTCCTGCTTCACTACAATTCCACCACGGCTGCTTATTAAATATTGCACTGGATTTCTCTCCTGCTTCACTACAATTCCACCTCGGCTGTTTATTAAATATTGCCCTGCATTCCTCTCCTGCTTCACTACAATTCCACCACGGCTGCTTATTAAATATTGCACTGGATTTCTCTTCTGCTTCACTACAATTCCACCTCGGCTGTTTATTAAATATTGCACTGTATTTCTCTCCTGCTTCACTACAATTCCACCTCGGCTGCTTATTAAATATTGCACTGGATTTCTCTCCTGCTTCACTACAATTCCACCTCGGCTGCTTATTAAATATTGCACTGGATTTCTCTCCTGCTTCACTACAATTCCACCTCGGCTGCTTAATTAATATTGCACTGGATTTCTCTCCTGCTTCACTACAATTCCATCTCGGCTGCTTATTAAATATTGCACTGGATTTCTCTCCTACTTCACTACAATTCCACCTCGGCTGCTTATTAAATATTGCAATGGATTTCTCTCCTGCTTCACTACAATTCCACCTCGGCTACTTATTAAATGTTGCACTGGATTTCTCTTCAGTTTTTATGTATAATTTTCGAAGTTTTAGTAATTCTTCCTTTAAATGTTTCCTCAATTTTTTGCGGCCTCCTAAAATCTGCCGCCCGGGGCAGGTGCCCCTCTGCTCCCCTCATAATTTCGGTCTTGAATTATTGTTGCCTATTTCCCCCAAAAAAACTTCGATTCAATTCAGGGTCGTTCAACATTCTAAGGCTGTAATATAATACTGTTCCCAAATCGTTTCTTTTCAGATTTTTGTAGCTCAAGAATATTCATTAATCTGAGGAACAAACCTGCATGAGACAGATATTACTTATTACAATTTGTATGAAAGGGAATTTTTTATCTTGATTACGTTTAAATACTAATAAACCACAAAATACCCTCGATGCAGCATGCCATTCGTATTCAGCATAATGACATACTTAAATACTCATTTATAGGATGCCTCATAAAAATGTATTCACAAATAAGCATGCAAAATTATTCTTATAAGGATAATATGAAGAGAGCTTGCAGTTTTGCTGCCGTAAGTATTAAATACCCCCGTCGCAGCAGACCTGCGTAATACCTGCGTACTAAACGAATTTCCATAGGATTTATTTTGTATATGTGAGCATTTAAGGAAAGTATTGTCTGAATACGTTAAGTAAATAATATACTAAAAATGTATATTTAATCATTCATGAGCTTTAAACATGAGGAAAATTAACAAGGAGACCACATTTGTTTTCATTAATGAATGAAAACGAACCATACATTTTTGTATTTTATATAATTATTTTCTTTTAATTTTTAATAAATGTAATCTTGTTATAGTACATAAATATCAACAAACATTATAATAATAATAATAATAATAATAATAATAATACTTTATTCAACCAAAAGTTTACAATGTTTTTACAAATTTCTTACAGTGTTTTATTACATACACAGATTTTACAAACACATGTTTCTTTATAAATAAAACCCAAGACAATACATAAAAAAGACTAAGACCATTACACAGATTTCATTTCTGACAACAATGCTCAAAGCTTTGGTTTCACCTCCAACATGCACACTATGTAATCAAACATTTACTCAATGAACATAAATAATATAAAATAATAAACAAAATAAAAAAACTTTTGGTGATTCACCACCCTCTAAGGTAATAAGGGCCTGTATAAAGTGTGGGCTCTATTTAATTTTATTGACTGAAAAAGGAACCTCAAGCCATAAATGCATAGAAAATAAAAACTAGAGAATTTTTTCCTTACAGTTTTTGCGTCAGTCATAATGGTTTTCATACATGATTTCCATAATGGTTAAAAATCGAATACATTAGGACAACAAACTTAAAAACATCATAAAACATATGTTTTTTTTAACTATTACCATACATTACACCTAATTTTGGGACTTATTTTAACTGGGTATATGTAGTAAAACATCAAGTCAGTCTAAGCTAAATAACCAATACTTCATTTTTTTTGAAAATTGCTTTCTATTGAAGCATAATCAATGAATTTAGAACACTCAAAACAAACAAATAACTTAATCTCATGAAAAAATTAAATTCAATCATATGGTCAGTTTTATACTTAAAACACCCCTGTTGCAGCAGACCTGCATCTTCAGCCAATTTCAATAAAACATATTATCAATTCTCATCATTGTAAACATTTATATGAAAATGAACGAACGGTGTTTTTGAAGTCTAGGGACCTCAAAATTAAAAAATAACATGGTCCCGGGCTGAAGTCTCACCGTGCCGCCTACGGTAATAGCTACTTCCTTAGGGGAAATTCGCTAAAACAAGATATTTTCAGCTTATAAATAATTTAATCTTAACTACGTGAAGCCACATACCAAATGTCATGAAGATATGTCAACGAAAGAACTAATCTATACTAAATGTTAAAATTAATGATTATAAAATTTAAAAAAAGTTTTATTTTTATTGCTATTATTATTAATTTATAATAAAGTGGATAAAATATAGTATTATACTCGGGTAAAAAATTATTAAAAACAGATGCGACATCAAAGGAATTAAATTGTATACTTAACGAACTCTAATCAAAAACCAACTTTTATTGTAAACTGAAAACTAAAAAAAATTACAATCCTCTATTTATTTATTTAATTATTTTTTTATTTTTTTTTATTTTCTTTTAGAATCAATCAACATCAACTTTACTCCAAGTTACTTCCAGCCCAGAACCAACTCCAAGATGTCGTGATAACCTACAGTTAGGCCTCCATCGATCGACCCCTAATTCTAAGGCCCACTTTGACTGTTCCATTTGATTCATTACTCTTTGATTTTAAATAGATATTGTGTACTTTTTGTTAACAATAGGATATTTATATTTCATACAAAATATATTAGATCACAGGCATTGAATGTTCATGTTAATGAACATTAATTATAATGTTGATAATTAATTATAATGTTAATGAACACCAATTATATATATATATATATATATATATATATATAATTGGCCAAAACCATTATTATTATTACGGTTTTGGCATAAAAATGTCAACAAATAAGAATATTTATTTTTTATAAATATTTTTATAATGAAGCAAAACAGACTGGTATTCACTAGCTCTTATCTCCCCTTATTCTGAATCGATGTACATCAAGAGAAAAAAAATTACAGAGATGTCAAAAGTATATTTAATACCTTAAAAAACATTAAAAATTTGTTAATACATAATTATAATGTTTTGAAGGTTTTTAAAAACCTTCATATTCATTTATTTCTTATATGTTCACCAAGTTTCTAAATAAAAATACTTGATATAAAAAATCCTTCGAATATTTTTATATTTATTTAAATGTATGTTTTAAAATTCACATTTGATGACGTTACATAAATATCACCACATTGGCCTACTTCCAAAACATCCCACACCAACTCACTAGGCAATCAATATTACATCACTGAAGCCGAGCCGTCCCGCTACATTGGCTGCTGTGGAGCCGATTTACGGCGAATTGAAGATATTTGAGGGTACTACGCAACTAGATATTATACAAACAGAATACATTTTTATCGGTAATGATCTGAATGCATTACATAAAGTTCAATTAACTTAACTAATGGGGTTTAATGCCAACTTATTTATTCTCAAACAAATAATTTAATATAATATTGTCCACAAACTATACTCTTCGCTGGCTTTATATTCCCTTCACCGTTTATGCACCATTTTATGCTAACTTTTTTCTTAAATCCCCTGAACCGTTTCTAAGCAATATGTTATGATTTAAAAAATTAAAACAAAGCCATTAAATTAGCATTATCGAAAAATTGTGTTTATTAAACAATGAGATGCAATGAAGGTAATCAAGTACAAAAGAAACCTACGATTAAATATGCCTAAAATATTTTCCGAAAAGGTACTTTATGTATATTTTTAACTCGTACACACGATAGGGATCAGCTGATGCTGCTGCTGCTCTGTCGGGTTTCTTACATACGATTTAGTAAAAGAAATTGGGAGAACGGGATTTTTCGTATTTAAATTTTGGGGTTTCCACTAGTACTAATAATGAAACCTTTTTCAAAGTGATAGGAGAGTTGTCAACCACATTCTATATGGTGTACTTTTGTCAGAAAATATATTTTAGGTTTATTTAATCGCTGGTTTCTTTTGTATTTGAAATTATCCTTATCTGTATTCTATGGTAATAACCATTGACGCAATTTTTCGCCAATGGTAATTATGGCAATAGATTCGGTTCGTTATTGTTGGTGCCTTCATCCAATTACTCGATTTAAGGGCGTACTTCTAGTTATAAATTATAAACTTATATTTGCATTTTTTAACTGAATCTTTGTATAGTGATCGTTAAAAATGCATATGAAACCAAAAATATGCTTGTGAATATCAAGCCTAGATAAAATCTTTTTTTATATTTAAAGTATATCTATACGTATGTCCTTGCATTTTATATTAAGAGAAGCGAGGCGCTGGACTGCCGAGTCGTTTGGAAGTGATGGTTTACAGGCCCCAGGTCAAACATTGGTTTCTACTTGAACAGCCTTCATCCAATCAGAAAATCTTGTTTTCTCAGAATAAACTGTGATTCCGCTGTTCGTTTGCTTTTCTATCGATCCTTGTTTGTTCAAAATTATGTTTGGTGAATAAATAATAAATTTCGTTTGAGCTTTTAAAACACTCGAATAAATGCTGTGAAGGTTTTAAATTTTCAATAGAAATAGTAAAAATATATAGCTATATTAATTTTATAAACTTCAGCGTAAGAACTTTAAAAGATTTAAAAATCTGGCCGGCTTTTTCAGATTTGAACCAGTTGTTAAATATTTTTGTATTTTTTGGAGTTACGGGAAGCAAACACTATCGTCCTTTAGAGAAGCAGTAATTTAATTTATACTGATAACTGATGAGGATACTTTTAAATGTTTCACATTGTTAAAAAAATTATTTTAGCTCTACGGTTAGTGCAATACATCGTTGGGATGGAAGATTCGTGTAATAATTAGTTTCGCTTCCCTTTATACTCTGTAAGGCATTGTTCCCATCGAGTTGTGAATTTTAAAGTTCTTTCAACCATTTTGTATTGAGAGTGCAAACACAAATTTTAGGTGATCTTTTATTTTAGTATACATCATAGTAAAAGGTTTTTGGAAGTGCACTTCTCTTAAAAATTTAACGTTATTATACGTTAAACGTTATTTAAACGTTATTTTAACGTTTGGTTTAATAAACGCAATTTTTCGCCAGTGGTAGTTATGGCAATAGTTTCGGTTTGTTATTGTTGGTGAGTCATCAAATTACGCAATTTAAGGGCGTAATAAAAAAATAAAAAATGAAAACAAAAACATAATAAAAATAAGTACAACTCACTACCATACAATGTATTTGTTTACGGAAAACTTTATTTTCTGTGCAAGAAAATGGAAAGCAGATTAACTTTCCAAGTTCTTCATATTTACAAGAAAAGTTAATAATGTTATGACGAGGATGTAATGTAATAATTTCAAGGATAAACAACCATATTTGTATTATTGTATGCGGCGATAATGTGTTTGTTCTCGTTAATCCACCATTTGTCAACTGCACAGTAAATGACAATTAATAGTTAACTGTCAATCTTTGCAAAAACAGTCACTAATGGTTTATAAAATTATTAATGATATTTGGGTTTGATAATAAACTCTGATATAGGATAGAATAGAATAAAATACATAAACTCTATTGCAGGATTATTATACAGATTTTTTGCACATCAAACTAGTACATGTATTTTAAACAGTTCATAAATATACCGTGATACAAAAATTACTTAAACTAACTATAACATCTTCTAAAATATTCCTAATAGATTAGGAATTCCTGCAAAAGGTAGCCCTTACAGGCGCTTGGCTCAGTTATAAGGGGACCTATGCTAAAACTTATCTCCCCGATAAAATGTTAGATTAAGAAAGATAGTTATTGTAATAAGATTCAATTGAAAGAGTGTCAACTTTTAAAAGAATTGCAATATCTAGGTGAAAGAGTCTGCCATAAGGAAATTACTAAATGCAAGATTATTTTTCGATGTTTTTTATAAACGAAAATGGATGGTACGATTTCGTTAGTAAACATTTATTTCCTAATTTTAGGACCATGCTGATAGTTTAATTTGTTTCAGGTAATGGAAAACTCAATAATCTGCAATCAGGTAAACTTTTATTTTAGGTAGTAATAGCCTTAATAAAACGTAAAGGTCTAGATGAAATATATTTATATGCATTTCAGATTTTAAAAACATGTTTGTATATTTATAGATAATAGTACAGTCATATTATTGAAATAACCAATTTAATACGTTTGGTTTTGACTAAAAAACAGCGTATGCCTAGAAAGAGAGGTTTTTTTAAGAGTGGGTTTGAAGAGTAATTTTGGAAATGGTTGGAAGTTTTTTTAATTTGAATTCAGGCTTCCGGCAAAATATTTAACTCCGATATTTTATTAGGTGATTATTATAATTAATTGACTAATAAGTTTTGAAATATAGCACTCATTATAAGGAATTCCGCCGTTAAAATTATAGTCCTTTTAACAGACAACCAAATACAAATCCTAACATGAACAAACATTGATAGATCTGTTTTCCTTAAGCGCTATGTAAAGTTACAAGTTAAAAAAATTTCAAGCTTACTGTTGGTAAACTCGCTACAAAAGTATTGGTTTAACCTATTTTACTCATATTATGATAAAAAGGATATTTTTAATCACAAAAAAACTTGTTAACACAATATTAGCTTGCAGTTATAGATGTTTACTCGAGTAATAATGGTGTTGATGTTGATATGACCGGTTTGGCTTACAAATGAATACAAGGTTGTCATGAACCATTTGTCACAATGAAACACCTGGGTCATCAAATAATGCCCCGTGTCAACAGTGGACTGTGATCACCTCACAAGGGAAGTGGCGCAGTAACACTAATACACTTGTTATACTCAGAAATTTGTAATTCCGTAGGATATTGTAATAACAAGGGAAAATTATAACTGGAAAAACCAAAGGAGAACTTTCATTTGGAGATGGAACAAAGAGTTCACTGTAAAATGGTAAAGCAATTTCATTGAGCATTTCTATATCACAATCACGAGTCACGAGATAAGAGGTGTCGGTTTCAAGAACCCTTCACATGATTGAGCGCCTTTCTGATCAATTATAATCCAAGTAAACAAGGGATGGGATTAAATTGAGAGTTGACTGCTTTGTACAGATTTTAAAAAATCTTTAAAATTAAACCCTGAAACTAAAAAAAAGTCTATGCACACATTCTATCACTTCTAATCCGAAGCTAGCTGTTTGAGTCACTATACAAGACCAAAATTTCATTCCCAAGCATATTCTGCTTCACTCGGGTTAATCTTGCCGCGGTTGTTCTCCCCGGAGGATATGACACGAGGGTATTCCTCAATTTACTTCGCTCCTCAGTTTAATTGGCTGTCTCTGCATTAATTGGCGTTACCCAAATGTTATCTCATCATTAATGTGCATTAAATCATATTCTAACAATAGGGTGACACTTAATGTTTGGACTCCTAATCGAGGGCTTCAATTGAAACGCTAAAATTTCGTACATGAGCTGAATACACATGAAAGCTCACACATGAGCTCATGTGAGATTTCGCACATGAGCTGTATATATTTTGCTAACTGAATACATAATCAATATAACAATTTCAATTCAGTGATACGTTTTTATGAGTGATTACTTTTATATTACCGAATAAAGTGAAACCTTTTTATTAAAAACTAATTCATAACTTATTTTTTAAAGGACTCAACGTTGTTTTTTTCTTCTAAAACATTAAGAAAAAAACCATATAGTGCATTCTAAATATAATTCACCTATGTGAAAATTTTTCACTTTGTTCTATATTATCTTTCTTGTTTTTTTTTTTTTTTTTACTAACTAGCTAATTACACTGATATCGCACCTTAATAAAATGGTCTTTACGGTTTGACTGAATGAATTTATTGTGACACAATAACAATGAAGAAACGGGCTATGACGTTGGCACTGACAATGTTCACATTATTGTATCTCAAGCTATAACGTAAAAGAATATAGAAAACTAACAACTATATGCAGCTTTTATTTTGCCTACGTGACTCTTAACATGTTTGCCCATTTCCAGTTTTCATTAAAGTAAAAAAAAAATCATACTTTTTTTTCCTTTTGGTTGTTTCCAAACGCAAAGTAGTCCTGTGTATTTAAGTAAATCTTATATATATGATCTAACGTTGTTTATTTCGTACTTCTGTAATAGATTCAGTCTGTTTATATACTACTTATTTTATTGTCCAGTATTATCAATTTCATGAAAAAGTGAAAGACTTACTTTATTAAACTGTATCGAGTCGTTTTAATACTAACATTGACAACTTACCTTATTGATAACTTACCAACATTACAGAAGTATCTATTATTGAAACTACTTAGCATGTTTACGATGATCTAAAAACATGATTTGATATTTTTGCGAAAGTCATTACTAAGCTTTTGAAGAAAAAGGAGCTTTGAAGAGGTGACGGCAAAAGTCTGGTTAATAAACTTAGAAAAGGGTGGAGGCAGTGTAAATGAAGGTATTCAACGTTGTTGCTTGGACTTACAACTTAGTACCTCAGTGTTATTTGTGTTGAATTTCAAAAAGGTTTATCTATAATACGAATTGATGATTATAGATAAACAATCTATAATTAACAATCTAGATAATTATAGATTTAAATAGATTAATAATATATTGATGATTAAAAATAATTATAGATTGATAATTGGAAATCAGCTAATCTATAGTAAATTCAAACCTAAAATTGCAAGGACTCAAATAAATCCAATCCGTGCATGTGTTTCAAAAGTCTTTGTGAATGGCTTAGTATTACATAATGTATATTCATCATTGATTTTAATCATCTTTAAAAATCTATTTTCTGTTAAGTAATTAATATCAAAGGTCAATTTATCTTATTTAATCAATAGTTAGTGGATTAGGAATAGCTCTGACGTCCCATAACAACAATGAACACAACCCCATCAAATATTGTCTATCAAGTGTTAAATGCAAGAAGATCACAAGGTAGCGAATTGTTATTTTCAATAAAGATGCTTTCGATAATAATTCACTTTTTGCAAAAATACTAAAACCCATAAAACAAAGCATTTTTAGGTCTTAGGATTTTCAATTTTTACCAAAGAGAACGTTAGATTTGCAATAAAAGTTGTTAAATGGGTCGAAATTTCAAATACTTTCAATGAATCTTGATCTGACAAACATCTACATCATGCACAAGATCTTTTCATTTCTTATAACAATAAATCAATGTTTTATACTTTCCAGAAAACTCATACTTTTTAAATAGATCTGCATAATGATTTTCAGCAAATATCCGTTGGATGAGCAATGAAAATACGTCACTATAGTCCTCTCGCAAGCGTCTAACTTTGTGTTAATGGACGGAAACTTAAGCCCTGCTCAATCAAAACAGATCCTGCTCGCTTCCACTTCCACTCCACTTCTATGTTGACTGCTAGTTTGATTGCATTTCACTGAGTGACAAAGAAGCTTCTCAAAGTCACTCCAAAATATTCAACTCCCTGTTATCAGCGTTACTGTGTATTTAAGCCACGATGAAACTATCCTCCAACCAAAGAAAGCATAGTACCGTAAAGAAAAAAAAAATTAATGATATTCAATCGTATCTTAGAAAGTAAAGTTTACTTTTTCGACCTTTTTACCCCCTATCTTCCCTCTCTCTTAGATTCTATGACATTCTCCTTCTTTCCACCTCCTTCTTCAGTATCGAAGTCTCATAAACAACTAAACTTACTGTTTCATTAATTTTACGCGTCTTCTAAAAATTTAGTCCGCTACCACAGTACAATACTGGAGTTGTGGTGAAATGGATGCATCAAGTCAGCAACGTTCCCCGCCCCTTGTTACAGCCGACGCTGCTTCGACGCTAGTAACGAGTCCTGGTTTTGAAATAACGACGTTAGTTTGGTTAACCCGAAAGCAAACAAGATATTTTGCCGAGTTGTCCTCTCCATGAGTACATCTGTAATGTAGTTGGTCGGCTTGTATCTCGCTCCCACAAAACAGTCATTTTTAACCTTTTAATCTTTTAGAAAGAGTTCTAGGTAAAAAGATGTGTAAATACTTAATACAAAAACAACCGAGTAAATTGATCCATAACATTTACTTCAGTTTTAATTTGCTGATCGATATTTGAAATATTATAGTAACATTTTTTTCATTTCTATTTTAGGTTAATTTTTTTAATTTACCACAGTATAACTAACTGATACAAACAATCTCTGCCGAAATTATGCTTACTTCTTGCTTATAATATCTACAATCGTGGTGTATTACTCTTGCATTAAAAATCGTATTCGATTACATTTCCAACATGTAATAATAACATGTTTAGTATGTTTTTAGAGAACGGAAAATATGATGTCTTATATTAAAGACTATTAAACATTATTTAAAGATATTTTCATTGTTTTACTCATGGAAATTTAGATATTGGAAATATGCTGCTGGTATCAGTATTTGATCCATCATTAAAATCTTGTCTACTAATATGCATGTAATTATTACATGGAATCTAAACTTAAAATTCCCTTGGCCTGCAGGATTCAAAATTTCATATTTGTATATGGGATTTTAAATCAATGTCTCCCACCTCCTATGTTTAAACTGCTTTTTAGTCCTTGGATCGAGTGAGTCCATTTCTAGTTCTATTAGAATAGATTAAAATTTTGTCGCCAAATACAACTTCGTTTTTGGTTTGTTTTAGTCGCAACTGGCTGGGTATGTCATGCTTTCGGAAGTGTCGAATTGACCCACAAAAACATGTTTTAATTCGAAACTGTTGTTTAAGAAACGTTAACGTGGGTTTTTACGAAGCATAGGGGTTGAAACAAAAAAAATTGCTTAGAGGGGTAGTATAAAAAACAGATTCAATGATTTTAAAAAGCAGAACAAAAACATGTTTTGAACAAAAACAAAACAAAAAAAATGAATTTCTTTGTTTTGCGATATCCCGTTCGTTTTTTTGATATGGGTGTTTCCGCCTAAAGAACATAATGACAATTCATATTCTTTTTATGGAATTAATTACATTTTAACTCCATTTTTTTAACAATGGAGTTTTGCATTGGAAAGCAAACTAATATTTTATAGAGGAGTCTTTGTGACCCGAGAAATGGATGAGTTTTTAATCTGTCTGAGCGGAGGAGAGGGTGGGTGGTCGTGGCAAGGTTCAGTTTGGTGGGCGTCAATTCCATAACATGATGTTTGGTATTCCGAAACGCGAAGAGAGAGGTGTGGATAAAGTTATTTCCTTATATCCAAGGAAAAGAATTTCCCTTTAAGAGGAAAAATTAAATTAATAAAAATAGTCATTGTGTGTTGAGTAGCCAACGCGGAAAAACATATCCAAAATTTAAAACTAACCAAACAGAGGAGTAAAACTAATTCAAAAACCAGCTTGACCTACAAGTAATTGCAATATAAAGTTGAATGGTTTTATCTTAATGGAAAAATGCGATAAGCGAGATGCTATATAGTCTGCTCATGCACTACCCCGGGTTTGGCCACCACCTTGAAAAATAGGCCGCCATCTTGAATTTCATACAAGCTTTTAACAAAATCCTCTAGTATAGTATATGGAAACCAATTAACTTAAAACTTTTTTTACTAAAATGTTTCCAGTTAATCAGGCTAGAACTATACGAACATCTTTGAAAAAAGTCACTCAACTGCATTTGATACCCACGTTTTTACGAAATATTGACTTAGGTCTGCCACCGTTTATTGCTGGGTGTTTAGTTCTTAATTTTGACAGGGCACTCATGTTTGGCCGCCATCTTGAATTCGCTAAATTTGTATGTAAATATTTATTTTCAAATTTAAAGATGGTTTTTTGACACATCATGTTAAACTAGATTTTTACCCTGGTCACAATGCTGAAATCCTTTTTAAAATTTGATTCGTTGAAAGATTTGGTCAAATAAAAACCAAGTCCTATACCTTTCTTAAGAACATTCCATAGTTTGAATATATTTGGGATTATTTCTCTTAAATCTCCGGTTCGAAATAAGATACACTGCATGTTATGGTCTTAAAAAACTCTGTGACATAACGGTTTTATTTCAGGTATTGATCATTAAAATCAGACGAGTGTTGAACAAGCTGTACGAATAAAAACAACGTAAAATTTCAAATTTTGGATTTTTTGTCACAGATTTATGGCGCAGCTTCTAAATGGCTCAAAAAATTCGTTCGTGATATGAGCTTTCGCTCTTTTAAATCGGACTTATTCAGTTTAAGCTACGAACCTTCATTTAACATAAAATCTGTTTACCATTGAGAACTGTATATAAATTAATGACTCACACATATAAATCTAACAAATAATCAAAGCTGTTTTAGGTCTTAATCAACTCTTTATGTTATTGGCTTTAATTAAAGCTCTTGATAATTTAATCGGTTGAGTCTGATGTGAAGCATAGACCTCCAACGAACGTACAATTCGATTTTTTCAGAATTTCATAATTAGTTAAAGAGTGGTATATCCACCCCTAAGTACAGCCTGCAGATCGGAATGGTTTTTAAAAAGCCTGTAAACTATCCAAACTTTTTTTAATGGAAAGTCTTTTTAAGCTTGATTTTCTATCATTTTTAAGAAAATTATAACAGTTCTAAAAAGTAATTTTGAAGCTACAGGTTAATGGAAATCTACTTCTTTTCAATTAAATAGAGTACGATGGTAGGGTCAAAGTTTAAGGGATGTATCATTTAGGTAGGATAGTTCAATTTTCCCGAGTAAATGTAGGTTTTCTTAAATCACCGAAAAACAAATTTTAACGCTAAGTAAAGACTACCCTGAATTTTTTGTAATAACCACTCTCAGATCACTACCAAATCATACATATTTAAATGGAATGAACACCATTAGTGATTCCCTATATTCTTTGTTGATTGGTCCCTTTTAACGATGATTTTGAGTAAAATCTATAATTATATAGTAATAGAGAGGGAATTATATAGTAATAGGGCTAAGGAGAGGAAATATTATTATTATTATGCTTAACTATAAGCTAATATAAAAAAACTCAATATTAGTCTGTATTTAGATGTTATCACACAATTGTTGTGCAACTGCTCTTGCTCTATTTCATGACTGAAAAGAAAAACATAAAATAACTAAAATTCTTAGTAGGAAAATTCTTTGAGATTATAAATTTTAAAAATAAACTCAAATAATTTTCCTGCTAAAAATTTTTGATATTTTTATTTTTTTCAGACATGAAAAAAGCTAGAGCAGTTGTACAACAACTGTGTAATAATAACACCTATATGAAGATTAATATGGAGTTTTTTTTTATATATTAGGTTGTAGTTTAGTATTTAATGATATTATAATATTATTTCTCTCCTCCTTAGCCAAAAGCTAACTAAGACAACATATTCTATAATATTACTTTATAATTCTAGATTTCACTCAAAATATGAATGATTTGGTAGCAATTTGAGAGTGGTTATTCCGAAAGATACATTAAGAAGCCCCTTTACCTTTAGAATAACGACAGGAAGGGGCTTATTATCCATTCTGCTTCTCTCTTCTTATTTACATAAGAATAGTTTTTCCAAAACATTCTAATTTGAGATATATTTTATCACTTGTTAAAAGTAAGTAGATATATTGTCTCAGTACTATTGTTCATTCCTAGTATAAGTGTAAAATGTTATCCTCCTCAGTAAACGTCAATAGATTATTAATTTCTACATTCACTACAACAGTGATTGGTTTACATTAAAGTAACTGTTCCCCGTATACGAACTTTCACTAAATTAGTTTAAATGTTGTATTGGGAACATGCAGTAAAATGAAATGTTGTTTTATTATTCAATCTGTTATGCAATCTTTGCGTGTAAACAAAACGGAATTCTTTGAATAAAAGTAGGACAAGTTTATCGCTAGCTACAACCTTGAGCCAATAAAATTAATGTATAACATTATTACTGTTCTTCATTTACTTATTATTCTTCTTATTACTTTCTTCATTATTACATGCTTCAACAAAGTTTGTATTTGGAAAGATCTCACATTTTCAAAGGATTCCAATATCTAAATTTTTTGAGGGTCAAAACAACGCTATCCTGTAAACATTATTTTACATTTTTAATTTTGTATTCATTCTTACTTTCCCCCAACAACATGGTAATGCTTAAAATGTTTACATCTTAATGTGTTTTCCAAGTAATATTAATTGATTATGATTTCTCAAAAAGTACAACGCTAATAAAATCACTTTCTAATCAAGAACAAAAAAAGAAGGTCCGTCTTTTTAGAAAAGACACTGAATTACATATCTAATTCATTTTTTATATACTTTTTACTCACAAAAGTCATTATCTATAAGATATGGCCAAGTAGGGTTTTGTTTCGAATACTGTAATATTTATTATGGGCACTTCCCACCACACATTAGCTATCAGAAGTTCTACCTTAGTAAGATATAGGAAAAAACATAGCCATATCTAGTATTATTTTAGTTGGCTGTTGAAGAACCCAGTAAATAAAAAAAGCTTTTAGTAGGAATATTCTCTTAGATTATAAACTCTAAATATGATCTTAAAGAACTTTTTCTACTAAACATTTCAGAAAAGAAAAAATAAATAATCCATGAAGGAATTGTTTTTTTCAATCAAGGAATTTCAAATATACAAGTAACAACTGACGACCTCAACCAAAAAAGGGCTATTAGGGTAGTTATGATAATCCATAATCATAGGAAGCAATGGCCATTTTGTGATAATTTTTGGCTAAGACAGTGCTAAGTAACTTCTTCTTCGACCAAGTAAAGGAGGAAAAGGACATCGTTTGCTTTTTACCTTAACTTTAACAAAATAACGTATTTGACGCTCAGTGAAGAAATCTGTATTTTGTCTTCACCTAAAATATATTTTGATTGCTTTTCATTGCAAATTAAAAGTTATAAATTTTGTTATTGTTACATGAATTGTTATTTTTGTAATTTTGAACTTAAAAAAGAGTCTACAGGATCTAAATATTATATTACATTTAATCCTTAAAAGAGCTTTCAAGTCAAACGATTGGCGTCGAAAATCTGCCCAAAGTTCCACAAAACAATTGTGAATTATTAATAATAAAATTAAACTAATATATCCAATCACTGTTTTGTATAAGACTACAGTATTTTAGTATTTTCTTAGTTATTGTGCAAAATATTGGTAGACGAAGCGTTTAGTGTTTCAAACTCTTATTTTCACTCTTATAGCATATTTTTAAAACAATTGAAAGTATTTCCTAGCTTTGTAAAATCTGTGCGGCTGTTTCTGTTGCGGGTGATATGTTTTGAAAATTAAAATTTATTTTGTTTCTAAAGTCAAATAGTTTATGTTGTTCTCGTTTCACTGACCTGCAGATTCTGAAATATCCAAATAAACACTTCAATGCCAGAGTTCACACTGCATGATCACAAACAGTTGTTGGGGGGAGGGTGTATTTTGTCTCGTATCATTTGCAATGAGATTTCACTTTGTAAATATAGTTTTTGCACGTAAAATTCGATGAGACATGCTGAGGTGTTTTGATTTGTTCCAGCCTATTGTCCGTTTATTTTATTTCTTATTTTGTTTTATTTATTAGAAATATCGGAAAGTCGAATCTTTAATTGCTTTTAAAGTATTCCTACAAGCAACGAAGTGGGACAATAACGTGTGAGTATTTTTTTTATTTCTTTAGGTGGGAACGGTATTGTATTTACAGTGTAAATATTTATTAGGGGTTTAGGCCATAATTAGGTAGATATCAATTAGATGAAGCTATATACGAAGTTTTATTTAAATATGTTGAGAAATAACTGAATTATCGTATTAAAATATTTCACCAAAAGCATAAAATTAGAAAATGAATACGCAGGTTTTCTGCCATAAAAGTAAAAAAGGAGGAAATATTAGACTATTAACCATTACATCTTAGCTAGTCGAAGCCACATACCAAGTTTGATTCAAATATGATAAAAAATACTCAAAGTATAAAGTTTTATTTGTTTATCCAAATTTAAGTATTTTTTTGATACCTTACAATATTTTAGTTTTTGACAAAAATAATCCCTATATAAATTATACTTAAATTGATATTTCTTTGATCTCCATTAAATTCTAAAACTTTTGGTAAAACCGCAAGCCAAACGCTCGAACGGTTTCAGTATGAAGAGCTGTCAAAAACAAAAAATATTTGTTGGTTCTTTAATCTTAAGGAAAATTTGGATTTTTAGACAACCTTTTCTCAGTCACACTCCTCATTTTTGCATGAAATAGTTATGAAATCTCTTTAAAATTTAATAATCTATCTTTCTATAAAGGTTTTATCAAAATATTTTGACAAATTTTCAATCTAGACGTCAAAATGTTCAATAGGTACACTGAAAACCGAAAGAACCCTATTTTCTCTAATATATATAAAACGATTGAGTTTAGGACCTATGTTTACTTGACATTTTTTTCTCATTTTGACCCAAGGAACCATATACTGAAGTTTGTCAGGGTTATCGTGAAACACCCTGTATATGAGGTTCGGCTCATGAACAGACTGAACCGTGAATCGAAGGACCACTGAGCTGATGGAATAATTCAACTCACATTTCACAAGAGAGTTGATAGTAGTTGATTTCACAACTGAAGCATGAATAGTAGTGGAACGATCAGCTCATTTTGCGAATTAAGTTATTTATAAAATGACAATACTTCCGGTTATAGAACCTAAAAGTGACTCCTGTAACTTTGCTACTAATTCGACAATTTACTTCTAAATCATACTGTAACTGTAATACAATTATTGGTGTTTATTGCCTTGACCATAGATAAAAGTCATTAGAATATTGTAATTAAAAATTGTTCTTGAAAACTAGTGTTGCTTTGCCTTTTAAAAGAAGCAATAACGGCGTGCTCAAGATAACGAAGAAAACTAATTACAAGACTGCCCGGAGACCACATCCCTGTATCCGGACAGGGAGAGTCTTTTTAGCAGAAAGTAAGTTGTGCTGCAGTCAAATTTTATTAAAAACTCCCATTAAAGTTAAAATTTCCATTAATCAACCCTATAGTCCAGTAAAAATACTGTTTAACCTAGAACAAATTGCAACACGAGCGTTTTTGACGGTATTCTGCTCAAAAAAATGTGCATATTAACATATCCAAAATCGGACAAAATCGGACCATGGGAAACCCCTTAAAATCACGTTTCAAAATGGCGGCTTTTTTTAACATTGGAAAGTTTTTGAAAAAAGCCACTCGGTTGCATTTTTTATCTACATTTAACAAGATATTGAGTTGGGACCACCGCCAATAATTTTTGAGTGGCTAGTCGTGCATTTTGACAGGGTAAAAATTTTTGGCCGCCATCTTGGATCCGCCATATTGGATTTATTTTATTTTTTTCAAATGTAAAAGTGGTCGTGTGACACATAATTTAGAACTAGATTTTTACGCTGATTTCAATGCTGAAGTCCGTTTTCAAAAATATCGATTCGTTTTTAAGATATGCTCAAAATAAAATTCTTCCCTGTACATTTCTTATGGGGGCTAAATAAATAATAACATTTTTACGATTATTTTTTTATATCTCAGGAACCAAGCAAGGCTTTCAGTTCGTTTTGATCTTAAAATGATGAGTGATTTTTTGGCTTTTATTTGGGCTATTGATCACTAAAATCGGACAAGTGTGAAACGAGCTATAAAGCTAAATGCTACATGAAAATTGATTTTTTTTTAATTTGTTTTTTGTTAAAGATTTATATCTCAGGTTTGAAATGAGTTAAAAAGTTTCTTCTGGTGTCAAATTACTCGGTAAAGTATAAGCTTTCATATGAGCTATGACTAATCGAAATCTGACCAAGATAAATGGAGTTATGATCCATAATGCAACTCAAATTCTTCTAACTTTCGAAATTTGTCACCACTTAAAGACTTATATCTCCAAATTAACAGAGACTCAGGCCTAATTAAGGTCTTAATTAACTCAGTACATTACTGGCTTTAATTTAAGCTCTTAACTATTTAAATAGGTTGAGTTAGATGCGAGTTATGGACCTTTAATCAACATAAAAATATTTTTTTTCAGAATTTTTAATTTAGTTAAGGACGGGTAACTCCAGTTTTGTTTAAGGAATATAGGTTTGAATGGTTTCAAAACACTCAGTGAGCTATCAGCTTTCATTTGAGCCATTGATCATTAAAATCGGACAAGTTTGGAGTGAGTTATATTGTTTTTACTAATTTTTTGGTAACTATTTTTTGTGTCACATTTAAAGCTTATAGGGTATCAATAAAACCAACCATTTACCTATTTTAAAGGGGAAACTGTGTAATCCAGGAATGCTAAACAGAATTGTCCTCCACTAACTCAGATATGTAGAATTCATTGAAAATGTGTTCATCACGATTTATCTACAGGGTGATCCACAAATTAAGGCCAAGGGTAAAAATATCACAATATTGTTAAGTAAACATATACCACGTTTTATTTCACTTTACAGGTCCTGCTGAACGGAACATTTTGAGGAAAACTGAACTAAATTATCTCTAGCCGTTTCAAAAGGCGGCCACTTTAGAGATATTTTCCAATATTTACGGAAAACATTGGACTTTTTTAAACCACTACAAGTATTTTAGTTCTGTTTAGAAATTCTTAATCCTTGTCAACCCAGTTTTGCTATGGTAACTGCTATGACCAAATTATATAAAATTAAATATAGTTCCTATGGAAACCAAATAAAAACTACAAACATTATTCAAAACACTAGTGAGAAATAATGCATACGGGGTGAAATTTAAAGGGACATTAAGGACCTAGGTAGACCCATGTTTTGCCTGGGTAGATGATATACCTTGGTGCGAAATTTCAGCCTATTCCCCTCAGAAGGTTTTGCATTTACCTGAAACAACTTACACAAAAACAACACCGAAACGACCTTTATTTCATATTATATAAATAAATAAATACATACATAAATAAATAAATTATTATATATATACCGGGTGTCCCATAATAGCCCCCCCCCTAACTTTTTCCTATATTTTTTCAAATATCAATTTTACACCCCCCAATCATTATTGGGTGGTTAATACTTAATTTTGAGAGGGTACTCAATTTTGGCCGCCATCTTGGATCCGCTGTATTGGATCCAAAATAAATTTTCCAAATGTAAAAGTGGTGTTGTGACCCATCATTTAAAATTGTATTTTTTCACTGATTACAATACCGCAATCTGTTCTTTAATATATAAATTAATTCTTGAGATATGGGTACTTTTAATTAATTTATTTTCAACCAATTTAAACATTATAAATTGATAAAATAGGCCCATAACCACAAAATAATGCTAGATAGTGACGAATAACCACCACCAGTCAATGTTGAGTGCTTTACACTTAACTTTCACCGATATAATTTTTTTTGGCCGCCATATTGGATCCGCCATTTGCGAATGAGGCAAGTTATTTAAAATATGAAGTTGGTATTGTGACCCATAATTTTAAACTAGCTTTTTACGGCAAATTCAATGCCGCAACCCGTTTTTAGCTGTACAACTTATTTTTTGAAAAATTCAGGTTTTTTGAGATATTTATTAGAAACATGTCAATATCTTGAAAACTAAACACTATAGTAAAAAACGGGTTACGGCATTGAATTCAGCGCAAAAATTTAGTTTGAAATAATGGGTCACAATACTAACTTCATATTTGAAATAACTTGCCTCATTTTATAATGGCGGATCTAAGATGGCAGTTTAAAGTTATTACCTCGTCAAAATGCAGTTACAGCCACTCAACAAATATTGCCTGTGGTTCCTGATCAATATCTCTGGAAACGTAGACGAAGAAAAGATGAGCTTAAGTTTTTGATAAACGATATCCGGAGAAGCCGCCATTTTGAAACGTGATTTTTTTGGTTCTCCCGTAGACCGTTTTTGTCCGATATTGGATTTTTCGGAATAAGTATTTCTTTAGCAGATTTCCATTAAAAAACGATTGTGCTGAAATTTGGTTTAAAATTATGAGTTTTTTAACAATTAAAAAAATAAAATAATAAATTCGTTATATTTAAATAACGAAACAAGATTTTTGAAAACGGACTTCAGGATTGTAATTAGCGTAAAAATCTAGTCTTAAATGATGTGTCATATGACCACCTTTACTTTTGAAAAAAATATTTGAAATCCAAAATGGCGGATCCAAGATGGCGGCCAAAAATTTTTACCTCGACAACATGCACGACTAGCCACTAAAAAATTATTGGCGGTGGTCTCAACTCAATATCTTGTTAAATGTAGGTAAAAAATGCAGCCGAGTGGCTTTTTTCAAAAACTTCCCAATGTTAAAAAAAGCCGCCATTTTGAAACGTGATTTTTGGGGCTTTCCCGTAGACAGATTTTGTTAGATTTTGGATATGTTTGAATAAGTATTTTTTTGTTATATTTCCATGAAAAAAGGTTGTGTTGCAGTTTGGTCTAATCTGGTGAGAATTTTAACAAATTAAAAAAAATTAAAAAAATAAATTCGTTATATCTTAAAAACAAAAACAGATTTTTGAAAACGGATTTCAGCATTGGAACCAGCGTAAAAATCTAGTTCTAAATGATGTGTCACATGACCACCTTTGTATTTGAAAAAAAATAATTGAATCCAATATGGCGGATCCAAGATGGCGGCCAAAATTTAAAATCCTATGACAATGAAGTATTACCCCCTTAACGGTTTTCTGTAGCATTTCTAATTTTATATCTCTAGAGATGTAGTTGAAAACTAAGAATAAAACTTAATTTTAAATTTTTCCATTGTAATCCGCCATTTTGAAACGTAGTTTTAGGGAGTTTCCCATGGACCGATTTTGTCCGATTTTGGATATGTTAAAAAGCACATTTTTTTGGACAGATTTCCACCAAAAACGCTCGTGTTGCAATTTGTTCTAGGTTAAGGGTGTTTTTTGCGTAGATTTACTGGACTACTACTTGTTTTCACTAAAACGAGTTCTTGAATTATAGTGCATTTGGTAAAGAGTTAATTAATTTGGTAAAGTTATAAATACAAGGATGTCATTTTAAAATGTCTCTGAACTTGTTTTATCTCATAATAGTTAACTTTGATTAAAGTAAAATTGTATTAACTCGTGTTTTTAATAATAACACTCGCCATTAAAATAAAATATTTGTAAAGCATTGTTCCTACATGAAATCTTTAAATATTTCATTTGTGAATACCCAACTAAATGTTAGTTCCGCTTATGTTAAGAGGGAAAACGCTCAACAAATTATCAAGTATTTTTCATTTAAACATGCATATTTGAGAGAATTATTTTCTCACAATCTCTTATCAAAATCGTTTTAGGTGTAAAGATGGATTTTGAAACACTGTCAAATATTAAGAATTGGATAGGAAAATATTCTGCAGCAACTATTTAAAATGTTATAAATTGACAAAATCTAAACTACATATCGTAAAATAATACTGAAAAAGACCCGTGTTCACTGGCGTTTCCTGCCGACGACTGCGAGGGGGCGAAGTCGTTTGCCGTGGGGGTGGCGTACTCCTGCCTTTCAAGGATGTTTAATATTTTAAACCCTCTTTCTCGTAAGACCTACTTTTCCTGAACCTCTTATGTCTGATGATACGTTTTCATTATTATGATAAACTTCCTCCATAATAACTATTTAACACTTCATTAAAATATAAACCTGCTCTAAATTAAAGATTCGAGAATATTTTAGTTTTTAAATATAATATAAGTTTTTAAGCAGGTCTTTGCTTTAGAAAACAAATTACCTATAAACGTATCCTAGTGATGACATTTACTAATAGGACCTATCCATTTGTTCAATATTTGTATTGCTCAAATATGGTACTCACATGTTTGTTCCTTCTTTGTTCTTCCCTTGTGTTCTTTTTTGTTCAATCGAGTGCAAAACACTCGTTGCTCACAGTCGAGTTTAAAATAAGAAGTTGTAAATGCCACTGATATTCGTACTGTTTTCTATATATTATACAGAAAACGCTTACAAGAAACACTTTCATGGTAAGACCAACACTTACACGAAATAAGTTATACACGGTGTTTTTTTTTTTCAACGGAACCCAAAATTTTATTTTATTAGTGAAGGATTATTTCCCCCAAAGATCCCCGGATTTGACGCCACTATATTACTTACTTTGGGGATACATAAAAATGTAAGGCCTATGATAACAATTCACAGGATATTCAGCACCTCAAAACAAACATAACATATTTAATGCAAGAAATTCAAAGCGGTACCTTGCAACCGTGTGCGGGAATTTGATGGAGAGAGTATAACTTTATACAAACGCCAGTGGCGGATTGTTTGAACACATAATGTAAACTAAATGTGATCAAACTTAAATAATAGGTTGTATATAATGTAAAGATGAACAAAAAAAATACTCATTTCATATTTATATGTGCATTATTCAACCTTAAAAATGGATTGCGTTAAAAAAACATTTTGTATATTTCGATTTACTCAACAAATATAAAATACGACACTGTTTTAAATATAAAAATATGTATTTATTCCTACAAAACATGAATTTTTCAAAAAAAAAAGTCTTCGAATTAAATACGTATATACGTAAATTCACCTTCCATTCAGGTACTTTGCGTGTATTTTTACGACTATTGCTATTCTATGGAGTAGTGAGTGAGCTACTGGCACCACCCGTAGGATGGCTCTGAGGCGAGGGACCATGACAAATCATCGTTCTGGTGGCCCCCGATGTCAAACACACCATTCTTTTCTGTCTCGGTCAAACTCGTTGGGTAAAATCGGAGTCCCCATCCTCACTTTTACGAGTCCTCATCCCCACTTTCAAATTAAATTTTGAATGACTCGAGTTGTTTTGAAAATCAACATTGTTGAAAACCGCTCAAAAATAAAGACCACTTTCAGGGGATAAATATGACGAATTTTGGGTGTTTTGGTCCCAAAGAGGGTAATATAAGATCCATATGTAAATTGAATGTATTTATTATTATACACTGTAAAAATGCAAGCATTTTAAGCCCTCTCTAAATTATAGCAAAGAATAATCGATTTTTTGGACGAAAATGTGAGTTTACGAAACGGAGTACTTTGACTCAAAGGTATTTTGTATTCAAGAGTCACAATTACCATCCGATTTTTTAAAATTTGTTAGAGATATTACTTTCTAAGATCCATACTAACTGTCCAGGTAGTCGGGGGAATGAATGGAAGCATTTAAACACTTTACAAGGGGGCGTAAAGCCTAACTAAAATTAGGGTTTTTTGGGTCCAAAATTTGCAATTCAAGCCTTGAAATTGAAAGTCGCTCCCTTTTGTCAACGATCTGCATAAGTGTACTCAATTATATTTTAAATAGATGTCAAGGCCAGGATCACTGTGTGATGTTGATGGCCTAATGAGCTTCGTAAGCAGTCATTAGTCTTTTCAACGTTTAAAAATACTTTACTAGTTAAACTAATTTTTTCGAATGAAATTCAGTAAGACTCGAAGTAATTCATAAAAGCTAATACAATATGGGTCAACAGCGTCAGGCAATCCCTTAGTACCGTTTATGGAACCTGTAGGTTTTGAATACTCTAACCTACGTAAATCATGTTATATTTGTTAAAAAATTGTACTAAACAAATTGGGTTTTGGATGTTTTGTACTAGTTAGCTTTAATAAAAATAAGCCTTAGGGTCAAAAATCTTTCGGATATTTGTAATTACTGATTTTATGCACTGTAATTGTTTTTAAGACTAACATGATTGGTAAAGCAGTCACATGTCTTGTGTTTACATATCACAGCAGCAAAGTTTTACTCACCTTCTTAAAAATGTGTGTAATTATCACGTGAAAACCGATCATACAATGTTCTTGAAACGACAACTTTATTGAACATTTGTGTCTAAGTTTCAGATTTACGCCTCCCAATGAAATTCGCAATATTAAAAATTTCCATAATATGTATTAATATTGAGTATCAAATTTGAGGCTCCATAGCTTAAACTACTAACAAACCATAACACATATGCCGTAAGTGGTCGAGTTCAAACGTATAAGTAATTTGGATTTATGATATATTTATTAATTTAATCAGACAAAGCTAAAAATATGTCGCTTACAATTATGTCTTTAGTTCCATGAAATACATCACAAAAAATATAAAATTAAATGTTTCATGATATCAAAGTATTGTGTTTAGTGCTAAAAAGCTACAACACTATAATTTGTTTGCATACGCAAAATAACTAATTGTTTGTCAAACATAAAATGCTTCTTTCACGTCACTTTTGAGGCAAATATATAAAAATTCTCTTATTTTCTTATCACCAGGCTCATCGTTTTTAAGGGCATCTATAAGTCTTCCTCCAATTTGCATTTATTTGTTGTTAAACGTGTAATGTAATGTAACTTTATTTGAATATTTTGCTATGCATTTCATAGACTTCGTAACTGAAAAGACATCTCTTTTATATTCCACGTGCAACTTGAGAGAGGATTGAATTTACGTTTCCTACGTGTTACATATGCATAAGGGATATCAGTGCGCAAGCTTTGACACCTATTTATGCGACCCTTTCATTTGTATACATTTGTTAGGCTCAATCTGAATTAATGTAGAACATAAGTTGCTTTTTGAAACTTATAAGACTTTTTTAGTTCCAGCTTAACCTAGATCTTATAAACTTAATTAATTCTTACATTTTTTAGTAAAATCCATTTGCTGCGTTTATTATAATTGATTAACACTGAGCTGAGTGGATAGAATAGTGGCCAGTCACCTTGAAGCCCCGGGTTAATTTCCCGGCCACACATGACACTTTAATCTCAGACTATGCCACCGCCGTGCTTCGGATGGCACGTAAGCCGTTGGTCCCAGCTTAGTAGCCTTCAACCGACTGGTGGTGGGTAAGGTGTTTCAATGTTCTTTTTAGTTCTGACTATTGACTATAATACAGTAATAGATAATGGTCAAATAGTCATGTTGGGGACACTGGTGCGACCTGAAAAAACAATTGTTGTATTTATATAGGTATTGTATTGTACGTGATAGTGATTATTCAAAACAAATGATTGTGGAATATAATTTTCCAAAGTTGAAAGAACATTGCTTTAAACCTTTACTTGAAAATATGCTAGCCAGTTCAAATAGCCAAAGAAATCAATATAATATGAAGAATCAATATTTTAACTATTTTAAAACTTGAGTATTAAAAAAATAAAAAAACTGTTTAAATGTAAACAACCTAAATCTACATTAAACTTCAAATATTTCTTGCCTTACAAATTTTGTAGGTGTATGTGTACAACCTGCTGAGCACTTTTAAAAACACATTCATGTCCCATTGCCCTTATTTTAATTCTATCATGACTTTAGACCAAGTCGAGTTAACTGATTTTTTCTGGTTTAAAATGTGTTTATGAACTTAATGAAACGACCAAGTAGGGGGTAAGTGTAAGGGTTCGGAGAGCTTAGAAAGTAGGTACCACCAAGCTATGTACAAATCTCCACGACATCGTAAAATTAGTAAGGTATACACTTTCAATGCTTTACTAGTACACATATCATGTGTTACTTTTCATGCAAATGTAATATTAAGTCCTCATAACTTATAGTCTAGTTGTCCAAGACATAAAAAAACCTTGGAATTTGCAATGAAATTGAGTCCGTTTTGATAATTTTTTCTTGTTCTTCGGCAATAGAGCAGTTCGCCTCCATATTATGGCTACGAAAGGCTCAAGGAAACATGTGTTGATCAAAATTTCGGCCTCGTGGGACCTTTTTTAGTGTTTTATAGATATAATGAAAACCAAAAATCCTATAGAAAATAATAAAATTTTAATTTCGAGGCAGATCGAATTCCACACATACTGAGTGGTCTGCCGCTGTGCAGCTGACGTACAACTGGAGAAATAATATTTTCATTTAGAAATATTTTTGGACTCCATTTCAGGTGAATTACATATCTTAGACCACTGGACTAATATTTCTGAACCCCAATTTTTTACTCGAACAGGAAATGTTAATTAAAACGGATAAATTCTTTCGAAATGGATCTATATTTAAATAGGTATTTATGTATAACAGATATTTGTTAATTAATACGTAAGGATATGTCTTTTTATCGTTTGCAGCCTTCATTCTTTTATATTTACGAAAAACTTTACAAATCTATCGTCTGCTAAAGACAATTTATTTTCAGTTTTGCTGCAATATCCAACGCAGCTGCTGCTTCGCAAGAAATTCTGTTTACGATCCTCTTCAACCGCCCGAAAGTTTGAAATATACCTCGTTAATTTTTGTGTTCTTATCCTATACACCTCATCTTTATTTTGTTGCGTGGTAAAAAATCTTTAAAGCTTTCCTAAAATATAATTGTACTTATGTTACAGTTTGAATTCAATTTGTTGTAAATTTATTAATTGGTCATATTACTGTATAAGCATTCCAAATACTGAATGAAACATGTTTTCGTCAGTTTTCTATTTCTTAGGGCTTCTAAATATCGGGCTTAAAATAGTTTAAAATCAAAGATACAAATTCTCTATCAAGTAGACTAATTTGTGTAGCTTATGCCATTACTACTATATAGACTAACATTTGCCTTATTGATCATTTTATAGATGCGTTGATCTCCCCCTTTTATGTTCTCCAAAAAAGCTAAACTGACTTTCTTTTAAAATTTTTAGTTTAAAAATGTCAAAGTTTAAATCTACTTTTAATGACTACCAACTACTTTAAATATTTGTCATGAACTATTAAAGTCTTAAATTTATAATTATATATTAACTTATTGCTTTCTAGAAAGGATATAACCTGACTTCATCTTTAGGTTAAAAGCGGTCGTTTCGTAGGAGTTTTCTTATACAGAGTGTTAACGAAAATCCCGTACAGACCTCGGGATGTGGTTACTTACATCGAAACAAAGAAAAAAGTTCCTATAAACATGGGTCTTAAAATGATTGGTTATCCGTCTGTTGGTCTGTAAGTGTTTTTACATGATTTTGCATAACTTTGGAACTACTAAAGATATCGACTTCAAATTTGGTGCGCATACGCTGACTAATAGGACCTATTTTGGTGCAGAGTATCAAGTTTCTACTTTGTACCATTTCAAAATGGCAGCCATTTCCATATTTTAAAACTTAATATTTTAAAAACCGTAAATTTTACGAAGATTGTACAAGAGAAAAAAGTTGCAAAATTTTATTTTCTACAAAATCATATGAAGATTATAAAGATCAAACTACAACTAACGGAGTTATTGCAATTTTTCCAACAGAATACACGCTTGTTTTAAGGCAGTTATAGCAAGGTTGCTTGGATTCTGTTAGCAACACCCTGTATATTTATTAGTCAATAAAACGATTTTAAAAGTAATAAAAATTAGCTTGACCAGCTAACCTAAAAATAGATGACGTTCTTTGCACTGAACAAAATATTATCTTGTAAAATAAATTAACTTTCACCCCAATAAAGTAATGCGAATTTCATGAAGTTGATGAATAGACAATGAATATTTTTAAATAATTATACTACCTCTTTTTGATCCAAAAATAAAAAAGTTTACTTCCATTAGCACATTTCATGAACCTTAATGCTTTTGGCACGTTAAAAAGTCATTAGGGTCGCTGTCTCGGACAGTTTAACATGAAAATAACTGTTTTTGGGGGAGTTTCAAAGTCCTCTATAGTAAGGGACACTTCTATGGGAGAAATTTAGGCAAGCACTCTTTAATAAAATGTCCTCTATTTATTTTCAGAAGGTTTTTAGTATCATCAAATAAAATATATAGGTTTTGCTGTAGTTAATAACTATGGTTCTTAAATTGGAACATTTGTTTTATTAGTGGTTTAATTGCTTCACGCTACTATGATACTTGGTATTTAAATTTGAGAAAACTAATCATAAACTCAATCATAAACCATAAGATTGATAAGGAACCATATGGTTCATCAAATACGGATACATTTTTTTATGTCAAAAGACGATTTCTACACAAAATTATTTTTGATTTTACTCATTACTTGTTATTTTTATCAAGTCACTCAATTGACTTTACTACTTATACTCATAAACTCTACGTCTAAAAAGACTTCGAAAGTTTTTGGTTCGCTGATTGGTACCAATACCGAAAATACTGGTCAAAGATAATAGGCCTATGATAAAATAGCGAGTTAACGAGCCAACCTCAAATCAGGCATTCTACATTGGATTTTATTGAGTTATATAGACGAATATTAAAATTTTGAGCTTTATGATTTATTCATCTCATAGTTATTAGATTTTTTCCACACTGTTGAATAATAGCTCAGTTTTAAAAGACATTTGAAAATGATAATTTTCGCTCAAAAAATGTTCCTTTGAAAATAATTATCGAATAACTTGTTATGTTCTCTGAAAAAAAGTGATTAATATTTGAAGTACGAATTCATTGTTAGCTGGTTAGTCATAAGTTTCAGCTTTATTTTGGCGCATGCAATGGTCCTGGACGTCGGTTTCCAGGTCTGCGCGCATTTATAAATCACATCCCGGGTCAACTTCTACTTGCACAGTGAATAATTCACACGACAAACGCAGTTGTGCAGCTCGGTTTCAATTGTTAAGAGACCTAGTTTCTCTGAAATTTTTGTTGGCAGTTTATTAATAATATGTTCCTAACACTTGAATGCACATCACTTGAATCTACTTTTATGTTATTGTAAGCATTATATCAAATGCTTACAATAATAAACTGGTAAATTAAATGAACCCTTGCCCGTAAAAAGTGTATTAAAAACATGTACAGTATGATGAACAATGCAATAATCATCTAGAGTGTATTACTCTGTCCTCCTCGCAATCGTTTGATGTACGGTTTGCAGTAACCCGGTGTGATCAATCATATTGATAGAAAAAGCTTAAGCAAAACCCCCGTCATCCATCAAACGTTCACACTGCTGTTGGCGTCTGCTTCGACCAGTTAGTGTGCATTTTGTCTTTGAAAAAGCACGCTCCATTATAACTTGCAATACTTGCAATTCATTATAACTTGCAAACTTTATTTTTTTTTCATTTCACGAGTGTTTTATTTTTATTTTTACGTTTCATCCAGTGTGATCAGTGATGATTTGGTTCGTATAAATAAATCCATGACAGTTCACAAAATCAAGTATCGATCACATCTTGACTGGTACTTTGAGTAAAATTTATTTCACTGGTCTATTTATTTTATTAGAAATTATTAAAAGCTATCTTTACACTTACATCTCACCTTTTGTAATACTATTACAAACTGTACAAACAGTTAGACTTATAGGAATACTATAATTGATTTATAAAAAATATAAGTATTTTATTTTGATAATCAGCATTTTGTTAAATGAATACGAGGTTATTATTATCAGCTTATACCATCGTTAACAAAACCATTATCATGATTCATGTCTAAGAAAACCCATTAGAAAGATAAATGTTTGTCAACCTTTTCTCAGATCAAACATTGATCAAAGGAAGTAAGGAGTGGGCGTAAAACTATACATCTTACCTCATGCACACTTAACCTTTGGCGCGTTGAGGAGGCGTCCGTCGCTGTAACATTGAGTTTTAATATGGTTAGAAGATTGTTTAATGAGAAATCATAGGGATGATGACGAGTTAAAGATATACGTCTGTCACTATATTCTAAAATCTGCTTTTTTCATCTTTTTACAAAACTGAATGTTTTAAAAAAGTTTGCGCTGTGACAAATTAGGATACACTGAGAAAAATATTCTAGCGGAAAAGCAGAGTTTTTGCCCCAAATCTAGAATCTGTACTCGCAATACGTAAATAAGGACTTGGCTCACGTACAGGAGTGTTGTGTCTGGACCCAGCTCAATGACTCGGCAGAGTTTTGGGCATTAGTACAGACGCAGGACTCGCAGTCCTTCTTTAAGAACTATTTCTCTACAATTACGCTCGAACTGCCGTATTTGCAAATAATCAGGGAATTTACCGTGATTTTAAGGAAAAAACATTAGAGTGACGTCATGGATGGTTTGTACGTCACAAAACACGTCATAAGTTTATCCATGATTACTTTCTGCATGCAGCCCACTGCATTTACGGTAGGTGTATGGATGAGAACTTCAAATTATTTCCATGTGATTTGGTAAAAGCAGTTAGTCTTTACCTTGTTTTAGTTCGCACTCTCATCAAATATTTTATTTGAATCGAATAAATTTTTTTACCAAATCTGGATCGATTTTAGGTCCGTTGTGTTGTTAGTTTTATATTTGGGATTGAAAATTTACTAATGTGATACAAGTTTGAATAATAACATTTGGTTTCAATAATACATATTTTATTAATGTTTTTTTGTAGATTTACTTACTGTAGTACCATTGATAGTAAATACATATAAAGTAAATGGTAGTGAAACGACAAAAAAGAATATCAAATTTCCAATTTTTCAGAGAAAAAGCTTAGATTATTGAAGAAAATCAAATCGTTTTATTTGTCAGCAGTTCCTTTTGTTAAATATTGTTTTATTTTTAAATAGTTGCAAGGACACATTGATCAGTTTTAGACCTAAGATTAATTTTATCTGCCCATAGTTTACACGAAAAAATTACCAAAAAAGTAATTGCACTGTTTAAGATTTTAATAACTCAGGTATTTTTTAGCAAAGTCTTAAATAAGATGAATTTGTAAGAAATAGAATGCAGGTCGAGTATAACCTTGCATTGATTTGCTGCCACTTTTAAATGTATCAAATAAATATGTCAGGGTAATAAATTGCAACTATTAATGGTGTAAATACCTTGTACTGTCAAAGTGATCCTTTGTATTCTCATATTATGGGCTACGACAGTTTCAATCTCAGAGAGATCTTCCTCAGGCGATGGAAATCAAATTTCATTCCAGTGGAAGTCGTCAAGAAGTATTAAAAACCATCATGCCCACGTAACACAAACGGACAGATGCACACAACGAACAAACATTACTTTTTATAAAAATTCCGATACCGGGAAACACGTACGATACCGGGTACTCTAGACTCTATCACGCAATAAATTGTCACTGTAGAGAAGTACCATTAGGCGTAAAACTACACTTATCAATTCTTCAGATGCTATTCAACAACTACACCCGTCAACAGGCAGCCGTAACGCAGTGGATATAGCAGTCTTCACCTGAACATACGAGTCAAGAAACATCGGGCGTGGTTAGAACTTGGATGGGTGACCGCTAGAAGAACCCAGACATCTTTTACTGATTTTAAATAAAAAATAACGGTAAATGCAGAGACTAGGCAAGTCAGTGCATAGAAATCGGTTGTATTTTACAAGAATAGGAATGTACATTCTGTGATAAACTGAGGTAAAGGCAAAATGAATCGCAGGATATTCTGAGAAAAGTCTCTGCAATTACGAGAGGCAACTCTGATCGGCAGGACTTACAACCGACAGTAATGACGTCATAGCCAGTGACGTCATAACTATGTAGACAATCTAAGTCCTGATTTTCCGTGTGGCGGCCTCACTGCCGGAGCATTGAGCCGGGTCCAGATTGCAGTGGGTAACCCGCACACCCTTATTTACGTGTATTTTCCACGTATTTCAGGAGAAAATTTTTCTCAGTGTACTGATAAGTTTGGCTATAAAACTAATTAATTAGGTACACCGCACATTCTAAACATAACGAATCCCTTTAAACTTGGTATATAGCTCAATCTGCGTATTTCCAATGATTACAAATCAAATAGATTCATTCGGGGTTTCAAGTTACTATGATAATTACTTAAGAGGCTGATCTTTTTTTACTAATTAATTTGATATATTTATATAGTTTTTATTTATTCTTTTTAAATTTTAAAGAAATTAATTTTAATTCTTTGAAATTAAGGATACATAATTTTACGTTAAGTTCCATAGTTGCTTAAGATAGGTGAGGATTAAGGAAGGCGAAGAGTTAACATGGGTCCCATAGGACAAACCTCAAACATGGACTTCTCAAACCTTTAGAGATGAAAACATTTATCCTCTTCCCACCGAGCTTGGTTCCTTTCTAAAATTCATGTTTATGATTCACCAATTTTCAAAATCATCAGTTTTTTGTACAAGATATCTATGATTAATTTTATTGTCACGATTGAGTTGCAGTTTTAAAAGTCAAACTCAATAATGACAAAAAGACAAGAAGGTCTCTATGAAGAAGTATGTACTTAAGTCATTATTTTGCGTTTAGGTCTGAATCTAAAATCATACTAAGTTTTAAAGATTTTTACGACAATATTAGGCGGGCTTAAATGTTTACCATCGTTCAGACCAATGATTTTCAAAAGAACTATGAAAAAAATTGGGGTAATTCTGACTTAAACTGGTGATTTAATGTTTCTTTACTTTTCCTTAGTACAATGAACATAAATGTTAGTACATAAATGTTATTATGGTTGTTGTAAATGTTGTATAAAGCATGAAAAAAACCCAAGACAATGTTGTAGCCAACTGCATTAGTGGTTCGAGCGAATAACCAACTCAGCGGGTAAAGTGCTTTGTATAACCTTGTCAATGCAGAGGCGCTGGCTGTGTTGTCAGCAGACAAAACCGTCACCTGACGTTGAACACACAATAGATCAGCGCGCCATCAACGCCATACAGTCATCCGATATTGATTTACCACAACTATTAAATTATCTTAGTCCAGACTGTATTATTTTCTCTTTATTTTTTCATGACCCTGAAAATGGATTAGCTAGCAAGTTTTTGCTGTAACACTTATTTTGCACTTTGAAATTGTTTTGGTTCTTCTAAAAATAAACAGGTCGTCAGTGCAGTGATCTCGGTTGGTGATGGGTGATTGATTGATTGATGCCGATTTTCAAAGACCTGGCTTACATAATTTTGGTAGTTTAGACCTGGCTGTATTATACGGAGGCCACCCTCTTATAGCGCGCTGCTGCGGTAATGTTACGTTAGGTTATCATAAATATGTTAGTAGGACTTCCCTCATTTCGTTACGCATCAAACGATACCAAATGAGTCTTACTTTCGCCCGCCAAAACCCGTTGACAGGTGTTGCGCGCGCTCCGGTCAACGACCAGACCTGGGCCTACTTGGAGGGGATTTGGCGGACGAAAGTATGACTCACTGGTATTATTTGATTCATAACATAACGAGGATAGTCCTTCAAACATATTTATGATAACCTAACCTAACATTACCGCCGCAGCGCGCTGTATAAGGGTGGCGATCGGGTGTGGACATTAGCGGCGGTGACGATGTGAACACACAATCCTCGCTGACATCGCTGGCTTCTGGGAGGCAGAATACAAATGCCGTTCATCATAATTAAGTCAAATTTGGACAGTAAGTTGATTAAAGTACGTTCTTCCAATGATGTAGTTATTTTTGGTGTCTAGCAAAGCAATCTCTCTAAAAACAGTGGCCTCCGTATAATACCAAAGTACCGCTTAATTTTCAGTTTTGGTGAGAAACAAACATTAATAATTTTTCTGATTTGCTATCCTCTTTTCTATTATACATGGACCGTAAATTTGTATATCATAAACATCATGCCATGTTCAATCTTGTCATACCACTGCAGACATAACCTAACAGCAGCAAACATATATGTCTGAATGATCTTGGTCAATTGAACTGTGTTGTTGTTTAGTTTTATTACTTTTCTGCTTGTAAACAGTAAGTTTCAAATTAATTATAATAAATAGCTGTTTTTAAGTGCCAATAATAGGATTGATTCTAAGAGAAAAAACGTTTTCCAATAAGTGTCTGAACTGAAGAAGAGAACTTGGGAAACAATAGTTCAAAGGTCAATTAGTCTTTAGATTGCCGTCACCAACGCGGTTTTACGCTTTTGTTTTTCTCTTTTGAAGTCTTGGCACGTTGTCATAGAGCGAACACAAGTAAGATCTGTTAATAAACGAATATAACCATGGTTTGTGAATACAATTATTTTTATTTTAAAACCGGTATAGTTAATGACTGTTTGCTTCTTTTATAATATAAATAAAGTCTAAAAACTTCCCTTATTTTGTTTTATTCGTTGAATAATGAGATTAATCTCTTTTAAATTGGACTCGATTGCAATAGTTCATACGAACGAAATAGAAAAAAAATTTTCAATTAATTTTACAAAAAACGGTGTAGAACAGATTGTGCATTATTATTATTATTGTTGTTAAATACAATATTAGAAGTTATAACTTACGTTGCCAGTATAACTTATTTATTTAAGATAATTGAAAGAATTATTTTTGTTGAAGATATAAAGCTAAATATAATAAATCTCAAATGACACAAACATGGGGACCGAGTATTTTTGTGAACATAGTACTTGTGGTAGTAGGGAATATATAAGTTGTGGGAGTATGTAAGTATATTATGGTTACATCCTTGAGCCATCCAGTAAACATTTTACTTAATTCATAACATTTCAGAATTTCACAATTTCTCCTGTTTAAACATTCAAGTTTTACTTTCCCAAACCATTTAGTCTGAAAGATTATCATGCATCATTGCAATATCACTAAAATTCATAATTTAGAAATTAATAATGGGGACCGAACATTTTTGTGAACATAGTACTTGTGGTAGTATTGGAATATATAAGTTGTGGGAGTATGTAAGTATATTATGGTTACATCCTTGAGCCATCCAGTAAACATTTTACTTTGCAGAATTTCATAATTTCTCCTGTTTTAACATTTAAGTTTTACTTTCCCAAACCATTTAGTCTGAAAGATTATCATGCATCATTGCAATATCACTAAAAATCCTAACTTAGAAATTAATAATTCTTAAAGTTAAAACTCTTAAGTTAAAACTAACCTAAGAACTTAAGTTTAAATTCTAAGTTCTTAAACTTTCCTAATTTTAGAAATTAATGTATCCTTGTCAATTCTGGACCGAACTGCCTCCTGCAAGATATCATTAACTTAAGTGCCAAGTTACGAATAAGCTTAATCATCATAGCTGTTGAGTAGATTTATGGATATGAACACTACGGTGGATATTAATTTCAAAGTCATTTCAAATATCACTATTTCTATCTTCTATATTAATAAAGACGAAATTCCTATCAACATCCATGCCAACAATTTGCACCCTCGTAATTTTGCATGAATACTCCTCTTACAACGTAGGCAGCCGCTGAGAAGGTATTTCCCTCACGTTCAATACGAAAATGGCCCGTTGCCGTCCAGCTGAGATCTATGAAAACCTTAATTTGCCTTACGTTAAAAAAATAATGATCAGACTTTTCCTGCCCTTAACATTTCTTTCCGTTTTGCCGCTGCAAAAATGGCCGTTTTTATCACAATGTTGCGGGACTAAAGAAGCACTTTTTCACCCTATGACAGCTGAAGTCAAGGAAGTCAGCTGTTCGTTTTTAGTGTAGTAAAACTGCAAACTAGTAAATGTCGGCCTCGATGGTGAGATATCGATTGTAATTCATTGTTGCATAGCTTTCAGTCGTGAAACTCGCTAATTTTACCAATCGATAGTTCAACAGGTTCGATACAACAGTAGTTGGTTATTGTCAGTCTAAACTAGCACTAACACAAATGAAACAATCATCTGATTGTTTGAAATAGCAAGATCAAGTTGAAAGTCTCTGTGGGAGACAACTTGTTCAAAGGAAAACTATTGTAAAATATTGTTTTTTAATGATTATCGTAATATATTGAACGGTACAATGAAAAATATATTTCATCACTTGGTCATTTGTCGACCTCGGCCCAAGGGTATCAGTCGAAAAACATGACCTCTTACGAAAAGCGTCACTCTAGTCCCTACTAATGAATTACCAACCCAAACTACTATTCCTGCCCAAACATCACTTTGTCATTCCCAAATAAAGTTTTTCTATTCTCCAGCTGACTTGAAAACTCCAAAAAAGTTGTATGACCGTGTGGTGTTGAGGAAAATTACTAGAACGTGTGATATTATGTGTGTTTAATAAGCTTAGTGGAAATTTACATCGTGATGAAAGTTATTGTTCAATATTCGTCACAAACGTCATATTTCGAGTCTAAATAGTGTTTTCCAAGCTAGCCTTTCTTGCTCCAAAATTAGTCACTTTCGTGCCTGAAAAATACGAATGAACTTCAGTCGTAAAATATACTATCTAAGAACTATAGGACTTCCTCTATAGGGTCAAAGTTTAGTTTTACGGTTATAAAAAGTAGTTTGTTTTGATTTTCTGCTATGACAGTTGTCTGCTATTTAATGTAAATCAACACCTGTTTTTGCTTTATACTCAGAAAGGCGAGTCACCAATAGCCAGTTGAGTGTGAACTACTATAAAATAAAATAAATAGTAGTTGCCGTTAAAGTCGAGTAATGGCCAATACTTTAATTTTCATTCACCTTAGCAGACATTCTACCGAATATTTCTGGGTTGTGAAATACTTTGTCTAAAATATATTGCACATACATTTTTTTGGGCTATCGATCTGTTGAATACGTGATAAGTATGTTCATCATGTACATGGTCTTTTCATGTTAGATTAACTATGCATGCAATTTAGTGATCAGCCAAGCAATAAAAAATCTGCATATAAATAACATAGATTAGTAATTTAATGAAACGCAGATCATTCCTCTCTGGTATTCCCCGGTTGAAGTTTACAAGTGTTTTCCTTTCCTCTTGTGATCTGAAGCAATCATGTCATTACAACAACGCTGATGGTGGGTCAACAACCCAGTAACGACTTTACACACGCATAATCCTATTGTTGTGGTATGGTTAGCTTTGCAAATTTGTGCTGCTACATTCAATCCTGCAAGTTAACGTGTTGAATGCGCTGCGTCTGTTTTTTTACGCTGTCTAAATAATACTTAAACAGCAGTAAGTTAGATGTTCAATAAAAAAATTAAATTAGTTTCATCAGAATTGAGACAAATGTATGGGATTAGTTAATTCTTTTATAGTTTATAATGTTATCAAGATTGTTAGTGAGATCTTATTGAGTGGGGCCTATTATCAATAATAGGATGTTGTTTTTTGCACCGATTTGTTTTCAATGGTATATTTAAGTTAGGCCACGTTATGTTTCTCTCTTTTAAGTTTCTAATCATAAACTCTCTGCTTTTGAAACATTTAGTTTGTTTTTGCAAATATCTGTTTAATGTCTCATAGTTATTATTAACTGATCACAAATTATGAATTTATAAATCTATATGTTCTTTTATAGTCAATTCTTTAATTTACACATTTGAAATACCACTCCACTTTTTAATCGGATAAGTTTAGGAATGAGCTATCTTCTTTAACATGTATGGTTGACATCCTACAAATAATGTCAACTTAGTCCATCTTTAATGTTTCCTTTTGTGAACGCTTTCTTAGACATAATTGATTAGATGTTCAGCATAAATTTGTAAACAGCTTGCAAAAAGGAAACTGGAGGATTGTTATTCTGATGCAATTCTTAAGGTTGTGTTTTTCTCATATTCAGCGTTTAGCACCTATTTTTGTTATATTTCATTACTTATCAACCCGATCACTCATTTTATCATCTCTGGTGACAATCCTAACTTGACGATAACTGCTAATTCACCGATAAAAGCTGAAATCTGATTTAACTAAAAGAACTCCTGGCTTCTTTGACGTAGTTTGCAGTGAAGCCCTTAAAAAAAGCTTACTGAGTCCCAGTGCGATAAAAATACACTGACCAAAATAAGGATTGGATGGTTAGAACCTAAGTAGAGACAAGTCACCGTCCAGTTGGCAAAGTGTCATTTAGCAACAAGTTCTTTCACATAGTTAGTATATTTATTATCCTGAACTGAAACAAAACTGACTAAAGTAAAGTTATCTTTAAAATGTTATAGGATAGATCATTAAATCTATCACTTTGATATTTATTGCTTTAAATTGTAACCTTCAAACTGTTACCAGTAATTATTGACTGTATGTCCTTAAACTTTAACCTTCCAAAACAATTCGGTCAAGCCTTTTAAACATTATGAAAAGTCCGGTTGTAATAACACCGACCTCCTACTTCATTATGAAAGGATTTTATGCCTTCAAGGCCAGGGATAAACCTGGCTAACAAGATGTCAAGAAAACTCAATTAGGCTCACTGCTTGTCCCTTAATTAAACTGAGAGATGTCTGATTTAGCGGGCTTAAGTCACAAAATCAGCGTGGGTTGAGTTTACATATGTTAGGACGTTATGCCCACGGCTCTTTGTTATTGACAAGAGTGATATCTATTTACGTTAAATATAGGAAAAAATATCTAACCCAGGTGTTAATCAATTGTTTTGTTTATTTCCGTTTTGTTTGATTTCTAACAACCAATTACAATACATAAGCCGTTTCTTACTCAAAATTAGATTACTAGAGCACTTAAAAAAAATTTGATTAAGGAATCAGTATAATCTGTAAGGGGAACCAAATTACTCGTAAATAAAACAAACTGATAAACAATAGAGGGATGCGAGTAAATTTTTGAAGTAGCTTTGAGTCGAGTTTAAAAAAATACTCGCGGGTCTCAAGCATTTTCGAGTCCAGTTTTTGAACGGTAGGATGTTTGGTTATCGTTATTAGACATAATCATCATGTCAAAATAGTGATTATCAATAAAATACAATGTAATATTTTAAGTTGTATAACTTAGAGATGAAAACTTCTCCCTTAACTGAAGGGTCTCATTCCTTATTTAATGTTTGCTTCAGACCTAACCAACCACTGCCGGCGGCTCGCGTTGCGGGGCCTGAGTTAGCAATCCAGTGTATTTATTTACATCGATGGACCTAACTTGACTAGGATTTCCTGTCTTTTAAAATTAAATTCCAATAACTCAAGCCATCATTCATAGCCTAATTCGAAATTTGATTAATAAACTCAGTCAACATGTTTATCCAGCTTAACTTGCATTTACAATTCTCATTTGTAAAAAAGTTCTATATTTTTTGAAAATTCATAAATTTTAAAAATAAGTCCCAAAGGAAAATAGTAAAATAACGTCAAATTCCATACTAATATCCCAACATTGTTTTTTTCAATTTAATTTAGACAAAATATGTTTTACCATTGATTAATAAAGATGAGGTTAACTGATAAGAGCCAACCATAAAATTTTATCGCGCATATCGATTTTGTTTAAACATCAAGAAAAACTACTTGGATTTTTGCAAAATACACAAAAAACTTTTGTGTATTTTGCTAAACTTCATACGAGTTTAGTGTAAACTCGGCTCTAAAACTCGAGTACACCCCTAATAAACAGTTTCCATTAAATTAGTATTTTGTTTCGTATTGGTATATATTTCAATAACTACTTTATCAGTAAGCGTACATACTAATAATACATTAAAAACAAACGTAGATATAATATAAATAAAATCACTTGTACAGTTGTATTTATTGTTTGCATTTTGTCTGGTATCATAGCCTAACTAAAAATTTGATTAAAATCTCAGCCGACGTACTAACACAGGGAAACTTGCATAAGCCAACACAGTGGCCGTTTCGGCCCACGGAAACTGGGATATTTCTTCTCCTATAATTATTTGATTACGAAGATTTTTTTCTAGCCTACTCATATTGATTTTCAGAGGATGGTTGTTGTCCTGTAATAAAAGCTATATTTTATAACATTGCACTCAAATTTGAAATTAGGCAGGTTGTCAATCTATCAGATAAGCAGCCAGAAAAATTGTATTTAGACTTTCACAACTTCATGTTTTATGCTACATCTTTTATTAGGCCTTATATTTTAAAAACTATGGCCCAAAGTACATGAAATGGATCACGTAACCTACCATGGTAAAAGGTTTTCTGTTTGTTTCCTGTTTTAATTTGTTTTCTATCTAATCAAGACAAATTTATGTAGGTTTTTTAATCGTAAGGAAATATTATGTTTGAGAATCTAAATTCAATCAAACGCCAATTATATAGTGTTACTTGTGATGATGTCGTATGTTTCACGTGTGAGGAAGTTGACTCATGCATCGTTATCGTTAATTAAATAACTGTTATCACGCGTCATCGTCTGCTAACTGTAGATCGTTTAAAGATTATATAATGCTTGTATTTTGAATTAGAGCAAATTCAACAAAAAAATCGCGAATTCTTAATCAAATTTCTTACTTTATTTAACTCTATAAACAGCTCAAGACAGCTCTACTTGCTCCTTGGAACGATTCTCCCTTATAACCGTGGACCCCGTCATGGCTCAATTGATTTAAAAAGTTTTAGATGTTCTTGAAAGTAGTTCTATAACCACTCTCTTAAAATCTGGTAGGAACGGACTTTTTATACAACTTAGAAATATTTTCTTGTAGTATTAGTCCAGTGGTTTATGCCATACCACTCAAAATGTCACGGTAGAAGCTAAGAGAAACGTAAACAAGAACTCAGGTAAAAGGAACAACCAATTACAATACATAAGCCATTTCTTACTCAAAAGTAGATTACTAGAGCACTTAAAAAATTTTGATTAAGGAACAGTAATCTGTAAAATGTTCTTAGAAATAATGAAATAATTTATTACCTAATCTTATTTTACAATCCATTAAGTATTGTCTGCATTGGAGACAAAGGCATAACGTCAGTCCTGCAGCCCTATAGGTTTCCAAGAGAGGTGATACTTTTAAATTTACGTCATTAATAGAAAATAAATTATGTTATTCAACTATATAGATGCTTTCAATAATAATGAAAATAATAACAAAGGACAGGCGTTGGTATAAGAGGATATTGATCTCGAAAACGACGCGGCGTGGGTTACACGTGTTAAGACGTTATGCCCACGGCTCTTTGTTATTGACAAGAGTGATATCTATCTACGTTAATTATAGGAAAAAATATTTTAGCAATATTTACTTAGGAGCTGCCCTTCCATGAATCGGTTAATCGTATGCTGGCGAGTTACATCTTTAAATTGTATATTCAAATAAAACTATTGAATTAATTTCCTCTTAACTGAGATTTTTAAGTATTGTAAGTCGTTTTTTATTTACATCCAGTGAATACAACAACTCGTATCATGCTAATCAAGAAGTTATTTAACTGAGATTGAAAAAAAACCATTAGTGTATAGATGTAGCTAATAGTCCCTTGTGGAATTATCAAAGAAACACTGCGATGTTAAAAAAATGTGTATATATATATATATATATATATATAAAGCTCCATTAAGCCTTAAGACGTGTCCCTGCGTAAGAGAGATAGATAAATAAATATATTTCCTACGAGAAAAAATACACCACATGCACCTATTTTTTGAACACACATAAATAAAATTTCACTACTTATCAAACCGTATTAATTAAGACAACTTTTCATTCTGTCGAAGAAAATCGTCTCTTAAAATTAATGAGGGCAAGTTATGATGAAACCATGTGTAAAAAGAAAACTGAAGAGTGATCTGAAAAATTAGACAAATTACTAACTAATAAACGATATTACAGGGTTTATCTACCAGCTGTTGCCCTCCATGCATCCAGTTTCTAGGGGTCGCTAAATCAGGCCAGCGTGGTGGATATTTGAGCGGCGTAGTGTTTGCCGGACGTGAGTTGATGTCTGTCAACACGACGCGACGGACGTCACTGGCGCTCAAACATTGGCCAAAGTGCTCTCGGCAGACACTGGAACCGTGTGAGCGCTTTGAACGTGTCAAAGTGACGGTAAAAGGTTTTCACCACACTACGACGAAATCACCTGTTTTACAAACGTCAAACGCGGACCGAAACACACCGTTTGCCGCCACAGGACCGAAAACGTTGGGGGCCCTAGGGCCGAAAGTCAGCTGATAGTTTATTTGCTTGAAACAATGTCAGAACATCACAAAATTATACGGCACTCAAAGACAGGATAGTTGCGATCATATGATTGTCATAGCTGTGTTTTGTTTTCAAGTGAGTCAAATAATAATCAGTTTATTTTAATTATTTAATTTGGGTATATTTCATTGTGTAGTGCGGTGAAAAATAGCGTTCGCACCTCGGCCGAAAGGGTTTTCGGCCCTTGTTGCGAATTTTTATTTAAAGAAAAATTGATTCCAATTCATAACTAAGTTAATGGCCGTAAATATTAAATTACAAATGCATTAAATATTATTTTAGAGTGATCCCGTAGATTTAGTCGTATTATCATTTAACAGCACAATCATGCTATAGAGTAATCAGTAGGGGTGCGTGAGTACTCGAGAATCAAGCATTTTTCGAGCCGAGTATGCACTAGTCGACTTGACTCGACTTATGCAAAATACTCGAAAGTTCGAGTCGAGCAGTTACTCCCGCCGTTTATTCAAAATCGGTACGTACTTCCGAAAGAATATTACGGCCATTTTTCACAATGTCAATCCATCTTTAACGAACATAACTGAAGCCTCGTTATAGTTGAAGTCAAAAGTTCTTTTGAGTTATTAAAGACAAATTAATTTTTATATCACTCTATTTTTTCTATAGTTTGATGTTATTTAATATTACATCTCTTTAAAAAAATCTTTTTGTTATATTTTAGAAACCATTGCAAATAAATAAAAACTTAGTTTTTTGTTGATAGTTACATGAATAAAATGTACCTGTGTGAATAACTCAAAGGAAATGTTTTAATCATGAATTGTGTCAGGTATTGAGTCAAGTATAGTCAGTGTTTTCATTTCATTTCAAAACTCGGGTAAGCCTTGAACACAAGTTAGGATTGAAAAATATATCAAATCAAGAATTATTGTGAGTTCAAGTAAAAGGTTTCCTTTCTTTTTTGGGATCATCTTTTTGGTATATAATATGCTCTTAATTCAGTAAATCTTTTAAGTTTAACTACCTAAAAGCTGTAATTTGTATTTGAGTAATGATAATAATTTTTGACGATTATGTAGAAACATGATGACTATTATATTATAAACTTAAAAAAACTCGACTCTAAAAAAGCTCGAAACTCGCGGGTATTTTTCAAAACTCTTCTCGACTCGACTCGACTTCCAAAACCACTACTCGCCTACTCGCACACCCCTAGTAATCAGATACCTTATCAGTGTCGGTGTGTAATGCTAAAACTGGTCGTTTAAATTAAACTTTTAAGTTGTTTAAACGTTTCATAGGGTCAACAAAGAGGCCTCTGGTTTGCATCGTTATTCTTATTTTGAAAGGACCTTTAAGTTAAGTGGTGATAAAAGAGGTTAACTTTAAGAAATTTTGCATCCCCAAAATTAATCTATTTTGAGGTGATGAAACCCTTGGGTGTTGAAAATATTCCTGGAAGTTAATCTTTTTAACCTCAAGATTAGTAACCAAGGGCGGGATGGGATTTTTTTAAACATATTGAAAAACAATATGAAAACGATCAGGAATTGACATTTTCTACATACGTTCAAACTGAATAATGTATCACTTACGCTTTCCTTACACCCTTTTTTGTTTGTATATAGGTTTTTGTTGTATTTCTTTCACGAAAAATATTTTTGCGTACAAATTCTCTATTACTAAAAATGTGGAATTTATTTTTTTTGAATATACAAACATTGTTAAACAAAATATTAAATTATATCAATCATTTCTGCTCAAAGAACTATACATACTTTCTAAATCACTTATCCACATAAAAGTGCCATAAAACAACGCATTTACGGCGGTTTTTATAACGTGAGAAGCTTATGCCAACGGACTTTTAATTAAAATACTTATAAAGTTTAGTTTTTCTGGAAACCCTTAACTTGTGATAGCATGTCAAAAATGACAAATGGTTCACGAGTTTGCAAATTTCCTATTGAGCTGAAGCTTGATTAATTTTCCTGACAGCAAATGTACCCGCCCCTATTGGAAAACATCAGTTTTGAAAGTATTACTTTGATTGTTTGATTTCTTTCTAATATATTATTACCAAGCTTAAGTTAATCTTTTGGTTTTTAAATTATAGCAACTTAGAAAACTACTTTAACAAATTTGGCCTTTTTAAAGTAGGGCAACAAATTCACAGTACTATAATTTGTATATTTATTTACTTATAATGTCGTGTATGGTAAAACATTTAATAACAGGTCATTGTATTTATTTAATTTGTCTCCATTGTGGCTATAGCTTTGGTTATAGATAATTAAGACATAATATTGAGGATCCTAGGTCAAGGAAAATATGTAAAATAGTGGTTTTAACCTACTAAGATAAAGGACAAGGTACTTATTCTATGGAATAATTAGGGCCTTATTTTACCTCAAAGCATTGACTAATAATTGTTGATAGTAATAATTATTTGATTATAATCGACATCAAAGTTAACCTATAGTAGTCAAACTTTTAGTTTTTGCTGATTGTTCTAGACTGTCATTTATTGTTCATAAATTCGTAATGCTGCTGTTTATATGTCTTTTCTAGTTTGAGTTTATTTTGGTGAAGAAACCATCGTATAAACGTTTGACTATTACATTTGCAAATTCATAAACTGTTACTATACAATATAGCAAAATGTATATTTCATCACTCGTAAATATTTACATTATTTTATTGATAATACGTAGCCTATGAGTATTTTTTGGTGAATAGGCCTATATAAATTACTATTTGGAAAAATCAATCAAATTCTTGACTCCAGACTATCTGTTGAATTTTAAACATCTTTACTGGACCATTTAATCGTTTTCATAACATCATAAGTAAGGTTACATTAAGAACTGGCAGCTACAAAGCGACAAGTTAAATTAATCACTCAGTTTTCATTAACTTTGGAGAGTCAAATTATATCCAAAGAAGCGACGGACGAGTTAAAAGCGCTGATACAAATTAGCCAGACTGTGTAGAGATAACGGGCTAATGGAGATTTACTTTCATGCTTACCCTGTTATAAATTATATAACAGGGAAGCACTATTCAACGTTCAAACAGCTTATAATTTTATTCCTTGAATAAAAAAAATAAAAAAGCTACTATAAGTTTAGTCGTTCATTTTTATTATTTTCTTTTTTATATTTATTTTATCGTGGCTATAGTACTTGGATTTATTTTACTTAGGGACTTTGTTTACATGTCGTTATTATCACATATTTTTCATTCTTAAAACATTATTCTACTCCAACTATACCTCGACTAGCTGATCAACACGGTTTTACCCGTGGAAAAACAAAAAAAAACTTCCTTGGATTCATGATTTAATGTTAAGTTTTCCATGACAACTACATGAGCTGACTATACTTTAACATTGAAACTTTGATGTATCATAGGGCATAGCCCGAGAGAATTTTTAAAAATCCGTTCTTAGTGGATGCCTATGCCCTGAGAGGAACGTTCATGCAAAGTTTCAAGGTTCTAGGTCAAGTAGTTTGGGCTGTGCGATGATGGGTGAGTGGTATTTGACAAATATATATAGTAGTTAAGGAGGATATTGTTTATTGATTTCTCGGGCACCTTGAATGGAGAGGCGTGGCTTTTCCTTTGTAGGTAATTGGTAATAGCCTCTCAATGTTACACCTCTATCGTTTACTTAAACTTAAACATTTAAAACTTAAGGCACCTTTTAAAGAGACCTTATATGGCTTGTAAACAAAAACATTCAACCACTGACTATAAAAAAACCCACGGAATTTTTTGTTGTTTTTTATTATTTATTTGTTGTTTGAAATGTAATTTACAAATGCTTTCTGTTTACACTAATTATTCAGAATTACTCTCTTTTATCTTTGAAACATATTTTATAACAACCAAGCTAATTATTATGATTTGAGGGAGTACCGATTTTTGCATAAGTTAGGGTGATAATATATTTACATTTAAAGTAATCAGAGCCCATCCAAACAGAATCAACTCATATAAGATAATATTGGAGCGGAACGAGAGGAAACGCAAAAACGTTTTCTTCAAAGTTTGTTAATAATCTTTCAAATATGAACATTAAATTCTCAGCAGGCGTTCAACCGATGAATCGCATTATATTTTGAACCAGGATTCAAAAACCCGAATACACCACTTCTAAAATTTTTCTCACACATACTTCATTTATATTCCAGCTATTTTATATCTAGTATTAATCCCGATTTGCATGAGTACAAATTGAAAACAGCTTAAAACACTTGCTTTTTATTAAAACTTCCAATACAATATTCGGTTTTTGGTCCAAATTAATAAGCAGGTCAATAACTACAAGTAAGTTTGTAGCTGTGAAGGCCTCACTTTTTACGTGGTAACCAAAAACCAAGCAGCTTGTCCCAGAAGAACACAGTTTTGAATTTAGTTAATAATTGAAATTATTGTGATACAAAAATGAACGTGTTGCGAAGACTAAAACCCTGCAAAAACATACTATATTTAGATTCCGCGCTAAAAAAACTTATTATTTTAAGGAGACATTATTTTCAGGCTCCCCCCTAAAAGATCGAGTAATATTGAATTAAAGCTTCTAGTTCGTGAAGCTTTTCTTTTACTTGTCCTTTTAAACGTAAACAATGAAGACATGACGACATCCATTGTCCCCTGTTTGTCGGTGTTTTGCATGCGAAGCAGAGCATTATGGAACTGATGCTCAGCAAATTGAACCCTTCTCCTTCCGTGTAAACATCCAACGTTGCAAAACAACATTTTCTTATCTATTACTCGTCATATGAGTTTATACATTTATATCTAACAAATTATAAATAAATAGATTTAATTTTTCATATTTGTAATTAAAATTTATAGTTACTAATTTTATTTTCTCTGAGGAAGTTAGTTACTTTATTTTTTACCATTTATATTTATAAGTAAGTAAAATAGTGTTAATGTTTAGAAGACTTTCCTTTTGATTAGTAAGCTATCTGAAACTAGCGGACGAATATTTTGTCCGTTTTTATTCAATTTTGGTAGATTCATTCCTTTCTAATACATATTGGACAATTTTCTTGGAAAAATCCACTAAATTAACCCCAATTTTTGATATTAAATATCTCAAATTTCATAGTTTTGTGCCTAAAAGGGTTAACTAATTCCGAGGTAAAATTTCAATCTATTTCTTATTAAATTAAATAAAAATCCTAAAATGGTAGGCATTTTCCCATGATACTAGCATAAAATAACTGATTTTTAAGGAAACAATGAATTTACTAAAAACAGTATGTTGTCTAAAAAGGATTTTGCATTCTATAGGCCGCAATCATCCAACTTCCTTCTCATGGGAGATTTTTTATTTTCTGATCATCAGGCAAGTTAGGGGAATAAATCGGAACGCCTGCGCCCGTATCCCCATTTTTTAGTCGTAAAGCTTGTGGGCAACTTGTAATTTTTAGGTCTAAAATGCAAAATTAAAGCCCCAAAATTAAAATTAACTCCATCATGTCAGCGTTTAATTTACAGTAATAGTTTTTCTACTAAGGCGTAAATTGTTTCCTTTACTAGAGTGGTGTTCGTATTTTTAGCCTCATTTCTTACAATCATAGCCACCTCTAAGACCAAGCTACTGTAGAAATCCGCTGAAATGGCCGTTCCCCTTTAAGCAGGAACAAAACTAACGTAGTTCCTGCATCGACCGTTTTGCTGGCCCCGCGCCATTATTTCCAGATGTTACACCTTACTCTCTTATTTTCAATTTGATCAGAGCAGATTTATTTAAATGATCAGTGACATTTATGAATCCTCCGACATACAGCGGAAAACAATTATACATAATATAAAACGTTTTCCGTAAGAAATTGAGTAACTGATGAATGAAGTGTCTCCCTTACAATAAAAAAATTACCAAGTTTACAACAGCACTCATTATTTTTCAGTTACTTTTCTTATTTTGTGAAAGTACTGTCCAGGTTAGGTTCAGCGGTACAGCACTTTCACGAAATCAGAAAAGTAACTGAAATATATTGAGTTTAGTAAAGTGTGATGTAATGTAAAATATTTCATTTATTTTCAGCAATGTGAAAATAGCAAAAACTTGACGTTATCTTTTGTTTTTACTCTCTGTGTTTCTGAAACATTTTAATGAGTGTTCTAGCGATAAAGATTGATTTTGACAATTTTTTCAGGTATGGAAATGGAGAATGAATTCAAAATTTGGTAATTTGTAAGTAGCATATTAACTCTAAATATATAAAACTAAAATTCCAAAAGAAGTTACAAGGTTTGTCACAGAATTTAAATTTATGTATTTGATTAATTTTTCTTTGTTTTAGCTTCTACATTGGAATTAACGTGTTCAATTTTCTTTTTATTTTAATATTTAATTTAATTTTAAAAACCCTTATTAGTAACCGTAGTTTTTAATAGTTCAACTATGATTTGATTCTTCTATCGCGGTAACTAGTTTCGAAATCAGTCTATTAAGCATACATTGTCCTTTAGGTCATCTTTAGATTATCCTTTAAAATTATATTCCTAGTTCAGCATTCATTCCTACTCCCACCAAATATTTGTTATTAAATCATAGGGCTCACAGTTGAAAGGAAATTTCTATTTGTCTCTATATGTTATATTAGCATTTTAGTCCCTCTCTTTCAACCCTTGGGTCTAGTGTTACATGCCCTTCGTTAAAGCCACTTGGCTCCTTCTGACCTCAAGGGATAATTAGGCGTCTAAAGACATTTTCGTTTGTTTCACGACCTGTTTTAGCGTAAGAAAACGACAGGAAAAACTTCTTATCATTATTTTTAAGCACTATAAAACATGCTTTACAGTCAACTGAGTCAACTCAGTACTTCCCTCATGTATTTTAATTGTTAACACTAACCGCAGCGGTAGAGGATATTTTGCCCATAACCATAAAAGAATTTGTTTCTAAATATTCATTTTTGGCCAACATTAACTAAATAGCAAACATTTAATAAGGTAGTTTGATTTATCTTGTACTAACTAGGCCATTATTTTATATTACCTAAAATTAAGTATTTTAAAATCATATTTTAATATAGGCAAAAGGGTTGTTATTACTGTACGTAATAAGTGTTATAATTTTTTTGAATCTTTTTATAACTAACAACAGATTTTGATCTGTTGCATTTCAGCAAGTTGATTTCAGCAAGTTTTAATTGCGTAATCTCTTCAGCATAGTAACAATTAATGAACTGATTTCCTTCCGGGAGGGATCAATTAAAGAAAAAACTGGATTGGTTGTTTTTTCCAGGTCGGCCTACTAAACAAACTGACATTATTAAATGCTTACCTCAGTTTATATCTGTTCCTTAAACGCGAATATTGTTATTTCGCGTTTAATATTGTTATTTCCTATAAATTTCAATAACTTTTATGGGAAAAAATAATTTTTAATAGTTCAAAAACCTAATAAAATTAACAAAAATATATGTGTTTGATTCTGCTGTCTCGTTCTATCTTTTAGTGCGCTATAAGATGTTACTTCTTTTATTAGTTACTACACTTGAATCAACCACTTACCCACATCTAGAAAACCACTTGCAACCGTTATAATTGTTATTTCGCAGGATTGTTTAAGATTGTTCTGACATAATATATAATACATCAAGGATTAAATCAAATTTAAGTCTCGACGGGTGCGATTGTCTCGCCGAGGCGTCGATCTGGCTCTCCACTCGGAGAACAGTCCTTTCAGCGCCAGCTAAGCCTGACAAGTGGTGCTTTTAAACATCGGTCTTGGCTGGAAAATCTCGATCCAAAGCAAGTCACTCTGGAATTCCGTTTAAATGTAAAACATGGTAGAGAAAATACCTAATAGTAGTTTCCCGGGTGTGATTTTCCTCCATTTACGCTGTTCCGGCAGTTACACGCGGTGAATAGCCTTGTCGCTGACTGAGCTCGCCAAGTGACCCAGTGTTGGCTGGATACTCTCTACTTTTAGCGAAACACATTCCATTGTTCACATTAAATATCAAGAAAACTCTAAAATAGCCTTTAAATATTTACTTCTTCAAATATTAGTATGTGAATATTAATTATATTAAATTTAATATATTTATAATGCAAAAATTAATGTGTGAACATTCAATATTTATGAACTTCATATATGTGTTATATACATATGAACTTAGGATTTTTTATTTCTTAATCAACTTTTATAAGCTTGGAACAAGTAATTTAAATTTTTTCATATTTATAACGACACCTCGATACATGTATGCATTGTTAGGCCATGCATGGGCAATATCTTCCTAACTTTGGAGGGTCAATTAAAGGCTACTTTATTTACTACCTACGTATATGCACCTATTATGTGCATATATATCCATTAATTGAATTTACATACAATTTTATTCTTCTATAAGAATTGTATTTCTTAACCTTTGAAGGGCTGTAGGACGTAGCCCTGAGGAAAACCCTTTACTCCGAGGAAATTCGGCAAACCTAAGCATTATTCCCTTTAACTGAAAACATAAATCTTGAAGACCGATCCAGTCGTTACTAAAACTCATACTTCTGATTGCGTGGTTACCTATAGAGTATTCAATTGAATTATTATTAATGAAGAAAAGTAATGAATTCCAATGAAATCAAGTATAATTAATTCTTGGTGATGAATCAAATGACATCTTACAAAGGGTTGGTCTAATGTACTTGTGTGCGAAATACAATAGACTATTGTAGTTGACATTTGTAGGACAGTTTCATAAGTTGTGTTTATGAATGTAGTTATGGGTCATGCGTGTTCCCCTGATATTACACTAGATGCACTCTCATGTAAACATTTCCCCAAGCAATACTCTAGTTTATCTCAGTTCTATCTCAGTTTGTCCGTATATTCTAATATACTTCATCTTGTGTTATTATAAAGTTTATGTAAATTACTGCTGCTCTTCAAAGTACAGTACAAGTCTTGTGATTGTACTAATTCAACCTTAAAGATGTACAAAATAACCCAGACCGGTTTAAAAACTAGTTCCATAGATAATATTATGTATTTAGAACAATTCAAATTTCTACAAAGGTATTAACCTGTTCTGTGAAAAAAAGTATAAAATGACTTCCACCATCATTGCTCGTGCTCAGCAGACTCAGACTAACATGTCAATAATAATCTTACAACGTTCATAGTACCTAACGTTTCATTCTCTAAATCTCTATAACAGATGTAAATCTTTTTTGTGACGAACAAGTTTCATTTGTATTAAAGGCAGTTTCAATTAACCTCAAATGGTCGATTAGGATCATAACATTATTACATTTTTTTTAACTATATACTGACTTAATAATTATTTTATAACCTCTAGCCCAATTTCAAAACTCAAAATAACATTCTAATCGATTGTAAGTAACGCGTAAAACATAATCTTAAGGCTTATCTTTTTCTATAAACTTTTACGAAGGCAGAAAGATATTTTAGTTTGCGTGATGTGGTGATTTCTTCTTACAGCAATGACGTCTTCCAGCCATTACACACGTCAAAAGGCTCTTTCCAATCGTACATTTCCACCTGAAGTGTCAGTTTCATATGATAAAGCCCCAGAACTTTATGTTAACTTTGTCTTAGTCACTAAATAACAACACAAGTGGTCCAGTAATATTGTATAAAAATTTTTGACCCACCAAAAATTATTAACAAAAGCTCATTTATGTATTAAACCATGTGTTTAATTAAAACGCCAGACTGAACTTGCGTGGAACATAACATGAGTGCACACTCACCGCTCTCCTCTAAAAAAAAGGTCATTAGGCCTATAGCAGCAATTAATGTTTATCTTTAAATAACACAGCGTTGAGTTTACTTCTGGGTGGTTGTTTAAATTTTAATTTACGTTTGTGCAAAACATGAAAATAATTGGGAAAGTCTTGACTTCCTGTTGAATAATTATTTTTTGAAGCTGAACATTTTATGCTTTCTCTTCATATTTATAAATTCTTTTAATTACCTATCTAAAAACTCATTTAGATTATGATAAATTAAATTAAATCTAATGAGTATAAAAACTTACATGATACAAGAACTATTAATTTTCAATTATTAATAATTTACAAGGACTATTAATTTTCTGTTCGCTATCATTAGACACATCGGACGATTAAAACAAAAAGTAGTTTTAGGATACTTTTTTGAAGTTATCATTTGAAATATATAGGGTAGATAGGACTTTTACGTTGTTTACACGTGCATTTCGTTAGGTTAACGAAATTTTAAATTATTGCTAAATAAAGACAAAATTTCATATTTTATCCCATGTCTGTAATTTTATAATTTAAGATATTCAGGGTAGATAGGATTATTTTATGCCGTTTTCAAATCTAATTGCCTAGGTTAACGACATTCTGAAATTAGACGGATCAGATAATAAAGGCCAAAGTACATTTTTGGCCAATCTTTGTAATTTTATTAAAATTTTATGTAAAAATATTATTATTTTACATTATTATAATGGTAAAATTCTTACCATTGTATTATTATAACACAAAGATTGGGTTTAAACATGCACTAGCCTAGGTTAACCACATATCAAAAATTTTAAATAAACAAGATGGAAATAAAGACAAAATATAGGTAACGTTTTACCTGATAATAATTATTGTATTGGGATAAAACCAAAACTGAACAACTCATTCCCGAGACAGTAAGCAAAAATATAAATAAGTTAGTGATAAGGTGGCTGAAAGTAGGTAGAGCCAAAAACATAGTATTGTATCTATTTTACTGAGTTTTTTAAAATTTTTATTGTCAAAGAATAATACTGTATTTAGATTCCGGAATACCATATTATATACTACACTAACAACATATATGCAACCTCCTGAGACACATAAAATGTATTTATATACGTCGGGGTAGGAGTGAGAAGAAGAGTTGATAGAAATTGTTTTAGTGGCTAGTTTTTTGGCCTACTCAATATTAAAGGCGGTAGTGGAAACTAAAAAGCAACAAAAATTAAATTGTTGACAGTTGACACGCCATAAGCACTAACAAAGTATGTTAATAAACATAGGTTTAGTGAGTCGGTGGCGCAGTTGGTAGCGCACTCGGCCCCGGTTCTGTGGCGGCAGCGTCGCAGGATCGAGTCCCGATGATGCCGCATACTTTTAGCAGTACTGTTCATCTTTGTACTGTACCGGCTCACTCCTTGGGTTTGCTTGATAACTCCCACGCACAGGCCTGAGGCCCATGTGGGGGGGCAAATGCAAGGTAAAAAGAGGCCGCCACCCTCTTAAAAAAAAAATAATAAAAAATAGTAATAAGAAAAGAAAGTGACACAAATGGTTATATCGGCTACTTTTGCTTCCATGCATGGCTTGCATGTCTACTACACTAAACTATTTCATGCAGAAGCAAACAATAACTATCTGTGGCTTCCATAAAGCAATATATTAATAATGTTCGGTTTAGCCCTCAATGAAGGTGACCCTTCGTAGCAATAAAGAATCTTGTCAAAGGCAACAGTCAATACTGGCATTGTGTTCTCGGTTTGAATTACTGTGCAGCCCTTTATGTAGTCTCTCGACTTCCATTGTTCATCGTCATGATGCACACTGACATTTTATTATTTTAGAAATTTCGATTATTTTCGTTGATCATTGTAAACATTAAATATTTTACTAACGAAATTGAAACTGCTAACTCCAACTCTGTTAAAAAATATCACAAAACAAAATTGTTTGAATTAAATAATCCTTCACAGATTCCTCACAAAGTTTGCTTCAAAACAATCACATGAAAAATATGTTTTAAAGAAATAATCTAATAATTGGCACTTGAATAAATATTTGAATTCTATGCAACAGGGAAAACTGTTATTAAATTTACAAGTCGTTTGGACTATGGTTCATACAATATTAGCAAAAATCATAAAATAAATCAAACAAACATAACACATAGCAAAATCGGGATTAGGTACTTTGAAAACGCAATAATTGAATTTTAAATTGATACGTCCATTTTTCAATGCGGAAAACTCCTTAGCGATTCTTCGAAATAAACCATCAACTTGAGTTGTTCTTAATAGGCAAGCTTTTTACCATAATGACTGACGAAAAGGATTTAGATGCAGTGCAAAGCTGCTGAAGGATATTCCATTATGGAACGAAATTGAATTCTACGAATGAAGCTCCGGGCCGAGCGGAAAGCAAATTGCGCAGGACCAGAAAATTTTTCGCGCCGTAGGATCGATTTTGTGTAATTGCTGAGCTTAAACTGAAGCCACAGAGAAGGATCATATGATATGATCATATGATTCTTCTCTGTGTTGAAGCAATGTATTAAGACTGGCATGAGGACTTGTTTCTGCGTCAGACGCGAGGAGAGATGGTGTACCGCATTCTCGGTAGTCAATGGGTAAAAACAACAAAAACAGAAACCAATTTCATACTACATATTATATTTAGAAGACTAATGAACGTACTATTTGCAACTTGCAACTTTAAGAATAAAATGTCAAGAGTCAAGACGGCTGAATATACATGTATTCCGGCATCTTTCGTAATTTCATAGTCAGTGCTTATCCTTACAGCTCTCAATATTTAATTGAAGAACTCTCCACTTCTGACACTGTTTATCAACTGACTCCTCCCATTTCAAAGGTCAATTGATCTCTTGTCAATACCTCCTGTATATCTGAATATTTCTGTTAAAAAATATAACGATACTTTTTTTCTCCAGATTTTTATATTTAATTTGAGGTTTAGTATAAGAGGTTGGGGAGCGGCCTGGCATAGTGGTTAGAGCGCGGGCTTTCGATCTCAGAGGCCCAGGTTCAAATCCCGCCAATCACAAATGGCATTTTCGCTATGTGATAATGCCGTGACCCACTCAGGCTAATGTGTAAAACGGTTCCGGGCTAGGTCTAGCGTCCTGGGATGTGAAGGGAGGACAAAAAAGGATAAGAGGTTGGTTTGAATCATAGCCATCTCTGATGGCCATGTTTGAACTCAAGTTGGCCATACGAATGTGATATGCAAAAAACGTTGCTGTTAGATGAAATTTTCCGCTAATGTGTATAGAGGATCCACTTATTGAGGGATCAGCACAGTGCAGGATCCCTTTGATGTCCCAAAGAATTCTTCAATCTATATACTTAATTCATGAAGGGTTTTCTCTGTTACGTCCCTTTTTCACCAAGAATCAAGAATCGAGATAGAGAAAATAATAAGTACTAGCAGCCCGCGTCACTTCGTAACTTATAAAATACTTCAGTTTAATGTTAATTATGTATAGAGTTTTACAGCGGAAAATACCTTTCAATGATGAATTGTGTGAATTTTTGTGATTTTTTTAGTTTCCCACTATTTTTTATTTCGTAGCACTGGAATAAAATTGCCAGTATTAAATTCTCATCGGGGGAAACTTTTAAAAATAACATTACTTTCACTCGAAACTTCAATATGGGTGAGAAATTCCTCGCGGAATTTGAGAAGTTCATTTACGAGAATTTTATCTGCTTTAAAGTGTCCATGTTTGCACTCTTATAGGCTACGTCCTACACTTTGAAATTTCGACAGTGCATCAGCATTCATTACACATTAAATAGGGGTTAGTTTATATGGATCTTCATTGCTTGGCGCATCTTCATGTCTCTGTTTTAGAGTTAATTCTACACTACATCTACGCGTTAGTTTCTTGCATTCATCTTTGTTAGGTCTTAACAACAATCGGTAAGAAGATGGACAAAACACTGATTTACTGATAAAGTAATCTCTAAATAACATTTATAAAATAGCCATTTTCCGTAAAAAGAAATTGTTCAACACGCATAACGGTCAAAGAATTAAATTTTCGAACAGACCCGCTTTTCGTAACTTAAATATATATTTGGCACATTTTTACCTAAGAAAATAATATAACTTTCTATGAAAAGCCTGCATTAATTTAGGCATATTGTTATTGGTACATTTCAAAATCGAGTAAATAGGTAAGCTAACCGTTAAAACTTCAATATCCTCCCATTCCAAGTACATTGACAAAATACAGGTTTTAAATTTATAGTGTGTTGTAAAAGAATTTTTTAGGTTATAACATTCAACTAATATTGATATTTTAAAGCTTAAAACGTTGAAACATGCATCAATTTGTTGAAACGTGTGTGTCTTCACTGTCAATAGTTTGTTATAAAATCCCATCTCCAGAGCACCTCCTATTTACCATGTTCCTTAAGTTTCCTTTTTTTTTTAATAAATACAGTGAATTAAGATGATTACAGACTGTTGTTCTTAATGGGAGACGGACTCAAGGAACGAAAGGTACTCTTATTTTTTGTGCCAGAGGGTCATAAATCTTACAGAACCTCTGGCCTGGACTGTGGGCACGAGGGCTGGAACAACCCAGAGAGATGTGACTCACCGAGAGAGGAAGGGGGAGGGGCGCTGGGGTACGTGAGAAGACGCTGGAATGCTGACCGGATTATCTAGCTGAGTTCCATTGAACCACCCCAAATCACCCTTGTTTGAGCGTATATTAACGGTACAGGAAGTGTCAAGTGGTATGAATATTAGACAAGAAACTGTAAGCAGGAAGGGGCATAGTTTTAAAAGAAGATAATATGAGCAACAATTTCCTGTTAAAATTCTAGAGAAACGATCCGGATATCAATTATTACTACGTTCAAAGGAAATCTTAATAACTTGGCAAATAATTAGCTATGTTATAATAGTACCTCAAAATATAAAATTAACTTAAGGAATTGTTTAACAGGACAACAAACCATTTTTAATCTATAAACATAATGAATTGTTACTGTCTGGTTCGTCAGAACTATTTTTATTCATTATTTTTTATAATGTGTTACTGTAGGTGCTCCCGTGTAAATATAACCAGTGTTAACCAGTGTTAAAAAATACCAATAGGCCTACCTTAAACGCGTAATGTACCATCATGCCTAGTAGTATCTTAACTAATACAATAAGTATAAAAAGCCTGAATATTATATTTAAAGCTTAATTACAACTACTCTTTTAGCGTATTTCACTTAGGGGAAAGAAGCTGTTACTGTAGTAGTCATGGTAAGTCCCAAGCCCGAGTACCCAAGCCCGAGACTGTGATAAATTTTCGTTTTGGGGCCCCGAGAAGCAAAACACAATTCGTTTGAATATGTGAGTGTGTGTGTTAACACAATAGCGGCCGTAAAAATGGCCCAGGCTTAGTTAAATTTGGTACGGACGTTTAAAGTGGTAATTACTCTGATGAGTTTGTAAACCAGCCCGATCGAACCACGGGAAGGGGGGAGGTAGAGGGAGATAAACACCTCAAAATGGGTATTTTCAGTTTTTCACATAGAAAAATAAAAACAACCCAATATTTATTTGCACCTTTGAATTCTGCTCGGAAAAAGCAAACAATTAGTATTTTGAATTATCACTTTTTTCCATTGGATTCTGAGATATTGAAAGGGGTAAAGACAGTACACTGTCCCAATGTTAACCTTATGGGAAATAAGTAAAATTCTAGATCTTGCTTGTTGTTCTTCAGCATATCTTGATAAAATTTGGTTTGTGGCTTCATATTGATGGAATTTAAAGTATATGCCCCTAAAATGCCCAATATTTAATTTTTTGGAAGCAAACATGCATACTACAATTAAATAGCACCTGCGCTTATGGAGCGTTTATGGCGTTTTGATTTCTCTATGTTATCCTTATGAAGAAAAAAATGCTATACCTTCCTTATTTGTGAATATATTTTAATAAAACTTGGTGTATGGCTTCGTATACTTCAGATTTACTAAATATTGAATTTAAACCACCCACTTTTAATATACCTGTTCTTGCAAATCTGCATACTCATTTATAACATGCATACCCCATGTTACTATTATGGAAATTACAAAAACATTTCGTATCTTAGTATGTTGGATTGAAATGTTTGTATGCATTTGAAATTCACTGAGAATGTAGATCTGCTGCAACGGGAGTATTTAAATACTGTGTGCATAGAATCCTTATTTTCCTTAATATCCTTTATTTTTTTGCAACAGCATGAGTTTGTATAGCAATCAAAAATGTTGTTAACAGAATCGCTTTTAAAATTAAAACTACGAATTGGATTAAAATTAATGCATTTTGATTTTTCAACGTTTACTCGCATTTTTTTAAACACATGCCGAGTTCGGTAGCTTTAAATTATCTCTATTTTCTTTTTAAATGAACTACTATATTTTTCAGAGTAAAAAAGGGCAACGTCGTTGGGAAAAGCACAGATTCATTCATGGAAAGTGAGCACAGGAAGCACAGTCAGACGTAAAGTAATTTTTGTTAAGGGGCAATGTTTTGTGAGATTATCCTAAACGCCTTTAGTTGACGTATATAAACCAAACAAGAACGTTTTCCATAAAAAAAGGTCAATCAGGAGAAAATATGCAAACACTTATTAACCTCTTATCCCTCCATCAATCGTATACTCTTATACGAGAAATGTTATCGTGTGCGCTTGGTTGCTTGTTTGCACAAAGATCTAGAAAACGGCTCCGAAGATTTCCTTCCGATTTTAGAAATGATTTATTTTTGGCTCAAAAACGTGCTTATGCAATCTACTCCGCCTAAAAAATCGAATTACGTAAAAAAGTTAGTTTGAAAGTAGTAAAATATTAACATGGTTTCGTATGGGTAGCCAAAATTTAAACGAAATAACGATGAAAAAGAAAACATAAGTTTTCAAGTTATAAAGCAGCTGATTTACAAACAGACCTTGAACCGCTATGGTGCATAGAGAAAGACATGAACAGATAGCTCCGAATAAAGATTGAGCAAAGAGCATTAATGTATTTATTTATTTAGTGTATTTCCATCGGCCAGCGGAAAAAAATTATTGCAAATTTTAGACCATAAGGCCTGTAGTTTGAGGATATAACCACAGAGAAACACCATTCTTCGTATTATTCGTATGCAGGAGAGTATGCAGGTTTGCTGACACTTAAATGTGAAGACTGGGGATTTTAGGCTTTAGTACGATTTATCTCAACTATATCAAACCACAAATCAAGTTTTACTAAGTTATGTTGCGAAATAAGCGAGATATGGAACGTTTTTTATTTCCCATAAGAATAAGAAAGGTACAATGTAAGGAGTGTTTACCGCTTTCATTATCTCGGTGACCAATGGACATAAAGCAATGATTCAGGATACTAAATTGTTTGTTTTTTGAGCTGGATTTAATGGTGCCCATCAAAGTTAGATTATTTTTATTTTAACATGTTAAAAACTAAAAAACAAAATTTTTCACATTTTTGGGGGGAAATAGCGAAAAAAACCCATATTTTAACGCCTTAAAACTCGGTAACCGTTAGGATTACAAAGAAAATGTACAGAACCAATTTTGTAGAAAATTCAATAAGCTTTATTATGTACATTTAAAGTTTTTACCTTCGACCAACGGTTCTCAAGATTTTTGAGAAAAACCAAAACAAGTACCCTGTTTCCGTCAATTGCCACTAGAGCTCGCCACATAATTTCCAGGACTTTTGGTATTTTCATCCTTAGGTACCCCTAAATAAGTCTGCAAAGTTTCAAAATTAACGGAATTTTTTCCAGGTTGGGCCATTTTTAAGCTTTTTGACTTAACTATTGACGTTTTTACTTTTAAATTAGTTGTTGATTAAGAACACTGAGTATTCCTACGCCATTGCTGCCATTTAGTAATTTTGTATTCGTCTTCATATTCATGAAAATAATAATTTTGGTATTGTAAATCTAGAATTGACCCTTAATCAAATCATTTCCAATCATTCTTCTGCATTACGTTTATTTTGTATAGAAGTCCATAATTTATTTTAGTTTATTGGCCTTAGTATCCGTACGTAACACTATAAATTAAGATTGCCCCTTCTTTCCCTTTGGAAAATAAGTGACATAGAAAAAAATTGGTTTTTGTACCAAGATTTGCAGTGTACCAATGACAGCGTATAAATCCTATCAGGTTTTCGAGCAGATCCTGGCCGAGTGTTGCCTAACGGTTCTTTCTAAGAAATGCAAAAACACATTCTCTCACACTCCCTTGTCCTTCCATCCACCTACCGCCCCTTCATCATCCCTTCGTTCTCTCTGAAGGCCCCCCCCCCGTTCCTACACTCCTACCCTCAGACTTTGACAGTTTTACAACCCCGAGTGATAACGACTCAGGTAAACCCCCGTTCCTTGGGTCCTGCACTCGTTCTTAATTTCATTATGGCAAATAATCTTCTTTATTTTCTGTTGTCTTAAAAAATTTCAGTATTTTAAGAAATCAAAATCATAATGACATTTGCTTGCCCTACATTCTATGGCATATATCTATATAACATTTCGAATCTTGATCATATGTTTTGTTACAAACAAATGTAAATTTGAAAAAGTTCTCAGGTTCTACCACAGATAGTAGCACTTTCGCTGAAATTTCAAAAGCCTCCTGTATGAAGGCTTATCATGGGATATTTTCCAAATCAGCAAAAGGAACATCTAGAGAGTAATAGCTTTAATTTTATACCAAATATGTGTGGAATAATTAATTTCTAGGGGTCGATTTTCTCTGTACAAAATTCCAAAAATTCTTTTAATAATATAGATTCTATGCTTTAAGATTAAGTAAATTCCACTTTCGGATTTTATAGAAAGTATATTTATTTTTATTTTTTCTAAACCGCCAGGTGATTCCAATTCCCAAAGTCTAAGTAAACCGACTTGTCAGCACAGGACTTTCCTGTCAAGATTCCTTTTCCTGGGAAACAATAAGCCTTAAGAACGAATTCATTATAACTATATCTAATCAGATGTAGTGTGTATCATCAAGACAAAACCTCTAGACACTTTTATTCACAGCCCTATGATACTTACTCATGTTTGAGTCAAATGCTGAAACTTTCTGTCTATATCCATCCCATCAAAAATTACATATTTGTGGGTTCAATTGATGTCATAAAATTTGTTACAGTACTTCCAAAGGAGTGGGAAGATGGTTGAAATCAACAGGAGACTCAAGAGTCAAATCTGGAGTTCAGTTGTTACAATCGTATTGGTTGAAGGCAAAAACTTATTACCCATGGACATTGATGGCTTCAGCGATCCATATGTCAAGTTCAGGTAAGGCTGTTTAAAAAATATGGACACTAAATAACTAAGCTAACTAAACTTATAGCCAATCAAAAAAATGATCTACTTGAAACTTTACTAAATAATGAATTCCTTCGGATTCATTTCAGTTCAGTTATCTGACGTATCAAGAATGTTGATATATTTGGTTGAAAGCTTGAAGAATTCAAATGTTTAGCTGATTTTTTTTAACAAGGCACCTTTTAATTTTTGAAGTAATGGATATTTAGTTTTTCTCTAGTTTAATACCACAGTGATTTTAACTTTGGTCGATTGACTTTCAGCTGAATTTTTGCACAGGTTGGGCAATGAAAAGTACAAGAGCAAGGTGTGCTACAAGACACTCAACCCCAGCTGGCTGGAGCAGTTCGACCTGCACCTGTACGACGACCAGAGCCAGGAGCTGGAGCTAACGGTGTGGGACAAGGACCGCTCCAAGGACGACTTCATGGGCAGGTAAAGTACAAGGGCAGGTGTTCTACAAGACACTCAACCCCAGCTGGCTGGAGCAGTTCGACCTGCACCTGTACGACGACCAGAGCCAGGAGCTGGAGCTAACGGTGTGGGACAAGGACCGCTCCAAGGACGACTTCATGGGCAGGTAAAGTACAAGGGCAGGTGTTCTACAAGACACTCAACCCCAGCTGGCTGGAGCAGTTCGACCTGCACCTGTACGACGACCAGAGCCAGGAGCTGGAGCTAACGGTGTGGGACAAGGACCGCTCCGACTTCATTGGCAGGTAAAGTACAAGGGCAGGTGTGCTACAAGACACTCAACCCCAGCTGGCTGGAGCAGTTCGACCTGCACCTGTACGACGACCAGAGCCAGGAGCTGGAGCTAACGGTGTGGGACAAGGACCGCTCCAAGGACGACTTCATGGGCAGGTAAAGTACAAGGGCAGGTGTTCTACAAGACACTCAACCCCAGCTGGCTGGAGCAGTTCGACCTGCACCTGTACGACGACCAGAGCCAGGAGCTGGAGCTGACGGTGTGGGACAAGAACCGCTCCAAGGACGACTTCATGGGCAGGTAAAGTACAAGGGCAAGGTGTGCTACAAGACACTCAACCCCAGCTGGCTGGAGCAGTTCGACCTGCACCTGTACGACGACCAGAGCCAGGAGCTGGAGCTGACGGTGTGGGACAAGGACCGCTCCAAGGACGACTTCATGGGCAGGTAAAGTACAAGGGCAGGTGTTCTACAAGACACTCAACCCCAGCTGGCTGGAGCAGTTCGACCTGCACCTGTACGACGACCAGAGCCAGGAGCTGGAGCTAACGGTGTGGGACAAGGACCGCTCCAAGGACGACTTCATGGGCAGGTAAAGTACAAGGTGTGCTACAAGACCCTCAACCCCAGCTGGCTGGAGCAGTTCGACCTGCACCTGTACGACGACCAGAGCCAGGAGCTTGAGCTGACGGTGTGGGACAAGGACCGCTCCAAGGACGACTTCATGGGTAGGTAAAGTACAAGGGCAGGTGTTCTACAAGACACTCAACCCCAGCTGGCTGGAGCAGTTCGACCTGCACCTGTACGACGACCAGAGCCAGGAGCTGGAGCTGACGGTGTGGGACAAGGACCGCTCCAAGGACGACTTCATGCGCAGGTTCACGTTATCTGATCTGTATATCAGAAATAATACAAATACTACGCAGCAAGAGAGGGAGGGTAATTTATACACTTCATTTCGCCAATGACAGGTCAACCCCTGGAATCTCCAAAAGTTCAATAATATCTAGCGGACAATCAATAAACTATAAAAACAAGAACAAAACCAATTGATTCATATAGTGAGAAATGATGTCGTGACAAAAAAGATAAAATGCTTTAGCCAATTAGCCAATATATTTGCAAATTAACTCGTTGCAGTGGCGAAGCTTGCGGTCATCGTTGGATTCGGCGATGTACAGAAAGAATAAATTAATTTCAGTCCTGGCGAAACAAAAAAATCCACAAACCCCCACATCAAAGCGAACCAATTATTTCGTAGCCACACCAAAGCGAACGCTTCAAACTCTTGACCTTGACTTGACCGCTGGCAACGTAGCAGTAGCGACTAGGCAGTCTGGATCGGCATCGGCGGACTCTGGAACAGCCCCCGAAGAAGGCTTCCTACCATACCACCCCCCAAACATGCAGCCAATCACAACGCCTTGAGTCTCCCGCTCAAATGCGTTAGTTCGGACGGCTTCGGAGATCGGCCGCTCTCGTAGCTTGTCCGTCGATTCCGCGGGGCTTCGGCTAAGGGTACGACGACGCCTCTGGAGACTTGTCGGCCGCTTTCGTTGATTCTCGGTAGCTTCCGCGGGGCTTCCCCGACCATAGAGTAATAATGAACTTCGTAAAGAGTTGTCACTTCCATGTTAACTCGGTGGTAAGGAACAGTAGCGCTGCCTGGCAACTCTGCCCCGAACTAACCCCGTCTACCACTAAGCTTCATTTAAGTGTCAAACTAGTGGTACGACAACACGATTTAGACGACTGGGATAGGCCTACTGTGTTATGCAATTCTCGACCTTAATCTAGGATCTATAAACGCCAGTATACGTTGCTGTATGTTCTGTTGTATGTTTAGTGGTTTTGTTGTACTGTAATTTTAGAGTTACTGTGCCCTTCTCCGTTGAGGAATAATATTAGTAGGATAATATTACTCTATATAAAAATTGCACTGTGCCAGTTATAAACTCTGTCTTTGATTGTATCATAAACTACTATTAGTGTCGCGAGCACAAAATACGGCGGGTGAGTGAGGGCGCTGCTGGCGAAAGCAGCGTTATTTTGGTTGTCAATTAGTCATATGATTGTAAGTTTACAAACACACGTTTACATATGAAAGTTTTGCTGCAAGCTATTATGCAAGATTCTTCTATTTCCGTGCAAGATTCAGACTAGCAGGAATCAATAATAACTGTCAGCTGTAGACAAAAATAAAAATGTAACGATACGTAATCTTTTGTTTTGTTTGTGTTTGTTTTCGGAGATTTCATAAATTAATTCATTGAATTACGAAATTATATTATATATTTTGGTGATAAATTCTTTAACACTTAATTTACATAATCAGTCAATTTGAACATATAACGGTTTTTGTTTAATCAGTGTGCAATCTGTGAACATTAAGCCTATTTTTTGCATTCTCCCTTATTTTGCCGGGTTTGTTTTGTTTTCATCATGGAGCCAGGGGAAATCCAGTTTGAGCCGCCCAAGAAACGACAGTTACAGGACATTTTTCTTTTCTGAAGGTTTTGTTTTACAGAAAAAATTTAGGTTTTGGGCTCGGGGGCTCGAGTTTCCGGGTAACAGGCTCACTTGCGGTTGGCAGTACTGTTTTGGATCGCAGACGGACAAAGAAAACTTTTAATGAAATATTGCATCAAAAACTTGCATAGTGTAAAGTCCACGAAAAACACAAACAAGATTTTGACAGCTCAACATAAACATTTAATTTTCTCTTTTCAGCTGACTTTTAGCAGAAGATTTTGTGTGTTTCCAGTTTTTGCCGCCCGCCGTATTTCGTGCTCGCGACACTAGTGACACTTCTAGGAACATAATAAACTTAAGAATAAACAATATTCCCATTGGAAACTTATAGATATTCTATTGACTTCAATACATAACTCTCAACCATACAATCATAAGTAGGTACCACAACAAAATAAGACACATCACCAATCAAAAGTCGGATTTAAAATTAGTTTTAACAATCAGCAATAATTAAATAAAAATTACAATTCTTAAAAGTTATGATCCTGTATCGCAGGTGCAGCATAGACCTGAGCCAGCTGGAGCGGGAGAAGACTCACCGCATCAAGCAGGAGCTGGACGAGGGCGCGGGGACGATCTTCCTGCTGCTGACCATCAGCGGCACCACGGCCTCCGAGACCATCTCCGACCTCACCACCTACGAGGACAACCCCCGCGAGCGGCAGGTCCTGGAGGACAGATACGTGAGTTGCGGCTCTGGGGAGGATCATGTAATGTTCTGTTAGGGCGCCATAACAGTAGGCAATTCCACAGTGTGGTGCTATATATTACCTAAAGGTTTGTTTTTGTTTTACAGTAGTAAGTTAAATTACAGTGGGCAGCTTTGCGGTACTGCAAAATAATGGCCACCCAGGCTACAAGATAATATTAAAAAATGTTAGACAACTTATTAATAGGTATACTACTTGCACCATTACGATATCTGGTTTAATCTCATATGACTTCAAGCTGTTGCACAGCTAAACTTCCAAACAAACTTGCAACACGCAACTGACATACGGCAGCAGGAGGTTTGTTGTCCTGTAAAGCCTCTTACATCAGTGGTACCTTAAAATCACCTAGTGTAATGTATAGTAGATTTTGTGGGTAATGAGTAATAACCTTATTCTATTTTTCTTTACTGTGATTAACACTTTTCCTTTTATTTAAGGGAAGAATTAAACCATTTATTATTTAATTTATTGTTTTTGATAAAGATTAACTTTTTTAAGATTCATTTTGTCTAATATCTTCTTTCCAATAAATTTATATTTAAGAAGGTACTCTCAGAAAATTTGCTTGGTATCTAGAATATAATTTACCTAAATTCAATGCAAGTCATATCAATTCATATCATGCTATTAATTTAATTAAACTATTTTAGGCACTTTTAGAGAACTATCAATTAGTACCGTACCATAGCACAAAATCAAAAAATTGTGTATTATTAAACACTTTTACATGATCCCAAAAAACTTAACACTGCCACAGATGAAGAACTGTACAGATTGGCACCCCAATGCACTTTTGCGTGCCCGTTTTTTCGCGCGGCGTCAAGTTTGTTAGGTCGTTTTGCCGCACATAATGCATTGGTATCAAAGTTATTAACGGCTATATTTGTTCTTTGGGACCTGAAGATTTGATATTGACGAAATTATACTTGATACCAATGCATTATGTGCGGCAAAACGACCTAACAAACTTGACGCCGCGCGAAAAAACGGGCACGCAAAAGTGCATTGGGTTGCCAATCTGTATAGTTTTTCATCTGTGACACTGCTCAAAACTCCTCGACGCCCCAAATCTGCCTTACATATGTGGTGGTTGCGTTCCGCAGGCACTGCTGAGAACGTTCCACAACATCCGGGACGTGGGCCACCTGACGGTGCGGGTGTATCGGGCACAGGGCCTCGCCGCAGCTGACCTCGGGGGCAAGTCCGACCCCTTCTGTGTCCTCGAGCTCATCAACGCTCGCCTCCAGACGCAGACTGAGTACAAGACCCTGTCCCCCTCCTGGCAGAAGATATTCACATTGTAAGGAACTGATAGTTGTGGGGTTTATCGGGATTTTTCAAAGGTCGTTTGTAAGATAAACTATATTATTCTTGATCATCAAACGAATTTGATATAAAAAATACTTTATATAAAATTAAACTGTTATTGTGATTAATTTAACTGTTATTTTGATTAAATCAACTGTTATTTGTAATTAAATTAACTGTTATGTAATTAAACTGTTATTTATCCTAAAATTAATTATACTAATTTTAATTAATTTTAGAATAAATTAATTTGTTGTTTTATTATATCTTTTTTCTAAGCACAAGTGAACTGATTATTTCCTTTTGGAGTAATGATTAATTGATATCTGATATGAAGATCATGAGAATTTAAAATCTTTAGTTCAGTTATAATCTCAGTGAGTCTCATAACTCTGTAAGTTCAATGTTCAAACTTATTCTCGCAAGTTGTTCGGTATGATCCTTGTTTTGGTAAACTTATTACGGTAATTAAAGTATTATAGTTTTCAAACTTTTTATAGAAATATGGCATCTGTCTATGTTAGTATAAACTTTACTAATATTTATATTGGTTGTAATATGTGTAATTATAAGTGATATAAATTTTCAATTCTTGAACTTTGTTTATTGATTACAATAAGCAACTTATAATTAAATCTTAACTATCCATTACAATCTGTATCAATAACAATGTTACAGTTTTTCATGTGAATTTATTAACCCGTTGCGATTGGATTGGATATTTGCTGCAATTCCTTAGCGATCGCGAGGCCAGCTCTTCTGGCAGCTACCATTAGCGCGCAGAAGTCGGATTTTTTTTGACTGACACGGAGTGGGCCATGGCCAGTACAGCTGGCCGTCCGACCATAGGAACCAAGCCATATGGAAATTAATTCCCACTGGCTGCTGACTGCTTTGAGGCCACTCATGCTGGCCTTACCATCTGTAAAGGGTTAATAATTTATTATGACTGTTTATGATGTGGAGAGTGAAAAGGGACCTCTCCTAAATTGTCAGTAAGTTATGAGCATTTTAGTTAAATGAGGTCAAAATTTAGGTTTCAAATAAATATGATTCTTCAATCTCTTCTGTATAGGTTTAGTCAGTTATCTTAGTGATAAGAATGTAAAAATAAAAGTAAAAATATATGAATAGTTACTAAGAGGTATATGACTTGCATGTGAAAACAGATCTCTTTTGGTTTATTTGGGAAACATCTTCTAACATAGGTTATTGTTTATATAATTTTAATATATTAAAGGCTGCTGACATGAGATCCATTTCCCAAATGAATGCATAGCCCCTTATTGATGTAGTCAGTACCAACAAAAAACTAATCTTGACATTTGCTGGTACCTGAATGAACTAATACTACAAGTTTATCATAGTTCTAAAATCATAGTTCTGACACTGTGCTTCTTTCCAGTCTTCTCCTTTTTTTTAGTTTGCCTTATTGTGACTCGAGTTCCTTTTTCAAGTTTCAAATTCCATATTAGGTTTGCTAAATTCCAACCATGAAAGTGAAAGTGAATAACACATTGTTTAGTTTGTGTTTAAAAAACTAGTTTTTAGCTTTATTTTGGTATCAATTCATTTCATAAATGTAAAATATTAAAATCCTGTAGACATTTGAAGCTTTGGTCTTTGGTTTTAAAAATTCCCATTTTGATTTAATACAATTCAAATGCCACAAAATCAAACAAAAGAAGAAAATCATAAAATCGTATACCAAACTGTTCACCATTTAAAACTGAATATTAGAATGCTATAAAACTCAAAACTGGGTAATTCTGACACCAAGTCCCTTTTTACTTTCTGCATTACATTTTGATTTATAAAATTAAAACTTGCATTTAAAACAATATTCAAGAGAGAACATTCCAGATGATTTCTTTATGTTACAGCAATGTAAAGGATATTCACTCGGTGCTAGAAGTAACTGTATACGATGAAGACAGAGACCACAAGGTGGAGTTCCTGGGTAAAGTAGCAATCCCATTGTTGAGGATACGAAACGGAGAGAAGCGATGGTACGCCTTGAAAGACAAGAAGCTTTATGGCAGAGCGAAAGGGAACTCTCCGCAAATTCTGCTGGAGATGAATGTAATTTGGAATCCCGTGAGTGAAAAAAATCTATCGATCTCATTAAATTTATTGTGATAATAGAAACAAAGTGATTTGTGTTCTCTGGCACAGATATTTGATAAACCAATTTGAACATTATTACTAAAAGTTCCCGTAGGGGGGTGTCTGTTTGAGAAGGAACTCAGGGTGTTCCAGGTATGAATATCTTTTTTTAAATCTTGAAATTTTCTTTATAAACTAATGAAAAATGCTATATCACTTAAAAGGTCCTGTTACAAGAATAGTTTGGCCGAAACAGAAGTAATAATCTGACTGTTTCAAAATTGCACCCATTTTTTTAATTTTCTTATTTCCATGGAATACCCTGTCTTATAAACGACTAAATATTTTTTAGTTCTGATTCAAAATTCTTAGTTCTTCTTATCATAGCTTTAAAATGATATGTCACACACCACTACATTAAATAGGAAAAATTTTATATAAAGTAAATTGTTTATAGGACTGTTATTTGACGTATTGTTTGAAACTTAAGGTTACAAAGATTAAGAATTTGAGATCATTGAGTTATATCTTTGCCAAGATGTTCCATTTAACAACAATAAAACATTTGTTACTGTTTTAAAAAGAAAATTTCAAAATTCAAATCCAAGACCTGCATTCCCGGAACACAATGTATTCCTCCTCGAGCGGACACCCCATCCTTGGCGGGGGCTTTTAGCATGACATTCATGATGGTTTAAATGAACACCTGAGCAAATTTTCGCCCATCTGAAATTTTTTCCTTCAATTAATCTATCTTGAATGGGCTATATTTTTTCTGGTCATCAAGTGAACTTTGTTAACCACTAAGAGTATGTTAAGGGCAAAATTATATCATTACCATATTGTATGATGCACAGAATAAATTTTGACCTTCAGGGTGGTTAATTTGACTTGACTATTGATAGATTTTTTTGACTATTTCAGATGATTTTATCCAACTAAATAAACTCATTAATTTTGCTTCTATTTTCAGATAAGAGCCTGCATTCGCACCTTGAATCCCAAAGAAGAGAAATACATGCAGACTGAGGTTAAATTTAAAAGACAAGTTTTTGTTCGCAATGTTATGAGATTAAAGGCTATAATAATGTGGTTTATTGACATTAGCAAATTCATTCAGTGAGTATTTCCATTTCTGTTTAGTAAAATAACTAGTATAGATCATAATCCAACCAAAAGAATAAATAGTTTCAGTAACTTACATTTTATTTGTATTCCATTGTAGTTGGAAAGAATTATGAAAAACAATCAAATGTAATAGTATACTACGTCTTAGTCCGGTAAGTTTTGTTTTACAAGGTGAGCATGACAATTTCCACGCGAGTATAAGAAATTATGTAAGTACAATAAAACTTATCAGACGAGTTACATACAATATTTTACATCAAACTACAAAATAAAAACATACAGTAGACCCTCTTATTCGGACACTTTGGGACCAAGACCTGTGCGGTTAACGGGTTGTCCGGTTAAACTGATACTCCCAAAGACTCAATCAATTGTCATGTCTAGACTATTGTATAAGCCTGCACAACAAGCCTGATACGAGTGATTACTGAGTAAATGGTATCAACGAGGATTATCCCTACCTCGGGGATAATTACAGAGAACTCAAAATACCAGAAAATATGTCATGCTTTGTATCTTTAACAAACAATCAGCCATTTCAATTTCTGACGAGTGCAAGCTATTATTTCTCAAATTTTTCTTGCGAAAATAGTCAATACAATACTGCCCATTTCCTACCAATCAAGCAGGGCCGCCACGAGGGGGGCAACGGGGACAGTTTGCCCCAGGCCCCGCAGGAACTATACATGTTTGTATATAATATACCGGAATACCGCTGCAACAGGCAGCTGAAAATTTTGAAAAAAAACATACATTTAAAAAACAAATATTAAAAAAATAAATTACTTTTAAGAAGATTCAAGGCTAGCCTTCAGTCAGTAGATTATTTGGAGAAATAATGTTTTGAGTTTTGTTTCAACTGGCACTTCTGACTCGGTCCTTTCACTCAGCTCAGTGTTTCCCACACGTTCTTGGCTGGCCGCGTCGTGTTGTGTCAGGACCGTGTACTGTCTGATTGTAGCTATTACTATTTTTTGGTACTGCTTACTTTATCAGCACTCCAGATGCTTTGAGAAAAACCTACCAATCCATAGGATCTAGACCAGTCTGAATTAAGCAAAAAATTAAGAATATACCAGAAAACAGTTGATGGTGGTTTTCTAAAATTAGATAGAAGTGTGAATTCAGCTTTGAAGATCCCTAATCAAATATTTGATAAAAGACATCAACCTGGGTATCTCCAAATTTGTGTTGCCTTAAGACTCGTGATAGTTTTACCAGTTTTCATTGCCTCTGGAGAATTTTCCCTCAGTAAGATGGCCTTAATCAAAAATAAGCTATGTTCTTCAATGGGCAAAAATCGTTTTAAATCACTTAATAATCATAAAAAAAAACTTATACATGATTCCACTACAATTCAAATGCTCAGTGCCATACATACTGTAGGGTGCTTCAAAATTACTAACAGCTAGTTACCTACAATTAATTTTTTCTATTTGTACAATAAAAGACCTACCTAAGTTGCTACTTTATTCATTTGGAAGATCGCAATTCTGTAACACCGAGTATAATACTTTATAATTACAGAACAACTTTTTTAGTATTTTACTTCAATGAAAGCAAACTAATAATTTTAAAATATCATTATTTTTGTTTTCTTCATACATTTTAGTTTTATTTCATCCAAAAACAAAATATAAAAAATGTTTGTTTTGTTTGTTTTATTCATTTGTTTTAGATTAGTGAGTTTTATCACAGGGCTTGATGAGTTGGGAAACATTCATTTAAAACGGACTTGTCATTGGTTTTTTGAAAAATTTAACATAAGGTAAAAGTAAAAAAAAATAAGTGGAGGTTAATTGTTTTGTTATTTCTCTATGTTTTGGTGGAGGTATAGATTCTTTACAAATATCCGGTTAACTAGACTCTCTGTAGGTAAATTATGTTTTAGCTTGGGAGTTTAATCAGTCCTCCTTCTTTACACTCACTTTCGGGCTACAGTGTAATTCTCTGTGATGTTTTTTTGTCTGATCATATCATATCTAACCATAACCACATCATTTCATATTCATCCTCTACAGTGTGATGTCTTAATATTATTGACTAGCTTGAGATAATGGAAAACAGTTTGCTTGAATACACTAATATTTAAAATGTGGATATATCTAAAGTATAGTTCAAAAAATCCTATTTAATCCCATGTACAACATTTAATGTTAAAAGCCTAACTTTAAGCAAAATAGTATTGGTAATTAATACATTGGAATGCTAGGAGTTAAAACACAAAGGCGTGTTGTTTAATTACATCACAATTCTTTTTTTAATGATTTAATACTTGGTATTCTTTTTTAATCAAAACTCTTCCTATGGTTCTAAATCGATTTTAATAAATTATATGTTGTTGGAAAGAGCTCAGCACCAAGATTTTTAGGAACCAATTTTTATGATAGTCGAACTTGAAGAAAGATCCATCGACATCCTTAAAGTTTGGAGTTTCTCCATTACATACTGAGTAAACCAGTTTTTCAGCAATGTCCTTTGATGCTTAAATACAGGGTGTTTTTTTAACGCAACCCAAAACCTATTTCATCAGTAAAGGATTATTGCCCCCCAAGATCCCCAGATTTGACTCCACTATATTACTTTGTTTGGGGACACATAAAAAGTAGGACCTACGAGAACAATTTAAAGGATACTCAGCACCTCAAACAATCACAACAAATTTGATACAAGAAATTCAAAGAGCCACTTTGCAGAACATGATCAGGAATTTGATGGAGAGAGCACAACTTTGTATAAATGTTGGCGGATTGTTTGAACACATAACTTAAGCTAAATGTGAACTTATATAATAGGTTGTATAAAATGTAAATATTATCAAAACTATACTCATTTAATATTTATATGTACATTATTCAATCTTAAAAGTGGGTTGCATTAAAAAAAACACCCTGAATAAAGCACAAATTATTGGTAACTTTTGAGAAAACCTAAAATCCTATATTTGAATAAAAGGTCTCTTTGAGAAAATTCCAGGAAACATATTAGTTTTTTGATGAAATTTTTTTTGAGGGCACAAATCTAAAGAAGAGGGCTAAAGAGCTGATAGATTTATTTTTTATCTACATTACACAGTATTTGTTTCCCTAACAGCTGTTTGGCAGCAAGGGTCCACTAGTTACTTTAATTGTGAATGTCATTGCAAGCACTGCTGCTCCAGTAATCAAATCCATCCTGAATTGTGCAGTTATATACGTGTGCAGTTATATACTATTCCTTAATTGCGAAGTTATACTGTGGTTGCAGTGTAGGCTCTTAATAATCATCATCTAGAAAACAAGAATTTACCCCATAAACCTCTTAAAAAACTGCCTAGTACTCTTTATCAAAGGGGAACTGTTTAATAGTCTTTTGGAGTGCTAACGAACATTATGTTTACATGGTCCTACCATACTTTTTTTTTACAGGAGAAAAGTTTCAGATTTTATCCCATCAATGATATGCTAACTAAAGATTATTTTATTGATACGGGTGAAGTCAACTAATATATATTCAACTAGCAGATCAACACGGTTCCACCCGTGGAAAAATATAAAAACTTCCTCTGTCTTTTTTTAGGATTTAATTTGTCATAATTTTTAAGGTTGCCATTACAACCTTATATCCTTCCCTATAATTTAACATTATAACTTTGAAGTACCATAGGGCGAAACCCTTTGGGAATTTTGTAAAACCGTTTCTTAGTGTGCACCTAAGGCCCAAGGGGAGCTCATGTGCCAAATTTCAACTCTTTAGGTCTTATAGTTTTGGAGATTTGCTGTCCGATAGAAAACCCCTTCTCCTTTATATATATAGATTTCACTTGATAAATCGTTTAACACATTGACTGCTAAAAATACTTAAAATTGTGTACCAAAAATGCTAAAAAAGATTCGTTATTAAAACTATCTGAACATGGTATAATGAATCTAGAAATGTGGTTTGGAGCTTGTCAGACAACATTTCAGCTAAAATCAGTGTCGTAATTTTCGGAACGCGGATCCATGTCGCCAGCATCTGTAGCAATTTTTCCAGCTTCCAAAAATTTGTATTTCCGATTTACTATTCAAAATCTGCCAACACTGCAACCTGGAGGGGTACATATTTATTTTTTGTCCTAGCGCCTCACAAGTGCAATCTATATAGTTATGCTTGTCATCATTTACAAAAACATATGTTATAAAATAAAAATTAAATATGTAACAAATAAAAATGTAATTAACAAAAGTAAATATTAGTGCAAATAATAACATTTATCAAAGAAACGATCGCTGAAGCCGAACGAGACGATGGAGTGGGACGCGGCGAACACAGAACAAAACGGTGGGATGTGCACTACGTGCACAAGTGACATAGATCCCACCCAACAACCTCTAAGATCACATGAAACAATGAAAAGTGAGTTGGGCAGGGACTCGGATCTTCGTTGTGCACAGCCTGTGCTAGTGACGCATGACACAGAACCGCGTCTTTCGCGGTCAATATGATAAGGAAAGATCTAGTTTAATATTCTTTCGGGTATTCCATCAATAAGTTTTCCTGCATTACATTGCAGGGAAATTCATAGTTATAAGGAACTTCCTTATTATATATATCATCATAACTTCCTTGGAGGCAGTTTCAAAGCTTATCCAAACATCTAAATCATTATCTTACATCATACATCATCAGAAACTAACAAATTCATCTAAATGAAAACATTAAAGTGCAAAACTGTATTCTAATGTATTCAATTATTAAATTTTAAAAGGAAAACTAGCAAACAAAGTGAAAAATTGTTTGTACTTAATAAAAATTATTATGAACCATCTTTTTCTAGTAATTAAACATTATTGCTGGAAATCCTTGTCAAATATTGAAGCATTATTATTCAAAAACGTAAACTACAATTTTTTACATTATTTTCTTTTGTTGATGAACACATTTGTATATTTTCAGGAGTTGTTTTGAGTGGGAGTCAACAATTCAGAGTGTTATAGCTTTGGTCCTATTTATTCTGCTGTGTTATTACTTCCAACCATACATGATTCCTGTGGCTATGCTTCTTATCTTTCTGAAGTGCTATATTGTAAGTATTGGAATCAGAATAAATTTGTAGTATTACATATTACACATATCTGGGGAAATCTATGTAATACAAATTGCTAGTTATAAGATGTAATATGCTGAAAAATTTACTAGAATCTGTACGTCATCAAAATCAATATAGAATAATGGTCAAAAGAATGATATTAAAGACGATAACCATCTCTGGTTTTCAAAACCACTTCAATGGAACCAATTAGAACATTTTTAGATCCAGAACGAGTTCATCATCCCTTGCCGAAATTGTAAAACTTTAACGTCTTATACTGGGTTAGGTTGTGGAATACTTAAATTAGGTAACAAAAAATAGGATTAAGGAAGTAAGAGAGGAGTGATGAAATGCAATTTTGTTACTAAAATTTATCCCCTTTTTATATAAACAAGTTTTAGAACACATATTTTGAATAGTGTGTATTAGTTTAAGATATATAAGATTAATTTCCTGCTTATTGCTATAATTTCATATAAATCAGATTAAGGTATTAATAGTATAGTGTTTATGTTATAACGTTATTTATAGGTACAAAGTCTGACTGGAGGAGTAGGGAACTTTGATGAGGAAGACGAACCTTTAGGAGAAGATGACGATGATGATGATGACAAAGACAAGGTAGAGAGTTCAAGACAAATTATAACTTGTAAAATAGTCATGTAGGTGTTATCCTGGAAAAATAATTCAATTATGTTTTACTTTACACATTGAAATTTTGTTTTTACAAAGACAAGGTAAAGTTCAAGACAAACATAACTTCAATATGAGTAATCATGTAGGCATTGTCCTGGAAAAATAATTCAATTATGTTTTACTTTGCACATTCAAATTTGGTGTTGTAAAATAAATATTTATTATTTTGTTCAGTAATTTTATTGTAAGTTACCCACCCACCAATAAAAAAAGTTTTATGAGGTTTATTTATTGGGGTGTTGGAGGTAGTATGGTTAGTCTTGGACACTTGAACAGACTTTAAGCAATCTGTACAGAAGTTTTCATCTGTCGTTTACAAAAGCGTATCAAAGTGAACTCACAGAATCGACTATTGTCTCACCACCAGAATATAATAATTGACTAAACTTTTTAAAACAGTGCAGAACAATTTGAGCTCTTCTGTTGTGCTGTAAAATATATTAATACTTTTTAATCAAAAACAAAACAAAACAAATCCAAAGGCCTGCACCCTTACTTTCACAATTAAAAATCCCATATATTCCATCTCATTTGCAATATACTGATGGCCTCCCGCCCAACTTCAATTTTAAATATGCTCCTATAGTTGTTTATGAGGTTTCTACAACTTTTTTTCTCACTTAATCCTGAAAGTATTATCAAACTGATTTAATTTTCTAGGAAGAGAAGAAAAGTTTAAAGGAAAGACTTCAGGCTATACAAGAAGTTACCCAAACTGTACAAAACTCAATAGGATATATTGCTTCTTTAGGTGAAAGTATAAAAAAGTAAGTAACTGCTTATAGTTAGTTAATAGTAATAAATTAATCAACTGACTGAAATGTTATTTACAACTAGCTGTTGTTAACCCGCTTCGCTGGGTTAAAAAGTCTTATGAAGGCCTAAATAGTAGCCCAAAAGATGTAATTTGGAAGCAAGAATTATAATGTCTAATGTAATCTAAAATTCAATATATTATGTTGTTCCTCCATACTTATTATTTATTTGATAAAGCTGGGGGTGACATATTTGGTGGTAGCAGTCTTATTTTCCCTTTCAAACAGCACATAATATGCGTTTTCTTTTTGAATTAATCTTTGTGCTATGCAATAACTACAAATTTTGACCATCTTGCAAATTACTACATTCGGGTGTTCAATACAATCTACATTTTATTGGAATAATGTGTACTTTAAAGCCAAAATCATAGTTCCTTGTCCTTTTGTAAACAGCTTTTAAACTGTTTAATTTAATTTTAAACTGTTTAATTTAATTCAGCTTCTTTTGTTTAATCCCTTTTTCGATGGTTCTCCGTTATATCTCTGTTCTGATTATTTCTTTCATCACCTTGTGCGTCTGCCTCCCTTTCTGTTCCAAATCTGCTACGACAGTGTTTCTTGATGTCGCTGTGAATTTTCCCGTGATACCTTTAGATGTGTTTCCTTCTCTTCGTTGTTTCACTTTTTCTTGCAATCGTTCATTTACGTGATAAGATACGGAATTGCAATAATTTTCTTCTACGTTTTGACATTTTTTTCGCCTTATTTACTATCTTTGAATGTAAAAACAAAAAATATGTAACTCTAAATTTTAGTGCACTTCATGTTTTTTAATAACATAACCTAAGAGTAAAAATTTACCAAATAATAGAAAACGTAAATAACAACACATTTGCCAAATTGCATTCTGTTAGGAACCACTTTAACCACAGTTACCTTTTCAAATTAAACCATGTGTTTTGATACAAACAAATAAAACCTCAAGAACTCACAAAATCCTTGACATAGGTCCCTTTTGGACGATCCTGTGCCTACACCCAGTAAGATATCGAAACCCAACCACCATAGTGCAGATCATGAGATTCCAAGCTTTAATTTGATACCAATATCATGGTTCTACGACGTGTAGTTTTGGCTGTAGCACTAAATATACCAACACACAACTCTTCTTTTATATATATATATATATATATTGATTATTTATATTTTATGCATCATATATTTAATTTCGTAAGGCGATTCTTAGCGTCAAAATTGTAGGCGTCTGGCGAGTCGTATAAAGATTGGAGAGGGCTCAAATTAAAGGTCTCTATCCCGTGATAGCGGGAAAAATAATGAAATTGATTGGAACTCACCAGAAAACGAGAAATAACGTAAAATATTTGCCATTTAAAAAGCATTGGGATCCTAAAAACTTCTGCTTTGTTTAAATGAAACATGTGATGCTGATACTTGATTGAAAACCATGTGTAGGATATCAATATAAGGTAGAGCCAGCTTGCCATGAAGGTATTTTGTACTATAATAAATAAGGATTGTTTGGATTTTACCTCATTAGGGGCTTTTAGCCCCTTCAAGCCAATAGTTTAAATTACATATATTAATATTTTTTTTTAATATAGTTTTGCTGGATTTAAAATTGTGTTCCTTGGTTTTACAACAATTCACACAGTGAACTATTAAATAATGTATTTCTTGGCTGAAAAAAACATTTTCCAGCAGCAATTGCTATGACTTTTAATAATTTTGTTGCTGCTGGACTTATCATGCATTTTCATATTGAATTCATCACTGAACAAAAAAGTCTTCATAGCATTTTTTTTACAGACATTGGTTTTTCTTCTACATTTAGCAACATAATTATTATAGAAAATCAAGGTAATTTTAACAGGAATTCACCCACAGACTAGGCCTAGAAATCTGTATGAGACTTGTCAAGGGCTTTATAAGTATTTTCACCCTGTTACTTCTTTCAGAGCCAACTTCTCCCCCTTTATAATCAAACATGGATTGGCACTGTTCATCAAAATCAAACAGTCAATATTTTGTCAGTGAAATCAGTCAATCCCCAGCTAGCCAGTACACCAAAAACAGCTGCCCATGTCACTCCCTGGAGGAAGTAAATCTTCTTTATCAATTAGATGATATTTCCGCCATTAACTATCTTTGTTAAAGCCTCACACTAATTTGAAAGGTTTGCAAGGAATTCATGGAGTTTTGGCTGATTAGCAGGGTAATTAGTTGAAAGGATGATTTCATATAACGTCATCTGACACCAAGTTTCTGGTGTGTTGCAGTACGTTCAACTTCACAGTTCCGTTCCTATCGTACCTGTCCGTGGCTCTGCTGCTAGTGGTGGCCGTGGTGCTGTACTGGGTGCCCGTGAGGTACCTCATCATGGCGTGGGGAGTCAACAAGTTTGCCCGCAAGCTGATCCGACCCCACACGGTGCCCAACAACGAACTGCTGGACTTGCTGTCCAGGGTACCCACCAATGAGGACCTGGTAAGAGTTGTTGCTAATAGCTAAATAGGTTTACCACACTCACAGATAAAGTTTAAAATTGTTAAACAAAAATAAGAAATTCTTTAATTAAAGTCTGGTATTTATTATTGGTTGAAAAAGTAAATCCAAAGAAAATTAGGCGCCATAGCATTCCCTTTTTTATTTTGCAGTCATTTTTTACCTGGCAAAAATCTTACTTGCTACCAAATTGAATAAAGAGAAGCTTAAAAAAGTTCTTGTTTCAGTAAAAAAACATTTCAGATCTAGGGGTTTATATTTTTTTACTGAAATAGGATATCAGTAGCACAAATATAAAGACTTAATATCTTAAGAACTTGCTAACAATCATAAAAAACTCCTAACATCATTTTTTTGTTTTAACACATGTTTACAATCACTTTAAGTAAAATGAAACTTAGTCGCTCAATGTTAGTATGATACAAATATTCTCATCATACTGACACAGAAACATCATTTTCTGTTCCTTTTTGATGGCTTGAAAGGTACCCGTTGCCGATACCAGCCCAGAAAAAAACTTTCCGGCCTAGGCCAGAAAGATTTCCGGACTATGATTACATAAAAAAGAAGTAAACAATCAGCTGATTTGCAGCAAACCGATGTTTAGTGCATGTTTAAAGATTACTTTTTAGAGGAATGTAGTGGCAGCACTGGCAGCAGTAGCAAATGTTAGTTAGTTTATTATAGGTTAGGCCTGCAGAATTGAGAAACATAGTGAGTGGTTAATGCAAGGAATGTGTTATGAACATGTTTTTTCTGAGTAGTATTACAAAAAGTATCGTAGGCTACATGGCCAGTAAGTTTTATCTTACTCGCACCCTCGCCTGCGGCTCGCGTGGGAACTATCATGCTCATCCGCCGAAACAGTACTTTCCAGCCTAGTAACATAATCTACTATTTGGTTACTATCAGAACAATAGTTGTAGTAATAAAAACATATTTATAAGTTGTAAAAGGAAAGCAGTCAACTTCTTCAAATTATGTTACTATAGTGTCTCATTTATTTTTTCTAAGTGTACAATCAAATGCAAGAGTGTTGGAGTTATTGGATTAAGTAATCATACAAAAGCTGGAAGCTTGAATATGGATCCAAAAGTCAAAAGGCTTTAAAACAGATCGTCACAAAAATTCACTTAAGGTAAACTATGAATACAATATGATGTTTCCCAACCCTTGAAACTGTCTCTTCCACTCCATCCAATGTTGTGTGTGCATTCTGCCTGCAAAACCATAACTCAAAATCATGCTTTGCACATATGTGGTTGGTCCATTGTGAAAAAAACATAACAGTTTGAAACTGGTTATTGTAATGGGATTTTGAAATAGAATTTACATACAGTGCATGAGGTATACCGCTTGAAAATATTTAGGTTTTCTCCTAATCCTCTTCCCTGTCTAAAGCTACTGGATGTATCTTGGATAAAATATTCTATTTCTTTTGATTTTTCATGAGCCTATCTTTTGCAGATTGCGTATAGGGAGTTGAAACCTCATCCATCAGCCGACATGGAGAGAAGAAGAGATCAGCGAAAAAAACACAAAGTTTCGTAGTACAGTCAGAGTCTTCGGAGCCCACGTAGCTTGTAAATATTAGAATTTTATATTTAACTCCCAATGTGTTTCCATCCATACCTATAAAAACCTAGAAAGATTGAAGGCTTATTCAGGTAGGTATTGATAATATTAAATTAGTTTCTCAATTATGAAATTACAATTAATTACAGTAATATCCGGTCTAACTAAATCTGAACTCAACTTGTACGCCGATGTGAAATTCAGGATATCAGGATGCAATATACTTAAAACTCAGGAGTACCAACAAAAATATCCATAGTTAGCGAATTAGTCCCCAAGAAATATCTCGAGCTAGGAAAAAAGTAGTTTAGCTTGTAATTTAAAGCTTGAGTACCAAGGACAGAAGGGAAAATATCATAAATGTCAGATATTACCTGTTATTTACTGTGTCATTGTAATTACTACAATGGTATTTTATTCAAATCGATAAATTAGAGTTGATAAATTACATAATGCCTGTATTTTTACCCATTCTATTGACTTTGAATTTTGACAATGTCCCCCAAACAGCAATGTGACGAACATAATAAAAAATACAGTGGCAACAGCGGTTCGCTTTTTAGACACACAGTGATGACTCCTAATATAACATAGAGTTAAGATTAGTAATTTTCCCTAAATCAGCTTGTCAGGATGGTTCAGGATCTAGAGGTTCTTGTCCTATGAAACCGGATAATACTGCAATTTTTATTTATATCCTCTAACCACAACAATTTCAATCTTTAACTGAATTGATACTTTTTAAAGTAAGTACAAATCAAGGCGTTTTAGCATTCCTAATTTGTTTTATTGCCTTTTTTTACAACTTGTAAAGCAATTTTGTCAATTATTAAAACTACCTATATATTTTATTTTCTTATTTGGTTCGGAGTACAGGTTTGCTACGCACACGGTGGTCTCCCATTTATGTGAGAAGTGTTTTATACATTGTTATTGTTATAAAATGGTTTTATTAACGTTAGATACTGTTATGTAGTGTGTATATAAATATATGTTTTGTTTTCATAAATTGATTAGATTATCCATTAGTATTAATAGTTCAGGCTTTTAAATGTTGCTTATTTGGAATATATCAATAGTATTTAAGTAATGATAATGTTAGGGGCACAGAACAAAGATATAAAATGTATACAGCTTTTTACAAAGCAATTTTATATGAAGGATTGATGAAAAAAGGCCAGTGAGTTTCAAGGTTTCAAGCGATTGCAAAGTTTGCAAAAGTCCAATGAATAACATAAAAGTCACCATTGCCAGGACTAATTTGAAACAAATACAGTTTAAGTTGTTGAACTTGAGTGTTGTCCTAATTATGAGGGTCGTCCAGAAAGTAACAGACGTTTTATCCCTACATCTAGCCCAGTGATCTCATCTCCGTTACTGGTAGTGCGGCCTAAACCTCCACTCCTGGTCTCAATCTGAGCCAAGTCTTGTTGCCGGCCGACCATGCGTTTCATTCTTACAGCGTTTTAATGTGGTGGTGTCTTTTGAAAATCTCCGCCAAATTTATTTGACCTAATAATGTTGCTTCTTCAGTTCCTTACCATTTGCAAACACTTTCCTGCCCAAAGATTCCCTTCACCTTGAAAAAAGGTAATCAATTAAGACCAGGCATGGGCTATACAGGGTTTGTCCGAAAATGTCTCACTTGGGGTGGCAAAGTTCTGTGAAGTTGCTGCTGCTGCGTGGGGCAGGTACCGCGGCGACATGAATCAGCAACACCCTCGCCTGTGATTGGATTTATCCATGTAGCATGTTTCAAATGGCATATCAAGTTATCGTAGGACCTCGCAATAGACTCAGGATTACTTTTTCCTCCTCTAGGCTTAAATTCAACACAGAATAAACTTTTTAGGACGCAAAACACTATTAAAATCACATTACTCGCATTAGACAGGATTTTCAAAGGACTCCGCCATTTTGAAATGCTCTCAGAATGAAATGTGTGGTCGGCAACAAAAAGACTTGGCTCAGATTTGGACCAGGATGTTTAGGCCACACTATCAGTCGTGGAGATGAAACCAGTGGGCTAGAGGTAGGGACAAAACGTCCGTTACTTTCTGAACAACCCTCATGATTTGATTAAAACAAACAACTTCCTAATCCTAGTGAATTACAAATTATCCTGCATTGTACTTAAACCTAGACACTTGTATAAACATTCATATTTAACAATAAATGTGGGTCTACAGAATAGAAAAGGGCTGGATCACCTAATCGCAATATATCGAAATAATTTCTTAAATTCATATATTCTACTTAAAACCTTTTTTAATCCATATTGTAAACGTCCATGGCAGAGTTTCTTTAAAGATTTTCTTATAATTGTTAACTAAAATTAAACTAATCTGATTTTGTATTCTACTGTTTTCTAATGTTTAGATGTGTTTGTAAATCTAAAAAAGCTTCTTATTACTTTTTTAACCAACTTCATTCTTAAACTAATCAAAAATGTTTACACAGTAAGTCAATCAATCCACCTTCTTTCTGAATGTTCAACCGCTACGTTAAGAGTGGCACAAAATTGCCCAATGTTCCAACAAAATATTTTTGCACCAAGCATTGCATAGTTAGAGGTCATTGTGGCTGCATCATATATTTAATTTCGTAAGGTGATTCTTTGCGTCAAAATTGTGGGCGTCTGGAAAGCCGTAGAAAGATGAGAGATGGCTCAAATTAAAGGTCTCTGTTCCTAGATGGCGGGAAAAATACTGAAATTGCTTGAAATTCATCAGAAAAAGAAAAATAACGTAAAATATCTGTCATTTAAAAAGCATTGGGATCTAAAAACGTCTGCTTTGTTTACATAAAACATGTGATGCTGATGCTTTGATTCAAAGACATATGCTAGATGTTGACATATGGTTTTTTTTCAAAAGACAGCTTACTATGCACGTTCAATGTACTATAACAAATACATATTTTAAATTTAATATATTCCGATTTTATAATTATGAATTTGAGCATATTAATAATTTAAAATTGTTCAGTTCGTTTGTTTCGTTTACGTTATGACGATGCCGATTTAATGCTAAATGATCTAACTTATATCTATCTGGGAAATTTTAGCGCCGAAATTGTGGGTGTTCAGCAAGTCGCAGGATGATGAGAGAGGTCTCAAATTGAAGGTATTGATCCCAGAAACTCGGAAAAATACTGAAATTGCTTGAATTTCACCAGAAAATGAGAAATAACGTAAAATATCTGCCATTTCAAAAAGCTTCGGGATCTAAAAACATCTGCTTTGTTCACATTAAAACATTTGTTCTTATACCTGATTTAAAACAACATACCATATATTTTTATATATGGTTTATTTAAAATCCAGCTATTATTTAAATTTGACCAATAAAAGTACATTTAATCTTGAATCTACCAAGAAAAAAGCAGTATTTATTTACGGGCAACCATAAAAACGTGCTGAACGTACGGTAAAAGCCTCAATATTAACTATTTACTTAGTTCGTGGTCTAGAAACCTAACTCCCGTATGAAGTGGAGCCAGAGGCTCCAACGTGGAGCTTGGAGTAACGGGAGACCTTTTCTGATTTCATCCTTACCTTTTTGCCTATTAGGTAAAAATGTAGCCTCAATCGGAGGTTTTTATAAAAAGGACCCTTTTAATGTCCGATATGTTCTGTTGAACCAAGTGGAAACACGACCTTTGTTTAAATTTTTTGACGAAGACTTTCCGTGGGAAATAAATAAAGTGCTGCAATCTGTGGTTAACCTTAAAAAACTTTTTCAAACCATGTCCATATGTTTAATTGCAAACAAAGTGAATTGAGTTTGTTTTGAGATCGACGGATAGCGCCACTGTTCCACAAAATTCGGCCCTTTGTTAAACTGAAGTAACGCCTTTTCTTAAAATTCTCATACGTACAGGATATTTTGACGTACATTCTGTACGTCAAAATATCTTTAATATTACACTTTAAACATTTAAATCCGTCAAAATGTCACCGAGTTGTGAGTGTGAAGGAAACATTAAATATTCAGCATTAAAATTTGTTTTCCTTTTTTAGGGGCTTTTGCCCCTACAATCCACTAGTTATAAATAAAAAAGCAAAAACCTAGATCAATGTAACCTTCTTTTAGTTATGATTTTGCAAGGGGAATCAGTTGGTCTTTACAACCACCCCATTTTGTTTCTTCTTTCATACTCGATCGATTTACTCTCTCAAAACTATGTCTATTAAATTTTACTTCCTAATGTAAAGCATCAATTAAAAGCCTGCATATTAATATTTATGAGTAAAATGTGCCGATTTTAACTTCCTACAACTGAAATGTACATAAGACATTATTGTGATACTGTAGTTAGATTGCTTTAAGTCATTCCTGCTTTTTAATTGTGGCTGTGCAGTAAGAAAGTTTTTACATGATCTCTATACTTTTTTGTTGTGTAAAGGTTTGACGGATTTTAGAATAGTGGCCTAAATGGTTGTTTACTTATTAATATTAATTATATTACATGTTGATGCTAGATATTTTAAATCATGTGCACAATAAACTATCTCTAAAGCTCCAAAAAAATGTAATTATTTTTTACTTGAAAATTACAAAAATGTGAATTTGTTGTCTATATTTTTTAATAGAAAATTATTTATAATTTGGTTATATTTGACAGAGCAGAAACCTTCCTAAAACTAACAACACAAAACACTATAATAAGCTGTCTAGTCAATAAATTGCTTTGTGAAATATTTAATTAATTATTGAATTTTGTGTAGTGTTATTATTCATGATTAAATCTCAAGTCCTAAATTACATTATTTTTACCATTAGGGTATTATATCTTTAAGCAGCTTCATTGAGAAAAAGCTTCATTCAATGAGCTATCCAAACTAATCTAAAACACATAAGAACATTGGTCATTAAACATATGCAGACAGAATAACCAAAATTCCTATTTTGGTCACTACTTATCTACTTGATACTTGTCTGTTGTATTAAAATTACTTTGATGATAGTCCTAATTTCAGAAAAATAATCTGAACTTTCAGATAGACCGTGGATTTCAGGGAAAACTTTTTTCCATTGTATGATTGTATTTCAAAGGAAAAATCTTGAGTAAACAAGAATGAATTTCAAGTTTTGCAATTATTTAAATTGCTCATGAATTAAACATAAAGTAACATTTGATTGAATTTGGATCCTTTCTCTGTTACTAATACCAGTAACTATACTTTTAAAACAAACAATAAGAAAAAGAATAATGTTTTCCCTTTTAGTTGAATTTAACATCTTAAAACAAGAATAACCACATTTCAGATAAACTTTTTTTAAATTGTGTTTAACCCATTTAGTTTTAAAAGTGATTTGCAAAACTATTTGCTGAAAAGAATCATGTCCATTGATGATTTAAAACCAATTAATGTTCATACCCAATTTGAGAGATAGATAAAAAAGGGAAAATATTATTTCTTCTAAATCTTTTCCTTGTTTTTGAATCCGTCCATTAATAGTTGTTAAGATTGATACGATAACTTTTAGTTCATGATTTTGTAAAATACAGTAAAACCTCTATTAACCATTCCTCTGGGGGCAAGTATAGTGATTGATAAGAGAATAGGCTGACAAAGAAAATTCAGTAACATGTTTAGACATGATTAAATTTGTTTAGGGAACAATTCAATTGAGGGTTGCTCTTCTACAGGTGCCTGGAGGAATAAATGAAACTAAATAAAATACCAACATAAACAATTGATAATTTACATTTTTTATCCTAATAATTTTGCAATGGATACAAGTACTATCAGACCTAACTCAACATAAAAAACCAAACCCAACGTTTATCTCTTCAAGAAAACTCAACAGTGTTTTCTTCAATGTTTAAAATATTTTCACAAAGAAAACAGTAGTTAATGGTACCATTTAGACTTTCTGTCATCTTCCAAACAAAATACTGTACCATGTAAATGAAATTTAAACCCAATGTAGTAAAAACATAAATGTATATTATTACGGTTGTAATAAGTCAGCTTAGTCAATTCTGAAATCTTTATGTCGAGATATAACAATATAAACTTTGACCAATTATTTCTATTGAATTATTCCACCAAGTGTCTGCGGAGGTGTAGCCGAATTGAGGTTTAAACCTCACTAAAATTAATACTGTAAGTATATTTTGGCTGTGGATATCACAGATTGGTGGCTGTAGGATTGGTGGTTATTAGAGGGTTTTCGGAATCTACTTTCTGAACTTATAATTTATTATATCTCCAGTTTGAACTAATTATAATGTAAAACTCAAAATGGCTATCAGAGAAATCTGTGTAATTAATGCAAGGATAGCAGCCTTTTTCAATATTTGTATAGTTGTGTAATCTTCTTTTAAGAACTAACTCTTCTTGCTGTTCCAATTCAAAATATTGTTGTACTTAAAATTTATGGATTTCTTTAGTTTTAATATTGTATGAATTACTGAATATAAGAAACACCAATGTACTGAAAATCATAAATATTTATAATATTTGTACCCATTGTAACATATGTAGTGTTTTGTAAAATCAAATTGTGCTCCGTTGGTTTGTGACTTCTAATGCTATGTAGACAAAATCTAGTGGTTTCTCATTATCAAATATCAGTGTAAAGAAACTACATTTCGATTAATGTATTTCATTTTTGTCCAGCTTGGAAATGTTTTTATACCATTTTAATAAAGCCATGTTAAGAACTCAAGTGTTTATTAATCACCTTATTTTTTTATACAGTTAATAACAATCTGTTACAAATTGAAAAAAATACAGACACAATTTTAATTTTTTTCAATTTACTATATATATCACAGAAACATACAGCTAAAAGTGACAGGTTTGAATCAAGTCTTTTCGAAACTGAAGATATTCCTTGTGTAGGCAGACTCCCCGATGAAGGCAGCCAAGCGACTTATTGCCATCGGATCAGGTTCCAATAGGATGTCTTCTTCTGGTTCCAAACCAGTAGCAGGAACTGAAGAATGTGGTTTAAGAGAGATCAGAGAATGGAGGGACATTAATATTTATAAGAAAAAAGCTAGCTTCATCTGACCACATTTTATCACATTATTTAATTTTCATTTATATATTTTAAAATTCGTATGTTCTTTCATTTATGAACAACTAGTAGATTTTTAAAGAATTTTTAAAAACAAAAACCGTTTCCTGATTTTAATTTCTATTATGAAATTACGGTGCTCTAGACTACGTATTGTAAAACTGTGATAATATCTTTAGAGTTTTTAAAAGTAGGTAAAAATAAAATCATTTCCTGATTTCTATCTTGAAATTACAGTTATGTACTATATAATGGGCAACTGTGATGATATCCTTCGAGAGATTTTTCATTGTTGTTCACACTAGTTGAAATCTCAAGTTTTTCTGCCATCTGTTAAATGATTCAGCATACTATACATAAAAAGTTTCCAAGGAGCTACTAGTACCTAACACAAAATTGTTTTTAAATCAAATTGATTGGTTGCTGGTGGGGAGAATAACAAATCTTTAACCTTCTTATGAAAACCATTAGAACCAATGAAAACCAATAGGCGAATTGAGTTTTTAAGCAAGCAAGCTGATCCTGAGCTCATTTGACGTTATGTTTAAAAATTACCTGGCATGTTAAAAATCTTGAACTTGTCTAGCTAGTTGAACTTTTTTCCAATGACAAAAATTTACAATTTTTTGTGGAAAATACATTTAGATAATGAGTTTAAAAAGAGAATATTTTCTAAATAAATATAAATATTCAAAAGAACATTTTCTCATACCAAGAAGTAATACAAAACGAATCAGTATTTTAACAGACTTCTCTACCTTCAGGATCTGGATGATATAAATAATCTTTTGTTTTTAAATCTAAATTTCATTGTTCTGGAAATGTTACATTAATATTAATTTGAGCCAACTTTAATTGTTAATTGACTAATGCTACATACCTGTAAACACCTCTGTTGGCTTTGAGAATAATGTGCATTTGTGAGATTGGCTCATGGCAAGAATTTTCAGACATTTCAGTTGCTCCAACATCTGAACAATAAAGATAATAAATCTATTAATCATCAATACCTTGCACCATGCATCTTATCCTGATGGCAACTATACTGTAATGAAAAAAAAATAACAAAGCTAAACATTTTAGGTGGGCCTAATACAAATTAGAACGATGTATTTAATGGAATGAGTTGTATAGAAATTTGAGATATGAGCTGATTATTTTTTTAACTAATCTCAATTTTACATGATTGGTATTTTAATAAAAGGTCAACATCAACTTTTTAAGAAGAAACATTCTGTTTTATTAACCAAAATATAAAAAAGTAAAAAAATTTAGAATCTTAGTAAATACTAAACAAAACTATTGTATAGTAGTAAGCTTCTCAATCTAACTTTTGAACACTTAAGAGTTCATTGGTTAGGGTTGTATTAGACTACTCATGGCTTATATTAAATGTAAAGAAAATTATACATATAAAAATTAAAGAGTAAACAGCATAATGTGTCAATCAAAGACTACTAAAACAATTAACTATTTCTGCAATTAGGAAAAAGCTGATGTTTTTTTCACTATTCCTTTTCAAATTGAACTATGTACACTCATGGCTGTACATAAATTCCACCAAAGAAAGTCAGTGTTTGAGTGTTTTCTTCAACAAAAGCCTACAATGAAAGATTCAGGCATATGAAAGACTATTATAAAGATAATAAAAAAAATTGTTGCATGAGAGTATCAGCCTGACCTCGACCAGTTCCCTCGTGTGGTGGGGCTGGAAGGCAGGAGTGAAGCGCTCCTGGACGTTCTTGAGAGAGCAGAGAGGGTAGATCATGACGTGGCCGAGGACCGAGGTGAGGAACTTGTCCAGCACTCGCCGGTTCAGCGTCCCGTTGATCCTGATCCATGGCCGCACGCACACTCGCAGGTTGCACTTGGCTCTGGAAATCACCATTTGAGGATGTGTTGAATGATGACTCATTTAGACCCTACCTTCTTCATCTATATATACTTAATTACGTGAGGGAAATTTTTGCACAAAAACTGTGGGTGTTTAGCATATTGTAGGATGAAGGGAGGGGGCTTAAATTGAAGGTCTTGATGCCTGGGGCTCAGTAAAAATCATAAACATCCTTAAACTTGTGAAATGAGAAATAACATAAAATGTCTACAATTTAAAAAGTCTTGGGACCTAAAAACGTCTGTTTTGTTTACATTAAAACCTGTGGTTCTGATGGTTGATTCAAAATTGTATGCTAGCTATTAGGGGTGTGCGAATAGTGATTTTTGAACTCGAGCTTTTTCGAGCCGAGCTTTTTAACAATCACCAAATTATTAAAAGAAATTATGAAGCTCGATTTTAATTTTAAAAGATACAATAGACTAATGTTTGCATACCTTAAGTAACCGCCAGCTCAAAAATAGAAAGCTTATCTCCAAAACAAGTTAATTATCTGATAGGTTCATCAGTAGTAGAACCTCGATTAACCGTCACTCTTTTATCCGTCACTCTCTGTTATCCGTCACTGCCTCCTGGCTCGTAATATGTTGTAAATTGGCGTCGGGCAAAGCACGGAAGAAAGTGCAAGCGCTATTGTGATCGAACGCGACAGTCCGCGGCTAATGACCTTGAGTTTCCGACGAAAGTCACCACTCCCACGCAAGGAGTGATATGGGGGTGAGCGAATTATTTATACTCATTGGCATGTTGATTTTTATGGTTATACGGCACGCCTCGTAGTTCAGCGTGTTTGCTGTTACACAGTGTGTAGCTAGATACGTACTGTGAATCAACTGCAGTACAGTAACAGTTGATTGTTAACGACTGCTGAAAAACGAAAACGAGTCGTACTAGGGCTTGACCAAAAGATCGAAATTATTAAATGTTTAAGGAAGGGCGAAACAGCTACATGTATCGCGCTGATGAATGGTGCTGGCGGACACATTTAAAAGATTACGGACTACATTTTAATTTGAGGTTATGTAATTCACTTACGAACACTTAATGGGCACAACATACTGTTTAGAAGGTCTGCCTTTACCATTGAGTGAATGTAATTTAAATATAAATATGTATTATCCACTTATACAGGGTTTAATTTCTTCCAAAATATTTAAAATCTACGTATTAAACAGGTTTATAGCTAAATTTCTGTTATCCGTCTATTCTCTTAACCGTCACACTCCCGGTCCCAAGAGTGACGGTTAATCGAGGTTCTACTGTATTTTGTATTACAGTAGTTACATAAAATTAATCAAACTGGCTCAAAAAATAATTTATGAAGAAAAATACCAAATTTAAAATCTGCATTTATCTACATTATTATATTTAAGTAATAACCAATCCCACAATACTTCACTTTAAAATAAATAATTAAAATTACATAATTAAACTAGTTACATATAGGTACTACAAAATTTAATTTCAAGAGTAGAAAGGAGTTGAAAGGTTTTAAAATAGTTATATCTAGTAAAAAAAATCACACATTTACACTTAGTCAAACACAAGATTGATTTTTTTATGTTCACTAAGTAATGATGATAAAAAATTAAATAGCAGTCCCAATTGTGGCAGAATATTCATGGCTAAACTTATTATTTAAGAATATATATATATATATATATATATATATATATATGAATGAAATAATATTTAATAACAACAATAATTTATTGTAATCCTAAAATTAGTTGCATTTCTAAACTTTTTTCAAGAAAATAATGTACAATTAAGAAGAAGAAAGATCACAAATAAATAATGAAGGAATAGAGAAAAAGAAAGAAACAGCTACCTCTCTCACTCTCCTTATCAGTGGCCTCTGAGAGGGGGGGGTGGAGGTTGTTTACTCCAAGCCCATTCCCTGTTTTTTGCTATTGTCTGACTCAGTGTGTGCGTGTGCCAGAGAGCGTGAGTTCATTATCTCCATTAGGAGATAAGGAATCCTTATTACAAAATGCAAAAATACAAACTACTTGTCATACAACTATAAATGATGGCTTATATTTTTTGTCTTATTTTTATAAATCAAATGAGACCAAAATGAAACTTGTACGATATACCGTTTAAGAGATAAGCCTTGTTTTTTGCTTGTTTCTCGTGGGAGGGAAACGCTCTTCCGCTTCCAAGGTCAACTAAATGTAGCTCCGATTTCCGATTTCCGTCTAAATGGAGATCATATTTCTTGTTACCTGTCAATGTCCTTTCCTTATCACTAGGGAATGTTTTTTGCTTGTTTTTCGTGGGAGGGAAACGCTCTTCTGTGTCCAAAAATAGACCGCAATAATTATCTTTCCGATAAGAACTCTCTTATCAAAAGCTCGGCTCGAGTGTCGAGCTTTTTCGAATAAAGTCGAGCCGAGCCGAATACTGAAAAGCTCGACCAGTCGAATACTCGCACACCCCTAATAGCTATTAACATATGGTGGATCTAAAAGCCAGTTCACTAAAGAAGTATTTTGTACTGTAATAAAGCATTGTTTCATTAAAAATTTTATCCATTAAGAGTAGGGGCTTTTAGCCTCTTCAAGCCACTAGTCAGGTTAAAAGCGTAGCTTCAAACAAAAGATTATCTTGGTCAAATAAATAGAAAAGTTATCTTCTTTTTAGATTAATCAGTTTGAAAAATTTAACCGACAAACTAGATCTACAACACAAATTTATCTCTTATTTTCTTATGTGATCAAAAAAGCTAATTTATTTCCCATCGCTGGTGGCAGTATGTAAAATAGCCATGTTATGGATAGCTTTGACATCTTATTCGCAATAAGGTTAAGGTATATGACTAAAATCTTTTTTTGCTCATAAAAGAACTATCCCTTTCCATTCTCTTGCAGTTTGCCTTTTTTACCCCCGTAGTACTAAATTTTATTGAAACAACTTTATGGTGGCTATTATTATACTGAACTAAATTATATTTACATTATTAGTAACTTTGAGTGATTTTGATTAAAAACTGAGGGAAATATAGGATGTAACTATTCCAAAGCACTGTACTGTATATGTTTTTATACTTAATAATGAGATTTTGAAAGCCTCCAATGAATTTTCTTTGTGCACGGAGGAGATAATAGGTATTGTGAATGACGATGAAATCAAGGCTTTCTTTGTCGTGATGACTAATGAATAAAAGAACAATGATTACAGAGCTTAGGACAAAAATAAAATACCAAACAGTCTTATCTAAATATCAAGTAATGTAACAACTTTCTGAAACAAAAAAAAAGGTGACTGAAAAGTTGTTTACTTACTTGGAATCAAACTGGGCAGCCTTCTTTGTCTTTCTGCAAGCTCCAGTCAGCAGTTTGGCAGCAGACTTTTTCAAATTTTTGCCAGGCTCAGCTACAGATTCGGAAGTACGGGAAGTAGTCGACCTTCTAGGGCGAGAGGAAAGGGAAACTGTGCTCGTAGAGGGTTGTGGGGAGAGAGGAGGGGGGAGGGCAGAGGTGGAGGGAGTGGGCTCTACTTGGAGAGAAGGGGGGTGAGAAGGGACATCACTGGGGGTGAAATCTTGAGGAGATAGCGGGGGAGGGGATGAGTCCTCGACAGCATAGCAGTCGGGCATCTCTGAATCATCCTCGTGTTGGTCATCCTGGTCTGTCTTGGTGGATTCTACCTCTGAAACATACATCACTTAGAAATTCTAAACCATACTAAAAACTAATCGCAAACAACTTTCAAATGTCTGTAAGCTGAGACGAATGTATATCGTTAAATTCAAGTAAAGCGCCAGGAAATACATCAGTGAAATGATTTCAGACTTGCATAGCCTAACTAATGTTATATCAAACTCCCCTCAGTAAAATGGAAACAAATTAGAACAATGTTAGAAAAATATTAAAATATTGGCATTTACATTATCTTTTCATTCATAAAAACATTCACGTTTTCACTCAGTTGTGATAAAGATCTTTTTAAATGTGGATATCTGCCTTGCTTAAGCGACAAATGATAAATCTTTAAAGAAAGAATTTAACAAATTATTACATGGTGTAACCAGATTAATTGGTTGCATCTCATTGCATTTTTGCATGGAATTGTTCAGAAAATACTTATATATTTTATAAACAAGCAGCAACACCACAAAAATTATTATAAGGATAAGAAATTAATTTAATAATTTTAGACTCTGTTTAAAACAAATGTGCAAGATATGAGAACTAAGGTTTGCATAAAGAACACTAAATACCCCCGTTGCAGCAGACCTGCATACTCAGCGAATTTCAAATGCAAAACAACATATTTCGATCCAACATAGCGAGATTTGACTTGTTTTTGTAAGCCCCATAAGAATAACATGGGGAATGAGTATGCAGGTTTGCTGCTACGGGTATATTAAAACTGGGTGGTTTTAATTCAATATTTAGTAGATCTGACCTAGAAGAAGCCATTTACCAAGTTTTACAAAGATATGTTGAGAAATAAGTGAGATATAGAATTTTTCTTATTTCCCCATAAGGTTAACATTGGGGCAACGTACTGTGTTTACCACTTTCAATATTTCGGAAACCAATGGATATAGAGCAGTGATTCAAAATACTAAATTGTTTGTTTTTTTGAGCTGAGTTCAATGGTGCTAACAAAAATTTGATAATTTTTATTTTTATATGGAAAAAATACAAAAAACCCATTTTTGGGGGGGTTTACCCCCTTTACCCCCCCTTCTGGTAGTCCGATTGGGCTGGTTAACGAACTCGTCCGAATAATTACTACTTTACACGTCCATGCCAAATTTCATTAAGATCGGACCATTTTTACGCAAATTATCGTGCTTAAAGACATATATAGTATATAGTAGTAATTTCTCTTCAATTTCAAGTTTCAAAAATTTATTAATTTTCGTTTAACTAGTAAACTTAATAAACTTGATAAATATAAGGTGTATAAATATGTACAATATAAAAAATATAAAAAGAAATTATAACCTCTATATATCTATCTATATATATATATATATATATATATATATATATAGATATATAAATATACAGGGTGTCCAACTTACCTGTGCCACCATTGGTATTTCAGAAACTATTGGATTTAGAGAAAAGTTTAAATAGGGAACTTCATCTACATTTTTAAGACATTTAAAAATATGAATTCCATTTTCTTCTAAATGGCCGCCATTTTCCAATATAGCGGACAACTTTGATTTTTCTTATGGAACACCCTATATTTTATGGCGTATTTGAGCTCTACGCTTAATTTTAAGAACTTTTTATTCTTTAACATTTTTTCCTAAACCCTCAAAGGAAATATCAGCAGTTGAAGTTTGATTTTTCCCCATTTGAAACGAATTGTGTCCATTTTAACTGTGCCATCCCATGAAATCCTTATGGAGTACACAACTATTCAAGATTTTTTATTTCCATGAGTGAATCTCGGCTAAAAACTATTTCTATGATTGAATTTTAACTAAAATCACATTTTAAAGCACTATTGTTCTTTGGTATTTTTTAATTAACCCAACCGTGATGATATACTGAGTACCAACAATAACAAAATGCATTTCTTATGGGGAAATATCAAATTTTAACGGCTTATATCTCGTTAACCATTGGGTTTAGGAAAAAATGTCAAAGAATAAAAAGTTCTTAAAATTAAGCGTAAAATTAAAATACGCCATAAAATACAGGGTGTTCCATAATAAAAATCAAAGTTGTCCGCCATATTGGAAAATGGCGGCCATTTAGAAGAAAATGGAATTCATATTTTTAAATGTCTTAAAAAAGTAGGTGAAGTCCCCCGTTTAAAGTTTTCTCTAAATCCAATAGTTTCTGAAATACCAATGGTGGCACAGTTAAGTTGGACACCCTGTATATATATAGATATATATATATATTTATTTATTTAAGAAAATGAACAAATCGTGATTTCGGCATCTGGGGACCTCAAAAAGAAAAGTTATGATGGTCTCGGGCTTGGTCTTACCATGAGACCTACCGTAACAGCTTCTTCCCTATACGGGAAATTCGCTAAAAATTAACTTTCTTGCATATTACATGAACATATTTCTATTTTCAGACATTTATTGTTTCCCAAATACAGCATTAAAAAGCTGGAGGGCAGAAAATGTCTTTAAAGGTGGTGGGATGGTAATCTAGCTCAAGGAAAATTTTGGCTGCAAAGAAAAATGTTCGTTAACTTTCTTTACAAATTTCAAAAATACTAAAGACAACAAATTGGTTAATTGATGGGTGAGAACAGGATAACACAAGAGAAATACAACCACAGTGAGTTGGAAAGTCATGTGTTTCCTCTCAAAAATATTCTTTAAACACATATTTTCAGATTTTTTATCTATTTCCAAAAGTTCACTAAAAACAACAACACTTTCCTGGGAATTATTTCCTTGTCATTTATGATAGGTGGGTTTCTATATTTTTAATTTTATTTACTGAGCGACACAGTGAGCGACTGTTTATTTACCGTCAGGCTGAACGTTCTCGCCGACATTCATGATGGCTGCGCGGCACCGCCCGGGCATGCCCTCGCGCTCCAGCCGCAGCAGCCGGTACGAGTGGATGACCCACGGCCGGTAGTGCTCGGCATGGACCAGGCGGGTCGTGTTGACGCCACAGCGCAGCACCAGCTGGGAGTCCACCAGCCCCCGCGCCACAGCCGCCACACCACCGTCCGCGCCGTACCGTTCCTGGGGACAGACACAACAGTCAGCGGCCGGTAGTGCTCGGCGTGGACCAGGCGGGTCGTGTTGACACCTCAGCGCAGCACCAGCTGAAAGTCCACCAGCCCCCGCGCCACGGCCGCCACACCACCGTCCGCGCCGTACCGTTCCTGGGGACAGACACAACGGTCAGCAGCCGGTAGTGCTTGGCGTGGACCAGGCGGGTCGTGTTACGCCACAGCGCAGCACCAGCTGGGAGTCCACCAGCCATCACTGAGTCATTTGAAAAATTACATTTTCCAGCATTTATTGAGGAGTAAGCTGAACACCAAAGGTAATTTTTAATTTTAGTCCATGAAACCCTCTCGGGCAGCCTTCAAAATATTATTATTTAATTTGTTGGACTTTTCCTATCGCTTCTAGTGTTTAAATCACACTACGTTTTGAGAGGTATTCAAATTCAAATTCATTTATTTTTTCACAATAATCAATTACATAAAACGTACAATGTTGAGGAGTGAAAAAAGGTCCCTGTGAAGCAATGCTTGAGAGCAGGGACCGAGTCGCTATTCTATAGGCACAGCCTTTGAGAATGTCCATCGCAAAGTTCCATTTAACGCCAAAGCACAACACTATTACAAAATTAAACAACAGGGAATAAATAAACCTCTAAATATGTACCAGATGTGAAAAAAATGTATAAAAGAAAAAAAATGTGCTTCCAACGTGCTAGCAAAACATGCAGCATGTACAGAACTAAACCAACGATAGGAAATTATTCATTACAAAATCACAAAAATAGAGCTCCTGGCAGGCAAAACGCACCATTCATACCGTCACAAATTTTTCTGTATCATACATCGTTCATCCAATCCACAGACACACTCACACATACACACATACTCACTTACACAAGCATTCACACACACACACTCCCGTCCACATGCATTCCCAGTTTCCACATGCAAATGAACGCGTCACCATACACTCACAGATACATACACAGACGTAACTTACTCAAACCATCTATCTACTTCCTTCATGCACAAGTTATGTATACTTCGAGGCAAGAAGACGGTAAATCTCGGCCCGACCAATACTAATTAACCAGTCATTTATGTGTTTTTTATAAGTTGATATTTTACAGGGGGTGGGATGTTTTAGGTTGCCGGGTAATTTTGAAAATACGATATTAGCAATGTAGAAAGAATTGGTTGTATTAATACTCTTATTTAACCGTGGTGTAGTGATACCTGTATTAACATTATACCGGGTAGCATAGCTGTGAGTGGAGGTAGAGATAATTTCAGACTTATTTTTGAAAATGTAAAGAATGAGTGATCTGATAAACAACTGAGAAATATCAAAAACTTTAAATTCGTCCAAAAGCATATCAGACGGATATCTGCGAGGTTTCTGAAGAGCCACTTTAATAATTGACTTTTGAATTACAAACAACGGCTGGAGAATGCTGCGATATCCTCCACCCCAGGCCAGTATACCGTATTGAAGGATAGACTGAACGTAGGCAAAGTAGACGGTCCTCAATAGATCAAAAGGTAATATTTTACTAACTACTGAAAAAACATAAATAAACTTCCTCAGTTTCTTTTTAACCTCGTGGACATGCGCAGACCATCTAAGGCGGTTGTCGAAAACAACACCTAAGTATTTAAAGGACGACACACACTCAACAGACTCACACGACACACACGCACCCCGGTCACCACAGGTGTGAAGCATCGATCGATAACCATCCGGGTCCCCAACAGATCAAAGAGATATTGCCATGTACTTAGTTTTCTTAAGATTAAATGTAAGACGGTTTTGATAGAACCAGCCTTTGACCAGTCGCAGCCCCCGCTCTGCTGAACCATACACCTCCTCCCAGCTGTCTCCCTCAAATAGAAGAGCAGTGTCATCGGCGTACAGGTAGAGCTTGCCCTTGTCAAGATTTATCTTACCAATGTTATTTATATAGGTCAAAAATAAAGCCGGGCCAAGTGTGCTACCTTGAATAACTCCAAAATCAATTCGTTCCAGTGAACTATCTTGACCCAGAATTGAAACAACTTGATGTCTGTTACTTAGATAGCTTTCAAACCAGTCATATGACAAACCACTTACACCAAGATGAACAAGTTTCTTCAAAAATAGACCGCGATCAACAGTATCAAAAGCTTTTGCCAGATCCACAAAAATGACGATAATTTTTTTATTACGACCGATTGCATCATGGATGTTATTTGTTAGATTAAACAGTGTGTCATTGAGAGATTTATCACGTCTGAATCCGAATTGTTGCTGGGACAAAATGTTATTATTCAACAAATAGTTTTCGAATTGGATTTTAACGCACTTATCCAGGATTTTAGCGAGCACATTTGCAAGAGTTATAGGCCTAAAGTTGACAAACAAATTCTTTGCTCCGCTTTTATAAATCGGGATTACTTTTCCATTTTGAAGGACTCTGGATAGATTCCCTGCCTAATACTACAATTAGTTATGTGCAAAACGGGGTCCTTAAGAAACGCAAAATTGTTTTTAATGAGTGAGGCAGGAATTTGATCAATACCCGGTGCCGAGCCCCCTCTAAGGCTCTGCACTACCGACTCCAACATCTCCTCTGACACAGGCCACAGCTGGAAGGAGGCGTCGACCCCGAACTGCGCGTCATCGACCACACACTCCGCAACAGCCGGAACAGCACGGGCCAGGTCCGCTCCCACCGACACGTAGTATTTGTTGAACGAATCAGCGACTCCCACAATATCCCCTTCATTACCTTCCTTTTCATTGTCCAAAAAATGACTGATAGGAAAACCGCTTTTTTGTTTTTTCGTACCAGTTAGATCCCCTCTTGAAACTCCTCTTGTTTTCAAGTGACCCTACTTAAAGTTACATTAACCTACTTATTTTTATTTAATCTACTTTTTTTGGTTTTGTTGTTTTTTTGACATACAATTTTACATTCATCCAACATTCAACAGAAATCTCACTTACACAAAAATCACACAAAACACATTAAACATACTTAATACAGAAAGAAAATTATGAATTAAAAACAAAGTTTTAAAAACATTGTAGTTAAAAGTTGGAACCCTTAATACACAAAGGGGGGGGGGTCCTTAAGATGGACCTTTGCATTTCAAAATGTCCTAATTTCATTACCCTCCTTGCCAGAGTAAGTCACAATACATTGAGTTCAAATTTCAGTATACGTTAATAGGTTTGAAGTAGCTCCACCATACTAAAAGCACACTACGATTCTTTATTCATTACAAACTGTTTCAAAACTGAATTTCATTACAAACTGTTACATTCGTTACTGTTTCATAACTGTTTAAAAAAGGAAAAAAAGAATAAATACTAAAAACGAATTCTAAATAAATACATATTACGTCTGACTTGTATATTTCTTGCCTATTTTGACTAGTTACCTGCCTACGTGAAGGTTTATACCTATGTATGGCGTTATGTAACATTATCTGAAAATAAAAATAATAAAATAAAAGGTAATAATTTTCGCCACAAAAATCAATTATTGTAAATAAATGTGAAGACCTGATATTTTACAACCCAGTTAAAAAAAAACTTTTTCCTCCACCTAAGATCTACAGTTGTCTTTTAGTCCCAGGAATAGAATACTAAAGTACTAGTTTATACTCCATGGGATTTACTTACTTACTTTTAGTCCCATGGGACTAAAAGTAATCTCATAAGAAATACATGGGAAGAAATCCGGCAACGTCGCGGTGGACAGTGAGAACATGGCAACATTGTCGATTTTAATTCGTTTCTCTATGTTGAAGAGAATGTCACAGCATCCGAGCTTCCGTTTCCGTTGTCCTCAGGACAGCGTATCCATTTTGAGTTTGCTGTAGTTTAGGCTATATTCCTGCATTTTTGTGAACAAATAAGTTAGGCCTAGAGTATTTTTTAAAGAAGAGTGTGAATAAAATGGTTAAAATTAAAGCCTAAATACCTTGCATATTTATTTATATAGGCTATGTGATTGTAATGCAGTTTGTTGAAGCAAAGGATCATCTGAAGGTAAAGTTACAGTGTTATACCTAGTTTTTGTTAATGGTGTAGGTTGAGGAAAAATTTTGTGTGTATCACGGGACTAAAGTACTTTAGTCCCTAGATGCACAAATAACTGATTCTGTTTGAATATTTTTACAATTTGGAACCTCACCTTATGAACCAGCATTGAATTTTGTTCTGGAAATGTTTTGAGTGGTCACAAAAGTGTTTTCAAAAAAATCACAACTTTTTTAATATCTCCAGAAGCAAAAGGACTGCAAAGTACCATGTTTATTGAAAAACCGTGGTTCAGTCAACATTTTAAACACAGTTATCAATTCGTTGCTACCATACTCATCACACAAAAGCTTAAACAAATCGTCGTTGTTTCACTGCAATTTTTCCAAGACAACTTAAATTTAAACAATCAAGTAAAACCTTACCCTTAATTCGTTATGAGTGAGTCCCATTTCTTTCTTAGACTTGATCAACTGTTCAATTTCCGCCACCAGGTCTTGCTTTACTCTGAGAACTTCGCTAATTTCCTTGATCGTATCACTAATAGGTAAGTTTCTGCCAGGGAAGATTGCTAGTCTGCAATTAGAAGAAATGGTTTAAAAGTTATAAGAAGGAGTGAAACTTTTGCTTTAATAACATATACTCAGTGGAAACTGATTGCCTTATAACAGTTTTTTTACATATTAATATCATGTATCCATAAAAGTACAGTTGACATGTCCACATCAAGTTCTATAAGATGTTGTTTTTATTATGCTGAAAATTAATATTAAAATAGCATTTCTGCAGTTTAGTTACTTAACAATGAGAAAAGCAATTTTTTAATGGCTACAGTACAATTTCTTATTCATTTCTCAGTAGCAAGAAGTGATTAGATTCAAACAAAATTGTGTGAAATTCACTAAAGGTTTCAGAGAGGAACTATAAATCAATTTCTTTACGAACCTCTTAATTTTGCTGAGCAAACCTTCTTTTACTGTTGCAGACAACGGTATCAAGTCTTCAGGCATTTCCTCATTTTCTTTCAACTGGTACTTGAAGCGGCAGAAAACCTAAAAATTTATTGATATCAGCTTCTTGTCATAAACAAAACCATTTTAGCATTGTATAATAACACACCTGTTGTCATATGTATTAACATTTAAAACCTACCGTGTATGGAGGCAGGAAGACAGTTATGGACAAATTATGAAAAAGGTTTGAAACTCCACAGAAACCTTATGAATTTAAACAAGGTACTGTACTTGTTGAACCATTTACAACTCTATTTTTTTACACTTTACTAACAAAATACACAAAGGTAATAGATATAAAATTTTTTAATGTTTCCTTGGACAGGTTTTAATATTTTCTGATTTCCTCTGAGAAAAAAATATATATTTCAGAGCCAGGAATCATATGTTTATTATGAACCTCATACCCGGGAAGCGTTGACAACGAAGAAGTCGTGCGCGTGCTGTATCTCGCGCGGCTCCATGGTCTTGTCGCACTCACACTCCTCGCGCGTGAGGTACAGCGCGATCCTGGTCGCCGCCTTGGCCAGCGTGTTCTGTGCGGGCGCCGCCAGCTCTTCCTCCATGGCGTCACTCCTGCACAGCACATGCCAATGATATACAAGCCCTGTGGTTGAGCTACTTGGAGGTCATGGATTGTGGATGGTTACAAGCAATGGCTTGAGGGTGCAATGTTCCCTGGTAGGGATTAACATCCGCTCCAGTTAATATTACGTTCATCCATAACACCAGCCTCATAATTAGACCAATTTGTAATTCATTTGTGAAATTGTGGTTCGGATCCCATGTTAAACTGTAGGTCCCTTCGTTTTCATTGGCTGTTGGGGTATTCATTAATAGTCCTGTCTAAGGAACATGTCGACCTTAGTAGGAAACAAGACTACAAGATTGCGCTACAGTTATCCTACACTCATCTGTCATTCATACTTGGCTTAAAATACCCACCAAGTCGCCATATCATAAGAGTATCTAAAGTATACCAACATAAACTACAATGTACATTGTACAACGGAGCATGGGTAATGAAACAAACTTAGCTTGATGTAAGAGTTGAAAGGTATTTCCAGTTTGACAGACTTTACTAAGCATGTCATCTTTCCTAGGATAAGATAAGCTTAAGAAATGAAGTCCAGAAAATGGCTCAAAGGAAATGGCTCATGAATAATTACATTTTACACAATAATTGTCAGGATTTCCATTCATTTGAATACATAATTTTTCATGCCATCTGTAAATCACAAGTATATAACATATGTAGCACCAACTATTTGGGTGTTTGTGTTTACCAGAGGTCAGTGGCGAGGCGTGAAGTTTTTGCTAGGTCATCGCATATTATTTCTACAATAATGAAAGAGAGCAAATTTAAGGAAATAAAGTAAAAAATCACAAAATTATTTATGATTTATAATATAAAAACATATATTAGGCCTAAGTATTGTTCTTGTTATGTTAATAAATTGTTAGAATTATTGTAACCCACGATAAGACTGGATGTTTCGCTGTTTTTTCATCGTCTGCTTAACTACTACTATTTCTACGACACGACGTAAGCCACCCACGCACTGTTTGGCGTCGTCTGTCAAAGTCAAAAGTGCCGTGCTCAACTACTGTAAAATGTCTTGTGTAGCCTACGACCGATTCCTATCGGAAACAACGACAGACAAATTTGGCAGATTTGGACATGGTCTGCCATTTTGAATTGTTTGAATTCTGTTTGTCGCTTCTCTTCATAACAAAGAGAACTGAACGGTCGTTCTTTTATTTTTTAACTATATCCGCTTCTTTTACCATTATTATTTAATGAACTTGAACTTACATTCATTCCACGAGCGGAGAAAGGTAGAGTAACTTTTGAAATAAGACAAAAACTCAAAACACACCACAGAACACACAGCAATGCATAATTACGTTTATAAATCGCAACTAAGGTCGAGAATTGCATACCGCAATATCACAGACGTCTGTGCTCGCTGTCTACATCGTGTTGTACTACAGAGAAGTAAACATATCTTCTTTCTCTGTGCGTACCACAGAGAAGTATACAATATCATCTTTCTCTGTGGTCGTACCCATAGCCAAACCTCCGCGGAAGCTACCGAGAAGTTACGAGAGCGTCCGACAATCTCCAAAGCCAAAGCCGTTTGAACTGGCGTGTTGCAGCGGGAGTCTAAAGGCGTTGTGATTGGCTGCAGGTTTGGGGGGAGGTATGGGAGGGGGCCTTCTTCGATAGGCCTGGGAGGGGTGTTCCAGAATCGCACAATCAGCGGCTCCGACGCCGACGGCCTAGTCGCTACCGCTACATTGGCAGCGGCCGCGGGGCCACCCCAAGGTAGAGAGTTTGAAGCGGTCGCTTGGGCGGCACCATCGACCATAGAATAATATTAATATTATTCTTTGGTCGCTGGGTGCCACTAGCGATAAATTGATGAGATTTTTGCTGGGAACGAAATTAATTTTTTCTTTCTGGTCATCGCCGAATCCAACGATGACCGCACGCTTCGCCACTACCAGAGGTAAACTTCTGTGAAGAGCGTTGATGTAACTTATAAATTACTAAATTTGCTATTTTCCAAATTTCATTGGAGTAGTAGTATAGTGCTATAAGAACAAGAACATGAATGTGTTGGTGGTAAAGTCCATGAACGTAACTGTATCCAAAAGCAACCAATAACCAAACCAAATGGTACTCACTGATCCTGGGAGTTTGAGTTGTACGCTTCATCAAATATATGGGTCATCGTCACTTGGTCTGGATCTTTGCACTTGGTGAGGATATCTTGGTACCGCTGAAACCAGTTTTAATCATAAAAAATACTGAATCACTAATTTGTCAGAGAAATATTCTTTTAATGTGCTGGATTAATGAATTTTCTTTCACAAATGCTTAATAAAATTTGCCTTTTGTAATTTTACTTGGACAAATACAATTTTACCTGGACAATCCTGGTGTAAGTTTCATCCTTTTGAATCACATTGGGGTCCATCACAATAATTTGGTCTGGGATTTCCAGCTTGAAGTCAATCTGAAAAGAAGTTTTATAAATTGAATTTTTGTGTTTCCTTATGGTTTATTTATTGTATGTCAAATTAACCTTATGAGAAGTAACATTTCAAAATAAACTTTGTTATGTATATTATACTTTGTTATGTATATTATATTATTTTGTTTGCCACCATTAACTATAAATAGTTTAGGATTCTAACAGTATACCAAAAAATAAATCCAAACACACAACACTGGTCGATAAAAGACCAGTACAAAAGCCTAAGAAGTATGAATTTATGTTTACTTTATGGGCTTCATTAATACCTTTAATACCTCTTAAGACCGGGATGCAGCACTGGCTGCGTATTTTAACCGGAATATGAGTGAAGGATGAGTGTAGGGTGAATGTGGCGCGATCTTGTAGTCTTGTTACTGACTTAGGCCGACATGTTCCTTAGAAAGGACTGTTAATTAACAGCCTAGCCTAACAGCCAATGGCAACTAAAGGACCTACATTTTGAGGCGGGATCCAAACCAAAATTTTGCCTGGTTTACAATATACGAGCTGGTCTAATTATGAGGACAGTCCTATGAACATAGTACTCAATAGTGCGGACGTTAATCCCCAGTAGGGAACACCGCATCCACAACCCATCACTCATAACTATCCACAATTTGTGACCTCCAAGTAGCTGGATTATAGGACACGCCACCGTCCCAGTCATTCACTCACTCGGCTCCCCTAAAGTTTAGTTATGAATTATCCCCTAGCGTAGAGTTCAAGGGATGAGGTTTTTGCATCAAATTAAAAAAATTAAACTAGTGGTGTCTCAAAATTTGTTTGCAAAAGTGACATTGCTAAACATGTTGAATGAGCTAGAGACTGACTGTCGAGACTGTCGAGTCACACAGGCTGTACTTAACATATAAGCAGAAGCAATTCAATTACCTTGTCCTGAGTGGCGAACTCGACAACACAGGCAGCTATCCCGCCTTTCGCTGCGACCACCTCCTCGAAGCGCTCTCTGTCCGGTGAGATGTCCATCAACTTATTGTACATCTCTAGACAATCCCCGTACAGCTCGAACTGGTAGCGAGTCAGCAACAGGTTGATGTAGCTGCAACAGGATAGGATACAGACTGTCTAATAATACAAATAATTATCTACATCCTCAGGTTTGATAATTTTTGCAGCACAAATTAATTAAAGAATAAGTTTTTTATTTGCTCCACTTTGAATCACATGTTCTTTCACTGTGCTCGTATTATCTATTAATGCCTTGCATATTTACATTTATTACCGTGTATGCACATTACATGCATACAAAGCAAGAAGTTGTCTATTCCATGACAATGTATTTTATAAGTTAAGTTATAAAAATTGAATTATTTGTACATGGTTGGAATACTGTGGGAATGTCTCTTTAACATCGGAACATAGAGGATGTGATATCACACTTACTGCAAGATTCAGACTAAAATTAAAGGTTTAGAACTAAAAATTTGGAAATGCAAGGAACATTAGCCAACAAACAAAAATGTAGAAATGAATAAAATACCATAGGACGATCGTTCCTGAAATAAAGTAGAATTGTTTTTGTCCTAAAAAGATGACAGCACATGATTGGCGGATGTAATTTTACAATTCTCTGTTAATACGAACATTATTTAACCTGAACTAGATTAGCTCTCAAATAGCTAAGATTAACAAAGTTCTACTACACTTTTTTTCTGTAAAATTTTTCTACCATGCTGTTTTCCTTTTCTGTAAAATTTTCTAACATTCTCTTAAGGTTTAATCAAATATACATTATATTTTTAGGCAAATTAGTAATTGATTCTTCAGTAAAGCTTTGACTGTAATGTTGGCATAGTTATTCAAACATACATACCTGATAGAGAGCTGGAAAGGACTGGATGAGAGAGGGAGGTAGTCACCCTGCAATCACCAGGAAATAAATTATAATCAACTATTAAATTGCTACTTATCACTGCTATGTACAATTTGAATTACTTAATGAATGAATTATTTTTTTCCACCATTAACTTACAATTAATTTAAGTACGAAACAAAAATCTAGACTCTTAACTGTGATTAGATGTAAATCGGTTTAGTACAAATAAAATAAGGGTGTTTATTATCTTTGTATAAAACTATGGGGTTGAGTGAAGACACAGAATTACCAAGCTAGTCATTTACAACTTTCCAAGCTGCTTTAGCACGATTGTGGCTTTGTTTGATAAATGTGGTGTTAATAGTTCGATTTTAATTTTTTTGCCAGAAAAATTACTTTATGAATAAAGGATTTATACTTTTTTAAATAGGAGATAAAATCAGTTGAAGATTGATATATTATATAACATAAAGCTCCTATTTCCTAGCACGAGAAATTCTTTTACCTGTCTGTAGTAAACTAATTTTTTTTTTGTTTTCTAGCATTTTGGATAAGCATAATTCAACAGTTAAACCAATGTACTGAATTCAAAAAAGATTTAAAAGCTTCATTAGAACCAGCTTGAAAGACAAGTTTTTCTTTTCTAGCATTTTGGATAAGCGTGATTCAATAGTTAAGGAAATGTATTCAACAATTTTTAAAAGCTTAGTTAGAACAAGTTTGAAAGACATCAATCCACTTATACTGCTAAAAAATTAAAAAGGAAAGGAAATGTTGGTCTTTTACAGTAAATGTTTACTGTCTATTACTTACTACTTATCTAGCTGACTAGAAAAAAATAACAATCAAGAACCATCAAATCCTTGTCTGCCTCTTTTGTGATGTGAGATATAGATGCTTGAATGTTGAACGAATATACTAAGCTGACTTATTTGAAAAATGTAATTATCTGTCTGCTCTTTCCACTGAGAAATTTTTCATTAATTTATTCTCAAATGGATATTTTTTATAGTATCACACAAACAAGCTATACAAAAAAATAGAGATAAAAGCTTAGAACAAGCTTGAAAGACATAAATCCAATTATACTGCTTAAAAAATAAAAAAGGAAAGGAAATGTTGGTCTTTTACAGTAAATGTTTACCGACTATTACTTACCACTTATCTAGCTGACTAGAAAAAAAACAATCAAGAACCATCAAATCCTTGTCTACCTCTTTTGTGATGTGGGATATAGATGCTTGAATGTTGAACTGATATAGATGACTGTTGTTGAACCCAAGCTGTCTTATTTGAAAAATGGCATTATCTGTCTGCTCTTTCCTCTGAGAAATTTTTTGTTAATTTATTCTCACTTGGATATTTTTTATAGTATCACACAAACAAGCTATACAAAAACAATAAAGACTAGAGTTACCTGACGGATATGTGTGCGCAAGTAGCGCTTGCGTAGAGAAACCATTTGGTCGGCCCGAGTTTTGGACATAACGGAGCGAAGCAGTTTATCTGGGTATTGTTGGTAGATGTTAAACAGCTGATAAGACCATGAAGTCTTGTCTGCAGCACAGTTCAATGAACTCTGCAAAAAAGATAACTAAAACTCAACTTGTACTTAGTGCTTTTTAATTTGCTGTTAATTAAAAACAGGTTGCTAAACTTAAATAACTGTCGCCAATTTATGTACAGTAATCAATCATATTTTGTTAAGTATCGATGACGCTATTTGAAAAAAATCTTCTATACAAAAATAATTTATTCAACTTGTCATGTTTAAATAACCCTAGAAACCTAGAATCGTAATCATCAGTCTAATGTCAATGCAATATTGCTGCGATCATGTGTTTGCAGATTAGCGGGGACGCCCTCCCGCTTTCTAGTTGTGTCTCATGGTTCCCAGGCAGTCCCATGACAGTTTTCAATGCCTGAAGCTCAGCAGTTTTTAGGTTAGAAATTCTTTAATTTGCTTCATTGTCTAAGAGCTGAATCATTATGATTGGTGTTAGTGACTTTTTTCTACCGGCGTCTGTGAGAGGATGCTTAGTATAGGCCAGTCAGCTATTTTTAAGATGCTAAGTATAAAATTTGTTTACGACTTCTTCCAGTTTTTTATACCAAATGGCCAACTATATTACTAAAATAATTTACCTATATATCAGAGTTAATTTAAAATTTTAAGTAATTTTTTTGAACTTGATGGGTTTTCAAACAATGATTTTTCCAAATTTCCAAGACATACAAGCAACAAGTCAAGTTTGAAACTGTGTATATTTACATTATTTTAGAATAAAACGACTTTCAAAAAACATGTTTATTACATTTTTTTAACTATAATGAAAAATAAAAATATGTATATATTTTAGAATTTCAAAAAAATGTGCAAAACTTTTGTAAGGTAAATTAAGACTTGATGCATGGTTTCACCCAAGTTTATTTCAGTAATACAAAAAAATTGATTTTTCTTTAAAATATTATTTTTACATCTTTCAAACTTGAGTAGTGTTTAAGATAAATACAATGATTTACATCCACAAAAATACTAATGATTCTAGGTTTAAAAAAATTCTTTATTAAATTACTACACTTCAGACACAAAGAAAACATCAATGGCCGATACAAGAACAGGTTTCAGACTACAAGTAGAGTGATATGACTCACTACCTTGGGTTTACTTTTATGTTAAAACTTCATATGAAAAACTTTTATAATCATTATTTATTAAAACTAAGGCCAGCAGGTTTGTACAACAAAAATATCCTGAGGCTAATGAGGAAAGAAATTTAACTAGGAAAATATTCATGAACCTTTGAGGGTTCATGAATATTAATTGTTTGGATTCAAAAGAAAAGTTCATATATTTGTTATTTAGGTTTGTTACCAATATCGTCGAGTTGATCACCCCAGCATGAATGTCCGATACAGAGTGGATGGGGTTGAAGCTCCTCTTCTTAAACTTTTGTGGCCGCAATATCCGGTAGTTTTCACTATGTAACATAAAAATTAAAAACCAGTGTTTACTAGGAATATTATTGACTTCATACACATATCTTAATGTCAACGTATTCATTTTCTATGGATAAATTAGATATTAAAGGAAATGGTCATGGAATATATTTGGATCACTGTATTTCCCCCATAAAAGAACTTTTCTTTCACAATCCTTATCCATAAAAGCTGGTCAAGTTTGGTATCACAAAGTTTTTCAGATGATTGGTTGCACAGTCATACTCAACAACTAAGAACCATTTCCCTCAGCAAAGCAATCTTCCTTGCTATTCAAATTACTGTCGGCCCCTTTAGTGTAAAAGGTGTCTATTAAAAATGTTTCAGGAATTCAGGAGGGAATTCCTTACATCTAAACTAGGAAAAAAGTTGATATGAAGGTATGTCCTAAAGTGCATATTTACCCATATATCCGCCATTTTGTATTTTCCACAAAAGCTTTCCAAAAAGTTTTTTAATCAATTTTTTTTGACTCAGTATATGCCTATTACTAGTGAAAGTTAGTTTACGAAAAATATTCAGCATGATCAAATAGTGAATTTCAAAAAAGGGGCTTTTTTAAATCTTTAAATTGAAATACCAAAAAAACTGTTTGTTTTATAAAAAAGTAAAAATAATTACAATTTTTAGGAAATTTAATTTCCAATTTAATGATGACAGAATTATGAAAATCGGTTAATACACATCTGAGTTATGGTCGAATTAAGCTAACGAGGCAGCATATTTTGGAGCAAAATAGTCCATTGTTGAGCTGAGCCATGCACTGAAATAGACCAATTACCCTGCCCTGTAAGATAAATTCAACTATAACACGGTTGTTTATTAACCGATTTTTAGCGAATTTCCCCTATATAGGGAAGAAGCTATTACCATAGGTCTCATGATAAGACCTAAGCTCGGGACCATTATAACTTTTCCTTTTGGGGCCCCCAGAAGCAAAAAACACCATTCGTTCGAATTTATATATATATATATATATATATATATATATATGTGTGTGTGTGTGTGTGTGTGTGTGTCTGAGAGCACGATAGCGGCCGTAAAAATGGTCCGATCTTAATGAAATTTGGTACAGACATGCAAAGTGGTAGTCCCTCAGACGAGTTCGTAAACCAGCCCGATCGGGCGACCGGAAGCGGGGGTAAAGGGGGGTAAACCCACCCAAAAATGGGTTTTTTGAGTTTTTTACATAGGAAAATAAATTTTATCAAATTTTTGTTGGTACCATTGAATCCAGCTCAAAAAAAACAAACAATTTAGTATTTTTAATCACTGCTCTATGTCCATTGGTTTCCGAGATATTGAAAGTGGTAAATACAGTACATTGTCCCATTGTTAACCTTATGAGAAATAAGTAAAATTCTATATCTCGGTTATTTCTCAACATATCTTGATAAAACTTGGTAAATAGCTTCTTCTAGTTCAAATCTACTGGATATTGAATTACAACTACCCAGTTTTAATATACTTGTAGCAGCAAACCTGCATACTCAATCCCCATGTTATTCTTACGAAGCTTATCAAAACATGTCAAATCTCGCTATGTTGGATTGAAGTATGTTGTTTTGCATTTGAAATTCGCTGAGTATGCAGGTCTGCAGCAACGGGGGTATTATAATTTTTGAGTCATTAGATTAGACATTTAATTTACAAAAAAAACATTTACTCTTAATATTTTTTAAAACGTACAGTTTTTTCAGTTTTTAAATTTAGAGAATTTAAATGGCCACCATTTTCAAATTTACCATTCAATCGTGCTGATTATTTTTTCATACAGAGTACATACAGAGTATAAAAAAAAATGATTAAAAAACTTTGGAGATGAAAAATATTTTGCGACAAATACAAAATGGCGGATATATGGGTAAAAATGCATGTTAGGACATACCTTCATGACAACTTTTTTCTTAGTTAAGATGTAAGGGATCACCTCTTGAAATCCTGAAACGTTTTAAATGGACATTCTGTATACTATAACGATTTTGACTGATTGACTCACAGCAGGTCGTCAACCGTGTCAGGCAGAACGAAGCCCTCGCCGAGGCCGCTGAGCTCCTGGCTATGCAGCTTCTTGTAGCGATCCTGCAGCAGCAGCACCAGCTCCACGTAGCTGCGGGTCCACTCCTCCTCCCTCTCCGCCACTGGCAGCCTGGCCTTGGCCTCCGACTGCATCAGCTCCACCAGGCCCTGTTACAACCGACTGTCATGTAGCGGAACCAGCTCCACGTAGCTGTGGGTCCACTCCTACTTTCCTCCGCCGCCGGCAGCCTGGCCTTGGCCTCCGACTGCATCAGCTCCACCAGGCCCTGTGACAACCGACTGTCATGTAGCAGCACCGGCTCCACGTAGCTGCGGGTCCACTCCTGCTCCCTCTTCGCCGCCGGCAGCCTGGCCTTGGCCTCCGACTGCATCAGCTCCACCAGGCCCTGTGACAACCGACTGTCATGTAGCGGGACCAGCTCCACTAGGCCCTGTGTCAACCGACTGTCATGTAGTGGCACCAGCTCCACTAGGTCCTGTGACAACTGACTGTCATGTAGCGACACCAGCTCTACTAGGTCCTGTGACAACCGACTGTATCTAGCGGCACGAGCTCCAGCAGGCCCTGTGACAACCGACTGTCATGTAGCAGCACCAGCTCCACGTAGCTGCAGGTCCACTCCTGCTCCCTCTCCGCCGCCAGCAGCCTGGCCTTGGCCTCCGACTGCATCAGCTCCACCAGGCCCTTCATGACAACTATCTGACTAATGACTCCTCAGCAGGGCTTGATATCAGAATGAATGCAACAAAACGGCTCTCGGGGACGTGTCAAGATCTTGACTTTTTAAACTTTTTCGAAACTACCTCTTTGACTAAATTGGGAGACATGAGTAAATTTTCCCTGAATAAAATGTAACGCTCTACTGAGTTACTACTCTAGATTTTTATTTTTTTCTTAAAGATTGAGTTAAATAAAACCGAGAGAGTAGCTCAGAGGTAAAGCACGGCTTGTGAGTAAAATGTCGCTGGTTTGACCCCAGCGCCGGGCGACTCCTGTTCCATCATGAGCGGTCATGTGGCCTCTGGCTGACCTATGTGACTACTGCCACTATGGTACCTCGCTGTCTTCGGATCAACACTGCACAGGCTTAGTGGCCCATGATTCAGGCAGTTGAGGTTAAGAAAAGTTCCTTTATTAACCGACAAACAATTTTTAATGGGAGGGAAAGGAGAATAAGAAGAACAAAGTTATCTCCTGGTTCAGGCATATAAAAAAAACTTCTAGAAATTCAGCACTGCTCAGTGCGTAAAAAGACCGGAATTTCTGAAAGAAGCATTTTTAAATGCAATTCTTCAGCCAGAAGAAGCATGAAAACACATTTTCTGATTTTTGGCCCAAATCACAGATGAACACAAATCACAATAGGTTTTGTTTGTTTTTGCCTAGATATAAACAAATAACCTTAGTTCAATTGGATGTTGATTATATCTGTACAACCGCTAAATAGTCCAGACTTTGTTTAATCTAGACTAGGTTTTTAATTACAGGGATTTTTAATTACTGTACCACTGTTTTGCTTTTCCTGTTGTTGAAGTTAAACCAGGCCAGAATTAGTTAAATATTCACCTTTAGTATCATTATTTATTAGTATTTAGTACATTTGAATAGTACTTATCTTCTTCGGTTTTTGTAATTTTCTCATCAACTTCAACAAGAACAGACATTACCTTGAGCTTGTTCATGACAACGTCGTCCTGTTTCATCTCCTCCACACACAAGTTGACGCTGCGCTGCGTCTGGTTGTTCTTCATTATGTAGTTGAGTCTTCTCTGACAGGCTCGAGATGTCTTATCGATTGCTTCCTAAATAAGAAAGAGTACAATAAATTCTAACAAAAACTATAATAATCCACGTTTATGAGTTAAAGGAAATATCCTGAAAACAAACATATAATTTATCCTGAAAACAAACATATAATGGTTTATGAATTTTGTTTTTTTTTTCAAACAAAATTATTAAATTATTAACAAACAGCATTTTCAACTAATTTGCTAAAACCAAACTTTTAGCACAATTTCAAGGGAATCAGATTTTTTTTGTATTTTGTGCTTTCTACGCCAGTGGTATTTTTTAACATTTTGATTGGGAACGGTCCAAACCCGGGTCTTGTTACTATCTAACGGCAACCTTTTGTTAGATAGCGTCATTAATTCATAGCCCAATGACAAATGGCAACTGGACCCAGTTTCGATCCTGTCAGGAATCAAACCGGCGACCCTCAGGTTATGAGGTGAGCGCTCGGCTATCCAGTCAATTATTAAATTAATATTTGTAAAATAACAATTATTAATCAGCAATATTTGAAATGTGGCTCCAATAAGTATGAATGGATGAATGTGTGATATGAGACTAGTATTTGTTAATGCCAAGCTGACACAAACTAACCATGATAGAAATACCATTATTCTGGCTTAAAGCTAGTGTTCTGACTACTAAGATAAAATTTGGCTCAGCAATTGCGTTTCAGACCAAGTGACAACTCACTGGACACTGGCTGTGGAGGATCTGCCTCACAGTGATCAGATTCTGGTAACGTTTTCCAAAGTTCTGGAAGATCACAAAGGCCACTTTGCAAAGCAACAGTAGGTTGTCTTCTTTTGCTGACCAGTCAACTCGGCTGGAAAAGGGTAAAATGTTTAAATAGTGTATATGTGTGAAAGCCTCACATTTATCCACCTAATTCTCCTGTGTACTATCCTATTCCTAATTAACCTAAACTAGTACTAAGGTTAATTTTATTTCATTATTACTGCAACTCAGTTGAAGAAATTTAACTACTTTAAAAAAAGTTACAGTAGACTCTATCTAATCGAGTTACCTTTTAACCGAGCATCGGTTTAGCTGAACTCCACTCCACGGAAGTGACATCTTTTTGATCGGACGATCTTTATCAACACATTGGTTTAACTGAATGTGATCAGGAGGAAATGGACAGTACTATATCAACGGTTCTCTAAGGAAAGATTTGAAACCAGTAATCACATGTGTAAATCAGAGTTTTGGCTTATACAGTAAGCATTATTTATAATTTACATGTTTTAGGGAGCATAAGTTTAACTGCAGAACCCATTATCAGGAAAAGTCTGTCCTGAGGTCAGGATAAGTAGAAGTCTACTGTACTACATAACTTTCACAAGCATTACTTGACGCCAGTAAACTAGGCGAAGACAAAAATACTGCCAATCATGAAATAAATGAAAAGATTGCCGATATGTCAAGCTCTGAAGGGAAACAACTTACAGTTTGCTCATCTTGAGCAGGGCCTCTCGGTCGACCTGGTCGTAGTACGGCTTCCGCATGCTGGCCCGCCGCTGCTTCAACATCCGCACCGTCTTCTTGATCAGTAACTTCTTCTTCATCTGTTTCAGACTTCCTTTCGGCTCTGATTTGTTCTCCTTTTTGCCTCTCCTTTTTGCACTGCTTGTCTCAGCAAGGACTCGCAACGGCTTTACACGGATCTTTTGTTCATCCTTCTGAAACATGACATAAAATGACCCAAAAATGAGTGATTCTCAAAAATGTATATTTGGCACTTCTAATGCATATACAAAGTTGAGTCTTCTTACCTGAACTATGAGATTTTCAATTAGTCATGTTTACAGCTTAGCAAGTTTACAGTAGTTAATTTATATGCTATTATTTAATGGGTTATATTTAAAACCCAAATAAAAAAGTTATTTCTCTTAAAAAAAACTAAAACTAGACTAAACATAGGTCGATATTTAAAATATTGGATCCTAATTAATATAGGAAACATAATTACACTGCTTACCTTGGGCAAGTTCAATACTGGTTGAAGCTCTGTTGTAGGTGCCTGAAAAAATAATTACTAAAATTATGTGAGGAATAAGATAAAGAAATAAAATTATATCATAATTAAAATTTAGGGGTGTGCGAGTATTCGACCGATCGAGCTTTTAGATCGAGCTTTTCAGTATTCGGCTCGGCTCGACTTTTTTCAAAAAAGCTCGACACTCGAGCCGAGCTTTTGATGAGAGAGTTCTTATCGGAAAGATAATTATTGCGGTCTATTTTTGAACAACGTAAACCCGAAGAGCATTTCTCTTCCAAGAAAAACACAAAAAAAATATTCCCCAGTGATAAGGAAAGGACATTGACAGGTAACAAGAAATATTATCTCCATTCAGACGGAAATCGGAGCTATATTTAGTTGACCTTGGAGAACTCAAAACACAGCAATAAAGTCTATTGTTTTATCACGGCTTATCTCTTTAACAGTATATCGTACAAGTTTCATTTTGGTTGCATTTGATTTATAAAAATAAGACAAAAAATATGAGCCATTATTTATAGTTGTATGACAAGTAGATTGTATTTTTGCGTTTTGTAGTAAGGATTCCTTATCTCCTAATTAACTCACGCACGCTTCACGCTTGCTATGAGTCAAACAATGACAAAAAACGGGACAGAGGGGCTTTGAGTAAACAACCTCCACCCCCCCCCCTCCCTGGCCACTGATAAGGAGAGTGAGATAGCTGTTTCTTTCTTTCCCTTTATTCCATCCTAATTTCTGATCTTTCTTCTTTCTAATTTTTTTAAAACCGTACAGAATTTTCTTCACTAAAGCTTAGAAATGCAATTAATTTTAGGTTGACAATAAATTATTTTTGTTATTCAATATTATTTCATTCATATTCTGAAATAATAAGTTTAACCATCAATATTATGCCACAATTGGGACTGCTATTTGTAATCGTCTTTACTTTGTGAACATTAAGAAAATCAATCTTTTTTTTGACTAAGTGTAAATATGTTATTTTTTAAGATATAACCATTTTAGAACCATTTTATTCAACTCTTGAAATTAATTTTGTAGTACCTATATGAATTATTTTTGATTTATTATGAATTATATTATTTTTTTAATGATTATTTAAGTTTAACTATTTATTTTAAAGGGAAAGTATTGTGGAATTGGGGAGTCAAATTAAAATTGGAGAGTTTAAGTTCTTTATTTTTCTACATAAATTATTTTTTGAGCCAGTTTGATCAATTTTATGTAATATAATACAAAATATTGATGAACCTATCAGATCATTAACTTCTTTTGGAGATAAGCTTTCTAGTTTTGAGCTGGTGTTCACTTAAGGTATGCAAACATTAGTCTATTGTATCTTTTAAAATTAAAATCAAGCTTCTTAATTTGGTGGCTGATAAAAAGCTCGGCTCGAAAAAGCTTGAGCTCGAAAACTTTTGAAACAGCTCGGCTCGGCTCGGCTCGAGTTCAAAAATCACTATTCGCACACCCTATTAAAATTATTATTAATTATTTAATAATTTCAATCGGTTTAACCCTTTGCGATCGTAAGACCAGCAGGACTGGCCACAACGCACTCAGCACCTAGTCGGAATTAATTTCCGTACAGCTTGGTTCCGCCGGTCGGACGGCCAGCTGTACTGGCCACGCCCCACTTCGCGTCAGCTCGGCATTCATCATGGCGGCTTACTCCTGTCAGCCCGGAATTGTTTACACACCCGGCAGCTCTGGATTGTTTTTATTGTAAGCCAGCAATGTTATCGTAGGGTATTTTCACTATTCAATGTTGCAAGCCCGGCAATCATTTAGTTAAATAACTCCTCACTAGGTTGCAGCACTCTACAGGCATCAGGCCAAATTTAGAAAAACAAACAAAAACATATGTTATTGGCCAGTCCTGCTGGACACCCGAGCGTTCGTTGGATTTTATGTTGGCCAGCCCTGCTGGACATCCGATCGCAAAAGACAACTGCTGTGGAAAAAAATCCGACTTCTGTACGCTAATGGTGGCGGCCAGTAGAGCTGGCCTCACGATCGCTACGGAATAGCGGCAAATATTCAATCCGATCACAAAGGGTTAAAAGAAAAACATATTGACCACACACTAAACCAATGTTGAAAAACATATTTAATTCATGATACTCACAGGTGCGGGAGCAGATCTTGGACCAAAACTGGTTTTGGTAGTGTTCCAATACCAATTTCTCTTCAAATGCCTGCAAGGCCAATAAAATAAACGGTATCAGGAAACTGACACATACTTTCTCCCTTCAAGTCATTTAAAACCAGAAAACATATTAGTGAAATAAAACAAATTAACAATTAATTATCACACAAATATATAACAAATTTTATCAAAATCCGTTAGTAAATAACGGAGATATCGATTTTTAAATATTTGCCATAAGAATAACATTGGACAACGTACTGCGTTTACCGCCGAACTAAAATATCAATTATCTCCGTAACCAGTTGACGTAAACTACTAATTCAAAATTCTAGATTATTTAGTTTTTCAAGTCAAATTTAATGGTTGCAAGTATATTTTCTTTACAGGTCACAAATTTTGTGAAATTTGAAAAATATGAATTTTTTAACACTTAAACCCCTATAACTTCTGAACCTGAATTTTTACAGACATGCGGGTGGTGTCATTTTGTTTGTTATCTTAAGCACTAAATACCCCCGTTGCAGCAGACCTGCATACTCAGCGAATTTCAACTGCAAAAAAAATATTTCCAACCAACGCAGCGAGATATGACATGTTAGTGTAATCTCCATAAGAATAACATGGGGAATGAGTATGCAGGTTTGCTGCCACAAAAATGGAAATTTTGGGGATTTTAGACTAAAATACATTACATCTCATATAGATGAAGCCACAAACCAAGTTTTATTAAGGTATGTTGAGAAATAAGCGAGATATAGAATTTTACTTATTTCCCATAAGGTTAATATAGGGACAGCGTACTGTGTTTACCACTTTCAATATCTCGGCACAGATGAAGAACTATACAGATTGGCAACCCAATGCACTTTTGCGTGCCCATTTTTTCGCGCGGCGTCAAGTTTGTTAGGTCGTTTTGTTGCACATATTGCATTGGTATCAAGTATAATTTCGTCAATATCAAAATCAGGTCAATATCAGGTCCCTAAGAACAAATATAGCCATTGATAACTTTGATACCAATGCAATATGTGCGGCAAAACGTCCTAACAAACTTGACGCCGCGCGAAAAAACCGGCACGCAAAAGTGCATTAGGTTGCCAATCTGTATAGTTCTTCATCTGTGATCTCGGTAACCAATGGACATAGAGCAATGATTCAAAATACTAAATTGTTTGTTTTTTCGAGCTGAATTCAATGGTGCTAATGAAAATTTTATTTATTTTATTTTTCTGTGTGAAAAACCCAAAAACCCCTATTTTGGGGGTGTTTATCCCCCCTTACCCCCCCTTCCAGTGGTCCGATCGGGCTGGTTTTCAAACTCGTCCGAATAATTACTACTTTACACGCCTGTGCCAAATTTCATTCCGGTCGGACCATTTTTGTGAGCGCTATCGTGCTTATAGACACATAGATATATATGTAGATACCCCCGTTGCAGCAGACCTGCATACTCAGCGAATTTCAAATGCCAAAAAATACTTCCAACCAATGTAGTGAGACATGACACGTTTTCTAATCTCCTTAAGAATAACATGGATTATGAGTATGCAGGTTTGCTGCTACAGGCGTGTTTAATCTGGTGGTTTAATTTCAATATTTAGTAGATTTTATCTAGAATAAGCTATATACCAAGTTGTATCAAGATATATTTAGAAATAATAAAGATATAGAATTTTTTTTATTGCCCATAAGGATAACATGGGGAAAGAGTATGCAGGTTTGCTGCCACAAAAATGGAAATTTCCGTGGTTTTAGACTAAAATACATTAAATCTCATCTAGATGAAGGCACAAACCAAGTTTTATTAAGATATGTTGAGAAACAAGAGAGGTATAGAATTTTACTTATTTCCCATAAGGTTAACATAGAGACAACGTACTGTGTTTACCACTTTCAATATCTCTGTAACTAATGGACATAGAGCAATGATTCAAATTACTAAATTGTTTGTTTTTTCGAGCTAAATTCAATGGTGCTAATCAAAATTGGATTACTTTTATTTTTCTATGTGAAAATTCCAAAAAACCCATTTTTGGGGTGGTTTATCCCCCTTTACCCCCCCTTCCAGTGGTCCGATCGGGCTGGTTTTCGAACTCATCCGAATAATTACTACTTTACACCCCTGTGCCAAATTTCATTCCAATCGGACCATTTTTGTGAGCGCTATCGTGCTTACAGACACATATATATATATATAGATATATACTTCGAAATAATTAAAACATTTTTACTTAGCAATATTTCGGTTTTACCTTTTTCAAGCTAAATAACAAACATAATCATAAATTAACAGCTGAAGACAATTTGTTTTGCTGGTCAAGTTGGTTTAGGACAGTTGATGAGGAATCAAACTATTTATTTAAGTATTACATATAAAGAAGTGATAATTATTTACAATTCAGCGGATGTTGAGTCCATGAGGTTGTTTTGACCTTAAAACTAGCTGATGAGCCAATTCATATGTTCTTAAATTTAATTCATTGAGATCTTTGCTCTCAGTATTATTAATTTTGTGGACAGCTTTAAGATCAAAACAATCTTCAAACTCAGCATCATGCTGGACAGCGTGTAAGGCCACAGGCTTTTTCGTCTCTTTATGGTTAACTGAGAACCGATGTCCTGTCATGCGCACTCTTAAAGAGTTTGAGGTTTGACCAATGTATTGTTTTGGGCAATGTTTACATGATAGCTGGTAAATCGCATGGTTTGATGAACAATCCATGTGACCAACGATCGGGTAAACTTTGTCAGTGACGTTACTGCGAAATTGGTCTGTCTCGCACATGATCTTACAGATTCCGCAACGCGGTTTTTTACATGGTTCACATCCATGGTTGGAACTGAGACTTGTATCCGTGTTATTTTCGAGCTTGGGCCTTACAAGCATGTTTTTCAAATTTTGCGGTTTTTTGAAAACCATTCTAGGTGGTCTAGAAAAAATATTTTCTGTAAGGGGAGAGTTCTTAAGTAGTTCAAATCCTGTTTTCATAATAGAATTCATTTTATGAAGGCCGGGGAAGTAAGAGGTTATGAATTTTGGGTCATCTTTGAAATCATTAGGTTTAGTGGGGTTCTTTTGTTTTTTGAATTGTCTTTTTATTACTTTTTTTGGATAACTTAATTTGGATATATATATATATATATATATATATATATATATCTACAAATTTGAACGAATGGTGATTTTTGCTTCTGGGGGCCCCAAAACGAAAAGTTATCATGGTCTTTGGCTTCGGTCTTACCATGAGACCTACGGTAACAGCTTCTTCCCTATAGGGGAAATTCGCTAATATATATATATATATATATATATATATCTCTAGAAATTTGAACGGATGGTGTTTTTTGCTTCTACAGGCCCCAAAACGAAATGTTATCATGGTCTTGGGCTTAGGTCTTACCATGAGACCTACGGTAATAGCTTCTTCCCTAGGGGAAATTCGCTAAAACCATGAAATTTTTATCAAAATCGTTAGAGCCGTTTTTGATAAATTTGGATTTTTGTCATTTTTTATGGGTTTTTATGGGGTAAGTACCCTTAAAGATCAAAAATTCAAAAATATGAAAAATACGCCTTGAGATACCACGGCTTTATACCTACATGCCAAATTTCATCAAAATCGGACCACTGGTGTCGTCTCTAGGTTTGTTTACATCCACATACACACACACACACACATCCACACACACAGACAGACAGACACCACGCCAAAAACCACTTTTTTGGATTCAGCACTAAAACGAATATATCCACTAACAACTCAAATTCGAAAATTTTTACGAAAACAATACTTTCTCCATGTACTATGTATAGTGGGGAGAAAGTAAAAGGGTTAGTTTGAATCTAGTTTAAAGAAATCAAACTTACCTACCATAAAATCTTTGTCTAATACATATATGCTTTCTCTCGCTACAGTGATCACTGAAAATGATATTCATTACTTACTCAACAGTAAAGACATTGACTGCTGAGAACCCCTTCTTGTGCCTGAGGGGACACATCTCTCCATATTTGCCAATATGTCATCACTTTAAGTTCATTAGTTTTCAAAGATCATTAACATGCCACACATTTTGCCAGTTTTGCCACTGATTTAGGGCAAATTGTTTACTACTTGAACTAAATCAGTTGTAAATTAAAAATTTACTCTATAAAGTACATTCTGCAGTTTGACGCCAAAATTAGAAGCATTTCAAGCAATCAATGTGTTTTATTAGTGGTGTGTTAGTTTTTGTGGTCTTACTATTGTAAGACCACAAAAACTAGCGCCCACAACTGGCAAATCATAAATGAAAACTACAGCAAGTAAAAGTAAATAATATTAACTTACATTCATCTAAGTTTTTTAATGAACAAAAACATGTTTGAAATCTTTAAATGAAAGCTAATCTATAACAGATTAACATTTCATCAAAACACCCTGTTTTAGGACTTGAACAAGGCAGAATGACATGGTACTGACGCAAACATGGCGGAGTCAAAGCCAGCTGCGCCGAGGTGGTCGCCGGGCAGGTATCCGACGTCCCGGGCCGCCGCCTCCTCCACACCACGAGATTCCACGGCCGCCAACATCTCCGGCTTGTTCTGCAGCCCCTCCACCACCACCTCTTTACCTGCCACACACATCCGCCCACCTGCCGACAGATATCAGACAGTTAGCCGACGTCCCGGGCCGCCGCCTCCTCCACACCACGAGATTCCACGGCCGCCAACATCTCCGGCTTGTTCTGCAGCCCCTCCACCACCACCTCTTTGCCTGCCACACACATCCGCCCACCTGCCGACAGATATCAGACAGTTAGCCGACGTCCCGGGCCGCCGCCTCCTCCACACCACTAGACTCCACGGCCGCCAACATCTCCGACTTGTTCTGCAGCCCCTCCACCACCACCTCTTTGCCTGCCACACACATCCGCCCACCTGCCGACAGATATCAGACAGTTAGCCGACGTCCCGGGCCGCCGCCTCCTCCACACCACGAGATTCCACGGCCGCCAACATCTCCGGCTTGTTCTGCAGCCCCTCCACCACCACCTCTTTGCCTGCCACACACATCCGCCCACCTGCCGACAGATATCAGACAGTTAGCCGACATCCCGGGCCGCCGCCTCCTCCACACCACTAGACTCCACGGCCGCCAACATCTCCGACTTGTTCTGCAGCCCCTCCACCACCACCTCTTTGCCTGCCACACACATCCGCCCACCTGCCGACAGATATCAGACAGTTAGCCGACGTCCCGGGCCGCCGCCTCCTCCACACCACGAGATTCCACGGCCGCCAACATCTCCGGCTTGTTCTGCACCCCCTCCACCACCACCTCTTTGCCTGCCACACATATCCGCCCACCTGCCGACAGATATCAGACAGTTAGCCGACGTCCCGGGCCGCCGCCTCCTCCACACTACTAGACTCCACGGCCGCCAACATCTCCGACTTGTTCTGCAGCCCCTCCACCACCACCTCCTTGCCTGCCACACACATCCGCCCGCCTGCCGACAGACGTATCGATCAACCAGACAGTTTGCTGGGATCTCACTTGAGTAGGATTCCAGAATTCAAGAGGGTTACAGAAAAAATCACCACACTTTAAAAAATCGTTCACATAGGGGTCTTCAGTTCCTCCCATCATTGGTTTTAGACCCAACGAAACAATGCTGATTTCTTTGAAACATACGTAGCATTGAACACAAATTACTCGATTATCTTAAACTGAATGATTATGATTCTTAAATTTGCTTTTCAGAGTAACATTCGAAGGAAAACTGTGAAGAAAGTTTTTTTTTTAAATACATTCAATGTGTAGCTAATAATGTAAATGTAAAATGGTTAATTTTATAAATGTATATTGATAAATATTTTTAAAAACGGTTCCATACTTCTAAATTTTAATCTAAAAAATCACTAGACATTAGACTTACCTTAATTTTTTTTCTGAGCATAAAATAAATGCATAGCAACTATTTGAAATTAACATTGTTCTTATGGGCTAAACCCCTGAAAGGCAGCAGGAACTGCTGACGCTTAAAGTACCTTGGTAAAAGGATTTTTATATATTTGTGTTCAAATTCATATTTTGGCCTCCACTTAACATTTTCTTGCATCTCATTGGTTGATGAAGTACTTATAATCCCAGGTACATCTTTTCTACTATTTCTATTCTTACATTAAAAGATATTACTTCACTATAATTTCAATCTCGTCCTTACCCAGCATGGTGTGCATGCAGAAGTTCCACAGGTCGTACCAGTACTGCTCCACGTCCACCAGAGTGCGGAAGTGGTACTGGTGCACCGGGTACTCCCGGTCCTTGGCTATCTGGTGGTAGCCGCAGGGCGAGGACGTCGTGTCCCACAGGACTCCTCTGCGGTTCAGGTAGACAAACACCTGTGGACCACAGTCAGCTGTAGAGTGCCTTGCCCCAAAAGGATAACAAGGAAAATGAGTATGCAGGTTTGAAGCCACAAAAATTTAATTATTGGTGATTTAAGACCAGTACACATTATATCTCATAATGATAAAACTACAAACCAAGTTTTATTAAGATATGTTGAGAAATAGAATAGAATAGAATAAATCTTTATTTTGCCTTTTTTACAATAATAACAAAGTTACAAATAGTATATTTCACTACCAGTCATGAAAGTAGCCCATTAGCACAAAAGGCACAATGGGACTTTTGTGACGAGTTGTGAACAATACTTTTCACTAGATGTAAATTATAAAACGTCTTACAACACTTACAAATATATTTACACTTATACTGTATTTATATACAAGAGTGTAAATATACAAAAATGGTGGAAGTTGCCAATTCCCACCATTTTTGTATATTTACTATCTTGTATATAAATACAGTATAAGTAAATATATTTGTAAGTGTTGTAAGACGTTTTTTCATTTACATCCAGTGAATACAACAACATGTATCATGCTAATCAAGAAATTATCAATACTTTTCATCACAATGTAAATAAGTAACCAAACTTATAAAAAAATCATCCAACATTTCATAATTCAATCATTTTTCTATAAGCAAACACAATACGGCTGAACTGTCTATTTTAGTTTAGAGTCAGCTGGTTGAACTGTCAAAATAGGAAAACCGTTTGTTTGGGTACGGCAAAATTTTGTTTTGGTACGGAAATGGTTTTTTTGGGTACGGGAATGAAATGTTTGGGTAACGAAAAAGTATCTGATCATTATTTTCACGGAAATCAAGAGTTTTCGTAGATCTCAGCTGTACAGTAACGGGCAATTTTCGTATACAGAGTGATGAAAAATACTTACAGTTTGTATCTACAGACACAATGACATATGTACATATACAATATATAAATGAATAAATCTGTATTAGATATGACAATAAAACTCAATATATAAACAAAAACATAATAGGAACTTAAATATTGAGTCTATAACTTAATAGATCTATAACTATTACATAAATAAGCGAGATATAGAATTTTACTTATTTCCCATAAGGTTAATATTGGGACAACGTACTGTGTTTACCACTTTCAGTATCTCTGTAACCAATGGACATGGAGCGATGTTTCAAAATACTAAAGTGTTTGTTTTTTCGAGCTAAATTCAATGGTGCTAACCAAAATTGGATTACTCTTATTTTCTATGTGAAAAACCCGAAAAACCCATTTTTGGGGGTTTATTCCCCTTTACCCCCCCTTCCGGTAGTCCGATCGGGCTGGTTTACGAACTCGTCAGAGTGATTACCACTTTATACGTCTGTACCAAATTTCATAAATATTGGACCATTTTTACGGCCACTATCGTGTTAATAGCCACAAATATATATCTAAAAATTCGAACAAATGGTGTTTTTTGCTTCTGGGGGCCGTAAAACAAAAAATTATCATGGTCTGGGGCTTAGGTCTTACCTTGAGACCTACTGTAATAGCTTTTTCTCTGTAGGGGAAATTCGCTAAAATTAACTTTTTCTGTCATTGATCCTTGTACAGTAGGCTATTTTGGCTACCTTGCTTTGTTGGCTATGTTCGTATTAAGCATACCATTAACAGGATCATTGAAGGAAACAAGAGGAGTTTTTACCAGATTAGTACCTTAGTTAAAATGATACTGGGCCAAAAAATTTTGATATGTGGATCGAATTGTTGCTATGAAAGTAACTTTATATAAAACAAGCAGTAAAAGCTAAATATCAGAAAAAAATTACTATTCTAGAAAAAATTGGTTCCTGAAATATGAAATCCTCTTTACCTATGTTATTAGTTTTAAGATCAACTAACATTCTCCACTAGCAAAAGTTCGGCCTGCTTTACCTGATCTTTCTCCTTCAGCCGCTGTGGCCCCATCTGCAGCAGTCCCGTGCAGCACAGACGAACGATTTGCTCGTGAATGGTGAAGATGTACCTAAAGCAAGATATAATTTTTTTTAAATGCCAGTTTAGAAGTTTTGTTCATGTTGAAGATATAAAGTTTTTAGAAGAAGCAAAGATATAGATTAGGTTTTTTATATCAACAAATAAAACTGAAAAAGTAAAAGTGTTCAGTACATACTCCATTTTTTATTGATTTTTTAAAATTTTTGAATATAGAAACTAGACAGAAAATAAAAATTTATCAGTTAGTTATTTGTGCTGTGACGTGATTAAAATATATTACTGCAAAGCAAATTAAAATCTAAAAATTTTTCATCTCTTGTCTACCAAATTTCATATATGAAATTCCCGACTTTTTCCCGACTTTTCCCGACAAATTAAAAAAAATTCCCGACCATAGGAAACATGACCATTAACTCATATAACGAATATTGAGAACGATATTTGTAAATAAATACATTTAGACGGCTACAATGCAAGCGAAAGATCGCCAAAAGATGAGCAAGATGACTGCTATACGTCCACTATATTTGCTAGGCGTAATGCGACCAAGATTTCCGGCTGCGGAAAGAACGAGCGATTTTCCGGCTGCGTTGTGACCAAGAGATTTTCCGGCCGTGGTATAAACGAACGAGATTTGACAGCCACGATGCGACAGAGAGGCCGCAATACGACCGAATCATGTACTGGCTATGAAAAGAGTAAGCGACACAATACGATCAAGAACCAATCGGCCACCCAACAACCGAAAAACAAGCGAAAGATTTCCGGCCGCAATAAGTCAAAAGATTTGCCAGCCATGTTGTAAATTACAATATCTCTGGTCTCGAAAAAAATAGCGATTTTCTTGTCGCAATATGACCGAGAGATATAACGGCCACTAAAAGAGCAAGGAACTCGTCTGCCGCGAATCGATCGAAAAATGTTTCATTCCTAAAACGAGTGAGTGACTTTCCGGCCGCAATATGACCGAGGTCTAATGGCCGCGAAATGAGTAAGGTCATCGCCGCGATGCGACCAAGAGATTTAACTGCCGCAAAACAAGTGAAAGATTTCCGATCGCAACGAGACCGAAAATCTTGCCGGCTACGGTGTAAATGATAGACATTCCGTCCGCAAAAAGATTTTCTAATCTAAGCGATTTTCTAATCACAATTCGACCGAGAGATGTGACGGCCACGAAAAGGGCAAAAAATTTGTCTACCTCGAGACGACTGTAATATGTTTTGGTCCCAAAATGAGTGAGCGATTTTCTGGCCGCAATACGACCGAGAGGTCTAAAGCTCGCGAAAAGAGGGATGAAGTCATCGGCCGAAATGCAAGCAAGAGATTTGCCGGCCGCCAAACAAGCGAAAGATTTCCGGCCGCAATAAAAGCGAAAGATGTGATGGCCTCGAAAAGAGCGGCAGATTTGACGGCCGCAAAGAGAGCGAGATATCTGACGGCCCCAATGTGACCGAGAGGTTTGCTGACCCTGAAACGACCGAGGTATTTGCCGGCCGGGTTATAGATATTCTGGCCTTCATGTGGCCAATAGATGTGATAGCCACGAAAAGAGCACGCGATTTTAAGGTAGCATTACTAACGAGAGATGTGTCGGCCGCGTAAAGAGCGAGACTTGTCGGCCACGTAAAGAGCGAGAGACTTGTCGGCCGCGTAAAGAGGAGACTTGTCGGCCGCGTAAAGAGGAGACTTGTCGGCCGCGTAAAGAGCGAGAGATTTGTCGGCCGCGTAAAGAGCGAGACTTGTCAGCCGCGAAACGAGCGAGCGTTTTTACAGCTGTATTAGGACCGAGAAACTTGTGGCAGCGGATTAAGCGACAGCTTTTCTGGTCATGATATAGCTAAAAATTTGCCTGCTGCGATTCGTTCGAGAGATTTGCCGGCCGAGACGATGACAATAACGAAGAAAACGGCTATTTCATTTTGTTTTATAGCCAAATTCAAATTTCCCGACCAAAAGTTGAAATTCATTGCTTTTTCCCGACTATTCCCGACCTTCCAAAATCCCTGACATTTTCCCGAATTTTCCCGAATTCCCGACTGGTAGACACCCTGAATAGTACTAACTACAAGCTTGATATTCTAGATTTAAATATTTTATTTTGGTTCCTCCTAAAATTCCATGTGAGGAGGAAATCATCTTGGGTCATTTAAAAGTTATGAGAAATTATATAAAAAATCCTTACAAGCCGATAGATAAAACCCAAGAGACATAGGAACTCGTTAAATTTTTTTTGAGGAATAAATGCCAGAGGTTTGTGACATACCTTAATGAACACCCTGTATACTCAATTGCTGTACAGTAAAACCCTTTTAACCGCACCCTGTTAAACTGAAAACCTAGTTAACTGAATAATTAATACATAAACTAATTGTAAAATAAGCTAGATGACCGGAATTACCTATCATGAAGCAGGTATTTGGCCCAGCTTGGCCTCGCCTGCAAACGCTATGAAGATAAAGTTCAGGAAACAATAGACGGTTGTTTAAGCAATATATACTGTATGTACAGTTATAAATTTTGTATGGCAATAATTAATATTAAGTAAATTAAAATTAGTTGCGGGTCTTTTTGAACTGAAATAGCCTTTAAATACTAACTATTATTGACTAACCAAAATAATACGTTGTTTAAAACAACCTCGCCCCCTTTATTTCGGTTAATAGAGGTTTTAATGCACTTGATGTCAAACAAATCAATCCAATAAACTTCATTCAGAAAGAGGCAAACAAAGTATATAAAAAAATTATGTAACATAATTTAAATTAGAAAAATGTTAATTTAACTATCCAAAATCAAAAAATATATTTATTGTTTTCCCAAAAAAAGGTGTTAATATTTTTGGCGACAGTATCAGTTATTTTTTTTTTATTTACTAGGCCTATAAATTGATTATTTATATGAGCTGTTTGAGTTAATTGAACCAGAATTAAATATTTAAATTACTTTAAGCACTTACAGTTACGAGAGGAACTGATGTAAGAGAGGAAAGATGTAATGTCTTTTAGAAAACAAAATAAAACCCATTACCTTCAAAATCAAACTCTGAAACTTATTTAAACATTATTTTCAGGAAAACTTTATTATAAAAGCACTATATTAAATACATTTTATAATATAATAAACATTTTACAATTTAAAGTAATCAATTAATCATAACTATAATTTTAACACATGTAGCAGTGCGTGATATTGTGAGACACTTTGACAAGACTAAAGTAAATACTTGGTGATTTATGTCTGTGACATTAATGCCAGTCTCCAACGGTAGATTTATCCATGAGAAGATCTAGGCTATCATTTCCTGTCTAATTATGGGAAGAAGTCTACCTTGTCCTTCAACTGCCTCACATTTAAATGAGGAAACAACACAGAGTTACAGCAGTCTTCACCAACACTCTGTGACTTATCAAGCCACAGCCGTAACCAAACCTGTTTGTTCAGTGGCCACTCAAAACAACATGAGGTACATTCTCATTCCTGTTGTTTTCCTTATTGCTTTCAGATATCCGACTGTGAGAAGTGGGGTCTTGACAATTGTGGACTTAAAGCCTAACAAACTTCAAAACATCAGTAAACCAATCAATGAAACGGAAGAGGAAGATACAAATCGTTTTGGAGATGAATTGATTTTATGTGATGTTTGTGAAGAAGCCTCGACAACCGGGACAGGAGGTGGGGAGGAAGTAACAACTGTAACCAGTAAAGAAAGAGGAAATTCGACTGAAGATTATGTGGACATTGATGACAAGTTTTTGGGTGATGCTCCTACCCTATCATGTGGCAATAATATGGCTAGAGATCATCAGGGTAAATGCAGAGAAAAATTTTAGTTGAAAATATGTGAAATATATTTTTATTTAAATCGAGTGAGACCTTGGTGAGTTTACAAAACATAATTATTATGACCCATTCATTCGTAATATAATATAGGTTTTAATTTTACATTTTGTATCAAGTTGTAAATTATGGTTTTTTTAGAGTGCAAACTAAGTTTTGTAGTATGAGACTTTAAAAATCGAGACTTCATATAAAGTAAGTGTATTAAAATTTAGTTTATTTCATTGTTAAATCAAAATATTATATTTCACATGAGGCGTTTGGGGGGTTGTGGCGTTTGGGTATCAGTATTGGGTAGATAAGACACATTAGGAGTCTGTCAGTACGTGACAGACTCAGTAACAATGCCCGAACACCTCTACCCCTAATCCCCCCTTCTGTATTCATAAACGGTACTTACTTAAATACGCCTTGTATTATGTCTACAAGTAGGTGATATTAGAATCTTATTTCTATCATGAAACAGGTTTGTTTTTTTTTTGTGCTAGTGTTCAATTTTATTGATCAACCTTGAAAATAAAGTTCATAAAAAAGTATGACAATTTATTTTATTGTAATAACTTAAACACCTCAGTGCGCTCTGTTATTATATAATTTATGTTAAAATTATACTAATGAAACGGTATAAATTTAAACATTTTTCCCCACTCCACACTTTGCTTTGGTGTTATAAAATACTAGAGGTGTGCGGATATCCGAAAACTCGGATCGGATTCGGATCGGATCGGATATCCGAATCCGATCCGAGGGTTTTATAAATATCCGGTAAGACTGACTAGATATCCGACTCCATCGGATAGACTGCACATTTTGGGGGAAATTTTAAAGAAGGATCAAATTTTCAAGTTCGGAAAGTCTTCCAAACAAAAGAAGTCATTGCCGACGAAAGGGCATTAGTGACAGAAAACATCGCGGAGCAAAAACGATGCTTTGAAAAGCGACGGTTGCGACAGCGGTTAGAACAACGCCTCAACACAATGTGATTATGTAGTGGTATGCATCAATCGATGTATTTCGGTTGCTGATATTGCGACTCGTGATTAGATCGAGATCGTTGTATACGATCAGAGTATTGCGCAATACACGACACGATAACAAAAATTTTCTTAAGATAAATTCTTGTATTGTAGCATTAAATCAGTTAACAAATAATAATACATCCAATTGTTAGTTCTGTCTCGATCAGTATCCGTTACCGACGAAACATCATCGATTGGTATGAGAGAGAATCCCAACCAAACCAAATCAGAGTACGCCATTGTCCGACATCCGTCAGTGTCGACAGTGTCCAACAGTCGTCTTCAATTGCCAAAACGAAATATCCCGTAAATACCCCATAAATAAATAGTCGTGTTGATGTTTCGCACGACTATTTCAGGCCGTAAATATCTTAAGCGGCCTGTTGATCCGATAAAATAAAAAGCCTACAAAAATTTTGGGCTGCCAAAGAGTTGGCCAACATGTTCATTTCATTGTTTGTCTTTTCATCTCACTTTGTTTTTGATTTTGAATATCGTCGTCTGCCGTCTGTTTAAAAACTGAATTAACTCAAGAACATCTTTCTTTCAATTGACAGATTACTTTATTTTTCAATTTAGCAATTACCCACCTAGAAATTGAAAGTTGAATGTTCAAAAATAAGTTTTATTTTGCTGAAATATTAACATTAATATTTGTCGAATTAAGCCGAGTCAAAGCCAGCCGGCCGTATTTTCTATACGTGATTAAAATGGACAATTGTAAACAGTACAATGCTGAGTTGACTACCTACGCCTATGAAAATAATTAGTGAGTTTGCTTTTTGTTTGTTATCTAAAACAAATAGACCTTTGTTCTAATTAAATGCCCAAGCTTTAAAACTGAAACTTATCTTGAAATTCAGATAAGTTTGTTGCCTGTTTGTTGTTGTCCTGCTCAGACTTATTATTTTGTTTTTAATTCTTTTGTCTAATCACAGGCCTAGTCACTGATCAAATAAGGAAAAGAACAACAAATACAGAGGCCAAATAGTGAACAAATTTAGGAAGCATTGAAAAATAAATTTTTAAGTTGCAAATCCTGAAATTGATTTAGGCCTAATACGCTTATTCATATTACCTATGCTTAAGGGGAATCAATAAATTTCTAAATTCTTAACAGATAATTAATTAGTTGTACCTTTGCATACTTTAATAATTGACAATTGGCCTACATTGGAAACAATATATCACAACAATCAACAACTCAAGCATATCAAGGCAAACCTTACCTTACACATTAGGATAATATGGTAGGCCTAGTTCCTTTTAATTACTTTAGGCTTATGAGAAAACTTAAATCTGCTCATTACGCAGCGCCGTAAATATCCGAATCCGGTATTATCCGATCCAAACCTGTTGTTATCCAATCCGAAACCGATCCCAACATCAGCTATCCGATCCGATCCAAAAATTCACTATCCGCACACCTCTATAAAATACTAATAATAAAATATAGTGAAAAACACCAAAAGTCAGTTGCGCACTAAGGCTGTTCTACATACTTACTCCAACAAACAAATAAATATCTACTTACTTTCTCGCATAAGTCAGAGCATATCTGTAGTTAAGAGGCAGGTTTTTGACCAGAAAATGTTTCTTTATCGGATGGTTCAGATATTCCTCAATGTCTGGTATTTCGTACATGACATTCACCAGTTGTATGAACAGGGAGAGAGGGAGCCGCAGAAGCATATCCGACATCAGAGCCCATCCGCTGGAGTAGCCTGAGACAAAAACACTCATAAAACATTGGAAAAAAGGATGTGTCGACAAAAAACAAAATACTGTTTATGTTAAAAGATATAGTTGGGTTCTAAAAACAATTTTTTGAGATTTATTTTTAGTATACAGATACAATAAAGCATTGTGTAATACGGAGCTAGCAGGTTGACCTATTCTTTCGCTCACCATTATGGACAGGGAGAGGAGGCAGGAACATTTTCCAGTCCATGGACGGTGAGTAGATGTGGGACATCTCGGCTTTGACGCTGTCGCTGATCTCGCAGTGGTTCTCGATCTCCTTCATGGCCCGCGCCTGGTCCAGGCCGGGGTCGCCCTCGTAGCCGTAGATCAAGTAGAACATGTACTTGTGCAGCACCTGCATCCTCATGTACTTCGGCTTGAACCCGTACATTCGGCCCAAACGCTGAAATCAACTAACTCATGAAATACAACTGATAAATTTATGTTTTTGACCATTGAATAGACTGATTTTTTAACTTTTAATTCAACCATTAGGAAAATTAAATTATTATTTATTTATTTTTAATTAATATTATTCAATGTGCTCAAAAACTAGAACTAATTTTGGGAATAAAAAATATCAACTGAATTTAAGAAGTGAATTTGTGTTTTTTTTTAGAGAAACCACAAATAAGGTAAAAACTTAATACTTATGGTAGTTCAGTTATTATTGCCTACGTAACTCGAAAACTTAACTTGAATTTAGTCTACAAGCAGTCAATTAATAGGGAAAATTATTTCTAAGTTTTTTATGAAAGCAACATTTACATAGGCATTCATTTTTAGAAAAATACATTTTACATAGGCTTAATGTTAATAAAATAGATAATGAAATAACCTGCAAAATTAATTCAGGTCATCCAGCCAGAGTTAGCCGTGACTAACTCAATAGCAGGTTTGATTGCATTTCAGTTGGAGGTAAAAAGGTGAAACTTATACTATTGTCAAAATGTACTTTTGTAAGAAAGTTAGGTAGGTAATTAATAAACCAAAACTTTCCCCTAAAGGTTATTTCGAGCACAATTTTTACAAGCCTATTTATTTATAGAGTTCACCCATGGGTCCTCCAACAGAGTAAAATGGGAGGAAAATTAGCGCTGTAAATTTAGAAGAGGAAGGTTTGAATTTAGAAGAGTATGGGGAAAACTAGATGGATATAAACTGTTAACAATATTTTAAAACAACAGAACTTACAGAATTGTACTTGAGATGAAAGTTAACTTGTTTGAGGGACTGAGGTACATCGGAGTGTAGACATTCGATGTTTGGTTGGGGCTGAACCACCGGTGGTGGGGGTTGGGCTTTTTTTTCTTGTTTGGTTTTCTTCTTGAGGGCCTCCTTTCCAAGAATATGAAATTTCATTTTAGCTTGGTCAACAGCCGACTGGATTACAGAATGATCTGCAAATTGGAAAAACGCTTAATATTACTTTTGACTTTCATATTTTATACCTAAAACTCATATATTAAAGTTTAGGTTTTCAACATTCCAATAAATTTTCCAACATTTTACTGTACAGTAAATTTAGGTATCAAAGTCACTTACATTTTTAAAATAGAAATTTACTTCCTTGTTACTTGTTATCTCCGTAGCCCATCCCGTAGACCTCTAGAGGCATGAGACAGGTCATTTCCTTAAAATACTTGCAGCCATAGGCCTTTTCCAATCAGACTGGGTTAGGGCGGTGCCAAGGTTGGGTATTGGGTGTAGGTTAGTGTAATATGGAAGGAAAATAACAGTGGTTAGAAATCTGGCAAACTGTCGTAACATTTTTCTATCAGGTGAAGTTTTAGTTCTTTCTTAAATTCAATTTATAATGTCCATGATATTTTGAAGATGAGAAGGGAGTTGTGAAAAATATCAAGTCCTGCATATCTTGGTTTAGTTTCAAACAGTTTCAAATTATGCATCACTGAATGATTTAATCCTTGATTTGTAGTTGAATGGTGATTTCATCAGATGAGTGAGCCTGTATTAGATTATTTAATTTGAAATACATGATTACTTCAAATAGGAAAAGATAGGGAATGGTTAAGATTTGAAGTTCGACAAACTTTTGCCTGCATGAATCTCTAGGCTAAGGCCTAAAGGAAAAACACCTAAAAAAAGGACAAAGCAGGTTGTGTAAAAATTTTGGAACGAGCTTGTATCCTCTTCGTTTTAAGAACTGTGTGTTTTTACAAACCGACATCAGCCGGCTCATCGTGTTTTTTTGCTACATCCCCTCCCGGACAATGGACAACACTCATTACCAGAGCCCTATAAAAAACTAAATGGATTGAACTTTATAGAGAATTTGGTGGAGAAATTTACAAAATGTTTTGTGGATTGTTATGAAAAATGTTTTGTAACATATAGTTAATTGTTAATTGCCTTTCGTATTTTTGATCAAACTGTTTGAAAATTAGATTATCTGGAAAAACATTTTACACAAATGAACTAAGTTAAAATAGCAATTGCTAAAACATGTTGATCTAGATTTTTTTAAACTCGTGTTAATGATAAGAATATTTTTTTATTTACATTTTCAACTAAGTAGTGTTGTTTTAAAATGTTGTTTCTGATGTGTTGGGAAGATTCTCTCAATCATGTTTTAGTATATTCCAAAATAAGTAATATTCACATTTGGGAATGGTCCGTAATCTAAGTCAACACGTTTCACACCTGAACTGACGGAAGGGTGGCAAATGAAGATAAGAGTTTTCTCCTTGTCATAACCCTTCAAAGTAACTTGCAGATGCTTCACGTGCCCTTCCTGAGCCAACTTGCGGATGATCCTCATCAAGGACTTCTTATCCATCCGGACATCATAGCCTTCTTTTGACTCCTCTTCAAAAATCATCTGGGAAGTCAAATATTAAGTAGAGCAACACACAGAACAAGTTTTGTTGTAACTTTCTATAAGACCAATTTATTCTATTGGATCTTTGAGGCAGTAAAACTGACTTTAAAAAAACACAACAAATGTACTAAAAAGACCATAAAAACTGTTTTCCAACATGTTCTCATAGTAGAGTATAAGTAAATCCAGAAAGTTAAAAAAAGTTGGAAAATAGTCAGTGTCCAGATAAAATTACAAATCAGGGCAGTTTGAATAATTTATTATTATAATTTTAAATTTTGAGTTAAATACAATGAGAAAACTTGTTAATGGGTTCATTATTGAGTCCATTATTGTCAACAAGACACACTACAATCATAAAATTAGTTTTTATTCGCCTTACTTTTTGTAATTTGCTGGTGTCAAAAATGACTTTCTGTTTCTGTACAGTCTCCATGATAAGATTTGTGCGTTTCAACATCCTGAATGAAACACTTGTACTCTCGAGTCCAGGAATAGTAGTTGGAAGTGCAACAGGAGTGGCTGAACTGGAATTGAGATTGTATTATTAAAATTATAGTCCTGTGTTATTATTAAAATTAGAGTATTATTAAAATTATAGTCATAACAATAAATAATACACGGCTAGCTAACCCACCAAAATTGTTATAATAAAAGAATGAGGACCATTATACTCCATTCCGTTCAAGGGAGTATAAAAAATTATGTTATAGCATCTTCCTAAAGCTTAGCATTCTCTGGTCCAAGAGTTAATACGAGCAGTAGTGATGGTCAAAATCAGAAATTTTAAATCTCAAAGCAGAAACCAGAACTTTAAAATAATCAAATCTCAAACAATGAAACTTCTAAGTTTAATAGGGAAACTTAAAAAGTCAGTTTCTGCTACTCTTCAAGTAATATGGCCTAATTCTATTAGGCTATTATTTCATTTCATTATTGTCTATGAGGTTGTCAGAAAAAGTATCGGACTCAATAAACAATATATAGCATCCCAACAATAAATCTCACAGTTGTTAACGACCTCATCATCGCCTCACGGTAAAGTTAACTGAATCTCGCCTTTATTCCGCCGCTGACATAAAATGACTCCATTCCGCGGTCGACGAATATCTTCACTGGTCCTTACCCAACAAATATTGCCTTCATTCTGTGGAAGATGAATATTGCCATTCTTCCACAGCCGAAAAATATCGTAATTTTTTCTGAACCTAATGAATATAGTAAAACAGATTACTAAGAGAACACACAGGTTTTTGGGTAAAACAAATATATCTCTATAGCTTCATTTTTGAGGTGATTATTACCATGAAATGGTTTTTTATTGGACAGCTCTATTTATTTTAAGCCTCTCATAACAATCAATGGGAGCACTCATTGTTTGCTTACAACGACTATAATAAATATTTTTCAAGGTACTTACAGTGTCTTTCCAAAAGCACAACTTTTTATTTCAACAGTCACACTTTCATCAACAGTTTTTCCTGTAGGTTCTGCTTCCTTAGCACTAGGAGCAGCTGTAACCTAAAATTGAATATTTAATTATACATTTTTCCTTTATTCGAATAGGGTATGAATGATTATGCAAGTGCTGAATACAGATGTTTTTTATTTCTTTTTATTTATTAAAGAACTAAAAAGCAGGTAATTGATAATCTTTAGTTTTTTTACATGTTTAAAATTAATTTGAGGTATTTTGTTCAGTTATCACGTTTAAACTTTTGTTTACTGTCTTTCAGAATACAATCATCATCCATATTCCTGATTACTTTAGATTTAAAAATAATCTAATTTGAACCTATTTAAATGTGTTGGTTCATAATCAATAAATACACTTACAAAACCTAAACATCATCCTCATCATACCTTTAACTTTAAGTTGAGTAATTTAATTTATTCCTTTATTTATCAAAATTCCTGTTGTGAAGTAGGTTGAATAAGTTAATCTCAACATCTTATAAGTGTTAAGTGTCTCTATAATAGAGCAAGCCAAAGAAAACAGATAAAACCCACTGATATGTGTTGTTTTAAGTCAACATTCCTCACAATACTTAAAAATCAGAGTAAACCAAAACAATTAACAAACTCTTACCTCTTTAGAAGGCAAGAGTTTTGGCTTTTTCTTGGGCACATCCTTACCACCACCCTTTTTCTCAGATGATTCATGTTTCCGTTTTCTTTCTCTTTTGACTTCCTTCTTTTCTCTTCGCTTCTCAGAGGCTGGTGGGTTGTTTTCCAGGGGCAGATTTTCCTTCACATTGACAGTAATAGATTCTCTTTGAACAATTTCTGGTGCCGTTGGGTTTTCATTTTTAACTTCTTGTTGTTCCTCTTCTTTTTCTATTTCTTGACCTACACTCGAAACTAAATCCGCAGCTTTTGATGTTGATGGAACTGGTGATGTTTCTTTCTTCTTACCTTTCTTCATAGCTGCTGCCTGTTTTCCACTACAAGTGAGCTTTTTAGAGGCAGGCTCAACAAGATCCTCATTTCCTTCATTTTTATTACTTTGACTAACTAGTTTTATCAATTTATCCTTTTCTTCTATCATTTGCTTTTTTATATCTGAGCATTTGTCAAATTTCTTTAATGTGAACCTGAAAGAAAGATCAATTTGAAAAAAAAGATTCAAATGAGCGGTAAAATAAAATTGAAACTGTGATAAAAATGGTACTTTGTAAAAATTAACAAAAATAAAATTTAAATTTGGAGCACCTTGTTTTGAACTAATTTAAACCAATTCTGGCTAATTGATAAAGATCTTCAATTAGCCAGTATCAATTGTCAAAATAATTACATATAATCTTATAGGACACCTTATGATAGTTCATTACCATTTCTGGTTATTCTTGAAGTGTCTGTTATAGTCTGTTCCACTTTCAATTGTTATACCAAAAATGTGGCACACAAAATATTTTCTTAGTTGCTACATTATTTAAATGTCAGACAACTTTCTCATTGAGGAATAATTCCATTAAAAACTAACTCTGATGAGAACTTTTAGAATTTTTTTCCCAATCATCCATTTTGAAACATCTCTTTTACTTATTTAATACACTAGGGGATTTTTCGTGATCAAGACAGCAGTTTGGAGCCAATTTCAACAGTCCTTGAAAAGATCTTAGCATCACGTTTTGTAGGACACAAAAATAAAAAAATTAAAAATCAAAGAAAAAACCCATGACACACTTAAAGTTTAATATTGCTGCATAAGTTGTAACATAGGAATAGAAATTTTAAGTAACTGATTGGAGAAAACACATTTTTTCAGTAGAGCCAATACAAAAGCTATGTTAGTACTGGAAATCCAACTACTGAATATGTAAACTTTAAAATTAAAATTTGATAAATGTAGCTTGGATTCAAACTCTACAGTACAATGTGTTCCAACACTATGCAAGCTTGATTTTCTCATTTAAACACAACTGCCCCCCGGTCCTTGTTAGGAGATTCGATGACCAGATATGTCAACGTACCAGACTCAAAAACGTTTACATTCCCAGGAATGAGATCAAATGAGCTCCAAGAAAGAATAAAGACTGCTGGGCTTGCCTCCTACCAGCCCGAAGTAGTATTTTTACATATTGGAACCAACGATTCAAACCACTCTCGATCACCTGATGATGTTATGGGCACAGTGCGCACATCTGTGATAACAGGAAAGAAAACATTCCCTAAGGCCACAATCGTGGTCAATAGTACTGTACGAAGGCGTGATTTTAAAGATAAAATCATACATAAAACAAATCTAAATATCAGGTCAGCTTGTCGGAACTTGGGAGTGGTTTACTTGGATCCAAATAAAAAAATAGATGTCTTGGCCGAGATGGTCTACACCTCAACCAGAAAGGGTCAAGGAAACTCTCAGAGGTAATTTATAAGGTATCAATGTTGTGTAAGGAACAAACAGCTGCATCCAGTTCAACCGATCAGTCTTTCACATTGGGAATTTACTCATCTCCTGAAGAAGGTGGGCAACAATATAAACATGTACCGGAAATTACACCCAAGATGATAACTGACCGGCTACCTGCGCAAACTGATAATAACTTTTCCATAATTAAAGTTGATATGTCCATAATCATTGACCTGAATCGCAATGACAAAACAGCGGCATTTGCCCACTCAATCTCCGCTGATTTAGACCATGAACGCAATATGACAGCCGAGTGGCTGTTGCATTTAGGAAAAAAATTGGTAGACCTCTGAAATCCGATTGCAAAAACCAATTTTTAGCTGTTCAAAACCTGGAAGCGGGTGCTACATTATATAGTCTTATTACTTATTATTATTATATATAGTCTTATTATTATTATCATTATCTTATTATTATATAGTCTTATTATGGAAAACCTACAATTGAAAATTATGATTCTGCGTTTAAGTCGCTTGAACAAGATCTAAAATGCAATAACAACATTAAGCAAATATTTTGTTCTCCAATAGGCTGTATTAGAGATTTGATCGAAATAGATAGGTTTGCCTCCAATATAGTCCAGTTGCAAAAATCAACAAGTATTAAAATAAACATTGTGAATCAGGAGCAACCATTAGCCCATCGACGTCTCGGAAGAGGATTATCACATCCGGATTTTATGAATAAACTTTGCAACTCCATAGTCCACTTCTGGAAAATAACATCAAATCCTCCACAGCAAGAAACCTATTATGCTACAGCCATCCCCGAAGCTACAGCAGCACCAAGCCAAACCTCGATGATGAGTGTGACTAGTGAAGGTGAAAGTGAGGCCAATAAATTGAGTGGGGAGGGGGGTGTTGTATTGGAATTAAATAAGGCAGATGTGTCTTCTCTAACCATTTGGTTTTTCAATCCAAATGTTCAAGAGAAAACATAATTAACAAACAAAATAATTTTTCTGTATATAAAGATCAAATGGGAAATTATAAACAGTCAATAAAAAACAGTACAAAAATATTTCATCAAAACATTGAAAGCCTAATTTTACGTGTTGGTCCATTACAAATAATTCTTAGTGAAATCAACCCAAATATAGTAATTCTCTCTGAACACAATGTCAAAGAAAACGAAATCGGTGTTTTAAAAATTGAAGGATTCACTATTGATGCATACTTCTGCAGGAAGTTATGCAACAAAGGTGGAGTATTAATAATGTCTAGAAATTGTTTGGGGAAGAGACATCTGACTCTTCCATCTTGTCAATTATGTGAAGATTTCGTTTTTGAATAATGTGCCACAAAATACATGTTTGATTCTGTACACTTTATCATAATTGCTGTGTATCGCTCTCCTGGAGCCAATGTCAACATATTTTTGGAAAGATTAAATATATTAGTTAATAGGATGATGAAAAAATGTAATAATATTTTAGTAATTGGTGATATAAATATTAATGCACTAAAAGATTCTTAAACAACAGTTGATTTTAAGAACATGTTACAGAGTTGTGGTCTCAAAATGTTAGTAGATTTTCCAGCCAGAATTAGTGCTTCATCTGCTACAGCTATTGATAATATTTTAACCAACTTGCCAAGAGATACATTAAAGGTTGGAGGTATAATTGCAACTCCTTTCGACTATGACGCGCAGGTCCTTGAATTGTACACTAATAAAGAAATTAACAAGAAAAATATTATAACATGCAAAAGAAAATTCACAGAACAGAATAAATTGCTTTTAGCGAATTTCCTTAAAGGAATGAGCTATTACCGTAGGTCTCATGGTAAGACCTAAGCCCGAGACCATGTTAACTTTTCATTTTGGGGCCCCCAGAGGCAAAAAACACTATTCGTTCAAATTTTTATATATATATCTATATACATATATGTCTGTTAACACGATAGCGGCCATAAATATGATCCGATCTTAATGAAATTTGGTACAGACGTGTAAAGTGGTAATCACTCGGACGAGTTCGTGAACCAGCCCGATCAGACCACCGGAAGGGGGGTTAAAGGGGGGTAAACACCCCAAAAATGGGTTTTTTGAGTTTTTTTACATAGAAAATTAAAAATTATCCAATTTTTGCTTGCATTTTGAATTCAGCTCAAAAAAACAAACAATTTAGTATTTTTAATCACTGCTCTATGTCCATTTGTTTCCGAGATATTGAAAGTGGTAAACACAGTACGTTGTCCCAATGTTAACCTTATGGGAAATAAAGAAAATTCTATATCTCGCTTATTTCTCAACATATCTTGATAAAACTTGGTAAATGGCTTCTTCTAGTTCAGATCAACTAAATATTGAATTAAAACCACCCAGTTTTAGCGAATTTCCTTAAAGGAATAAGCTATTACGGTAGTACTCATGGTAAGACCTAAGTCCGAGACCATGTTGACTTTTCATTTTGGGGTCCCCAGAAGCAAAAAATACCATTCGTTCGAATTTTTATATATATATATCTGTATATATATATATATGTCTGTTAACATGATAGCGGCCGTAAATATGGTCCGATTTTAATGAAATTTGGTACAGATGTGTAAAGTGGTAATCACTCGGACGAGTTCGTGAACCAGCCCAATCGGACCACCGGAAGGGGGGGTAAAGGGGGATAAACCCCCCCAAAAATGGGTTTTTTGAGTTTTTCACATAGAAAAATAAAATTTGTCAAACTTTTGTTGGCACTATTGAATTCAGCTCAAAAAAACAAACAATTTAGTATTTTGAATTACTGCTCTATGTCCATTGGTTACCGAGATGTTGAAAGTGGTAAACACAGTACGTTGTCTCAATGTTAACCTTATGGGAAATAAGTAAAATTCTATATTTCGCTTATTTCTCAACATATCTTGATAAAACTTGGTAAATGGCTTCTTCTAGTTCAGATCTACTAAATATTGAATTAAAACCAACCAGTTTAAGCATACCTGTAGCAGCAAACCTGCATACTCATTCCCCATGTTATTCTTATGGAGCTTACAAAAACATGTCAAATCTCGCTATGTAGGATTAAAATATGTTGTTTTGCATTTGAAATTCACTGAGTATGCAGGTCTGCTGCAACGGGGGTATTAATATACCCGTAGCAGCAAACTTGCATATTCATTCCCCATGTTATTCTTATGGAGCTTACAAAAACATGTTGAATCTCGCTATGTTGGATTGAAATATGTTGTTTTGCATTTGAAATTCGCTGAGTATGCAAGTCTGCTGCAACGGGGGTATTTTGTAAATTTCTGGCGAGTTGGTGGGACGTGTACAATTCTAATGTTAAGAATAAGTTTGAACAATTTTTTGCGATATTTTACTATTATTTTGATTATTGTTTCCCAAAAATAAAATCTAGAAAAGTAGACAGTTTCAATAATTGGCTTGATGCAGATTTAGTACAGTCAAAGGAAGAAATTACTAAACTTGAAAAGTGCTACAGAATCACAAAAAAGCCCGAACTTAAAGATCAAAGATAAAAAAAGAGAATTCAATAATGCAGTCAATAAAGCTAAATACAAATACTATGGTAATCTAATAAATAACTCAAGTAACATTTGTAAAACTATATGGAATGTTGTAAATAAAGAAATTAGTCTTACGAAAACATCTGAAATTCCAAATAAAAGTCTATGTTTAGATAATAAGTTAGTGAATGATCCGGCTCAAGTTTGTGATATATTCTGTAATACTAAACTAATATGGTAGAATCTAAGATCATTCCAGGTTTGAAGTCGATAAAATCAGTAACTAATGTCTCTGGCCATGGTAGCTTTACTAGCAAAACATTTGCCCTCAAGCCAGATTCAGGTGATGAGTTACATAAAATAATACAAAGTTTTGATAATAAGTATTCTACTGGGCATGACGATATACCAATGCCTATAATTAAACTTGCTTCTAAACTTATAACTAAACCATTATCACATGTAATTAACCTCTTTCATAACAGGCATTTTCCCGGAACAATTTAAAATCTCTAAAATAAAACCGCTGTTTAAAAATGGCTGTCCTCTTCAGGTAGGAAATTATCGTCCTCTTTCCCTAGTGTCTTCATTTTCCAAACTGTTTGAAAAGGCTATGGCTATCCAGTTAATAGCATTTTTGTAAAACAATTGAAGGGGTCCCCCGTAAAACGTTCTAAGAGACAAAATTTCAAAATCAGAGTGAAAAAGATTCTCTAGGACACGAGCTACACCGTGGTATATTTTGTTTTGAATATATTTGAGTTGGTAGCCCTGTTTTTGTCTGTCAAAGTTTGCGTGCTTCGCGGGACTGCACGGACTTTTTGGGGAAAAACGTTCTATTCGCCAAAAGATGGACTACCCGCCGGTCGTTTCGTTGTCGCCCAGCGATCAAAATCACGTAAATAAAAGTAAAAGACGTGAAGTAAATATTGGAAAGTGAAAGGATAAGACCAGAAATGAGTATAGAAAAGCTTGATTACTCTTATTTCAAAAACTAAATAGCCGAGGCCTGGAAAATTGCCCCCAATAGAAGTGAGTAGAATAAAGTTTTAAGCACCACATTTTGATAATTTTTAGCAAAATGACGTCTCATGTTATGTGACAAAATTACGTTTTTATACTTTTATATCAATAAAATTGATTTATATTGAGTTTTATTTTCGTTTATGTTGGTATTCCTACACTCCCATGACGTTTTCTTCCAAAGCAGAAGAGCAGTCCGTCAGAGAACGTTTCAAGCGCCAGTCATTTAAAACGTTGTATCCCCAAAAAAACCTCGTAAAATGTTTCAAAATGATTAATGACAAGTAAAAATTGAATATAAGGCTACATTATGATGTTATAAATAGGGTATTAACAAATTATACATGATTTTCAGTTCTAACCTTGAAAAACCCGTAAATTATAGAATTCAACTTTCAACGCTTGATTACTCGAAACTAGGTTTTTGTTGCTTAGAACTTTTTACGGGGGACCCCTTCAATTGCCTTATGGATAATGACCAGCATGGCTTTATATCGGGTAAATCTGCAATTAGCGCATGCACTGAATTTATTGAGTCAATTATTGAATCGTTGGACAATGGTGAAAAAGTAATAGGTGTTTTCATGGATTTGTCTAAAGCGTTTGACAGCGTCTGCCATACTGAACTGCTTAGCACCCTTTCTAATTTAGGCATCAAAAACATTCCACTCTCATGGTTTAGTTCCTATTTAACCAATAGGAAACAACTCGTTCAAATTAATCATTTAAACAACCACAATCAAATAACATCATTCCACTCTTCATTGAATACAGTAAAATTTTGAATACCCCAGGGTTCTATTCTGGGTCCATTATTGTTCTTGTGCTACATTAAGGGCTTAGCTAATTCATCCCAGTTTGACAAAATCACTTTATATGCAGACAATATAAATTTGAAAGTATCGGGAAAAGATTATGATGAAATTGAAATATTTAGTTTTTGCGAGCTTTCGACAATTCAACAATTTCTAGCAGATAAAAATCTTTTACTCAATCCAAACAAAACAAAATGCATCCAGTTTTCTTTGAAACAAAATCAAAATAATAATTCCGGATATAATGTAATTATAAATAATCACATTTTGGATGAAACTGGGAGTACAAGGTTTTTAGGGATTATTGTTGATAAGAATCTTAACTGGAACTCTCAGGTTGATCACATTTGCAATAAGCTGTCCTCAGGTTTATTTGCTTTGAGAAAATTATCTCCAATTTGTGATATTAAAACATTAAAATCAGTCTGTTTTGCCCTAATTCACTCTCACATTTCTTTTGGAATACTCTTAGATGGTAGTACATCAGCAATCAATATGAATAGAATACTGATCGTAGTTGAGTTTATTCTCCTACGCTGGCTGAGATGGCACTCTGGAAACTGAGTGCGCTGTAGTACAGTGACAGCTGGAATCTGCTGTCTATCTGTACCTGATGAGACGAAACAACGTCGAAACAGCTTCCACTTGGCGGTGCATCTGCACCTTTGCCACCCAAGCTTTCGCAAGAGGGCAGGCTGCATAGCAGTGTGGTGGTGCCAACACTACCTTAGCGTGCCAGAAATGGCGGTTTCGCTTTTGGTATCGCAGAGCAACGTATCCGTGTCTTTCACCGGAGTACGAAAACTGCGCGTGGAAAACGAAGGAGACATTGTCAATGCACGTCGCTTGGTTCGCCCAGCAGCGACAGGTTTACCTTATCGCTTGGTACGCCCAGCAGCGATAGGTTTACTGTGCAGAGACTACCACTTGGTTCGCCCAGCAGTGGTGATGTCAGTGAAGAAATGTTGGAGCAGTAACCTATTTACCAGGTTCGTATGGTAAAACCACCCCTTGTAGCTAATGCTACGGCGGTCACAGATTACTGCGACTACAACACGCCCAGATGGGATGTCGTCAGCTCACATTTCATTGCTCCTTTGTTGCGTTTCGAGATGTCTGTCTCTCGTCAGGTGTGCGAAGAAGCACACGACGCTTGGAATCACGGACGGATCGTCCGAGTGTGATTGTACCTGATGAGACGAAACAACGTCGAAACAGCTTCCACTTGGCGGTGCATCTGCACCTTGGCCACCCAAGCTTTCGCAAGAGGGCAGGCTGCATAGCAGTGTGGTGGTGCCAACACTACCTTAGCGTGCCAGAAATGGCGGTTTCGCTTTTGGTATCGCAGAGCAACGTATCCGTGTCTTTCACCGGAGTACGAAAACATTGTGCATTGACAATGTCTCCTTCGTTTTCCACGCGCAGTTTTCGTACTCCGGTGAAAGACACGGATACGTTGCTCTGCGATACCAAAAGCGAAACCGCCATTTCTGGCACGCTAAGGTAGTGTTGGCACCACCACACTGCTATGCAGCCTGCCCTCTTGCGAAAGCTTGGGTGGCAAAGGTGCAGATGCACCGCCAAGTGGAAGCTGTTTCGACGTTGTTTCGTCTCATCAGGTACAGATAGACAGCAGATTCCAGCTGTCACTGTACTACAGCGCACTCAGTTTTCAGAGTGCCATCTCAGCCAGCGTAGGAGAATAAACTCAACTACGATAAACTTCCTGGCTAAGAAAGACCATGGACGATTCAACTGACGTCCATCTCAGTGGAAAAAGAATACTGATTTTACAAAATCGGGCAATTAGTATTATGTTAAATCTGGGATGGTCAGATTCTGCCAAATTGCATTTTCCCGAGCTAGCTATTTTAACAGTTTTCAGTTTATATGTATTTGAGTTGATAATGTTCATTAAACGTAATTTTGGTTATTAAAATACACTTGGAGATAAACATAGTTATAACACTAGGTTTAGGAACCAACTGTCACTTAACGTACATAATAAGAAAATATTTTAAATCAAACCTAGCTATGCATATATTCGATTTTTTAATTATTTACCACCTGAAATGAAAAGCATTTCCAGTCTTGCTACATTGAAAAATTTTTTTTTATATGATCTCAAAACCTTTATATTCATTGGTGGAATTTTTCAGTTAATGACATATACTGTATATTTTACAATTTTTCAGTTTATTTTTAGTTCATTTATTGTATTTTTTTTTCTTAATTAAGACGCCATTCACATGTATATGTATACAATTTTATGAATAAAGATTGTTTGACTTTGACTTTGGCTTCCATTTTTCCAAACGCTCTACCAAGTCCAATCCCCCCTTTCCTTCTCCATTCTCTGTTGCAACTTTCAGATCCCAAGAAATCGTCTAACTCTCGTTAAAGACTCACTTGGCCGTCCGCTGCCGTCCCTCATCCTTCATGAACATGGTGATCTTGTTGCTCTTGGTGAGGTTGCGCACGACCATCCGCGCCGCCAGCTTGCTCGCCCCCAGCGCCGTCCCCAGTTGCACCTGCGTGACCCCCTCCGGCCCCGCCCCCTCCAGCACCTTGTACGCCTGGGCCATCAGTGTACGGTCCAGCAGGCGATGGCCCTCGTCCAACAGCCCTACAACATGAGGTACAGTCAGCTGCACCTGCGTCACGCCCTCCAGCACCTTGTACACCTGGGCCATCAGTGTGCGGTCCAGTAGGCAGTGGCCCTCGTCCAGCAGCCCTACAACACGAGGTAGAGTCAGCTGCGCCTGCGTCACACCCTCCAGCACCTTGTACGCCTGGGCCATCAGTGTGCGGTCCAGCAGGCGGTGGCCCTCGTCCAACAGCCCTACAACACGAGGTACAGTCAGCTGCACCTGCGTCACACCCTCCACCACCTTGTACGCCTGGGCCATCAGTGTGCGGTCCAGCAGGCAGTGGCCCTCATCCAACAGCCCTACAACTTGAGGTACAGTCAGCTGCACCTGCGTCACACCCTCCAGCATCTTGTACGCCTGGGCCATCAGTGTGCGACCCAGCAGGCAGTGGCCCTCGTCCAGCAGCCCTACAACTTGAGGTACAGTCAGCTGCACCTGCGTCACACCCTCCAGCACCTTGTACGCCTGGGCCATCAGTGTGCGGTGCAGCAGGCAGTGGCCCTCGTCCAGCAGCCCTACAACTTGAGGTACAGTCAGCTGCACCTGCGTCACGCCCTCCAGCACCTTGTACACCTGGGCCATCAGTGTGCGGTCCAGCAGGCGGTGGCCATCATCCAACAGCCCTACAACACGAGGTACAGTCAGCTGCACCTGCGTCACACCCTCCAGCACCTTGTACGCCTGGGCCATCAGTGTGCGGTGCAGCAGGCAGTGGCCCTCGTCCAGCAGCCCTACAACTTGAGGTACAGTCAGCTGCACCTGCGTCACGCCCTCCAGCACCTTGTACGCCTGGGCCATCAGTGTGCGGTCCAGCTGGCGGTGGCCCTCGTCCAGCAGCCCTACAACTTGAGGTACAGTCAGCTGCACCTGCGTCACGCCCTCCAGCACCTTGTACACCTGGGCCATCAGTGTGCGGTCCAGCAGGCGGTGGCCATCATCCAACAGCCCTACAACACGAGGTACAGTCAGCTGCACCTGCGTCACACCCTCCAGCACCTTGTACGCCTGGGCCATCAGTGTGCGGTGCAGCAGGCAGTGGCCCTCGTCCAGCAGCCCTACAACTTGAGGTACAGTCAGCTGCACCTGCGTCACGCCCTCCAGCACCTTGTACGCCTGGGCCATCAGTGTGCGGTCCAGCTGGCGGTGGCCCTCGTCCAGCAGCCCTACAACTTGAGGTACAGTCAGCTGCACCTGCGTCACGCCCTCCAGCACCTTGTACGCCTGGGCCATCAGTGTGCGGTGCAGCAGGCAGTGGCCCTCGTCCAGCAGCCCTACAACTTGAGGTACAGTCAGCTGCACCTGCATCACACCCTCCAGCACCTTGTACGCCTGGGCCATCAGTGTGCGGTCCAGTAGGCGGTGGCCCTCGTTCAGCAGCCCTACAACTTGAGGTACAGTCAGCTGCACCTGCGTCACACCCTCCAGCATCTTGTACGCCTGGGCCATCAGTGTGCGGTCCAGCAGGCGGTGGCCCTCGTCCAGCAGCCCTACAACTTGAGGTACAGTCAGCTGCACCTGCGTCACACCCTCCAGCACCTTGTACGCCTGGGCCATCAGTGTGCGGTGCAGCAGGCAGTGGCCCTCGTCCAGCAGCCCTACAACTTGAGGTACAGTCAGCTGCACCTGTGTCACACCCTCCAGCACCTTGTACACCTGGGCCATCAGTGTGCGGTCCAGTAGGCGGTGGCCCTCGTCCAGCAGCCCTACAACTTGAGGTACAGTCAGCTGCACCTGCGTCACACCCTCCAGCACCTTGTACGCCTGGGCCATCAGTGTGCGGTGCAGCAGGCAGTGGCCCTCGTCCAGCAGCCCTACAACACAAGGTACAGTCAGCTGCACCTGCGTCACACCCTCCAGCACCTTGTACGCCTGGGCCATCAGTGTGCGGTCCAGCAGGCGGTAGCCCTCATCCAGCAGCCCTACAATTCGTGAGGCTCTCGGAAAACCTTAAATTAGCTTCAATAAGGGATTTGAACATCTTATACTGTGAAAGTCATTCTTAGTACTCTAAATAAACCACGCAGTGGATCATCATCAGGCTGTAGGCATCAAAGTGTTTTGTAGAACATGTCATAAAGCCATGAAAACCTACAGCCTGTTGATGATCCCCTGCGGAGCAAGACTGTAATATCCCTACTTAGACTAAGAATCACTTTTACAGCATAAGGTTTTTAAACCGATTATTACTCAGTGTTTTGGAGGCTAATAACATTACTTAAATTAAACCTCAAAGATCTGTTCAGAGGCTGATTCATCAAAATCTATGAATAGGTCTGAATATTTGACAATTTATTCAAGCACTAGACCTTTGTTTTCGAGCAAAGTGGAGGGTGATGTTTTTTACTTAAATTGATCACAATACAGTAAACTCCTGATTATCCGGGAGGGGATATTCCGCGGTGCGGATTATCCGCGTGTGCTACAAAAAGCGAGAAAATACGTATTTATAAAAAAATTAGACTTAACTGACAAGTTTTTTGCGTAAAAATGCGCGCAGGCTTTCTCCGTCTACCGTAACGCGAAGACGATTTTCGTTTACCACGAAGCGAAGACAATGTTTGTCTACCGCGACGCGAAGACGATTTTTGTCAACTGCGACATGACAACAATATTTATATATTGCGACAATGATATTCGTCTACCGCGATGACCATATTCGTCTACCGCGGCGTCCACCACAACAATGATACTCGTCTAGTGTATCGACGAACTTTGCCTACCGCGACGGCCATATTCGTATAACCCGACAACGATATCCTTCTACCACGACGACGATTTTCGTCTACTGCGACGTGATGGATTGGATTTGGATTGGATGGATGGCGCTGGATTTGGAGGCTGGATTAAGGATTGAAAATGAGAAATGAGAAGGAAAGCATGCAAAATTTAGGATAAAATAAGATATAAGACTGAAGGAAGAGAGAGACTTAAAGGGAATGGATAAATAGAAAGTAAAAGCCAAGCAAACCCCGGTGTAAAATAAGTACGTGGGAAAGAAGAGAAGAATGAAAAAAAAAAATAAATAAGAATAATACTGCGACGTGACAATATGTGTCTACCGCGACATTGATGTTTGTCTATCACGACGACGATATTCGTTTACCGCGACGTCCATATTCGTCTATTGTGACGCGATACTCGCCTACCGCGACATTATAGGATACCCCCCCCAATTAAATCTGCGTTCGCCCCTGACTGTACTAAATAAATTGATTTTTAATGTTAAAATTGTTTTTCTCTTTTATTTTCTCCCATTTTCAACACTTGCGGATTATCCGCGATTTTCGTTATCCGCGGGAGTCGCGCCACCCAATTCCGCGGATAATCAGGAGTTTACTGTAATAGCATTTAAATATACCGGGTGTCCCATAATAGTCCCCCCCCTAACTTTCTCCTATATTTTTCAAATATCAGTTCCACACCACCCCCAAACATTATTGGGTTGCTAATACTTAATTTTGAGGGGGTACCCAATTTTGGCCACCATCTTGGATCCGCCATATTGGATCAAAAATATTTTTTTCAAATGTAAAATGGTGTTGTGACCCATCATTTTGAATAATTAGATTTTTTCACTGATTACAATGGCGCAATCCGTTCTTTAATATCTCAATTGGTTCTCAAGATATGGGTACTTTTAATTAATTTATTTTAAACCAATATAAACATTACAAATTGATAAAACAGGCTTATAACCACAAAATAATGCTAGATAGTGACAAATAACCACCATCAGTCATTGTTGAGCGATTTACACTTGACTTTCACCAATGTAAATTTTTCGGCCGCCATCTTGGATCCGCCATATTGAAATGAGGTAAGTTATTTCAAATATGAAGTTGGTATTGTGACCCATCATCTCAAGCTAGTTTTTTTACGCCGAATGCAATGCCGCAACCTGTTTTTAGCTGTAAAACTAGTTTTTGAAAAATTCATATTTTTTGAGATTTTTATTAGAAACATGTCAATATCTTGAAAACTAAACACTATAATTAAAAACAGGTTGCGGCATTGAATTTGGCGTAAAAAACTAGTTTGAAATGATGGGTCACAATACCAACTTCATATTTGAAATAACTTACCTCATTTCAAAATGGCGAATCCAAGATGGCGGCCGAAAAATTTACATCGGTGAAAGTTAAGTGTAAATCGCTCAACAATGACTGATGGTGATTATTCGTCACTATCTAGCATTATTTTGTATTTATAACCCTATTTTATGAATTTGTACTGTTTAAATTGGTTGAAAATAAATTAATTAAAAGTACCCTTATCTTGAGAACCAATTGAGATATTAAAAAACGGATTGCGGCATTGTAATCAGTGAAAAAATCTAATTATTCAAAATGATGGGTCACAACACCACTTTTACATTTGAAAAAAATATTTTTGATCCAATATGGCGGATCCAAGATGGCGGCCAAAATTGGGTACCCCCTCAAAATGAAGTATTAGCTACCCAATAATGTTTGGGAGTGGTGTGGAATTGATATTTGAAAAAATATAGGAAAAAGTTAGGGAACTATTATGGGACATCAAGTATAATATTAACCTAATCTTTTAAAGCAACACCTTTGAAAGTAGTAAGGAGATGCCAAGCGTGAAATCTCTAGACAGGTGAGTGTTGCATTTATAATTTGATTTTTTTTTTGTAATATTCTTCTTAAAGAACTTCAGAACAAGAAGACAAATACTCTTCTTACCATACTTTATTTTAGTAAAATAATTTAAGTCTCTAAGGTGTTCCAACGTTTCTGGTGAAGTCATTGGAAAAAGGAGGCAAACAAAATAGGGATTGCTTACCCCAAAAAAAGCAATTTTACAACCAGCCATAGGTGTCGCGTCAGGGGAAGGGGGCACGGGGGCACATGCCATTACACATGCCATTTAATAACTCACAAGTCATTAAAACATTTTTTTTAAGAAAGTTGTTTTTTGTTTATTTATTTAGGCCTATAGTTGTTTATTTATTGTTACCATATTAATCATTAACATTCACTATATTTTAAATTTGTATGTAAAATGTATGGGGGGGCAGGGGAGCAAATGCATAGGGGCCCAGGCTCGCAGGGGGCCCAGAAACATCAAAAAAGGGCCTGAAATGGCTGAAAAGGGGCCACGAAACAAGGGGGAAAAAAGGTCGCCAGGTCTCAGGGCCCGGAGTTGAAGGTTGCACAGGGGCCCAAAAATCCTGTCACCAGGCCTGGATTCACATGACATCTCTGTTTCAACAATAAAGGACTTTTAGGAAAAAAGGTAGGGAAAAGGATTAGCCACATAAAATTGTATTTACCACATTTATCATCATCTTCATCATCATATATATCATCATACTTTTGCCAGACATCTTTAGGTTCTATTGTCGGGTCTACGAGATACAAAACCCGAACAGATCTTTCCTTGTTCTGTCCTTTATATTTCCATTTCTCTTCAGGAGCATCAGGATACATGACCCTGTGTAAAACCTGAAATTCAATTACTATATTGAAAATTTTTCACAAGTATAATAATCTTTAATCAGTTTAATAACAGTAAAATTGATAAACATAAATTGGATTGGTCCTTGACTGCAGCATGTGCAGATATCTGGGGGTCCCCAGAACACCCTGAAGACCCTGGGAGGGGGGTGCCCAGAAACCCTGATTTTTGGTGAATTTTGGAAAAAGAGGAAAATATTTTTTAAAAGCATACACATTACTGGAAAAGAGCTATTACAGAAATTATAATGGGGTTGTTGGTAAATAAAATAAATGCAGTAGCTACTTGGAATAAGCATTAAAACATACCAGGGACCCTATTTTTGAAATGGGTGAGGTAGCGATTGAGTGAGTCACTCATACCCCAAGTTATTTGTTTATAAATTATAAAATGAATTGACAGATAGAAATAAATACCCCCGTTGCAGCTGACCTGCATACTCAGTGAATTTCAAATGCAAAACAAAATATTTCAATCCAACATAGCAAGATTTGACATGTTTTTGTAAGCTCCATAAGAATAACATGGGGAATGAGTATGCAGGTTTGCTGCTACAGGTATGTTTAAACTGGTTGGTTTTAATTCAATATTTAGTAGATCTGAACTAGGAGAAGCCATTTACCAAGTTTTATCAAGATATGTTGAAAAATAAGCAAGATATAGAATTTTACTTATTTCCCATAAGGCTAACATTGAGACAACGTACTGTGTTTACCACTTTCAATATTTTGGTAACCAATGGACACAGAGCAGGGATTCAAAATACTAAATTGTTTGTTTTTTTAGCTGAATTCAATGGTGCCAACAAAAGTTTGATAAATTTTATTTTTCTATGTGAAAAACTCAAAAACCATTTTTGGGTGGTTTATCCCCCTTTACCCCCCCCCCCTTCCGGTGGTCCGATCGGGCTGGTTCACGAACTCGTCCGAGTGATTACCACTTTACACGTCTGTACAAAATTTCATTAAGATCGGACCATATTTACGGCTGCTATCGTGTTAACAGACTTATATATAAATTCAAACGAATGGTGGTTTTTGCTTCTGGGGACCACAAAATGAAAAGTTAACAAGGTCTCGGACTTAAGTCTTACCATGAGTACTACCGTAATAGCTTATTCCTTTAAGGAAATTCGCTAAAACATTCCTAACTAACTTAAGTCCCACAATATATGTGTATATAATTTAAATAGGCATTTATTTTTAAAAATTCATAATGTTAATATAGGTATCATATACATTGAGTATTTCATTAATCCAACCTTTTTTACTCACCAAGCAATAGGCTGTTAAGTAAAAACACTTGAATTGACAGGAAACAAGGTTTTTCTTTTTCTCTTTTGGAGGAGGTAAGAATAGTAATCGTGGAAAGCCTTTCTAATCAGGTTATGTTTACTATTTGTTACTAAATATTTAAATGTGTTCAGATAGCCTTGAAACTATCAATAAAACGCCTTACAACTAAAATGACCGATAAATATACCAACGTAGAAAAATGAGGTAATTCCTTAAATTGGTCAATGTTTACATTTGGCTTTCTAGTTTGACAGATGTATCGTCTGAAACGTTGTCTTAAACCCCACGTAGTAGTTTAAACAATGCTAAGATCGGCTAACAGGTGACTTGACGAGTGACTCACTGCTCAGTTCTCAACCATTTCAAAAATAGAGCCCCAGGAGTTTGATGTTTGAATTTGGGCATAAAATAACTCTTAACTTAGGTGTGCTGGCACTTCCGAAGATTTTGACCTAAATCCGCCCATGGTCTGAAGAAATACACAAACTATTTTCTACATGAAAAAACCTTCCACTATTTGATATTTTAAAGGAAAGGCATGGTTAAGATGGATTATAAAACCCTCAATTAGTTTTGGGAGGAAAGCTGAACTTTTTCCAAAGCTCAGTAAAAAGTAAATTGAGTGATATTACCAGTGATAGTAAATTAATCGACATTACCCTTTTACTTTCAGAGCTTTATAGAGCTTACAGAGAGAATTTTATAGAGCTTTACACTTACCACATCAGACTTAACAAATTTCTGGAAATTAAAAGTTTTGGTTAGTTTTTTAAGAGCTACTCCAAGATCAAGATTTGTTCGTAACACATGTTGTTCTTCCATGTAGTTTGGTTTTGTCTTCAAATAGGCAACAACTTTTTCTGTCATAGTCAGAGCTTTGGGGCGTCGTTCCACAAAAAACCTTGGTAGATGAAGCAACAACCCACTGGTGTTTTGAGCACCCAGCTTTTGATGGAACATCTACAAAAAAAAGTGGTGAGAACTTTAAGTCTGGCATTGCGAGTGAATCAATGGCACAGTAGTTGGTAGCATGCCGGACCTGGAGATTTAGTGATGTGATGGTTTTGAGGCCTTCTATAATTATTTTTTAACAGTATGCCTACTGTTCATTCTTGTACTGTACCAGCTCACTCCTTGCGTTGCTTGATAACATCCATGCGCAGATCAATAGGTTATGTGGGGCAAATGCAAGGTGAAAAAGAGGCCGTCAACCTTTTGCTAACAAAAAGTTTATTTGTAATTAATAAATTTACTTTCCTTCCTGGATTCCCCTCCCCCAAAAAAAGACAGTGAATCAATTTCTCACTAAAATTTTGAAAGTGATGATAAGAACTTTATTTAAAATAATTATTCAAAATGCAAAAAGTTCAAAAATCTTTTAATTTTACAAATTTAAATTTTAAAAACAACTAATTATATTATTTGAAAGCAAATTACTTAAAACAATATTGTTAAATATTTTTAAGAATGTATAACATATTTCTTGTACCTATATCAGTAATTAATAGGTTTTAAATAAAAAATTTGTACATAATAACTGAAAGCTTATTAAAAGCCTGTTTGAAACCTACTACAGCCGAATTAAAACTCAATGGCCTTCCCAACTTAAAATAACTCGACATTAAAAAATAAAAACTATAATTATTATAGTCACCCAGCATATTTTATAGCCTCACACACAGCCGAACCTGTTTCGTGATGAGCCGCTGCTTGTGGAGTATTTTGCGCAGGTAGAAGAGCGTCTTGGCGTCCTCGCCTACAATCTGCAGGCTGTCCCGGCCCTGCGTGATCTCCCCGTGGTAGCGGCTGCGTCCCACCCGCTCCAGCACGATGTACTGCATCGGAGTCAGCTCCAGGTTCGGGTTGACGTCCGGGTTCTGCAAGGCTCTCCGCCTGGCTGCAGCCGACGCGACCACCACAAGCTTGTGACCCCACCTGTCACAATACATCAGAAAAACATGATTTGTTATTATTTCTTACCGATTAATAAATTTCAAATTAATTTTTCAAACAAAAAAGTAATTTTTTTTATAAAGGTTCTGCAATCTGTGTTAAACCTTTAGAAGTGCTTCAAAGCATGTATATATGTTTATTTGTAAACAAAGTGAAATGAGTTTGATCAAATGTCAATAGGTAGCGTCACTGTTCCAAATTTTCAGCAGATGTTTAAAATCTTTAGCTTTTACTGTATTTAAGAGATGCCCTTATTCAAAATTCAGAGTTGTATTCGCAAATCTAAGAGAGAAACCTTTGAATAGTTATCTTAAAAGTTAAAATCAGTCCAGCTGTTATAGAGATATGACTAAAAAATAAACCCTTGTGTATTAATTTAAGGATTCCCACTCTATACCGGTGTTTCATCTCCTCGCATGTGATGGGTAATTTCACACAAATGTCTTTCAAAAAGTTATTCCTGCTGTTTACGCACTGTCAAATTTAAGGCCATTCAAGTTTCTCAAATTCTCATTTTTTACCCATAATTGGAGAAAATTTCCTGTCCTCGAAGGTCTAATGGACTTTTGGGTTAGTCAGACTTTTGGATTATCAAAGTTTGGATTATCAGAATTTCAATGTATTGAATATGGGTTCCCAGAGGTTAAATTTTGAGACCATTACTATTAGCGAATTTCCCCTATAGGGAAGAAGCTATTTTTAATTTACAAAAATCTTATCTTAAGAAAATTAAGACAACCAGTAATACTATAATCATATATTTAATTTCGTAAGGCGATTCTTTGCGTCAAAATTGTGGGCATATGGCAAGTCGTATAAAGATGGGAGAGGGCTCAAATTAAAGGTCTCTATTCCGTAATGGCGGGAAAAATAATGAAATAGCTCGAAATTCACGAGAAAACGAGAAATAACGTAAAATATGTGCCATTTAAAAAGCATTGGGAACTAAAAACGTCTGCTTTGTTTACATTAAACATGTGATACTGATACTTGATTGAAAACCATGTGGTAGGCTAGATATCAATATAAGCAGGTAGATTCAGTTTGCTGTGAAGGTATTTTGTACTATAATAAATAAGGATTGTTTGAATTTTCCCTCATTAGGGGCTTTTAGCCCCTTCAAGCCACTAGTTATAATATATAAATGTAAATCATTATTTATACCTCTCATTAATTTCTGTATATGATGAATTCCGGATTGTATCTGTTACATCTTTCCTCGTGTAGTAAGTGGCACATGAGCCAAATATGCCATTAGCTGGGTCTTCCACTTTACAGTGAGGATATATGTTAACTGGCATGTTTTCCTAAACATAACAGAATTGTTTACAGTAAAAACGATTTACAGTCAAATCACTTGAATTTTGAAGCAACACAATTAATTGATATTCAGATAGCCTAAGAAATAAATTTTTCATATTTATCCTTAAATATTTTTTATTTAAAAACTATCCTAGATAAATATAAACTACGTATGATCCCATTATGTAAGCACACAGAAATCTTGGCATTTATTATGAGTTTTTTCCCTGTCAGTCAGATTAAATAACCTAACCCGATCAATGGGCCCAATCACCTGTAACTACTTTTCATAACAAAGATATAACATAAAATTTTTAGTATTTTAAATTATAGTTACAGAAGAACCTTGCTAATTCATACCCCGGTAATCAAAATTTCTAGTTAATCCAGCATAAAGTTCTGGAATAAAAGTATACAATAAAACAAAAGTATCAATAAAAATATAATAAGGGGACTTAAGCAGAGAAATCACATAGAAATTAAGAAAATACTATTATAAACAAAAATTACTTGGGATCTATGGAATCAACTCTTTGTTGTAAAAAGAAAATCCAATGTAATAAGAAGAGAAAGTAAACTAGCCAAAAAAAAACGATTGTGCATGGTCAATGGATGTACTTTTGCTTAAAAAGACAAGAATTAAGCATGATCAGTGCATGTAATTTTGACTTACTCAGTCAATCAGAACATTTCAGTAATATTAACTTGGTTTAATCCCAATTAGTTTGGATTAACCAGGTTTTACGGTAATTGTATCTTGATCAGCATAGGACAATAGCTGTGAGTTATCTGATGAATAAATGTTAAAAAAATAGTTGTAGATTAGGTTCTAAAATTGTGGTGCTAAATTTAATTTGCTTTCAAAGTGAATTATCAAGACAAGAACAAATAAGTTTAGCTTATTTCTTTTTTTTAGAAGAACTAAAATAAGTTTTAAAATCAAATGTAAGCTAAATGTAATAATATATTATTTTGAATTTAGGATCAATAAAGGTTTCTAGGTCATTAGTTTCTTTCAAACATTGTTTTTGTTGGGGTTTTGGTTGTTAAGCTAACTACCAGCTACTTGATTTTAACAAATCTAAAATATTTCTTTATCAAAAATATTAAGAATATTTTACATGTACATTCAACCAATGTGAATAGAATTTTATTTAGAAAATATCTATCACTTTAAACGTGGGCAAATTCACTGGTAACGACTAGCTACAAATAAATCTAATGACTTTAAAATAAATTGTGAACACACGCTGCTCTGGAGGTGATGAGTTAAGCAAATTATTGTAAATAATGAAAATGAATCAATTATTCAGCCCTTTTCTTTATATTCCTGCCCTTAGCGGAAGTTTTATCAAAAACTATATTTTTAATAATTCTCTCATTGAGGCAACTTTTTCAAGTACGCGCTTGATGGGTGGTGAACTTACTGTTTTCACAAAAGTTCCAAGTAATTTGGGCTTTACAGAGTGAATCTTCTAATCCGTCCACAACATATTGAAGACAAACGTCTTGACATACGAAGACAAAACAAAATCTTTCCCCACTAATCCATACCCAAGGAACAAAGTAAAAATATTTTTAACCTTTTTAAAATACAGGGTATTCCAAAAAATGGAGGTCATGGGTTCGAATCTCAGAATTTTCAAATGTAAACATATGTCATGTTATGCATAATTTTAAAGCTCTAAACAAGACAAACAATCTGGTGAAAACAACACACATTTATCCTTATTAATTTTAAAATGATGGCCATTTTCGTGAAATATTTTGGTATTTAGGGAATACCCTGTATCTCGTGAACTACAAAATGTATTTTTGTTCACTTAAAAAATTATTAATGCCCATAAACTATGCTTTAATTTGATATAAAACAAATAACAATCATTAGTTCTTGACAAGCCAACATTTAGAAAAAAAAGTTTTTGACAGTACATTTTATTTTGTTTTAATGTTGGTAGCCCTAAAAGTAAAAAAAAAATGGCAGCATATGTCAAATAGCACATTATTTTATATGACTTGCAAAGACCAACAACTTAATCAATTTAAACCTAGCTCCTATCTTTGGCGGTTTTGTAATTATAAGCAAAAAACTTCATTTCACCATATAAAGCCCATGTTAAATGAGCAATACTTAAGTTTAATGGATGCAAATTTAAATGCTTTGAAGATCTCACATATGGGCTTCATATGGTAAATGGAATTTTTTGCTTGTAGCTACAAAACCGCTAGAGATAGGAGGTAGCTTTAAGTTAAGAAGTTGTTGGTATTGGTATTTGTAAAACCTGTAAAATTATGTGCTATTTGACATATGCTGCCATTTATTTATTTTTTTTTCAGGGCAACTAACATAAAAATAAAATAAAATATAGTGTCAAAAAGTTTTATTTTCCAAATGATGGCATGTCATGTATTAAATTAAAGCTGAGTGTAAGAGGATTAAAATTTTTTAAACAGAACAAAAATATATTTTGTGGTTCTCCAGATATAGGGTAATTTGTAAATACCAAAATTTTTCAAGAAAATGGCCGCTATTTTAAAATGAATAAAGATAAATGCGTTCTGTGTTTACCAAATTGTTCGCCTTGTTTGGAGCTTTAAAATGATGTACAACATAATGTATGTTTACATTTGAAAATTCTGAGATTTGAACCCATGACCCAGGGTTTTTGGAATACCCTGTATTTTAAAAAGGTTAAAAATATTTTTAATTTCTTCCTTGGGTACGAATTAGTGGGGAAAAGTTTTGTTTCGTTTTTGTATGTCAAGCCGTTCATCTACAATCTCTTATGGATGGCTTAGAAGATTTACCCTGTATATAGATATGATGATGGATATGACCTTGAAGCTTCAGTTGACTCTAACTGTGTAAAAACACATATCTTTCATTTTCTTGACTGTTTATAATTTTAATTTGATTTCTAACATATGATTTATTTTGTCATTTGTTTTTACAAAAGATAAATAAAAACATTATACAGTCCACTAATATCGAAAAACATGTCTTATTATTTTTTACTCTTAATTTGCATTTTAATTTCATTTCACATTAATAACTAAACATTTTTGGTCCTTCGAGCCGGATTGAAACAGTATCAACTAAATAGTACATTGTATCAAAGAATAGTAACATATAAAAAAAATGGAATCACTAATAAAAAAAAGAAGTACAATAAAGGCACAACTGACACAATTTGGACAATTTTTGGAAAACTCCACACATAATCCTGGATTTTTGGACGAATTAAAGGTCAGGTTACCCAAAGCAGAGGAACTCATCGAAAAATTTGAACAAATCCAACAGGACATCGAATTGGAGAACGACAGCAGCAACCAGCAGGTAAAAAGAGAGACCTTTGAGGCAAGCTACTACAAAATCATGGGTAAGGCCAAATCATTTTCCAATTTTAAGCAAGGAAATCATTCTTTACAGTTGCAAAATCCAAATCAAAGCTCAGGGCCTAGATTAAACCTGCCAGTCCTAAAACTACCATCCTTTGATGGGTCATTTGATAGTTGGTTTCCATTTGTTGACATGTTTACAGTCATGATTCACAATAATGAATCTTTAACCGATATTGAAAAATTGCATTACCTTAAATCTTGTTTGCAAAAAGAAGCTTTTAACGTAACTTCATCTTTGGAATTAACATCTACAAACTATACTGTAGCTTGGAACCTCATTCAAGAGAGGTACAATAACAAAACTCTTATCATTCAGAAACATGTCAATTCACTTTTCAATCTACCTAAGTTAGGTAATGAATCAGTTCAATCTTTGAGAGAACTAATCAATAGTTCCAACAAACATATCCGTGCACTGAATGCACTTGGAGAACCCACTGACAAATGGGATACTCTCCTTATCCATTTGATTTCTTCCAAATTCGATCCCATCACATTCAGGAATTGGCAAGATACTCTCAAGCCAAATAGCCTTCCAACAATGCAAGATTTGAACGATTTCTTAAATCATAGGTTTCATACACTAGATTCAATTCAACACTCTAATAGTATGTCACCCATTGCTTCATTGCCTAATCACAATGATAGTAATTTTGTAAAACATAAAACTAATGGCTCTCAAAACAAGTCATGGACAATTACACAGCAGCTAGGCTTGTCATCCTTTGAGCCTAAATGTAAACTGTGTCAATCTGCACATTTTTTGTTCCAATGTGAACAATTTCTCAACCTAACAATACCTGATAGAATTAATAAGGTGAAGGGTTTCAATCTTTGTGTCAACTGCCTAAAGTATCACAAAACAAATCAGTGTAAAAGTAAGAGTGTTTGTGAATCTTGCGGAAGAAAACACAACACTTTACTTTGTTTAAAATCAGTATCAAAAACTAAAGACAATCAACCATACCCACACAACAAAAAGGTTCATTCTGCTGGCGCTTCAGTCAATGATCAATCATCTACCAGAGCAACTCAAACCATCCTCTCAACAGCTATTGTTGATGTCATCAGTCCTAGAGGTAAGGTTGTTTCATGTAAAGCATTACTTGACTGTGGATCACAATCAAACGTCATCTCAGAATTGCTCTGTAAACGATTACAACTGAACAAGAGACAGGCTTCGGTATCGATAACAGGCATTAATTGTAGTTCAACTTCAGTCACTCATGTAGTCAATGTTACAGTTAATTCTAGGGTATCAGAATACAGTACGCAAATGGAATTTCTTGTCCTTAACAAACTTACAGAGAAGTTACCAGGGAGTGTTTTATTCAATTGTTCAGATCAGGTTCCCCCTAATGTCGTTCTTGCAGATCCTTCATACTACATTCCTTCAAAAATCGACATGATTCTCGGAGCCCAAGCGTTTTGGGAATTACTTTGTGACGGATCAATGAGTTTATCAGTTAATGGTCCAACCCTAAGGGAAACTAAGTTAGGATGGGTAGTTACTGGTAATATTGAAGTGAACAAGCACATTTCCAATGACAATCATACATATTTTGTTTCATCTTTAGACACTCTGAACAGTAATATTCAACGTTTCTGGGAATTGGAAGACTGTCAATATCAATCTAAGTTAACTGGTGAGGATCTTCTATGTGAACAACACTACCAGGCTACAACCAAGCGCGACCTTAATGGCAGGTACATCGTGGAACTTCCTCTTAAGGAGAATATTTCCGACCTTGGTGATAGTAAAAAAATGGCTTTCAAACGGTTTTTATCTCTAGAAAATAGACTAATAAAAAATCCTAAGCTGTACGATGACTATAGGGACTTTATGTCAGAGTATGAAAAATTAGGTCACAAGCAATGCATTGGTGAGCTAAATTCAGCAACTCAACCTCGTGAAGGTTCGCCACAGTCATACTTTATTCCTCATCATGCTGTCATAAAGGAATCATCAACTACCACAAAACTGCGTGTAGTTTTTGATGCTTCTGCGAAATCTTCAAGCGGTAACTCACTTAATGACGTTTCCATGAACGGCCCAAGAGTCCAAGATGAACTGTTTTCTATCATTTCTCGATTCAGAATGCACAAGTATGTTTTCACTGCTGATATTGAGAAAATGTATCGACAGATACATGTTACCTCTTCACAACATAGTCTCCAATCCATTTTGTGGAGATCACACAAAACTGAACCAATTAAAATCTTTCACCTAAAAACAGTCACTTATGGAACCAAAAGCGCTCCTTTTCTTGCAACTCGAACACTCCAACAACTCGCTTTAGATGAAGTTTCAAATTTCCCAAATGCATGCAAGGCATTGCACAATGATTTCTACATCGATGACGTTCTCAGCGGAGCACACACAATCGAATCAGCATTAAACCTTCAAAGGGACCTCATTGAACTATTAACAAAGGGAGGTTTTCATTTAAGGAAGTGGTCATCTAATCATGCCGTCCTACTAAAAAACATTCCTCAGTCAGATATCGAAGCTCATCCTGAACATAATTTCAATACGAATAACACAATAGTGAAAACTTTGGGTTTGATGTGGGATACTGCTCATGATGTATTCAAATATTCAATATCACAAGATATTCCTCCTCAAAATATTACGAAACGACAAGTTCTCTCAGAAATAGCAAAGATATTTGATCCATTGGGATTGATTGGACCTGTCATTCTTTCAGCAAAACTGATAATGCAACAACTATGGAAAGAAAACCTAGATTGGAACGACAAACTTCCTTCACTTTTAAGCAATCAATGGTGTGATTTTTATACATCATTAACACATTTGAATGAACTTTCAATAAACAGATATGTACTGTCTATGAACCTGCACTTATAGAACTTCATGGATTTTGTGATGGATCAATGGCTGCTTATGGAGCTTGTGTTTATCTTCGGTGTGAAGATGTAAAAGGACAAACAACTGTGACATTAATTTCATCAAAGTCTCGTGTTGCTCCTTTAAAGGTGACTTCAATTCCAAGACTAGAACTCTGCGGTGCTTTACTTCTTTGTAATTTGATGCAATCTCTTACCAAGTCATTAAAGATTGATGCAAGGAATGTTTACTATTATTCTGATTCAACTATTGTTCTTTCTTGGATCAATTCCCCATCATCTCACTACAGCACTTTTGTTGCAAACAGAATCTCAACAATTCAATCTCTAACAGACATAACACGTTGGAATCATGTCATTGGAACTGAAAATCCCGCAGACCTAATTTCTCATGGTTCCCTGGTTCAACCTCTTTTATCCTCACCCCTCTGGTGGAATGGGCCACAATGGTTATCTGGGGGGCATCAATTTTGGAAGGAAGGTTCAAACTTTCAACCTGATACAACTCTCAAGTCACTCCCAGAGTTGCGTAAGATAACTAATGTAACAGCAGTCTCATTTCAGGTTCATGGTCATAGTATATTTAATAAATATTCATCATTGCAAAAACTAGTAAGAGTTGTAGCTTATTGTCTAAGATTTTACAAAAATACAAAATCCAAAAATTCTCTTTCGGGTTCCCTTTCGTATTCTGAATTAAAAGAATCAAGACTTTCTCTACTGAAACTAGCTCAATCTCAGTCCTTTCCTCATGAATTGAAGGCTTTGACAGAAAACAATTCTGTTAACAAATCAAGTAAACTTTTACAACTAAATCCTTTCCTTGATGATCAAGGACTGATCAGAGTCGGTGGTCGATTGAAGCATTCAAATTTAAGTGATGATATGAAACATCCAATTGTCCTAGATCATAAACATCAGCTTACCCGATTAATTGCTGAAGACTTACATGTTCAGTTACTTCATGCAGGACCTCAACTTTTACTCAGTTCTCTTCAAGAAACATACTGGCCATTAAATGGTAGAAGTTTAGTGAGAAGTATAGTTCACAGATGTCTAAAATGCTTCAGGGCTAAACCTAAGGCTACGAATCAACTAATGGGTCAATTGCCTCAAAATAGAGTTCAACCATCCAGACCTTTCTCATATTGTGGCTTAGATTACTTTGGACCTGTCTATATTCATGCTGGTAATAATAAAAGGACTAAAGTTACAAAGGCTTACGTTTCCCTTTTTGTATGTTTCACTACCAAGGCTATTCACCTCGAAGATAGTTAATTGAAGATTTAACGACAGATTCGTTTCTTGCTGCCTTAAAACGGTTTGTATCTCGGAGAGGTAAACCATACAAAATTTACTCGGACAATGCCAAAACATTTGTTGGAGCAGACAAGGAACTGCAAGAGTTAAGAGATTTTTGGAATTCAGAATGTCACAACGACCAATTTAAATCAACTCTAGCTGCACAAGGCATTACTTGGAGTTTCATCCCACCTCAATCGCCAAATTTTGGAGGATTATGGGAAGCTGGAGTGAGATTAGTGAAATACCACCTCAAGCGAGTAGTTCAAAACACGAAATTAACGTTCAATGAAATGTACACTTTATTGGTACAAATAGAAGCTTGTGTCAATTCACGCCCTTTAACAGCGTTATCCAGCGATCCAAATGATCTCACTGCTTTAACACCAGCTCATTTCCTAATCGGAACTTCATTCACAAGTACACCAGAACCTAGTCTAACAGATTTGAAAATAAATAGACTTTCTCGTTGGTAACATGTTCAACAATTGTCGCAACATTTCTGGAACAGATGGAGCAAGGAATATTTGAGCCAATTTCAAAAAATGTCCAAGTGGAATACGGAAAAACCTAACATAAAGATTGGTGATGTAATGTTAATCGAAGACATAAATTTACCTCCTTGCACTTGGAAACTTGGTCGAGTGACAGAAGTACATCCCGGACAAGACGGTCATGTGCGCGTAGTTTCAATTAAAACGAAAGACGGACTCGTGAAACGATGTGTATCGAAATTGTGTCCATTACCCAATCAAGACAGGAATGAATTACTTTGAATTTACATTGTTTGAAGGGGCCAGAATGTGTAAAAACACATATCTTTCATTTTCTTGACTAATTTTAATTTAATTTCTAACATATGATTTATTTTGTCATTTGTTTTTACAAAAGATAAATAAAAACATTATACAGTCCACTAATATCGAAAAACATGTCTTATTATTTTTTACTCTTAATTTGCATTTTAATTTCATTTCACATTAATAACTAAACACTAACTTTACATTAAACTGAAGAGGTTTTGCTGGATTTATAACTTATATATTTACTGGACTTACAGGTTCTATTATCATTCCAAGTTCTGGGTCAATGTGCTGAAAGCGATCATAGATAACCAGAGGTGGTCTTGGCTCTGGAAGTTCATAGAAAGAAACAGGTTTTAGACGCCTTACAGCATCCCATAAAAATGATTTAGCTGCTTCATCATTCGGTTTTATTGGAAAAAATGGTCGGTTGTCCAACCGCAGCCAAAGATCTGTGAATAAAATATGAGAACAATTAATGATTAAAACTGGTGTAGGCCTAAAGAATCATTCAGTCAGTTTGTACTATCACTGCTACCTGCACATACATAAAACTGCCATTTTTTACTAGATTAAGTACTCATCTTACATTCATACCGTGATTTATCTTAAAGTAATCCATACTGTCAGTTGGCTTTTTAACTTGTAATAAAATAGTCTATTAATGTAACGGGGGCTGGAAGTACCTGCCTATAAAAATTATTAAACAAATATCACCGAATTCCAAAACACCGCCATTAGGCCTAACATTGAGGCTGGCACTGAATGCTGACTACACAGCTTAGTCCAAAAATCATTCCTAGCTTAAGGTAAGCATTGGTCCCACAATTTCCACGACTCTGAACAGAGTTGTTAGCCTTCTGTGCTGACTTCTGCAAAGTCGGCCGGTTTTGCTGATCGTGGTCAGATGTCTGAAAGAGAGGTTAGGTTTAGGTTAGGCTCGAGTCCACACACCCTGGACCAACCGAAGAAACTACATCAAGACGTGAGAAGGAATCTCCTCAAAACGATCGTTCACCACAGCTTGCAAAGGGGTCTCCTCAAAACGATGAACGAATATCAAGATCTGGGAGATCTATCAAACCAGTAGACCGTTCGAATCTTTGAGGAGGGAGATGATTTAGAATATGTCAATTTATTTAACATATGAATTAAAAAATATTGTATCTGTTTTTGTTTACATTAGTTGTATTTTTCTATTCTAAATAAAGTTACTTTATTTTGTGAATGTTAATTAAATTTTATTAATTATTATCCACCAATAGATGTCAGGAGAGACTAATTTTGTGATGCCCCTGACGACTCAATCAGTACGGGCCTGCACATTTAGGAAATGGGACCTCAAGTCGCCCGCCATGTTATTTTCCATTTAAGCGACTTGAGGTCCCTTCTGGGTCAATCCATATCAAGTGGTCCACAGGTGGTTACTTCAGTATTTTTATTATTTTTTATATTTTTACCACTTAAATTACAGTACTTTGGAAGTACAAAAACGTTATTAGTTTAATTTTTGGATGTGTATATAACCAATGGCGGCCATTTTCTTGTCGACAGAACGCTCATTTTCGGCTATTTTTGAGCTCTACATAAAATTAAATATCTCCTCACCTATTCATCCAAGAACATTCAAACAGAAACCAATCTCTTCAGAAAGAAATGAACTTTAATTAAGGTTCGTATGAGTTTGCACTAAAAACTAGTCATAAGGGTCTAAAAACACCTTCAAAGTTCATAGAAGTAATTTTACAAAAATGGGTTTTTAAGCATTTTTTCAAACAAGAAGGCAAATAACTATGTATATGTAATTTTTGTATTTTATAGTTGTAGGTAGGTACTTAAATATCAAAAAGTTTCAAACTGTTGTCTTGCACAGTTTTTTAAATAAAATTTTTGAAAATCCAGAAATTTTTAAAATTTTAAAAGTTTGAAGCCTTGTATCTTTGTTGGGCATGAAAATAAAAATTTGAAACTTGGCTCAAATGCAGTACTTAGTGAGGGGATCGACCTATAAAAATTTCATTTTGTGGACTCAACTGCTTGCAAAGATATAAAATATTGAAAAAATAAGAATTCAATTCTCAGCGTTTAAGAAGTGTAGGCCTATATTATTTTATTTTCAGTTTGTATTGCCCTATAACATGAAAATGAATGTACCTGAGGCTGTTATAGCCCTTTTATATAAATTTTACTTCATTTATTTTCTTGGTTGGTTAGCATGAAGCAGCTATGATGTATCATTACACAATGTTCACGTAATATTTCGTTTATCCTATTGCTGTGGTGCGAGTTTCCTCATTATATTACTTATAGGGATCCATACTTCATCTATCACAGCAACGAGATATTGCAGTGTTTGCAAGCGAAGCTGCAACCGATTTATCTGATTCCTTAATCTCTTCTCAGGTGCATAGACCTAGCTATAAAACATACTTCAATAATATATTTTCCTGGATAAAATCCATACTTATTAAAATTAAATAAACTTTATTATAACTGAGATAACATTAAATCTAACATTATAGTTTCAAGGTAGATGGACTACCTGTGAGATAAAAACACAGCAGCCTGCACTCAATCAATCTATCAATACTTTTTTTTCATCCATTTCATAAAATGTATTGCTCTCACTATTGTGTACTCACATGTCAACTACAATAGGACGATACTATTGCCTATACCAAATTATGACAATCCATGGTGAATTGGAAAATAAAATCGGTAACTTCGAGCACCATGATTTTTTATACCACTCTATAACAATATTGACCAAGAATTTCATTTAAATTAAGCAAGAGTGATGAAGCATGGGCCCCTAAAAGTAATATATTGAGAAAACTCATACCACTAGAATTTACCACAGCAACGAGATGAATGAAAAACATTGTGTAATGATATATCATAGCTGCTTCATGCTAACCACCCAAGGAAATGAAGTGAAATTTATATAAAAGGGCTATTACAGCCTCAGGTACATTTTTGTCCATGTTGTAAGGCAAAAAACTGAAAAGAAAATAATATACGCTTCTAAATCGCAGAGGGTTTTATACTTATTTTGGCAAGTTTCAATATTTTATATCTTTGCAAGCAGTTGAGTCCACAAAATGAAATTTTCATAGGTCAATCCCCTCACTAAGGGGATTAAAAACCCATTATCGTCAAATTACTTCTATGAACTTTGAAGGCGTTTTTAGACCCTTATGACTAGTTTTTAGTGCAAACTCATACGAACCTTAATTGAAGTTCATTTCTTTCTGAAGAGATTGGTTTTTGTTTGAATGTTCTAGGATGAATAGGTGAGGAGATATTTAATTTTATGTAGAGCTCGAAAATAGCCGAAAATGAGCGTTCTGTCGACAAGAAAATGGCCGCCATAAATTTAAAAAAATAAACTAATAGTGTTTTTGTACTTCCAAAGTAGTGTACATTAAATGGTAAATACCCCCGTTGCAGCAGACCTGCATACTCAGCGAATTTCAAATGCAAAACAACGTATTTCAATCCAACATAGCGAGATTTGACATGTTTTTGTTAGCTCCATAAGAATAACATGGGGAATGAGTATGCAGGTCTGCTGCTACAGGTATATTAAAACTGGATGGTTTTGATTCAATATTTAGTAGATCTGAACTTGAAGAAGCTATTTAGCAAGTTTTATCAAGATATGTTGAGAAATAACCAAGATATAGAATTTTAATTATTTCCCATAAGGTTAACATTGGGACAACGTACTGTGTTTACCACTTTCAATATCTTGGTAACCTATAGACATAGAGCAGTGATTCAAAATACTAAATTGTTTGTTTTTTGAGCTGAATTCAATGGTGCCAACAAAAATTTGATAAATTTAATTTTTCTATGTAAAAAACTCAAAAAACCTATTTTTGAGGGGGTTTAACCCCCTTTACCCCCCCTTCCAATGGTCCGATCGGGCTGGTTCACAAACTCATCCGAATAATTACTACTTTACACGCCTGTGCCAAATTTCATTCCAATTGGACCATTTTTGCGAGCGCTATCGTGCTTACAGACACATATATATATAGATATATATATATATCTAGAAATTTGAACGAATGGTGTTTTTTGCTTCTGGGGGCCCCAAAACGAAAAGCTATCATGGTCTCGGGCTTAGGTCTTACCATGAGACCTACGGTAATGGCTTCTTCCCTATAGGGGAAATTCGCCAATTCCCTATAGGGGAAATTCGCCAAAATTTAAAAAAAAATAAAAATATTGAAGCAACCAATTAATTTATTTGTGGACCACTTCATATGGATTGACCCTTTTCTTATGCATGACATAGGCTGCTACATCGATTATTTTTTAATATTTTTCAAATTATAACCCCTAAAATAACCGAATGAATATGTACAGGAAAGATTAGAAGAGTGCAGGGAAAGAACGTGTTAGGTCACTTTTTTTAAATTTTACAGGAGAGGAAATTTTAAGTTTAAAGACTTAAAAAACAGTTTAAATTATAAATTTATTACAATGTTTTTTAATACATTTGTGAAAGTATTACTCTAAGTGCTCAACATGTTCAAGAGTGAAAATTTTCAGTAATTAGCTTTAAAGAAATTAAAAGCAATGTCTAACTTGAATGGAAAACAACGTGTTAAGTCACACTTACCGGGAAAAAACGTAATAAGTCCAAGTCTTGTATAAAGCCTTAGTTATAGTTATCAAAATATTAACCTTTTTTATATAAAACGGTCACATAACAAACAAATTTATGTTTCCGGTACCTACTAATGTTCTAACACATTGTTTAAGTGTTTTTAAAGTAAAAAAAATAAAAACGGCTGAGAGTAAACAGGTGATTTGGACTAACCACGTTCTTTCCTTGTCTTGGGACTTAACAAGGTTTTCCCTTATCAAAAGTAGAATATCTCTTGGACTAACCACGTTCTTTCCATGTATTGGGACTTATGCTATCACGATTTTTCCCTGCATAACTAAAATTAAAAGTGGAATATCTCCTGGACTAAGCACTTTATTTGCTTTTCTCCCTTCACAATTTCATCTGCAGACTATGAGCTATACAAAACCATCTTTAACTGCAAATTGAAAAAAATTGGACTTAACATGTTCTTTCCCTGCACTCTTCAATAGGGAATCACATCCATTCGAAACCTAAAAATCTATATTTTTGACCCGATTCTACTAAAATGCCCTGTAAAATTTACTCCAGCGACTTGAGGTCCCTTTTCACTTTCCGCATCACATATTATAATGAGTTTCATTCATATAGTTAGAATAGTACAGGATTATTTATGGTAATGTTATATGTTGATATGTTTTATTGTTAGATCACCTAATAAATATTTTATTCGGTTACTGTAACTTACTTGTAGAATTGACATAACTTTGACAAATCGCTTGTAAACATCGATAGATACAATGGAGTCGGATACCTATCAAAGTTTCACCGGTGACTTTTCCACCTAAAATTTTGGTTCCCACTTTCTTTCCAAGATAGTAAAGTGTCTGGTTCCAGTTATGAGGAAATATCAGATAAAGTATGCATCTCCACCACATAAAACCTAGTACCTATATTCCTAAATGGTAAGTCGAACTAAACCCTCAAGAACGCCAGGGAACCTCGATTCAATAGTGTTCAACTATTACAGAAGAAGAGCTGTAAAAATGTTAATTCAATTATCTTTTAAATCAATAACCCTAGAAAAAAAACTAAGAAATTTGGGCTGGTTTGCTTAGGAATTGAACTGAGAAATTGATTTACAACTATGACTGAACTCCAAACATTGTAACAAATGGCTTTTGAGGATATTAATACAGTGTTCAGTTTATAAAATAAGAATTTACTGTATTTACCTTAGTTTGCTGTAATAAAGGTCTTGTCGTTGAGTTAATATATATTTAATAATATAGGCCTAAGATTTGCCAAGGCTCAATAGTTTAGTTGAACTTTGGTTTAGTTGCTGATAACTATAATGACTATCACAGCACAGTCTAGGAAAAAATATTTTTTCCTAGACTGTGGTCATAGTAATAAGTTTCTCAGGCACATACTCACCATCTGGAGTAATTCCATCAAGACCTTCCAATGCAATCTCATCCAAAATACCCTTAACATAATTGGGAACATAACCTGGTGTTTCTGGAAAGTCAAACATGTCATTCCTTAAATCCCGAAACGTTGATGAGGAAGTTCTAATTTTTTATAGCAGAAATATATTTTTGCTGCAAACACTGACATAACATGTAAATATTTCCATTAGATCGAGCATAAAAACATTTTCATAATATTATGAATACTTATAACCTCAACTCCGTAGGGACTGTTTACATACCAATGTTCGGTGTTCGGTTTTTTGATGACAGTTTTAGTTTGTTGTTCCCAAGGAGGTTATATTACTATACTGGAGGTAGCACCACCGGTCTGACACTTAAATGGAGCCAAGTGGTAAGCTTGATTGGGGCGGGTTAGTTCGATGCAATTTATTCAGATGGCGTTGTAAAAACATGACTTTCTTCTTCTTCACTGATTCAGCCAATCAGAACGACGATAACGATCTGCTTCCCGTTCCGTTTCCCCTGATTTTCTGTCACGACGCGAGGTGTACACAACCATAACGAGTTTGAATTAATTTGAGTGTGGGAAAATACCTAAAGTACGTTTGCAGAAAGTTGTTCTAGTGTAAGTCGTTTCGTGAAATACTGTACTGCGTGATTCATGTTGTGCTTGAAGCTATTGATGGAAAATAAATACGTAGATGTTTACATAAAAGCACTTAATAAAAATCAACTAAGTTAATTTTTATTAAGTGCTTTTATGTAAAGATCTACGTATTTATTTTGTATCAATCGCTTTAAGCACAATAAGAATCACTCAGTACAGTATTTTGCGAAACAACTTGCACTAGCGGCAAACGCACTTAATCTAAACAAACCGGTAAAGTCATTAAAATTGAAAGTCTAGCAAACAAAACAAGAAAACGAAAATATAAGCAAAGCAGACGACGACGATCGATATGTCGCATCGACAACGATCGATATGTCGCATCGATGACCATCGATATATCGCATCGATCTTTTTAGTTCGTTGCACATTATTCAGATAGCGCTGCTGTCTCCTTACCACCGAGTTAACATGGGAGTGCCATCTCTTTACGAAGTTCATTATTACTCTATGGTAGCACTGCCTTCACAAACAGCATTGGAAAGCGTGCCGCAGTTGGTACTAACTGATGTACCGTTCTTTGAGTCGATTCAACTGATTCAAAAACTGATGTAATCATTTCGGAGAGTTGAATCATGTTGATCTGATTCTCATTATGATTGAACGATTTCTTTGCCTTGGAACAGGTAAGGCCAAATACGATATTATATAAGTAATAGAATAGAAAATGTTATTTTTTTAAACCTATGAATAAAGAATAATTAATTTAAAGTTCAATATATAAGTGTTAGTATCCGGCCAGTAAATGACAACTTCACTCCTTATGTACAATTTTGCCATCAGCCATGTTTTTATACAAACGTCGCTCAGCAATATTGTACCACTTAAAGAAAATTGAGGCGGTAGCTGGAATAAGGGCCTATGGGCTCATAGGCCCTTTTTCAGGAGAACCTAAAATTGGATTCTCCATGTTCTCAAGTGTATCCCTGCCAAATTTCATTGAGTTATCTTGTTTGGTTGTGTTGGTGTTCATGTTTGAAGCAGCTGATGTCATGGGCCCTTCTTCCATAGAACAAGTGTTGAAAGCTTTTTCATCAGCTTTTTCGCATTTTTTTATAACTTTTATATAGTGTTGAAAAGTTTTTTTACATGTCTAGGCCTGAATATGTAATAAATAAATGCTTATTAATTAATAAAGAAAGTTTTAAAAGCATATCTGTGATGTTTAATTCTATGGGCCCTTCTTCGATAGAACAGTAATTTTATAAGCCCTTCTTCGATAGAACAGTAAAAACCGTGGATAAAAAACGTTCTCTGTAAAAAGGGTCTATGACATAGCTCTCATAATTCTAATATATTAATAAACCAATGGATTCTGACCAAATACACTTTAAAATTTTGGTCAGTAAAGAAATTATGGAATGAAAAAATTAAACATATCTGTCTCTTGTGTACTCCTATAAGAATTGCACATATGTGAAAACTTCAAAGCTCATTATCTCAAAACAAGGTTTTGGAGCATGGACCCTTATTCCAGCTACCGCCTCAATTGTCCTACTATTTATGTTGCTTACCTGCCAAGTTTCTACCATAATTCTCGTATTTGCATAGTGACTGATTATATCACTTACTTTTAGCCCAGGTATCTGTTTTGCTATTTTTACTTTATTTTGCCATTAAAGATATACCCAAAAATAAATTAGGTGAAGTTATTTTCAAACAAAAATCACCTAATAAGTACTCGTTAGCAGTTTATTATGAGTGTTTAATTCGTTGTTTAAAATATTATTGATTTCCGGTTCCGGAATGAACCAAGCTCAAAATTGAACTCGACTGAATCACTCGATTGATTCGTTCATGTTGTGAAGTCGGTGAAATTGAGGTATTTTGCAAAGGTTGGTACTAACTGATGTACCATTTTTGTGATATTTTGTTCTAAACAGCCGGCACGCTATTGTCCCTAGTCTAAGGTGCTACGAACTAAAAAGATCGATGCAATATATCAATCGTCGTCGATGCGGTAATATTTAATATTAATTAATTAATATTTTTTGTTTGTATTTTCGTTTTCTTGTTTTGTTTGCTAGACTTTCAATTAATTTTAATGACTATACCGATTTGTTTAGATTAAATTGATTTAAAGTAATAGGACTAAGTACACATGCCGCTAGTGCAAGTTGTTTCGCGAAATACTGTACTGAGTGATTCATATTGTGCTTAAAGCGATTGATAGAAAATAAATACGTAGATGTTTACATAAAAGCACTTAATACAAATTAATTTAGTTGATTTTTATTAGATGCTTTTATGTAAACATCTAAGTATTTATTTTCTATCAATAGCTTTAAGCACAATATGAATCACGCAGTACAGTATTTCGCGAAACAACTTACACTAGTGGCAAACTTTTCGAATGGTTGGGTTTCGAATGAATTTCATTTTCGAAAAGTTCCGTTTCGAGTGCTTCCGATGATGCATTCGAATGAATCCAATCGAAATAATCCATTCATTTTGCGAACGCTGCTTTTAAGTTAATAAAATCTGTTTATTCTGTTCCATCACAGTATTTTACGGCAATATTTTTATTTGTAAACTTTGACTTTAGTTTATTTGTGCAGTACATGTATGTATATTGAAGAGACATGAATTAAAATTTGTTGGTTTATCATAACGATGTATAAAAAATTAAATACTTATTGTCCTTGGCCATTTCGAATGCACATTTCGAATGCAGAATTGCTATTCGAAAACATTTCGAATGGATAAAACAATAGAAACGTTTCGAATGGTACATCTCGCAATCGCCCATCACTACAAACGTACTTTAGGTATTTTCCCACACTCAAATTAATTCCAACTCGTTTTGGTTGTGTACACGTCGTGACAGAAAATCAGGGGAAACGGAATAGGAAGTTAGCAGATCGTTATCGTGGTTTTGATTGGCTGATTCAGTGAAGAAGAAGAAAACCATGTTTTTACGACATCTAACTAAAGTGCTTCGAACTAACCCGCTCCAATATGCTTACCACTTGGCTCCATTTAAGTGGCAGACCGGTGTTGTAACCCTCGGGGGAACAGCTCGCTTACACTACTGATCATAGTCTCTATGGCCCATTTTAAAGATATTTAATTTAAAAAGAGGTTCATTTGCACTACTGGTTCGTAAATACTATGACCCTATTTTAAAATGTAATATAACTGACATGGTTCACTTACACTACTGATCATAGTCTCTACGACCCATTCTAAATATATTTAATTTAAAATTAGGTTTATTTGCACTACTGGTTCGTAGAGACTATGACCCCACTTTTATATTTAAAATTAAAAGTAAGGCTCGTATACACTACGAGCCCAAAAATAATTATTACTGGATATTTATAAAATCGGGTCGTAGTCACTATGAACCTATCTATACAAAATATATAAATAATAAAATTTGGGCCATAGACACTAAGACACATTTGGATATTTTATACTGATAATAATAGTAACAGGTTCACTTACACCACGGTTCATCTAGACTACTCTGCTGCGCGTACGGCGTCGGCAAACTGAAGGCGCTCGGCATATTACTACAGAAACTATGAAACAAGGTTTAGTATAAGTTTGGAAACAAGCTTATAAGTGTATTAACACTGTTATATTGAGGATAAATATCATCCTATCATTTACTTTGTGTAACAAATTATATTAGCTCTAATTTATGTGTAAAAAAAGTTATAAAACAGTCTTAATGTGAGTAAAATAGTGGTTTATAAGAAAATATTCAACTAAAATTCTTTTTACTTTTAATACTTTAATTCGTTACATGTAAGTTATGGACATTTATCTTGAAAAAGAAAAATAGTATGACGAGCCTGTTAATTCTGCAAGGTTTATCATATATGAAAATCTAATAGCATGTTACCTGTCTTTTGTATAATTTGGCATGGCTGCAAACTGAAATCGTCAGCGATGAAGACTAATGCTGTGCAAATTTAAGTTGACTAGGGGTCCCATGCGCAAATTGCGCATTTCAATATTGTGTTTGTTGTGAGAAACTATAATCTAAAATTCGAAGAAATTCATTACCTTCTTTAAATTCACAATTATTAAAAACTTAACCTGTTAAACTTGAAATTGAAATGTTACAATTTTTAAGAAGCTTAGCTGAAAAAAACATACACACAAATTGTCCATCGTCCCAACACTATGTATTTGAATTTGATTGTCTTCTGGAAATAACTTCGCTCAACAGTAGGATATCGTATGTATTTTTCAAGTTTGCCCTTACACAATCGTTAAGTTGGTTTAAGTATGTTGAAGTTGGTGGTACAATGTTGCTCTGCTGTTTAATCTTTGTCTCCTAGCAGTTATCTGTTCTTGCCGAACGTTACGCATGTTTTCCCCGATCTCTCTAATCTTGTCCTCTCTATTTTCTCTTTTTGATTCTTCTTTTTTCTATTTCGGGATTCATAAATCAACATCCAGGCCTAAAGAATAGTGTAACGATTTCCTTTTACAGTTATAAATTTACTTCCTAGCTGGAAAAAACCTTTGAACATTGTAGAAAACATCGTCATATGAAATTAAAAATTTTACAATATTTGAAACATGTCGATATACACATCAGAGAGTGATTTACCTACCGAATCAATAAAAGTATCATATCTAAAAATGACTGTTCACTGTTCATATATTGTTTAGTCTCTTATTTACATTTTCAGAGTAGGTTGTTTACAATGTCAATGGTTGACAATTCGTCTGAAGGTAATCAGCTGTTAAATTTCGATTTACATTTAGCAAGATGGTCAGCACTGGACCGTTGAAAGCGTCCTCTAGAAATAAATCAAAGGCTCGGGGTCGAAGCAGTTAAAGAATTGTTCATTTTAATCATCAGTCGCAGGTGCGCTACATTATAAGCTTTAAAATGACACCTCAATCGTAAAAATCGGTTAAGTAGGACGGCAGAAAAAGGGATCTAACAGAAAAAAACCTTATTTTATTAAGTATATGTTAATGCAAGTTACCGGTAATAATTATTTCACAGCTTCAGCTTTATTTGTTTAGTTACCGTACATCACTAAACGACTAATCTGTGTGTGTCCGTATTTTTATTAGTTGTAATTTATATAGGCGGCATTTCAATTTCAATTTTTTTAGTTTTATGATGTAAATATATAGCGTGTATAAATATTGTCACCATTCGATAGTTCGATACTCGATACTCTGACAGTTTGTTTTAGTTCATAAACCATTGTTTTTTAATTTTTAGATAATTCGTTTATTAATTTACTAAATCAATTATATAAAAAAAAAAATACTATATCACCATTAGCTTTGTGGATAAATTATAAATAACAGGTTATTATAAATATATGAGCCAATTGTTTTCAATACAAAGAGTTTAATAAAAATAATTATTACTTTAAGATTTTATAACCGAAATAGATTTATAAACTATCAGCTATTGTTGACAGATCAGCTATTACAATATTAAAGTACTTATCAGAACTAGAAACAAGAAAACTAAAACAGAAAAGTAAAAAAAACATATTCGGTTACGTTGTGACCGCTGGAGGCCGAGACGCCTAACGCCTTCAGTTATCACGGTGCCGTGTGTGCAGGAGTAGTTATTTTCTATTTTTTTAAATAGATGATCAGTAGTGTAAATGAACCTGTTATTTCAATTTACGGTTTAAATTATTAAAAAGGGTCATAGTGCCTACGACCCTATTTCATATAATAGGTTTTAATAAACTATAAAGGGGCATAGTCTCTAGGAACTTAGTATAGTAGATGAACCTCCTTATTAAATTAAATAGGCTCGTAGCCTCTACGACAATACATCGACTTAATCATTCAATCAATCAATCAAAAATCTTTATTTGTGTTTGTACATAAAATACAATACATGGCGTCAGACTCAAGTTTAATATATACATAGGACCGAGGTCCACTAACCCTAAAGCTAAAATATACGCTGCTCCACATGCCTGTTACATCTAATAATTTATAAAACTCCTGAAAATAATATAAATGTTTATCTACTATAAAAGATTTTAGTTTGGATTTAAATTACTTAAGTTTCCTTCTAATCTTAGTTCATCTGGGAGTGCTTTAAAAATTTATTGCCTATGTAGGTAGTTTTTTTGTGTAGAATTCCAATCTATGTTTGTTCAGATTTTTTCCATTTTAGCGAATTTCCCCTATAGGGAAGAAGCTATTACCGTAGGTCTCATGGTAAGACCTAAGCCAGAGATGGCTATGCCTAAGCCCGAGACCATGATAACTTTTCGTTTTGGGGCCACCAGAAGCAGAAAACACCATTCGTTCGAATATATATATATATATATATATATATATATATATATATATATATATATATGTCTATATATCTATATATATATGTGTCTGTCAGCACGATAGCGGCCGTAAAAATGGTCCGATCTTAATGAAATTTGGTACAGACATGTAAAGTGGTAATCCCTCGGACGAGTTCGTGAACCAGCCCGATCGGACCACCGGAAGGGGGGGTAAAGGGGGATAAACCCCCCAAAAAATGGGTTTTTTGAGTTTTTTACAAAGAAAAATAAAATTTATCGAATTTTTGTTGGCACCATTGAATTCAGCTCAAAAAAATAAACAATTTAGTGTCTTGAATCACTGCTCTATGTCCATTGGTTACCGAGATATTGAAAGTGGTAAACACAGTACGTTGTCCCAATGTTCCTTATGGGAAATAAGTAAAATTCTACATCTCGGTTATTTCTCAACATATCTTGATGAAACTTGGTAAATAGCTTCTTCTAGTTCAGATTTATTGAATATTGAATTAAAATCACCCAGTTTTAATATACCTGTAGCAGCAAACCTGCATACTCATTCCCCATGTTTTTCTTATGGAGCTTACCAAAACATGTCAAATCTCGCTATGTTGGATTGAAATGTGTTGTTTTGCAATTGAAATGCGCTGAGTATGCAGGTCTGCTGCAATGGGGGTATTTTTAATATAGTTCCTTTAATTTTCTTTTGGGTTCGTACAGACTATGATGAGTAGTGTAAGTGAATCTATTCTTAATTTTAATTTTTAAAAGAGGGGTTCATACCCAGTCAGCACACATTGTAAAAATAACGTTATTTTCACGTGAAAAAAGTAAAAAAACGTAAAAGTAAAAAGCAAAACATATTTTTTACGTGAATATGATGAAAAAATTTAAAGTGAAAAATGTAGTGAAATTAAAAACGTTATTTTCACGGGAAAAATATGAATCAAAAGTATAATCAAATGAAATAACAAATATAACTTTTTTATATTTTTTTATTTTCTTGTTTCTTCATTTCGATTTTTATACGTTTTGATTAATCTTGTGCGCTTATAAAAAACTATCATCCTCGTAAAATACACAAATTCTACAGTAATCGTTTATTTAGTCCAAACTAAAATTCAAAAATATAACAAATAATTTTTAAAAATTTAATGGATTTATAAATAATTATGTTATGAATTATTTATATAAAATTATTATACTATTTGTTAAATTGTTATTCGTTATACTTATTATGTTTTAAAATAGTTTACTATTTAAAAAAGTGCCTGACACAATAAAAGCTATTTATTTCAAATTATAAAAAAAATTAAATCACCCTGCCAAAATAATATGGGCCATAAATCGTGAATTGTGTCAAGACAAACCTCCCCTCAGACGACGCCGCGGCACAAACCGGTGCGGTGCGGTGGACTGAACTGGAGCCTGAGTGTGGAGTGAGGAGTGAGACGCCGTTGGCCTCAGTTTCAGTTAAAGTCATAACAACGGCTTTTAAGGTTTTAAAGTGGAAGTTTAGACTTAATTGCGGTCTTCAAGTAACTGCGAACAATGAGTTAACCCTACTACGGGCTTTCATCGTTCTTGGTAAGTTTATACTTTGGATATTTATTTAGTCATCTATTGTGAAATCAAGATAACCTAACCTCAACTTTCAGCATTCCATTATAGTTTTTCTGATTAGTTGATACAAATTTGGTAATTATGCATATCATAACAACTCTCCTAGCCTTTTCAAAACACTCCCATGTGATAATTCAGTACGAGTTTCATATCTGATCTTCTAGGTTTATGTTGATTGTCGATTGTTTACCTTAAATGCTTATTATAGGTTTGATAACTGAACTTCTCAATTGGATTTAACATGGGCAAAGATCAGTTCTGTTTTGGGTACTCAGTTCAGATTTCGGTTATCCGATATTAACTATCAACCTATCATGTTTAACTCAACTAACTGATGTACTGTTTTAACAAACAACCATCAGTGGGCTAGTGAAGAAACTTCAATAACAAACAAATACCGAAACCATTGTCAATTATATCTAGGCCTATATCATTCGATTCTCTCACAAACAACAAGTCATACCAAACGTAAATATAATAAAACTAAAATTATATTAAACATACGCCTAATAATATAATAACTAAATTAAAACGCTACTAGGCCTATAATTAACTAACTAAACACAACTTACTACCTTATTTCTCATCATCTGCCATCTTGTACTAAAATACTGTCGATAAACATATTTTCGTAAAGTAACAAATCAATCGATATCAAAGACAGGTGTTAAGTTCTGACCAACAGACAGTACATTGAACTTCGACTATTGGTAGAGCGTTCGATATTGTTTCTTAGAAAATCAGATGTTGAATCGTCTGCCATAGGAACAAACGGCAGAAGATCAGATAGGCTATGAAACTCGTACCCCCTAACTCCTAAGCCTCAGCTTTATTACTAAATTTTGAACTTCTTGTTGGATACAGTTTGGGCGTTTTATCTTGAGCTATGGGAACCGTTTAGGCCTACACCTGAAGCGGTTGGAGTGGAGTGAATATGTTCAGAACACTATAGCTGATACCTAAAGTTAACCTGATATGTTAACATTTTTTAATAGCTGTCTATATACCTATTTACTGTAATTTGTATTTAATCACATTTAATATTTGTTGAGATTAACTTTTTCATTATTTAGTGCCCCAGATCATTAAGAATAAATAAATAATGTTTGACAGCTTCGGCAACGGAATAGGCCTAAGCTCAAGATGAAACGCACCAACTGCATAACCTCTGATTATATTTCGTTCTGCTAAAGCATATTACCTATTTTACTTCTACTGTTTATTTTTGCCCGTCACTAGCACTTATCAAAGGCCTAACTTAAATATAGGTAGGCTACTCTGATTGAGTAGGCCCATCTGGTGAGACCTTATCAGACTCCACCTTAATGCATTTGATTACATTATTTTGTTTATTTAGGTTAGATATTGATGTTTTTTAGAGCGTTTTGATTTGTTCTCGATGAAATTGAATAATCTTAATTTCGGTTACAGACGTATAAAAGTTTCAGATTGATAGCCTATTTCCAATAAAATTTAGACCGCTTGGAAAACTGCACCCGCCTATTCGGAAACGTTGGTAATGAGCACCTTAGCCAACTTAACTTTTTAAATATTGAAGTAGCCTTCAAGCAATTTACATTTGTTTATCTGCAATTTAATATTGTTTGATTATTTTGTAATTTTATGTTTTTTTGTGTTTCTTTTAGGAAGGAGCTTGCTGTTACATTTTTAACACCAAGAAAAGATTACAAGTTTCTAGGCTTTTTGGAGAAATTGTGAGAATCGATCCAGTCTATGAATTGGCTTCAAAACACAACTTACTTAAGGAGAAAAAATTCAGGTAGGTTTTTAGTATTGCTTTCTGTGGGTGTCTTAGGATTCCTTTTTGTCTTATATTTTTTATGATGTTTTATGATCAGCGCACGGAAAACTCCATAACATTCTTCAGATTACTTATTGGCTCTAATTTTTTAATCGATGTTACACTAAAGATTATTTTCATTTGGATGTTTCATCAATCTGCAGAAATTCTCATGTGGTGTGTAAGGAATTTAAAAAAACTATGGTATAATGATACAAAGGTTTGTTTTCTCTTGGACGATATGATGTTCCGAGGTTGACAAATAATGTTAGGTAGCAAATATTCTTGGTATTTAGACATTTTTGCTAATTTTTAACTAATTTGCATTTAGGCCTAATGTAGGTAAGCAAGCATGTATTGTAACTACAAGCTTTCTTCCTGGAGTGAAAAACTATAAATGTGAATTGGATATAAATAGGCCACGATAAATTGCAAACCCAGTGTTAACTAACACAGATAACCTGCCAGGAAGTCTACTTACTAAAACAGCAATTCAAAATAAATTTAGGTGAAACTTTAAGTTCCTTATTATAGCATTACCATATATTTGATTGCAATAAAACAGTTTAAACTTATTTAACGTTTTTATGACCTCAGAAAGCATTTTTCATCACTCTGTATACAAAGATTGCCCGTTACCGTACAGCTGAAATCTACGAAAACCCTCGACTTCCTTACATCAAAACAAATAATGATCAGCGGATTTTTGTTACCCAAACTTTGCATTTCCGTACCCAAACAAACGAAGTTCCGGTTTTGACAGTTCAACCAGCTGGCTCTAAAGTAAAATAGACAGTTCAGCCCTATTGTGTTTTCTTATAGAGAAATGACTAAATTATGAAATTTTGGATGATTTTTTATAAGTTTGGTTACTTATTTGCATCATAATGAAATGTATTGTTCACAACTCATCACTAAAGTACCATTTCACATCAAGACTAATAGTGAAATATACTATTATTTCTCTATTTCCTGCCTTTATTCCCCATAAAACAGTAATTATTAATTCACTGACCCAGTAACCTCCTGCCTGCTATACCGAGTTTGCATGGCTTTTCTTGATAGACCAAAGTAAAAATATTTTTACAGTGTAGTCTCCCAGTAAATTTTGATTATGATATTAGTTTGCTTTATAATATTAATTGGATTTGTTTTGATTTACAGGAAGCAAGATTTTGTGGAAGATGGAGTTGAAAATGGAACATGAGGAAGCGTACAAACTAATGTTGTGTTGGCCTATTAAGGTTTAATAAAAAAAAAACTTAGCCGATACTGTATTGAGTATATGTTAATTTTTTAACATTTTTCATGTCAATACATAAATTTATTCAATCATCGTTCTATTTATTTCACAAGGCCTTAATTAGTCAAGAATAAGTTAAAATAACTGCTCACTTTGAAATTATATATATATTGCAGACAGATTCACTGATAAGGGATATTATGGTTTGAAATTATATATATTTTTCAGACAGATTCACTGATAAGGGATATTATGGTTATTACAAAAAGTAGAACAAAATCCCCTTTTTCCGTGGTTTTATTCGTGCTTAGCATTAAATTAAACCATGATTAATGGGTATTTAGTTCTACTTTTTGAAATAATATATAGTAATAATAACGATAATAATTGATAATATTTATATACAATCTCTTTAAAACAACAGTGTTTGGTGTAATACTTTTTCAGTATTATTCCTTGGTTATAAGGCCTAGTAGTAATTTGTAAATTTTACAACATTTTTATTGTTAAATATCTCAGAATTCAAATATGTTGACTTTTAAGTTTTTTTAATGAGTTTGAATAAAAATATGCTATTCATGCTAACATTTTTTTGAAGTAGTTATTTGAACATAAAATTAACAAAAATGTTTTTATGTAAAAAGTGTTAAAGATGGTGAAGGTATAAGGTGTATAAAACGTAATTTTAACCAAAAAATTTCAAATATGTGAAAAACATAACGAAATTAAAACGTAATTTTTACATAAAAATGTACACTATGTGAAAATAAAACAAAATTAAAATGTAATTTTTACGTGAAAATGTTAAAAATGATAAAATAAAGTGAAATAGAAACGTGATTTTTGCGTGAAAAATGTACAATATATACAAATAACGTGAAATGAAAACGTAATTTTCACGTATTTTTTTCACGTGAAAAACACGGCCAAAGTTGTGACATTTTCACTATATTTTCACGCGAAATAAACGTGATATTTACTTTTTTTCACGTGAAAATCACGTTAAAAATGTTCAAAGAAAACGTTATTTTCACGTGATTTTTTCATTGTTGTGCTATCTGGGTAGTCTCTACGAGCCAGTAGTGCAAATGAACCAAATATCTAAATCAGGGCCGTACTCTGACCGGTTTTCCCGGGACAATTTTACCGGGGCCCGGGGTCAAGGGGGGGCCCGGGGTGGATCCAAGGGGGGCCCGGGGGGGTTAGGGGGTCAGAATCCCCCCAGCGAAATGTATAGAGGGCCGGGAACAGGTAAAAAGGGCCCGAAACGACAATAAAGGGGCTAAAAAGGACACGTGGGAGTAAAAAAAGGTCACCACTTTTGACGAGCCGGAAATCAGCTACGGCTTTGGGTGGAACGGGTGCAGTACCAGGACATGAGGGGCCCGGCCTAATATCTCTACCGGGGCCCGCCAAAGCTGGGTACAGCCCTGATCTAAATTGATATTTTTCAAAAGGATCGTAGAAACTATGATCAGTAGTGTAAATGAACCTTCAATATTATTATTTATTTTCAAATAGGGTCATAGTCTCTATGATCCGTAGTGTAAGTGAACCGTAACCGCCCTCGGGCCCTCAGCAAGCTCGGGCATCAACATATTTCCACACGTGGGCATGGGACAATGTGTTTTGCCATTAGCCATCTCTTGGTCATGGTCTAATAAAACACACCAAATTTTCCCCCGCCTGTAATAAAAAAATACCCAGCCTATAAATGTATGTTTCATTAACTCAGTATCCACACATATAATTACGTAAGGGAAATTTTTGCGCCGAAATTGCGGGAGCCTGGCAAGTCTTGGAAAGATGGGAGAGGTCTCTATTCCGTAATGGCGGGAAAAAGAAAAGAAAAGAAAGAAAAGAAAAAAAGTTTATTTCTCAAATCACACGTACAACAATACAATTTCTCCATATAAATACAAATGGGCCAAAGGTACAGGTTTAAATATAACATGAAAAATTAAACATAAGACACCAAGCTGTAACCTTTTCACGTGCATTTGAAAAATATTACTTTCCTCCAAGGCTTAGCCTGTTTGGAGGCTTTATTAATATTTAAAAATATAAAACAAAAACAAATGGCAATAATGTGACCTAAAATTGTTCTGTTACAAATTACATATAAACTAAATATATAACTAAATAAACAAACTAGTAAGTATAATGCTTCTTCCAAACTACTAAAATTAACTACATCATGATGAACAAATATAATATATTAACAATTATATTTTGTATAAAGCCTAAACAAAAACATCCATAATACACAAAGAGAAACAATAAATAAAATAAAAACTACTGAATAGAAAAAAATGACAAAACGATTAATAGAGAAAAAAACGTATAAAACAAACACAAATCTGTGGCACTGTTAAAAGGAATGTTTTGCAGCAAATTAAGAAAATTATTTAGCACATTATATTAAATAGTAGCTCCTCAATATTTTGTACCTCGAATAGCCATGATTTTAGCTTTTTTAAGTAAATTTTCATATTTATAGATTCCTTTATGGTGTTCGGTAATTTATTATAAATTCTTGTGCTAAAAAATTATAGGATGTAGTAAAATATGTATTGGCTGATCTCGGTACAACTTTATTCCTGCATCTACGAAGCTTAATTTTATAACCACTATTTTCTCGACAATTTTTGCTTCTTTCATAAAAAGTTTTCAGAACCTTATAAACATATAAATATCTTAATGGAAGTATTTTCAGTGAACAAAAAATTGGAAATTATTTCTCAAAAATACTGATATTTTTAGGTTTTATTGCTAGAAAATGATAAATTACGTAAAATATCAGTCATTTGAAAAGCATTGGGACTTAATAACGTCTACTTTGTTTACATAAAACATGCGGCGCTATTACATGATTCAAAACCATATTCTAGATGTAAACATAATTTAGTGGATCTAAAGCCAATGTATACATTGTCTAAAGAAAGTTTTCTATGAAAACATTTTTTTTTTTTATAAAATAATCTAATACAGGCTCATCAACATCCATGTCTCATAAAAAAATATAAACCTAAATCCTTCAATTCAACATCGTCTGAGACTCTTTGAAACGAAACCCAGTGACAAAGTGTCCAAATATTTTTCATTACTATCTTTAAGAGAAATAGAAAACTTCAAGAAATTTAAGAAGGTCCTAATGTCACATTGTAATGAACAGTGTTAATTATTATACGACCTGCCTAATTAATTTATCCTAATATCAAATCCATCCCACCACACTAAAACCCTGATCCTAAAAATCTGATATTGACAACGTCAAACTACAGCAAGTAGGAAGTTAAGAGAATATACAGACATAGATGACGGGTCTCACGCCAGAATGGTCTGCGGGACGAACTTCGTAGGCAACTGGTAACAGGTAATTCTACTACCATTACCTTTTATTTTAATGATACGATACATCGAAAAACCAAAAATTTTTCATCCGCTGAATTTATATGATCTATATTTTACAATATTACAATCATATAAATCATTGGCTAATTTGAATGTCTGATTACTTTTAGCGAATATCCCCTTTAGGGAAAAAGCTATTACCATTCTATTACCATAGGCCTCATAATAAGACTAAGCCCAAGACCATGATAACTTTTCGTTTTGGAGTCCCCAGGAGCAAAAAACACTTCATTCAAATTTCTATATATATATAAGCACGATACCACGATAGCGCAAAAATGGTCCGATCGGATAGAAATTTGGTACAGGCGTGTAAAGTAGTAATTATTTGGACCAGTCCGGATAAAATAGTCCGATCGGACCACTGGACGGGGAGGGGGGTAAAGGGAATAAACTCCCCAAAAATGGGGTTTTTGGGTTTTTCAAATAGAAAAGTCGAAAAAATCAAATTTTCGTTAACACCTTTGAATCCAGCTCGCAAAAACAAACAATGGCAATGGTATCCATTGGTAACCGCAGGGCCTGATTGAGGTGTGGCGCCCCTAGGCCACCGGTCTGACACTTAAATGGAGCCAAGTGGTAAGCTTATTGGAGCGGGTTAGTTCGATGCACTTTATTCAGATGGCGTTGTAAAAACATGACTTTCTTCTTCTTCACTGATTCAGCCAATCAGAAAGACGATAACGATCTGGTAACTTCCCGTTCCGTTTCCCTTATTTTCTGTCACGACGCGACGTGTACACAACCATAACGAGTTGGAATTAATTTGAGTGTGGGCAAATACCTCAAGTACGTTTGCAGAAAGTTGTTCTAGTGTAAGTTGTTTCGCGAAATACTGTACTGCGTGATTCATGTTGTGCTTAAAGCTATTGATGGAAAATAATACGTAGATGTTTACATAAAAGCAACTAAGTTAATTTTTATTAAGTGCTTTTATGTAAAGATCTACGTATTTATTTTCTATCAATCGCTTTAAGCACAATAAGAATCACTCAGTACAGTATTTCGCGAAACAACTTGCACTAGCGGCAAACGCACTTAATCTAAACAAACCGGTAAAGTCATTAAAATTGAAAGTCTAGCAAGCAAAACAAGAAAACGAAAATATAAACAAAGCAGACGACGACGATCGATATGTCGCATCGACGACCATCGATATATTGCATCGATCTTTTTAGTTCGTTGCACTTTATTCAGATAGCGCTGCTGTTCCCTTACCACCGAGTTAACATGGGAGTGCCATCTCTTTACGAAGTTCATTATTACTCTATGCCTAGGCTTTAGTTGTATTGGCGCCCCCTCCCACCCCTTCAACACCCCCCCCCCTCATATCACTGTATTCATCATATACAATCAAGCAAGCAATCGAGCGAACATAAACAGAATTAAGCAAAAGGGACACTTTTATTTTTTTAATTCTAAAATAAATATTTATTTTGTGCCCCTTGGCGCCCCTGGGAGGCTGGGCGCCCTTGGCTGCAGCCTAGTGGTTAATCGGGCTCTGGGTAACCGAGATATTGAAAGTGGTTATCCACAGTTAGTACGTCGTCGCTATGTTAACCTTATGGGAAAAAATCTAACAGAAACCTCTGGGAAACGAGTAAAATTCTATATCTCGCTTTTATCTCAACATATCGTAATAAAACTTGGTTTGAGGCTTCATCTAGATTAGATGAAATGTATTTTAGTCTAGAATCCCCGAAATTTCCATTTTTGTGGAAGCAAACCTGCATACTCATTCCCCATGTTATTCTTAAGGGAATTACAAGTCTTCATATCTTCATAATTTCTTAACATATCTAGATAAATATTGGTAACATGACTTCTTCTAGTAAATATAAACTAAATATTGAATTAAAACCGCCCAGTTTTAATATACCTGTTGCAGCCAACCTGCATTCTCATTTCTGATGTTATTCTTAAGGAGATTAAAAAACATGCCATACTTCGCTTTGTTGGATGGAAATATTTTTTTGCATTTGAAATTCGCTGAGTATGCAGATATGCTGCAATCGGGATAATTTTCATGGCATCATCTTAGACTAGGGCATGACTAGGGGCATGAAAATAAAATTGGGTATCACCATCACCATAATCACGGCTTGCTTAGGTCTCAGGGGGAAAAGTATTTTGCGCGCGTTGGCAACCTTGTTATACACGTCAAAATCTAAACGTCAAACAAGTTAATTCGTTTTTGTTGATCCCTTTGCAAGAATTATTGTAATCAAATCTCGAGACGGAATCGCCAAATAGAAAAACAATTTTTGACTGTTTTAAGGTTTAAGAATGGGTAAGTTTTTTTTATTTTCCACATTCCACTATATTTTTATTTTGGGGCTTCTAGTTGTACAACACCTTAGGCGTGTTACTGGAATTAATTAATTGTCAATCATAACCCCCTTCACTTTTAAAATGCCGGTATTACTGCGAAATAGGGATGCCTGAATGTTGATTTTAATCGATCAGTGTTACTTCTAATGGGTACTCTCTTTCTGTATGACACGCATAGGAGTGAAAACAAGTTTTTTTACTTTGCATTTACTCATGGACGCGAAAACAAATCCGCTTTTTCAAGACCAGTCAATAAGATGGTCCTCAGCCATGTAGTCACTTAGAAAGCCTTTTACATAACTGATTTGACGTACGAGTTCCATATCTGATCTTCTGCCCTTACAGGTTATGATTATACTACTTATTCTTCGTACGTTTTGCCTAGGTTTAGTAACTGAACTTTTCAATATAATTTAACATGGGCGAAGATCAGTTTTGTTTCTAGTAACTTAGGTCTACCTACTCAGTTTAGGTTTCGGTAATCCGATACCAGCTATCAACCTACCGTGTACAACTTAACCAATGTACTGTTTCAACAACCGCCAGTAATTAAGAAACATCGATAACAAACAATAACCGGAACCATTGTCATTTATATTATTCGATTCTCTTACAAACAATAAAACATTCCAAACGTAAATATACTAAAACTGAAATTAAATTAAACATAATAGGCCAAAAACTAAATTAAAAAATTAGGTACCATAGTTAACTAAACTTAACTAAACATCTTACCTGATAGCCATAGTCATAGTCAATCATCTTTATTCATGGTCATGTATATTGGTGGTACAGTGAATAGTGTATAAAAGACAAAGCAAGCTAACTTAAAATAATCAAAAAAATAAATAAACCTACAGAATACAAATATTTTTGTACATACAGATATCTTCGGGAGGTGGAAAACTCTTCTACAGTATTGAATATATAGAGCTAAATTTATGATGTTGCCTACTCCTTAAGTATTGTCTTAAATTTTGTCCAATTATTTTCTTGTTTAATACTTTCAGGTACCCATGCTTCAAAAAACATTACCTGCACATGACGGTTTTTTCTCATAAAATTTTAATCTGTGAAGCTGAACTATCTCATTCCTTCTCAAATTATAAGAGTGAGATAATGGTATTGATTTGGAGTCTAACGTCAGTTTCTTGGCAATTAGAATTGTTTAAAATATATATTCACCATAAACCTTGAAAATTTTCAAGTTTTTAAAATATTCTTTGGCATTATCATCACGTTTAAGTTTAAGCATAATTCTAATAGCCTTTTTTGTTGCTTCAAAATGCTATCGATATTTAATTTTTTTTGTAACTACTGCCAAAACAACCGATAAAACAAAACAGCCGATACTGAGTACACCGGATAAAAGATGAGACTGCACATGGGCAAAGTATATACCTTGTTTCTCATCATCCGCCATCTTGTACTGAAATATCATCACTAAATATATTTTCATAGAGTAACAAAATAATCGATATGAAATAGGCTACAATGGAATCAGATGTCAAGTTCTATCCAACAAATAATGAGTTCTTACATCAAACTTGGACTAACGGTAGATCGTTCGATATTCTTTTATTATAAATGAGATGTTGAATTGTCTGCTTTAGGAACGAATAACAGATCAGATATGTAACTTGTACCCCGATTTGACAGGTTTAAGACAGTGGCAAGTGTGTGCATCCTTCCCCCCCCTCTATTTGATAACTCTAATAACACACATGGTAATAGGCTGAATTGGAACACCCTTATTGATATTTTTGGGGAGCATAAAGCCTAAAATTTGGGTTTTTGGGTCAAAAATGGACAATTTAAGCTGAATGTGAAATTAGCTCCCTCATTTCTGCCTGCTGCATGCATTCAAGTCTAGGGTATCGGTTTGAGTGATTTCTAAGCTTTGCTATCGTATGGTATCAAGGAGTTAGAAGAGCAAAAAGAAATGGACGCTTCTCTCTTCTATTTCATTGTCCTTAATTTTTAAAAGTAACAGTTTATCCTTTAATTTTTTTATCCTATGGGGGCTTTTTATAGAAAGGCACAAATACAAATTAGCTGGTCCAGTGGATAGGTATTTATTCTGATGCAACCTATTGCGCTTTTGGCCGTTTTTAATTTTTGTGTTTATATTTCTCTGTCAGGCTGCTAACAAAGTTGGGACTGTTATTATTTCTGTTATTTAGGCCTATTTGTATTTCAATATCAGAAATAAATTACAATAAACAATATCTTAGATACTCAGATTTTATACTCAGTATTATATACTCACTGAGTTAGTTTCTTAGAACATACTGTATTAAAGTTTGTTCAGTGTTTGTGTACTGTAATTGTTAAAGGTAGGGTGTCATCTTCTTTATTGTAATACTGCAATGTATTTTTTTATTTACATATAGTAAAAATCTCTTGATTGCCAGTTGATATTATGAATTGATAAGCCTCAATGATTTTGACACATTTGATTGTATGGCACAATTTACAATCAGCGATCCCGAGTGCAAAAATATTTTATATTTTCTTATTATGATTATCTGTGAACTACAAACTCTCAACATTGCTCTTTTTGTGAGAAAAGGTCTATTCTCAATAAACAACATTTACCGGTAGTGTGGATTAGAAGGGCTTTTGTGACATGATATGCTAACTTGATTATAATCATAACTGGAAGTTTGAAATTCATGTTAGCAAAGTATTTGCTACTCAGTATTTTAATTACGGTATGTGAACTTTTCCCTCAGTCTCTAGTTTTTAATCACACTATGATTTGGGAGGTCAGGAAACTAGACTTAAGCTTGTTATCAAGTAACACTGTATTTACTGTACTTTTTTTTTACTTAAAAGTGAAAAGATTCAAAATGTAATTAATTGGTAAAATGTGGCTGTATACTAAAGACCTGATGAAGTTCTGAGGAACGGAACTAGTCGTCTTATGAAAAAAACGATTGGACAAGGCTATTTAGTTTATTATTCATACATTCCGATCTAGTGTTACAATTCAACTGCCAAATGATCAATAAAGTGTCTTAGGTCTTAATGAATAGTTCCAATAAATGTCTTTGTGAAGTTTAAGTGATGCTGGTCATACACTATTCTTGATCCTACTAAAGTTATGGTGTATCATACACCAATTTTATTACTGTAAGTGACCATACAGTATGGTCACTTGATAAAAAGGGAGATGTCTCCTTACAATGCAATGCAAAAAGTGAATAAAAAATTCTTATAAAAAAGAAATTTTCTTAAACTAGGCATGTGTGTGTGATAATGTTGAGGTTGCACAGAACTCAATTAAAATCAAAACTTAAAATGGTCACCCTAAAACTTCCTTTTAAAAAATAGAGGTCTTATGATATTTTATTATTAGAATAACAGACCTAAGTAGTATTTGAAGGCATATTATAAGCAAAGCCTATAATTATTTTATGATTTCTCTAAATCTTTTTGTCTGGTTTTTCAGCTGCCTCAAGTGGTTCTTCATTTCTCTTGGCATCTATCCTGACAGTATTATTGTTCTCCGGGATGCAGATGTACCGTCAGTGGTTGGCCTCCTCTCAGCTCCACACTATATTTGGCGGCTATCTAGCCTCTTTGCTCTTCATTCTGGTTCTCACAGTATCCTTTTATGAACATCTTATGAAGGGAAAAACAAATCTTAAATAGGATTATATCGTCAGTGAAGAAACAATGCCGCCTAACTGACAAATCTTGGAAAATTGAGTTTTTGGTATCCTAGCAACCGTAGTGCAATCCCGCACGTAATCGAGGTCGTAGTTCACCAAAAATCCGAGGGATAGCATTAGTATAGCACTGTTCTAATACTGCCCAAGAGATAGGAATGGAATAAAACAACCCATCTGCTTTGTTATTCGTATACATTTTTGATGTGACCAAGCAAACACAAGGCGGTGTTGCTAAAACAGTTTTTCTCCTTTCCTGTAAAGTTTGGGATTTTTCATTTAGGCAGTATTGTTTATTCACCGAAGTTGTATCAAAAACAAAAATATATAGGGTCAACGTGGGTAATTGTGTATGGAAATGACAACTTTTTCAAATAATAGCAATTTACAAAAAAGTATAAGCTAATATTGAAAATGTGATCAGTGTTATGAAATTATACATATTTTGGGCATTATATTTGATATAGGATGATTTAATGCACTGTTTGGTTAAGGAGTTATTCAGCGTTCACAATTACCCGGACGGCATCCACAATTGCCCATAATTTTGGGGTAAATGTGAACTCAGATGCGAAAAATATCAAGAGGCATACTACAGCAAAAGAGGGGAATTGAGAATGAAGCCTGGTTCAAGCTGTTCACAATTTGCCCACTTTCATTGACATGTGACAGAAAATAATCGTGAAAAAAATGTTTCTGAAGCGCTATGGAATTGTTGAAAAATGTGGTAGATGTAAAAATTATATAAAATAATCAGAATAATTAGGAACAATGTATTTAATGGGACAAATAATATACTTACACGAGAAAATAATGTAATTATTTGATAAAATATGCCTAAAATGTTAAGAAAATAAAAACAAAATCTTGTTTTAAGAAACGAAAGAGCACTAATTGGCTTCATAACATTATTGAAAATCTTATTCAAATAAAAATTAACCCTTAGAAAATTAACTTTGCTTGATAAAATTATAACTTTCCTTTTAAAAATAAAATAAATGTACTGAAAAATCTTATTTTTACCTTTAAAAAAATGTAAAATTACATAGAAATCAAACAACTTGTAAAGTTGAAATTGCATTCTGTCTGCCTACATCTCATGACAGGAACAAACCCAGGAAACTTGTATGTGATTTGTCTATTTTTATACAGGGTTTCGGGGGTTGGCAGCACCACTGCAATTTCAAAAATAGTCAGGCAGGGCAATTGTGAACACTGTAGTGAAATGATGTTGGTAATTGTGACTTGAAAAAATAATAAAAGGTTTACAGGAAGGATATAAGGGTCAAAATCTGAAAAGGGTACAATCACTGTCCCTTCATAAAAAAATAATGTAGCCTACTGTAATTATTGCTAAAAATGTTTTATTTTGGAAGTTTAGGTCTTAATCTTATTGTCTATACTGTTTAAATCATGAATTAAGAAGAGGTTGGGGCAAAATACTGAGAAAAAACTGGCCAAAGTAGTGACGGTCACGTGTCCCCAATCCCAGTTTTACCGCTAAAGATACGTTTTAAACAAGTTCACCAATCAAATAAGTGAATATAAAACCCACGTTTATATTGTCGGATTCAGGGAGATAAACAAATAGCGCTTATTACGGATGAAACTATATTATTACGACGCCGGGCCCGGTTGAAAGTCGCGTCCCCACCTAAAGCAGTAGCGTCGGTAGTGTTGTCTGTTTCTCATCGTACAGCGACACTAGCGCTAGTAGCAGCCGACAACGAGTTTAATTCAGGAGTATCATGGCGGCGAACAACGACGGATGTCGGAGTTCGTCGTGTGAAATGAATTTGGACGTGGAGGAAAATAGTTTTGTTCATTAAAATTGCCGTGTCTCATTTTTTGATGTAGCATCGGTACATGATTTATTCTTAATCAAAAGTAAATCGCTATCCATCGTAATAGTTTAATTCGTGCGTAATACGGCCTGGTTTCAAATGCCGATTCGTCACTAGCGATAGCGTCCGCCATTTTGAGGTTAGCAGACACAACAAGCGAAATTGTAGCGTCGGTCTGGGAAGCGACGGTCGCGATTTTTGGTTAATTTAACGTGAGATCTGCTACATTTTGTGACCGGTTTTTCGATTTGACTGATATACCTTATATTCTTAATGGTGATGTATTTTTTGTTTTATTACGGCCGATTTTAATACTTAATAGAGTAACATGAATTAGTAAACAATGTGTTAATTATGAAAATAATGATGCAGGGTTGCCACCAACAGGGAAAATCGAATTGTGCGGGCATTTTTAGTTTCAGAAGCAATTTTTTACAACTGTTATACAATCTTTTATTTAATCTGAAAATGAAATTAGCTGATAGAAATTCTTTATATTCTTTTCATAGCTTATTCTTTTTAGGAGAATTTGCCCTTGTTTCTGTTTTTACGGTATAAGTTTTTAAAATAATGATAAAGGTATTTTAATGTATATTTAAAATCAAATTTGGGTGAAAGTTTTTGATTGTTTGTTTTTAAGTTTGTATTAGGCCTATATGCTTTAGATTAATTTATAAGTCCATAGCTTTTTTGACGTTTGTCACCTAACCTTTGTTTAAAATGTTTGATACATAAAAAATGTATAACATGTCCAACATTGGAAAAAAATTTTTTTAAAGCTTCTAAACATTTCTAAATTAAGTTACTTAATTAATTAAAATCAGTATGTCTTAATAATATTTTTTGAAATTTAACTTGTGAGAAGCATTTTTTAATTATGACAAATAATTTTTTAATGAAAAGATTTTTAATTCCGTTTGGTCATCTGTTTTTGGTGCAGTTTAAAAAGAAATTTAATACATTTTGAAAAATATAATGATTTTAATGTGTTTGAACTTACTCTAAGAATAGCTAAACGGGTTTTCTTTCTTTTTTAATTTTATTTTTATGCTCTAAACTATAACTTATTCAGGCCTAAGCCTATTTTTAGAAATTTGTAATGAAGCCTTCATTTAATCGTTGAAACGTTTTGATACACAACCACATTAAACATACCGTGATCATTTAAATGTAATTTTGATGGATTTCAAAATAATTTTTCATGACTTAAGTAATAACAATGAATGATTTTGGAAATAGAACATCCTATACATCTAAGTCATTAAAAATATTTTGTATTATGCACCTAATGATTCAGTTAAGGTTATTTTAACACTATTGTATTGTCTTGTAATTACTGAAAGAGGCCTATATTAGAAATCAAATTCTTCCTATTTCAGACTATGAAAGGAACAGATAAAGATTTTATATTAAAAAAAAATTAAACAACAAACATGTAATGGAAGTCATATGCATGTAACTGAGGTCACGCGTTGTAGCAGAATGTCACATTTAAAAATTTTTATTTAAAAATATGTATGGTCAAAATATATATAAATGGTTATATTTTTTCAATTAAGTACAGTTTCAAGTTGGTGCACAATAATTTTCATGACAATGGAATGGAGTAAACACATTGTGAGGTTAAAAAACCTGACCAAAACATGTATTTATAGGTGAATTACATCTTTTCTAAGCTATTATTAAGATATAGGTCAATCAAAAGTAATAGGGCTGTAATATATTTAAAAACAGTATATGTGAGCAACAAAAAATATGAAATACAATGGGTTTTCCCTTTTATTTCATTATGTAATATTGATTTATCTGGGTGTGACCTCTATTACGAAAAATTGGAGTTTCCGATATAAAACTGCCTCTCCCATTGACATACATGGGTAATGGTGCTTTCTTTATATTTTCTCATAATCTATAGGGTTCAAGGTATTAAAAAATGTAACTGTCATTTAGATACCAAGTGATAACTTTTTAGTTTTTTCCTACTATGCAATTGTACCCTTTTCAGATTTTGACCCATAAGGATGTACACTTGGCGCATTATATCTTGACCCTTGGCCTAGTCCATTGCTGGAGCTGTCAGATATTGTTTATTGTTAATGATTTTGGACAACAGACAATGAAGAAACAAATTTCTACAAACATCAACTGTATTTTGTTTACTTTAATATTTAAAAGTAAAAACTATTTTAACATGATGAAAACTTATTTATTCAGAAATTGAACATAACCCAAAACAACATAGGTCAGCTGATTGTAACAAATTTAAATTAATGCAATATAAACATAACAACTCTTCCCCCATAAAATAAAGAACAAAGATTGATCCCAAAAATACCAGCGAAGATAACTTCATAGTTTTCTCAACTGATTCACGTGGCGTCTCCACAGCATGTGTTCAACTTTAACGCTATACATAACTTTCCCAATACGTTTTATAATTTCTCCCCTTGTCCAAACTTTCTTTCCATTTTTTTTTTTGGAATTGTGATACTAACACTTTATCTCCCTCCTTAAATTCTCTCAACAATGTTCCTTTGTTTGTGAACTTAGGACTTGCTGTTGGATCTAAAATATCTCTTGCTCAGGTTTTATCCGGTATCATTAAATCCAGTGATGTTCTTATACTTCGCCCCAACATTAGCTCTGCTGGGCTCTTTCCAGTGGAAGTTGAAGGGGTCCGACGATGAACCATCAAAAATCGGGTTAATTTTTCCTTGATAGTACCAACCTCATTTATCACCTTTCTAAGGTTTCTTTTTATTTCTTGAACGTATCGTTCCGCCTGACCGTTACTTTGTGGATTGTATGGTGCAATTGTCTTATGGGAGATTCCATTTCTCTCTAAGTAACTCTTGAACTCTTCTGATGTGAAAACAGAAGCATTATCACTTATGATAATCTTAGGAAACCCAAATCTTGCGAATATATCATCTAAGAAATCGATGGTTTTCTTTGACGACGTTTGCGTCATAGGGATAACCTCCAACCACTTTGAGAAAGCGTCCACAGCCAAGAATACATACTGATTTGAGATTGGTCCCAAAAAATCGACATGTAGTCTACTCCACGGAGTATCCTCTGGTTCCCAAGAGTGGTAAACTTTTGCAGGGTTCTTTTGGTTTATTTGACAAGAAAAACAACTCTTCACATGTTGTTCAATGTCCAAATCCATTCCAGGCCACCACACATAACTCCTGGCGAGAGATTTCATTCGAACTATTCCAATGTGGGATGAATGAAGATCCTGTAAAACTTTCTCCTTCAGTGATTGCGGGATAACAACTCGTGTACCTCGTAGTATGCATCCATCCACTAAACTTAATTCATCATTGTGTTTTTTATACTCACAATTCATCAAAGGTTTTCCTTTCATTAAGCAGTCGTATACTTCTTTTAAAACCGCATCCTTTGCAGTTTCTCTTTTAATCTCTTCTATTTTCACTGGTAATACTTCATTCATCTGACGGACTTGGTGTAGACATGCTTTATGTATGTCATCCATGAAGTTTTCCCCCTTTTTTGCCAAAATTGGTGTTCGTGAGAGGGCATCTGCTGTAGCATTATCCTTAGAAGAAACATGTTGGACTTCATAATCAAATCCCTGCAGAAATATCGCATATCTCAACAGTCTCTGGGTGGTCATTTGTGGTAATTCCTTTGAAGGGTTGAAGATTGATGATAATGGTTTATTGTCCGTTCTCAAAATGAACTTTTTTGAATAAATGTACTGGAAAAATTTATTTACTCCCCAGAATATAGCGGTTGCTTCTTTATCAATTTGAGAGTACGATTGCTCAGCAGCCGAAAGAGTCCGAGAAGCGAAACATATAGGTCTCTCTGATCTATCCGAAAGTACATGAGATAGAGTAGCTCCGATACCTGTCGGGCTCGCATCGACCGCTAAAACAAGTGGCAAGTCAGGATTATATGGAATCAACACCTTATCTGACGAAATTTCCATCTTCGTCTTCAACCAAGATGTCTCACACACTGTTGACCAAATAAATTTTTTCCCATTTTTTAATAGTTCATACAATGGATGTAATAAGCTTGAAAGTTGATTAACAAACCTGCCATAGTAGTTTACTAAACCTAGCCAACTCCTTAGTTCATCTTTGTTTTTCGGCCTCGGAGCATTTACTACTGCCTCTACTTTATCCTTGGATTTATGAACTCCTTTCTCCGAAATTTCATGTCCTAGATAAGCTACCTTAGCCTTAAAAAAATTACATTTGTTACAGTTTACTCTCAGGTTATTAATAGACAATCTTTGTAAAACTTCTTTCAGTCGTGTTTTGTGTTCATCCAAAGTTCTACTCACCACTCTAATATCGTCATAAAAAACTGTGACCCCCGAAATACCCTCAAGAGCTTGGGAGATAAATCTCTGCCATTCAGCTGGAGCATTTTTTGTACCAAACATTAATCTATTAACAGCATACACTCCTTTTTGGGTACTAATTGCTTGTACCTTAGCACTTTCATTATCCATTACAATATTCAAATATGCTTGAGAAATGTCAATGGTAGAGAAAAACTTACAGCCACTCATGCTGGAGAAAATTTCATCCAGGGTCGGTATCGGATAGTGATCTGGTTGTAGGACCTTTTTCACGGATACTTCATAGTCAGCACACAGTCTAATATCTCCGTTCGGTTTAACTATCGGAACAATAGGAGTGCCCCATTGACTGTAGGTTAACTTTGAAATAATCCCTTCTTTTTCCAATCGATCTATTTCCTTGTTTACTTTATCTTTGATTGCAAAAGGTACAGGGCGAGGTGGTAGATATACAGGTTTAGAACTTGGTTTCAAGTGTAAATGAGCCTCATAGTTAGGAACTTTCCCTACTCCCGGTAAGAAAACGTTAGGAAACTCTTTCTTGAGTTCATCAACAAAGTCATCACTTTCCCTCTGGGAAGAATCCTTGACTTGATTGAAGGTCGGAAAACATACATTGAACAGCTTTATCCATTCTCTACCAAAGATACTGTCTACATTTCCCCTTATTACATACAAATTACCGACAGAAATTTTGTCCTTGTAACATATTTCAACCGTGGCAAATCCAACTGGTCGAATTATTTCACCCGTGTATGTTCTAAAAGGCAGTTTAGTTTTATTCAGAACCTTTTTTGGAAATAACTTTCTAAATACGTGTAAAGACATCTTACTTACAGCAGCTCCTGTATCAAGCTCGAAAGAAGTCTGCTTGTCATCGATAGTACAGTCTAGCATTATCTTACCAGGTCTGTCGACCATCTCTGGTTTAAAAGCATTATCTGAAAGTTTAGATAAGGAATGTGTGGGTTTACCTGATACAGAGATCATATTTATATAAGAGACATTTTGACCTTCATCGACTCCTTCCTCATCTGACTCACATGACACTTGAGCCGTTTGTCGCATGTTTTGTTTTCTCCCTTTACATACCCTGCTGCAGTGACCCTTTTTATGGCAGTTCCAGCATGTTACGTCTGGTGACATCACACAATTATTAATATGATGGTTTGCTCCGCACCTGAAACAGATTAATCTAGATTTCTGTCCTTTGGAAAAGGCGAAATTCTTCTTCCTAATTTGAAAATGCTCTTCACTTGTTGAGGACATGTTTGATCTATGGATGTGTTCTGTTTCAGATTTGGCTTGTTCATAGCTACAGGCTATGTCCAAACACTGCTTGAAAGTTTTATTTTCATGACATTCGATCAATTTAGATAATAACCTTTCATCAGAAAGACCTGATATGAACTGTTGTCTCAAGTGTTCATCGGCCGTGGAGGCCTTACATTTGGAACATTTAAATTCACATCTGCTTGATAGCGTTCTTAAATCATTTGTAAAACTAAGTATTTACTCACCCGCCTTTTGAACTCGTTTAGGAAACTTATGCTGTTGTGCTATATTACTACCCCTAGGTTCAAGAATGGTTACGAGCGTTTCACACAGTTCCTCATATGTTTTATCTAATGGATTAGCTGGACTTAAGTTAATTCTAAGATCATGGAAGGTCTTTGGAGCTAGTAAATTCAATAAAAATTGTTTCTTCTTGATCTCACTGTTTATTCCATTTAGGTCAAAAAAATTGTTCAGCCTTACCAGGTAACTGCTCCAACTTTCATGTTCAGCATCAAACTTATCAAATTGAGAATATAAAACAGGTCGAATAGGTTGTATGGGTTCCTCCACATCTTCTTGATGAATCCTTCGATTTCCATTTCTCCTTTTCGTCGCCATTTTAATATTTAAAAGTAAAAACTATTTTAACATGATGAAAACTTATTTATTCAGAAATTGAACATAACCCAAAACAACATAGGTCAGCTGATTGTAACAAATTTAAATTAATGCAATATAAACATAACATTTACAAATGACAATTAAGATATACACTGACAGCTGTTGGAAAATGCTAACACGTCAGGCTAGTACTACTTTGCGTATCAGCTGTGGTCTCCTGATGAAATTCATTCCACTCCAATTGCTTCAGGTGTAAAGGGTTCTCAAGGGTCAAGATATAATGCGTCAAGTGTATATTGTCTTCCACATTTAATGTTCTAATTACTGGTTCCCATGTTGATAGCACTTACACTTTTTTCGCACAAAAAATAATTGTAAAAGTCTACACGACTTGTTTGTCAACTAAAGTGCAAGGTTTTTTTTACCCCTTATAGGCTAAAAAAAAAATTTTAATAGTCCTTAACTGTCAGAATTTTTATCCTGCATAAAAAACAAAACAAATTTACAGAAAACATTGATTTATACTCAAAATAACTGTAAATTAAGAAATTACAGCCATCGTCCACAATTTCCCCAGTTCACAATAACCCACATTCCCCCTACATTGATTTTTTATGAGGGTGGCAGCCTCTTATTACCTTGTATTTACTCCCCCACATGGGCCTCAGGCCTGTACATAGAACTATTTGATTATGGCCTAAAGCTTCACATTTTTACTCAAATTTCTGTGGCAGCAAGTCTGCATACTCACTTTCCTCATCAATATAACAGAATTGCATAGCTTATTTATGGACATACAGTGATGTGAGGCTTCTTCTAAATTGTTTATGAAGCCTTTAAATCCGCTAAGTAGGCAGGTCTGCTGCAATGATGATGTTGGTATTTAAACCTCAGTGTTATACTTTTATGGAATAGGAATCTTTAAAGTTGACTGAGATTGAACACACTTGCTGCCGGCTGTTAGCTGCCATGACCGCTAGCAACTAAACTAGCATTTGAACTGCTATGTAACATTGCCACAGTATAACACTGAATATGCAAACTGTAAAAACAACAGTAGTTATATTTGATAGCAATATCCTGCATTCATGCGGTTTTGAACACAGTACTGTGTGATTTTGATAGCAGATCTACCTACCTAGGTTGTTGTCAGTAAAGTAGTCGCTATTGAGGGGGAGAGAGGTGGGACAAGCTAGCCCTTGTCTAAACAACCCTAGAGTTAATTTCGGGAGACTACTTTTTTTTACTGTGAAAAAAGTATGTACCCAAGAGCTACAAGGAAATATTGAATGGTCGTGACGAACTGGATAATTCATGTCATAGTTAAACAACAATGAATGGGATCGCTCTGGAACTTTCCTTGCTCCTAGGGCCATGTTCCCGCCGACATAACGGAACTTCTGCAGCAGCAAATGTGTTAACTAGGCTAAAAACTTGATGTGGACAAGATATGTTGAGAATGATAGCTGTAAAATATTTAAATGAGATCGTAAAACGATTTCCTTTCAGAAAGCCATGGACACTTCTATATCTAACTTTTTATTAATATGTTATATTGTTAATTGCAAAAATAAAACTTAAAGTCATTGTACTGTTCTTAACTATTATTAAAGGCAGTGGGAAACATGGAATCAATCATCTTTGGAAAAGGATTTCAAACTAAACTCTTTCCTGAAGGTGAGTTGGTTAGTAATATTTTCTTACTAGCAGCTGGTGATCCTGGTTTCACCAATCACAAATAGTTTTTACCCTAGAGAGCTCGCACGGGGTAAATTTTCTCCAGGCACGTTTTTAACACAAGAAAAAGTAAGCGAAGACACACCCCATGCTTTCTCCCCCTCAGTACCTTCCAGTCGACTCGTCTAGTGGCTGACCTGTAAGTCTAGGTTGATGTAACGCCAAATCTCGTGTTAAGTCCACGCTGAACTGAAATTGTAACATTACCAAGAGACCTAAAAACGCGCATAAAGCTGGCTTTAGAGATGTTATTTCTGATCAAGAAATTTATAAATTTGGACCGAAAACTACCAAGTGCTATGCTGATTGCGGTAAAAGCATCTGCAAGGGCCATACAGTAGAAACTTGTGTTGACTGTTTTATGTGTTAACAGTATGCTTTTCTGTTAAGACTTTTTACATGATGGAGTGTATATCAGTTAAATATTGTTGACATTAAAGTTTGTAATATGTTTCAAATTAATTGCTTAACATTTCATTAAATAAATAAAATAAAACATAATGGGGTAAATATTTACCCCGTGGGAGCTCTCATGTTACGGCGGTAGGCGCGAGCTCTCTAGGGTTAATGAATGGCGATCTCAAACAATCCCCTACTGTAATAATGTTCTATAGAAAAAAATTAAACAAAAAATATATAATTACAATTCACTTAGTTTATCAGTTTGTTAAAATTAAAAATATACGGCATGTTAATAGTTCAATAAAGTTGAAACTTAACTGTTCAGCCTGATTGAACAAATTTTTTTCAACTTTTTTGCTGCTTTTGAAACGCAGCTAGATAATAAAAGCATACTTTACCATCCAAAATGTTGTCTTTGAGTATATTTTTATTATTGTTTCAGTACTGTAATTGGGAGCACGATATTGGAGGCAAAAACTGTAAAGTCACCAAATTGTCTGTTAACACTTAGCTGAAGAGAGTAAATTAATTTTTTTGTTTAACCATCAAAACTTTTGTTTTACACAAAAAATGTAAGTTTACTTAAATATTTGATAATATGGTGGAATAACTATCCAACCTTTCACTCACAAGATTAATTTGGTGCTTCCAATCATAGTTAAGCTACATTCATCATAACTGACGATTGTTTGTCTTATTTCAGTTATTCTGTGCCTCATTACATCACTGTTTGCTGCTGGGATGATTCATCGTGTTTGCACGACCACTTGGTTAGTTTTAACTCATGAACTTGTTTGCAATAATTTGATTATCGGATCCAATTAATGATGTTTTCAATGAATATGAAGCGGGCCGACTGGGGGGCTATCCATAATTTATGTAATGCTTAAATCTGCATTTTTAAACCCCCCTACTCCCTTTTACGGAACTGTAACGGCAACACTAATCCCTCCCCCATAAATTACTTAATACCATGCCACTCCCCCCCCAAATTCATCTTATTCTGAAAATCGTAATATATAACAAAAGACAAATTTAAGCTCATAAGAAACTAATAATTTATCGATATAATGAATACAAATATTTGATCAGATCTTAATGTATCACATCACATCACATCATATTGCAAACAGTAAAAGGAAAGAAATTGAAAAAAATTAATATATTATCTTCACTTGTCCTCCCATGGAGTGGTCATTTTGCCAGACATTGTCACGATTGGCACAGTAGATAACTCCGTTCTGGGGATTTTTGTTAATTAGGCATGAACCTTAAGTTCTGTTCAAACCGGGCTTCTAACCCGGTCCAACCAAGATTCATTTAAAAGTATTTTTTTCCCAATTATTGTATAACTAGACTTTGTTCAAACTAAGTTTCGTTTTCATTCTTATAAGAAAATATAATAGAGCCTACTAACATTTTAAACAATTTTAAAAAACTAATTTTCATTGGAGGAAAACAAATGTTGAATAAAATATACATTCTTGATGTTTAGCAGTTCCGTAACGCTGTATCTAAACCCCCCACCCTCCCCCGTAATGGTACATAATGCTGTTAGGGGTGTTACATAATTTATGGATGGCCCCTGTAGTAACCCTCAGTAATAACTGCATTCTATAAGAAATAGGTATCATTGAAACAAAGTTTTTTTTAAGTTGGAAAATATAGTTAATGTATCACAATAATATTGTGATATAAGAGTTGTGCGATGTATTATATCACATAATTGAAGGGGTCCCTCCAGTGACAACTTTTTCAAAATTGAGATTCCTATGTAGTAAGGTTGTAAACGACATCCTGCATCAGTGCAGGGTATTTTTTCGTTGATATCTCTTGTGTTGGCAGCACTACCACAGGTTGAAAACCAAGTGCTGTTGGTCCCACAGTTGCAGCAACGTTGTAACAGCCAAAAATTGCAATATCACCGCGCACCGTTCTGTCACCGTCCCGATGTTAATCGGCTAAATCGTAGTAAAAAACGCCCTGTTAAGTTCGAAAGTTGGACTAGAAATTTACGTAAGCAGAGAAGAAATGCTGGGGAACCGTACATAAATGAAAAGAAGAAACCAAAAGAAACATTGTTGCAAGCGTCAAGCCGGCAACAACGTTGCAAACGACTGTCATTTACAACATTATTGCAATTTTAAAATCACTTTTTTTGTAATAACTTTTATTACGTGCGATAATATTGTAATATTTCATAGTTTGGCTAGTATTATGATATTATAATTATGTATAACAAATAAAACATATTTAAATGATTACATTCCCAATTATATGTTTTTTCCATTTCCTGAAAAATTTACTTTATGTCGCTTACAACGTTACTGGAGGACCTCTTCAATTCTGCAAATCAGTGAAATCCACCCATGAGTGGGAAAAGTGTGGGGGGGAGGGGGCTTTATGGTATTAATTTTCAAGGAAGGTACAAAACTATATATCTTCATCAAATTTACATCAAAAGATATATATTTCCCTTGAATGTATTCTCTACACAATTACAAAAAAATAGACTCAGTTTACTGGTACCTAATACTTTTTACATCGGTACTTATTTAATACACTAGGGTTATTTGAAGATCTGAAAGTTCAAGTTGTTCCTCTTGAAGATCTGGTTTTAATTATTTAGATATTTATTTTTTGAAAAAGCTCTGTTTCAATATTTGAGATGCACAAATTTTAAGAAGCCAGATTTAAGGGAAGAGCCCTAGACACAGGACTTAAACTGCGGTCGCATTTGTCGCAAAATGTGACATGCTCCACAAAAATGCAACAATGTTCGGACAGGCTGTCGCCTTTTTGCTTCAAAGTAAAGAGTGAAAATTATCTAACTTTATTGCAGAAAATCTGGCTTTAACCAATACAAATCTCAATATAAGTCAACTTACTTCCACAAATTACTTTGTATAGGCTAACTTTAAAATAAAATAAGTGTTATTTATAGAATGTGGACTTCAACGTAACCCTCGATCAGATGCTGCGTCATTAAGATCTACAGTCAAAAAGAAGACTATAGATAGAGAAAGAGAACGTATATACGTTCTATATGTTCTCTGTGCTAAAGAACAGTTGGCACGCACTCTGTAGTGGCCGAGTCAGTCGCCGAGTCTAGCCGAGCGGTGGCAATGTGAGAATGTGGAGGGTTAGTTCACCACCGCTTGGAATGATATGGAGTCGAATAATGGGTATATTCATTCGATAATTAAAGTCATGAATACCCTATTTACGGGGCAAGAAGCGTTGTCGTGGATTATGCGGGGATTTTTAAAGATACTGCCATGTAAAACTCGGGATTTTTGAAACTCATGGCGGGTAAAATCTCATGGCCAGTCTGGCAACACTGGCAAAAACAGAAGTCTCAAAAATGATGTTGCGAAATATAGTTTGAGGTTATGTTGTTCGTTTAAGTTGTTTTAGTTTGATGACATGTGCCATAACTTGCCAAATCACCACTTAACATTATTTGAAAGAAGTCCTTTGTATGCAGGCTTAAAGATGTACAACAAATTACCTCTCCATTATAAAAATATGAGAGAATACCAATTTAAAGAAAAATTAAAAAATGAACTCCTTGAATGGGCTTTTTATGACCTGCAAGAATTTAATAATAATCCATTGAGTTAAGCTGTTTGTTTTTCTGTTACCTATTTGTTTTAGTTGTATTTTTAGTTAGATTAAGAACAACCATTGACAATGCACCTGTTCTGTATGTATCACACGAAAAGAATGTTTTGTGCAAATAAAGTATGTCTATGTATATGTCTTAATGACTTGCGATAAAAATGCTAAAAGGAAAATAATTTTGCAACAAGTTGCAAAGAGCTTGTAGCATTTTTGTTCAAAGAAATTTTTTCCCAGCTTAAACCCTGCCTAGACACCTTTAATAAAGGTATTTTTCCATGATATGTCCATCACATTAAAAAGCTACCCAAGCTTTAATATAACATAATTGGGAAAGGGCGATTCTAAACCTTAATGTCGTGCGATGTACTTATTGCCAAAGTACATCGCATTGCGTTGTTTTTGAATTGGTTTGGTTTGAGTTTTCCAATGTTATTGAAAAGGGTCAAAACTATACCTTTAGGGCTTCCCAAGGCTTTCTGGGTCCACAAACTGATTTGAGACCCTAAAAAATGCACATCTACTTGTTACCGGCTTTCAATCAATATGTAAATCTTTAATATTGACCCAGTAATTTGGTTACAATCTTCTTCACAAAATCGACTTATTTTTTAATGCATAGATTTAAGGTTACTTTCGAAACTTATTGAAATTTGAATCTAAGTTTGTTTGATTTCAGCTTGGTTTTTTCTGTGATTGCCCTCTATTACATCAATCGGATCTCGCAAGCTACACACGAACGTCCAGCTGCCCCTGTCTACACTGCCCCTAGCAAGAAGAAAAAATAAAATGTGATTTTGAAAAAAGCATTTCTTGTACATAATAACTATATTTAAGTATTTTCTATGGGCTCTCTCAGGATAAGTCGAGTAGGGAAGTATTGAAGAAAAAATATAAAATGGCTTCTTTGTTTACTCTTTCTTTTGTCTTACCAAAAATAATAATTTGTATTGAAAAAATTGTAAGCTTTTTTTACCTCCGAATTTGCACAGTGGGGTTCATACTTGAAACTTGTCGTTATTCGACCCAAAAAAATTGTAAGCTTTTTTTACCTCCGAATTTGCGCAGTGGGGTTCATACTTGAAGCTTGTCGTTATTCGACCCATAATTTGTCTATTGTTCAACAAAATATAAGACATCTTTACCATTAAACACTGGAAGTACTTTTTGTAATGAATACATTATTGTTAGTCATGTAGATTATTTTACTGGAGAGATACAATGAGCTACTTACAATAGTCAAAAATATGCAAATTGATTAAAATCAATTGATTCTATAAATTATTTAACCCTGTATTACAATATCCAAAAAATGAAATTAAATCACATATCTTTTGAGTTATGACCTGTTAACTAGTTTTCTCACATAGGAGCGGTGCTTAAACAATGTGGTTGATCTGTCTTCTTTGAGGAAGCTTTAACCACCTTTTAGTGATGTGCGATTCGCAAAGGAATCGTTCAATTTGAACGACTCATCGAGTGAATCAAATAAATCATGATTCATTTTTCAAAAGAATCAATTCATGGCGCAAATCAGTTGCAGGAAACATGCCGCAGACGACGCGACACACCAGTTTTGTTCATAAATCTGTGTGTCAGTCACTTGAGTTTTGAGTCTAATTACGTGTAGGACAAAGGAATGGGCATTGATGTGTTTGGAGAGAAGAAAACAGAAAAAATAACAATTGCCATTCTTCCGTTCTTAATAACTTAATAATAATAAAGACATTATTGGCTATTGGATATAGATTACAAACGTAAGCGGAAGTAGTCAAGGCGAGGAACGAAGCTGGGGAGGAAGGGGCAAATGGGTGAGGGGGTGGTTTGGGAGGGAGAGAGGAGAAGCACGTGACAGGTAGAGAATGTTAAGAAAGGAGACAGTTAATCATTGACTTTATACCTAGCAATATGGTTTAATGTTTAAAAATGCATCTAAACCAATCAATTTTAGGTTAGAAATAGTTTTGATTTACCATAAAAATTAATTAATTGTAATTAAACATTAAAAAACCGCTTTATATTCCATAAAAACCGATTGAAGTCGATGTTATTTGGTAAGCAGTGGATATTGAGTCAAATGAATCCAAAGAATCGAACTGCGCATCACTACCACCTTGTATGGCTGCAGAACAGCTACTATATGAGCTGGAACTAGTTGCCAGTTTCCTGATCTGGGGTCACACATAAATAGGGTAATATAAAAAATGCAAATGTTAATGTTTTTAGTCAATATAATAGTGGTTAAGAAATTATTAACAAAAGAAAATCCAATCAAATTTTGCTTGGGTCAAAAGAAATTAAACATTTATTCTGACAAGCTATCATTACAAAATGTTCTTGAACATTGTTTATGAAACATGAGCTTGCTAGGTCAAGCTTCATCAGCCAATTAAATGTTGAGATTATCATTTTAACTTACATTCACAAAATTGTTCTTTTTGATAACTTTCCAATTTAGTCGTGATTTATGAAAAATTAAGATTTACAACACATTACAATATATAAGATACACAATTTAAACACATGCCAAGCGAAGCAAGCTTGGAGTTCAATGAGGAGCATTATCTGTAGTTGAATGCCTCATCATTGACTCGACACGGTTTGCTGTTTCACGTAAAGCATCTGACAACTCCGGTAAGTCAGGCAAATCTAGTGTAATGTGTGCAGATAGCCTTTTATAGACTGATGACCCTTCCTTTTTGCCCCTAAAACAATAGAGTAGAACTATTATTATAATTGGTTGGTTAAATTACTTTTCTAACAGAAATACTAATTAATTGAAAGTAGTATTAATGTAAGTACAATTGCCATTACCAATAGTAATTAAAAGTACCATTAGAGTCCAATTTTATTTCATACAGTCTAATAATACAAAATCGAGCTTTTCACGTGATAATTGATCAAACATTAACTTTATCAACTGTTTCAAAATACCAAATCAAAGAAATGCAGATTATACTCTTTGTCATATAATTTTCAAGATGATATGATATAGTAATGTGTGACTAGATAGAAAATAAAAACAACCACTATGTTCCTTCCGTGCTTTAAATGTTTAAAGTAAAACAAAGTCTATAAAATGTATAACTTAGTTCATTTTTAAAGCATATACAGTACACCTCGGATTATCCAGACCCCACATTATCCGGATCCCGGATTATCCGGACCGATCCATCCAAGAAATTAAAAAATTAAAATCACGGCAAAAACATTATTTTAGCAAGTTTTCGGGTGAAATGCGCCTTCCAAAGTAAAATGCTAATGTAATACATTACTGTATGGATTTTGAATCCCAATAATTGAAGGAATTGCATCGCCTTAACAGTGTAATACAGCATTTTCATGAACGTAGTTTTCTGGATTGCTTCTTGTGGAGCTAGCAGTTATCAACAAAGGCGTAGCCTACGGCAATTTTACGAGTTTGTTTATTGCAATCATTTGATGTCTTACGTTATTTATTAAGAAGAATTATTGTAATATTTTTGAGTTACTTTAAGTTTCGTCAAGATTATTTCAAGTTCCAGTTATTACCGTAAGTACTGGAAAAGTTCACATTATATTCGTATGATTAATAACATCGTTAGGCCTTAAATTTGTTTCAAAATTAAACTCGTAGAATTTGAAAGAGTAACATAATGTACTGTCTTGTCACGCCGTTTGCAGCATCAATTTAGCAGGGGATATTGTACGCGATCGCTATTTTGCCAATATTGTAATGACCTCGGATTATCCGGATTTTTTGTTATCCGGATCGGTGTTCCGCCACATTAATCCAGATAATCCGAGGTGTGCTGTACTGAAAAGTAGGCATATTAATACTTGCAACTTAGATTATGCTACACCTAATAAATTTGCTAAGCCTAAATTTGCAGGGTAAATTATTATTTATTTGCGCATACAATGCGCTTGGAGCAGATAATGAGATAAGCATTACAAAATTAATACCTGAAGTAATACAAATTCCAATAAGCCTACTGTGCTTTTTCAGTCCAATCTTTCTTAACTAATTCTCACCAAAAAGGCTTTTCTCGCGGGCTATCCCTTAATTACCTATGGCTGAAATAAGCCTTTTCATACCACTTCCCCTTTGTAACGGCAAAAATATCCTCTCTAAAAGTTACTCACAGTTTTTTGCTATGTTCCCCCCAAATATTAAATAGTAGGCCTATATTTTTGTATAAAAACCCCGCTTCCTCAATGTTATTATTAACATAATAAAATAAAAACATAAAAAGGTATTTCGGGCCATTTTTGAATCTAAAGTTTAGTTATCTACTAAGTGTCATTTTTATTATACATTGCATTTAAATCCTTTAAATGGGTAAAGAAAAATTGTTTAACAAATTTAAGAAGTTGTTTGGATGTGTTTCATAGTGTCCGTCATTGGGTCCAAAACTTAAATCCTGTTCATTGCGTGCTATAAGTAGTATTTTGTCATGTTCATAGAGTTCATTAGTAAACAGAGAGTTGTATTGGGTCCAAGAAACAAGGTTGTGTCGTGTCCAAAACTAGAGCAAAACTGAAAACGTAGAGTTGTAAAATTTATCTTGGACGCAACGACATTGGATCTTGTGAACAGACACAGTATTGGATGGTCATAGAACAAATCTGTTCATTGGGCCCCAAATCTGTTCATTGGGTCCAAAATATTTCATCTATTCACAAGGTCCAAGTCCAAAGTATCAAAATACTCCTTTATCGTTGCATCAAAATAGTAGGGCTGTTTTATTAGGTTCAAAAGTATATCTTTGCCTTACAATAGACCTTTAAATTAAGGGAGATGGCAATTGGAAATATAACCTAACCTGAACTGACCTACCACTGACTTAAACATTTGTATAGATCGAATAAAATCATAAGGCCCCCTAAAATCATAAGCCTAATGCTAAAATTAACATTAGTCTCACGAACGGACTGGGCCTTGTGATTTGAATCGGCCTATAACACATTTGGCCCACAGCTGTCTTATTATTGTTATAACAGCTGACACCGGCGCCTAGGAGGTCTATTGTGATGCAGTGTTAGTATACCTTTGGACGCAACGACACAGCCCTTCTCTTTGGACGTAATGGTAATAATGGAGTTATAATATTTTAGACCATATGAGCAGAGAAATGTTTTGGACCCAATAAACAGATTTATTTTATCGGGGATTTATTTGATTATTTATTACCTTGTTCACAATGTCCATTATCATTGTGTCAAAGAAAAACTCAATGAATACACTTTCAGTTTTGCTTTACTTTAGGAATAAATAAAGCAACTATCTTATAATACTATTTTGGACGCTATGAACAGTACATGAAATAATATATTTTTTGTTTGAAATTCATTGTTTGTGATGGTGATTTTATATTTTTATTTTGATTTTTGCAGACATTTGCCATCACTGATTAGTAAAAAAAAACTTTTTTCACCTGAAGACGGGATCAGATTCCAGATCCCGAAACTACGTGAAACTTGTATTTTACTAATCAGTGATGGCAAAATGTCTGCAAAAATATATTTTGTATGTAACAAACAGGATTTGAATTCAGGACCCTGTGACATTTGGACGCAATTACTGAAAGTAACTGAGTTATGTTTCGCTGTACCAAACCTCCCTGCCCTCCCCCATAACAATGCATAATGCTGTCTAAAACCACACCAGTGGCATTATGTTAGCTTCGCCCAAGGAACAGCCCCTTATTGCTTTTTCTTTCATAATGTTGTTTGTTTAAATTATGCTAACTTATTCTTTTATGAAACGGTGATCAAAATCCAGAGAATAAGAACATTAAATTTGGAATATGTATCGAAAACAGTGAAAGATAAATGGCAATACCGGTCAAGGTTACCAACAATGCCATGAATGGAATTAATTAAAAAGCCTAAAAAAAACATAGTAAAAATATGAGTGATTTTCCAGGTGAGAATCATTGGGAGATTGTATGGTAAACACCGTCTGATTCTGGTATAAACTGAACAAAACACAATAACAACTTGGAAAGCCTAACCAGCTTTTTATCTGAGATGAAATTTAAAAAGGCTTTACAGAAATACAAATACTGCAAAGCTTGGGATTCAAGCAAAGGAAAAGCGCCTTAATGCTCTAAGGAGCCGTCCATAAATAATGTCATCAGGAAATACTAAGGTCAAAGACGGTTTAGCTTCAAGATTATGCCAATATTTACATTAAAATTTTTGGTAGGTATGTTTGCAATACTAATCAAAACCTTCGGAACAAATTAAATATTAAAAAATCAGGAAAAAAGTTTCATATAAGGTGTTAAAGTCTTTTTAGGTTGTTCCCCTCCCTTTTTCATATTTTTGTGTATTTCTACGCCGATAGCTTTTTTTTACGTTTTGATCGGGGAAGTCCAAACCCGGGTCTTGTTACTATTTCACCTTTTGTTAGATAGCATCATTAATTCATAGATATGTTTGTTGAGATGTGTTTACTGGGAATGGTAACTGGACCCAGTTTCAATCCTGATCAGAAATCAAACCGGCGACCCTCAGGTTATGGGGTGGGCGCTTTATCCACTCGGCTATCCAGTCAAAATTTAATCAATAGCTATTAAAAAAAAATCGCATATATTTTCATTTCAAACGAGTGATACTGGAGGATTTCTGTTCACGTTTTATAACAACATAAAACATAACAGACATAAAAATTTTAATTTTTAGTCTGCATGACCTTTTTTTTAAAATTTCCGTTGACATAAATATAATACTTGCCATGTGTAGTAAAAAAAAACCACTGGTAAAGTGTATTATATTGCTACTGCTGTCTTAATAAATTTTGTTGCAGTTTAATTTTTTTTTAAATCACACATTACTGTATTTGAAGTAAAATGAAATGAGAATACAAAAGGTTACAAAATAATGGTACTATTAACCCAATAAAAGCAAAACCTATTTTTTTCTTTCTATAACTAAACTAAAACTCTGGCTTGTAAGATGACACAACTTTTTTGTTTGAGAGGGTTTAGGGTTGAGTAGAAAAATAATAGGATTGTTTTATGGAGGAAAAGTAAAAAATGCAAAAATCAATTATGTAATATAATTTATGGACGGCTTCTAACCTTAAACAACTTGGCTCAATGGTTTGCTTGCAGAAGCTATAGTGATATCATTCTCAAAGAAGATTCTTAAGAAAATTCATTCTAATTACGTCTCACAGTACTAGAAAATGAAAAATTTTTTAAAACTGAAACCTTATTTTTAAAAGCATGTTGTCCAACCCCTACAGTTCTGGCCACAACATTAGGCAAGTGAGTAAGTGTGCTGCTGGTGTTTAAAATACTGGTGTTTAGTTTATCATTAACCCATCTGATGTTATAGGCAGCCATGCTCTTTGTTTCTCTCCACAATCAGCTGATCATCGAAATATTTGAATACACAAGCTCCGTGTAAATTTGCTACTATCTTTTGAAAATATCTTCAAATACTGCCATACGTAGAGGAGCTTAGCTGCCTGTATCATCAAGTCTTTTTACACTTCTGGAGTTCCCATTTTTTGCCACCCGCCTAATGCTGCAACCGAACTGTAAGTACATCTCAAACCTAAAATATGAAAATAATTCAAAATATTAACAAGCAATTTTTGATGAGTTTGAGGGATGTAAAGTAACACCGTAGCTATTGTTAAATACATTATTATTCTTATAGTATTTAGCTCTAAAATTATCAAAATAGGCTCACCAAGAGTGCTAAAAGTGTTTTGAATTGCATTAGCTCTAAAATAGGGGGGACGGTGGCGTGTCCTGTAATCCAGCTACTTGGAGGTCATGAATTGTGGATAGTTATGAGCGATGGCTTGTGGACGCGGTGTTCCTTAGTGGGGATTAACGTCCGCACAATTGAGTACTCGTTCATGGGACCATCCTCATAATTAGACCAGTTCGTAACTTGTTAACCGAGGCAAAATCGTGGTTCGGATTCCATGTTAAAATGTAGGTCCCTGAGTTGCCATTGGCTGTTAGGCTATTAATTAACAATCCTGTCTAAGGAATATGTCGGCCGTAGTCAGTAACAAGACTACAAGATCGTAGTCCACAATCATCCTTCACTCGTCTGTCATTCATACTTGGCTTAAAATACCTACGTGGGAAGGTCACCATTTCAACTAATGTATATAATTTATCTAATATTATGCTGGTGATAAGAAATTTCTTTAAAAAAATACTCCTTACTCTTTAGCACCACTTGTAGAGTATACAATTTACATCCATAGCTTTTCATAAGGTTTTAGTGGATAAACAGGGCTTTGTGGTTTTATGTTGTTTAGTTAGCCACTATACTATAGTCTAATCACTTTTATACTTAAACAAAATTGTTCAAATACAGTAGACCCCCTCTTAACCGACTTCGTTTTAACCTACCCTGTTTTTAGAACAGTTCAGTTTAACCGCCCTTTTCTAGGAATTGCGGCATTTCCGTTTCCATACTAGGCAATGGGAACGTTACGCTTAACTCTACAGGTTGTTATGGGTTAAAATATTTGAATGCAGCATTTATTAATTTATGAAAATGGTACAGTAGATGCATTGGCAATCAATATCACATTACAAAAGATTTTGTTAAAAAATATGAACACGTTATTAAAGGTGTAGCATGAGAATTTTCTTTAAACACGTTTCCTATTTGGTTTATAAATATGTTTCGTTTTGGCAATGTTTTGGGGTTATTTGTGACATATCTGAAGTAATTATTTTGGAAAATAGGTTGATAATTGTAGTTTATTTTCTAAATAATCCACAAACAGCTTTAGAATGATGTCAGTTGAACTCTAAATCAATAGAGCTTTTACTTTTTGGTGTTTAGAGGATTACCCGTTTTAACAGACCTTTTAAGTTATCCGACTTTGTCCGGTCGCGTTAGGGTCGGTTAAGAGGGGGTCTACTGTACCTTTAACATCAATTGGTCCAAAGAAGTCAGAATTTGTGGTATTATTTGCACCAGAGAAATTTTTTAATTTTGAAAATGAGCCAGGTCTAACCAAAACCTTGCCTGAGGACAAGGGCAGATCCATAGCTTGTTGGGCGGTTGCCCGCCCAAACCCTTGAAACATAATTTTTTTGTGAAAGATTTTGTACTCCAGTTCAACAAAATTTAAAAAAGTGGCAGTCAGTCTTCATTCTGTAAGATGAAAATCTTAAAGCTTCAAACTCTCAAATTACAAGCAAGCGCTCGTGATATAGGCAACTAGTTCGCAGATCTGCTGCAAACCTGTACACTGTACAGACTCCGGCGCCTATCGAGGATGGTCCCCTCCCCTACTTAACCAATTACAGCGCCTAGGCTCCCCCACAAACACAAGAGTCCGGTGATTGTCGGGAGTTTTGACTCTAGTACGATATTAAAGTCATACATCTCATCTCGTCTCGATAAAGTCAGTTGTACGATTATTATTTAATAAATGATTCCAGGAAATTGAGGAATCAATGAGGAATTGAGGAAGTGTTAATTAATGAGATAAAGTGGGGACTGGGGATTTTTGTTTCTTAGCATGGGGTATTTCTCTTGTCAAGTGGAAACACTGCAGATCGCGGCATTGACCACGGCAGGCGATTCTCGACCTTTATGTCGGGGTGTACAGTTTACAATTGCCAAAGTACATCGTGTTGCGTTGTTTTGAATGTGAGTTAGTAGGTTGTATTTTGAAAGTGGTATTTTCATTTTGTTTTTAAACAGAGGTCAACATGCATTCAAAAGTTTCACTCTAGGTTCATCCTCACTCCTCAGCCTTATATTTGAATTATATTTTCACCAAATGAAGAGCTGGACTTCCAAAGATTACATATTAGGCCTATAACTGGAATGTAAAAATCCTGACTGTTTTCTATGTATAAAACCTGAGACCGATACTGGAAGACTGTGCAATGCCAGCAAACATTTAAGCAGGCAAAACCAATGGCTCCTTGCTCACTAAACTATGATTCCTCTCAAAAATCTATTCTGAAGTGAATATCATCCATGGTCTTTGGCAGCACCATTATAAAAACTGATGCCACAGAGAAGAAATAAGCAGAGGTCGCGTTCATATGGCAGTAGTGTTGCGGGTAACTGCCTAACACCAGGAAGTAAAACAATAGGGAGACAATAGACTTCCAGGCGCCCCCCTACCCCCCGCGCCTACTCACGGCACTGCTCGACACCATATTTAGTGCAACATTAGATGCGACCTCTATCTTATTTCTTCTCTGTGCTGATGCCTAAATTTACGTAAATCCACGCAGAGTGAGATGAAAGCCTAAACCCTACTACAATACTTAGCAAGCAAATGGTAAAACCTCCACCGATTTTATATAAGCCTTGCAAGAAGCCATGCATCCTGCCTTGTAATAAACGTACTCACTGTGTGAACATCCAATGCAAGCATGAAATTATTACACTTCAATTCAAGAGGGCAAAGCTAACCTACAAAAAGAAAACATTCAACAGCAACAAACAAAAATAATGGCATTCTGCTTAAGAAAAAACCAAAAAAACTAGAATTTTGGGGTAAAAGTAAGGTTGTGAGGTTGTAACAGGTAGTGCTCATAAGACTACATTGTGATTTGGTTTGGATAAAAATGATTTTTCAAAGATATTAAATTTAGCAATTCAAAGGGAAGTTATTAGATTCTAAAGAAAAGAAAAATGTTTAACATCAAGTCTTGCATGACCAGTAAGTTTGCATGAATGTTTTCTCTGAAACCAGAAGAAAGACAGAAAATCTTATAAATCATTGTGAAAATTAAAAAATTAAATAAATCAACAAAAAAGGACAAATTTTTTTTAATTACGAGGTAACTAACCTAGTTATTTTACGTCAAACATGAATCCAGGGGGCAAATCACGATTAAAAAAGATTTCTTAACTTTTAATAAAGTACAAATAGAGATTTAAAAAGTCTAACTTAGTAACAAGTACACTTCAGGTCTATTATTTTATTTAACTTAAAAAAACTATAAAACATATAATCATAAAACCAATGATTTCTGTATATTTCTTAATAGCAATAAATTAATAGATTTATTTAGTGATCCATATTTATGAAGCTAAATTTCCTTACCTTCTTGATTCTTCATACTTAATCTGCTGCCTTAAGAATATTGCACTTTTTAGAAGTTCTTGAATATTAAGAAATGTTGCATCAGCATTTTCCATTGACTTTATAGCACTGTAAATAAATTTTAACATTATCATTAGCATTTTTTAGCAAACACATTCAAAATCTGATTCAGTACTTTGATTTTTTTAATTTTATTTAATAACCAACCTAATAACCTGACCTTTAGGCTATTTTAGATTGTATTAGACATTTCTCGATAGCTCAAATCTCGATGACTCAAAATTGTCAATAACGATAGCTCAAACCTCGATGACCCAAAATTTTCAATACGGTAACTTGAATGATTTTTTATCTCCAAGGAAAGACCTGTCTAAGTCAAAATAAAAACCACACGTAACTCGTGTAAAATATAACCTTAAAATAATTTTAAGGTTATATTTTACCTCTGCAAGTTGAAGCAACACGAAGATCACCTCTATAACTAAAAATTCCTTGGATAAGTCAAATTAAATCTGCATTTTACCTCTAAAAATCTAAGTTTATTTCTATATCTCGAAGGTTACAACGGACATCTAAGTCAAAACCCCGGCGTACTGGTTGCAACGTGTCAATGACTTAGGCCTACATATCCGGTTCAGGGTCACTAATATTTTCCTCTGTAACTCGAATTTTCATTTGGTTTACATCTACACCTTGAATTTTAGCTTAAATTACCTCTGTAATTTGAAATTAAGTAAGAATTGCCTCTATAACTCGAAATATGCCTAAGTACAACTAAACAAAACTCAAGGAAAAATCATAATCCTGTGGCATTTTGAGTTAGCAAGAGTTGACTAGGCCTACTTCTTTTTATAATGGCTGATTCCTATGGTTAAAATATTTTTATAATTATCCTTCACTATACCAAATCACAAGGGAATAGGAGATATCTTAGCTGAGTATATCCATATATACAATCAAGAAGTCTGTCAGGTTTGGCCGAGTAAATTGATTAAGACAGTTTTACAGCTATTATTTAATAAATATACGTGTTATTTTATAATTTAATAAACGATAATTGTCGTTCAGTTCTAAGTTGCTTCCCTAAACTAATCAGGGCAGTAGATGTAGAATGGTTACCTGACAGCATACTCGACGTCGTAGCATCGGCCCTGAAGCTGCTGATGCACCTTGCTGACATCGACTCGCTTGTCCACCATCGGGGGAAGAGCCTTCCTTACATGTTCTTGCAGGCGATAAAATGCAAGCGAAGGCTCATTTGCCACAATGTGCATGTTTTCAGATATTCTCTCAGTGGCTACAAAACAAAACTCATGTTTTTAGCGAATTTCCCCTATAGGGAAGAATTAACGAATTTCCCCTACAGGGAAGAAGCTATTACCGTAGGTCTCATGGTAAGACCTAAGCCCGAGACCATGATAAATTTTCGTTTTGGGGCCCCCAGAAGCAAAAAACACCATTCGTTCAAATTTGTATATATATATATATATATATATATATATATGTTTGTGTGTGTGTCTGTAAGCACGATAGCGCTCGCAAAAATGGTCCGATCAGAATGAAATTTGGCACAGGGGTGTAAAGTAGTAATTATTCGGATGAGTTCGAAAACCAGCCCGATCGGACCACTGGAAGGGGGGGTAAAGGGAGATAAACCCCGCCAAAATTGGGTTTTTTGGGGTTTTCACATAGAAAAATAATATGTACCCCCCCGTTGCAGCAGACCTGCATACTCAGCAAATTTCAAATGTCAAAAAAATGCTTCCATCCAATGTAGTGAGATAATGACATATTTTCGTAATCTCCTTAAGAATAATATGGGGAATGAGTATGCAGGTTTGCTGCTACAGGCATGTTAAAACTAGATGGTTTAATTTCAATATTTAGTAGATCTTATCTAGAAGAAGCCATAGATTAAGTTTTATCAAGATATGTTCAGAAATAATGTAGATATGGTTTTTTTTTATTGCCCATAAGGATAACATAGGGAATGAGTCTGCAGGTTTGCCGCCACAAAAATGGAAATTGCGGTAATTTTAGACTAAAATACATTAAATCTCATCTAGATGAAGCCACAAACCAAGTTTTATTAAGATATGTTGAGAAATAAGCGAGATAGAGAATTTTACTTATTCTCCATAAGGTTAACATTGGGACAACGTACTGTGTTTACCACTTTCAGTATCTCGGTAACCAATGGGCATAGAGCAATGGTTGAAAATATAAAATTGTTTGTTTTTTTGAGCTGAATTCAATGATGCTAACCAAAATGGGATTATTTTTATTTTTCTATGTGAAAACCCCAAAAAACCCATTTTTGGGGGGGGTTTATCCCCCTCTACCCCCCCTTCCAGTGGCCTGATTGGGCTGGTTTTCGAACTCATCCGAATAATTACTACTTTACATCCCTGTGCCAAATTTCATTCCGATCGTACCATTTTTGCGATCGCTATCGTGCTTACAGACACACATATATATATACAAATTTGAACGAATGGTGTTTTCTGCTTCTGGTGGTCCCAAAACGAAAAGTTTTCATGGTCTCGGGCTTAGGTCTTACCATGAGACCTACGGTAATAGCTTCTTCCCTATAGGGGAAATTAGCTAAAAATAATCCAATTTTGGTTAGCACCATTGGATTCAGCTCAAAAAAACAAACAATTTGATATTTTCAACCATTGCTCTATGCCCATTGGTTACCGAGATACTGAAAGTAGTAAACACAGTACGTTGTCCCAATGTTAACCTTATGGAGAATAAGTAAAATTCTATATCTCGCTTATTTCTCAACATATCTTAATAAAACTTGGTTTTGTGGCTTCATCTAGATAAGATTTAAGGTATTTTAGTCTAAAATCACCGCAATTTCCATTTTTGTGGCAGCAAACCTGCATACTCATTCCCCATGTTATTCTTATGGGCAATACAAAAATTCATATCTTCATTATTTCTGAACATATCTTGATAAAACTTGGTATATGGCTTCTCCTAGATAAGATCTACTAAATATTGAAATTAAACCATCTAGTTTTAACATGCCTGTAGCAGCGAACCTGCATACTCATTCCCCATGTTATTCTTATGGAGATTACGAAAACATGTCATTATCTCACTACATTGGATGGAAGTATTTTTTTGACATTTGAAATTCGCTGAGTATGCAGGTCTGCTGCAACGGGGGGTATTTACTTCATAAAAAATATTTTTGCCTGTTTATAGCCTAGGTACATACAAGAGTATGTAAGTTAGTGCATTAACTTAGTTTAATTATGAAGTTATCTTAGATGGCTATCGATCAAGTCCTTTAACACGTAAAGTTAATTATTCTTTATGGAGGTGTTAGTATTTGTTTTGTTTGGTATAAATTAAAAATTTCAAACTATGCTAATATGTTTATAGCTTAAATTTTACATTTACGTAAAAATTGAATTAAAAATATATCCACATAGTTTTTAATTTTAGATTCTAAGGTCGTTAATTATGACTATTTCATATTAGTCTTGGTCTATTTCATATTATTTTCCATAATCTGTATTTCACATTATTTCTGATGAAATGATAAAAAATGATAAAAACCTGATGAAATACCATATTTTCTTTGAAAAAATTTGAATCTAGGGGGGCTTGGGCCCTCCTTGCCCACACTGATGGAAGCCCATGAAGTCAACCTCTACAGTTTGAACTGAAACTGAGATGAGTCTCTGTCATTCGAATTAAGCACAGTAAGCAGAACCTGTTGAAACATGAACTTCGTGCTGCCCTCTGAATTCCTTAGCCAGATTTCTCTCCAACAATGAACGTGCTTGTATTAATATACTGCTTTACTTTACTAGCCCGGTAAATACTGTTTTACCGTGCGAGCACGACAGCAGGTATGGGGCAACAGCACTAGGTGTAGTGGCTAAATGTCTGTTGATTTCTGAACGAACCTCATAATCTTCATAGTTTATCATTCTGTAATAATGATTTATATTAGAATGTACATTAGGCCATGTAATAATGATTTGGGCTGTTGAATTGGCCAAATGGCAGATGTGCCTGGTCTTCGGTTCTCCAAATTTTTTTTTTAAATATATTTAATTTTGTCCTATTGTAAACATGTATGTCCCAAAAGTACCACCAAAGAGTCACAATGCTTGTTGTAAAGTATTGGCCCCAAGCAATAATATCTTTAGACTGCGCATCAGCTTAAAAATAATTAAAAAAAAGAAAAAATTATTAAAAAGAAAAAAAATTATTAAAAAGAAGAAAAATAATTTTTCTAGTATTAAGATTGATAATGTATTAGTTGATAGTATGGGAAATGAAAAAATAATAGCAAACAGATTCAATAATTATTTTACTAATATTGTTCCCCAGTTAAGGCAACATTACTTTGGATATGACATGTTTAAAGAGGATAATTATGAATATCAAGTATTTGTTAAAGAGTTTGTTTTTGATGATTCAGAAATATTAAATATCATAAAATCAATGAAAAATAAACCTAGTTCTGGAATAGACGGTATAAGTATAGCAGTAATAAAGGAAAATTTAGAAGTGTTCGTTCCCTTACTGTGTAGAATTTTTAAAGTTTCATTAGATCAAGGTGTGTACCCAGATGTTTTTAAAGTAGCCACAGTAGTGCCAATATATAAGTCTGGTTGTGTATCAGAAATCTCTTCTTATCGACCCATCTCAATTATTAATACAATAGCCAAAATATTTGAAACATTTGTAAAAAAAAGGTTAATGGAATATTTTAACAGGAGACGTTTATTTTCAGTAAACCAGTTTGTTTCTTACCAGGCAAAGGTACAGACTTAGCACTGGAAAGCAGGGCCGGCGACAGGGGAGGGCAGGGGGGGCAAATGCATAGGGGCCCGGGCTCGCAGGGGGCCCGGGCCGAGGAAAATAAAATATAATTAGAAATATCTCAACAATGCTTGGAATTAACGTTATTTGTCAAAAATTAAAATAGATTAAGTTCGATTGCTTTACAGCTACTTTTTTTTATCAACGTGCTTGCTTATTCAGGGAATGATAAGCCTCATTGTAATAAATTGTAATCACTGAGGGTGGTGCATCGATATACATTATATCGATGGGGTGATGTCGCAGCTATGAGAAATTTCCAAAAACCATGGTGCCAGTCTGGGGCTTCGCTCGCTATCTCCGGGCCCGCGCCATACAGCGAGAGCAGCGACTCACCTCTCCCTCTCACCCTCCCCCCTTCCTTATGACATCCTAAACATCCTAAACGTCAAACAACACGATAGGCCTAAGACTCTGTCAGTATTGTTTTATGTTCTTGTGAGATTGGTTTTGTACAGTTAGGCCTAGTTCACACACATCGACTCTTCGCCGTGCGCCGTGTACGGCACGACGTCGTGGAAATTCAATTGCATTTGGGTAAATGTAAGTGTTCACACGCATCGACCACGGCGGCGCGCCGTCCACGTTGGCCGTGGACATCACGGCGTTAATCAAGCAACGACACGGCGCCGTGTCGACCACGACCTGTTGATTACAATAGCGCCTTATGAGCGCGTTCACACAGATCGACGCGGCGTCGTCCCGACTCGGTTTTGCGCATGCGCAAATGTGATCTAGTCCAGTAGGAATCTCTTTAATCCCAAAGTTTACTTGTTGTTTGGAGAGTAGACACTGAAAATAACAGACCCAGTATAAAAGGAAGAATATAATTTAGATGTGGATGTTTTAATTACTCTAATTTAAGAACGACCGGTGTTGTAGGACAAAACTTTAGATAGTTATAAAGTAAAACAAAAAATTCAGCTGCATGGATGGAGATTTGCGCGAGGTTACACCCTGGGTTTGATGGCGTTTCAAAAAAAATAAGCGCGGAAAAAATGAATTGGTAATTATCAGCATCTGCTTACAAAAAGAAAATTTGAAGTAAATTACACTATGACCGGTAAATATATTGTGTAACATTTCCCAATAAGAATAAGTTATGTTTGATTACAACCTATTATTAGGCCTACTATATGTTTTAAAAAAAAGTGGCGGTCCTTCTATGAAAGAAGGCGTCACTAGCCTTTCAATTTGAATATATTAATAACCAAAAGATTGCAGAAGTGAAATGTATTGGGTTTCTGCTACAAAAGTACGATTAGTTCGTTGTCACCCTCATAAATTTTTTCTCGTGAAAAATATTGCTTTCAAACAATTTAAATTTAGGTTATAAATGAAAGCACTTGTGACATATTTTTATTTACGAGATGAAAACTTACATAATAACATACTGTGGTTAATAGAGAAACATGAATTTATATTCATACAGCTTCAGATGGGTTAAAGTTTCTGTTTACTTTCAAGCAACCAACTGTAATTAATATCTTTTGACCCATATTGGTTTAAATAGGCCTACTAACTATTATCAAAATTAGCAAAACGCTTTTTTTGGGAACTGAGCAATTCACCTGAGTATTAAAATGCAAAGTATAACTATGTAGGCCCAGATAATGTTTATTTTATTTTCAATTAACTAAATAAATAATATTACAAAGGTATATGAATATACTCAGTTCCATATTCACCTTTCCATCAGTATGGATTGCCATTATAATTAGCATTAGCAATCTATTTAAAATTGATATTTAAGTTGTACCAGCCAAATTATATGACAAACTGCTGATGGTTTCATCATCACATGCTACAGATATTGTAAAATATAGTAAACAAATGAACTTTGCAAAGGTAATAGAATAACAATAAATCATAAAAGGCCTGTACAGGAGGCCTCGGCACGGCGCGAGTCGTCTAGCACTAGAGCAGGTCGTGTGGTCCACGGCGCAAGCCGTGGAATGCACGACGTCGTGCCGGTCACGGCGCACGGCGCGAAGTCGATGTGTGTGAACTAGGCCTTATGTGTTGTTAGAGGATTAACTCTGATTTTATAAAACATACAAATAATAGAGCGAATATTTTTTCGTTTGTTTTCAGAAAATAGTTTTATGAAAACTACTTTCCTCTTGACTTTTAAGCCTAATGGTTTTTTTGAGTTTATTGGTCGACTGATTTTTTTTGGTCCGAGTTTTCTTACAATAATGACAACTGATTTTTTTATAATTGACAATCATTTTGGCATAAAGAATTCTATCATTGACTTTATATTAGGAGTCAATGATTCTATGATGTCATCAAGATGGGCTTATTCTATTTGTGATTCTTCATTCCTTGATACTTATGATTCCGCTGGTGGACATGCGTGTACGACATTCATTCTTACTAAAACAGGGCATTGCGTTTTATTTCGGTTTTATTTTACAATATTTTATTTCCAGTCTACTACAAATTAAACAAATACACAACATTGTCTCACTGCTGAGAAAAGGACGGAACATTTCATATCAAACTATCAAATAAAATCTCATTAAAATAAATTTTTTTATTCTGCCATTCCAAGTTTCGTCAAGACATTTTGATCATGATCACAACTAGTTTATTGACTGTAAAAATATTTAAACTGTTCTTACACGATTCTAATCCTGTACAGGAGACTAATTCTTCATTACTGGCTTTTTTAAAAGTTAAATTAAGATTTTTGTGAAATCAAGTTTTTTGTTTTTACTTTATAATTTAATTTACTATAGTATATATTTTGCTTATGTAATAGAAAATTTAATTTTAAAACGAGTAACCTGAGCCTAATGCTTCATTATTGATTTTCACGAAAGGTTCAATTACATTTTTTTTAGTTTGATAAAACCTATTACTGCTTATATAATAAAAATGTAATCGCTTGACCTCCGATTTTCTCAATTTTCCATTTGTTCACTAATATTTTTGTTCACGAATATATATAAATAAATACAACAAGTTATAGGTCATGGATGGCTTTGACATAGTTATTCATGAGGAGAGCAAATCAAGTAAAAAAACTACTACTGTAATTAAGTTAAGTAACCGTTTAGTAACTTAGGGTTTGAAGTATTGCTTGCAGTGTTAACGTATAGCCAATATGTGGTTTTATTAGTATTGAAGGAAAGTGAATTATCAAGGTAAGTAGGTTGGTTGCCTGCATATAGGGGCCCGGACTTCTTAATTGCACAGGGGCCCGAAAATCCTGTCGCCGGGCCTGCTGGAAAGACATATAAGTACAATTACCAAAGCTGTCGATGAGCGTAAATACACTATGTCAATATATCTAGATTTCCAAAAGGCCTTTGACTTTTTAGATCTTAATATTCTTTTTTCAAAATTTATAAAATATGGTATTGGTGGTAAAGCATTAGATTGGTTAAAATCTTTCAGTAGTAAAAGAAAACAAGTTGTCAAAGTAAATAATGTTCTGAGTGATGCTCTAGAATTGCAGTATGGAACACCTCAAGGTGGAGTCTTAAGGCCGATAATTTTTATGATGTATATTAATGACTTACTTGAATTAAAATTATATTCAAAAATATTTGCATATTATGACGACACTGCACTTGTTTGCTCAGCCAATAGTAGAGATTCATTAAAAATGCAAATAATTAGCGATTTAGACAAAATATCAAAATGGTTAATTGGTAATAAGTTGTTAATTAATAGTTCAAAGTCTAAGTGTCTAATGTTTTTCGATTGTGACCGTGAAAGAGATGATCTAAGAAATGAGTTCAATTTAGTATGTCATATGCATGGTTGATTATATGCTTGTTCTTGCATTAGTATTGAAGTTGTGGATTCTGTCAAATACCTTGGTTTACACGTAGATCATTTTTTGAAATGGCAACAACAGATCATTTACCTATCAGCTAAGCTAAGAAAAATAAATTATGCAATATATCATTTAAGAGACAATATTAGGAGTGAGCATTTAAGAAAAGTATATATTTCATGGTTTGAGAGTGTCTTGAGATACGGTATTGTGCATTTTGGGGGAACATATCCCACTATTCTAAAGCCAGTTGTTTTATGTCAAAGAAATGCTTTGCGCACGATGTTTAACTGTAAGAAAAATGATAGGGTTTCACATCTTTTTGTACAGAATAAAATACTCACTTTTAAAGAATTGCATGTTTATTGCATGATAATGTTTGTTTTTAAATACAAGAATTTATTTAGTATAAAAACTGTAAATAGAATGACACGTTCTTCTGAATACACATTGCTTGATGAATGCTTTTACAGGAAAGAAATTAGCAAGCAACAGTTTTTTTCCTTAGGCCCTAAGTTTTTTAACGATTTTGTAAAATTTTTTGGAAATGATGTTCAGTATAAAAGCATGCCTGTTGTAAGTAAGTCCTGCCTTTGCCTTTGCAATTTGTAAGTAACTGTTTAAATAACTGATTTTTCTTTGCATGTCTTGCTGTTTTTGGCTTTTTTTAGTATTGTGCTTGCCAACAATTTTGCATGTGATAAATATAATGCATGAATATGCATGTATTTTTAGGTAAAAAATATTGTCTGTTGTAGTATTTATATTTGTTATATTTGATATCTAATGAATGTGACTGAAGACTGCATGGCTGTCATAAGCTTATAAATATGTATTTTAAAAAATGTATACTTTTTTTGTCCCGCGCGTGCCCTTTGAGGCACATGGGACTTTTGTAATATACAGGATATTCAATGAATAAAAGCTTTTTGAATTGAATTGAATTGAATTGAAAAAATTCAGTTATTTTGCGAAAAAAAATCAAATATACTCAATATACAAATATAATGCTCAAATGGTCAAAATAATGCTCTGGATCTTGTTAAAAGGTTGAATTTCCAGCTAAAATTTTTTTGGGTATAATTTAAAACATGTATTGACAGCTCGAATACTATAAATATAAATTTTAAACTACATGATCTTTTATTAAAAAAATTGGGATTAATTTTTTCACTATGATTTATTCTATGCTGTTTTCTAATTAACTGTCTTTTCGTGCCATATCGTACGTCTCTTCGCTATTTACATATAGAACAACCCAGAACTCACTACCTAAATTGATTTTTGAGATCTTAAACTTCCTAACACCAGCATTTTCTGTACCCAACTTATTTCGAGCTGCAACGATTTGCTTGATGGCAAGCTGGTGGATGTTTTTTCTGCTGTCTGTAAACATTGCAACTAAGACGTTTTTCTTTTTTTCTCGACTGAATGTCGAGTCGTTGAGTCCAATCCTACCAACCAACCATGAGAGCTCGTTACCGTCAGTACTTCTTTTTTTTACAATAAGCCTTACAAACGTTTTTGGACTTAATCTGTGTTCTTATCGTCCTGTATTAGGGCTGTAATCACACCACTTTCTTTCCCTATGCTTTCTTCATTGCATACTTGCTAGGTTGGCCCTGTCACTTCCTTGACAAGCCTCCCCACAGCTTGTGTACAAGTTAGCGACTTCAAAGAAACTCCTCCTGAGGTCTGACACATCATTGTCTGGCTCCAGGATTTGGTATAGATGCTTACAGAAAATACATTTTTATCGGTGGTTCTGTTACTTTTAGAGACTGTGATGTGATTAAATCAATGATGTCTGCCGTGGTAAAAATTATTTTTGGAATCTCATACTTTTATCACCAGTATTTTATGTACATTACTCGACTCATTTTGAGCTGCAATGATTCAAATGCAAAGAAAATACCTCCGCACTAATTAGAAAACACGTTTGATATAAGTTAGGGTGGGTCGGGGTAATTTGGGTATATTTTCAGCGTATTTTTTTAATCATAATTTTTTGGTTACTTTCCATGTTTATTTTATTATTATTTTTTTTATCCATTCGTTCACTAAGACTTTCCTATATCATTTGATACTACTAAACCAAATATTTAACTTTATATGTAGTCATGGTAACAATTTGTTAACTTATACCCAAATTACCCCAGGGTTGGGGGAAAGTGGGTATAGAATGTAGCATTATATTAAAACTTGTTTGATAAATATAAATACCCAAATTACCCCAATCTTAAGGTAAATTTAGGTAACCTTGGAATTAAAGTTAGCCTAATAAAGTTTATAAATCAGTATTTACTAATCAGTCATAAGGTCAAAGTGTAAATACAAAACCAAAACAATTTTTAAAATATATCGTTAAAAAAAATTTTTAAGACAAAAAAAAATTCTTAGTTTATTTTTTATTTTTTTTATTTAAAAAACTAAATTTTTTTTTCATTAGCGAATTTCCCCTATAGGGAAGTAGCTATTACCGTAGGCATTGAATATGGACCTAGGTAGATCGGACGAGGCATTGTTGTCCTTGAAAATGGCGACTGCACCATGTTCATGTCCTTGCCGCTAGGCGTCGCTGATCAGCCCCCCCATTCCCCCTTCCGCTCCCCGCATCCCGCATCTCACTCCCTGTTCGGTTGGCAACTCTGAGAGATTCAATCATGGCGTCGTCGTTCATTTGCTTGCGCTAGCTACTTCAAACGCGCGGTTGCGGCGGCGTACGGCTAACCTACTGCTGCATACTTCGTGGGATATCGACTGATCTAATCCTGTGATGGTTACGAACGTATAAAAATAACGCTGACCGTACTCGATGTGTTGTATTCTTAACCTTGCGAGGAATTTACTTATTCTACTACCGTTACCATATTACGCTGCCATGATTTAATAAGTTGTAATTTTAATAAGCCAATAATTATACAGATAGAAGGATAAAAAAATAACTTACCTCCTTTAACATTTCTCAATACTTCTTAAATGTCATATTAACTAATAATGTTTCTTAGCTAAAGTGTTATTTACAGTATTTACAATGAGCGGTGTTTTTCCTCTGACAGCCTACTGCAAAAAACAAAATAAATGATTTACGTATCGTCAATAAACTCCGTCATGTTTTTTCCTTAAAATATAATAAATATCTGGGAAGAATGTTAAAAGTTATAGTCTGAGGCAAATAAAGTGCCCGAGGCCGTTCATAGGTACAATACTAAAAATTACAACTGTCTTATGGGCGGAATATGCTATATTATTTTATTCTTATAGCTGTTCATTTTTAACAATACAAAATTTTAGTTTTAGCGAATTTCCCCAATAGGAAAGAAGCTATTACCGTAGGTCTCATGGTAAGACATAAGCCCGAGACTATTATAACTTTTTTTGAGATTTAATGTATTTTAGTCTAAAATCACCGCAATTTCCATTTTTGTGGCGGCAAACTTGCATAGGCCTACTCATTCCCCATGTTATCCTCATGGGCAATAACAAAAATCCACATCTTCATTATTTCTGAATTTATCTTGATAAAACTTGGTATATGGCTTTTTCTAGATAAGATCCACTAAATATTGAAATTTGTTTTTCTGACAGTTTAGGAGTTCTTTTAAAGATTTGTCCTTTCAGAACAGGGGTGCTCACAGGGAGGGCCATGGTGCAAATTGAGCCATGAAAGATGTTGGGGGGCGGGAAAATTTTGAGGTTGAAAAATAAATAAATACTTAACAATTAATGGAAGAGTAGCCGGACAGATGCAGGGCTGGATTTACATATTTTTCAATCAATTTTTAGATATGGCTTGTTTTATATGGAAATAGCTCCAAAGTTAATGATTTATTAATTCTTCAGACAAAAGCAGATAGAGTTTATTATCTGCACAAAATTATTTTTGCACTGTCATTAGTGTTTGTAAAATATGTATTTTTGTCACTACTCCCAAAAACAGATTGCGGGATTTCGAGTCGCGATCGAATTTGCCCCCAAGTTGTCAGTCGTCAGCTCTGGGGTTAGTGGCGTTCGTAGCGGATTACGGTACGGTATCGTTTGAAGTTGCCGCACCCGCTGGCGCCGTCAGGTGAGCTTGCTGGGTTGCTACCCTTTCCAGACCAACCGCGTGCTCTGCTCCGCGGCCGCCGCACAGTGGGGTATTTGCCTAATCCAGCCGGAGAAAAATATTTTCTGATGTTATCTACTGCGGAAGCACTGAGTTTTATCACTTATAGGATAAAAAAGAAAAACATAGGCCTACACCTTTTTTTGTAAAATTTATCAGATTTATAGGGTTTTGTGCAAAAACACCCAATTTTTTAAACAATTATTTTTATTGATATGACTAGCCCAGATACGGTAGACAAATTTAAGGATGAAAAAATCCGAAAGACGGCACGGTTGCTTATCAGACTCATCTGAACCTCATTTTTAAAGTACCCGAGGGTTTGGCTAAAGTTGTTGTGGTTTAGAATATAAAGGATATTCCGAGAATTCATAAAAAATTATAAAAATGACAGCCGCCATTTTTATACGAATTTAAATACTTAATTCTATTCTATTTTCATCAAAAATCTCCTTTCACAAATACCTTTAAAATAATACACAATGTGCTATTGGTTTATTTGGAGAATTCTAAGATTCAAAACAAAAACCTATATTTATGGAACACCCTGTACTTTTCCTCGAGCATAGTCTCCATCTCCCGGGACTTTTTGTATGACGTTCCAGATGGGTCTAACAAAAATATGTGCCAATTCTCACGTACCTGGCATTTTTCCTTTTGGTTAATCTTAATTAAAATAACTTAATAACTTCTAATAACTTTAATAACTTGCAGTAGTTCCATTCAAAGCCGTAGCTGATCTCCGGCGCCCGCGGCGGCAAGATTTCCGATCCGTCAAAAGTGGTGACCTTTTTTGGCCCTTTGTTGTCGTTTCGGGCCCTTTTTCCTGTTCCCGGGCCTCTATACATTCCCCCGGGGGAATTTTCACTATTTTTAAGGGAGTTCTGACCCGCCCCCCGGGCCCCCCTTGGACCCCACCCGGGCCCCGGTAAAATTGTCCCGGGAATACCGGTCTGAGTACGGCCCTGTCTGTATCTGCGACGAATTTAATGTTTGCACTAAGCGGTCGCTCGCGGCTTCCTCGCAACACCTGATCGCGAGCAACCCGCCTAATCTAAACAGGCTAAAACGACTGAGGGAGTGAGACAGACTTGCCGCGCGGCTTGCTAAAAGTCAATGAACAAACCCCTCTTTTCATAAGCGCTCTCTTGCCTTGCGGAGTCTGCCCAAAATTTATAGTTTTGATGATAATACAATGGGCTGCAACATATGGCAAGTGTTCATGGGGGGGGGGCAAAATCTGGATAGCCCAGGGGCGGAAATTTCCAAATCCGCCTCTGGACAGATGCCTTTAGTTTACTGATTTTTAAAATGTAAAGTAAAGGAATGAGATTAAGAAACCACATAAGGAGTCAAAACCCTTGTATAAATAAGCAGATCAATGGATGGCTATCAAACGCAGTCTGAGCAATGAGAGTGTTTTTTGGCAACGTTGGGCTAAGATTAGGCCTACAAGCCTCGCAGGTGGCCTGATGTGGTAAAAAACCCCGGCCATATCGTTGAAAAAATTTCCTCGACAAGCGTTCGAATACAAATTAATTCGCCTTAAATTATTGTAACCTTAATTGTAAGCTTTTAGTAGTACGAATGATTAAAGATTAATTATTAACAATAAATGATTATGTATGAGTAAAATATAGTGAATTTAAAATATAACAGTATAGGATTTTCCTTTAGGTAACTAAGCTTTGCATGAAATTATCGAAATATTACAATTATCTCAACAGCGTGTTTTCATATTCAATAGTAAAAACAGCATTGTACGGAAATAGCTTAATAGCGTTATGACCTCTTCAAATCTATGTAAAAAATCTCGTTTAAATGTAACTTGGAAATAATGTACATTTGAAAATAGATTATATAGGTAAATATAATTTTATTGTACGTTAGTAATTATGTATTACAATATTACAAAATTTTTTGTCGCTCATAATTCGCCAAAACTCGGATTTGCGGCGTTGGCGACACAGCCAGCATGAGCGGCGGGGCGGGACGTTGATGCGGGGCGGGTGCGGGGAGGGGAAGGAGTCGAAAGCCCAGTCGCCATAATGACGCAGCCGTCTAACGTACGAATCCGCCATTAGTTCTCATCCCTGCCGCAGCCGCGCCACCTGTCACGTCACCAAGAGCGGCTAGTTCCATGTCCTTCACGCTGGAGCGCGCCAGTTGTGGCTCGTTCAATGCCAACAATACCTCGTCCGATCTAGATGTGTAAAATCAATGCCGTAGGCGGCACGGTGAGACTTAAGCCCGGGACCATGTTATTTTTTCATTTTGAGGTCCCCAGACCCCAAAAACACCGTTCGTTCATTTTCATATATATATATATATAAATATATATATACCTGTCCGTAGGCGCGATAACTTTTGTAAAAAAGGTCTGATCTTGATGAAATTTGGAACAAACGTATAAAGCGTCATTCATGACTTCGAGTTCGAAAACCAGCAAGATTGATTTAGTCTAAGAAAGTATTTTTCACAAAATAAAATTTATTTTCAAGATTTAACACCTTTTTACTAATTATTTTTAAACTTAATTGTCAAAATTGAATTAAGCTTAAAAAAACAAACAATTTAGCATTTTGAATTATTATTCTATGTCAATCGGTTGCTTAGATTTTGGATAATATTGGATGTGCTAAACACAGTACGTTGTCCAATATTGTTTTTAATTTTTCCCTCCAAAAAGTGTAGTCACCCTGATTTGAGATTTAAAAAAAATACAATTCTGAACATATGATTAAATTTGCAAGTGTTAAATATTTGATTTGTGTTTATTTTGAATAGTTGAGAGTTCATTGATCAAGATTTTGCAGAAAATATATACTATATCAAAAAATACAAATTATTTTTAAATTTAATAAAGAAAGTAAGAGTATTTGGAGGGGGTCTTGGTCTAAACTGCCTGAAAATGTAGCATAATATATGGTATGTTTACAATTATGAGGATTGATAATATGTTTTATTGAAATTGGCTGCAGATGTAGGTCTGTTGCAATAGTGATGTTTTAATTACTATAAAACTGACCATATGATTGAATTTAATTTTTTCATTAGATTAAATTATTTGTTTGTTTTGGGTGTTTTGAGTTCATTGGTTATATGTTTGTTGACATTTATATTCTATAACAAGATTACAGTTAGTTATTAAAAATTAAAAGACTAAGAATTATATAAAATACTAAAGTGTATGTGTTACTAATGAATACCAATATGGTCTCTTTGTTAATTTTCCTCATGTTTAAAACTCATGAATGATTAAATATGTGTTTTTAGTATATTATTTACTCAACGTATTCAAATGATACTTCCTTCAAACAAGTTGAATGCTCACATATACAAAATAAATCCTATGGAAATTCACTGAGTACGCAGGTCTGCTGCGACGGGGGTATTTTTTAAAATTAGGTTAGGTTACAGAAAATCAATTGTTATAACCAAATTACCCCATGCCATAAAATTTAATTTAGTACAAACCCTCTAAATGTATATAAGTAAACTATTTATTGAAATATTCTACAAACATGTAATGTTTACATACTTGAGTTTGGTTGGTGTACCATTACTCTTCCATAATCTGCAAACCGTTGAACATAACCAATCAGCTAATTGAACTTTTTACAAAACTTAATTTATATTTTTTTATGAAGCACCAGTGTTTCCAACTTAAATATTGTTAGTAGATATAATTTCTTATTACTGCAACAAACAATATATATAAATTTGGTTTTAAAATATTGTTTAGTTTTGAAAATATAAAAATAAATTAATATTATACCCAAATTACCCCACTATACCCAAATTACCCCGACCCACCCTACGTAAGTTGGGTTCCACAAGCGACAACCCCACTGGATTCGGAGATGGAGTTCCAGGAACGCTAAACCACACTTGTTAGATTACGACTGCCAACCGAATTTCGCAACTGTATATTTGTTCTGGATCACAAGTGAGATATTGAAAGAGCTGGCCACATACGTTATAAGACCGTAAGCATTAAGCTCGTTCATAATAAAATACAACTCGAAACTACAAGATGGGATGATCAATTTATGGAAAATGATCCAATTTTCGACTTACACGAAAGATGAACACAAGAAAGTAATACTTAAACTTTTTTAGGGCAGTGGTCAGTAGCTACTTTGCCTTCCCGAAAACGTCTTAGGCCAAGTTGCAATGTTTACAGACAGCAGAAAAAACATCCACCAGCTTGCCATCAAGCGAATCATTACAGCTCGAAATAAGTTGGGTACAGAAAATGCCGGTGTTATAGGAAATTCAAAACCTCAAAAATCAATTTAGGTACCGCAGAGAGTTCTGGGTATATGTAAATAGCGAAGAGATGCACGATATGGCAAGAAAAGACAGAAAATAAAAAAAACAGCATAGAATAAATCGTAGTGAAAAACATTAATCCCAATTTTTTCGAATAAAAGATCGTGTAGTTGAAAATTTATATTTATAGTATTCAAGCTGTCAAAACATAATTTAAATTATAGATACACAAAAAATTTCAGATGGAAATTCAACCTTTTAACAAGATCCAGAGCATTATTTTGACTATTTTAGCTTAGTATTGGTTTAACATAACAATAAAATAATAATATTTGTAAATTGAGAATATTTGATTTTTTCGCAAAATAACTGAATTTTTAAGCTGATTACGCAGTCTAAAGATATTATTGCTTGGTTCAATACTTTACAATATGCATTGTGACTCTTTGGTGGTACTTTTGGGACATAGCCTACATGTTTACGATAGGACACGATTTAATATATTTAAAAAATTTCAGTTTTTTTTACAAAACATAAAACTTGACACGGTTTGCGCAGTCTAAAGATATAATCTCTCAGGCTTAATATTTTATGCCAATCATACTAGGCCTACTACACAACTTTTAAGACATACATTTGGGTTTAATCGGATAAAATTTACTTTTTTTCAGCCCACTCTAATCAGGAGCAACAATATCAGATGATAAAAGATTGAACACCTCCCTCCCAATTACGCTGATAACCTACCTTTTTTTACTTTAGCATCCAATTCAGCATCATGACTAAGAGCCATCTGACAAAATTATGCTAAATTATTGTATAATTTTATAAAATGGAGTATATACTATTCAAAGGTTATAATTTTGCTCAGAGCCTATATCTTATTAATTACAAGAACCATTTAACTATAAGTAAGAATAGTTATTGGGAATCTTATTTTATTAACTATAACACTTTTCCCGGAATAACTCTAAAATTATAACACAGTTATGTTCTACGGATAGAATTAAACTTTGAGTGTAAACTTAATAAAATCCACCAATTCCATCGAAACAAAACTTAAACTTCTCTGACATCGACATGACGAAGATAAAATTGACAGCTCTCGCTCTCGGCTTCTGTTTTTTCTTTCTAAATTAGGTCAGTGTTGCCAATGTTCTTTGGTGAAACTATCTGATGGCCTGTCTCCGGCCAAGGCCGCACTATAGCTCACAGCTCAGATAAAAGAATTATGCTTTTCATTTCATTAGAAAAATTAACACAACTTTACTGATTCTAAAAAGTTTGTTAGGTAGTAAAAATATACACTTATTAGATAGAGCGATGACGAGAGGTAAACAACTGAGTGCGAAGCACTTGGCTGAAGCTAGCTCACGAATTGAACTGACGCGAAGAGGGCTATAAAAACAATGATTTACGACCGTAATCCCAATTAGGGTCGTCGATACCTGTTTTTCAAATAGTAATAGACCTCTAATATTCTATTTCCCAATAATAATATTGAATAAGTTTTAGTCAGTCATAATAAGTGTTTATATTTTTTTAACGGTCCAGTAGTGGTAAGGATAAAGGGGAATATCACAGACAATGAACTTCTTTTGTTTAAAGTAAAATAATGTATTACTGTTATACCGTACTGTTACCGTCATGCTATTGTTTATTATAAAAAAATAAAATAATTACAAAATGTCTTAGATTATTGTTTGTTTTGATTACACCAAGACCAAACCTCGGCAAGAAGAAACTAGAAACACGTGATTATACAACAAACAAAGAAGTTTATTGTCAAAGATATTCCACCTCGTCTTGAACATTTCTTGTTTGAAAAATCTAACTGTACTAAGTTTTTGCTTAATAAGTTCGGATTTATTTATTTTTTACTATTCACCCACTCTTGTTTAAAATGCTTTACTTGATGCATAAACCAGGACATGAATGAAGACACGTTACTCCATTGGGCGCATCTTTCCAGGAAGCCCAACGTAAGAGAAACGTAATGATTGAACGGGAAATACCTGGCCATAGCCTCCCAAATGGAGCCAACCATCATAGGTTGGCTCTGAAAAGGTTAGCTCTGAAAATATATGTCAATTACTATGAGAGATAAACAATTAATTATTACTATAGTAAGGGGTTTCAAAAATCAAGTTTTTAGTTGGTTTGTATCAAAGTCTCAATAGCCTATCAAGGGCTTAAGATACTAATGATTTTTATCGACGACGTGTGAAAACCAAACCATTAAAATTTTGATCATTGATTATTAAAGACCACAATGTACTGATAACTTTTTTTCAAATTTCCCGACACATTAATAGAACTGGTAAAATCCAGCTTTTAGTTGGTTTGTGTTAAAGTCCCGGTAGCTAGCGGCATATTAATGATCTTTATCGACATATAAAAACCAAACCATTGATGGTATATTGATTTCGATTACTGATTATTAAAGACTGCAATTTACTCTAAAACAAGTTGTTTTCCAATTTCCCGACGCTAGGGAGAGGCGGTAATAAACTCAAGGTAAAATCCAGTTTTTAGTCGGTTTATGTCAAAGTCCCGATAGCGAGCGGCATATTAATGATTTTTATCGACATTTAAAAACTAGACCATTGATGGTATATTGATTTCGATTACTGATTATTAAAGACTGCAATTTACTCTAAAACAAGTTGTTTTCCAATTTCCCGACGCTAGGGAGAGGCGGTAATAAACTCAAGGTAAAATCCAGTTTTTAGTTGGTTTATGTCAAAGTCCCGATAGCTAGCGGCATATTAATGATGTTTATCGACGTTTAAAAGCTAAACCATTGATGGTATATTGATTTCAATTGCTGATTATTAAAGACTGCAATTTACTCTAAAACAAGTTGTTTTCCAATTTCCCGACGCTAGGGAGAGGCGGTAATAAACTCAAGGTAAAATCCAGTTTTAGTTGGTTTATGTCAAAGTCCCGATAGCTAGCGGCATATTAATAATTTGTATCGACATATGTAAACCAAACCAGCGATGGTATAAATTTTGATTTTTGATCACTGATTATTAAAAACCACGATGTTCTGTAAACCTTTTTGTTTTAAAATTTCCCGATACTACTAAGAGATGGTCATAAATTTAGGTAAAATCCAGGTTTATGCAGTGCGCATTTTGAATATCTCCCTCATAGAGCACGTCTTACTAGAAGGTTGGTGTTAAATTTTTAACAGGATTTAGCATTGATGTTATATAATTTTGTTTCAATACAAATTATAACTTATTAAAGACCGTCTATGTCTTCCTATAATGCAAATGTTCAATTGCATATAGAATTAGCTATAATATTATGCGATTTTGTTTCAATAAACGTCAAACCTTATCAAACCCATTTTTAAATTTATGTAGGCTAACAGTTGAGGAGTATTTTTTATTTTGTATGAAAGGTTAAAATATCAATTTAGTGTTGATTCGTGACAAAATCCTGAAATCCAGCGGCTAATTAACCTTTTTAATGGCTTGAAAATGAATCATCGATGCTGTATATTTGTTATGTTCACGATGCGGTATTTAAGATAAAATGTTTTGATACGTAATAGGTGTTTTCAACGTTTCCCACGTTTCAGGTATAGGGTGCCAATTCCATAAAAAGTACTGTGTTGCACGTAAAACATACTTATGAAGAAAAATTACGTCTTACTAAAATGTAATAGTTTTTAAATATATCGATGTATTGTCTTACGGAAATTTTGTTTTATTGTATAAATTAGTTTTGGGTTGGTTATCAAATAAAATCGATATGCGTCGGCCTACTCACTTTTTATAACGAGATTATAAAACCTAGATACAAAATCATATCTATGGAATTATTATTTTGATTACTTATCAGGTTTCTGCAAATAGTTTTAAAAACAACTAAAGGAAAACCGAGGTGTTTCAAGTATTTTTGGAAGGTCCTGTTTGGAAATGCTTCTGTGGAGTTATTTACACATACTTGTACTGGACAATAGACCGGGCAGGTAGGCAACAGTTCGTCGACCGGTGGGGAAATACCTCCCAAAGGGCGAACCCCAGCGCTAAGGAATCTCAAAAAGCAAGGAAGCAGTTATTATTTCAACTCTCAAATTTAACATGACAAGGGTGCAAACGAAAAACAAACAAAAACTCAAACTGAGTTTACTTAATATTATTGCAAAAACGAACACAAACACTGCAAACCGACGGCTACAGCGTTTTTAAAATTTACGGCATTGTTAAACTTCGCATAATAAGGTGCTAGATCTCATACAAAGTAGAAAAATAAGAATTGCGATTTGGAAAACCCCCAAAGGTTGCATAATAATTACTCTAAATCTATATATTTACCCTAATAGGGAATTTCCAAAATAAAACTCTGAACTATGATTATATTTAATTTTCCAGGTGAATATTTTATTTGTATTTATTTTGAATAGTTAGAGTTGATTGGTCATGATTTTGCAGCAAATATATAGGTACTATATTAAATATGAAATAATGAAATACGAATTTATTTCCTTCCAAACTAAACAATACAAGGAAACATATACTTTCTCGGAAATCAACTGGCCACGATAACCAGTTCTTGTGGCCAGTGTGCACAAAAACTTAATTTATCAAACAAAGTCGAGTCCAGTCTTATCAACTTGCTAATCACTGCTCCCCGTGGCGACTACAAATTGTAGGGCCTAAGTCTACAGAAGTTTGCTTAACTCAAAATATGCCAAATCTTATAAGATAACGTAAGATCTACATTTATACATTCTGTATAAAAAAGTAAAAACATATTTCTATGATTTTGATTAACGTAAAAAATGAAAAAAATGAAGATGAAGTTTCACTTATCTCAAACACCCAGTTTTTTATTCTTTTACGAAATACATTCAAAAAACTGCATCTTTTCAAATTTATAGGTATTTTGTTGAACATAAACGGCCCTAAAAATAAAAACGATTGTTTAAAAATCTCTTTATTGGCCTTTGGTGTTTTGAAAAGCATGTTATCAGCAAATCTTGTACTATAAAAAGGTTTTCATTTCCGTTATTCCCACCTTTAATTAAAAATAATCGTAGAACTTTAAATACAAAAAGATTCTCAATAGGTAAAATGTTCATTTGAGAATACAGAGGAAATTAACTGTCTATTATTTGTTTTCTTAAAATTATTCGTAAGTAGTAATTCTGAGTTACTCTTAATCGATTTATTAACGTTTTAAAAGTTCCGCCCCAGCATTCCAAACCGTATTGTGGTCTGGAATGTATAAGAGCATAGTATAGAGTTTTCAATAAGGAAACTTCACAGATATTTCTTAAAAAGTAAAATTTTCTAATATAACGTTTAATTTTGATATGCAGTTGGTGAATATGCAGGTCATTTTGTTGTCAAACGTCACACCTAAGTATTAAAAAAATTTACTTTCTCAAATTTTTCACAAATTCGAATTAATCTAAGACAGTCTTGAGCGTGATAAATAATAGGTGAGGTGAATTCAAAATCACGGATATCAAAATTGATGTACCTACTTCGTTTTGCTAACGTTTACTTGCATTTTGTTTGTGGAGCACCAGTCTTGTAAAATATTCTGATCATGTGACATAAATAAGCGTATTAATAATATAGATTCAGATTCAGATTATGTGTTTTATTGAAAATATCTGGGTATATCGAGCTTCGCTCGGGGAAAAGCAGTAAAATTTTCAAATATACATGTTCATATGTCCAGGCAATGAAAAGGTATAGAGGGAATTTTTTGGAACACAATTTTTGACTTTGCAGCTTTGTTTGGACTTGTTAGGAGGTGAACATATCAAAGGTCCCCGCCCGTAGCCCTTGAGCGGGGGGAGGGAGGGGGGTCCAAAATTACAATTTTTGGTTTTTCCTAAATATATTGAAAACCATCAATTTTTGGTATGCCCTATCAAATTTAAAAATTAAAGAAAAAAATTTCCTGTAAGAAAAGTATATAATATGTCTACTTTGGTCCAAATATTTATAAGGAAAACACTAATTTCATTAATATTAAAAAATGTCCCTTCCATAAGAAATACATATCAATTTGTGGGTTACATATATGCCCAATTAGGCAACGCTTTTTCACCTAAAGGAAAATGAACAGCATTATAAAATTTCAAGTAATTTGACACCTCTTAATCTCGTTGAAGTTGGTATTACGGGCCGTCAGAAAACTGCGGTGGATGTACAGTATTGACTGTAAAGTAATTTTAATATTGGATTTAAACTTATTTATATGCCGGAGGGTTTAACGAAAAACACCTTCTGCAGACCAAGGTATACAGTTTAGGAAAATATAAGCTAATAATTTAATTTGAACCAGTCAAAAAGCGGGTTCAGTCTTTTGGCTACACTGGTCTGAAATTGTCCTAAAATCTTTTGGATTGGAGTGTTATAATGTTACTCACTTTTCGATATGAACAAGTTTAACTGTTACTACTAATAACATTCAGTCTACGTTTGGTTTTTTCTTACTTAAGTTTTAAATTTAGTGATAAACAATTTCCACATTAACTTGACTTACAGAACGTATAATTATTTTCTTTAAACTGGTAATGTTCTAACAGTCGGTCCTATTTAGTTCTAGTTCAATAACCGAGCTATCACCACCACGTGTTTCATACTTTAAAAGGGGTTCTTTTGGAATTCCCAGTGCATTACGTAGAGCGGACAACAGTCCAGGTAGTTAAAGTACAATGAGCGAGGGTAAAATTCCTGTAAGGCCGGAAACCCATGGCTGGGGTGAAGCCATGGATAGTAATAATAACGTTGGCTTGAAGAAATGTAGTTCATTCTGGACTAAATTCGTCTCTGAACAAAACACTCCTAAACCTTTATAAAGTTACTAGAGGACCCACGCTGCTCCGCAGCAGTAAATTTTGGTACTAAGACACAAAATCAACTCAAATCAAATAATTCTTCATTTACAAAATTAATGTTACATGCAATGGATCTTTACAACTTCAATGTGACTTGCCCGACATTGCCCAAGTTGAAAAAGAGGTTCGTATAGCTGGGCCCGGTTATGTTGGAATTTCAGAAAACCAATTAAACCACGATTATTACCAAGTTGGTAATAATTTGTTCCACGAAGGAAAACGTAGGACTTTCATGAGATATTCTGTACTTACGTTTCCGGGACAGCGACATGTCAGCCCGGCACACACGACTTTACAAACTAACTATATACCATGCTAAAATACCCTCGTTGCAGACCTGCATACTCAGCGAATTTCATATGCAAAAGAACATAGTTCAAGCCAACACAGCAAGATTTGACGTGTTTTTGTAAGCTCCATAAGATTAACATGGGGAATGAGTATATACATCAGGTTTGCTGCCATGAAAATGGAAATATCGGGGATTTCAGACTATTATACATTAGATCTCATCTAGATGAAGACATAAACCAATTTTTATCAAGATGAATATGTTGAGAAATAAGCAAGAAAGAGAATTTGACTTATTACCCATAAGGTTAACATTGGGACAACGTACTGTGTTTACCACTTTCAATATCTCGGTAACCAATGAACATAGACCAGTGATTCAAAATCCTAAATTATTCTTTTTTTTAGCTGAATCCAATGGTGCCAACACAAATTGGATAAATTTTGTTTTTCTATGTAAAAAATTCAAAACCCCACTTTTGGGGGGAGACTATCCCCCTTTACCCCGCTTCCGGTGGTCCGATCGGGCTGGTTCACGAATTCGTCCAATTGATTACCACTTTACACATCTGTACCAAATTTCATTAATATCAGACCATAAACGGACTCAGAAAAAGAAAACCTAATATATATATATAAAAGATTTGTGTTGTTCGGAATTCAGCAGAGTGCTCCCGGTACGTCCGATCATAATAATCAATAGCTCAAATGAAAGCTGGTATTTCACTGAAGGTTCTTAGCATACAGAAGGTTCTAAAACATATAGAATTTCTTAATTAGAACTGGGGAAATATATCTTCAATTGAATTCATAATTCGGAAAATAATCAAATTTATGTTTTTTGGTCGAGTAATACAGTTGATAAATGAATGCGGATGCTTGCTGGCAAATATGCGCGTGCATACCTTTAATTTAAGACCTTATTTATGAAAATCGGTCGACTAGAAGAGCCGAACAGACTCGGAAAAGAAAAACAAAAATTTTTTTGTGTTATTCGGAATTCAGCAGAGTGCTTCAGGTACGTCCGATCATAATAATCAATAGCTCAAATGAAAGCTGGTATTTCACTGAAGGTTCTTAGACTAAAACATACAGAATAACGTAATTAGAACTGGGGAAATATAATATCTTCAATTGAATTCAAAATTCGGGAAATAATCAAATTTATGTATTTTGGTCGAGTAATACAGTTGATAAATGAATGCGGATGCTTGATGGCAAATCTGCGCATGCATACCTTTAATTTAAGACCTTATTTATGAAAATCGGTCGAGTAGAAGAGCCGAGCAGACTCAGAAAAGAAAAACAAAAATTTTTTTGTGTTGTTCGGAACTCAGCAGAGTGCTTCAGGTACGTCTGATCATAATAATCAATAGCTCAAATGAAAGCTGGTATTTCGCTGAAGGTTCTTAGACCAAAACATACAGAATTACGTAATTAGAACTGGGGAAATATATCTTTAATTGAATTCAAAATCCGGGAAATAATCGAATTTATGTATTTTGGTCGCGTAATAGAGTAGATAAATAAATGCCGATGCCTGTAGCAAATCTGTGCGTGCATACCTTTAATTTAAGACCTCAATTATGAAAATCGGTTCAGTAGAAGGGCCAAACGAACTCGGTAAAGGAAAACCATATTTAACTCCCATAAGAAATGTACAGGGAGGAAATTGCTTTTTTGCATAACTCGAGTAATACGGCAGATAAATGAATGCGGTTGCTTGATGGCAAATCTGCACGTGCATACCTTTAATTTAAGACCTCAATTATGAAAATCGGTTGAGTAGAAGAGCCGGACGGACTCGGAAAAGAAATACCAAATATTTTTAATATATAGATTCACCTATTGTATAAGTAAATAATTGTAAACGTCTATTTTGTATTTTAATATGTTAATATAAATTAACGTAAGACTAATTTAAACTACTTTGCATAACGGAATTGTATTTTTAACTTATAATTATAAGTTGTGATATACAAACTGGAAACAGAGTACTGTACAGTTGACATAGTTATAGAGAATTATGTACTAGTTTATATGTTCATTAATTGTGTTAGATAATTTTTGAAAGAAGGTTTTATGTTGATAATTCAAACATTTATTAATATATGTCACTTTTATTTGAAGGAATAGTGCCTCTTCAAACTAAAAAAGCTTGGGGAAAATATTTTATGTCGAGCAATTTTAAACCTTAAACTAAACCGACTGTAATCAAACGCAAGATTTAAACCACCATTCAGTAGATCATAGAATACATTTTTTTAAACTATGGAAAAAAAGTTCGTACAAGCGTTATTTAAATCGATAGAACTTATAAACATTAAATAAAAATAAAATAAAAACGTCCAAAGCGGGTCTAATGTATGTCTAATCCTGAGTCCAACACGGCCTGTAGAAATATTTTGAATCTGTATATTACACAATCTGTAATTTAAACGGCGGAAAATTTCTATTACTGATTATTGAAGACTACAATGTACTCTATAACAAGTTGTTTTCAAATTTCCCGACAATACAGAGAGATGGTAATAAACTTAAGATAAAATCCAGTTTTTAGTTGGTTTGTGTCAAAGTCCCGATAGCTAGCGGCATATTAATGATTTGTATCGACGTTTAAGAACCAAACCATTGATGGTATATTGGTTTTGACAACTGATTATTGAAAACCACAATGTAATCTAAGACAAGTGGTTTTCAAATTTCCCGACGCTAGGGAGAGGCGGTAATAAACTCAAGGTAAAATCCAGTTTTTAGTTGGTTTATGTCAAAGTCCCGATAGCTAGCAGCATATTAATGATTTTTATCGACGTTTAAAAACTAAACCATTGATGGTATATTGATTTAGATTACTGATTATTAAAGACTGCAATTTACTCTAAAACAAGTTGTTTTCCAATTTCCCGACGCTAGGGAGAGGCGGTAATAAACTCAAGGTAAAATCCAGTTTTTAGTTGGTTTATGTCAAAGTCCCGATAGCTAGCGGCATATTAATGATTTTTATCGACGTTTAAAAACTAAACCATTAATGGTATATTGATTTAGATTACTGATTATTAAAGACTGCAATTTACTCTAAAACAAGTTGTTTTCCAATTTCCCGACGCTAGGGAGGGGCGGTAATAAACTCAAGGTAAAATCCAGTTTTTAGTCGGTTTATGTCAAAGTCCCGATAGCTAGCGGCATATTAATGATTTTTATCGACGTTTAAAAACTAAACCATTGATGGTATATTGATTTCGATTACTGATTATTAAAGACTGCAATTTACTCTAAAACAAGTTGTTTTCAAATTTCGCGACGCTAGGGAGAGGCGGTAATAAACTCAAGGTAAAATCCAGTTTTAGTTGGTTTATGTTAAAGTCCCGATAGCTAGCGGCATATTAATGATGTTTATCGACGTTTAAAAACCAAACCATCGATGAGATTTTGATCACTGATTATTAGAAACCGTAATATACTCTAAAAGATATTCTTTTTCAAATTTCCCTTCTTTACTAAGATATGGTAACAAACGTCAGGTAAAATCCAGTGTTTATTTGGTTTGTATCAAAGACCCGATATCCACTAACTCATTGGGATACACATGATCCTTTGTTGAGACATTCATTAGAACGTCGCAAAGTAACGAAAACTTGTGAAAACCTCCAAGGAACATGGTGTTAATTTTTATAACTACATTGTTGTAATCGATATAACCTTTTGGGATCCCAACTGAGGACAGCGGTAAGATTTTTTGATGATGGTTAGTTTTATGACCTTCGAAGGGTCCACCCCAACTAAGCACAGCGGTCACAATTAATCAGTACTCCACATCAGCTCGAGGGGCATTTTCATTACAATATTAATGAATAAACTAATCAGTAAAAAAATAATATTACTATATAATAATGATAAAAACATTAAGTAAATAATTAAACTAAACAAAATAAATTAAAATAGCATAGGTACTGTTAGAGTGCTGAAATAATTTATTGTACATACTAGACTACAATAATACCTTAAAGCAATAAGATTTAAAAAAATAAATAATCGTTGGAATAAGAAAGCCTATGAGCATTGAACCTTCTACCTGGGCTGGGGGCGAATTCCTTACCACTTTCGACACGGGTGGTTTCGCGGAGGGTATTTTTAATTTGTTCACGTGAATCAACGACTTTCCGTAAAATTATTATCTATAATTATTCTCAGAAAACGTCTTAATTTTATTGTTATATTTTGTAGTCTTATTCATCATTAAGTAGGTTAGTAAATCTGTCAATGAAAGAACTGGACGAAAGATTGTTTTGATATGTAATTAATAAAAATCAACATTTATCAATCCAAAATATTTGTATCAATAAAACATCAACAATATTTCTGTATTGATACATTCTATTACTCTGTTATAACAAAGTAATAGAATGGAAAGTCTTATGACTTTCATTTAGATAAATTAATAAACAAATTGTTGTGTTTTGATTAATACAAATTTTATTTTGGATTGAATTGCGTAATAAATCGTACGTAGCACCACCAATCATCGATCAAATCACATCCATCCACCATATTGGAAAATGGCGGGAATATTTTTAAATTTCAAGGCAACTCCTAAAACAGTTTAAAATAATTAATGGAGTCCCCCATAAAATATTCTTTCCAGAATTATGACGACAAAGGTAAATAGTACCAGTTTCATATCTGAGCCCAGGGGCGTACCCAGCGGGGGATATCGGGATATACCCCCCCCGAAACTTTTGGGGATTTTGGGAAGATTAATTCTCGTTCTTAATGAATGTGGTGGTATCACTAAACTTGCCGTAAAACAGAGAACACTATACATAAATTACTATTCACATGATCTATACATGAAATCTATTCATATGGAGAATCCTCCCTCTCCTGCTTCACATTCTTTGTGACTGTCCTCGCATTATTGGAATCTTGCGAAATCATCAGGTAGCTGTCGATTTGGGCAAAAATGAAACTTTGGAAGGATCGACTAACTGGGTTTCGTATTAAGTTGACTGAATATTTAACAAAACTATTTTTAACTTAAATCATTAATCGTAATGTATCTTAATTCAGGTTATATAACGTGATTTGTAATTTCAGTCAGATCTGTTTGTCTATGTAAAAGTAGCTGAAATTTAATCCACTATGTTCATCAGTTAGTTCATGAAAAGGTTTTATATTGTGTAAATTTATAGCATCTTAACGACCAGGATATTGAAATGTATTCAGACTATTATTTAAATAATGAATAAATTTTTATAAAATTACATATATTACGCTATATACGAAACTTTAAAATTGTAAAATTTGTATTGTTGAATGCATTACATAACAGTATGTTTTAAGACTAGCTATACCTACTATTTGTTAACAGTTTACATGTTTAAAGTACCACTTAAAGTAGTACTTGAGAAAATATATGCTACTATTAAAGCATGACTAGTACTGTATTCTTTATGAATGGCTAGAAATTATGATAATTATTGCAAAATATTATAAAATAAACTTATTATAACATAATAAAATGTAAATGTTTACAAATGTTGTGCCTAAATTTAAATGTACGGCATACTCGCAAATTAAGTAAAAAGAAAACACTAAATCCTATACTGAAAGCTGAATAATTTTATAGTTCGAGTCAAAACATAAGGCCCACGCCGTCCATAAGCCCTGTGATAAATTAACATTGGTCTTACGGACGGTCTGGGCCTTATGATTTGATGTCACTTATATTTCTGTAATGTTGAGTAATATGAATTATTTTGTATACCTCTAACGTGGGGATGGCGGAGGTCGAGCCGTATATCTCTATCCACACGAGTTTCGCATTCTTTTCAAATTGTCAACGGTGGAATATGATGACTAATGTCAGCTGCCAGGCAAGTCGGCAGCGGAATACAACTTTGTTAGGAAAGACTGGATTCTTACATCAATTTTTCAAAAGAATTATAGTTGGTTTAATATGTAAATCACATAAATGGAGACATGACATGAGATAGTACTACACGACAGATAAAATATTTAAAACGCCAAAGCCGGATCATGGACCATAGGACAAAGTTAAATTTCTGCGGATTGTTCTTTAATTTTAACAGTTGCTTATCATATACTTTACTTTATGGCAAATTATAGCTATCGGGACTTTGACACAAACCAACTAAAAACTGGATTTTACCTTAAGTTTATTACCATCTCTCTCTAGTGTCGGGAAGTTTGAAAACAACTTGCTTTAGAGTACATTATAGTTTTCAATAATAAGGAAGTAATCGAAATCAATATACCATCGATGGTTTGGTTTTTAAACGTCGATAAAAATCATTAATAAGCCACTAGATGTCGGGTCTTTGACCGACTAAACCTGGATTTTACCTTGAGTTTGTTACCACCTCTGTGAAGTGTCGGGAAATTTGTAAACAACTTGTTACTGAGTACATTGTGGTCTTTAATAATCAGTGGTCAAAATAAAATAGGCTATTTGTTTGTACTTTGTGTTATTTTCATTGTACTTTTTGGTTTATATTAAATTTTATTTTAATGCAATAAAATACGGATGACAGATTTGTTTTTATTTTCACTGTAGGCCTATGACAAATGGTATGATTCTAAAAGTATTCGGTCCGTAATAAAATAATGTTTATGAATTAGCCTATGTTAGGTATATAACTTAATTATTATTTTATCAAATATAATAATAATTAAGTTATACTATATTATATTATATTGTAATAAGTTATATTATTGTATCAAACATCTAATTAATATAAGTTGTATGTATTATAATGTTTGTAATTAGTTTATAAGGTCCCTGTTGATAAGCCACTGTTGACTTACAGGGCCAAATCTGTAATTTTTTGGGAATAAACAAATTGAATTGAATCACTTATTCCAAGTTAGAGTATAAACCTGAAAGCGTAACTGTATTAGTATGTTAAAACACCTGCTAATATTTAATAAGGTTAAAAATGGTTAGGAAAATCACATAAAGCTTGTAGAGATCGAAACCCGTTTGTGATTGGCCGATCTCCAAGGCCAATCAGGGACGAGGTAGGCCCCGCCCTAACCCCCTCCCAGACGCCACGCTTATAAAAGCTGGAGGTAACTTCTTGGAAGTCACAGTCGTTGGATTGTTAGTGTGGATACCTTGCGACTCATCCTATCTTTTCAGCTTTTCTGAAATTTCTAGAAAGACATGTCTCTTCCTAAGTTCTGTGGTGCCGAACTTCTAGGCGACTCGATGTTTCTTCGGTTTGGTCTCCGACATGCCGACAAAACTCCTAGTTTTCCTAGTATGTATAATATCTGGAAACGATATGGAAAATTTAATTAACTCTCTGTAGCGTAAAAACATTTCTCCCTTGTCCAAATTTGTTTATATTTTTGTGTGATTTGTATTTTAAATGCGATATTGTTTCACCGTCTGAAATAGTATACAAATGACTTTTCCGTGGTTCCGTAGCCACATTTGTTTTTATTTCGTTTGTAGCAGGTTCGTTTTTTTAGGGTATCCGTCTCTCTGGGGGATGTGCCGCAGTGGGAAGACGTCGGACGAACTTCTGGTGGAGAAATGGACAGCCCAAACCGGACCGGGCCACAATCCCCGCGTGCTCATCATGATCGGAACTAATGACCTGCTTCAGATTTGTCCGGACACCATTGGACTAGTAAGAATTATTTCTTTTGTGATAAATTGTAATCGTTATATCGATGCAAGGGAGATGGTGGTGCGATTTTGATGTTTTCGGTGACTAGTAATAACTTTATTTTTTTATTTATTTATATCTAGCCCACATGAATACTCTATAGGTAATAGGCATACACCAAACAAAAGCAGTTCGCAGATTTGTTCATTATTTCCTATATGAACTATAATATGTTAATAAGTATATTATATGTTAATAATAATTATTTTTGTAATAGGCCTACGCGGTGAGATTTGTTTTGTCAAGATACCGTATAATAATAATACTAGAGGCTTGAAGGGGCTAATAGCCCCTAAGCATAATCCTTCTTTACTATAGTACAAAATTCCTTCTTAGAAAGTAGGTTTTTGGATCCACAAAATTATGATTATATCTAGCATTTGGTTTTAAGTAAACACAGCCTGCCTTTTTACATCCCAATGGTTTTTAAATGACAGCTATTTTACGTCATTTCTCATTTTATAGTAAACTTCAAGCAATTTCTGTATTTTCCCCGAGCCCCTGGGATGGAGACCTTCAATTTCAGCCCCCTCCCATCATCCTGCGACCTTCCAAACACCCATAGTTTCGGCGCAAAAATTTCCCTTACGTAATTGTATATAGATAATTTGGTATTAAATCTGCATCGTTATAACATAAACTAATCAAACGTACTTAACTTTTATAATTTTAAATTATGAAAAAACTCAAACCCTTAATTATTATAAAATCCGAAAATCTTAAATTTAAAATATTTTTTTTTTATAGTACATTGAACGTGCATAGTTAGCTGCATTTTGAAAAAAATCCTACATGTCAACATCTACCATATGGCTATGAATCAAGCATTAGCACCACATGTTTGATGTAAACAAAGCAGACGTTTTTCAATCCCAATGCATTTTAAATGGAAGATATTTTTCGTTATTTCTCATTTTCTGGTATATTTGGACATAATCTGATATTTTCCCCGACCACCTGGGACCGAGACCTTTCATTTGAGTCATCTCCCATCATCCTGCGAGCTGTCAAACTCTCACAATTTTGATTGAAAAAAATCGCTTACAGAATTAATAATATATAGATAGATAGCATAAAATATAAGTTTCTGCGTGTATTTGTCGGATTTTTGCCGGGATACAAAACATAACTCGTATTACTGATTTTATTAAACTTATTGTATTATTTCAATTTGTTAGTGTAGTTTTTAAGATTGCTATTTGAATTTTAGGGGACTGCAAAGAAACTACTTAGACATACAATGAGGAAGGTTGCAGCCAAAGCAGTCAGGAAATATAAAAACGTGTATTTCTGCACAATCCCGGAAATTCCTCGTCTGGCGGAAAACGGCGACGAGAGGATCAGGGATCGCTACTTGAACGTCCATGGTGCGATGAACGCCAACATCATAGGATATGGTGCTCATGAAGGGCTAGGTGAATATTATCTTCTGCCTTTTATATAACAAAAAATTAAACTGTTTGTTTTTATTAATGCATTTTTGTCATATTATTAAAAAAACAGACGATTTACTCCGACTACAAACTGTGATTTATTTTTTTTAAGTGAAAACAATGCCTTACTATTATTGCCTGCGAAAAAATCATCTGACATCTAGAACGTGATATACTTATTTTTTCGCACAGAATAGTTAAAAAATTAATAAACCATGAAACGTAGTACAACGAAATTCTGTTTGTTTCAGAGTCGATTACATCTATTAACCTGCGTGGGAAATTCGACCGTGACTGTTACGAACGGTAATGAACAATACAACATTTTCTTTTTGTAATGCAAGCTCACTTTGCCAATATAACATTGATTCCATTCAAATATGAAATGATGACAACCCCAATCATCAACCATTACATACATACAAAGCATATGTTTAAGCCCCGAAGGTCTTAATTCTTGGTTTTCAGTACTAAACACGAGATATTGTTGCGAGCAGAACTTGACTATGGAATCCACGCGCACAGATCCAAGAAATACAATTATCATTTCACCAGTTCAACCATTTTGATATTGACTAACATCAAATTTGTATGTTACATGCAAATATACACAGATATTTCAATTCAATTTATTTGTCGATTTCTAAACTACTTCTAGAAAAGAGATAAATGCAATAAAAATGATATGAAGCACGAGGTAATAAAACAATACATTTAGTTTTGAACAATATCGAAATGCGTTTATTTAACAAAGCCTTGTCAATTGTTTCCATTGCATAATGGTGTTATTTTTTTTCTGTTTCCAGTTTCATGGGAGGAGGAGCCAACAGAAGACAAGATGATATTCACCTAAACGAGAAAGGCCAGGAAATACTGAGAGACGCACTGATGGAGAAGCTCTCCGTTAAGCTGGGTTGATTAGAACCGTACACTATTCGATTGTCACTAATTTCTAAAACTAACTGCCAATATATCCACATCTTTATCACAATTTTTACAATTTTTATGGCATTTATATTGACTGCAGCATCAGAGCGATTGTCAAAATAAGTGTTATCACTATTGTCAAAACAACTATAACTAAATTGAAAACAGAAATCACATTATTTTTTAAAATACCACATTTACCACTGTTATTTACAGTTTAATGGCATTTTGACTGCAGCGTCAGAGCGAAGTATTATAAATTTTGTCAAATAACTTGATATATATTTTGATAAATCATATGTATGGATATATTTTATTTATTTATATTCAACCATAAAAATAAAAAATACAAAAAATGCATGCTGTTATCCATTAAGGTGAGTAATTTAAACATATTCATATCTTTGTTGTTTTATGTTTATTGGTTAAAAATGAATTGCCATGTTATATATAAAAGTTTATTAAACATTTTTGCTTTTAAAACACATGCTTGTTTTGGGGAGTATGAATGTCCAACAACTCCTTAATAACAAAGACATATCGAGCATTTAATAAACATTTTGTTTCAGATTGCCAGCGCCTCTTACCCGGAGGCCATCTATGTATGCGCAACCTTGGTTTGTGATTTCAGTCATATCAAGTTGTAATCATGCTAGATGGCCATAAAATTATTCCAACACTGATTGCATAGGAGAGACCATATACTTTAAAACCGAACTGCAATAGTGCTAGAATTTTTGTTTCATCAGGACTTAAAGCAATAGAAATGTATGCGATCTGTAATATTTTATAATTAGTTCATCTTTATTTTGTAAATAAATATTTATTTGTACTTTGTTAATATTTTTAATGTACTTTTCGGTTTACATTAAATTTTATTTTTAATGCAATAACATATGGATGACAGATTAGTTTTAACTTTCACTATGCCTATGTTTAATGGTATAATACTAACAGTATTCAGTCTATAGTAAAATTTAATAAAATTTGATATATTGATAAAACTAGTTTTTCTAATGAATTGTTGATTAAACATATTATAGCAGTAGCTGATCTTTGATTGGATTTTCTATTACATTGATAGGCCGATTGTATTTGTCAGGAACAATGCTGATATAATGTTGTTTTTTACTTTTTTGTGTATGAAATTTCTATAACTATTTATTACTGTTGCAGGTTGTCCAGTTGATGAAGAAAAGACTTAAAAACCAGGTTAATGACGTTATGTTTCAGACAAACGACGCCTTTTACTCGAAAGGCCGCTTGTAACATAGACAAACGTGATTTGTGATTTCAGTCAGATCTGTTTGTCTATGTAAAAGTGGCTGAAACTAAATCCATCACGTTCGTCAATTAGTTCATAAAAAAGGTTTTATAGTGTGTAAATTTATAACATATTGTCGACCAGGATATTGAAATGTATTCAGACTATTATTTAAAGAGTGAATAAATTGTTATAAAATTACATATATTATGCTATATAAGAAACTGTAAATTTGTAAAATTTGTACTGTGGAATGCGTTATGTAACAGTATGTATTAAGATTAGCTATACCTGCTAATATATGCTAAAACTTTACATGTTTAAAGTACCACTTAATAAAATATAGGCTACTATTAAAGCATGACTAGTACTGTGTAGGCTTTAGGAAGGAATGGCTAGAAATTATGATCATTATTGCAATATATTATAAAATAAACTTATAAAATAATAGCCTACATGTAAATGTAAGTCATACTCGCAAATGTAAAAAGAAAACACTAAGTCCTATACTGAAAGATGTTTAATTTTATAGTTCGAGTCAAAACATAAGGCCCACGCCGTCCTTGAGACCAATGCTAAAATTAAAATTGGTCTTACGAACGGTCTGGGTCTTATGATTTGATTTTACTTGTATTTCCATAATGTTGAGTAAGAGGAATTATTTGGAATACCTGTAACGTGGGGATGGCGGGGGTCGAGCCGTAACTGTATCCTCACGAGTTCTGCATTCTTTTCAAATTGTTATGGTGGAATGTGGAATGTGATGACTAATGTCAGCTGCCAGGCAAGTCGGGAGTACAATACAACTTTGTTAAGAAAGACGGGATTCTTACATCGATTTTTCAAAAGAATTATAGATGGTTAATATGAAAATCAAATAAATGTACACATGACATGAGATAGTATTACACAGCAGATAACATATTAAAAACGCCGAAGCCGGATCATAGACCATAAGACAAAGTTAAATTTCAGCGTATTTTCTTTAATTATAAAAGCTGCTTATCATTTACTTTTATCATATAATTTACTTGCTGATTATAAATTAATTATGTGATAATTTAGATATATTTTGAAAAAAATCATGCAGAATGCTTATTAATTCTATAATTTTAACATGGATTTTTACATTTAGCTTGTGATCCCCTTTGTTGCCAATAAAATGATAGATATTCCTTTGTTACATAAAAAAATAAAACCTAGATTTTAAACTAAATTAATTTAACGGTGGTATTGATTGTTCCGTAATAATAATCAATACTGAACAATGAAATCAATATTCCATCGATACAAGTCGATAGCAAAAAATAGAAAGCCGCCGAATATCGGGTATTTAAGACAAGCAAACCATACACTGGTTTGGTTCCTACACGACAAAACGTGAACAGCTAGTTGTGACCAATTTACATTCGTGATCGGTTTTACTAACCTTCATAACGTGAATATGACGCATTTTAGTCGCATTTTGGCTCATTTTCTTTAGAATTTCATGTAGAATTTAAAAAATTTACCATTTTAAATAAAAACTTGACATTACAAAAATATTGTACTGTCGGATATCGCCAGTAGGTGACGCATTGTTTGTGCCACCGATCGGCCTGGCGAGCGGGTCGGAACGGTGAGTCCATCGTTACATCGATGGGTGAGTCGAGTTCCGAGAAGACGCTTAATCGCCTGGGTATCACGGCCGGGCGGAAAGACATAGATGTCGGCTCTTTTGGTACAAACCAACTAAAAACTGGATTTTACCTTAAGTTTGTGACCACGTCTGTGAAGTGTCGGGAAATTCGAAAAGAACAACTTTTAGAATACATTGTGGTCTTTAATATTCAGTGATCAAAATCTATATACCATCAATGGTTAAGTTTTTAAACGTCGATAAAAATCATCAATAAGCCACTAGATGTCGGGTCTTTGACCGACTAACCGACTAAAAACTGGGGTTTACCTTGAGTTTGTTACCACCTCTGTGAAGTGTCGGGAAATTTGAAAACAATAACTTTACATTGTGAGAATAAGAGTACATTGTGTTCTCTAATAATCCGTGATCAAAATCAATACACCATCGATAGTTTGGTTTTAATATTTCGTTAAAAACTATAATTTAGCCACAGTAAATTAGTTGACGGAAAGTGTGAAAAGCTCATAATTATCCGAGATATATAGAGTTTGTTCTTGAGTTTAATAAAGGGAAGTAAAATCGATTCCCTCTAAACGTTTATCTTCCACAAATCGTCTATTAAACGCGTGGTAGAGCGAGGTTTTCTTTCAGATATCCGATTATTTCTCGAGGTCTATTTTGTTTTAAAGTAGCTATATCGGTTGGCTACCTGGACCTCCGTGACAGTTTTATGGCCCTGAAATTCGTGAGCTGCTCACCAGCTAACTTCAGCCCGGTGTGCGAAGCGGGACTTTAAATTTTGTCAAATTCAAATGGAAACACTGTCGTGGTTAACCTATAATAATAATACAAACAAACATTTACTTACGTTTATATTATAATACACCAGGAAGCAAGTAGTGGAGACTCTGATTTCGGGAAGGAGTCTTAGTTTTTATGACATACTTGATTAAATCATTTACACTTACTTCATCCTTACAGATCGTCCAATCGGTTGCAGGAGACATTAGGCCTGTCGATTTCTTCCCGGCTCTCAGGACTCAGGTCTAGCCAAGGTTCAAGTTAGTTTGAGTGGGTTCCAACCTTCAATAGTGTATGTTCTATGTTGTTACACTAGCTTTGAAGATCAGTTAAATTAATCTCGGGTTGTGCTAGACTTTCATGAGTGCAATATCAACATTTTGTGACCAAGGCCAAGGCTGGTCAGTCACAAAGGTTGGTGAAATGTGGTCCTCTGAAGGCCTGCCTGCAACCTTAGATTAGTTCATGAAGTTATCACAAGTTTCTGTAAAAATTTGGAGTTAATCAGACCTGTAATGGTGATATTAATTGCACTGTGCAATAAGCCTAATTTTGTTAAATGTACCCTTCTAAAGTTCATCAGGTGTAATCATGTTTGCCGATTATATTATTCAAATAAGGTTCTGTGTTCGATCAATACTGATGCTTTCATTGAGAATATAGTCCTAGAAGAAGGAATGAAGGAAGAAGCAAACCTATCAAAATATTTTGGAAATTTATCCTCTGATAACCTTCTAAAAGAGACATTGTCAAATGATTTGGTTGAGAACATAAAATCTTGTGATTTTAAAAAGCAGCATCATGTATATGAACTTGCACACTGCATAGAGAAGGAAACAGGAACCAAAACAATTCCCAGTGAAAAGTTGACGTATCTACTTGTTTATTTTACGAAGGGTGGCAATGTAAATGGTGTGAAAGCTATTCAATCCATAATTGAAAAGCACAATGAGGTTCACTTCAAATCTCTGGCTAAATATAATCATTATCTAGCTGAAGCTTTTTGGATAAGCGGAAAACTACATACTTCAATCAACTTATTTTCAGATGCCTATGATAATGCAATTGTAAGGCCAAAGGTTAAAGTAATACTTCCAAATTTGTTTCCCTCGTTAACTGCACAGCATAGTATTGCAGTACTATCCAGAATTATAGCTGATATTGAACAGTTTTCAGCGGAAAAGAGGGATAATCTAATTTTAGCGTGTTTATGGAAGGAATTGTTCCTAAGTACTTGGTTTTCAGATCAAGAGCGGGCTTCAAAATTACTGACAGAAAATAAACACATATTGAAGCATGTTCAGTGGATGATTCCTTCAATGGGAAAAAATCTTATAAAATCCCACAGAATTGATGACTATTATAGATTAATTCAGTTTACTTTGGAAAATGAATTTCAACATATGACTGAGACATTGGTTCGTCTTTTGTTTGAATACTATTGTAAGTATTACAGTATAAATACAATTGCAGGCTAAGTATTATAGGACCTACACATAAACTTGGGTTACACATAAAATTTTGGGTTATTTGAACTGAAATTGAAAAATTATAGAATAACGAAGAGTGTACAAAATATCAAATATTCTTAGTTTTTAATAGATTGTTAAATAGGACAATTTGTGTTGGTGAATTACATAAATCTCTTGTAACCCACTGTTAGTTGCATGATGAAATAGATTCTCACTTTTCAATTTCTAACTTTCCTCCTCATTTTTACTGGAGTTTCCAGTGCTCTGTACCAAAAGGCTAGACATAAGAAATTGTTTCCACACAACCCTTTACTCATATATAGGCCTATGCGAGGGAGAGAGGCAGTGTTATAGTGGGGCCGAAGTGCTCCAGCACAGATTTTAGAGCTATAGTGGCTACAATGGTGCTCCGTCGCAGCTTTGTTCGAAGCGGTCTAAAAAATCCAAAACTAATGTCATCACAGATAAACTTGGCTATTATATCTGTTGTACCTTTTTATTTCGTCACATTGTGGTGATTGGACTCATCGTCGCATGGCAGGAAAAACTCTTGTGGCATTAAAACTAACTCATCCTTGGGTCACTGTAAACACAAACTCGTTAACTTACATTGCAGTAAACTTGTATATTTACATCACGGTACACAATACAACTCTTCAGGTTTTAAGTAAACAAAGTCTTTACAGCGTTTTAATAAATTAACTCGTCTTCCCATTGTACACAAAATATGGTACGCAAAATGTCATCACAATGTCAACGCAGCAATCTAATCTCGCCATGTTGCGTCTGGTTTAATCCTGCATTTTATATGATTGTTCAACCTTCAAAGAGAATCTTTCAAATGTTTGTCAATATCGAGATTTTAGATTAGGTTTTAACCCATCACTATACAAACGATTTGAGGGATGAAGAGGCCTTTACACGATGATTGTGATTAGTTTGTAAATGTTGTGATTAATTACAGATACATCTGCATGTGGAAAAAAATCCTCTATTTGGTCAAAATTTTTGCCAAGCCTCTCATGCTTGCACAAACAAAAACAGGGATTAGGGATTTTCATGAATATCTGTCTTGACACTGAAAAAATACTACTGGTACAGTACCAAAAATGGTTTAATCCCAAATGGTTAAATTTTTTACTTGCAGATAAAAATAAACAAACACATATTGGCCTAATATCATTACATTACTCTTTCTTAACCTCTGGGCCAAGACCTTGCCTAGGTAACGATAAGACGATAAAAGGCCACCAAGACTGGTTGAATTGACATGCCTTGAAAATTATCAAATCATATGTTTTTAATAAATACTGTTCTTTACTAATTATTTCACAAAACAAAAGTTTTACTTTTTTCCAAAAATCTTAATACTTCCAATGAGAATGGTCAATATCATCCATTTCCAATCAATCTTGACAATAATAATGGATGTGGATTCAAACTAGGATCCACTCCAAACCCTGGTCTTGTTACTCTTCTGTAGTATTAACCTTTAGATACATTGCATCAAACATCTTGAATTCATGACTTCATGATGGTGAGCTTTGATGTTCCAAGTGAGGTTAATTATTGTGTTTTAATTTTGCAGACATTCATCAAAATATTGAAAGATGTACGTCAGTAGTCAAGTATTCATCACATTTAAGTTCCTGTCTGACAGAAGATCAACACAGAAGATATGTGGGATTATTACTTAAGAGCAAAGATGCTGTCGGCTCAAAGTCGATAATAAAGAAGCCTCAAGATCTTAATTACAAGTTTTAAACTGACAGGTGTTAAAACAGTGTGGTGGATATTTTAATCTAGTCATATTATTTTATTAGTCTAACTTATGTTGTAAATATTTTGCGATTAAATAAAAAGGCTACTCAAAAGAACTAGTGAACACACACTGCTCACAGTTTTAAAGTTTTAGTTTATAGTCTGTTGATAAATAAATGAAAAATAAAATCAGCTGTTGCTTGAAATTTCTATTCCAATGTTAAGACATTATAGTTTGCGCATGAATATCCCGACTATTTCAGTGAACATGTGCGAGAGAGATGGACAATGAATGTTTAGAGAGAGAGATAGCCGATTCCTAAATATGCATGTCATTGGCTACTGCAAAGTGGTTTTTTATTTGGCCTCCTATTGGATGGTCATTTGGTTTTTTTAATTGTTCCTGAAATATTTTTATCATCCGTTAGATAGCGATTCATAAAGCTGGACCGAGTTGTCAGCTGTCATCAGTCAAAGAAACTTGTTTACTTCTAGGAAAATAACTTCTTGATTAGTACGATAAGTGTTGTATTCACTGGATGTAAATGAAAAATGTTTTACAACACTTAAAACTATATTTAAACTTATACTGTATTTACATACAAGATGGTGAATATACAATATCCCCGTTGCAGCAGACCTGCATACTCAGCGAATTTCAAATGCAAAACCACATATTTCAATCCAACATAGCAAGATTTGTCATGTTTTGGTAAGCTCCATAAGAATAACATGGGGAATGAGTATGCAGGTTTGCTGCTACAGGTATATTAAAACTGGGTGGTTTTTAATTCAATATTTAGTAGATCTGAACTAGAAGAAGCTATTTACCAAATTTTATCAAGATATGTTGAGAAATAACCGAGATATAGAATTTTATTTATTTCCCATAAGGTTATCATTGGGACAACGTACTGTGTTTACCACTTTTAATATCTTGGCAACCAATGGACATAGAGCAGTGATTCAAAATACTAAATTGTTTGTTTTTTTGAGCTGAATTCAATGGTGCCAACAAAAATTCGATAAATTTTATTTTTCTATGTAAAAAACTCAAAAAACCGATTTTTGAGGGGGTTTATCCCCCTTTACCCCCCCTTCCGGTGGTCTGACCGGGCTGGTTCACGAACTCGTCCGAGTGATTACCACTCAACACGTCTGTACCAATTTTCATTAAGATTGGACCATTTTTACGGCCGCTATCGTGCTAACAGACAAATATATATATATATATATATATATATATAAATTCGAACGAATGGTGTTTTTTGCTTCTGGTGGCCCCAAAACGAAAAGTTATCATAGTCTTGGGCTTAGGTCTTACCATGAGACCTACGGTAATAGCTTCTTCCCTATAAGGGAAATTCGCTAAAAATGGTGATGGATTTCATTTGGTCACACCAAAAATAAGATGGTTCAAATGGTTTGTATATTTACCATCTTGTTTGTAAATACAGTATAAGTGTAAATATATTTTCAAGTGTTGTAAAACGTTTTTCATTTACATCCAGTTCTAGGAAAATGATTTTTTAATATAACTATTATGAGTTTAAACTCTTATTTAATAACAAGTAAGTACAAATTTGGATAATACAATGCATATTTCAAAATTTATAGGTGAAATGACAAGGACAAAACTTGCGTAAACAAGATCTCAAACCATAACCTTAAATTTATTTTGATAACTTGAATTTTACTTTGTTTTGAATAGTAGTTCACTTATTTACAGCTCGTAGTTCACTTATTTACAGCTCGTAGCTGTAGTAAAGGGGCGGGACTTGAGTAGGAGTGACTTCCCCTCCTTCCCCACACCCTGATGCGTCAAAATTATCGCATTACCTGGTTGGGATATAGGTGCGCGAACCGTAGTTATCCTCCCTTGACTTATCTCCTGTAGCTCCTTGCTAGGATCATAGGACGTCCAGAAGAGTTTGCCATCCATCCCTATCTTGTGCCAGGTTCCTCAATTGACCCCAGGTAATCCTACGCTCACAGCCAGTTAGCCCCCCTGGTTAGTTAAATTTCATGGACGAATACGAAACTATAATGTTGTAGGGGGCTCTACTAAGGGGGTTTCCCTTTAGTAAAATTTTTATAAATTTTATTTTCTGTAAAACTTTATGCTGAGTTCTTTTCAATGACACATGAATTATAAAAATCGCTTCAGAAGTCTTGATCGCAAAAGACGACTTGAGACTTAAATAAGTTGGCATATATAGATATGTGATGCAGAGAGTGAAAAGGGACCTCAAGTTGCTGGAGTAAATTTTACAGTACGGGCAGTGATTGATTTGTAAAAATTGAGGTACCGGAACTGTAATTGCCAGTTTGTACATAACCCTCCCCCCCTTATCATTCTTCCCTTCAACAACATATTATTTGTCTATGTGAATAATTAGGTCAATTTAAAAAGCCACATTTTATCCAACTCAAATTTTTTAATAGGTAAATTAAAACTAACAAAGCATTATATTACCAAAAAATAAATAGTCTAAAGAAATTCTAGATTTTTTTTATGATGCCTTGTGCGAGTATCGGGTCTTTTTAGCGTTTTCAACATTCGGCTTAGCTCAAGACTACGCAAAAGTGCGCTAATTTCAGGCCGAACTCCGCGCGTAACTTCAGTAAAAGTTCGGTCGAATACACGCGATCGTCTCTTCCAAAAAATACTCCGGCCGATTATACGTGATCGTCTTTTGCAGCAAATTCTCCGGCCGATCTTACGTGATCGTATTACAGCGTCAAAATTCTCCAGCCGTTCATACGCGATCGTCTTTTGCAGCAAATTCTCCGGCCGATCTTACGCGATCGTCTTTAGCGTCAAAATTCTCCGGCCGTTCATGCGCGATCGTCATTTGCGGCAAATTCTCCAGCCGATTACACGCGATTGTCTCTTATACGACAAATACTCCCCGATTACACACGATCCTCTCTCGTGGCGAAATCCTCCGGCCGATTGTACGTGATTGCATTTTACGGCAAATTATCCGCCCGATTGCACGCGATCGTTCCGCCGCAAATCAAGCACTGAGTACGGGCATTTCAGTCGAACCGGGTCAAAAATATCGATATTTATGTTTAATTGGATAAGATTCCTTAATCTTTCCAGTACATATTCATTCAGTTATTTTAGCGATAATAGTCCGAGAAATATTAAAAAATAATCGATTTAGCAGTCTATGTCGTGCATACGAAAAGGGACCTCAAGTCGCTTAAATGGGAAATAATAGGGCAGGCGACTTCAGGTCTCATTCCCCAAATTGTGCAAGCCCGCACTGACAAGAGTCGTCAGGGGCATTACAAAACTAGTCTCTCCTGTCATCTATCGGCGGATAAGTGAAATACTTCAAGTTTTTCGTTGTAAAAGAATATTGTCTAAGTCCAAAAATTACCGTCTTGACGGTGTATTTCTCTTTTATTCCTCGGTATTCTAAACAATTAAATTGAAAGTGTCTCAAGTCTGTTTTTGTTTAGATTTAAAGATCTAGTTTTCAGCTTTTCTTTGATACCTTAATTCATTTCTTAAATACTAATAATTATTCTGTGAACGTTTGAAGTTTCGGGATTTGATTTCTTAAAATACCTGTTTTAACTAGTTAAAATTCAAATGCCAATAACTCAAAGGCAAAAAATCGTAGCCCTATAAATTATATGTCATATTGTTTGTAATTTAATGCTGAATTTCAGGATGTTAATAATTCAAAACCGGAAAATTCCGTGCCTTTTCACTTTCTGCATCGCATATATAGATGTATCATTACAAATAAGATAAATTCTAGTATTACTCTGTCATTAAATTTGTGGATCCTCAGTAAAGTTGTCGTATTTGTAAAATTTTTAGTCCTCTCACCGATACATAAAAAATTAAAATCTTAAAAATTGTAAAATAGAAGTAAAATAATTAAAAAAAAGTATTTGTTTTAATTAAGTTTGACTTTTAAAATTAGTTTTACAAAGTTTGACAGTAAACTTACAATTCTTTATTTTAGGTAAAACAGTATAAAACACTGTACTAGGCATCATAAAATTGTAACCTTCAAAACTTCAACAATTCCAATTATAAATTTGGTAAAAAATGTCTCAAACAATGTACAGGGGGGGGGGGGAAGCAAAAATGGAAGACAAAAACAATAAAATCAAATTTTCTAAATATAGCATTCACAACATACAACCAAAAGTTTGGTTTGCAATTATTCTGTTTGAAAAAAATACCCCCATTGCAGCAGACCTGCATACTCAACGAATTTCAAATGCAAAAGAACATATGTCAATCCAACATAGCAAGTTTTGACATATTTTTTGTAATTTTCATAAGAATAACATGAGGAATGAGTATACAGGTTTGCTGCAACAGGTATGTTAAACTGGGTGGTTTTTATACAATATAAAGTAGATCTGAACTAGTAGAAGCCATATACCAAGATTTATTGATATATGTTGAGAAATTCAATTGATTGAGATGAAGCGATTCCCATAAGGTTAACATTGTGACAACGTTATATTTACCACTTTCAATATGTCGGTAACTAATGGGCATAGAGCAATGATTCAAATACTAAATTGTTTGTTTTTTCGACATGAATTCAATGGTGTAAACTAAAATAAGATTACTTTAATTTCTTTATAAAATAAAACTCAAAAACCCCAATTTTGAGGGGTTTATCCCTCTTTACCCCTCCTTACAGTAGACCAATCGGGCTGGTTTACGAACTCGTCCGAGGGATTACCGCTTTACATGTCTGTATCAAATTTCATTAAGATCGGACTATTTTTACGGCCGCTATCGTGCTCACAGACACACACATAAATATATATTGTAAAATTTCGAACAAATGGTATTTTTTGCTTCTGGGGCCCCCAAAACTTAAAGTTATCATGGTGTCGGGCTTAGGTCTTACCATGAGACCTACGGTAACAGCTTCTTCCCTAAGGGGGAACTTAGCTAAAAACAAAGTAATTATTTTGATCCCTACGCTGAAGCTGGTGATTACAGGGCTTGTAACAGTTCTTGAGGTTGAAAAAAATAAAAAAAATAACTCAAATAAGAAAAAAAATAACCAAAAAATAACCTTTTGTACACAAAAAAGCTGCTAAAAATTAGAAAACCGGCGTTATATTGGGGATAATACATTCTTAACCTTGGTAAAAAAGAAAATCTGATCAGAATAATCACAAATCTGCCTAGATTTGACGGCGAGACTTGGTTTTCATGCAACGAGACTTAGTTTTCACGCAACAAGACTTAGTTTTCACACATTTTAGGATAATGAGATTCGTCTGCTGCGATGCTGCTACGAGATCGTATGACAGACGAATACTGTAAACAGGGCTTTGTAGCAGTTCTTGAGGTTGGAAAAAATAAAAAAAATAACCAAAATTCCAAAAAAAAAAATAACAAAAATAACCAAATTCCAAAAAAATAACAAAAAATAACCAAGAGCAAAAAAAATAACAAAAAAAATAAAAAAATAACCTGTTACAAGCCCTGTGATTACCAAGATTAAGAGTGGTAAACACATTACATTGTACTGTTATTTCACGAGAAGAAAATAAAATTCTATATCTCACTCATTTCTCAATACATTTTAGTAAAGCTTTATAAACTTGGTGTTTTTTATCTTAAGCTGAGGCCTACTCCATTGCCGGAGCTGTCAGACATTGTTTAACCTCAATGATATTGGAAAATAAATACATTAACAATTAATTAATTGTTGAATAATTAATTAATTTCAACAAACATCAACTGTGTTTATGAAACACAATAAAGATATAAATAGGCAGCTGTGAGAAAATCTTAACATATCCAGGTAAATAAGACTTCTGAGATGGCTGTGGTGTTCTTATGACTTAGGCCTGACTACATTCCGACTGCCTCAGGGTAAACAGCTCCCACAAGCTCAACTTATAATGCAATCGCATTCTTTTATATCTTCCTATCCTAGTAAAAATTACTATAGCACAGTATAAAAACTACCAAATTGCTCCTATTTCTATATAAATTTTCTGGGAGAGGACTCCCCTACTCTTTGAGGAGGGTACTCCATACCCCCCCACATCCCCTGAAGTTATGTGTCCTATTATGGTTGTTGGAAATCTGGTCACCTTAATCGTAATTGTTGACAAGTGTAAATCAAACAACTTGGAGATGAGAATTAATTAATTTATTTATGTCGCAAATAAACTTTTAACACAAGCGGCAAAATTGTTCATAAACAGAATAAAAATACTGAAAACAAAATGGCATCTTAATAAAATGGTTTACCTTTAACTTACAGACAGGGCTTTACACATCCTATACATATCACTCGAGTTACAGGGTTATCAATGACTGCCACCCTTCCTTAGGATTTAATAAATAATAATTTATGGCTATACTTCACTGGTGATGCTTGTTTTAGGTATTTGAATTGTGAAAATGTTTAAATAACACGTAATAAAAAATCTCAATGCTAAAAAATACAGTGATAAAATCTTACAAAATAAACAGGGTTGGAATTTCCAAGGCTTAAAAAAAAACTACCAAAGTTCTCCATCTTTCTCTTTTGTAGGCACTTCAATAATTCTAGGTTTGTCGATGATTCTCGCTGTCCTGTTACCCTTCTCCACGATTCCAATGATCCATGCTTGGTAGCCCTCTTGTTTCTCAATGTCCTTGCAGTATGCTGCTGCCTGTTCTCGGGGCAAACAGATCAACAAGCCACCTGGAAAACAAGTATCTCACTCAATTAATGACAATAGACAAGTATTCTTTATTTATACAAACACTGAGAATGGTATTGGCGTCCAATGCAGGGTACCTGGTGGACTGAGCTTTGCTTTGTAATATTTAATTTTAACCAGTTCATCCCACTACTATATAAAACAATTTGTTACTATATAACAATTTTTTTAATGCTCCATTCAGTGTTTATCAACACCCTAAAATATGACTGTGACAGGTGGATGAGCTTGAAAACAGCTGTTATTATTACTTTGTTTTCGATGCTATTGGGACAACCACAAAGTTCCAATATTAAAATTTTACAACTTACAAAATCACTTTTTTACATAATTAGATTTTTACTGTTAAAATTTTGTTAGCCATAAATCAGTTGTTTCCAGCATTTGAAGGATATCCTTGAAGCCGTTACTGAGAATTCTGCATCCAAACAATGCTCGAATAATAGTTGAAGGATTTTAATTTTTTTCGCGATAAAGCACAAAAATATTTTTTAAACATTTAAATAACAGATGTAAAACTGATCACGCAAATTATTCGTTTCTAAAGGAAGACAGCATTGAGGTTGTAGCACTTATTACATGACTTTATCAGCCACTTGGCTCTAGGGGCCATACACATATTACGTAACACATTTTTTCGTCCTTTCAAACCGCCCCCCCTCCCTCCGCCATTTAACTCACCGTAACGCTTGAGCAAACCCCCCCCCCCACCCCCCATGCATTACGTAACTCGATTGCAGTAGGAATGAAGCTTAAGCATAATTTTACTAGTGGAATATGAATTTAAATAAATAAATAAACTTGTAACGACTTTTGTTCATTAATAACCTTTTTTTTATATTCAAAACAAAATTGGTACAAACAAACAAACAAGATTGTTACTAATAATGTAAACAACAACAAAAATCTTAGTTATAACGTAACTGATTTAATTTATAACTTATACAAATTCAAAACAACATTATGGTACATTAACACTTGTCGAAGATAAAAAAAGTGTTGTTAATATTTAAAAAAGAAAACAAACACTGATAAATAGATTTAAGAGGCACTGTGCAATACTGTATCATGTCGTTATTTGACTCTCAAAAACAATACAAAAAAACAAAGCTGTAAAGCAGAGCAGAAATTTACTCAACATGTTACGTATTTATTTTTAGTTTTAATGTTATTAAAAGTAGTATAACAAACATATCTTTTTATATAGCTAACTGTAACTTTGATTTAGATATCAATTTGATTATTTTTGTTTTTTTAAAGAGAGACAAAATTTAAGAGTTACGTAACATTGAGCCAAACCCCCCTCCCCATATAACGCTATGCCATACCCCCTCCCCCCTCTTAAGTGCGTTACGTAATATATGTATGGCCCCCTATGACTATAGATGATCCAGATTGAAAGAATGAACAAGATCAAATAAAATAATTAAATTATCACTTGAGAACTTTTCATCTATTGAGAACATACAAGTAGAATTCTGTTCATGCAACTATTACAGACTCTTTTACCTTCAATCACTTATCAAAGTTAACCTATCAGTAAATTTGGTTCAGTGAGATCTAAATAAAACCCAACAAACCATAAAACTGAAATCATATACAGTAACTAAATGGGAAAAATACCTGAAGTTTCTGCTGAATGTCCTTGGAGGAGTTGAAACATGTTCCCACACGCCTTGGCGACAGCTGCCATCTTGGCAATCACTGGTAAGTTGTGAATTACAAACGAGACTTCATTTTTCTGATGCTTTGCCAAAGTTTGGGCGTGCCCCAACAAACCAAACCCTGTCACATCTGTAGCTCCATGGGCGTTGTATTTGTGCATCAATCGAGCCGCTGTGACAAAATTATCAAAGATAAATTAGGTGGCGAACTTAAAAATAAAATAGCAACAAATGAGATAAAACCATGTTTTTATAACAATTAACGACTCTCTTGAACTACTAAAAAATTTACTAAGCAAACTTGTAGGAAATTTAGCTTTAATTCTGGAAACAATAACAGTTTTCATGAAAAAGTCGTATTTGGCAAACACCCTTAAAAAATGAGGTCGTCTGATTCTGAAGTGAATTTTAAACCAGCATGCGTTTATCTGACACAATAGTGATTCCAAACCAGAGCACCTATGTCCTGTTGCCTTAGCTTGAGCACCATAGTCTGTCAGAAAACATGATAGACTATGGATATTTGTGCAAAATGTGATATTAAAACTACGTCTCAGCTTACATCATGCTTGAATAGTGTGAAACATTTTAACACCCACTAATTAATACCTCATTTTCAATCAGCGGACCTTACTATCGCCCGTCTATTTATGTATTTGTTGCACACCTATGCTTCCTGTAATAGGTCATTATTTTTTTTGTATTATTAAACTTTTTTGTGTATGTGAGACGGAAGTCATTATTATTATCTTTCTATTAAGCCTATATCCATAGCAAGGCTAATAAGGTGATTATAAATAAACATGTTGTACTTTATGTTATTTAAATTTTGTTTAAAGGTAGTTGCCTCCACATAGTACCTGACATACAGCAAATGCAAAATATGTGGCTATCCATAAGGTACTTGTTAATTTTGGTGAAAACATTTTTTTTCGTAGCTATGGCCAGCCCTATTGGCAGGTGTGTGCACTGAATTTTGAATTAGCATCAAACATCTTTGTTTTGTAGGCAATCAATCAATATGATTACATGTTTTACGTAAAGACGCATTTAGAGTATAAAAGTTAATGCTCAAATTCATATGCAATAACTATGAAATCTAACCACATTTTAGTGTGTCTAGTCTAAGAGGGGTTATATTCTTATTAATGGAAGTAATAATCAATGTTACATTTCGTATAAGGCACACAACTCTCGGTACAGTATTACACCACAAATTTCATTTTGATACATTGACTGCTAAAAATGCTTAAATTGCATTCCACAAACGCTTAAAAAGATTTGTAGTTCTAACTATCTGAAAATGGTAAAATGAATGTAGAAATCTGGTTTGGTGCTTGTCAGACAATATTTTTGCTAAAATCAGTGACGTAATTTCCAGAACGCTGGTCCGCGTTGTCAGCGTCTGGGGCAATTTTTACAGCTTCTGAAAATTTGTATTTCCAATATAGTATTCAAAATCAGCCGACAATACAACCTGGGTACATTAATTTTGTGCCCTAACCCCTCACAAATGCAATTTCTATATAGTTTTATTTAACATTCAAAATAAAAATTGTATTACATATGTATGTAGGACAAAAGTAAATACCCCCTTGTAGCATACTCAGCAAATTTCAAATGCAAAAAAATATTTCAATCCAACATAGCAAGTAGAGATGTGCGAGTACAGGTTTTTCAGGTCGAGTCGAGTAATTGTCAAAAGATTCGAATCTTGAGTTTGAGTCAAGTATAAACTAAAAAAATGTAGCCTAAGTTATAGTAATACGTTAAAACATGTAAAAAGTTTTACTTGTTAAAGTGACAATAAATAATGTTTCAATTATAAATTGAGGAATATCAAAATATGCACTTTTATTAAATATTATTAATTTAAAATAACAACAGTAAGGGACAGAACATTAATTTAATATCTGCCTCCATGATAAAAAAGGTAAGTATTTTACATATATTGACAAGAAGATTTACACTAACCCCCACTAATTAAAAATACTGCATGATACTTAGCTAGAAATATTTGTTACTTGTACCTGTTGGATATTAAGGTTGTAATATACAGGGTGTTTACAAAAAACCCTCACAGACTTCGGGATATGGTTACTTACATCAAAAATAAGAAAAAAGTTCCAGTACACATGGGTCCTAAATTGCTCGGTTATCCGTCTGTCGGTCTGTATATGTTTTTAACATGATTTTGCATAACTTTGGAACTACTAAAGATATCAACCTCAAACTTAGTGCGTATATGCTGACTAATAGGACCTATTTTGGTGCAGAGTATCAAGTTTCTACTTTGTACCGTTTCAAAATGGCAGCCATATATTTTAAAACTTAATATCTTAAAAACCGTAAATTTTACAGAAACTGTACAAGAGACAAAAAGTAGTGTAATTTTATTTCCTAAAAAACCATATAAAGATCATAAAGATCGAACTACAATTAACGGAGTTATTGCAATTTTTCTAACAAAATAATGTGAATATTTGCTATAACTGCCATAAACAGGCTTGTATTCTGGTAGAAAAATTGCAATAATTCCGTTAATTGTAGTTCGATCTTTGTGATCTTTATATGGTTCTGTAGGAAATGAAATTACGCAGCTTTTTGTCTCTTGCAAATTTTTTGTTAAATTTACAAATTTTAAGGTATTACGTTTTAAAATATAAAACTGGCTGCCATTTTGAAATGATTTAAAGTAGAAACTTGATACTCCGCAACAAAATAGGTCCTATTAGTCAGCATATACATACTAAGTTTGAAGTTGATCTCTTCAGTAGTTCCAAAGATATGCAAAATCATGTTAAAAACACATACAGATCGACATACAAATAACCGAGCATTTTAGGACCCATGTGTACTGGAACTTTTTTCTTATTTTTGATGTAAGTAACCATATCCCGAAGTCTGTAAGGGTTTTTTGTAAACACCCTGTATATAATACAGTACACCTTGGATTATCCGGACCCCAAATTATCCGGACCGGTCCATCCGAGAAATTAAAAATTAAAATCACGGCAAAAACATCATTTTAACGAGTTCACGAGAATAATGCGCCTTCTAAAAGTAAAGCGCAAATGCAATACATTACTGTATGTATTTTGAATCACTATAATTAATTGATGGAGTCATATTGACTAAACAGTACGTTACAGCATTTTTGTGAACGTGGTTTTCTGGTCTTGGAGCGCTAGCAGTAATGAACAAAGGCATAGGCTACGGCAATTTTGTAAGTAAGTTTGTTGCTGTCACTTAATGAGTTTGTAGTTTTGAACTCTTTGTGTGAATTAATATTGAGTTTCAAAATGAGTGGTTGCAAAAGTAAAAAAAGTAGTTTTAACTTTAGAACAGAAACTGAATGCTGTCAAAAGACTTAACGCGGGAGAATCAGGTATAAAAACTAGCTAAGGAACTGGATGTTGGGACAAGTGACTGGACGACGAATCGAGCGCAGTTAAAAAATATATGCGGAACAAGCTTGAAAGACTTATCAAGTCTTGATACACCGTTTGCAGCATCAATTTAGCAGGGGCTAAGATATGCGATCGCTGTATAAGTAATATCTATATAAGTGATATTGTAATGACTTCGGATTATCCGGATTTTATGTTATCTGGATCGGTGTTCTGCCACATTAATCCGGATAATCCGAGGTGTACTGTATAAGTAAAGTATAATATAATTAATATAGGGGGTAGTATAATATAGTAGTACCTGGTGGACCGGGCCTTGCTCGGTGTTATTTCATGTTTACCAGTTCATCCAGTTACTATAAAATATTTCAATGTCATAACATTTATCAATATAAAGCTTTTTTATTGCTCCATGGCTCTTCATCCCACCTGCTGTATTTTCCCTTGATAGCTGTAGATTCCGAACAGCTGTTATGGTTACTTCATTTGTTTACACTTTCCTTGTTTATTTTCGTTGCTATCACGACAACCCATAAGGCCAATGTTAAAATTTTACAACTTTAAAATTCGATTTATTACGTTATTAGATTTTCTCTGGCCAAGTAATCTGCATAAAAGTCGTTTTTGAGTCATAAATTACTTATTTCCAGACTTTGAAGGAAATCCTCGGAGCCGTTTTTGAGATCGTTGTGCAAGCAAGCAAGCAAGCAAGCATACATACATACAAGATAACATTACTCGTATAAGAGTATAGGATAGTATAGTATAATGTAATATAATTAGTAAAGTAAAATTAAAATTTAGACATATCTCACATTTTGTGTTACAGGTTAAGTGTAAGAGAGGGCCATGTGGCCGTAACTTTGCCTGGTAAAATAAAGAATTTTTCATTTCATTTCATATATTGTTCAATAAACTGATTTATTTTAAGACTTGAAATTTTATTTTATTTTAATTTTTTTATTAAGACCTTCATTTTTATTTTCAGCTTATAATTTTACTATCATTCTTTGTGGTATGATTTGTGTAGCATTTGATATTTTCCTCCATGATAAAACAATGCTATAACCAATAGGAAAGTAAAATTGTTTAAAGTTAAATTTATTTTATGACCTTCTGTAAAATATGTTATTACAGCATCACTAAAAAGATTTAACACTAACATCTCTGAAAATTATTGAGTACTTATTTATACAAGCCTAAAGTAGGCCTATTTTCCAAAAAAGAATTTATATAAAAAGCAAACTGTTAATTGAAAATAAACATTTCAAGCGGAGATGTTTTGTTTTGAAATAATTTCACTTTATAAAATCAATGGCAGAAAACCCATGAAGACACAGATAAACCAAATATTAATGTGTCAATTAATTCTAATCAATCTAAGAATAAAAACAAATGCAACACAGACTATTTTAAGAAGACAAATCATCACACAACACAACAACTTAAAAGGAACGACAAACTGTTAATTCTATCACTGGCACCATAGCAAAGGAAATGTTGACAAAATAAATTAAGGCAAGAAGTAAGAGAGCAATGTTTGTTTACTTTTCAAGGCCACCCCACCCCCCTGCTGCCCGTCCCACTGTTCCAGGCCAAGTGACACGGTCGGCCGTGATTAGATAAGGAAGAGATAACAAATCCAAAAATAACATAACCAAAACTACTGGTTGTATAAAAACCAATGACGTCTCAAATTTTTCTTCTAATTTTTAGAAATCAAATGAGACAAAAACGAAAGTTGTGCTATGCTCCATTCCAGAGATAAACGATGATTAAAAAATAAGATAAGCTGTATGAGTGCGAGTTCAGTTAGAGCTAAATATAGCTTTATTTCCTGTTTTTCCGAATATTTATTTTTATCAACCGTGAAGTGACTACCGGTGATAGTTGGCTTGTGACCTTCACGTTATCGATCGACACACGAGCGTGATTAATTTCTGTTAAAATAATAACTACGCGTACAATTTCGGCAGTTTCGAAGGATTCGATTCTCGAATCTCGAATCTGAATCTTTTCTAAAGATTCGAGAATTGAGATTCGGATTCCACACATCCCTAGTGTCGACAGTCACAACCACTGCTGTGAGTACGATCTGTCGTGACAGCTGTAAAATAGGTTAGGCCACCTACCTTTTAGCGAATTTCCCCTATAGGGAAGAAGCTATTACCATAGGTCTCATGGTACGACCTAAGCTTGAGACCATGATAACTTTTTGGGGCCCCCAGAAGCAAAAAAACACCATTCGTTCAAATTTATATATATATGTGTCTGTAAGCACGATAGCGCTCGCAAAAATGGTCCGCTCGGAATGAAATTTGGCACAGGTGTGTAAAGCAGTAATTATTCGGATGAGTTCGAAAACCAGCCCGATCGGACCACTGGAAGGGGGGGGGTAAAGGGGGGTAAACCCCCCAAAAATGGGTTTTTGGGGATTTTCACATAGAAAAATAAAAATAATCAAATTTTGTTTGGCACCATTGAATTCAGCTCGAAAAAACACAGTACGTTGTCCCTATGTTAACCTTATGGGAAATAGCCTAAGTAAAATTCTATATCTCGCTTATTTCATAACATATCTTAATAAACTTGGTTTCTGGTTTCATTTAGATGAGATCTAATCATTTTAATCTAAAATCTTCAATATTTCCATTTTTATGGCAGCAAACCTGCATACTTATTTCCCATGTTATCCTTATGGGAAATAACAAAAATTCTATATCTTCCTTATTTCTTAACGTATCTTGATAAAACTTTATATGTGGCTTCATCTAGTTGAAATATACTGGATTATGACCTAAAATACCCTATTTTTACATTTTTATGTTGTGTAGTTTGCTTATTTCTCAAAATATCCTGATAAGAACTGGCATGGGGCTTCATACAGTTAATATCTACTTGATTATGGCTTAAAATATCCAAATCATCAAATTCCTGAGGCAGCAAACCTGTGTACTCTCTTTCCCAATGTTAACCTTATGAGAGGTAGGTAAATAAAATTGGATAGCTTTCTTACTCCTCAACATATCTTGATAAAACATGTTATGTGGCTTCATATAGTTTAGATACATTGGATTGTAGCCCATGATACCTCATTTTCAAATTCCTGTGGCAGTAAACCTGCATTTTTCCATACTAATCTTATGGAGAATAATTTATTTTTGAATAGCAATTGTGGGTGTTAGGCAAGTCACAGGATGAGGGAAAAGGGCTCAAATTAAATGTTTTAATGTCAGGGACTCAGGAAAAGTACTGTAATTTCTTAAAGTTTGCTAGAAAACAAAAAATAACATAAAATAAATGCCATTTAAGTAGCATTGGGATCTAAAACTTCTGCTTTGTTTACATTAAAACATGTGAGCTGATGTTTGATTCAAAGCTATTTGGTGGATACTGACACATATGGCTTATTTAAAGGCCAGATAACTAAATGCCAAAAAAATATACTATAGCGAATACAGATTTTTACTGATGATGTTTATGAAATTTTTTACTCAAACTCATACAGCTGGTCATTTCCCCATATGATTAAATTGGAAAACCCAGCTGTTTTGAAGTTTTTAATTGCATTTTCGTGCCAAGTATTGGCTATTATTTTTTAGAGCCTTTTTTTTAGAGCCTTTTTTTTGCACGCTTTCTTTTGAATGTATATTGATTTTACTTGATGCGAGACTTCATTTAAATTATTTATTTATGCACTTGAAATTTGCTGAGTATGCAGGACTGCTGCAACGGGGGTATTGCACATATGTACAGCATGGCAAAATTAAACAGCATTTTGTGACAAAAATTATTTTTTTAACAAAAATTACAGTTTTTGCAATTTGAAATCAAACTCGACTCGAAATTGCCGAGTTTGAAAAAAAGCTCGAGTTTCAAGGCCAAACTCGACTCGAACTCGACATCTCGAGTACTCGCACATCTCTAATAGCAAGATTTGACATGTTTTTGTATCTTCCATAAGAATACATTTGATACATTACTTGAAATGGCGACCTACCCAGGTAGGTATTTTAAGCTAAGTATGAACAAATGAGTGAAGGATGACTGTGGCAAGATCTTGTAGTCTTGTTACTGACTAATGCCGACATGTTCCTTAGACAGGACTGTTAATTAATAGCCCAAACAGCTAATGGCAACTAAGAGACCTACATTTTAACGTGGAATCCAAACCACAATTTCCTCGGTTAACAGTTTTACGAACTGGTCTAATTATGAGGACGGTCCTATGAACGTAGTATTCAATAGTGCGGACGTTAATCCCCACTAGGGAACACCGTGTCCACAAGCTATCATGCGGAATGAGTATGCAGGTTTGCTGCAACAGGTATTTTAAAACTGGGTGGTTTTAATTCAATATTTGATATATCATAAGTAGAAGAAGCCATATACCAAGTTTTATCAAGATATGTTAATAAATAATGAAGATTTAGAACTTTTTTATTGCCCATAAGAATAACAAGGAATGAGAATGCAGATTTGCTGCCAAAAAAATGGAAATATCTGGGATTTTAGACTAGTATACATTAAATCTCATCTATATGAAGCCACAAAATAAGTTTTGTAACGATGTGTTGAGAAATAAGTGAGATATAACAATTTATTTTTCCCCATAAGGTTAACATTGGGACAACATACTGCGTTTACCACTTTCAATATCTCGGTAACTAATGTATATAGAGTAATGATTCAAAAACAAATTGTTTGTTTTTTCGAGCTGAATTCAATGGTCCTGATGAAAATTGTTTTATTTTTATTATTCTATATAAAAAACTTAAAATCCCATTTTTGAGGGAATAACCCACCTTAACCTCCCCTTCCGGTGCTCCGATCAGGCTGGTTTACAAACTCGTCTGAGTGATTTGATACGTGACTTTACACGTTAGTACCAAGTTTCATTAGGTCCGGACTAAATTTACGGCTGCTGTCATGCTAACTGACATATGTTTATACAGTATATATACAAAAATTTGAAATGGTAATTTTTGCTTCTGGGGGCCACAAAACAAAAAGTTATCATGGTCTTAGGCTTAGGTCTTACCATGAGTACTATGGAAACAGCTTCTTCCCTACAGGGGAAATTCACTAAAAATGTATATAATAAAACAATAAAGTCAATATTAATGCAAGTAATAATAAAAGATAACACTAAAACTATCGCAGAAAGCAAGTCGATGGAGCAGGACGTGGCAAACACAGAACAAAACGGTTGGAACTGCCCGACACACACAAGTGACATATATCCCACCTGACTACCGCTAAGCTCACACAACACAATGAAAAGTGAGTCGGGCAGTGACACGGATCCTCGTCTTGTGCGGTCCTCGAAAATAGGCCTTAAAATCATTAACATTTTGACAAAGACATAACCACAGTTTAGCAGACAATTTAGTGTTAATACTTTTTGCCACCCACCAGTAAAGCTGACCAGAACCAAGGCCACACTAAAATACAGGCCGGAGTCTCCCCCCCTCATCCCTAATGCCAAGTCACAACACCAGCCGAACTCCTAGCGCTATGTTGGAAATAACAACTAAAATCATACAAAAATAGTAAACATTTAATAAAAAAAATGACAATAGAACATCAAAATGAAAACAATAAGAAACAAAACTGTCTAATTTCAAATAAATTATCTGATGAAAAGTAAACAAATTACTTGCCTAATGTTTCCCGTTTTTTAAGTTAAAGGAATTAAGTCTTGATTTCTTTAAAATTATTTCGGGCAGTTGGTTATTCATTGATTAATACAGGTTGGAAAAAATTATGGTTTCTAAACGAAAACCTAAATCAATTACTCAGGGCATGATAGTTTTAAGAGTGTGACAGTGAATCACCATAAGAGTACATTACAAAAGCGTCTGCGATTCCGTCTGATAATGTGACGTCACCACAAAAGAACTGTGGCCTGTAGTGTAGTGTGGCCTTGCCAGAACGATTTGTTTCAGTATTATGCAACTACCAGTTGTACAGTAAAAATCGTTTCATTTTAACAGCAACTTAAGGAAATAAAGAATTTACTTATTTTATTACTTAGGTGAATGGTAATAAGCTGTTTTCTACAGAGACCTGGTTGTAATTTTGATCCTAAGTCCATCTCAATTAAAACTAATTTTAATCACCAGACAGTCACTGTATAAAAAACAATGTATTGAAATGGAGACACAATCACTTGAAGAAGCATGCGAGTCATGTGTGCAATGGGAAAAACAGCTGTTGTTGAGGCAGATCTAAGTAATTGGTAAGAAACCATTCTTTTAAAATTTTTAATCCCGCCTCCAAATTGTGTGGACTCACCGATTCTGTTCAGCCTGGCCATTGAATCCATAGCGCGTTGGTAAGCCTTGCGCACATCCTCCTCGGAGACGACCAGCTTTATCCTGTTCCACCTCTCCGGCTGATCCAGCCACTGATGAGCGTTCACCGCAACCTGAGTGCCGAGTGGCTTGGTCAACACTAGCACGTCTCCCACCACAGCGTTGTCTGGCCTATGCAAAAAAAAAACTCGTAAATATTCTATGCATAAAGCAATTTGATGCACATAACAATCTTCATTACTAAAATTTACATTTAAATCTTAGTAGGCAACCCTGAAAAAGCTGAGAGAAATAACTAGCCTGTAATTTACACAGGTGTAAAAAAAAAGGTTTAACTATAGCTCTGGACAGCCTTATTGGCAGGTGGCGAAAATTGTAATCTCCCAAAATGTTTGCTACATAAACATATGTTTTTACGTTTCACCTCATTTACACTACAAAAGAATGCCCTGTAATATTTCACCGAGAGATTTCTTAAGCAATTAAAATTTCTGGAAAATATTTGCACAATGCATCAGCTGGTCTTTCAGTTTGGCAACCTTTTATCTTAAATGATTTGTTTACATTTAAGAATGTGTTTCCACACTTTCGTCATCATACTTCATGAATTGTGTTGAGCTTGCAGGCATTTAACATTAGTTGCACTTGCGGTTGCAGCAAAATATTTTCTTGTGTAATGTACCATTACATAAACAAATGACCATGTGATTTATTACCAAAACATTGCAGATAATAAACACTAATTATGACAACAGCGCACTCACTCACCCGCGAGTAAGGCTGTCCAGAATTAGAGAGTAGTGTCCTTTGAGAACTACCCATAGTATCAACTTACTACTCCTTAATCGGTCACCTTTCAGCCATACATCGCAATAACTGGTACTTATTTGATGGAAGTGAATGATTTTCAAACAGCTGATTTTGATCAAAATGTTATTTTAACTGAGTGAATCAAAACGATAACGACCGTTATGGGAAATATTTGAGGTAAATTGTCAAGAAAATGTCTTACTTTATTATTTTCCAGTAATTACCAATAGTATTGGCATATATATATATGTATATATATAGTTAGGTTTTGTAGCAAGTTGGTTTAACCAGCCAAGTCATTAATCAGCCAGGTCTCAGGCCGAGTTGGCCTAGTAAGTTGATACTATTGGTGTTGAGCCCCTGAACAGTATTTGGAACAATAATAAAAATGTCACTATACACCTGATCTAGCTGATTCAAATTGGATAATTTCTGGATTAGATAGTGCAGTTTCAGCATTACTGTCATCTCCAGATTCTATGCCATTGCTTTATGATATAAAAGTATGAAGGCAATTTGTTGAAACTGCAGCAATTCAGAAATTCTCCAATTTAAACTGGCTTGATCAAGTATGTAATACCACACTGATTGTTGAGATTGTCTACCGTGCTTAATCCAAGATATGAAGTGCACTTACCCACACCCAACTACAGATTAATGCTGCACATGTTACACAGTCAACTTACCTCAGCTCTTCAGTTGAGAATGGTTACCAAAAGTGGTTACCAAAAGGAATTGAGCTCCCTAGCTCATTGGTTTTTATTTGAATAGGTGTATTTTGATACCTTTTACCAGCTCCAAAACACATTTTTGTAAAAATTACTAAGAAATATTAAGGCAATAGGTATAGAGACGTAAACTAAGAATTCTTACAACTTTTTACCGAAGCAGTTTTGTTAATCAATCCAAGAGGACAATTATTTCCATCCTCATGCAGGTTTATGATTTTTCAAGAAATGTAATAAACTACTGTGACTTGGGACAGTAAGCTATAATGTATGACTAACCAATACTTACACAATATACTCATTTGGCTGACACACAGTAGATGCAACGCCACCAATGGTAACCCAAGGATTAACTACAGTCTGACCTCCCGTGATTGATGTACCAGCTTCCATTGCAGAATCCTGTAAAGTTAAATACCCTCGTTGCAGCAGACCTGCATACTCAGCGAATTTCAAATGCAAAACAACGTATTTCAAGCAAACATAGCAAGATTTGACATGTTTTGTTAAGCTCCATAAGAATAACATGGGAAATGAGTATGCAGGTTTGCTGCTACAGGTATATTAAAACTGGATGGTTTTAATTTAATATTTAGTAGATCTGAGCTAGAAGAAGCCATTTACCAAGTTTTATCAAGATATGTTGAGAAATAAGCGAGATATAGAATTTTACTTATTTCCCATAAGGTTAACATTGGGACAACGTACTGTGTTTACCACTTTCAATATCTCGGTAACCAATGGGCATAGAGCAGTGATTCAAAATACTAAATTATTTGTTTTTTTGAGCTGAATTCAATGGTGCCCACAAAAATTTGATAAATTTTATTTTTCTATGTAAAAAACTCAAAAAACCCATTTTTGGGGGGGTTTATCCCCCTTTACCCCCCCTTCCGGTGGTCCGATCGGGCTGGTTCACGAACTCGTCCAATTGATTACCACTTTACATGTCCGTACCAAATTTCATAAAGATCGGACCATTTTTGCGGCCGCTATCGTGCTAACAGACACATAGATATATATATATATAGATATATATATATATAGATATATATATATATATATATATATAAAAATTCGAACGAATAGTGTTTTTTGCTTCTGGGGGCCCCAAAACGAAAAGTTATAGTGGTCCCGAGCTTAGGTCTTACCATGAGACCTACGGTAATAGCTTCTTCCCTATAGGGGAAATTCGCTAAAACATATAAATCTTACTGAAAAATCTTGAGATTGTAGCACATAAAAACCCCATGATCTGTTATTAAAAAATAAATAAATAAATAAAACAAACAAAAAATTTCCGGGAATGTTGGCATACATATGCTATAAAAACTATGTTTTTTCTGCAACATGAATGTGGTAAGGCAATTTTCAAACACATGAAAAAAGTACGCATGCTATAAAATCATTACTTACTAGGCTGTAACTCTAGACAAAAATATAGTTGAAATAACATAAACAAAAGAATTTTAATTGATTTGTAACATCCAAAAGGTTAATTAATAAAAATTTAACCGTTAATTATATCCTAAACCTACCTTAAAACCACGCATGATGAGGGGGATGACCACATCTCTCTCTTTTTCAGTCATTTTTGTTGACACACCCAGAAGCATGAGCATATTGTCTACTTCTGTGACTCCCATGGCATATAAGTCGCTAAGTACATTGGCGCATGCAATCTTGCCTGAGAAGTAGAAAAAGATTTGAAAATAAAGGGATAAAACTGTATAAACTAACAATCATTTTTAAAATGACAGTTTTCAAACCAATCAAAATAACCGTAGTGGAAATTTTTATGTTTTTTTTTATGTTGGAGGTTTACTTAAGGTTTTGAGTGATAACCAAATTTTAAAATAGGGAGTACCCCATTGCAGCAGACCAGCATACTCAGGAAATTTCAAAAGCTTGAATAAATAATCTAAACAAAACCTCACATCAAGCAATGTGGGTCCTATTGATCCCGATGAATAAAAGTGATTTACATGTTCTGAAAATAAGCAAGTCAAACTATACGACTGGGTCAAAATCTGAAAAGGGTACAATTGCAAAGTAGGAAAAAACTAAAAAGTTATTACTTGGTATCTAAATGACAGTTACATTTTTTAATACTTTGAACCCTATAGAATATGAGAAAATATAAAGAAAGCACCATTACCCATGTATGTCAATGAGAGAGGCAGTTTTATATCGGAAACTCCCATTTTTCGTAATAGAGGTCACACCCAGATAAATCAATATTACATAATGAAATAAAAGGGAAAACCCATGGTATTTCATATTTTTTGTTGCTCACATATACTGTTTTTAAATATATTACAGTCCTCTTACTTTTGATTGACCTATATCTTAATAATAGCTTAGAAAATATGTAATTCACCTAAAAATACAAGTTTTGGTCAGGTTTTTTAACCTCACAATGTGTTTACTCCATTCCATTGTCATGAAAATTATTGTGTACCAACTTGAAACTGTACTTAATTGAAAAAATATAACCATTTATATATTTTTTGACCATACATATTTTTAAATAAAAAATTTTAAATGTGACATTCTGCTACAATGTGTGACCTCAGTTACATGGATATGACTTCCATTACATGTTTGTTGTTTAATTTTTTTTAAATATAAAATCTTCATCTGTTCCATTCATAGTCTGAAATAGGAAGAATTTGATTTCTAATATAGGCCTTTTTCAGTAATTACAAGACAATACAATAGTGTTAAAATAACCTTAACTGAATCATTAGGTGCATAATACAAAATTTTTAATGACTTATGATGTATAGGATGTTCTATTTCCAAAATCATTCATTGTTATTACTTAGTCATGAAAAATTATTTTGAAATTCTTCAAAATTACATTTAAATGATCACGGTATGTTTAATGTGGTTATGTATCAAAACGTTTCAACGATTAAATGAAGGCTTCATAACAAATTTCTAAAAATAGGCTTAGGCCTGAATAAGTTATAGTTTAGAGCATAAAAATAAAATTAAAAAAGAAAGAAAACCCATTTAGCTATTCTTTGAGTAAGTTCAAACACATTAAAATCATTATATTTTTCAAAATGTATTAAATTGCTTTTTAAACTGCAGCAAAAACAGATGACCAAACGGAATTAAAAATCTTTTCATTAAAAAATTATTTGTCATAATTAAAAAATGCTTCTCACAAGTTAAATTTCAAAAAATATTATTAAGACATGCTGTATTTTAATTAATTAACTTAATTAAAAAATGTTTAGAAGCATTTAAAAAAAATTTGTTTCAATGTTGGACATGTTACATTTTTATGTATCCAACATTTTAAACAAAAGTTAGGCCTAGGTGACAAACGTAAAAAAAGCTATGGACTTAATAAATTAATCTAAAGCATATATAGGCCTAATACAAACTTAAAAACAATCAATCAAAAACTTTCACCCAAATTTGATTTTAAATATAGGCTACATTAAAATACCTTTATCATTATTTTAAAAAGTTATACCGTAAAATCAGAAACAATGGCAAATACTCCTAAAAAGAATAAGCTATGAAAAGAATATAAAGAATTTCTATCAGCTAATTTCATTTTCAGATTAAATAAAAGAATGTATAACAGTTGTAAAAAATTGCTTCTGGAACTAAAAATGCCCCACAATTAGATTTTCCCTGTTGGTGGCAACCCTGCATCATTATTTTCATAATTAACACATTGTTTACTAATTCATTTTACTCTATTAAGTATTAAAATCGGCCGTAATATAAAAAAAAAATACATCACCATTAAGAATATAAGGTATATCAGTCAAATGGAAAAGCCGGTCACAAAATGTAGCGGATCTCACGTTAAATTAACCAAAATTCGCGACCGTCGCTTCCCAGACCGACGCTACAATTTCGCTTGTTGTGTCTGCTAACCTCAAAATGGCGAACGCTATCGCTAGTGACGAATCGGCATTTGAAACCGGGCCGTATTACGCACGAATTAAACTATTACGATGGACAGCGATTTACTTTTGATCAAGAATAAATCATGTACCGATGCTACATAAAAAAATGAGACACGGCAATTTTAATGAACAAAACTATTTTCCTCCACGTCCAAATTAATTTAACACGACGAACTCCGACATCCGTCGTTGTTTGCCGCCATGATACTCCTGAATTAAACTCGTTGTCGGCTGCTACTAGCGCTAGTGTCGCTGTACGATGAGAAACAGACGACACTACCGACGCTACTGCTTAAGGTGGAGACACGACTTTTAACCTAGCTCGGCGTCGTAATAACATAGTTTCATCCGTAATAAGCGCTATTTGATTATCTCCCTGTATCCGACAATATAAACGTGGGTTTTATATTCACTTATTTGATTGGTGAACTTGTTTAAATCGTATCTATAGCGGTAAAACTGGGATTGGGGACACGTGACCGTCACTACTTTGGCCAGTTTTTTCTCAGAATTTTGACCCAACCTCTTCTTAATTCATGATTTAAACAGTATAGACAATAAGATTAAGACCTAAACTTCAAAAATAAAACATTTTTAGCAATAATTACAGTAGGCAACATTATTTTTTTATGAAGGGACAGTGATTGTACCCTTTTCAGATTTTGACCCGACTAACATGAGGGGTGAGTAAGAAGGTTAAGGCCTACTGCCATATAAATGTAGAAACAAGAAATTTTAGGCTACAATCCAGTTATATATCAACTAGATGAAGCCACATACCAAAGGGGCAACACACTATGTTTGAACAATGTACTGCGTTTAGCATGAGCATCTCGGTAACCAATGGGCATAGAGAAATAATTCGAAATACAAAATGATTTAATTTTTCTGGCTTAACTAGAATTTGATTGTATCTTCATAGGCCTATGTAAGAAAATCCTGTTTTGCTAAAAACAAAAATTTAACCGACTAAGCCCTTTGACCACTTTCAATCACTTTAAAACTGACATAAATTCAGTAGCAAGTGTATATTCAGTCAGTCATCCATTAAAATACCAATTTTTTCATTCAGGAACATAAAATTTCATATTAAAAAAACTGGATTTCAGAGGGGGGTTCAAGGTTCAACTTTTGTATGTGCGTTTTAGGCCTATTCACAAAACTAAATTCCAAACTTACCCATCATGTACGGATCATCAACTAGAGGATAGAAGAAGTCGGTAGTTTGAACCAAAACAAGTCCTCCATTTCTAAGAGGTGTCACCGAGGCATCCATACCAATACCTGGAAATGAAAGATTTGAGGTTAAAAATTAAATAGATAAATTCATGGAAGATTAATGTATTTATTCACTCGGGACTTTCAGAGTTTTTAATGGAATTGGTAAACCGAGCTATTCCTCCATCTATAGTCCGAGAGATGGTTCACAAGATCGTCCTCATAATTAGACCAGTTCCTAAATCGTAAACCAGGCAAAATTGTGGTTCGGATCCCATATTAAAATGTAGGTCCCTTGTTGCCACTGGCTGTTGGGCTATTAATTAACAGTCCTGTCTAAGGAACACGTCGGCTTTAATCAGAAACAAGACTACAAGATCGCACCACAATCATCCGTCACTCATCTGTCATTCATACTTGGCTTAAAATATTTACCTGGGTAGGTCGTGATTTCAAGCAATGATTAATGTACAACGTATTTTAATGCATATCAGTAACTTCAGTGTCAGCTACATGAAAATATTATTCATTTTCAGCCGAGGATCTCACCTCTTGCGCCAAGCTAATATTAACCATAGCCAACTTTCACTTAAAACATCAATGACATTATATCCTTCACGATCCAGTGACACGTTAAGGTGACACTGATTTCCCAACCAAGGCAAGACGACTACAACCATTTGATCCAGCGGCTTGATTCCAGTGACTCAAATTTCAAGACGACTGGATAGAGGACGATTCTATTCTTGCAGAAGAACCTAAGTCTTGCAGTATATTTAAACTGCATTAAAATAGTTTTATTAGTACGAAAAACGTAATCCATCTAACTAAATAGGTATTATTTTTAGATACGGTATAATTACTTTTGGGCATTAATTAGTCAGTACAACCAACTTTCATAGATGTGGGTACATCCGATAAATGAGTGTTAGTTAATGGAGTCGGATAAGTTATGTCAAGTTCTATTCTGTCCAACATACACATCAAATGATTTATAAATCGATTATTAGTAGAACAATAACTTATTTTCTTAAAGGTCAGACGTTGAACCACAATTAAATCGTATAAGGCCTATCTGCAAAAGATCAGATATGGAACTCATACTAAGTTACTTACCATAGAAGGGTAAGTTAGTAACTTATTACACCAAACGCCATACGCACAGGCCTTTGACCCATGTGAGGTTTTTTTTTAAATTTTGTTATTGTAACGCTGCTTTTGTAACTATATACTGTATGTAAATAAAGAATTATTGATTTGATTTATTACTGAATTAGACCTACTGTTTGTTTTCATGTGCAAAGATCACTTTCCATACACTACCACTGATATTTTTCTGATAAAATTGCAGGTTTCAAAAGTTTGGGTTGAGGTTTAACGTACTCGTACAACTCACAACATGTTTTCCTGTTTTGTTTTTCAGCAACTTATCAAAATTTTCTGCACAAGGCCACAAAACGCTTCCACACCGAAGCCCGTGCTTTATATATTGCAATAGGCGATGTATTTGTCGTAGCCACTTGCTGTAATTGGGCACTTCATGAAGAGCCCAACGCAGCCCGGGCACTTCATGAAGTGCCCAGCGCGCCTGGGCACATAGTGTAACTCGATTATTTCGATCAAAATTACAGCATCTGCCCAACGAAACTGGACACTTCATGAAGTGCCCAACGCTCATTGGACACATGGTGTAACTAATGAGGCATGTTGGGCAGTCAATTTTAAATCTTTGTCAAAACCAATCCTAATGTTTACATTAAATCCCAACGTCCGTGTTAAAGTAGCCAATGTTACTGTTTGCTATTATTAAACCTTTTAATATTTATTATTTATTTATATTTATTTATTCAAATCAAAATATTTTAACATTGGTTTTAGTTCCATTAGCCTTTTGAAAATATAATTAGTCTACGTTATATTTGGACAACGAATTTGTTGGAGTATGAGTTGAGTTCAGACTAAAATAAACAGTTAACAATCTTAATCTAAGATAAAACAAACACTTATAATTGGTTTAAAGTTTAATACAAATATTGTCGGTTTCTAATTGTTATAAAATTAAACAGTAGTATAAAAAATTATATTATTGTATATTATATTACAGTATTATATTATTGCATATAAAAATAATCTATTTGTTCAGACGATGTCCATTATACAATGTACTTGTGAATAAAGACAAATAATGTTATTATATTCTAAGTTATATGCGCTATCAAAAAAATTAATAATGATTAAAAACCGAACCGCTAGAATTTTCTATTAACCACTTACTTTTGAATAACGTTTAACATTCATAGGTTATCCCTTTAGACAATGCTTCAAATGAATTTCCAAATTTTTGAGTTAATAATATAAACTGAGATTTTTAAGCTACTGATGTCAGTACGAATATAATAAAAGGCATATTTTTTAAAAGCTGTCAGGTAAACGGGACACACGTTTTTTAATATTCTATAAACAAATAAAAATAATTACATAGAAAAGGCTTGATGTAATGATGTTATGTTAATTCATTCATACTGACATAAAAGAAAGACTTAAACCTAAATTATCGTCAATGTTAATAAAATTACAAAAAAACGAAATAGTAAATTTTTATACAAATTAAATGTTTTCAATTTCTACAACAATAAAATGCTAAAGAATTGTTTTATTATTTTTTCAAAGACTCTTATGACTCTATTTCAAAATTTGTTTTACTATGCTATATTTTAATCTATTATGAGTTTATAAAGGGTGACTCAGTAAGAAGTTAAAAAATTAAAACATGATGAAATAGGTTAATGTTAAAATTTAAGTGTTTTGTTACATATAAATGTAATAGGTAAAGTGTTTCATGTATTTTATTTTATTAAAGCATACAACATTGAAATCGACTGAATTGTTTGGTTTGAGTTTTCTGAGTTATTTTGGCTACGCATCACTATTAATATTATTATTTAAACAACCGTTTGTTGTTTAAATGATAACAATTGTTATAGTTATGTGTAGCCAGAACATTTCAGAAAACATAGAAGAAACCACGATAAAATATACAGGCAAGAATTATTGTCTGGTAGTGTGGAAGATTACTTAAAAAATATTTAAAAAAATTATTTTAAAATAATTGTATTTTGTATTAATGAAAATAATACATCGGATACTACCAACAGCAACATAAACAGCAGTTTTACGTGTTTACATCAAGTGTCCAGCATCTGAACTGGACACATAGTGTAAAAGAAATAATGACAGCATGTGCCCAACGAGCGCTGGGCACTTCATGAAGTGCCCAGTTTTGTTGGTCACATACTGTAATTTTTAATGAAACCATTCAATTACACTATGTGCCCAGGCGAGCTGGGCACTTCATGAAGTGCCCGGTTAGCGCTGGACACTTCATGAAGTGCCCAATTACAGCATGTGGCTACGACATATTAAACTTATAATTTTTTTTTAACTGAAAAAGACATTAACAGCAAACAGGAATTCAGGACAAGCACGCGTCCGAAGAGCCTTTAATGGAACAACAGGACATTGAGGCAAAAAATGGTGAGAGAGTCCCTGAAATTCGGGGCGAAACTTTGATATCCCACTCCATCGTATTCATCGATGTTTACAATCGATTTGACGATTTTATTTTGTTCCGGTAAGTAACGTAACCGGATACAATATCTAGCCTATAGGATGATCTAACAACAATCCATATCAACATCTATCCATAACATAATGAAACCTGTACTATAATCTATCTATATGAATAAAACTCATTAGCCTATATATAAACATAAATAACAAATCATACAACTCCAACACCTTTAACTAACATAAAAAAACCTTCTTAAAACTTATTCCAAACTGTTCACCATCTTGCATTTGATTCATTGACAGTCACTATCAGTGTCGTCTTCATGGTCAACTGAGAATTGATTGTCTTTTATAATTGGTTTTGGTAAGTTTTAATTTCATGGTCAAGTCTTGTTTGATTTAATGTACAAATAAGTGTTTGTTTATAATTATGATTAGAAACACGTAGGTACTTAACCTACATTGATGATCAATCATTTAATAGCATTTACCATGTAAGATTATTTAATTAATTGTTCCAATGGTTAGAATCCATTCTTCACTAACGGTATTTGATGGTGAAGAACAATTGTAAACACCGATTATACAATGGAGTTGGATATCAAAGTTTTTGCCAATTTCAGACAATTGACAACTGTAAGGTCTGATTTCAGAAAAAAAAATCTTTCTGCATCCACCCTATAAAACTTAGCTTTATATATTTGGGAGAACTGAGGTAAACTCTTTGAGCACCTGATGCAGGATGTTGGTCTAGACCTCCATCATTTTTCTTGCCAGCATTTGTTACATCATAATTCAGTTAACTTAGTAAATATTTTACAATACAACAGTGGGTAACTTAACACTTTGAACCCTAAGCCCGAATATATAGCTCAGGGCATAGCGTATGTCTCTGTGAACGAAGCCCGAGTATAGACCGGGCCTCGAAATTAAATTCCATAGCAAGTGTATTCGACGTATATTCGCTAATCGATGCTACAGAACTCTTCCTTGATCATCTGGCATCAATTAATTATAGTATCCATAAGTCTCAAAAAAAGCCATCTGATTAGCAGCAGAAAAAATAAATCCAAATGTTTGCGGCCGATGCTTTGCGTCACCAGCTGACGACACTTTGTTGTTGTCTGCAGTATTACCATTATTACCTCCTCTTCATCAATGACCAGACTAGGCCGGATAGATAGCGTCAAACAATACTAAAATTAAAAAAAACATATGTTTAAATACTTTATGATGGGGGTGGACACTCTATTGTGGCGATGTCTTCAAAAAATTCGGTCTCTGAGTAATAGTAACACTTCCATAATTTTTGCTTTAAAAAACTTTTCTTCTAATGAAGTGAACTTACTTGGCAAGGCGTTGTACATCTTGAAAGAAATGGCTGGGAAACTGTCCCTCCTCTTAGCTAGCCTACAGCGATCAGTGTTAAATCTTCGGGCACCCTGGATGTCATGGCAGAAAACTGGCATGTCAGCCAAAGTAGACCTAATGGCTGACTTTGTTTACGTTTGTGTCGGTGTCCAATAGTGTGATTTTACCGTTATTTATAAGTGTTGCGAATGTGAATTAGTTATCAGATTCGTTAATACTTTAAAACATGTTTTTGTCATGTTTAGTGTAAAATATGAGTGTAAAACTATTTTCTAAACATAAGTGTGACCACCATCGCAATTTTTTTTCTGTTCGTTTCATGTGAAATCCTAAAATTGTTTATGTAACTGTAATAAAATTTATATCATTTAAACAGTTAGGCCTATATTTTTCCTTTTAGCCTATTTTGATATATAATTTATAGGGTGCAGTGGGGTAAGTGGGGCCACGTTTTTGCATAGTTCGACTTTGAGCTCAATTTACCTAGTTATTATTCAATATTATTCAATGAAACTTTGCGTGCATTATCCCTACTTTATTTGGCTATCAGGTTATATAATTGATTTTAGAATTCCTTTACCCGTTTGTCCTGCAGAATTTTTTTTTCGAGACCATGTTCACTGGCTGCACTTTCCCGGGTGTTACGGGTAAGAGCAGCCACGGCCTGGATTTCCTATTTAAAGCACACATAGAAGGACATGGGGCTAGTGGCTTATAGCCCACCTTTCACTGAGTTTAACAGATTTTAGATAATTCAAATATCTTTCTTTTTCAGGAGTTACGAACTTTTTCGTGATCGAAAACACGGCAACGTGAAAATCCTTAAAATTTCAAAGATATTATTTGTGGACATAACTAATCAAATAACCCTTAATTAATTGTTGTACTTACATGATTTTTATTATTACATGACCTCTTGTGCATAGGTTGTAATAAATTTTAAGTACAACAAAATTTTTTTAAATTTTTTTATTAATTTTTTACATTAGGTTAACAAAAGTTTTCACTTAAAACGCCAGTCTCATGGTTGTGAGCCTATTAAATTCAACTAAAAAAACTTAAAATCACTTGTATTAACTAAAAAAACACCTTGTAGTTGTTTATTAATTATAATTATAACTGTTAGGACTTATTTTTTTTTTAATCATAAATTTTATACTTTATATGTTCGTTTTCTTAAATACAGTACACCTCGGATTATCCGGACCTCACATTATCCGGATCCCGGATTATCCGGACCTGTCTATCCGAGAAATTGAAAAATTAAAATCACGGCAAAATCATGATTTTAGCGAGTTTACCGGTGAAATGCGCCTTCTAAAAGTGAAATACAAATTTAATACATTAATGAACGCATTTGGAATCACAATAATTGATGGAATCAACAGTACATTACAGCATTTTCGTGAACGTAGTTTTCTGCATTGGTACTTCGGGCGCTAGCAGTAATCAACAAAAGTGTAGCCTACGTCAATTTTTCGAGTTTGTCTCTTGCTGCCATTTGACGAGTTACATTACTTAAGGAAAGTTACTATAGTAAGTTTTGAGTCACATTAAGTTTCGTCATAATTATTTCTAGCCTGAGTTATTTTGAGTTATGATTATTTAAACTTGTTAAATTAAATATTTTTATCTGGAGTCTTATTAAAAACCTAAACCGTGGGTACGGTAAAAGTTAACATTATATTCATATGATTGCTTTGTTCTTAAATTTGTTTCAAAATTAAACCATCTTAAAATTTGATAGACTAACATGTTGAACAGGCCTGATAAGACGTTTGCAGCATTAATTTAGCAGGGGCTAAGGGTCGCTATCGCTATTTAGGCTATATTGCAATGACCTCGGATTATCCGGATTTTTTGCTATCCGGATCGGTGTTCCGCCACATTAATCCGGATAATCCGAGGTGTACTGTAATAAACTAAAAGTTAGCATTTATAATCAAATTAACACCTTATTGGAAGAATGTAATAAAAAAAGTTGCAAATGCATAATCATAGTGTTAGAACATGAAATATTTAAGAGAATGCTTCAAATCAGTGCAAATAACAACAATTTCCACCGGCTGCACTTATCCCGGGGTCCCCGGCTGCACTTGCCCCACGTCAAAAATGGCCGGGGTAAGTGAAGCCACGGCTTTATTTTTTTTACTAAGCATTTTTGAGCAAAATGGACTACAGAGGCTTATTCTACGCATAAAAAACTACCAGAAACACTAACAACTTTGAGTTTAGGACTTTCCATATAGTGGTAGGCCCCTAATAATTGTGCAAAGTTTGACCCCTGCGCTTCCATTTGGCAACGAAACGTAAGGTTTTTTTGATTAAGTAAAAAAATAGTTTTTGTCCAGTTACACTCAATGTTAATGTTAAATATATTAGATAAAGGACCAAATAAACATAATTTGGTGTTTTTTTATTAATTTATTATTTATAAGATCACAGTAGCCACTGGCTTCACTTGCCCCGCGGCCCCACTTACCCCACTGCACCCTATGGGTAAAAAAATGTTTATGCTAGGCCTACGAATTTTAATTTGAACCCCAAAATTGGCCAGTAACGCACTTAAAAAGAAATTTTAGCACCCAGGGTTCAAAGTGTTGACATTTCTGATCAAAACAATCTCATCTTCTATTGACCTTGCGACTGACGTAACCTCAGGGTATACAAGTTCCGCGGATGTACGCTTCGCCTGACTAATCTAGGGGACTCGGTGGGAATCTGGGTTATCGGGTGGGGAACTATCGATAGTCAAACACCTCATACGAACGATATAAGTATCGATAGTTCTATAGCCTAGATTGTATATACTGATAACTCGATTTGAACAGTTATCGGATGACACTGTGCTAGCTCTGTAATGCATAGCACTTTGTTTCCTCAGCGGTAATTCCACAATCGCTAACTTAACGTTGTATGAAAACGAAGGAAGTAGACTAATCAAGAAAGCATATAATTATGTGAAAAATGAATTACTTTAACTAGGCTAGCGCCCATTTACTTGGTGATAGGCCTACCCGTTTTGTGGCTGCAGTTCCGTAAGCGGTCTACATTTTAACGATTGAAAATATCGAACTGTTACTAATATATCAATTAAAAATATATCGAACTATTCATCTCTTTCCATAGCCTATTATGTCGGCGGCTTGTTAGCAATGAAATAGTCGGTTTTAGTTCCAATTTAAATAAATTTACAATGATGATATTCCGTGTTTTACTGTTTAATGTTTGGTTTGATTAAGTTTGTCATTGAAACGTATAACTTATCAAAACTGAAAACTAATCTAATACAGTAGGTAATAAGTTAGTACAAAAAAAATTTAACTTCCGATACTGTGATAACTAGCCTAACTTAACCATAACCAAATTTCACAGAGCTTGTAATTTTCTGTCATTGTCATGTCAATCGAAAACCAAAAATAAAAACTAATTCAAAATGGTGGACGATGTGAAATGAAGGTAACTTATGTGTTGTTGAGTTATGTTATGTTGATAATGTTTTAATCTAATAACGAGAGTTTAAAACACTTTTTAGAGAATTTCCTTAAAGGAATAAGCTATTACGATAGTACTCATGGTAAGACCTAAGTCCGAGACCATTTTAACTTTTCATTTTGGGGTCCCCAGAAGCAAAATACACCAATCGTTCGAATTTATATATATATATATATATATATATATATATGTGTCTGTTAACACGATAGCGGCCGCAAAAACGGTCCGATCTTTATGAAATTTGGGACGGACATGTAAAGTGGTGATCAATTGGACGAGTTCGTGAACAAGCTCGATCGGACCACCGGAACGGGGGGGTAAAGGGGAATAAACCCTCCCAAAAATGGGGTTTTTGAGTTTTTAACATAGAAAAATAAAAAATTTATCGAATTTTGGTGGGCACCACTGAATTCAGCTCAAAAAAACAAACAATTTAGTATCTTGAATCACTGCTCTATGTCCATTGGTTACCGAGATATTGAAAGTGGTAAACACAGTACGTTGTCCCTATGTTGACCTTATGGGAAATAAGTAAAATTCTATATCTCGGTTATTTCTCAACATATCTTGTTAAAACTTGGTAAATAGCTTCTTCTAGTTCAGATCTACTAAATATTGAATTAAAACCACCCGGTTTTAATATACCTGTAGCAGAAAACCTGCATACTCATTCCCCATGTTATTCTATGGGGCTTACCAAAACATGCCAAATCTTGCTATGTTTGATTGAAATATGTTGTTTTTCATTTGAAATTCGCTGAGTATGCAGGTCTGCTGCAACGGGGGTATTTAGTTTTATTAAAGTTTAATTTTTTTACATTCAGTGCTAGTTATATCGTTTTATCACATTTAAGCTATTAGATACTAATGTTTCGTTGTGCTTTGTTTTGTTCTTGATGCAGTCGAATAATCTTATTTCCAGTTATTTATGTATCGATTTTTTCAGTTCGATATTTTCAATCGTTAAAATGTAGACCGCTTACGGAACTGCAGCCCGTTTTGTTGACGCCCTGAGTGGCCAGCTGCAGCGGCGGCAAAGCTTTCAGGGAAAGGAAATTTGTAGGCCTAGTCTGGCCAAATTCCCAATTTGGGAAATTTGCAGCCGGGCCAAGTCATTGACAATCAATTGATCCCCACCCAACAACCCCAGTTCTCACTGAATCCCTAAATCAGTGGCGGCTGGTGGGTTAAATGAACAGGAGGACTCACTACTAACTACAAAGAGTATATTGCGGATTTTGTGTATTTCACCTACCTTCGATTGCTATTCACATTTCATGGTCTGTAATATTACCAATATCAGCTGTATTCACTATTAAAATAATAACAATCACTTATCACCATTGCTGATTACCAACTCATTGGATGAAACACAGCATGTAAACAAATAACCTCACTCAGCTTCCATGCCTCGGCCTCACCGTTTAGGTTACAGAGATTGGCGGGTTGCTATGGTTACTAAAAAGAATAACAACAGGTTCGCCAACATGAATCGTGCAATCATAACGGCAGCAAAGGTTCAATTTCTTATTGCCCTAAAAAGATCGTGGTGGCTGCACTGATTACTGATGTGCGCGCGCATCTTCGGACGCTGCCCGAGACTCGCTATATCACAACATGGCAGTGACGTCAGAGCACCCTCACGACCGTCTGTATGATTTTCCACAAGATAGCATGCGTTAGGATTGGGACGCTACGGCCAGCATCCGCGAGATATACGCGCAATGGCAGTTGAGGCCTAAATACTTTCGCAACATATTTCGATGCATATAGTTGAAATTAATTTATCATTAATGGTCAGTAAAATTAAAATTAGTAGTTTTTTACACATTTATCGGATACATATGTAAACCAATTTAATTCAGTATGTTTGAAAATCCTCTTGGGGGGCGGCGTCCGAGAGTCCTTATGGGCCGGCCGCCACTGCCCTAAATACTAAATAATGTGAAATCAATCAGTGAAATATTGATAGCTAAAATCAATATGTGGTGTTTGACTATCGACAGTTCCCCACCCCAAAAACCCGATTCCCACAGAGTCCCCCAAGATAGTCAGGCGAAGCGTGCACCTTCTGCAGATTCACACTGATCTGCAGACCTATAGCCAATCTCAGACTGCCCTTAGGCCTACATGAACAGACAAATAGCTTAAAGTAGGCCTAATATCAAGCCTAGACTCAAACAATCTACCCCTTTTATAAATCTAAGGCTAAGCATTTATCTTGGATCCATCAGCAAAAGTTCTGATCTCAATTACATTAGTCAAAGCTAGCTTACAACAAAATGAGTATTACAATGCATGTTATTGATACTTACCATATCTGGGAATGGCCATATGCATAAAATGTGCATGTTCATGATCCTGGGTGCTGTTTTCATCATGCTGCAGACCCTCTAGCAATTTTGAAAGGACTTCTTGTGGGACTTTACAACCCCTACCCTTTAAATCAGCAAATCGAGTTAGACGAAAGGAGGGCTCTAAATCATGAGCAGCTGGGTCAAAAGGTCTCCTCAATGCTAGAGTATTTTGATTTCCACCAAGCTCTAACTGAGCAGCTGCCAACGAATCTTGAGTAACAGGCGTTGCCTGCAGCTCCGTCATCGTTGGTTGATAGTTCACTTGGGCGAAAATGGTTGCGGTTGTTAAAAACACTTAAAATGAAAAATTCAAGGCTCAAAGCCTTCAATTTGAATACTCGCTAAATCAAAACTGCAGCTTCCTCCGGCCGGCAACACAATGGCGCACTGCCAGAGAACTTAACTGCTCAACTAGAACAAAAAGTCAAAGAAAGGATAGAAACAATGTTGGAGACACCATACACCGATTTTTAAATTGAGGTTATTCCCGCACTAAATTTCCTTATGTTTATAGAGAAACCTAAATATCATTGGCTAAAAACAGTAACTTCAAGGAGCCCCTAGAAAACTTTCTCCGCCAAACGAAATCTGGTGCAATGATGTAGAACAACGGCATTTGGAACACACGTACAGTTGTTGTACTGTAATCAACATACTGTATGAAGTTCCAGAACTTTTATATATTAATTTTATTTGGCCCAAAAAAAAATTACGTGATAGAAACATATTCGAGCAAAATAATCTTATGATTTGCATAGGAGATCAATTAATTAGTGGCTCACTTAGATTACCGGCGAAAACTTGTCCTTAACTAAACGGGCTGAATTTATAAAATGTTTATTATTTTTGGTTCGGTCGAAAGACTAGACAACCGAGAACTGATTCGCAACAAAAACGATTTCGATGGAGATCTGTTAAAAATTTGCAATTTACTCACATCCAAAAATATTGCCTCATTTTAATTTTAATTTGACTGAGTAAACTTTCTTTGATTTAGTTTTCACTATAATTAGTTTTAATGATCAAATTCTTATCAAAATTAATAATAAACAATACCTATCTAAAAATTACATTATCCCCCTGCACATAATCCTATCGTCGCCCTCAATTTGGACCTCCCCCTTATTTCAAATGACATATTTTATAGACACCGCAGATACCCGGTTCATAACCGGAGATACAAGTTTAGACTAAGACTAAGATATAAGGCCCAATTCACACTGAACGGACGCGAGGTGGCGCGGGCGCGGATCAGTCATTCCCATTCACAACAATGGGAACGACTATCCCCCACCCACGCCAGTCGCCACCTCGCTTTCGTTCAGTGTGAACTGGGCCTAAAAAGCCCTAAGTTTACATTATGTGACAATTTGAGCCATTAATTTTGTTGTAAACACTTTATTTTTTCAAAGCTGCAAACCTGCGAATCTTATGACGACCGTTTCCATAGCAACAGTTTGCTGGGTCAATGGCGCTTTATTTCAAATCTTCACGTACCAGTATCCTTTGTGTTACTACTGCCATTAATACAATTAAAATGACTTTTGTGGTTGACGTAGTCTCAGAGGATTCTTTCTATGAAAACATTTGTTTAGGATTAACAAAACTTTTAGGTAGACTTTCCATGTTGCTAAGCATATCTAATAGACATCTAAGCCAATTGATAAATTAATATAACATAAATGAAGTCAATCTCTTGCACACCTATGCTTTGTGTTCTTTGCTAAATTTTTGATAGCCGCTACTACCATTAGTCTGAATTTTGACCTGTCTTTATCACTGACAGAATATTTCTTTCATTGGATTTTTTTAATTACAGAAAATACCCCAGGAGTTCAGGGCATAGAACTTGAGAAACGTCTCCCTTGTGAGCGGATGTTAATTTCTTCATGGGAACAAAGACATTTATGTACATTACCTGAAGACTTGCGGCAATTTTACTCGTCAACTGATGGATTTAGACTTATATGGAACTACGAATATGCAGGTATATATGATACAACAGCACTTGCTAAACATAACAAAACATATGCATATAATGTCAGAATTTAACTTGTGGAGCAGGTAAAAGTTTCCTGCTCCCTTTATTTAGTAACTTTTTTCTTTTATCTGGTCCTTTTGGTTCAGGGTATTTTAAACTATTTAATTTCACTGCGCAATAAATCTTATTTTTAATAGTCTTTTTTTATAGTTACATCACAATGCATTTAGTATTTTCTGGAAATACAAAAGAACTCCGGTATTTTAAAAAAGTGTCCAAGCCAAACAGGATGAGTTTACTAATGAGGGTTGACTTTTTTAAATATGCAGATCATCAAGTTTCACTGATAAAATTTTGGGTTTTTCAATCCACATTTGGTACCCCATCTATTGGTTGTTTATTTTTACCTTCTAGTGGTTCCATGGCTCCTCTTTTAACGCAATCTATAGTTTGACAGGATTGACAATCCTGCTCATAATTTGCACTGGTTGTTTTGGAATTCAGTTTGTTAATTTTAAAGATGAATCAGCAGTGATTGATCCAAAAAAAAAAAAACGAATTAGACGCATACTTGTAATGCAATGGTGATTTGTCAGCAAAGAGACCAGTATGTTGACTGTTTCGGCAATATATTTGGATTGGCAGGAAAAGACCCATGCCACGACCTCATGGCCAGGATCACAGATATGACTCCTGCTGTTACTGTTGGGAAAAGTTGAAAAATTATGTCTACTAAAAAAAACAAGATTTGAATCACCTCAGAGCAGAATCATCACGAGTGTGCCTGCAATATCTCCAGAAATGCTTGCCACCTGAGGAGAAGTTAAATGTTGTTTGGATATGTTCCGTGCCACTAAAGGCGCACATATTGGGTTGTACTGATTTTGAAATAAAACTAGGAAATATTAACTTTAATTAATATACCATACATAAAACAACACTTATTGTTTAGTAACAGTTGGCCTTCAAAACCCTGAAGTTCTTTTGTGGACACCCATATATATGGAGCTTAAGATCAAAAACTGTATTGTTAGGTATAGTTAAAAAAAAACTTACAAAAAAGTTATAATTATTTTAGGCTTGATAGGTAATTTCTATTACCAGTCGTGTGAACCGACAGGACAGCTCAAATATATTCATAACATGTTCAGGTCATGTTAAGTCAAATGCAACTGCAGTTGAGAATATTGTTGGCTGCTAAGATCTTCTCAATACATCTAGAAGCAGCTAAAGATGCATAATTAATGTCAAACATATCCTGAACATGCTATGAATACCTGAGCTGAACTGCCGACTTACAGTAAGTCCAACGGTTTCGTATAACAATATATAAATCCTACAGCTCTGCAGGGGCTACAGTCAAGGCCACACTGAAAAAAAACCTGTATGTTAGAAAAAATTTCATGTTAAGTGTGGCCTTGCTATAGTTCAGTAAATATGTCGGAAAATATGGGGTTGCCGTGCAAAAGGTCGGGTATAGTTGTGATTTTTGGATAAGTTGTTAGTGTGGGATATAAAGTTGTTAGTGTTGGGACGTAAAATCTAAATTTTCAACGAGGTCATCAGGTCTAGTGTGTGTTTGAACTCAGTAAGTTGAGCTTGAAACTTGGATTTTATGTTATGAGCCCAGCATATCAAAAAATCACAACTACCTCAACTTTTTTATGCCAAAAAATGTATTATTTTGCTGGACTTCTAATACAATGGGTAGGTAGTAATTTGAATTCTCATGAAATTCCATACATAACTCTACACTTTGAGAAAAGATCTCTATACTTGATCTGCCTAAGTTGCATTTTAAATCTTTTGTCGGTGAATTTTCAATTGTTTTTTTTTCTTTTTATGACAGTAGGCAATGCTGCAATTCTTTGTTGCAGGTGAAATACTCCCAATTGGAAATTTAAGAATCAATTCGATAGCAGAGCTCAAGCGGTTGGCAGGCGTGAAGACCTCAGGGGACGCCGACTGTCCAAACCTACTGGACATCGAGATATGCAATGTGCCTGATCCTAGGTCACCCAAACCTAATTTTGGACCAAAGTGCAAAATTTTTGAGCTGGACCCATGTCAAAATGTGGCCAAAGTTAGTACAGATTTATTTTGGAATTTCCTCTTAGCTTATGCTGCCATAAGAGGGAGAAATCAAATATTAATTATGTTTTTTAACTGACCATTAAAGTTGTCATGATAGTATTGTTTTCAACATTAATTAGTATCTAACTTTTGGTAAAGTAAATAAAATCAACACTACTTAGTCAATAGGCAATAGTCAATCAATCGTCTTTATTCATAGTTCAGTCATGACTACATTGGTGGTACCGTGTACAGTGAATAGTGTAAAGACAAAAAAAACTTAAAACAAACAAAATAATAAATAAACCTGCTGGATACAATTGTTTTTGTACCGACATTTGCCTGTGGAAGTTGGAAAACTCTTCTAATGAATATAGAGCTAAATTTATAATTACTCCTTAAGCGTCTAATACGCTTTTTTCACCTAAAGGAAAATGAACAGCATTCAGGAAATATTGACAAAATTTCCAGTAATTTGACACCTCAATCATAAAAATTGGTCTAAAATAAAGGTGTTGGTGACCTCACAAAAAACATTATATTTCAAGGATTAAAAAATATATGAAACACCCTTTACAAATATACCGGGTGTTCAAAAAGTCCCGGATCGGCTTTCCCCCCGCTCAAGGGCTACGGACGGGGACTTTTGATATGTTCACCTCCTAGCTAGTCCAAACAAAGCTGTAAAGTCAAAAATTGTGCTTGGCTGGCTGATAACTTCATTTTTGAATGAATTGTGTTTCTGGATCAGTAATAGACACTATAAAGGTTATACCTGGTATTTATTGTAGGTTTGTTTTATGTATGTTTTTGGACTTTTGACAATTCCCAATTTCTTATACTGAGAATCTGATGATGGCACACAACATGCTGAAATCCGCATAATCCTTTAAGGACATAACACCAGGATCATTGTCGGACCACCAGGTATCTTAAACTTTATAGTGTCAAAAATTGTGTTCCAAAACATTCCCTCTACACCTTTTCGCTGCCTGGACTAAATATGTCCAACAGAATATTTACATCTGATTTAGGTAACCCGTAAATACCTAATATTTATTCTTATTCATACACCAGGTACAGACATAAAATTCAAATTGCAGTTCCTCCAATAAAACATTACTTAACGAGTCTGGCATTGTGACTCCTCTCAACTCAAAACCTTTTTCTGCCAACATATTTTACTTAAACCATATTCTTCTTGGCATTTTTTAAAATAACTTTTTGCAAGATATACAGGAATTTAAATATGAAAAAACTTCTTAAATAAAATTTACTCCGTTCAGTGTTGAAACATTAAAATTTGGTGCATTCAGTTTTTACTTTCTCCCCCCTATACATAGTATACGGAGAAAGTATTGTTTTCGTTAAAATTTTCGTATTTGAGTTGTTAGTGGATATATTTGTTTTGGTACTCCCTGATTCCAAAAAAAAGTGGTTTTCGGAGTGGTGTCTGTCTGTCTATCTGTCTATAAACAAAGCTGCAGATGACACCAGTGGTCCGATTTTCATGAAATTTGGCGTGTAGGTATAAAACCGTGGTATCTCCAGGCGTATTTTTCAATTTTTAATTTTTAAGGTTATTTACCCATTAAAAACCCATAAAAAAGACAAAAATCCAAATTTCGCAAAAACAGCTCTAACGATTTTGATAAAAATTTCATGGTTTTTAGTGCTTAAGACAACAAACAAAATGACACCACCTGCATGCCTGTGAAAATTCAGGTTCAGAAGTTATGGGGGTTTAAGTGATAAAAAATTCATATTTTCAAATTTCACAAAATCTGTAACTTCTAGAGAAAATATACTTGCAAGCATTAAATTTGACTTGAAAAACTAAATAATCCAGTATCTTGAATCATTAGTCTACTTCAACTGGTTGCGGAGATAATTGATATTTTAGTTTGGCGGTAAACGCAGTACGTTGTCCAATATTATTCTTACGGCAAATATTTAATAACCGATATCTCCGTTATTTACTACCAATTTTGATAAAATTTGGTGTGTATTTGTTGCTAGTTGTTTATTTGTTTTATTTCACTATATAAGTTTTCTAATTTTAAATTACTTTAAAGGAGAAAGTAAGTGTCAGTTCCCTGATACTGTTTATTTTTATTGAAAGGATTTATTTAAAACAGGTCTTGCTAAAATATTACTGCATATCACTAACCGTTTCCTTATTATAAAAGCTCAAATGACATAGACCAATGACAATATTGTTGATTATTCAGTACTAGTATTGTTCAAGTGAACAAACAATCCAACAGCTCAGGTTATGAAGCGGAACTTCAGCACCATCAGGGCCAAACCCCGGGGGGGACACCACCATAAGTGTCGGTACCTTTATACATGTACTACATCTTGTTCCATTGTTATTAAATGCCAAAAGAATCTTTAAGCTAAATTTTATTTTTTACATTACCATCATTTTCTAGGGTTATATGTTAATAGATTATATCAGCTTCAGTATACAAAACCTTTGTCACCAACAAAAGTTTCGGGGTGGTTCAGCCTCTTGGGTTCACCCCTGGGCATTACCTGCACTACCATTGCACTATCCAGCAGACACTCGTGTGAATTTTGGTCAAACATCATAATAAGCAGCCTACATTTTCAAGAGTGAGATAAGATTATGTGAATACATATATTTTTAATAGGTTTGCCTCGTTTATTTGGAGAAACCAGAGGGAGACACAAAAAAAGAAGACCCTAAGATCTGGCTGTTGGATAGAAGCTACGAGTGGCACTTCTTGGCCGAGAGTTTCACCCAGTACTTCCGCATGATGCTGGTCCACCAGGGGCTCCCCCAGTGGCAGTTCCGGTTCACACCCATGGGCCTCACCCCCTGGGCGGAGGTGAATTAGCTTTAGAGTGTATTTAGACATGAGGTTGATTATTTGTTATTTTATGAAATTGGGCTTTTAACACTCAACAACAGGCTCAAACACATGGTATTAAATTGGTTGTGAACCATAATTTGAAAGAGGTCAGCTTTCCTGTTTTTAATCGAAATTGAGGGAAGTGGCAATAACATTTTTCTGTAAAATAAGCAAGAGTGAAAAATGCATTTCATATGCACATGAAATGGAAAGGACTTAGATCCATGTTTAAATTACATCATTATCGAAATATGGGAGAGGGAAATGATGTTAAGCATGGATGAGATACCTCTTGAAATAAGATGAAGGTTAACTTAAATTGTAAATATTTAAAAAAGTTATTTTTAGCGAATTTCCCCTATAGGGAAGAAGCTATTACCATAGGTCTCATAGTAAGACCTAAGCCGAGGCCATGATAACTTTTAGTTTTGGGGCCCCCAGTAGCAAAAAACACCATTCATTAGAATTCGTGTATGCATATATATATTTCACTGATAGTACGATAGCGACCGTAAAAATGGTTAAATCTTAATGAAATTTGGTAAAGACATACAAAGTGGTAATCACTCGGACAACTTTGTTAACCAGCCTGTTCTGCCTTCTATATGGAAGGGTAAAGGGAGATAAACCCCCAAAAAATGGATTTTTAGAGTTTTTTTACATAGAAAAATTAAAGTAACCTAATTATAGTTTACACCATTGAATTTGCCTAAAAAAACTCAGTATCTTAAATCATTGATCTATGTCCATTGGTTACCAAAATACTGAAAGTGGTAAATGCAGTACGTTGTCCTAATGTTAACCTTATGGGAAATAAGTAAAATTCTTTATCTCGATTATTTCTCAACGTATCTTGATAAAACTTGGTTTGTTGCTTCATATGGATGAGATCTAATTTATATTAGTATAAAATCCCCAACTATTCCATTTTTGTGGAACAAACCTACATACTCATTCCCAATGTTGTTCTTATGGGAAATACAGCAAATTCTATATCTTCCTTATTTTTTAACATATCTTGATAAAACTTGGAATATGGGTTCTTCTACTTCAGATCTACTAAATTTTGAATTAAAACCACCCAGTTTAAACATAATTGTTGCAGCAAACCTGCATGATCACTCTCCATGGAGCTTACAAAAAAATGTCATATCTCGCTATGTTGGAGTAAAATAAGTTTTAATCATTTGAAATTTGCAAAGTATGCAGGTCTGCTACAACAGGAATATTTATCTATTTGGATGGAAAAATGAAATGGGCAATTTTTCAACAACTCACTTCACAAAGAAAAATATAATCCCACCCCACAAATCTGGTGCTTCAAACAGGACAGCACAGGTAGACTTGCCCTCTAACCCGAATGATCTCAGGATTTACAGGATCCCCTTCATATGTTGTTGGTCTGTCAATGCTTCTAGCAATTTATGAATTCCCCATCTAGGAAGTGTTCTTCCTCCAACAAATCTCAGTAGATGGGTTTGGTTGGAGTCCTTCCTAACAAAGTTGAAAAGAAAGAAGAATGAAAAAAAGGTGACCCAATCCATATTGGCAGTTAATTTTTAATGATAAATGTTTAGTTGTTAAAATTACGTCATTCAAAAAACTTCTGTGAAGAAGAGTATTGGATAGGTTTATACTCAGTCTTGCGGTGATTATTTTTGTTTCAGCAAATGATGTTCATGATCTGTCCCCATCTCCTGGCCGAGCAAGATGTCCGGAGTCCTAGATTTGATCCGACCCTTAACCAAATTGATCCCAGTGTGTTTAAAACAAGAAACAAAAGCTCTAAACAGAAGAAGCCGGAAAAATAGGCTGATGGATTTTTTAATGTAGTTAATCTGAATAATTAGTTTAACTTATTTTAAATTGATCGCCAATGTATTTCATGTAAAAAAAACATACATTTTAATTCTGGTGGAGTGACCATGAACCAGTTACTGGGGGCATCTCTAGAAGTAATAAATTGTTTGTATATTATATGATTTTGATTTTTCCTAGTATAGTTGCCACAGCTGGATCATAAATTGTGATGAAAAATCCACCACTGTATGATGAAATAGTATATTTCGCAACTAGGGCTGAAAATGTGGTTTTGCAAGCTCGGGATCATGTTTCGAATTCGAGACGAAGTAGAGAATTTGAAATGATCGAGACAAACTGGGACAAAACTAAGGAACCGCCCTGTCCTTAAGGACAATTCAAGCAGTAAAGCCTTTTATCTTTCCCAGTTTTTTTGTTGTTGTATTTCCCTTTCAGCCGAGGTGCGAACACAATTTTTCACTACAACACCTCACTACGCAATTAAATTCACCATATATACAACATTAAAAATCTGATTGTTTATTTGACACACTTGAGAACAAAACTCTAAGGTTATGAGGTAATGATACAACTCTTGTCATGGTTAGTTTAGACTAGGGAGAGAATATGGCTATGAAAATCTCATGATCGCTACCAACCTGTCATTGGAATCTATTAGATGCCGTATAATTATATGCTATTCACATATTGTTTCAAGCAAATAAATTATCACCCAACTTTCAGCCTTCCAGCAGAAAAGAGCTGATTTCAGCCAATACAGTAGAACCTCTCATATCCGACCTTCCCACAACTGACTCCTCCCAATATCTGACCTAATGTCGGACTGTCTGAATAGGCTCCCCGCTCTGTTGGCGAGCCTATTCAGACTTGAAAGAGTGACTCGTCTACGCTATGCATCGTTATAAATAACTATAAATGTTTATAAAAAAATGTATATATTTATAAATAACCAGTATATATTTATAAATAACCATAAATAACTAAAAATATCCCGGCGTTTGATGTGGAAAAGTTGATTTTTGCTAAACCTCCCGATATCCAACCTTTTGGCTGTTACGACCATGGCCCGGTCCCGTCATGGTCGGATATGAGAGGTTCTATTGTATATGATGTTTGTTAAACAGGTGATCATGGTGAACAATATATAATGTATAGGCCAAATTCTATGTCATTGGTATAGAGTATAGGCATGACCTATTATTGTTTTTTAAATCCAAATAAGACAGTTTTACACTTGGTGCATCATATCTTGAACTTGAACCATGGCCTAGTCCATTGCTGGAGCTGTCGGATATTGTTTATTTTCAATGATTTTGGATAACAAACAATGTAAAACGAATTTCTACAAACAAGAACTGCATTTTGTTTACAAATGACAACTAAGATTATATATTGACAGCTGTTGGGAAATGCTTGTACGTCAGGTTAGTATAACTTATCGTATCAGCTGTAGTGTCCTGGTGACTTTCACTCCACTCCAACTGCTTCGGGTGTAAAGGGCTCCCGAGTGTCAAGATATAATGCGCCAAGTGTAGCAATAATGCTTTTCTAATAAGGTGAGTTTTCGAACACCATCACAGAAGGAAGACTAAAGTTGTTGTTGTTGTTGTTGTAACTTGTAGAGTTTTTTTCTATGACAATATAAAGCTAGATATAAAAGAACAAAATGTTTGCTTAAAACTTATATTTTTTAATATGCATTACAAAAATAATATTTACATTAATAACTTATATGACATAAAGTATTCTTAAACTTAATAGGCTTCAATGATTCTCAACAAATCTTTGAAGGAAATCACCACATTTATATATTGAAATGTAAAGACTGATTCTTTTTTAACTTTTTCATCAGGTAAATAAATAGTATAATATTGAAAATCATTAAGTTTTGATAAAAAGTCATAGATGAACACCAAATAACTGTTATAAAAAATCAAATTAAGTACAAACCATAAGTTTGAACATGAAGAGGCAGTGTCCTTGATTATAAATACAGAGATTTAAGGTCAATGGTAATGTGTAAAGAGAAGTTAAATCATTTAATGCTTCTGATGACACATAAAATGTAAAAAACTTCAAATCTTCACAAAGCTAATTTATGATCCACGCCCAGGCCATTGCTGGAGGCATAAAATTATCCATGCTAAGCAAATAGCGCAGGCATCCTTAAGAAGGGATTTTTCAAAATTCCCATTGGGCCCCACCCTAATGAGGGTCAAAATTTGTGTTTTTGAGTTTATGGAGATTTATTTAGAATAATTTTTGTTATTTTTTATATTACAATGTTTTGATTTTTGTCTTTAACAATAGAGATATTTTATTATTATATTCAGTACAAAAAAATTGAATAAATAGATTTGAATTCCTGTAAATAGGTTTACACCATGAAGTGGGTGTTATCGGCTGGTATCTAATATAACTGAAACAAATTGGCTTCACTGAAACAAAAGGCTGACTAACTGACAGGACGTATTTGGGCAAACAGAATAAAAAATAGATTTAAGTTCTTAATTTATTTCAATGCAAATTGCAGAGCGCCTAAGTTAAGAAACACATATGACTTGGCAAATAAATGACTAGAATCAACAGAAAAAATGAGATATTACCTATTAACTGGTTTATAGAAGTTTTGGTTTAGTCACAAAGAAGAATCTAACAGAGGTCGCTTTTAAATGGGTCTTCTGTTGCGCCCAAGTGCTTGCTAGTTGCAGTTAAATGCAGTTACAGTTAAGTTACTAGTTACTAGATACATCCAGTTACTAGTTACACTTAAGTTGACTTAGGAGAGGGCAGCGATGGTGCTGCTCTCTCGGGGCGTAATGGTGAACTATTGTTTTATAAGTCCTCGACACCTGCGCTCGACACCAGCTGAGCGTAACATTAGAAGATACCTCTGTTTGATTCTCCTCTGTGGTTTAGTTTATTTAAAAAATTATTAGGAATGGACAAGTCCCTGAACTTTGGGAGAGTTAAAAAAAAAATATCTTTATTACTGGGCAGGATTTGCTTCACTTCGGGAAATTGTTCACTTGGAATTGTTTTGGCGATCACAGCGATACAATGAGTGAAATTTTGCAAAAATTACAATCAGCCATAAGAAAACCATCGCTCTTACTTCCGTGTTCATGAATAAGAGGCAAATGAATATTTTAAAAACTTGTGATCAGCTGTAAAAAAACGATCACACTGATTTGCTGATTACAGGAAGGTGGCAAATATAACTTTACAAACTAGTTTATGGCTTAAAAAAAGATCACACATATTTGCGGATCATGGGAAGGTGGCAAATATAACTTAGTAAAACTAGTGAATGGCTTTGAAAAACGGACACGCAAATTTGCCAATCGTGGATAAACGGCAAATGTGACGTGACATAGCAACACTCTCTTTTGGTCACTTTTATCATTTTTATATGGTTACTATTTTGTTATCTAACCTATAACAGAAATGTAACTCTGTTATTAGGAGTTTTGATTTGGAATTGTTGTTTAATATGTACTATTTTGTCAATTGTCACTATTACCTTTACTTAAATTTATTTCTTTTAAGGTAATTTAGTGCTTAGTTCATACATTAAGTTATATTTTATATTGTTATAAACACCTTGCTTTTATTATTATCAGATAAAGTAAATAGGTGGAAATGAAATAGTATCCGATTCTGTCTTGAAATTCAGAAGAAGAAAAAATCCCATCCCGTCACGTCCTAAACTGGAAACCTAATCCCATCCATCCCTAAAAGTTATAAAAAATTTTCAAATTTATTTATATCACAATTAATTTACAAACTAAAAAATTTAAAAAGAATTAAGAATGAATAATATCTCTATCTTATCACATAGGATTAACTGAAAAAAACATTAAAAATCATATTTAATAAAAATAGAAAATTTAACCAAATAAAGTGAATAAAGCCACTTTTTTTACAAAAAAGTCAGTCCCTGGCAAATTTCAAATACTTTATTGAGGTTGCTTTGTAAAAATACTAAAAAGTAATGTGTTAATGATTTCAGTTATAATTTAACCTTTAAAAAACCTCATGTTAAAAAAATGCATAGAGTATCCAATTAAAATAAATATTAAGAGGATTAAAATACTCATGAACATGATAAAATTAAAATAACAATGTCTTTCTTACATTGTATAAATATAGCATTTTTTATAATAAATAACAATACTTAATTATCTTACAAATTTACGGTACAAATATAAAAAACCATAATTTTTTAACGAATAATATTCATGAACAAAGCACACAGTTCAATTGTCAGATTGGATTAACTCTTTGACAGTTGAACGATTTAGAAAATGTAATATATAACTAGGGGTGTGCGAATAGTGATTTTTGAACTCGAGCCGAGCCGAGCTTTTTCAAAAGTTTTCGAGCTCGAGCTTTTTCGAGCCGAGCTTTTTAACAATCGCCAAATTATTAAAAGAAATTATGAAGCTTGATTTTAATTTTAAAAGATACAGTAGACTAATGTTTGCATACCTTAAGTAACCGCCAGCTCAAAAATAGAAAGCTTATCTCCAAAACAAGTGAATTATCTGATAGGTTCATCAGTATTTTGTATTAGTTACATAAAATTAATCAAACTGGCTCAAAAAAAGTTTATGAAGAAAAATACCAAATTTAAAATCTACATTTATCTACATTATATTTATGTAATACTTCACTTTAAAATAAATAGTTAAAATTACATAATTAAACTAGTTACATATAGGTACTACAAAATTTAATTTCACGAGTAGAAAGGAGGAGTTGAAAGGTTTTAAAATAGTTATATCTAGTAAAAAAATCACACATTTACACTTAGTCAAACACAAGATTGATTTTTTTATGTTCACTCAGTAAAGATGATAAAAAATTAAAAAGCAGTCCCAATTGTGGTATAATATTCATGGCTAAACTTATTATTTCAGAATATAATATATGAATGACATAATATTTAATAACTACAATAATTTATTGTTATCCTAAAATTAGTTGCATTTCTAAACTTTTGTCAAGAAAATAATGTACAATTAAGAAGAAGAAAGATCATAAATAAATAATTACAGAATAGAGAGAAAGAAAGAAACAGCTACCTGTCTCACTGTCCTTATCAGTTTCCAGGGAGGGGGGGGGGGTGGAGGTTGTTTACTCCAAGCCCCTTCCCTATTTTTTGCTATTGCCTGACTCAGTGTGTGTGCCAGAGAGCGTGAGTTCCTTACTACAAAATGCAAAAATACAAACTACTTGTCATACAACTATAAATGACGGCTCATATTTTTTGCCTTATTTTTATAAATCAAATTAGACCAAAATGAAACTTGTACGACATACCTTTTAAGAGATAAGCCTTGATAAAACAATAGTAGACTTAAATGCTGTATTTCGCGTTCCCCAAGGTCAACTAAATATAGCTCCGATTTCCGTCTAAATAGAGATCATATTTCTTGTTACCTGTCAATGTCCTTTCCTTATCACTAGGGAATGTTTTTTGCTTGTTTTTCGTGGGAGGGAAACACTCTTCCGCTTTAACGTGTCCAAAAATAGACCGCAATAATTATCTTTCCGATAAGAACTCTCTTATCAAAAGCTCGGCTCGAGTGTCGAGCTTTTTAAAAAAAAGTCGAGCCGAGCCGAATACTGAAAAGCTCGACCTAAAAGCTCGACCGGTCGAATACTCACACCCCTATATATAACTAAGAGTAGGGTAACATTCACTGTTATTTAAGGCAACTCGGCAGGGGTGAAAAGTAGCTCAAGTTAAATAGAACAAAATGATGGTTCCATCCCCATCACTGCCCAATTCATATAGACATAGATACATCATCAAATTGCTTGCTCTAAATTTGTTTAAGTTGAGAAATCACAGCTGAAGTAGACGTGGACACGTCACTGCATTGGCATAAAAAAAATCACTAGTAATAGAACCACCAGATTTTTCTATTCGTCTTGCATTTAGCTTACCTATTTCTTCTATCATACAATAATTGAAGGGGTTCCTCGTAAAACGTTCTAAGCGACAAAAAACTAGCTTCGAGTAATCAAGCGTTGAAAGTTGAATTCTAAAATTTGCGGTTTTTCAAGGTTAGAACTTATAATCATGTATAATTTGTTAATACCCAAAATATAACACCATAATGTAGCCTTATATTAAATTTTTACTTGCCATTAAGCATTTTAAAACATTTTACACGTTTTTTTGGGGGTTATAACATTCTAAATGACTGGTGATTGAAAGGTTCTCTGACGGACTGCTCTTCTGCTTTGGAAGAAAACATCAGGGAGTGTAGGAATACCTACATAAACGAAAATAAAACTGAATATAAAACAATTTTATTGATGTAAAAGTACTAACACGTAATGTTGTAACAGTGCACCTCGGATTATCCGGATTAATGTGGTGGAATACCAATCCGGATAACAAAAAATCCGGATAATCCGAGGTCATTACAACATCGCCTAAATAGCAATCGCGTACCTTAGCCCCTACTAAATTGATGCTAAAAACGGCGGCGTATCAAGACTGTACAGCATATTAGTCTTTCAAGCTTGTTCCGCATACCATTTTTCTAAGTGCGCTCGATTGTTCTCCCAGTAACTTACCATACTTGTCCCAACACCCAGTTCCCAGCTAATTATTTACCTGATTCTCCCGCGATAAGTCTTATGACGGCTTTCAGTTTCTGTTCTTTACTTTTACAACCGCTAATTTTGAAACTCAATATCAATTTACACCAAGAGTTCATAACTACAGTTCGCGCACGCTCATCCAGACCAGCGCGAGAATTTTACGCATCGGGTTGTGGGGGAGGAGGGGAAGTCACTCCCCTACTCAAGCCCCGCCCCTTTACTACTGCTACAAGCTGCAAATAAGTGAACTAATATTCAAAACAAAATTAAAATTCTTGGTTGTCAAAATATATTTAAGGTTATGGTTGTTTACGTAAATTTTATCTTTGTCATTTCACCTGTAAAATTGGAAATATGCATTGTATTCTCCGAATTTGTATGTACTTGTTATTAAATAAAATTTTAAACTTGAAATAGTTGTGTTTCCATAAGTTTTAATTAGAAAATCAATTTCCCAAAAGTAAACAAATATAGGTGAACCCGTGCGAATTCGCACGATTTAATTAAATTATAAATGATCAGCTGCCTTCTATGCGCACATATAACGGGCGCAAAAAGACACGTCTGTCTGCGGTCTGTCTCATTAGGATGCGTATTGCAGCATTGTAAGCGATGTTCGTTGTGCTGTTGTGCACTTCCTTCAAATGGAAAATATGGAAAAAGCAACAGGTCAGCCATTGTGTCGAGGAAAAATTGAAGAATACTTACTCTTCTAAGTGGCTTATCTTTCAGGTAAATAATCAAGTCACGCTCACACTTGGTGGTTCGCTATCATTTGCTAAAAATAATAGCAACGTCATTAGAAGTTATGTCGTTGTATCGGCGCTAATATTATTTTCGATATCAGACAATGCATTCCGAGTTGTGTATGCTGCTCATCAGGAGTATTTTTCAGAACGCAAATATTCACGTTGAAAATTGGCGCTTAGGGATTAACTTGAACCAAGTGCTCAGTCAAGCTGTGCATGAGTTCATTGCTGCAAGAGCCGTTGGCTTTGTTTAGCATTCTTTCTTGATCACCATTTATGACATCCGTCAGAGATACAGAGCATATAACGAATGTTCTCCTCACGGTTGTAAGGTGCTATAATTGAGTGATAAATTGTTGCGTACACTTTATACATGAAAAACCCTCCGCCATTGTTTTCTTCAATTTAATGGCTCTTTTACTTACCGTTGCGAGCAGAGAGTTCTTGGAATCAATGTTTTCTTTGCAGTTTGCTCAGTCTATCGGTACCAGTAATAAGGCTTTGAATGTAATCACTTCACTTGGTCGAGATGTACGCAGATTTAATTTTACTATATGCGCGCCACATTTCTGACATGGTAATGCCATCCCACCAAGTGAATGTTGCTGAATCCTTCGATTTGTTAGTGCAATTTTATCGGTGTAATTTTCCACTAATTGTTCCAGCATCGCTATAAAACGTTTTCGTCCACTCGTTCTTATCACGTATGAAAGAATATAAAGTGTCCGATCACAACAAATTTTCGTCGTCTTGATCCTTTTCATACAAAAAAAAAGATGGCCTGAGTTTTAAACTACTTTTATATCTAAATTTTTTTCTTGGTCTGTGATCTATATAGGCTATTTTAAATCCCATACAGCTGATCAGATGTTTATTTGTTTACATTTTCGCTTCTGTCAAAACAAATTTTATTTACAAATAACTACTTCACACTTTTTTCGAGTTATATTGCCTAAATTAAAAGTCTAAAGACGTTACAGGAATCTGCACTTAGGGACGCCTGTTTTGATGTATAATAAGTGGGGGTAAGTCTTAAAATAAAAAAGCCTTATCGTGAACAAAGTTTTCATGTAGCGTATTAATAACATAGATTTTCTCTTTGATTGACGACAGCTGTCAACTCGGTTCAGGTTTAAGAGTCGCTATCTAACGGATAATAAAAACACTTCAAGAACAAGAAAAAAAAAGATCATCAAATAGGAAACCAAATAGGTACAAAAAACCGTTTTGCTGCAGCCAGTGACATACACTTTTTTGGGAATCGTCTACCTCTCTCTAAACATTCACTGTCCGCCTCTCTCGCACACGTTCTTTAAAATGGTCGGGATGAGCGTGCGCGAACTGCGAAGTCTGTACAGTCCAGCTAAGCACGCAAACTTTGCAGACGAAATCAGGGCTGCCAACTCAAATATCTTCAAAACAAAATATATCACGGTGTAGCTCGTTTCCTAGAGAACCTTTTTCACTGAATATCTCCAATTTTGAAATTTTACCGCTTAGAACATTTTACGGGGGACCTGTTCAATTACAAAACTAAATATGAACAAATGGGATGAAGAATAATGGAAGGTGAGATCTAGACTAAAAGACAGATATCACTCTCCGATCTTTTTCTGCTAAGTCATCATCCAAAGTGAGCAGCACCTGGAAAGTAAAAGAATAAAAAGAGCTTGAATAAATAGTTTTATATAAAACTAAATATGAAGTTTTAGGATGTTGCACATAACAGTAACTATTAAAACACAATATTTTTACAAAAATATTAGAGGAACTGTGTTGCTTTGCACATAGAAAGAAGAAATCAATCATTATAAACATCCTACATGAGATATTTTAGACCAACATATACAGTACTCCTCGGATTATCCGGATTAATGTGGCGGAACACCGATCTGGGTAACAAAATATCCGGGTAATCCAAGGTCATTACAACATCACCCAAACAGTGGTTGCGTACCTTAGCCCCAGCTAAATCGAGGCTGCAAACTACATGTCAAGACAGTACAACGTGTCAGTTTTTCAAGCTTGCTCCGCATACCATTTTTCTAACTGCTCTTGATCCTTCACCCAGTCATACTGTGCTTGTCCCAACAAAACACAGTTCCATAGCTAATTTTTTACTTAATTCTCTCACGTCACGTCATTTGACACTATCAGGGCTTGTAACAGTTCTTGAGGTTGAAAAAAATAAAAAAATAACTAAAATAAGAAAAAAAAACAAAAAAAACCAAAAAATAACCTTTTGTAAACAAAAAATGTTGCTAAAATTAAAAAACCGGCGTTATATTGGGGATAACACATTCTTAACTCTGGTAGAAAATGAAAATCTCGACAGATCAATCACAAATAAGCCTAGATTTGACGGCGAGACTTGGTTTTCACGCAACAAGACTTGGTTTTCACGCAACAAGACTTGGTTTTCACGCAATGTAGGATGACGAGATTCGTCTGCCGCGATGCTGCTACGAGATCGTCTGACAGACGAATAGTGTAAACAGGGCTTGTAGCAGTTCTTCAGGTTGAAAAAAATTAGGGGTGTGCGAGTATTCGACCGGTCGAGCTTTTAGGTCGAGCTTTTCAGTATTCGGCTCGGCTCGACTTTTTTCTAAAAAGCTCGACACTCGAGCCGAGCTTTTGATAAGAGAGTTCTTATCGGAAAGATAATTATTGCGATCTATTTTTGGACACATTAAACCGAGAGAGCGTTTCCCTCCCAAAAAAAAACAAGCAAAAAACATTCCCTAGTGATAAGGAAAGGACATTGACAGGTAACAAGAAATATTATCTCCATTTAGACGGAAATCGGAGCTATATTTAGTTGACCTTGGGGAACGTGAAATACAGCATTTAAGTCTATTGTTTTATCAAGGCTTATCTCTTAAACGGTATATCGTACAAGTTTCATTTTTATCTCATTTGATTTATAAAAATGAGACAAAAAATATGAGCCTTCATTTGTAGCTGTATGACAAGTAGTTTGTATTTTTGCATTTTGTAGTAAGGATTCCTTATCTCCTAATTAACTCACGCACTGATTCAGACAAGAGCAAAAAAACAGGGAAGGGGCTTAAGTAAACAACCTCCACCCCCCCCCCCCCCTCTCCCTGGCCACTGATAAGGAAAGAGAGAGGGTTAGCTGTTTCTTTCTTTCTGTCTATTCCGTCCTTATTTATTTATGATATATCTTCTTCTTAATTGTACATTATTTTCTTCACAAAAGTTTAGAAATGTAACTAATTTTAGGATTACAATAAATTATTATTGTTATTAAATATTATTTCATTCATATATTATATTCTGAAATAATAAGTTTAGCCATGAATATTATGCCACAATTGGGACTGCTATTAAATTTTTTATCATCTTTACTTAGTGAACATAAAAAAATCAATCTTGTGTTTGACTAGGTGTATATGTGTGATTTTTTTTACTTGATATAACTATTTTAAAACCTTTCAACTACTTCTTTCTACTATTGAAATTAAATTTTGTAGTACCTATATGTAACTAGTCTAATTATGTAATTTTAACTATTTATTTTAAAGTAAAGTATTTTGGGATTGGTTATTACTTAAATATAATGTAGATAAATGTAGATTTTAAATTTTGTATTTTTCTTCATAAATTATTTGTTGAGTCAGTTTGATTAATTTTATGTGACAAAAAACTGATGAACCTATGAGATAATTCACTTGTTTTGGGGATAAGCTTTCTATTTTTGAGCTGGCGGTCACTTAAGGTATGCAAACATTAGTCTATTGTATCTTTGAAGATTAAAATCAAGCTTCATAATTTCTTTTAATAATTTGGTGATTGTTAAAAAGCTCGGCTCGAAAAAGCTCGAGCTCGAAAACTTTTAAAAAAGCTCGGCTCGGCTCGGCTCGAGTTCAAAAATCACTATTCGCACACCCCTAAAAAAAATAAAAAAATAACCAAAATTCTCAAAAAATAACAAAAATAACCAAATTCCAAAAAAATAACAAAAAATAACCAAGAGCAAAAAAATAACAAAAAATAAAAAAAATAACCTGTTACAAGCCCTGCACCATTGACAGCATTTAGTTTCTGTTCTAAAGTTAAAACCACTCTTTTCCTTCAACAACCACTAATTTTAAAACTCAAAATCAGTTCACACAAAGCGTTCACAACTTTGTGAAAAGTTGTGATACATCAAGTGACAGCAATAAACTAACTCGCAATATTACTGTGGGCTAAGCCCCAAGTAGCAAACCTGAAACTATGCTCATAAAAATGCTGTTATGTACTATTTAGGCGATGCGAATTCTTCAATTATTGCGATTCCAAATGCTTACTGTAATGTTTTGCATTATACTTTCAGAAGGTACATTTCATTTGTGAACTTGCTACAATCACGTTTTCGCTGCGATTTAAACTTGTTGATTTCTTGGGTGGACCAGTCCGGATAATGTGGGGACCGGCTAATCCAAGGTGTACTGTATATTATTTTAATAATAAATACACCCATCGCAGCAAGCCTGCGTACTCAGCGAATTTCTAAAGAATTATTTTTTATATGGGAGCTTATTTAATTTATGTAGGAGAAAATTTTTCAAACACCTTGTGTAATTATTGCAAAAAGTATATTATATAATAATTGAAGAGCTTACGATATAAAGGAAATAATCATAGGAATCACTTCGGTATCCAGTCCAGTAATACCTTTGGAATCCTTGGATTTGTTAGTGCGATTTTGTCAGTGTAATTTTCCACTAATTGTTCCAGCTCCGCATATGAAGCTTCTGTTTGCACACCTTCTTGTACGTTGTCCCACAGAGTGCGAACATCTTGCCGTACACTGCCTAGTCTGACCGCAAAAAAACTTCTTCGTCGACTCGTTCTTATCATGTTTGAAAGAATATAAAGTGTCCGATCACAACAAATTTTTGCCGTTATGTTCCTTTTTAAATAATAATAAAAAAAAACAGCTCAGTGATTTGTTTTATGTTCTGTTCCTGACAGCTGGTTTGACATTCTCCTACATTTCTTGCTTTTTCACATATGTTTAATTATAAACATTTCATCAATTTATATTCTGCCATAAGAATAATATGGGATCTTTGAGAGGGTCTGTGGCGGATTCCGAGGGTCAGATCAGGATGAAAACTACTTATTTTTCCTATTTAATGCCTAAAGAAACAGTTTACCAAATTTCAGCCTTCAAGGTTATTGGGAAGTTGGAGAATTAGTGATGAGTGAGTCAGTGAGGGCTTTGCCTTTTATAGGTATAGATATGTAGGGGTAAGTCTTAAAGTAAAAAAGTCTTGTCGTGAACAATGTTTTCATCTAGCATATTAATAATATAGATCATAAGGCTTTTAGTGTGAACCAGTTGTTCATCTTGCCTTTGCTTGAAACTAGAGGTCTGCAGGTAGTGATTTTTCAAGCCGGGTCGGGTTTGGGTCGGGTAGTGGATTACCATAAATTTTCGGGTCGGGTCGGGTACGGATATTATAAGTGGAAAAAAAATTCGGGTCGGGTCGGGTTCGGGTATGTAAATTGAAAAAAAATTTGGGTCGGGTTCGGGTATTTTAAATAAAATTGGGGTCGATTTCGGGTATTTTAAATAAAATTTGGGTCAGTTTTGGGTACCATTTGTCAGCAAAATACTGACCTCATTAAATTTTGATGGGCCTACCAAGCAGTATTAATACAAAGTAACAATCTAATATAACATTCACCAACTTATTACTTAGATCTATGCAGTCAATAGATTTCATATTCTTGACTTAACTTATTATTTCAGAATATATAAATGAAATAGTATTTATATTTTATAACAATACTCAACAATAATTTATTTTCACCATAAAATTAGTTCTATTCTAAAACTTCTGTGAAGGAAATAATAGTTGTTCTAAGAAGTATGGAAGAGACAGAAACCAGAAATTGCCAAAATACAAGGAGGAAGGAAAGAAAGGGGAGAGAGAGAGTGAGAAAGAGCTAAAAAAACAGCTGTCTCACTCTCCTTATCAGTGGGATGGGGGGGGGGGGAAGAGGGGAAATTTGTTTACTCATCAATTAAGTCTGTCCGCCAGTCCGCTGTTATCTGCGTGCGTGTGTGGGTCCGTCTGTCCGAGTTCTGAGATAATTAGGAGATAAAGATTCCTGACTACGAAATGCGAAAATCCAAACGACTTGTCCTACAACAACATGTTAGCGCTAATATTTTTTGTCTAATTTTTATAAATCGATTGAGACAAAAATGAAACTTTTATCTCTTGCCGTTCAAGAGAAAATCTATGATCAAACAATAGACTGATGTATATTTTGTCGTTCTCCAAGGTCAACTAAATACAGCAGAAACTTTCTGTTGGAGATAATATTTAATTAGAGATAATATTTTTTCACCTGTCAACACCCTTTCCTTATCACTTCAGGGATTATTGTTTATGTACATTTTTCGTGGGAAGGACACGCTCCTCCGGTTTAACGTGTCCAAAAATAGATCGCAAAAATTATCTTCTCGATAACACTTCTCGTATCATAAGCTAGGCTAGAAATTCAACCTTATTCAAAGCTGTTTAGTGTTGGTACGAATATTTAATTGAGTCAAACACTTCCCTGGTCCTTTAAGTTGCTATACGAGGATACGATACTAAGCAGCAGGCGTACGATAATTTTGAGCCAGCGAGGGGACGGCTGGTTGTCTGACTGAGTCATATAGTGAAGATTGCTTCGAAGTTTGACATCGCAATCGCGATTGTCTTTGTTCATCTCGTTGTAATATTGCATGGACGCGTAAGTCAGAAGCTTGGCGCGAATTATTTGTTGTTGAACATTTTTTAAGTTTCGGGTTTCTTTCGGGTAGTGTGTCGGGTATCTTCAACCCGATTTCTTTCGGGTAGTAGATACCCGCCCGACCCAACGTGTAATTAAAACCCGCCCGAATTAAGCCCGAGACGTGTCGAACCCGCTTAACCACTTGGGTTCACTTAATTAACCGAAGCTACCTGAATTTTCAGGTACCTGCAGACCTCTACTTGAAACTCATTTAAATAGATAAGAACTCAGCATAAATGAAAGCCAATATTTCAAAAGGTCTACGAGCACAACTTTTAGCATAACATGATTACAACGGGGGATATAGATCTCAAATAAATTTAAGTCAAATTTGAGATAAAATGTAACTTATTTTGATTGAAGCTACTACACTAAAATCTAAAAATATTTACCATAAATGAGAAGAACAATGCACCAGCTGAAAGGAAGTGCCAAATGTCGTGTTTGTCATAGAAATTTAATATTTCACAATGCTGGTTGTATGCTCTTGATTCTGCAGGAGTGAGCTGAAATGCAGAAAAACAATTTTAAATTTAAGAAAAGTTATAACATTTTGGTGATGGTTGGGCTCTAGGCCTGAGTGGTAAAATATTAGGGTAGGATAGGAGAATCAGCAGGCTCAACTGGTGGTTTAAACTTCTGAAGAATGCACAAAAGTAAAGTAACACAACATTTTCAAAGCCACTGGCTCCTTCTTCAGATAGGAGGTAGTTTATCCCCCTAGGTCCTAAACTACTTGCTATCTGAAGAAGGAGCCAGTGGGTTTGAAAATTCATATTTTGTTTTCATGCTATGTTTCTATTGTGTACTCTTCAACGGTTTAAACCACCAGGTAAGCCTGATGATTCTCCTATCCTAACCTTATAATTTTAGAAAAGGTTTTTAATGATGATTTTTGTTTTTAAATTTTTTTATCTGCTTGTCTATTTTATGTTTATTAGGGGCCCCATGCGCAAATTGTGCATTTTTATATTATTTCTGTTTTGTGGGAAACTCGCCTACAGTTAAAATAAATTGTATGGCTTAAAACTCACCTTTATTAATCAAATTATCCTTTTCAATTGAAATTTAGAGACCTCACCTAAGTAAACAAAGGCCTGACTGAACAAAACACATACAATTTTTATTTATCGCCGTTGCACTGTTTTTTGTTTTGGTTGTCTTCTCGCACAACAGTAGGATAACGGAAGTTTTTCTAGGAAGCCCATGTGCAAATTGCTCATTTTAATATTTTCTCTGGTGTTCAATTAGTCTTTTTCTCTCAGGAGTTCTATGTTCTTGCCGAAGGTTACGCATATTTTCCTTAATCACAACGAGTCGTTTTTCTCCATGCCCTCTTCTACTTTATGTTTCAGGGTTCAGTTTGCAATCTATATAAATAAAATTAAGAGTTTTGTCTGTACATTGCTTATAATTATGACATTTTTGGTTATTTTTGCGTTTTGAAGGTCAGTGAATCCGAATCAAGCCTTATCTCAATTTATGTCATAATGTTGGTAACGCTCAACATCACACTTTAGACCGCTTTTCACGCAAAAACTAGAGTACTGTTATGGCTGAAACTTTTTTCCTGTGTAGTATGCACATATGAGAAGGTTTTAAACGACTTAAAACTAGCGTACATATTTTTGAAATTAAATGGCAAGCTTCTAAAAACTGTGTTTTATTTGATTTCAACCAAGTTTCCCCATAATAATTAAAGGGGATATCGTTTTGTTTACATTTTCAGTGTTCCAAGCAGATGGTAGTTACCTTCACTGATGGATTCGTCGTTACAGATGTTTAATGATTTCATTCAGTTTTATGTTTTGGTTTATAATATTTATTTTTTTATGTACTATATAGGGGTGTGCGAATAGTGATTTTTGAACTCAAGCCGAGCTTTTTCAAAAGTTTTTGAGCTCGAGCTTTTTCCAGCCGAGCTTTTTAACAATCACCAAATTATTATACGAAATTATGAAGCTTGATTTTAATATTAAAAGATACAATAGACTAATGTTTGCATGCATACCTTAAGTGACCGCCAGCTCAAAAATAGAAAGCTTATCTCCAAAACAAGTAAATTATCTGATAGGTTCATCAGTATTTTGTATTATGTTACATAAAATTAATCAAACTGGCTCAAAAAATAATTTATGAAGAAAAATACCAAATTTAAAATCTACATTTATCTACATTATATTTAAGTAATAACCAATCCCACAATACTTTACTTTAAAATAAATAGTTAAAATTACATAATTAGACTAGTTACATATAGGTACTACAAAATTTAATTTCAAGAGTAGAAAGGAGTAGTTGAAAGGTTTTAAAACAGTTATATCTAGTAAAAAATCACACATTTACATTTAGTCAAACACAAGATTGATTTTTTTATGTTCACTAAGTAAAGATGATAAAAGATTAAATAGCAGTCCCAATTGTGGCATAATATTCATGGCTAAACTTATTATTTCAGAATATAATATACGAATGAAATAATATTTAATAACAACAATAATTTATTGTAATCCTAAAATTAGTTGCATTTCTAAACTTTTGTGAAGAAAATAATGTACAACTAGTGGATCCGAGCGCACGGAATCGTGTGCTACTCTAGCAGAGCGATAATTCAAATGGCGACAAATTTAAAACACAATCATGCTAACACGATCCGTCTTGAGGGTTATGTTTACACAAATTAAAAAATAACAGCAATTAAATTATCCAGCTGATCAAAATGTAAACAATTATGTTCTTCATAAGGATAACATGGGAACTTTAAAAGCCAATGGGGCAGAGCCCAAGGGACTTTTTCGAAAATGTAAGGCCAGTTTGCAAATCTACGCGACACGCTCTTTCCAATGAGCCGTCAATGATCAAAATCGGTTAAGAAATGACGGAGGAGTTCATAAGACAAATTTCGTGTTGGCGTATTAATTATATAGATTAAGAAGAAGAAAGATCATAGATAAATAAGGATGGAATAGAGAGAAAGAATGAAACAGCTACCTCTCTCACTCTCCTTATCAGTGGCCAGGAAGGGGGGGGGGGGGGTGGAGGTTGTTTACTCCAAGCCCCTTCCCTGTTTTTTGCTATTGTCTGACTCAGAGCGTGTTTGCGTATGCCAGAGAGCGCGGGTTAATTAGGAGATAAGGTATCCTTACTACAAAATGCAAAAATACAAACTACTTGTCATACAACTAAAATTTATGGCTCATATGTTTTGTCTTATTTTTATGAATCAAATGAGACCAAAATGAAACTTGTACAATTAAGAGATAAGCCTTGTTAAAACAATAGACTTAAATGCTGTATTTCGCGTTCCCCAATGTCAACTAAATATAGCTCCGATTTCCGTCTAAATGGAGATAATATTTCTTTTTACCTGTCAATGTCCTTTCCTTATCACTAGGGAATGTTTTTTGCTTGTTTTTCTTGGGAGGGAAACGCCCTTCCGGTTTAACGTGTCCAAAAATAGATCGCAATAATTATCTTTCCAATAAGAACTCTCTTATCAAAAGCTCGGCACGAGTGTCGAGCTTTTTCGAAAAAAGTCGAGCCGAGCCGAATACTGAATAGCTCGACCTAAAAGCTCGACCGGTCGAATACTCGCACACCCCTAATACTATATAAAAGTAGCATTTAATCCATTGTTAGTTTTCGTACATAATCCATTTGCTCATGGAATCTACTCATCAAGTATAAAAGGTTAAATATTTAGGCAATTTATTAAATCATAACTATTTTTGAAATCAAACTGCAAAATCCTAAAACACGAATTTTATTTTATCTCGACCAAGTTTGGCTTGTGGCAGAATACAAATAATAAAATTGATGAACCATTTATATCTAAACAGTTGTAAAATGCAAAAAAAATAGTAGTATGTCAAATCAGCTGTCAGGAATAGAACAATAAAATAAATCACTGACTAGAGATAATTTAAAGACCTTTCTTCCCTGTAACAGCTGTTATTGAAAGAGCTAATTTAAACCACTAGATAACACGTAGCTCGAAATCGAGCAAAAATCATATGGTAATATAATGAAGAATTATCAGCCTACTTTTAAATTTTAATCAAAGGGCTAACTTCATTAACAAAATTATGGCTTAATTACTGAAACTTTTAAAGTTAATTTGATCTACCGCAGAGGTTTCTGGTAAACGTAAACGATTTTTTAGGGAACACCTTCATTTTCCCGTGTCATCTTTTTTCTGAAATGTATATTTTAACACCGGCAAAGGATCACGCTCTGCTTACAGCAACATGTAGCTGACCGAGAGCAAACACTGGCTCCATTAGCAATGACTTCCTTTGTTTAGGGATTGCCGCTGCATCTTATTGATAATTATCGCCAAAACAGATATTGTAGGGAACGGCTGTCTTTATAGGCAACATTTCCTTTGTGGCAAAAACGCGTAAATGACACACTACTCTACCAGTCTTTTCATTCTTGAAATGCAACCCACCGCAATGAAAACATTTTTAGTAGTTCATTGGTCTGGGGTTGGAAGGAGCATCAAATGTTACATCGGGAGGGCGATGCCAGCGGTTCTTTCCTACTCCTCCGACCGGTCAACGTTCGTCTTCTAAGTATCGGTGGCATTATAAATGCACCAAATCCAAAAATAGATTTGCTCAGGTTGATATTACTTTAAAAACAATAAACTACATTGTAAAACTGATAATTGCAATGTTTAACAGCTTTAATAATAAATCTTTAAAAAAATAAAACTGTTGAAAACAATGTGGCCAAACCAGCTGTAAAAATAAAACTGCTCTTTTCGAAAAATTAATTATAATCAATTGCTGCAATCTGTGGTTTACCTGTAGAACTATTTCAGAGCTTGGCCATATGATCAGTTCGTAAACAAAGTAAACTGAGCTTGATCAAATTTCGATGAATAGCGCCACTGTTCCGAAACTTCAGCCCTTTACTGTACTTAAGTGACGCCCTTTTTTAAAATTCTGAGACTTGTTGACAAATCTACATGAAATTCCCTTTAATTTGATACCTCAAACATTAAAATCGGTCCAGCCGTTATTGCGGTTGGACTGTGAAAAGAAAACCGCTTGCGTATTAATATATAGATTTATTTCATGTACATCATTAGAAAAAAGACTTTGCTTTTCTTTTTTAACGAATTTCATTGACGGAATTAGTGAATTTCCTTGAAGGAATAAACTATTACCATAGGTCTCATGGCAACACCTAAGCCCGAGGCCATGATAACTTTTCACTTTGGGGCTCCCAGAAACAAAAAAACACCATTTAAACGATATGTAAAGCAGAAAACACAGTGCATTGTCCCTATTTTATCCACATGGAAAATAAGAAAAATAGAATTTGTCTTACAACCTTGGACCTTTGCATGGACGTTCTTTATGGCGTAAGCATCCGCTAAGAACGTTTTTTTTTTAATTCGAACTTTTAAGGAGTCTTGGCGAGGGCGAAGTGTATAAGTTTTCCTAAGTAAATGGAATGGATGATCTTTTGTTTAGTTTTCAATGTTCATTCAACAAGCAGATGGTTCAAGCTTCACATATGGATACAGCTAATTTACAATTTTGTTACTTTCATAATGGTTTTAAGGTTGTTTTGTTGATTGATTATTTAGATTATATTATGTACTATATAAAAGTTAGATTTAGTTTAGTTAGTTAACTTAAAGTTATCATTCATTTTTTTACCTTATCTGTGTAATCATAAACTCAGTTTGTGGCCCTATCTTCATTTAGGCAGCACGGAGTTACAATTTTTACCGTGAGCGAAGCCACGGGCAACTGCTAGTGTATTTATAATCTAACGATCATGGATTTTCACCATAAAAAATTATTTACCTACCTCAATTTGGCTAAAATTGTCAATGAAAGTGGCCCAAATTCATTTTTCTAACTTGCATTTAATTTGCTTTTACATTAGCATTTAATCTTGTTTTTTTGTTTACAATGTGACTGGTTAGAAATTCGTCTCAAGGTAATCAGCTGTTAAATTACAATCACATTTTAAAACAGTTATAACGCAAGTTGGTCAGCACTGGAGCGTTGAAAGCGCCCTCTATAAATAAATTAAAGCCTTGGGAGTCGAAGCCGAAAAAGAAATGCCTATTTTAACTATCTGTCGCAGGTGCGCTACACTATAAGCTTTAAAATGACACCTCAATCGTAAAAATTGGTTCAGTAGGACGCCTGAAAAAGGGATCTAACAGAAAAAAACCTTATTGTATTAAGTATATAGATTGCTTTGTTTAGTAGATGTATTATTAAGTGCATCAGTTTGTAAATAATATTTTGGAATGGGTAATTTCAAAGCTCAAAAACCAACTACTTTGGAGTTTGATAATTTGAATTTGATAAGACTGATCCAGTCACCTGGTCAAGGACTGGTAATGTGTACAGTATCAAGGAAATTAACAAATGTGATTTGTTATTCTCCAGAATATTGCAATACTGCTGATTTGGTACATGAGCCAAGCTTTTAATTCTAAAAAAAATCCTTTTGATTATTTAGTGAGACTACACAACCCGAAAAATCATGTGTTACAAGTATACAAAATTTAGTAGTTATATCTGACATTTAGATCAATGATAGAGCCATGTGTATGGTTTTATGTCCCATCCCATTTCCTATAATCTCAAGCATCACCTACATTTATTTATACTAGGGGTGTGCGAATAGTGAATTTTGAACTCAAGCAGAGCTGAGCCGAGCTTTTTCAAAGGTTTTCGAGCTCGAGCTTTTTCGAGCCGAGTTTTTTAACAAGCACCAAATTATGAAGCTTGATTTTAATTTTAACAGATAGAATAGGCTAATGATTGCATACCTTCAATGAACGCCAGCTCAAAACTAGAAAGCTTATCTCCAAAACAAGTTAATGATCTGATGGGTTCATCAATATTTTGTATTATGTTCCATAAAATTCATCAAACTGGCTCAAAAATAATTTATGTAGAAAAATAACAAATTTAAAATCTACATTTATAATTTGACTCCCCAATTCCACAGTACTTTCACTTTAAAATAAATAGTTAAACTTACATAATCATTCTAGTTACATAGAGGTAGTTACAACAAAATTAATTTCAAGAGTTGAAAGGAGTTGATGGAAAGGTTTTAAAATGGTTTTATCTTAAAAATAACATATCTACACTTAGTCAAACAAAAGATTGATTTTCTTAATGTTCACAAAGTAAAGATGATTACAAATAGCAGTCCCAATCGTGGCATAATATTGATGGCAAACTTATTATTTCAGAATATGAATAAAATGATATTCAATGACAAAAATAATTTATTATTGCCATCCTAAAAATAATTGCATTTCTAAGCTTTAGTGAAGAAAATAATGTACGGTTTAAGAAAATTTAGAAAGAAGAAAGATCAGAAATTAGGACGGAATAGAGAGAAAGAAAGAAAGCTACCTCTCTCTCTCTCCTTATCATTGGCCAGGAAGTGGGGGGGATGGAAGTTGTTTACTCCAAACTCCTGTCCCGGTTTTTTCTCATTGTTGACTCAGTGCGAGCACGCGTGAGTTAATTAGGTGATAAGGAATCCTTACTACAAAATGCAAAAATACAAACTACTTGTCATACAACTATAAATGACAGCTCATATTTTTTGTCTCATCTTTATAAATCAAATGAGACCAAAATGATAATTGTACGATATACCGTTCAAGAGATAAGCCATGATAAAACAATAGACTTTGTTGCTGTATTTTGTGGTTTTCCAAGGTCAACTAAATATAGCTCCGATTTCCGTCTAAATGGAGATAATATTTCTTGTTACCTGTCAATGTCCTTTTCTTATCACAAGCAAATATTTTTTGTTCATGTTTTTCTTGGGAGGGAAACGCTCTTCCTGTTTACCGTGTCCAAAAATAGATTGCGATAATTATCTTTCCGATAAGAACTATCTTATCAAAAGCTCGGCTCGAGTGTCGAGCTTTTTTGAAAAAATCGAGCCGAGCCGAATACTGAAAAGCTCGACCTAAAAAGCTCGACCGGTCGAATACTCGCACACCCCTAATTTATACATATTCGTTTTATTAATTAGGAAGATTATTTAATTTTCAAAATAATTCTCATGTCTTCTGGAAATAAACTATTTTTATGATGAAGAGACTCACCTTCCAAGATATTGATTTGTGATAAAAGAAGTAGCATGCTGTACCCCAAAATGCAGAAGCTAGCAGAATGTAAATCAAGGGCGGCTTGAGAATTGTCTCTTTTACAACCAACTAGAAAAAAAAATTAGTAGTAAATTAGTACATTTGTTAACCTAAAAGTTGAACAATTACATAAATCACACTATTAGGAATTAATTGAGTGTTTAGCTATTGATAGAAGCAGTTTATTTTATTTTCCTCATAGAATTAAAGCAATCATTGTTATATACACACAACCTCATTAAATATACATTTCTTGAAAATTAATAAAATTGCCATTTTTATTATTTTCATTTCATATTTGTATATTTTTTTAAATGCTCAAACAACTATTTAATGAGTGAAGCCATCAATCTGCTCTTATTGGTAAATTTTTTCATCCAAGCTAATATGCTAAGATACCAAGTTCTTCACAAGGGAAAGAAACTACTACAAGACCAAAAATTGCAATGGAAAATGCCAAATAAAAAAGATATATATGAATGTATCTTATATCCTCTTCACAATATTTTTTTCCAGGATAAAGCTATGAATGTTTAAAAAACAATACTGTTGTTGTTTTTGGAGTATGTTATTTTTACTTTAAAATGAGTATGCATATCTCATAAATCATTATTGGATGTTGAAAATAAAAGTTTTGCTTTCCTTTCATGTAATAAAATGACTATACCTTCATAACAATATAGAAGATGAAGTACATCATTAAGTTGGCCAAGAAAATTGACAGCATGTATGTTGCAAAATCCCCGAGATGTAAATAATATCCCATCGCCACCAGACCCCAGTTTCCAATGTTGGCTGGAATAACAAAATAATAAAAAAATGGACTTGTAAATAAAAATTAAGAGTATCTATATTCAAGCTAGGTTGGTGAAACTGTTAAACTGTTTTACATAGGTGAAGCTTGCTGAGCATAATCAATATATTTATAAACTTTTTGTAGTCAACAATCTTAAAAGTGGCATAGTAGGTTTCTACGGTTTCACCAACTCTTATGAAAAACTTCATTGGATAATACCAGTTAAAATTTGGTCAAAAACCCTCAAATCAGAATAAAACAATACATTACAGTCTACTCACACAAACACCGTCTGTTATGAGTATGTAAATGTTTGTAAATGTGTGAGTATATTATTGTGCCACCAAAACTCACTATGATACTTCAGGTATGTAAATAGAATTAAAGTGACATCTGACCTAGTTGATCCCTTAAACTAAGGTTCAAGGAACATATTTTTAGGAATTCACAGCGTAAACAAAACACAAATGTTGAACACAGTTTGAGAAGCTCACTATTGCACACCAATTGAAAATAGCCTGGAAATTATGATAGTTTTAAGCTTGATAAGAAAGAAGAATTTGCCATTCGTATTGCACAAAAGGTCCTCAACTATTAAACTCCTTTCTGATAAAATATAACTTTTGTTAAAAACAAAGACAAATTAAATTTTAAGAAGTATAGAGATAAAAGAAAAGAATGACGAACGAAGTTGTAATACTGAAGGCAGAAAACAGATGGGAGAAAGTAAGAAGAAGGTAACACCTCCAGTGAGTATTGTTTTATCGGCCAGCTTAGCTCCAGTATTTACAAGTTTCAACAATTTTTTCAGTACTAGATTGACGATAAAGTTTCCTTGCAATGGCATTCACAATTATTGCATCAATAACACATGTATTTGCTAAAAGACTCTGTTTACTTCATACAGCTGTTTACTTGAAATCTCTATTTCCATGATATACATCATTCAGGGAGAGTGTAAAGTAAAGCCCCTACCCTTAAATAACATTTGTATAGGAAAGAACCAATCAGAGAAGAGGCAGTCCATGTTCCCAGGGATGGTTCACAGCCATTCCGCTTTGCGATTGGAAATGAAAAAATACCAACCATAAAACATGAACAATAATTTAAAGATTTAAAGCATATATATCAATGCATTATTTGTCTTATTAACTATTTATTTACTTTTTGTTAAGCTCGTGTGCATTTTAAGTTCACTGAAAAGAAACATATAACCTTAATTGGTAGGGATGTGTCGGTACCACTTTTTTCAGAGTCGGTACCCGTACCGGTTCTTGACAAGATCGGTTCTCGGTTCTCGGTACCGGTACCATCGGTACCAAGTGTTTGTCAAAACGTGCTATATAATCTGTTGTACCCTCAAACCTACAGTCAATCTGTTGTATGGTACTGTTTTGAAAATGTTTAAATTTTCAAGTGCAAGTTTCACCAAGACATAAAATACTATCTCACTTATTAATTTAATTAATTGTTTATCCTTCTGTTAACAGATAACACAAAAAATATATACTATGTGAACAAAAAATAATCCAAGGTAAAATATAACAGTTTACGAATTTGTTTCCATTCATAATTTTATAATCCCCATTGAAAATAACCCCATTCCAATTAATTTTAAAAATTAGAGTAAAAGATCAATCAAGAGGAAATTAATTCTAAGGTGAAAAATAACAGTTTCCAAATTAGTTTCCATTCATAATCTTACAATTCCCAAAGAAAATAACCCCATTCCCATTAATTTTAAGTTTTAAAGTAAAAAAATCAATCAAGAGTCAAAAAATTTAAGATTAATTTCAAATCAAAAGTAATTTTAGAAAAATTATTGACCTTCAATAATAGTACGCTGTGGCATTTGCCATCGATGCAACGCCCGCGGCGATGCGCGGTGCGATCAATCGTCTTTTGTAATCGGTAGTTACTCCCGCCGATTACTATGGGTACCGAAGAACCGGTACCGACATTTTAACGTCGGTTCTCGGTACCGGTTCTTTTGCCAAGAACCGGTGGTACCGAGAACCGACTTAAGGTGCTGACACATCCCTAATAATTGGCTTTGTCAACAGTCTACCAGTTCCATCTCCAGTTTGTATTTAAGCTCTTCGGAGTTCTGCACAAATAACAACAGGTACTCATGTGGCACAGCCTGTCAACATTACAGCTGGTCACAGAAGGTGGGGCTTCACTTTACACTCTCACTGAATGAAGTATGGGGCTATTCCCTTTAACCAGACCTTAATAAAACAGTTTTATTTCCTGCTAAACTTCATGCTAACTTCCACCAACACCCAACACCTAATTAACTGAAATCAGTTTAGAACTGGAAGAGGAGTCAGAGCTTCCCCGGGCCCCCACACACCAGGAAACCTAACGGCCTTCATCAGATCTAAGAAAATGTTGGTCATAATATCAAATATTATATTAACAAATTATATTAAATATTATATTAACAAAAATCATCCAATTCTTTCTATAGATAGACTCTATAAGGGGTTGGCACCACTGGTGCGGTCTAGTAAAGTTGTTCTGTGTATCGGGTCTGAGTTTTAATCGATATTTTTAATAACAACTTTTCAAGAAATCTTTAAGCTAAAGTTGTTCTGTGTATCGGGTCTGAGTTTTAATCGATATTTTTAATAACAACTTTTCAAGAAATCTTTAAGCTAATCTCGAACCGTTAGATGATCATTTCGCCGCTGATATTAGAAAGGATTTATCAGTTTTAATCCCCAGTGTGACGAAATCCGAGATAACGATCCTCTCGTCGCAACGTGGTCAGTCTAGGTGTGCCGGCCGTATCGTGCGCGTCTCCGTGTAACGAGGCGTTTTTCGTAGTAAATCAGTTTATAAAAGTGCTGGTGTGTGTTACATTTATGACTGGAAATAAGATTAACGATTATTTCACACCCTCGCGATCAAGTACGAAACGATTTCGTTCGCACTCATCCCCGGGAAATAGTGAAGAGGAGCATAAAATGGGCAACGAAAAAGTGTGTGACCTAACCCACGAACAGCTATTATCAAGCCTCACGGCGACGCTCGGAAGTATGCTGGACAGTAAGTTATCCAACCTAGCTACTAAGGAAGATTTCCGTAATTTGACCGAAAAAGTTACTAGGTTAGAGGAAGAAAATGAGGCGTTAAGGAAAGAAATCCAGTCTCTGAGAGCCAGTGAAAATCACATTGCCGACAAACTTATTGACCTTGAGAGCAGAGCTAGGCGAAATAACTTAATATTTAAGGGGCTACTGGGTGCTGAAAAAGCAAAAGACTGTAAGCAGCTAATAAGTAAATTCTGCGCGGTTATGTTTGGCTGTGACAACAAAATTTGGATCAACAGGGCTCACCACCTAGGAAATGATAAGAAAACAATGATTGCACATTTCCGTGACGACTGTGACATTGATTACATCATGTCCCGTACCAGTTGTTTGAAAAACACGGGTTTCGTTGTACACAGAGACTTTCCGCATGAAATCCGGGTAAAAAGAGCTTGTCTTATGTCGTTAAGAAGAGAAATCGAGAACGACAAAAGAAGGTTGGGGGAAGGCGAAAAATGCCGTTGGTCCATGACCACCTGGTAGTAGAAGGCTGCAGATTTACATGGCAGGACGGTAAACTGATGGCAGGGCGTTTCGATGGTGCCGACAAACTGCGGTCATTGATTGGGCGCGACTTCTCCGAGTTCCTACAACACCTCAGAGAAGGAGGCCGCAGACAGCCTCAGCCTCAGCAGCCACATGACACAGCGAACGTGAGGATGACAGTGGCAGCAGCGAACAACGGTCCCAGAGGCGGTGCCAGCAAGCAACACACCGGAGACAGCAGAGAGCACACCGGGGGCGACGTGCAGCACACCGGGGGCGGGGGCGGCGGCGGCGGCGGCGGCGAGCAGCTCAACGGCGGGGAGCCAGCTTCCAGTGGCGAGTGAGGGGGGATAGCTGATCCTTCTAAAAACGGTCAGGACAAGCAGGCAGTTGTAAGACCAACCAAATCAGTTTTCAGACAGCTAAAAGTGTGTTTCTGTAATGTATGTGGATTAAAAAGCAAGAATAATGATAGTTTATTTTTAGATTTTTTATGTAAATACGATTTATTTATTTTAGCCGAAACATTTGTCTCGGAAAAAGACGAAAATATGGTGTGTAAATATTTAATTAATAATTTCAAGTTACATTTTTGCTTTGCCACAAGATCTGCTAACGTAGGGCGAAATGTAGGTGGATTAGTCTACGGTATCAATATTCAGTCCCCCTGGTTTTCCAAATTATCTTTGATTGAAAAAGATGGTTTTAATATAATTTCAATGTCTTTCGATGGATTAAATGAGAATATTTACCCTTTACCTGTATATTTGAATTTCAATAACTGGGAGCATGATTTTGAGCTTATGTCTGACTTTTTATACAATGTTAACTTAGAAAAATTAATTTTAGTTGGGAATTTAAATGGTCATATTGGGGAGGGGCAACAATTTATTGGAAATGTATTTAGTAATTTGAATGGTAATGTTTTGGAAACTAGGCATTCCAAAGATTTAGTAACAAATGCAAGGGGGCGTAAAATATTAGATTTGCTAGATGATCTAGGGCACATTGTTTTGAACGGTAGGTGTGAGGGCGATTTGGCAGGCGAATACACTTTTGTTGGAAATAGGGGTTGTTCAGTGACAGATTTAATAGCATGTAATATTAACTGTTTAGAATTTGTAAATAGATTTAGTGTTGTATGTCAGCCTGGCTCGGATCACCTGCCGATAGAGTTGTTTGTAAACACGGAAAATATGAATGGGGAGGGGAAATGCGGGGGAGGGGGTGACGCGGCTGATAAAAAAGTTCTTTTGTTGCCCAAATTGCAATTGTCCGATAAGAAGTTGACGCTTATAGGTCGCGGCTCAGTGTGGCGCTAACGGGATGGGAATTTCCGGCGGACAACCAGCGCGCCGTAGATAAAATTGTAGATGCGATAACTAAAGCTGCAGGTGGAAATAGAGCGCCAAGTAAAAACTACATTAGTAATAAAAGCCCATGGTTTGACCCCGAGTGTTTAACAGCTAGGAAAAGAATGTTTAAACTCTTAAATTTATTTTGAAAAACAAACTCAAATTTTGCTAAACTAAAATATGATGAAGCTCAAAAGACATATAAAGATCTGTGTAAAGTCAAAAAGAAATTATATCTCGACCGATTGTTAAGCAATATAAATCATGCGCGTGATTCTAAGCAATTTTGGAAATCCATTAACTCTTTCAAAAATAAAGCAGGTAAGAAGGTGGGAAACATTTCTCCTGATGAATGGGTCTCACATTTTTCGCAGTTGTTAAATCCCCCCATACTAAAGCTAAACATCAGTTATGCTGAACCAAATGTAAAGAATGATTTTCTTGATAAGCAGTTTTCTGTGAAAGAACTTAAAATTATCCCATCAAACTTAAAAAATAACAAGGCGCCAGGTCTTGATAGAATCTCATACGAGTTTTATAAAAACGCTCCAGACAACGCAATGACGACCATAGTAAAACTATTTAATAATATTTTCATAAATGGATGTGTCCCTCAAAGTTTCAAGAATGCCATTGTATTTCCCCTCCACAAGAAAGGTGATATCAATTTAGTAAGCAATTACAGAGGGTTATCGTTTATAGATAGTATAAGCAAGATTTTCACTAACTTAATTAATGCTAGATTGTCAAATTGGGTGGAGGAGAACAACATTTTATGCGAATTTCAAGCAGGGTTTAGAAAGAACTATTCTACAGTAGACAATGTTTTTAGCCTAACTAGCATGATTAACTTAAGACTGTCAATGGAAAAAGGTAAACTGTATTGTTTCTTTGTAGATTTCAGCGCCGCTTTCGATACCATCGATCGAAAGGCCCTGATATACCAAATTATCATGTTTGGGAGTTTCCACGCGCGTTTTAAATGTTCTGAAAAGTTTGTACAGTGGGACGACCGCGGCGGTGTTGTGTGGGGATGGAGTGACGGAGCCATTCAACACGTTGAGCGGCTTGCGCCAGGGCTGCCCCAACTCTCCGTTGATGTTCTCACTGTTCATAAATGATTTGCCGGATGCGATTGGGGGTGGGTGTAAGTTTGGCGGATATCGGGTAAATGTGTTGATGTATGCGGATGACTTGGTTATCATTGCACCGACTGCCACTGTCCTCCAGCAGATGATAATCAAATTGGGAACCTATTGTGACCTTTGGAACCTGCGGGTTAATCTCGAAAAATCTAAAATTGTAGTTTTCAGGAAGGGGGGAAGGCTAAGGGAAAAAGAAAATTGGTGGTTTAAAAGCGATTACAACAACAAGTTTCATAGAACTATTGGTATGGCACCTAACAAAGTGAATAAGATAAAGGCAAAAAGATTGAAATAGTTAATCAGTATAGGTATTTAGGTATAATTTTTACTTCAACTCTAAACTGGGAAACACATTTTGCCGAAAAAGCTAGTACCGCAAAGTTAGCAATTAGTTCAATCTGGGGCTCTGTATTAAATAATAAAAAAATCTCGTTAGACGCGAAGTATACAGTTTTTTGTCAGTTATTAGAGCGGTTATTAGTTATGGGGCACAAGTTTGGGGGTGTAGAGAAAGTAAACATGTAGAATCAGTTCAAAAAATCTTTTTAAAGCGGCTTTTCAAATTACCGTCAAATACTCCGAATTATGTGTTATATTTGGAAACTGGTCTCGATAAATTATACTTTTACACATTACACACTAATATAAAATATTTGGCCAAAATATTAGAATTGAAAAATAATCGGCTTCCCAAAATTTTATTACAAGTAGTGATTGACAAGCGGGTGGGTTGCTACAAAGATTGGAGTTTGTTAGCGAGGAAAAATGGGTCAGAAATAGACTGGAGGACGGGGGGAGGTGAGGGTTTGAGGAATCAGCTGATGGCGATAGCCGAGAAGGAACGAGTCACGTGGCGGAGTGAGATCGAGGGTAGAGCTAGGACCGCGCATTATCACAATCACTATCTGACCTTGAACCTCTCCTTGGGAGATAAGAGCGTCTTTGCTGACAGCAGGAACGACATATCAATAATTTCATGAGCAATTAAGGCACGGGCAGGATTATTGGACTTGAATTATAAACCATGGATGGAAGGACAAAATTTTATTTGCTCATTGTGCAATTTAAATGTAGAGGAGGATGTCTTTCATTTTGTTTCAGTCTGTACTATTTTGAAATTTATAAGGAATTATTATTTCGGTAAACAACTGCTTAGTGAAGCTGAATTTTTTGAATTTTTAAATGGGAAGGATTGGCAATCCTTAGGTAAATTTTTGAGTGATGCATGGAAACTCCGACATCAATTAATTTCAGAATTTAACTTTTAAACATCATGTTCTGATAGTTATAAATCATTTATTGCAATCAATTAAACACATCTTAAAAAATTATTAAAATATACATGACCTTTTTCCATGGTATCCTATTTATTTATTTATTTTCATTCCATTAGTTTATTCATTGGACTCAATAAATCCAGGACAATGAGTGTGAATGCCAACCAAACAGACGGTCCCCGTGACCATTGTTTGTAGTGCAGTGATAACATTTCCAGTTTTTGTCAATCAGCAAGGAAAGACTCTTTGTGAAGATAAAGTATAATTTTAGTTGCCTTTATTCCTTGTATTCTGTTTACATTAATGTAAAATAAAGCACTTTTTTCATTTCATTCATTCATTTCATAGACTCCATAAAAACTATTATTTCAAATGTAAGAAAAAGTATTATTACCGAGAAACAAAAGAAACATCCTTGCCGGGTAGAGAGGTTTCAAGCACCGCCTAATTCCACCAGCCATGTAATCATTTTTACATGTATTTACAAAACGTGAGAACATTCCAAAATCTGAAAAATAAACAAAAATATTATGTAAAACAAACACGAATCAGAACTGTTTTAATAATTCTAAAATAAACAAAAATGTCTTCAGTTTTTTTTTTACAAATTAACAACATGATGAGTTTTCTTGATACAAAAAAATTAACTGTAGATGAATTTTACATTTTTTCTTACTCCAAAGAGCTCGAAATTTCATGGATATTTACATTGTGAACAAGTAATTTTGTCCATTTGAGGAGGTACAGAGGAGTTTATTCCTTAAAATTTGTGTGCTGTAAAATTAATTGGAAGATTAAATTTTTGACTTTTTTTCCTTTTCCACCTTGCCTTTGCCCTGCCCACATAGACTATTGATCTGTGTGTGGACGTTATTAAGCAAAGCCAAGGTGTGAGCCAGTACAGAACAAGGGTGGAAAATTGCTAAAAGTATGCGACAATCCCGAGTCTCGAACCTGCGACGCTTCGTGGCCACAGTTCCGAGGCCAAGTGCGCTACCAACTGTGCAACCAACTCACTAGACTCACTACTTTATGTTAGTGATGCAGAAATCAGACTTGCTTAATACTTTCGGTTTCATGTGTCCTGAAATAAACTTTAAAATTATACAAGTAGGCTGTTTATTCTTTATTCTTTTACTAAATGATTTTTTTACTCAATTTCAAGCTGCCTGTTATCAAGTACATATAGCCTAGAATAGTAATCAATTCATTACCTGAACTGAAGGAGAGCATGCTGTGTGACAACGCTAATTATATGGGAAACAAGCTACTATATTGGTATCATTATCTTAAAAAAATTTAAGATACCAATCTGAACATTTTTGGTGCCTTTATACATGTTAACAAGTAAAGCGAAACAAAATATTTAATTTATAACGAGTTGTAAAAAAAAATTAAAATTATTTGAATCCTATGCTATTTATTTTTATGATTTAAAGGAACTAAAAAAAAATAAGACTATTAAGACTCAATTCTAAATGGATTTCATGAAAAGATTATCGAAACACTATAAAAAACTCAACTTTCAGGAAATTGAATTTGTATACAATCACAACCAGAAGGACTAAAGCCTATTACTTATGGCGATAAGCACGTGTAAATATTATTTATTGGTCTTATTTAGCTGATAAAATGGGGAATAAGATGTCATTTTTATAAAAAAGATTTTGCTCCCCTTAAATCGGCAGAACTGTCAACATCTAAGTTATGCTAAAAGGGAATCAGATAAATGATGGTACCCAGTTTCCAAGTTCCGACGTGGTAGATTTGCGCCGTTATAATCAGACAGGTGAGCAGGTGCGCGACAGTGAACACCACGTAGAACCAGTCGGAGTTGTTGAGCACGCCGAACATTGCGAGGAAGATGACGAGCGCCAGGACGCCGAAGAAAGTGTACGCGCTGGCGGTGATGTCCGGGTGGCGCGTTTGGTAGATCTTGATCATCGACAGCATCGAGAGCACGTACATGAATGAGGTGTCTGCAATTTAATGGCTACAATTAGAATAATTATGGGTGAAAAGTATCATGTCGATAGAACAAGAGTTAGTCCGGTTTTATATGAAATCTGTAAAATAATACTATTAGCAATACCAACAGAATGTTGTAAACTAAACCAGAAAATGTAAAAATCATAATAAAGAAGTTACGCTAAGTAATCAGTAATACTTTGGTTGATCTCTTTAAACGGTCTGCTTAAGCTAGACAGAATCATTCTTATGAATGGGAGTAAAAAAAAGAATAATGAAAAAATACTGTAGCAGATGGTTAAAAATCAGACCTATCTACACATCTACTATCTTCTGAAAAGGGAAAACTAACCTGCTCTCAAAACCTACACACTATTTCATGAGTATTTTATTTGCTAGCTGGTAAACTTTTAAATTCACCTAAATTTATCAGCTAGTAAAAATGAAACTAGTTTTGAATTATTTTGTAATAATTTTACCATAGCATCTCATAATATTGAGGTCCTACAGTGTGTAAAAAAAGTCCATCCCCCCTCTTTAATTTTTTTGTTTGTTATGACAAACAATTAACCTTTGGGGAATGATACTAACTCAACCCAAACTATTTTTTGTAGTTACCAAAAATTTTGAGTGTTCCCCAAAAATGGGGGATTTTGGGGACAACTCAAGATTTTCAAATGCAAATCCCTTTTGAGTGACCCATCATTTCAAAGAGCTTTAAAAAACTAGACAAATGGTGAAAGTGGAGGTCTCTTAACTATTTCTATCCAAATTAACAGATTTTCAAGGTTTTGAATACAACACATGTTTGAAACCTGGCGTCAAGGACGTTTGGAGTTTCAATTCACCTTTGGTGACTTAAAAATGAAACGTCCCTGAGAAAAATGTTATTTAATGAAAAATTGGTCTCTTTTGGTGATATTTAAAATTTTGAGTGTCCCCCAAAAATGGGGGATTTTGGGGGCAACTAAAAAATTTCAAATGCAAACTCCTATCGAGTGACCCCTCATTTTAAAGAGCTTTAGAGCTTTAAAAAAATAGGCGAATGGTGGGGATTGGAGGTCACTAACATGTTTCTATAATAATTGGCAGCTTGTCAAAGTTTCATAGTGTTATAAAACTTTGACAAGCTGCCAATTTTGATAGAAACACGTTAGCGACCTCCAACCTTCACCATTCGCCTATTTTTTAAAGCTTTTTAAAATGAGGGGTCACTCGATAGGGGTTTGCATTTGAAACTTTTTAGTTGTTCCCAAAATCCCCCATTTTTGGGGGACACTCAAAATTTTTGGTAACGACAAAAAATAGTTTGGGTTGAGTTACACGCAAAACGAGAGTGTGCGAATGTTAGGGCATTATTATTATATACTTTTTTTATTTATATATCTTAGGAAACTTTGTTTATAAATTTTAAGCATATTTTGATTTTGTATATTAGTATTAGAGGTTAGCTGTAAGAAAGGGCCATGTGGTCCTAAGTTCGCCTCAATAAAGAAATATTTTCACAACATCGTCCAAAAGTGACCTATGTCGAGGTCTTTGGAAGTGCTTTGAACGGTTACTGCGGTTTTACCATTTGAAGTTGCTACTATGGTCACTAACAGAATGCAGCACTAAGAAACAACAAGAAGAAAAACAATCTCCCGGGTGAAGCTGGGGTTACAAGCTAGTTTTAGAATATGTTAGGGGTGGGCGAATAGTGGATTTTGAAGTCGAGTCGAGTCGAGTATTAAGCCAAAAACTTGAGTATCGAGTCAAGTAGTTGTTTGTGAAAAGTAATGAAATCTTCATTTTTTCAATTAAAATCTTTCTTCAATTTTACTTATAAAATTAGTCTACTTTATTTAACCTTATGTTATTATATTTTTCTTGGAAAAATAAAACTCTGATATTCTAATACATTGCATAAACCATACTTTTAAATGAATAAGTTGACTCTGCTAAATCACTTAAAATAACAAATCGCTTAATGTAACAAGATCACAAAATAAATTTATGTAGAATATGCATAGTTGTAAAATTTAAGCAGTAACAAGATTTAATTACTAGCCTATTATTTTAACAATCAAAAACAAGTTTATATTTTCCCTAAAAATAATTGTTGGCCCTAATTAAAACCTTAGCCAAGAAATTGTGGAAGAAAGAATAAAAAACATCAGTTAGGAGAGCTATGCCCAGTTATTTGTTTACTTCTCTAAACCCAACCTCACCCCTTTGCCTGACTGCTGATCTATTGTTTTTTGACATCTAATCACTTGAGCAACAGTGACACAGCTCAACCAGATAAGAAAAAGATATCCCCCCAATACAAAAATTACAAAACCTTAACTAATTGTTTTATGAAGTCCACTTTACCAATGAAGTCCACAGTTTTCTTCTCATTTTTACAAATCAAATGAGGCAGAAATTAATGCTGAGTATCATTCGAAAGATAAAATATAATTACAAATTTGAAGTTGTTAAGTATACGTCATAGTTAAATATAGCTGTAAGTTTTCAATTCCCGAATTCTGAGACATCTCTCAGAATCTGGTATTTCTAGTTAACTGTTAAAATCCATTCTTCTATGAGAATGAAATATTTTCAAGGTTATTGTTATGAAAAACTCGTGGACGGCTGCGCAAAACGATAGCACATGTCTGTCGGTCGCGGATAAACGGCAGATGTAGCTTTTCAAAACTCGCGATCTGCTGCGAAATATGATCGCGCGTATTTGCCGATCGCCGAAAATCGGCAATGTAGCGTTGCTAAAGTCACGGTCGGCCGACAAAATATGAGCGCGCATATTTGCCGATCGCCGAAAATCGGCAAATGTAGCCTTGCAAAAGTCGCGGTCAGCCAAGAAAATTGATCGTGTGTATTTGCCGATCGTAAATAAACGAAATGCTACTTTGCAAATCTAGCGATCGGCCGTAAAAAAGTCACGCATATTTGCCGGCCACAAATGAACAAAAAATGCTGCTTATTGTGAAAATGCTGCTTGTAGCGAGGGGCTGCGATAAACAAACTGCCGATTGCGGATAAACGGCAGATGTAGCTTTGCGTAACTCACGATCGGCTGTAAAATTTGATCGCACAAACGTAAATCACACGTAAATTCAGCTGCCGCGTAAACAGCGGGAGTAACTAACTACTCGACTTATTTGAGTCGAGAAGCTGGAATTACTCGACTCGACCTCAAATAGTAGCAACTACTCGAGTAATTACTCGACTGTCGAGTACTCGCTCACCCCTTGAATGCCTCAACAGTTGTATTGAAAATAAAGACTTTTCCTCAGAAAAAAGGTGGCTAAATAAAGATGTTTCTCATTTAATTCCTTGGAGAGCACCTACAACCAAGTAGATCTGTACAAGAAAACTTGATTTGTATCTATACAAGATTTTTAGGTCTTATCGTTTTGGAGATTCGAGGTTGAGTGAGTACCAACCTTCTTCAACTCCACTTTTTGGTGTGCTAATTTCTTCTTTTCTATACACTAAGGGGCTAATGGTAAAGTGGGAAAGTGCTAAAACCATATATTTAAGAGTTACCCTAAAAAAATAAGGGAAATTTAATAATTTTTAGAGCAGAATGAAAAAAATTCTCATTCCATTAGGAAAAAATTTGTTTCAATAAAACTGCTTAACCTTGTGCTAACACATACCAAACTGGAAGTTGGAGTGGTTGGGGCAGAGGTGGTAGCAGGCACTGAGCACACCCTCCATACAGAGGGCGACACCCAGCGCATAGAACATGCCATAGTGGTAGGGTATGCCGAGGTGGGTGCCAACCGAGTGGCACAACCGCTGCCGACGGTAGGTGAGCAGCAGGAACAGCAGACCAAACAGCAGGTACCTGCAACATACGGTAGAACATGCCGTAGTGGTAGGGTATGCCGAGGTGGGTGCCGACTGAGTGGCACAGCCCTGCCAACGGTAGGTGAGCAGCAAGAACAGCAGACCGAACAGTAGGTACCTGCAACATACGGTGCACGCAAGTCAGCCGACCGACTCAAGATTGTGGCTAGTGACCCCGTGCTTGACATGATCTCGGATGTCATGAGTACAGAGGTTATTTTCCACAAACCTTTTTTCTGTGGAACTTCTTTCCAGGAACGACTGGGAGGCCAGAAAAATGCCATATTCAGGCAGAGGGAGACTCGTCTGGTACTGAGACGGCTCTCTTCTTCAAGGCTCATCCGGTTTCGGGGTGTATGGTAAAGCTACTGAAACAGCGATTTCAGCAAGTCTGGGGGCTTACTGCACCATTTTTCAAGCAGAAATCTTTGGTATTCTTTCATGTGCCAAGCTAGGCCTCGCAAGGGGCCTTCATGGCAGACAAATTGTGATCTTGTCAGACAGTCAGGCTGCTCTTAAGGCGCTTGACTCAAATGAGATCACCTCAAAACTGCTGTGGGAGTGTTTCAATGCGTGTTTTCTGCGACCTGGAAAAACGAAATTTCGTGCTTCTCGGTTGGGTACCAGGCCATATAGGCATTGGGGGCAACGAGAACGCTGACAAACTCGCCAAAGCGGGAGCGGAAATGCCATTCTATGGCCCTGAGCCATGTTGTGGTATTAGTAGGGCTACCGCCCACATCGTCATCGATAACTGGGCAAAGGATAAGCACCGCCTTCGATGATGCAACTATCCTGGCCAATCACTCGGTAAAAAGCTGCTACCTGAGAGTTCTGCTCTGTTCACCAGCTGGCTGCTGAGTCTAGGCAGGATTCAGGTCAGGCGGGTAATTGCTTTGATCACTGGACACGGCCACTTCAGAAACATCTCTTCACTCTGGGTATCACTCACGATGATCTGGAGTGCAGACTCTGCGGCAGCTCTGTCGAGACTGCAAGTCATATCATCTTGGATTGTGAAAGACTGGGGGTAGTAGAAGAGCCCTATTCGGTCTTCAACAACAGGTGAGGAGAAAGATGCTAGCATTGTAAAGAAGCTCTTAAGCCTCGTTGAGGGCACAGACATAGAGCTGCCTATCTAGCAGATTAGGGGAGCACAATAAGCTTCGGTTGATGTGCTGGGACCTCTTGAGTCTATCCCCACTACCCAATCAATCAATCAATCAACATATGGTAGAACATGCCGTAGTGGTAGGGTATGCCGAGGTGGGTGCCGACCGAGTGGCACAGCCGCTGCCGACGGTAGATGAGCAGCAGGAACAGCAGACCAAACAGCAGGTCAGTCCTGCTTTTACAGGGCATTCATCTAGAATAGGGCATACCTATTAAATTCTTATACTGATCACATCAGAGCAAAACAAAAGACTGGTGGAAGGAGAAGGAAATAATGGCAATAAAGGAAATGGCTGGGGCAAAAGATATGGCGGTGACCTCAGCCAACTAAAATGCAGTGCAATACTAGTGACAAGAATCTGAAACAAAGACATGTGATGTGCAAATTCGGTGTATCTCTTTTTTAGTTGATTTTCCTACTGACTTTCCCTCTTGACCTTGAGGATTAACATGTTGGGAGACTTTATTACTGAATTTTTAAAAATTACTTTATTTGTTGACACTAATTTTTCTATCTTTCAATTCCTTGTTTGATATGGGTAGCTATACCGGCCTTATTTCAAGTGAGGGTTGACTAATAGGTTGGTCAGCTAGTTTTTTGTGTAAAGCTTCGATTACATTAAAAAAAATTTAAAAACAGCGAATGGAATTTACACGTCTTTGTTTTGGATTCTCGTCATCGCTAGTGTGCCACATGTTGAATCGCTGTGATCGCAGCCATTTTTATTGCCTCCGCCATTTCCTCCTCCTCTTGCCAGACTTTGCTTTGCTCTGATTGGGTAAGGACGTGTTCTGTTCTGGTGATAGAGAAGGAGGGATGTTTTATTCTTATTGTAATTTTATGATTTCTTGTTCTTGTTCTCCGTGTTCTTATGTTACTTTCAGCATTTGTGTTTTTAACTGCTTTTCAGTTCTCTGTTTTAGTTATGTTTTTTTCAGGTTGTCCTGGTTGTGTGTTTCTAACTTTGTTGTGTTCTAGGTTCTTTTTTCCCACTTTAAGATAGGATTAGATTCCAAATCCAGAAAAGTCGTGAAACTTGTTTTTAATAATCAGTGATGGCAAATGTCTGCAAAAGTCAATATTAAAACAAAAACTCAACATCAACTACAATGAGGTTCGAACAAAGTACTACTACTTTCCAGGGTTGATTTTTAGCTTTAAAATGATTCAAGAATATGTTTTTACTGTATTTGAATCTAGTGTGGGTGTATTCTGTGTAATATATACAAAAACAAAATGAAAACAACAATCCAGTAAAATGTGAAACTATACTTTTAGATTATCTTACCCTATATTGGAGAAAACATGGTTGAAATCACTCATAAACAACAACCGATGAGAACATAGGAAGTTGTAGTAACAGAGATCTTGATTTCCTGATGAAATCAGCACCTAGGCACAAAAAAAATTCAAAAATTTACTAACAAGAAGACAAACTAAGCTTGAAAAAACATTTCAATTCTGAAATCCCTTTAATTAGCATACTTTTCAAAGCAATGGGCCTTACATTCCTTCATGACCTTCTTTCTCTATTAATAGGTAGCCAATTTCACATTTCATGTACTGAGCTCAATCCAAGGACTGACATAAGAGGTACTTAAGCCTTGTTTTCAGACCATGCTGGACAAATTGCCCAAGCAAGATACAAACTTCCAAATTAATGAAAAAATAAAAAAAAGATTAAATTTACTTTTTTGTGACAAAGCATCTTTGTTTTTTCTCATTCCTTTCATCTATCTTGTTTTGATTCATTTTGTTCCTAAAATTTATATTGCTTCATTATCACCTGCCAATAACATTTTATAACAATTTCATTTTCAACATAAGTCAAATAATAAATTGTTTTCTCACCAAACTACAATTTTATAATAGAAATATATAATTTTTTTCCTGATTCAAAATTTTACCAAACCAACCCAACTTGCCTTGGGCTGGATAAAAGTTTGTGTAATTGCGTCCAAAAAGTTACCGATTGGTAGGTGAAGACCAGCTGTACCACAGGGAGAGCGTAGAACACGGCAACTGTCAACATGTTCCACAAGTACAGGTTCGACTTCAGACTCAGAATCCGTGGGTCCTTCTGTGCCAGGTCACTTAGAAACAATATCTGTTTGGTCCTGAAACAACAATTCAGGTTTATATTGTGAGATGTTTAAAGAATTCTAGATTATTTTTGTACTTAATCTGTAATGTATTATAAAACCTTTACAATCTTAAGTTTTCAATGTAAATGGTTACAGAGCAGCTCTATAAACCGAACATCAAATAATATAGTTTTAAGAAAAAATCAACTTCAACATTAGATCTAAAAATTATAAATATGAAAAATCTAAATAGGTCTACCACTGGCTCAACAATGATTGTTCAAGAATGGCCATCAGAGTTTGAAGTTGATAACAGTTCCTATCTGGTGATAGGTGCTCTCTTGAAAACAGCTTTAACACAATGACTGCAGGTCACAATCTAGAGCATGGTTAGTGTCATGATTGGGGTGCGGGCCACATTCCGGGCTGTGGTTAGACATCTCAAAATGAATCAGTCTACTGTGCCCCAGACTTAGCTTGAGACGGATGATCTGTTGCCCACATGCAGTTCGGCAGTATGGTTCATTTGTGTCTCCTGATGTTGAACGTCTTTGAATATTATATCATCACATGGGGTAAGTCCACAGTCAATGTGTTAAAAACCTTCCTTAGGGCTTCGCCCAACAGAAAAAATTTCAATGTTTATCATCGGGTTTCAATGAATTTGACGTTGCCATAGAAATTTACAATAATTGTTTTTTTAAATTTACAAAAATTAAACCCTTACTACAAAGATAAAATGAAACTGGGATCATTTCAGTGGGATAAATTACAGATGTGTCAATTAGGGTAAGTGCACCAATGAGTGACCGGTTAAAGATGTAGCGTTATGTTAATTTAACATTACAGAAGGCTCCCTCTTATCCGGACCCATTGGGACCGAGGCATGTCCGGATAACAGGTTGTCCGGTTAAACTGATGTTTCCTAAAGATAATCAATTAATCCACAAATAAAAAATTATATATTTTACAAAAATTTGTATATTATAAACTTTCAACAGGAATTGTCAATACTGTTCTTCAATCACTAAAAAACAAACACATTTTAATTAAATTGAGGAGAGCATCGTAATTAGACATGTCATTACTAGTCTGAAATTGTTTTCCACAAGAATCATCAATATAATACCGTCCATTTCCTGCTGATCATGTCTGGTGAAACAGATGTTTTGATAAAAATTGTCCGGTTAAAAAGATGTTAATTCCGCTGAGAGTAGTCTGGTTAAAAGGTGTCCAGATAAGAGAAAGTCTACTGTACTCCCTTATTTCTTATTTACAGTTAATTGTTACTCTTGAACAAGCTCGTTTTTCATTTAAGGATTAAGAATCATCATTAAAAATTATTTTTCAATCAGAATACTGGTGGTGATTTACATTTTTAGACAAAAATATCAATGCTCCAGTGAATGAGCGACCTCAATAATAATGAGCGATAGCAAGTATTGAAAAGTAATATGTATGGAATGATATGTATTTAAAATCGAAGAATAAATTGTTAGCTATTGTTAAGGAACTTAACATTTTGGAAAATGTTCATAAATTACACAATAAATGTAAATTTAGCTTGATGGCGAGACTCAACTTGTAGGTGGTTGGTCACGCGACATTAAATATGTTAAAAAACTTATTTTCGGTACTGGAAATTTATACTAATTGCAAACAAACATTAAGAAAGATTTCAATGCTGCATTTAAGCCTATTTATGGATTTCCAAAATAAAATGCTTTATACAGTATTTTTAAGGCAAAACGGTCATTCACTGGGAGGAGGTCATTCACTGGTGCACTCACCATTTTGTTTAGTTCAATATAGCAGCAAGCTAAGTTAGTAATACAAATTTTGACACTTATTGTGGCATACACTTGTGGAAGGCTTATTTTATTGAAATAACTAAATGTGTGACTTACATCGAAGCCGACCCTAATAATAAGACCATGGCCTTCGAATGGGCAATACCGTTTTTCAAGGGTTTTTTGCATAGTACAAACCCTTACAGAGCAAGCTGATCTCAAGTAAACAAGAAGTAGTGTCATTAGAGAGCATAGGTAGACGAATCTGCTGATCTCTTATCTGTTGCCATTTACTATCGCTGCGGCCATGTCACTGGAGATGGCTATGCTTAAACACAAATACCTTTACTACGTATTCCTTACCTGAGAATTTCTTTTGAACTGTCAGCTTCATAAAGCATGTCAACATCAGTTTCACTCAAGTCACTGTCATCACTGTTCACTGCAAGCACAGTAGTGAGATTAAAATTTATATTGGTTTTAAAATCAAAACAAAAGTCAACTGAGTCAATGATGCCAATTTTTTAATATTGTAATCATGCGAAATACATGAGCATGGATGTGTTTCATGTATTACTGACTACACATACACACAAGGCATTGTGTGTGTGTGTTGACAGTGTGATTTTACAAATATTTTCAATGATGAATGCGATGTTTCAATCTTGAAAGAGCAATATGGTATGATAATGATTAAAATTTGTTTTGATGCTCCAGGAAATTCTAAACCTATTTTTACTTTTGAAATTGATTATATGGACAGTAGTAGTGACTCAGATTAATCTCAGTTAGTGCGGAAACACCAAGTAATGGCTAATAGTTATTTCGAAGTGTTAAGATATGACAGCTGTTGACATAATAAGACTAAATCCTGAGACATACTTAGTTACAACATATAGAAAAAACAAATAATAAACTATAACAAAAACCACATCAATGAGCTAAATAGTTTAGACTATTAGATTAAGAGTTCAAGGGTTGAGTAATATCTCTTAAATATTTTCATACCATTGGGAAAGACAGGAGTGGTCGGGGTAGTGACACAAGAAGACCCATAATATGGAGGTAAACCAGCTACATCTGGCGGAGCTTCAAGGGAAAGCATCACTGGTGGTCTTCTGAAAAGTAACAGTATGTCATAGCGATATTGTAGTCAAAGTTGAGAAATTTATTTCAAATAGCTCTTAAATAGTTTTTATGTTAAGACAATATTGAAATTATGTTGCTGATCTAATCTCTCAGGGGATTAGATTGGATTAGACACTGTTAAACAATGCAGCTCGCATGATCTTAGCTTTAATTAAAGTTATGCTGGCCCCCTCAATTTGTGCTCTAAGATCACCATACTAATTGGTGCATCATAATTTAAAATATTTCTTTCTGTTTTGTTGGAAGAGGTTTGTCAAAAGATCCACTTTATCTAAAATTGGGGGATAGACCTTCCCCCAACTTCCATATGGAATAAACAGTTTCATAGGAAAGTAAAAGATACCTGCTCGACCAGCACACAAAGAAAGCTGCAGTCAGATAGATGATGAGGAATGTGAGGAGCACGCTCGCGACGGCAACGATGTAGTCCCATTGGCTGATGCTCTTCTCCAGCGTGAACTGCAGGGTCTTGGTCTGGTTGTGACCAGCGCCAGTTCTCAACTTGTGGCACGCTTCGTTAGTGCTGTGCACCACAAACACTACGAACAGGCCCACCGGGAACTCTGCTTTCTGAGTTAACAAAGCACAAACAAGTGAGTTAGAATATATTTCTGAAACTAAATTTAAAATTTGCTCCTAAAACTATATATGAAACTAGTCAATCCAAAATTGATGATATATAATCCACCGGAATCAAAAATAAATGTTGAGAGGGACAAGTAAAGAAAGATTTTCTTCCTACAAGTGTTGAAAGGAGTGAATAAAAAAGTTTTTTTTTATTTCCACTGAGTCAAATAAAAGATTTTTTGTTGTTCATTCTTTAGTTACTGTCCGGCAAAATTGATCTTAAATATGCTAAAAGTACCAATATTGTATGAGTAAACTTATTATAATTAAGTTTTATCTAAAAGCATTGAATAAAAACAGAAGTCATACTATGCTTCCTGTATACAAGGTTAATGGCAAAAGTATAATTATTTTAAAATAAGAATTAATTTATTCTTTATGACTGTTATCAACTATATAATGCATTTTCATCCTGAAAATAGTAGGTTTTTAAATACAAGTTTAGAGTATATATGAATATGACTTATGTACAATGTGGGAGGAAGAGACAAAATAAATAAATGTTGAAATAGAGCAATAAGCGATAGTAGGAGTTTGTTTACTTCAAAAACTAAGCCCCTGCCCGCCGGTCTCTTGTGTGACTTCCTGACTAAACGCCTTTCATACAAGAACAAATTATGGTTATTTTTCATCTTATTTCTACAAATAAATGAGGCCCAAATGTAACCTGTACAACACTCCATTCAAAAGATAAACCATGAATAAAAGATAGATGTTAATGCAATGCAGGGCTCACAAAAACAACTAAATATATATGACATTCTCTGTTTTAGTCCATTTCAAAATTATTGTTCTTGTTACCTAACAGGTAATTTTTCAAAAATTTCAAAAAAACAGGAGATTTTTCAAAAAGGCTTGAGCCAAGCAAAATGAGCAAAACAAAAAAATGAGCAACAAACAAACACAAACAAACAACAAAACACAACAAACAAATGACGTCATGGTTAAAATGCATACCCCTAATTAACATATCTTTATAAAACTTGATATATGGCTTCTTCTGTGGTCTACTGAATTTTGCCTTGAAGATTCAATTTTTGTATACCTGGGACAGCTGACTCCATTCTTATTCCCTAAGTCATTCAGGTGGAGGATACAAAAAATAAATTGCATATTATGTCACTTATGACGAGCTGAATACATTTTTAGGCATTTGAAATTTGCTAAGTATGCAGTTGTGCTGTACAGTTCGCGCATTATATCTCCGGCTATGACTACTTTGCTGCTAACTGTATCATTATGATATTTTAAACATATGATTTTGGAAAACACTGTGTTTGACAAACAGGGGGACAGTAGAACAATGTTTTCAGAAAAGTACCCCCTCACCCCCTCGCGCCTTGCAAGCAGCTGATTTGGTCATAGCCGGAGATATAGTGCGCGAACCATAAAAAGGGTAATTTTATTTGTAGGATAATTAATTTCTTCCTTCCATAATTTAAAAACTTGGAGGATTTGTTATGACCTCTAAAGAATTTGGAGGATTTCTCTTGACCTCAACTAGAACTGAAACAAAACTTCAGATAAAATGTTATGTATAATGAAGTAATCTGACCTTGAAACTTACCCTTAAAAAAATTCCTCCTTTATTTACTACTGTTTGCCAAAGTCCTCGATACTGAACAGTCTTTTCCAAATCATACACAGGACACTGAAATAAAAAATATTGTAGCTTTAAAGTGCATGACAATTAAAAAAATACAACTTAGAACTGTATTGTATTAAAACATATATTAGACTAGCAAATACCCACAGCTTCGCCTGCTAAAAGATTTAATGTTTGATTACACCATACCTTGATTGCAATTTGCAATTGTTACTTTTTACAAATTACCATATGAACTGATTGGTTTTAATCATATATTTGTGTACTATAAAATGTAAGAGTTTAGTTACACCCTTATAGTGATTCCACCATAGGTTGAAATGAGAAGTTGAAACGACTCTTCTACAGATTTTTTTGCTTCCCTCAAGATGGATAAATGCCATGAATTGCCTACCATTCGCCAGCATTTGCATTTATAATTTAACAATTTAGTCTTAAAAATATTTTTGAACTTTTTAATGTAGGCTACTCTACTTTAGCCTTTTGAGAGAAAATATTTTAAAATCCTTTCTTAGTAAGCTTCTAGAGCCTTTAAAGAATATTTGTGCCAAGTTTCATGGCCTAAAGCCTTATAGTTTTTGAGAAACTGGGATCAGTGAGTGAGTCAGGCAGTCAACCGTTTTGGCTTTTAATAGAAAATGTTGATTGATATTTACTTTTAGAAACAAAGTTGTTTACATAAAAAGAAAGATTGATTTGAGAAAAAGACATTAGAAGTTGATTCTTGGAACAAATAGTAGTTTTCATCACAAGGAGTTGAAGTAGTACTTTTTGGTGCGTAATCATGTTTTAAAAGCGAGGCACAGCTAGGAGGATACATAATAGGAGAGGGCACACTAATGGGAATACACATGCAGCGGTGAAGCCAGCCGCTCCCCTCCACAGCGTGAGATGAACGCTGAGCCGATGAGGGGCAAAAAGGGCTCTGCGTAACATGGACGAGACAGGGAAAAACGCGATGCACGCTACTTTGAATTAAAATTGCCACCAAACTGAGACACCCTGTTGTTCGCCAATAGCATTTTTAAAGTGAATTAAATTTTCAATTGAATGGTGTAATTTATTGTTATAAAAATAATTTTTCATTATTTATTATAAAAGATCAAAGTTAGAGTAACTATAGCGGACTATGAACATGCAATTACTTTAATAACATGTATAACTAAAATATTAGGTTTTCATCAAAATAAACGATTTATTCTTGTTCTGTAAGAGGTACTCGACATATCAATGCTAAACTTTACCATTTTCAGTCATATTTTTTGTAATAAAAACTATTATAAAAAAAGACAAATTGAAAAACTGTCGGGCAGTCCTGACAACGAACGGCGATGCCAATCACATCGGCAGCTGACAGTTCTCCTAATGTAGGTAATACAAAGCCGATGTAGTCGGCAGTAAAGGGTTAAATAAATAACTTTGGTTTTGGAGGTGCAACATCCTTGCTAAGCCTTGAATGATGCCAATGGACATTAAGTAAAAAGGATGTGACAGGCGGGAAGCGGGTAGGCGGGGCGGGCTTGCCTTAAAAGCACTTGCAGTCAAACTTCCACTACAGGCCAACTGACCACAAAGATAATTTAAAATTTAAAGATTGACTAGTTAGAACCTACAGACCAAAACTGTCAAAAAAATTTTAAACTTCTTGGATTTTTCTACACAAATTAAAATGGTAACACACTTACCGAGTTGTTCTGTATTGAGAGTGTCATGCAAGGAGCATCTGCAGATTCCACATGCAGCAAGGCTGAACTGACATCCTCAGTAAAATTGAACCGGTAAAATCGAGGCTCAGATGGTGAAACAACAACATGGTCGTAATTTCTCGACAACCTAAGACAAGTTTTAGTTGAACCAAAAAATATTTTGTAATGTGAGCTAAAAATTAACAGTGATGAGAAGTCAGCCAACCAGCAGGTAGAAAGTCCTTATTCACTGTTGACAAGCAATATCTCTTTGCCTTTGTTAGAGGCATTTAGGAAAACCGGAATCTTTGCTATTCTCAATTGTAGTTGATTTTTCAAATATTTATAAATTTAAGTTATACACGGTCTTCTTGGAATAGTAGACAGAAGACATAATAATAACAATATTTAATGTTACAATCGTTAAGAATGTTACATGTATAAAGTGTATAAAAATATTATTAAAATTAATAGCTCAGTCTGAGTTCTCTTCCATTGCATCCTGGTTACTTCCATTCTAAAAATTCCATCATACTGTAAAATGAGTTTTCACTTAACCACATTTTCAAGTTCATTTTTAATTTTTTGAGATTGGAAGTTTTTATTGTGTCAGGGAGAACACTGAAAAATTTTGCTCCTGCATATGAGGTTTTTTTTCAAACATTGATAAATGGTGCTTTTGCAGGTGGAAGTCTATCTTTTTCTTGTTGCATGACTGTGTATTTTTTCATGTCTGGGTACATCTCTGGAAGTTACTAACATTATAGTTTGATAGATGTAAATATTCACAACAGTCAAAATGTTCCAACTTTTGAAAACCGGCCTGCAGCTTTCCCACTTTTTCAAGCCTGCCATTATTCGGAGTGCCTTTTTTTGGAGGACAACAACTCGATTTAAAAGACTGACCAGTTCCTGATGGTTACCCATAATTAGGAATTATATTCTAAAAAGAATTAAGTTGGTCTACCTAAGAGCAGGGGTGGGTGGAATCAGCTGGCTTTTAAGTTTATGCATCTACACTGCACTGATTTCCTTAACACTCGCTGAGGTAATATAAAAACTCTCAGGCTTTTTTACCTCTTAATACTAACGTGTTGTTTAGGAAATGTGACTCCTTCAATTACAATGATTTCAAATGCGTACAGTAACGTATTACATTTGCATTTTACTTTTAGAAGGCGCATTTCACTCATAAACTCACTAAAATCAGATTTTTGCCATAATTTTAACTTTTTAATTCCTCAGAGAGGCTGGTCCGGATAATGTGGGGTCCAGAAAATCCGAGGTGTATTGTAATTTGTATTTTTAATATAGTATATATTTTATGCAGAATCATGATCAATGAACACTAACCATTCAAAATAAAGACAAATAAAATATTCACCTACAAATTTAAATATAATTATATGTTCTATTTTATTTTAAAATTACCTTACATTAGGGTAAATGTAATGATTTAAGTTGATTACTTACAATTAGAATTACTTTAGAATTACTTACTTTGCAACTTTTGGGGATATTCCCCTGAAAACAGGGTGATTACGCTTTTGTGAGGGTAAAATGAAAAATTATACAAGACAACGTACTGTGTTTAGCACATGCAATATCTAAGCAACGGTTTGACATAGAACAACAATTCAAAATGCTAAATTGTTTATTTTTTTAAGCTGAATCCAATTTTGACCATGACATTTACATAATATCAATAAAAAGGTATTAAATTCTAAAAATTAACTTTATTTCGTTTAAAAATCCTCCTTAGAGTTAGCCAATTGTGCTGGTTTTCGAACTCGACATAATAAATGTCGCTCTTCATGTATGTGCCAAATTTCATCGCACATACCTTCGGACACATACATCGAACCTTTTTTATGAAAGTTATCGTGCCTACGGACAATTATATATGTATACATATATATATATATATATATATATATAGCGGTTAGCTATTGGTAAACTTTAGGCTGGACACCCGGTATATGTGATGCGGAAAGTGAAAAGGGACCTCAAGTCGCTGGAGTAAATTTTACAGTACGGGCATTTTAGTCGAATCGGGTCAAAAATATCGATTTTTAGGTTTCAATTGGATACGATTCTTTAATCTCTCCTGTACATATTCATTCGGTTATTTTAGCGATAAGAATCCGATAAATATTAAAAAATAATCGATTTAGTAGCCAATGTCATGCAAACGAAAAGGGACCTCAAGTCGCTTATATGGAAAATAACATGGCGGGCGACTTCAGGTCCCATTTCCCAAATGTGCAGGCCCGTACTGACAGTGTCGTCAGGGGCATTACAAAACTAGTCTCTCCTGACATCCATCGGCGGATAAGTGAACTACGTTGAGTTTTTCGCTGTAGAACATTGTCTGAGTCCAAAAATCACCGTATTGACAGTGTATTTATCTTTTATTCCTCAGTATTCTGCCCTCCGACTTGAGGTCCCTTTTCAAACTTCTCACTTTCTTGTTTTTTCCTAAACTCAATAGTTCAGGAGGTATGAGTAGTTAAAGTTTGATTTTTTCCCCATTTAAAATGCATTGGGAAATTGTTGTTAGTCTGTATATCAAAAACGGTTGGGTTTAATAAAAAAACACCAAAGAATAAAATTGCTTAAAAATGTGAATTCAGTAGAGATTTAATCATAAAATAACTTCTAGTCGAGATTATCTCATGGAAATGTATTATTATGAATATGCTTTTACTCCATAAGGATTACTGTACATGGTATGGCACAGTTAAATGGACACAATGCATTTTAAATGGGGAAAAATCTAACTTTAACTGCTCATACCTCCTGAACTATTGAGTTTAGGAAAAAACAAGGTGAAGAAAAAGTTATTAAAACTAAGCGTAGAATCCAGAAACACCATAAAATATAGGATGTTCAATAAGAAAAAGAAAAATTGTCCGCCATATTCGAAAATGGCAGCCATATTTTTGAATTTTGAAGTGACCACAAAAAGCAGCGTTAAAAATAAAGGGGAGTCCCCATAAGAAGTTTTTTGTCAGATTTATAATAAAAAAGTTTGCTATTAGAAAACTTTAGGCTGGACACCCAGTATATGAAAATGAACGAACAGTGTTTTTTGGGGTCTAGGGTAATAAAAATGAAAAGTTATGGTAGTGCCGTGCTTAAGTCTTACCATGCCGCCTACGGTAATAGCTACGGCTAGCTATAGGGGGAAATTCGCTAAAAACGTAGAATCTTATCATTTCTCATAATTATCAGTTGATGAAATATTACTCCATTTTCAAACAAAAACATTTCACAATTTAATCGCCAGTCATAAAAAAAAGAGACATAACTTACTCTATGTCGAAATCCCGGGTTATATTGACCCACAGGACAAAGTCAATATTTAAACTGTTGCTTCGTGTTGAAAGAGTGACAACGACATCACTCAATTCATGATAAGGGTCTGGACACAAGGTTCTGGAAATTTGCTGGTAGGTGAATCTGAAAAATATATCAACAAAATTTAATTAAAATTGGCAAAATTTATATAAAAAAAGTTTTTTTACACTGATTACTTAAATGATTCACTGCTTTGTAGGAATTTAATACTGATTGATGCATATAAAATGGCAAAGAATAGAATAGTTTTTTTATTATAGTTCGCTCAAATAAAGCCCGACCATAAAAAAAACGTTAGTGGCAGAGATGAGTATTGAATGTTTAGAGAGAGATAGATGTTTCCTAAATATGTGTATGTCATTGGATGCAGCAATGTGGTTTTTGATGCAAAACAAAAACAACAGAAAAAATAGATTTTTTATTGTTCTTAAAGTGTTTTTACTGTCCAAAGGATAATTACTAAAAAGTCCACCTGAAAGACACAAAACAATCTTGACAGCTGTCATTGATCATGGAAAATAATAGCACATTTCACAACATGGGCCAAGAGTGAGGTTTTGCGGGCTCGAGATCATTTTTCAAATTCAAGACGAAGATGAGAATTTGAAACGATCGAGAGCTGCAAAACTCTCTTGGCCGTGGTTTGAACGCTACTTTTCACCACACTTTACAATGAAATATACCCTATATAACATTAAAAATCAGATTATTTTTTTTGACAAACCTGAAAACAAAACTTTTAGGTTATGAGCTATGATAAAACTTCTTTGTCATTTTTTAAACACAGTTACAAAATCATATGATCGCAACTATCCTGTCTTTGAAACCTTTTGAATGCCGAATAGTTATGTGATGTTCTCAAGTTATTTCAAGTAAATAAATTATAGTAAAAGACATTGGGAGAAAATTTCATCAGGATTTTTCGCATGTGAATTTGGATTTTCCACTAGTATTAATCATGAAACCTTTTTCAAAAGTAATTGAGGAATCATTAAACACACAGCATATGACCAGTGGTGTAGTGGTGCGGGAACGCGTGGGAACGGCGTTCCCACACTGGTTTTCAGAAACCCGGGAAAAACCCATTGTCCCGTTCAGGGAAAATCCGGAAAAATAGCTAAAAATCCTATATTGCTAAACATTAATTAAAGAGTATACAAATTTAAAAAATATATTATTATGTCAATAATATAATTCATACTTTGTAAACACGATTTTGCTCTGTCTCGAAAGATAACCTCACTCTTGCTTGAACTTTGTATTGTGCACAGAGTACGGTAGGTAGCATAGCCGCCTAGGTAGACGGTAGCTTGCATCACTCTCCACTCTCCCGTCCCTCCCCAACCCTCCCCCAACTTGCAGGATGCATTTGCCGTCTACTTGTAAACCTGATTTGTCAATCTGTCAATGAACATTCATTGTAATTAATCACTCTGTTTTTTATCTGTTTTATGTTTTATGGATTTAATTTATTTCAGTTCTCTGTTTTACTTGGCTAGAATATGTTATTAAAAACGAGGTTATGTATGGTGTTTTTTTGGAGATTAACGACCACGTACATAAAAGTCATTGTAATTAATTACTCTGTTTGTTCTCAGTTTTATGGTTTTGATTTTTTTTAGTTCTCTGCTTTTTTTACTTGTATGTCATTTAAAAATTAGGTTACGTAGCTATTTTGGGGGGTTAGCGTACATTAAAGTAGTTAATAACTTAATTAATAACCTTTTCTAAAATAACTTCTTTTGTGAAATAATAAAGTTAGTTAAATATAAAAAGAATGACTTCTGTTTTTATAATTTGCTTTTCAAAAAATTCATCCAATTTACTTAATAGTTTCTTGAAGCCTCAGTAAATTCAGTGAGCTTAAAATACATAGCCTAATTTGCATCGTATACGCATACAGGGAAAAGGTTTCTAAATTTGCATAGAATTTGACAAATATATTAAGCGTTCCCGCACTGAAAATTTTGCCACTACACCACTGCATATGACGTACCTTTTACGGCAAATATATTTGCCAATATTTAATCGCTAGTTTATTTTTTATTTGAAATTATCTTCATTTGCATCCCATTGTTTAATAAATACAATTGTTTGTCAATGCTAATTGAATGAAATTTATTCTAATACTTTCAATCAAATTGCTAAAAAAACGGTTCACAGGATTCGCTTCAAAATTTAATGGCATCTTTTCGGCGAGCTATTAAACGTTTGTGCAAAATTTGAAAATGAAGCAGTGCAACCGTTTATGAGTTATTGTGTTATGCACATAGTCACGTGCACACAAAAACACACACACACACACACACACATTCGGTTTTGCACACGGACCACGAATCTTTGACTTCACTAATGCATAGATTCACTTCACTTTGTTCGTTCATCAATTAAGAGTATTTTAAGGTAAATGAGAATGAAACATGATGTTGGAATTGGTGCAATTACTTGTTTGATAAGCAAAACTCCTTGACATATCCTACTTCACAAGGATGAAAAGTAATTTGATTCCAAAATACTACACGTCATTAGGAAAACTGTAAACACATAATACATATACATGCCAACACATTTGAGTTTTCAATACTTCAAGAACTTACACTCCATTGTCACCCTTGGTTTCCAAAGGAACTTCCCATGACAAAATTGACTTGAGTTGAGTCACTACCACCAATAGTGGATTGTCTGGTACTGCATTATCACTCCTTACTGAAACTCTGGGTGGAAGAGTAATATTCTGCAAGAAACACATTGTTTTAAGTAAGGATAAAATATAAGTTCTTTTTTTAATACCTACCAAAAAAATTAAAGAAAAAATTAATGAATGGAGGATGATATTTATTTTCATGCTATTTTGCCCTGTAATACAATATTAAAAATATAGTAGAATCCCGCTATTCCAAAAGTTATTCCTGCATCATGTTTTCTTGTCTTGAAATATGATAATAATAATAATATAGTAGGATCCCCCAATTTCTGAACTATGGTATGCTATTCCAAAAATTTGCCTATTCCAAACATATATTTTACTGTAAACAATCACTTTGTTGGTGGGGTTTGAAAAGCACAAATAAGGTGTATTTTGTGATCACATTGCGTGATTGTGGCCGTAAATGACAATCACAACACATATCAGATGTATTAAGAGCATAATCACAACATTCCAGCCCGGACTTCTTCATAGACTCTCTTGACACCCTATTAATTGAAATATCATCTCGGAATAGACATATTGTGATTCTTGGAGATAAATAAATAAATAAATATTTTTTTCAGTCAATAGACATGTTCACATGCAATAGACATAGTCAATTTTCAATCATGACTACCGGTATATGAGATACCGATATAAATCTCATTAACGATCATAGCCTAGATACACCAAAATTAAAATGTTTAGCTTTACAACATTTCCTAAGTCTAATAAATATACCATATACCAGAATAACTCCTAACACTATAACCAGTATTGACAACTGCCTGACGAATATAAATCTTGACAAGGTAGTGGTAAACACTCACAAAACCGATATCTCTGATCACCTTCTATTAGTTTGAAAATAAACGACCAACACATCTCAAAGAAACCCCCTACACAAAAGTGGATGAGAACCGTCATCATCAGAAACTTAAGTAGGGCCTACCGACACAATGAAAAGTAACATGAGCACACAAACTTGGGAATCTGTTTTCAACGCAAATCTGGTACTCTTGCAAGATATAGACTTTATCATGAGCTAGTCATATAAAACTATCAAAAACAAAACTATGGAGATTTTCTGGGATGAAAATACAATTAAATTTAGAAAACTAGTAATCGCTGCACGCTGAAAAGTCATGTAGTAATCTGAAGAAAACCTTTTTTAATTTAATGTCTAAAAATGATGTGTTTGTATGTCCTAAATGTGTTGTGTTATGTAAGGAAATGCACAAAAATAAAACAAAAGCTAAACTTAAACAAGAATCAGCTAAATTAAAGATTTTTATCAGGGAAAAGGACTCAAAAATTGCAGATCTAAATAAAATATTAAAGAAACTGAGTATAAAAAATGCCAAAGACAAGGAGATTCTTGGTCAAATAACAGATAGCCAGTCAGGTGTTGAGTTAGTGCTAGTGAGGGAGTGAAAAGTGGGATTGGCGAGTGGGCCATGAATGGATGCAGAGAGGAGCAATTGGATTCACATTCAGCCCTAAACATGTGTGAGATGATTAAGGCAGATATGTGGCATGGGGAGGGGGATGTTGAGGCCAATCGGGGGGTGACTGAGGATAATGGGGGAGGTATAAGGGATGAACGAGTTAGGAGAATTGCTAACGAGTTGGGAAAATTGCTGTTTGCAGATAGCCATGGCCAGGGTTGTAGGGGAATACTGAATGTGTGGTTCAGCAGGGAGGAAAATAGGTTGATGAGGGACAAGGTTCTGCCAGGTGTCCCCTCGCTGCAGTCTTGGAGGGTGCCATGGGGCTGGTGAGGCTGATTTCCACCTTAACATCCAAGGTATCAGAAACAAAGCCCATCTTGTAGAGGATGCAATTTCTACTGAACAACCAACCATACATCTTGTTGTTCTGTAAAACCCTTCTGAACGACAGTGAGACTCAAAATTTTGCTCTCAATGGCTATGAACATTTAGCCAACCTTTGCCAAAAAACTCATAAGGGTGGGGGGATCGCAATTCTTCTAAATTCAACTTTCTCTGCTTTGGTCAGAGGAATCAAACATCTCCAAATTGGCAAATATCTCTCTGAAGAATTTACTTTTGTGACGACAGAAATCAATTTCAAAACTGGCAATCAAAATTTCACTGTTTCAGAAATCTACACGAGCACAGACTTGGCAAACATCGTTCTTCGCCGAAATTGGATGAACACTACCCGGCACTCTATCTGTGTCAATTTCATTCTTTTGAGTGAGGCAACACACCGAAGTAGTTGGGAAAAATTCTGTTCCTCATTTTTAAACCTGTTATAGGCCTACTTGTACTCTGTTGAAGATACGTTTTAGCACCAAAATTTCCCTCGATTTACACGCCACAAGATGAGTCTCCCTAAATGCTTAGAGGTCAAAATTTTTCCCCCCAATCGGCAAAACTAATGACCTGGCCTAAATTGTCTCAGTGATGCTGCTATCTACCAGTAACGTGGCTCTGTGTCAACCTTTTTTCCAAAGCAGTACAACACAATACAATATGGCACTTTAATAAATAAGGCCAGAATTTCAATTGTCGCATATTGCTGCAATATGGAATGGTCGCCCTTGTAGGCATCGCAGCAAACATGTTAACTGGGTACGAGTTTCATTTCTGATCTTCTGCCTTTACAGGTTATGTTTATCCTAATTACTGTTTAGGCCTATAAATTTTCCTCTAACTTAACTGAATTTCTCAATACAATTTAACATGGTCGAAGTTAGTTTGGTTTTAGCGAAGGTAAGTCTACTTTGTTGAGGTTTCGGTAATTCAGTATCAACTATTAAACTGTTGTGTTAAACTTAATCGATGTACTGTTGCAACAACCGTCAGTAGGCCTAATTATGAAACATCAAGCCTATAACAAACAATAATCAAAACTATTGTCTTATTTATTTATTTATTTATTTATAGAATGATCACATTTCACCAAGATATACAAGAGTAATACACTCACTTTGGCAGGTGATTAGTCAGTTCTAAGATGAATTTTAATTACAAAATTAGAAAAAAATAATATAAAACAAGTATAATGAGATTATCTTAGTCAAGTAAGATTCTTAACATTTAATTAATCTTCTACACTGTAGAAACATCTTTGAATTAAAAAGGATTGAACATTCTTTGCAAACAATTTATCAGTTTTGGTTTCTTTTGAACAACTTCCTCCCCATGTAGTTTAAGTTATTTGCCAAAAGACTGGTATTGTGGATTGGGTAATGCAGCGTGTCAGTATTTCGAAAATTGTAAGCGCAGTTAAATCTATTTTCAAATTTATCAAAAGTTTTCCTAACAAAAACTAATGATCTGTATATGTATACACATGGAACAGTTAAAATTTTATGTACATTAAAAAATTCCTACAAGATGTTTTCGGCTTTACATTTGCAATAACTCTAATAATTTTTTTCTGAATATAAAATATTTTGTTTATGTCTGAAGAGTTGCCCCAGAATTCTATGCCATAAATGAGATTAGAGTAGAAGTAGGCATACTAAATCATTTTAAGTATTTCAAAGTTAACTATTTTTGAAAGAGTAAGAGTAACATCAAAAGACTTATTTAACTTTCCTATCAACTGTTCAATGTGCACCTTCCATGTAAATGAAGAATCCAACTTAATTCCCAAAAAATTGCAAGATTTTGATTGAGGAATTAATCCATTCAGAGGCTGGAAATTTGACTTGAGACTATTTTTATAATTTGTGTAAAAATTCAATATTTGAGTTTTATTTTGGTTGAGGTGGAGATTGTTGGCTGTAAACCAATTCTTTAAAATTTCCAAATCATCGAGCAAGTTTTCTTCCAAACAATTAGAATTTATGTTTTGAATAAGGGCTGTTGTATCATCGGCATACATGAGGAGTTTTGAGTGAAGGTTCATCTTAAGCATGTCATTCACATAGATAATAAAAAGAAGAGGGCCAAGAATAGCCCCTTGAGGAACTCCTTCCAGAACTTCCTGAAAAACAGATTCTTCACTTTGGTCAGTCAGTCTTACTTTGCTTTCTATTTTTCAGGTAAGATTTTATTAAATTTAAACTGGCCATAATGCCATAATGCCATCAATGCCATAGAAAGAAAGCTTTTCCATAAGAATCTTAAAATTCAGGCAGTCAAAGGCCTTTGATAGGTCACAAAACAGCCCAACCGCATAGTGTGACCTATCAACAGCATCTGTTAATGTTGAAACTAACTCAAACATAGCTTCGGTTGTAATTCTATTTTTACGAAATCCGAATTGTTCATTGCTCAGAATATTGTTGATATCTAGATAGTTAACAATTTGATCATGAATGGCTTTTTCAAAGACTTTTGAGAATGCAGGCAAAATAGATATGGGGTGGTAATTTTCTAGCTGAGTTTGATTCCCTTTTTAAAAAATTGGCCTTACAATACTGTATTTCATAAGTTCCGGAAAAACTCCTTTTTTGAATGACAAATTCACTAAAAAAGCAAGAGGATGGTTCAATGATTTAGAACATTTCTTAATTATAAACGGTGGTATGTCAACCCATCCAGCTGACCTTGAAGGATTAATTTCTCTTAAAATTTTTTCAATATCTTTGGGCTGCACACATTTAAAGTTAGTAATCATGCAATCAATGGTTTTGTAAGCATAACAGTCACTTAACATTAACAAAGCATTTTCAGTATTAGGATTTAGTTTTAAACATTTGCTTATACCTAAAAAGAATTCATTGAACAGTTGGATGATTTCTTTTGGATCTTTAGTAATGCCTTTGGTCGTTACTATTTCGTCTATTTTGTTGGGCAACTCTTTCTTATTAGTCTCTAATTTTACAATTTGCCAAGCTGTTTTTACTTTGTTACTGGAGTTTAACAATTTCTTTGAATTGCTGAGCATTTTTGCTGCATTTACTACTTTTTTAAAAGTAACCTTATACTGCTTTACATAGTTTAAAAATTGCACATCCCTAGAATGTTTAGCTAAACGATGAAGTTCTTTCTTTCTTAAGCTAGAAACTATAATACCAGTTGTTCCCCAATCTTTTCTTTTGCAGTTAGTCTTAATTTTTTTGGTTCTAATGGGGAAAAGCGGAATCAAAATATTCTTTAAGTACAGTTAAAAACATGTTATATAAAATATTGGGATCAGTATTCAAGGTGGAATATAGAAAATCCCATGTCTCATTTTTAACGACTTTATAAAATTGTTTATGTTTTGTCTGCTGTAATTTCTAAATTTTTTAATCATGCTTTCAATCTCTATACTAGATTGTGCTTGATACGATAAAAATTTATTTGTGTGGTCAGACAAATCAAAATCAAGAACTTGAATCATACAGTGCTTGAGGTCAGAATTAGTAAAAATGTTGTCTATGCAAATTTAAGACAAATTAGTTATTCTAGTAGGTTCGGTAATAGGAATACATAGTTTAAAACTTTCTAAACATTCTCTAAGTTTCTGTGTGTTAGGTTCATTTTTCAAAAAATCACAATTGTAGTCTCATGCACAGAACAAAGTATGCTTAGGGTATTTCCATACTACATGCTTTAACAATTGGTTAAATTTTTGTAGGAAAATATTAAAACTTTTCTTATCATTATGGGGGGGGGGGTCTATAGATACATAATACTAACATCGGTTCAAATGTCAACACCTCCAACCCACAACATTCAATTATTGACTCTATAGTGAATGAATTTATGTCCATTTTATTTTTTACTGGTAAATTTATTTGAGTCAGAATGCAAACTCTACATCTAGTTTCACTTTGTCTTAAATATGATGAGCTTAGTTTGTAATTTGAAACTTTATGTAATAAAAATTCATTCAGAGAGGTGGCCCAGTGTTCACTCAAACAAACAATATGTGGTTTATTTAAATTTGATAGGTATAAGCTTAATTCTTCTACTTAAACAAGACTGGTCAGGCCTTGTACATTAGCATGCATAATATTTAGCTCGTTACTATTTCTAAAATTTTTTTGGGATTTTTTAAAGTTGGAGATGTGACTTACAGACTTTGAAATTTTTTACCTCTAGTTTTTATACACAGGGTTTCGTCATGTCAAAAAAATCTGAATTATTGCAACTTGTAGCTGAATTTTTTGTGCCACTATCATAACGCCCCAAATTTATTTCATTACTCAAATTTAACTCACTTTCAACACACACACCACTTTCTTGTGCACTTGTGTCTGGTTGCAGTCGTGGTAGGCTGTCCTCTGTTTCGCCTTCCGAAGTGACTTGCAGTTGGTCAGGAACGTATACTGCAGTTAACTGACGTTGGGCTGGTGTCATCAGTGCTTCCTCAGGCTGTAGGGTGTGGCCTTCAACATTTCCAGACTCAAAAGTGTTATCAGTTATAACCTCAAAGGTGTTAAGAGTTTTCGGGGGGATTAGGTGTATTGACAGCATGTGTTGGGCTGTTTTGCTGTGGTTCATTTTCTTTCTTAAGTTTTTTTGTTGTACTCGACTTGAGCTTAAAAAGTTTGTTCTTTTTTATTGCATTTGCAAGGGCATTTGTGAGTTTCATCTTTCCTTTTATATTAAGGTGCAAACCGTGTTTTGTGTGGTCTTCTCTACGTAGTTTAACATTACTCATAATCACCATATTAGGGGTTGTCTTAGCTAGTTCTAGAATCTTTTGGTTGATGTCATAATTTATCTTCCTAATTGTTGAGTTTAGAGATGGATTATCATACCTGTTTGGTATTCCTGGGACTACCACATTCGTTCTTTTTGTTAGTTTACTTATCACACCAAAATAAATTTGTTTTGTTAAGTCGGGTATGTTTGATTCTTTTGTAGTAGTAGTAATATTATTACTACCTCCCATTATTACAACATAATCCTTGTCTATAAAATGTTTGGTTAGTTTACTAACATCACTAGTTACATGTTCGTACTTCTTATTAGGCTTAACTACAGCAGATACTTCACACATTGGAAGCTCATCTCGAAGTAACTCACCGCATCTTCGACCATGACTATCTGATAAAATCAGGACCTTAGTTTTATCTCTGGTTTTGCTCCTAGTTATAGTTGTTTCATCGTCCTTAATAGTACTGAGTATTTCAAAACGGTTCTGACATTTCAATTTCCATTGTTGCCCCTCTCGTTGTTTGCTCTTTGATGTACAGTATTGGATTTGTTTGTTGCCAACTATTTGTTTTTTGAGATGGTGAGTTGCATAAGGGAGGGAAACAAGTTAGGCATTTTGAAGAGGAAGAATATATTTCGTTGAGTTTTTCTTGTAGATCTTTTTTATCTCTCTCCAGAAGTTCAGTAACTGCTTTGTAGTTGGCAATTTCCATTTTTGCTGTTTTCAATTCTTGTTGAAGAATTTGAGTTTGATAATTCTGCTGTACCTCATTTTCCTTTTTCATGTTTTCAATTACTTCATTCTTGAATGCTACAATTTTCTCAAAATCTAAGCATTTTTTCTCTAGGGAGTTAATTTGTAGCTCCAAATCAATAGATGTTGTTGCGGACGTGGCTTGCTCACACTTTTTCGACAGAGTCTGTGTGGAAATTAGAGAGCTATCAGCTTGTTTGTTAGTTATAGGTGTTTTGATAGAAAAATTTCCTGCCTTGTAGGGGGTAGTTGAATGTGAAAAATTCTTATTTGGTGTGCTGCTTATAAATGATTTGGGAGTACTTATTGCCTTTTTGTTAGACTAATACTCGCTTTCAATTTGTTTTAATGCCTGTACTAATTTTTTGTTTTCCATTACTTTGCCGTGACAAAGCCTCACTTTACTTTCTCCACAAAATTTAGTAAGACCACTCAGTGTACAAGTTCCTTTTTCATATGTTACGAAAAACATTAAATTAAAAGTTAAAGATTTGGCTGTCTTTCTTTCAATGCTTTCGATTTTAGCTGGCCATGAGGAATGTCCCCCTACCTTTGCAAATAGCAAGTCATTTTTTTAAGGAGTCTCTCCCATATTTCAGTAATTAATTGTTACTTTTTTGTACAATTATAATTATCTTTAAGCAGATTTTGTATTTATTTGTTATGTACACAAGAGCATAAATATTGAGACAAAATTTTATTATTTAGTGGCTACTCAATTCACCACCAATCTTTATTATCATCAATATATATATAAAAAGAGAGTTGTGTGTTGGTATATTTCGGGCTACAGCCAAAACTACATGTCGTAGACACTTGATCTTGCTGTCAAATGAAAGCTTGGAATCTCATGATGTGCACAATGGTGGTTTGGTTTTGATATCTTTTAGGACTTAGGCACAGAATCGTCCGAAAGGGAACCATGTCAAGGATTTTGGGAGTGCTTTGAATTGTTGCTATGGTTACCATTATTTCTAATGGTAGCTATTTCTAGCTACTATGGTTACTAACAGAATACAGCACAAAGAAACAACTAGAATACGATAAGAAAAAATAATCTCCTGGGCAAAGCCGGGGTTATCAGCTAATTGTTCTTAAAAAAAATAAAAACACAGTTTCATAATAATAAAAACCATAAAAATTTTTTGTGTTAAGCTATTTTATTTGTTTTGGTTCAGTATGTAAGTTAAAGGATTGATGTAAACAAACATTCAGACAGACAGTCAGAGTAAATTGTCAAACATAAGGAAACAACAGTTCCGAGGTAAAACAGAGTATCCAGGATTCTCAAGGTTCAGCTGATAAGACTTGTAAGACTTGTTTCCGAGCAGTGGTCAGTGGGCGAATGGGGGGGGGGGCATGGGTTGATGATTGAAACCAGTTATAACAAAACTACCCGGAAGTTATCACCCATGCAATCAGTGTACCTCTTCCGTCAACTAATTATTCTAAATATCTTCAGTGACTGATAAAATTATATCATAAGTCAAAATGTGGAAACTTTTCACAAACTTGAAGTTTAGTAGCATTGCTCATGCATTTAAAAGTGTCTTTAACATATTATCATCCATGGTTTAGCCCCTGAGCTGTGCGAACAAATAATGTAAGACTATATTACTTACTGGGGACGTCAGACAGCTCAATTGAACTATGTCAATTTTGAGCTGTCTGACGTCCCCAGTAAGTAATATAGTCTTACATTATTTGTCTTTAACAGTATAAATCACGGAAATACAGAATGCACAAAACATGTGATTCTTGATAAGAAATCAACGTGAGTACTTCAGATAATATTAATATGGTTATTCTCAGTCCTGTATTGGAACTTATTTGTCAGTCACATTAAAAATACCTTACCATAGCACTATAAAAAGGTTTTACACTGGTTGAAACAGTGAATTAATTATTAGAAACTGTTTACTGTTTTTTAGTACACACTACCTAGGGCTGCCATCTTGTCAATCATATAATTCAGTTCTCTCACGAACAATAAAACATACCTAACCAAGGTGTACAGGGTGTTTTTTTTTTAAAACGCAACCCATTTTTAAGATTGAATAAAGCACATAAAAATATGAAATGAGTATTGGTTTTAATCGATCTTTACATTTTATATAACCTATTATCTAACTTTGATATGATAGTAGGACTTTCCTCGTTATGTTACGAACCAAACGATACCAGATGAGTCATACTTTCGCCCGCCAAATCCCCTCCAAGTAGGCACAGGTCTAGTCGTGTACCGGAGCGCGCGCATCACCTGTCAACGGGTTTTGGCGGGGGAAAGTATGACTCATTTGGTATCGTTCGATTCGTAATGAAATGAGGAAACTCCAACTAACACATTTATGATAAATTAACTTAACTTAACCGCCGCAGCGCACTGTATGAGGGTGGCCTCCGTATAATACCAAAGTACCTCAATAGGCACCCTATATTAAACTTGGACTTTCGTTTGGGTCATTCGATATTGTTTTCTTACAAATCAGATGTTGTATTGTCTGGTATGGATACGTATTGCAGAAGATCAGTTTCCTACCGTTAATGATTAAGTTACAAGTTGTTACCTAGGCCTAGGCCACAGAGGAGAATCAAATAGAGGTATCTTCTAATCTTGCGCTCATCTGGTGTCGAGCGCTGGTGTCAAGGACTTATAATAAAATAGTTCACCTTTGATGCTGCGAAAGAGCAGCGCACCATCGCTGCCCTCTCCTAATTTAACTTAACTGTAGCTAGTTGCTGGATGTAACTTGTTACTAGTAACTTAAATGTAGCTAGATTTATCTTTAACTAGCAAGCACTTGGGCGCAACAGAAGACCCATTTAAAAGCGACCTCTGCTAGATTCTTCTCTGTGCCTAGGCCTTTACAATAAGACAAGACACATAAGAGCTCACCTCATTGTTTGGGAAAACGAATATGTATTCAGTCTCATTGTTGACAGTACCCTTGTAGGGCTGATCAAAATGTGCATTGCACACAATTGGATTATACTCATCAACTTTCAGGACAGGTGATGGTTTCTTACAGTAACTTGGAATATAACAACACGAATAGGAGATAATTGATATAAGTAATGATGACTGAAAAATGACAAAAGAACAGTTCATTTTTATTGATTTTTAACTTTCAAGAATTTTTTAATGATAATTGCCAAAAGAAATTTTTAAGGTTAGTTTTGATTGATAGAAAGTTCAGTTGATTTTACACAGTTTCTAAACTTTTAGTACATAAACATCAAAGCAATAGTATTTTGTAATCGTTGTTCAAACTTCTTTTAGGCTTTCACCGATAACTTAGCACCAACCGATGAATCATTCACAACAAACACAAACAAATACAAAGGCAAATTAGGTCAAAATCCAATAAGGCCTATCAATATTTATTTCATGTCTGTGCGACAATGACCAAAATTAAAATTCGTAGTTAAGGATTAATATTAATCTTGAATGCATTCTTCCTTCTTTTTCCTAATTCCTTTGCCGCTTTTCTTCATTTCCCTGGGAACTGCCAATCACTACTTCTTCATACATTGACAGTTGCCTTTCTTAACCTAACTTAAAAAACCCATGATTTTACTTCTCTTTACAGCTGTATTTGACGTTCGTTCGTTGACAAGAGGAATTAGCAGGGCTTGTAGAAAAAAAGAACAGGCTACCTCATCGGTTGCACTTCGGCCTGTTTGCACGACGCCTAGTACAGTGGACAGTAACATCTTTAAACAAAAGAATTTTTTTCTACTGTCCTACTGTCTGGTCGTCGTGCAAACAAGGCCTACACAAACGTCAATTCAACATGAACATCAACACGAAGAAAGGCCTAACCTAAATGTCCGGATCCAAAACTGCAGTCTTTCTTATTTAATTGTTTGTTAGGGTCATTACTGGAGTTTGGTACTTTCTTTCTGATCAGTTAGTTAGTGGGATCATAAAAGTACTCCTGTCTGAAGTAATTTTTACGTTTCATTAATTTGATTTATTCATTATTACAGTTTCACTTAATTTTTTATTATTTTGATCAACTATGGAAGGTCCAATAAGCTTAATAGGAATTTAATGATTATTTTTAGAATTTTTCATTGGAAGTGCATATTACACAGTAATAATGGCATTAGATGATGCTGCCAAAGAATTCAGAGCCAAGTTAACTGAGGTTTCAAGTAAATATCAATTCCTGCTTCAAGAAACACATACTAAGGTAACGCTCATTATTGTCTACATACCTTAATACATACAAAGCTGGATTACGATTGTGATGGTATGATAGTTTCAACTTCTTTGTATCCTATATGAACGGGAGATTCCCCGCCAAGGAGACTTATTTAAAAAAAAAGGAAACAGAAGATGTAACTTGTTACAGACCTGTGTCTCTTTTACCTGCATTCTCAAAAATATTTGAAAAGATAGTATATGAACAATTTTTCCTATCTTGAATCTAATAAGTTAGTTTTTTTTTTATTTATTTATTTAGATTTTTACAAAAAAATTCACAGCATTTGGCCTTACTAAGTAGGCTTAAAAAACTACTTATCAGTAAGGTCCAGTATTATTATGTAATATTTCAAAATTACAAATTGCCTAACTATATGTGTGGCTTAGGAGGTGACCACAATCATAACAGGAACACCAATGGCAAGGTTCATTCTGTCAAATAATCTGAGGCTTCGAAAGATCTATTTCGAAGTTTATTTGATTAACAACACCATGGTTTTAGATCAAACAGGTCTACAATAATTAATTAGGCCTACTGCTGGAATAGAATGTATGTGCCGCAGTCGCATGCATGTGCAATTATTGACGCCATAAATCCCCTAGGGGTATTAGATGTAGACATGGTATTCAAGGTAATCAAGAATTAATAAAATCCATATTTGAATCCATAGACAAAGGAGAAAGGTAGATAGGGTGGTTGGGATCTTTTTAGACCTATCCCGAGCTTTTTACAGCATAGCTCATGACAAATTACTTAAAACAATTTTTTCTCTTGGAGTTGAAGGTGTGGAACTTTCCATGGTTCAAATCATATCTGGAAGGGAGGAAATAATTAGTTTGAGGAAATGGATTGCTATATGGAAAATACAAATAAAAAAGTTACACATAGGCTAAAGGAAAATTCAGGTTTCAGGCATTAACAGTAGGTTCATCATGGTGTTCCTAAGAGGTCCATTTCAGCCCCATTCTGATTTTTATGTTACTTAAAGGGTTTACCAGGTGTGATTTTGGGGAATAACAACTCCCCCCATGGAGTTGCATTTGCAGGGGAGATGACACAAATGTCATTATTTCTGGTCAAACTCATAATTGCATTGAAGTTTCAGCCTACATTGGATTGTCAATGGTAAAAGAATTTTTGAATGATAAAAATCAATTATTAAACCCACAAAAATCTAATTTTATATCTTTTTTTACAAGACAAGCCAAAGTTAAGCTATTTCCCAATATTTTTACTGATGAGGATGAAATCCTTGACCAAGTACAGGACACAAAACTTCTGGGTCTGGTCATAGCCTTGATGAGAACCTGTCTTGGGACGAGCATGTAAATTTCATTATTAGTAAAACATCTAGTGGGCTCTACATGCGCTGAGCCGCATGGTAAATCATGTGACTTTGAAAGTTTAAAAGTACAGTAATATATTATTCCTTTATGCATTCACATATTGCATATGGAATAAGTATTTATGGGGCTGCAACAACAAAAAATATAAATACGTAACATATTAAGTGAGGTTTTTAGTAGGCCTAAGTATCAAATTTTGCTTCAAGAAACATAACTTGTATGCAATGGTGTTGAGGGGCAGTCTGGAGCAACACTCCGGCACAGCCTTTAGAGAGAGCTGAAGCGCCACTCCCCGGCACAAAGAACCACGATCATATTAATAAATGGTAGTGTTATCAATGACATAATTTAGTCACATTGCGGGGAACAAAATGACATAATTTAGTCACATTGCGGGGAACAAAAGTGTTGTTGCGCCGTGGTAACGAACTTGTCTTTGTGGTGGTAAAGGGAATTGACGTCCTATAGACAATGTTAGCTGTCGTCTGACAGTAGCGCAATGTCCGTGCCCGTATTGTTTGGAAACTGCTCTTGCTGCCCATATTAGAAGCTGGAGTTGATTTTGTTGACTTAATTGTGCTACTAGACAAATGAAACTCGTTTGACCTTAAGCAAACAAGCCTTGAAACAAACTCGTCATCATGTCATGGTAATCAAACTTGTAAATTGTGTTGTGGTAAACGAAGCGACTCGTATAATTACAGATGTAAACAAAGTCGTCATGGAGTTTTGGTTAACGCTTGCCTTTGTGTTGCGGTAAACGTTTTGCTGTTACACGACACCAACGCAGCACACTCGCCACCGGGTCACATATTGCCATCTGCGCCGTGTCTCTTCGGCGGTTTAGAGATCCAAGTTTCAGATTTGACTCATTATTACTACAGTAGAACCTCGGTAAGAAGGCACTCGATAACACAAAAACCTTGATAGAAAGTGCAGTTTTCATGTAATTACACGTAATATCTTGTCAAAACGAACCTTGATAAGAAGACTCTCCTGATAACGAGACTCTTCCAGAATCCCCTTGAGTCTTCTTATCAAGGTTCTACTGTAAGATATTAATTAGTTTTAACTGATAACTAGTGGACTTCACATACCTCCACTCCCCCAGGCCTTCCCAACCACTCCTATCATCCAATCTAAGTGATTCCTGCAAGGCTGTTTTGCGCTTACCGTTCCGGCACAGCTGATTCCTGAACTACACCACTGCTTGTATGAAATGGGAAACATGGTGCTTGTTACTAACTTCTATGTGTAACCTTTTGTTAAGCTTAGATTATACCTATTAGTTCGAAATTAGAAATTATAAATCTATGACGGATTCTCATTCAGGATATGAACTTGTGGAACTTATGAAATGAGCACTAACCACACAGCCACCCAGTCAGTTAATACGTTAAGTCCCGCCAACTCATCATACAATAATTTGGCATTCCAGATAATTCTCTGATCTCTTGTTGATAAGATAACAATCTTGTACACTATCTATTAATTTTTAATGGATTTTTCAGGCTCTGCTGCAGAATGAAATACAAACTAAACGATGGGAAGGCTACAGGAAAGACCATTTAGAATTGAGCGATCGTTTGTTGAGTCTTAGAGACAAGTTATCTCATTCAGTCATGGTGCCTGTTGGTAAGAAGGCCCTGATGAGAGGTCGACTTGTTCACACAAACGAGATCATGGTCTGTCTTGGAGATGGATGGTTCGCCAAGCAAACAGCAAAACAAGCTTCAGAAATGTGTCATCGCAGGATACAGCGTAAGCAAGATGATTTCTTATCAGTTTTTAATTTAATAACATTTACCAATGCATTTCAGAATTGTAGACCTTATTTCATACTCCTAAATTCATACCTACTAAATTTATATTATTTTTTCTGCTTGGTTTTAACCCATTAGCGCCAAGTCACGAAATAGTTACGTGGTGGCCACGCGGGACCGAATACTGAGTCTCCACACTACTGTTAGTGAGGGCTTGGCCTAGTAGTTCACTGGTGATTGCCATTCTCTGTGTTGGCAAATGGGAGAAAGCTAATTCATACCATTTGCTAATAATAAGGGAGAATATTTGGAGTAAATGTCACAATATCTCATGTAAATCTAGGTTGGAATTACCAGCTACACCTTAAGGGTTGCATGCCAATGGCCCATAATCATAATCATTCCATTTGTTAACCAGTCCTAAAAATTGCATATGGCATAATATGATTTAATTAAAATTAGTTATCCTTTCAGTGGGCAAAGCTGCGGGTAGGCCTATATCTGCTGTTATGATATAAAAATAACTGTATAAAGTTACTTTTTCAATTTTACAAAATAGTGGCTAGTTGATGTAAAACTGTAGCTTCTACCTGTACCTTTAATTTGACATATCACCTTTAGTTTTCTGATTAGAAATGAACATCACATGAAAATAAACATTGATTCTTATGGATGAGGATTAATACAATACGGCTGAGTACTACAATCGCTTCTTAACCCGGCAGAACTGACTTTGATTTGAAAATGCGATGACAGACTCACGGTCTTTTGGACCAGGTCTTATATAAAAGTTAGTATATTGAAAAATGATGAGTTTATTTGCACAAAAACTTCACTAAAGTCTTTAACCCCTTAAGCACCGAGTAATTAGCCCCCGTGGTTTTTAGTAGCGTGCAGTTTAATTATACGATCAACACGAAAACGCCAGGTTTTCATCTCAACGCGACGAGCGCGATACTTCAGAACTCGTCGCGTGGACGTAGTTCCAGAAAAATCCACTAGAGTGCAACACCAAACGGTCTGCAACTCGCCAGGGTCAAATGTACAGTCTTAGCAGGAAAAAACCTTGCAGAACTGTTGTACCAACATAAAACAGCTGAGAATATCAAATCCGAGTAAACTCGGGCGTGGCGGTCAACGAAGCAAGGGTGATGCACGAGATATCTCGTGCGTGGTGGAGTGCGTACAGAATACTACCACGAGCTAACTCTTGCGCGGCGGTTAAGGGGTTAACATTAGTTTTGTGACTACTTTATATATGATATATGTGCATACAAAATATTTATATAACATAAAAAATATATATTTTGAATTGCAGTGGATACTTCAATAATAATTGTTATTGCGTTAAAAACGTCCGTATGTTTTACACCGATGTGTTTATACTGACAAAAACTTCATAAAAGTATTATACATTAGTGTTTTGAATATTTTACATAAGAAATATGTGCACACAAAATATTTATATGTAACATGAAGCCTTATGTGACTTACGGTCGAAAACACTAGACCTCTATGATGAGAAGTGAGTCAATGGTGTTTCTGGAAAGACGTACGAGAGGTATAGTGACGGCCAGCCCTGCCGACGCCCAAAAAATATAATTTTTATTAAAAAAACTACTAACCCGGTCTTTTAGACAGGTATGTCAGTCCTCACGGGTTAATCACAGTAGGCTGGTTGCAGTCTTTAGAAATATAAACTAATGACAATATTTTATTGAAGAAATACAATGTTTTTGAGAAAAATATATTTTGAGACGATGTGTTTGTATTTGCACAATAACTTTTACCTTTATAAATAATAACTGTAATTTATACTCAGATTGTGATGAGGTGCTTGGTAAATTGAAGAAAGAAAAAGAACTTTTGAATACTCGTAAGTCTTTCCCATTTGAGAATGAGGCATTCTGCAATGACAACCAGACCCAAGAAATCATCGAGGTTTATGATGAAGAGGAAGAAAAATCATGGAGAGGTATATTAATGTGTGTTTTTTTTGCAACTAAACATATTCGGTAGATCCAAAATTTTGGAGGGTCATCCATAAAGTAAAGAATGTTTTGTCACTACATCTGTCCCTCCTCTGCGACTGAGCGTGCGGTCTAAAGGTCCACTTTCTATTTGAGCCAAGTCTTATTGCTGACTGATCATGCATTTCATTCTTAAAGTGTTTCAAAGTGTTAGGGTGCATTGAAAATCCCGAAGATGTATTATACCTGATAATGTTGTTTCTTTCAGTTCCTTACCATTTGCTAACACTTTCCCGACTATAAATTCCTTTAATCTTAAAAAAAAGTTAATCACCTAGGGCCAGATATGATTATACTGAATTTGTCTGAATAAGTCCTACTATGTGGCAAAGTTCTGTGAAGTGGGTGCTGCTGCATGGGGGAAAGTGTTGTGTCAACATGGATTAGCAACACCCTTGGCTAGATAGAATTTTCCCACATTGCATGCTTTTTATTGCACGTCAGGTTATTGTAGGGTCTCACAGTACACTCTTTTCTCCTCTAGGCATAAATTGCCATGATTGTAAATAGTTATGGACAATAAATTCGATTCAAGATGGAATTTATATTTAGGCCTCAAAACACTTTTGCAATCAGCTCGTTCACATTTGGTGGGATTTTCCAGTCAGGGTGTCTGGTAATCTTGAAAATCTTGAAAGTCTGGAATCTGTCTTGAATTTCATAATGGAATTGAAAAGTCTGGAATCAGTCTTGAATTTCAAACCAAGTCTGTAAATTTACCAATTGTTTAATTTTATGTCGATATCTTTAACATATTTAGAGATATGTAAAAAAAACCAATTCAAGTTTCTTGTGCTGCTAAAAATAGTGTTTGACAAACACAAATAACTATAGTTAAGTTCATTGCAATGAAGAGTCATTGTTTGGTTTCTTACTCCATGCCAAGTAACAGTAACTTCTTGTAAGACTGTATTACTTACACGTCTGTGCTCAACTTGTTGTGTCAGGTGTTAGACACTGTAGATGTACATGTTTCAATGTTATTACATCATCAGCATCTCAATAATGAAGTTGATCCACCAGAAGGCTTCGTTAATTGTTCACAAAACACAATACACATTTTAACAAAGCCTTTTGGTGGATCAACTTCATTATTGAGATGCTGGTGATGATGAAATAACATCGAAACATGTACATCTACAGTGTCTAACACCTGACACAAGAAGTTGAGCACAGACGTGAGTAATACAGTCTCACATTTATTGCTGCTCAGGGAAAACAAAAATGGATAATAGTAACTTCTTGCTGGATTATGGTCATACTTAAAGAAGTTTCTGTGTATAAATTCATGGTAAAAATATGTAGACCTCTAACAACTTGACACTAACACTTTTAACAATTTTGTTATCATGTAAAAAAACATATTTTTCATAAATTTATGGAATGAAAATTTTTTTCTTCTCATGTTAGGATGATGAAATCATATATGTCTGTTTATGTTGATGACTCACCTATATATTTTTGGAAATAGGGAAAGTAAAGTATAGAGTGAAATTTGTATGACTAAAATGTTCAATAACTCGTCAGAATTATATTTTTAGTGATGCGAAGAAGTCTTGAAAAAGCTGTGAAAGGCCTTGAAAAGTCTGGAATTGGTCTTGAATTTCGTGGAGAAAATAAGCTAGACATTGTGTCAATGGACCCTACCATTTTGAAAAGCTGTAAGAATAAAATGCATGGTCAGTCGGCAACAAGTCTTGGCTCATATTTAGAGAACAGGAGTGAAGCACACTCAGTTGGTGTTAAGGCATCAGGGCTAGAAGTAGTGCCATTTTTTTCTGATGATCTTCTTAATAAATAAATACCTTCATTGCACTAGAACTGCATGAAATGAATTACAAAGGCTTAAACATATATCAAAACATACATATGGATGATATTATGATCTATGTTTTTATATTTTCTTACGTAGTAATAACATGAAAAATGAGTAGTGATTTGAGTTGGGTAAATGCCGGATGTACTGGATATTATTTTATGAATGGGGACATTTTCCCAAAGAAATTTTAGCACCAAAAAAATTAACATTAAAAAACTTATAGTTGTCAAGAGCTTGTAACAGTTAGTTAAATTTGTAATAAAATAATAATGCATAATCCTTTTGGTTAAAGGTGTACTTTATTTCAGTTCAATTTAAAATTTTCCCAAAGAAATTTAAGCATCAAAAAATTAAAATTTTAAAAACTGGTTATAGTTGTAAGAGCTTGTATCAGTTAGTCAAATTTGTAATAAAATCATGATGCATAATGTTTTTAGTCAAAGGTGTACTTTGTTTCAATTCAATTTAAAATATCGCTGCCTTATAGAACCTAACATCAGGCCTGATTTCAACCCTTTGAGCTCTATGGGCAAATCAAACATGTTCGCCTCCCCCTCCTCTCTCTTACAGTATAGCCTTTTCACTTAAGGCAATCAGACTTGCCTTTTTGTCACCCAGTCCTGTAATTTTCATTGTTAACATGCTGAACGCTGAAGTCTCGGATGCCACTTGTGAACACAAGCAATTGAAAAGTTATTCTGAAAGCAGCTTCAGAATGCATTCATGTTGCCCTGGCCAGTCGCTAATGTTAAAGGGGTCTTAATCTTTGTCAGTTTTGGTTCAGGAGGGATTTCTTCTTAACTCACTTTAATTTAACAAGACTTTCCATTGTCTGCCACCTATTGTCGCTTTGATCCGACTGGCAACTAACAAACACTAAAAATGTTATTGACTGTAAATAGGATTAAGTAATAAGTAGCCAATAACTGGAAGATATTGGCTGGGTAGTCTTGGTGATAGGCTTGGGAGGGGAGGGATGGTTGGCGATTGTATACTGCACATTACAGGAGTACATGCTTGCCCTCTTATCAGTTCAAAGTAGGGGTGTGCGAGTATTCGACCGGTCGAGCTTTTAGGTCGAGCTTTTCAGTATTCGGCTCGGCACGACTGTTTTCGAAAAAGCTCGACACTCGAGCCGAGCTTTTGATAAGAGAGTTCTTATCGGAAGGATAATTATTGCGATCTATTTTTGGACACGTTAAACCAGAAGAGCGTTTCACTCCCACGAAAAACAAGCAAAAAACATTCCCTAGTGATAAGGAAAGGACATTGACAGGTAACAAGAAATATTATCTCCATTTAGACTGAAATCGGAGCTATATTTAGTTGACCTTGGGGAACACGAAATACAGCATTCAAGTCTATTGTTTTATCAAGGCTTATCTGATTTATATTGGTCTCATTTGATTTATAAAATAAGACAAAAAATATGAGCCGTCATTTATGGTTGTATGACAAGTAGTTTGTATTTTTGCATTGTGTAGAAGGATTCCTTATCTCCTAATTAACCCACGCTCTCGCTCTGAGTCATACAATAGCAAGAAACAGGGAAGGGGCTTTGAGTAAACAACCTCCACCCCCCCCCCCCCCATTGGCCTCTGATAAGGAGAGTGAGAGAGGTAGCTGTTTCTTTCTTTCTCTCTATTCAGTCCTTATTTATTTATGATATTTCTTCTTCTTAATTGTACATTATTTTCTTCACAAAAGTTTAGAAATGCAACTAATTTTAGGCTTACAATAACTTATTGTTGTTATTAAATATTATTTCATTCATATATTATATTCTGAAATAATAATTTAGCCATGAATATTATGCAACAACTGGGACTGCTATTTAATTTTGTATCATCTTTACTTAGTGATCATAAAAAATAAATCTTGTGTTTGTCTAAGTGTAAATGTGTGATTTTTTACTTGATATAACTATTTTAAAACCTTTCAACCACTCCTTTCTACTCTTGAAATTAAATTTTGTAGTACCAATATGTAACTAGTCTAATTATGTAATTTTAACTATTTATTTTAAAGTGTAGTATTGAGGGATTGGTTTTTACTTAAATATAATGTAGATAAATGTAAATTTTAAATTTGGTATTTTTCTTCATATATTATTTTTTGAGCCAGTTTGATTAATTTTATGTAATATAATACAAAATACTGATGAACCTATCAGATAATTCACTTGTTTTGGAGATAAGCTTTCTATTTTTGAGCTGGCGGTCACTTAAGGTAATCATTAGTCTATTGTATCTTTTAAAATTAAAATCAAGCTTCATAATTTCTTTTGATAATTTGGCGATTGTTAAAAAGCTCGAGCTCGAAAACTTTTGAAAAAGCTTGGCTCGGCTCGGCTCGAGTTCAAAAATCACTATTCGCACACCCCTAGCTTAAAGGTAATTTAAAATCTGTTTGCAATATATTGCTCTCATTTATTGCCATTTATTTTGATCTCTCATGCCCTCTTTGCGCTTCAGGTAAAGATTTATTCAGTTGTAGAATTGGGCTTGCATAACATAATCTACAAAAAAAAGCGACACAAAGTCAACGAAACATTGACAGAACAATTTACGTTATAAAATCCGCTAACTTGAAATATATTTTTGTGAGAATCTGGTATTGATATAAAAAATTAATAGAATAGTCAGCTCTTTCTGTCAGCTAAACTACAAACTATATTTACAGTACAAATTGCTTAAAAGAATAAACGATTGTGAGAATATTACTACTGATTTGCTGATGAGGTTTTTTGTTTGGTTTCAGTTTAAATTTATTGTAAGATAACATTGATCAAATTTATGTAGGAAGATTGTTGTAAAATTGTCATGCTGAATATTTTTTTTTTTTTAGGTATAAACTGTGGATACTAGTCACTTAAACTTTTTTCCATTTCTATTAAAACAATCATGACTCCTTTGACCTCAATATGCAGTCTGTATTTGACTGATAAGATTGCTTAATAAATATACATGCCATAAACTGTCACAATTTTTTCAGCAAATCATTTTTTGTCATAAATTTTTTGCTCAAAACTTGATCTTACGTATATTTTCTAAAAATGTTTACACTGTCATCATGGTACGACCTACTTTTTGCAAAAAAAAGTCCGTTTCATGAACTTTGAGGTTTAGTTTGATAAAATATAATACGGTAACAATCATGATTTTTAAATTACTACTTACCGGCACTCATGATGAGGCTAAAACAATTTGGTGTCCCCTAGCAGATGAGAGAAGAATTTGCCATTACCCTGTGCTAATGCTGAAAGAAAGTATGTAGAATGATAAAATAAATAGACCTTTATTAGAATTCCAGCCAAATCATTAGGCGGGTGTGTGAGTGCGCTGCTGGCGTTCAAAATATGTTTTTGGCCAATCATTTACCCATCTGAAGTTATAGACAGTTTTGCTCTTTGTTTATGTTCTCCAAATCAGCTGAGTAAGTGCTCCAAACATACCCATATAAATGTGCTTCTATCTGTTGGAAATATGGTCAACTACTTAACTGTGTAGAGGAGCGGAGTTGTCTTTAACATCAAGTCATTTATACAGCTGGAGTTTCCATTTTTCGCCACCCGTCTAATGATTGGCCAGAACTTTAGATTGATCCTTTGGTGTTTTTTTTGTATTAGCTTCTTCTCTGCATAGAAAATTTTAAAAAAATGGTAGGTTACTAAAATAAAAAAAGGTTATTTCAATTTTTTCATCCTCATAATTTATTGTCTTTAATAATTCAATTACTTATAATACATATTATGTTTCTCTGTGTTAATAAAAAAATTGGAATTTTATGTAAAAATTTGGTAATCAAAATTATATTTTATTTATTATTATAAAAATCAGGGTCTTTTTTTAAGTATATGGTTAATATTTTCCAATCAGATATGTATTTTTTTATGTACTTTTATGATACATTCAGTGGAACTTAATTTCTTCAGAAAAACACCGTCAAAAAGAAAAGGAGTATCGAAAGAAGTTGGCTGAGTTGCGAAATGCACCAAAAACCAAAATAGAGACAGAGGAAGATCTTTGGCACAGATTAGATGCTTTAGATATGCAAGAGGAGCTAGAAGATGAGTTAAACAGGTAGGCTCCATAAAGAAACTTAACTTGTATTAAGAAACTTATCAGCACCAAATATAGACAATAACAATATACAGTATACCTTTATTCTTAAATAGGTTTTATTGAGGAATACAGGACTAAGACTGCCTCGGATACTGAGAATCTCTGATAATACAGAGGTTACTTATTAATATTGTGAGGTTAGGCTGTAATGAGACAACTTAATCAAAGTTAAATGTTTCAAAGTATAATTTGAACAAAAAAAATAGCAGGAGACATAAAAAAATCATTTCCAATTTCAGATAAATTATTTTTTTATTGATTACTACCATTTATGAGTGCTCGTGCTGTTTAAACCAACAGTCAGTTTTCCAATTATCAGACTGTTCAGTACCCACCATCAGACTGTTTGATCATCGAACAGACCGTTCAGACTAGAGGTGTGCGGATATCCGAAAACTCGGATCGGATTCGGATCGGATCGGATATCCGAATCCGATCCGAGGGTTTTATAACTATCCGGTAAGACTGACTAGATATCCGACTCTTTCGGATAGACTGCATTTTTTGGGGTAAATTGTAAAGAAAGATCAAATTTTCAGTATGGAAAGTCTTCCAAACAAAAGAAGTCACTGCCGACGAAAGTACATTAGTGACAGAAAACATCGCGGAGCAAAAACGACGCTTTGAAATGCGGCGGTTGCGATAGCGGCTAGAACAACGCCTCAACACGATGCGATTATGTAGTGGTATGCATCAAGCGATGTATTTCGGTTGCCAATATTGCGACTCGTGGTTAGATCGAGATCGTTGTATACGATCAGATTACTGCGCAATACTCGACATGATAACAAACATTTTCTTTAGATAAATGCTGGTATCATAGCATTAAATCATTTAAAAAATAGTAGTACATCCTGGAATAGTTCTGTCTCGATTAGTATCCGTTACCGATGAAACATCGATTGGTATGAGGGAGAATCACAATCAAGACGAATCAGTGTTCGCCATTGACCGACAGTGTCCAACAGTCGTCTTGAATTTCCAAAACGAAATATCCCGTAAGTACCCCATAAATAAATAGTCGTGTTGATGTTTCGTACGACTATTTCAGGCCGTAAATATCTCAAGTGGCCTGTTGATACGATAAAATAAAAAGCCTACAATAATTTTGGGCAGTCAGAGATTTGGCGAACCTGTTCATTCATTGTTTTGCCTTTCCATCTCACTTTATTTTTGAATGTCGTCGTCTGCTTAAAACCTGAATTAACTCAAGAACGTATTTCTTTCAATCTCCAGATTACTTTATTTATCAATTAAACAATTACCTACCTAGAAGTAGAAAGTTGAACGATCGCAAATAGCTAAGTTTTTATTTTGCTGAAATATTAATCTTTGACGATTTAAGCCTAGTCAAAGCCGGTCGGCCGTATTTTCAATACGTGATTAAAATGGACATTCTTAGATAACAGTACAATGCGACTTGACAACCTATGTCTATGAAAATAATTAGTGAGTTTGCTTGTTGTTTGTGATACAAAACTAATAGACCTTTGTTCTAATTAAATGACCAAGCTTTAATACTGAAACTTACAACATTTGAAACTTATCTTGAAATTTAGGTTAAGTTTATTGCTCAGGCTTATTTTGTTTTTTTAGTATTATTGTAGTGAATCAAAATCTTGGTTGTCAGGCATTAATGCATAAATAAAAATGTAAAGCTTTCTTCAAATATGAGGTGATTGGTGAATCAAGTTTTATATTTAATTCTTTTGTCTAGTCACTTAAGCCTAGTCTCTGATCAAATAAGGAAAAGAACAAAAAAAGACAGAGGCCTAATAGTGAACAAATTTAGGTTGCATTGAAAAAGGATTTTTTAAGTTCAACTACTGAAATTGATTTGGGCCTAATAAGCTTATTCAATTATATACTACTACCTATGCTTAAGGGGAATCAATGCATTTCTAAATTCTTAACAGATATTTAGTTGAACCTTTGCATTTTAATAATTGACATTTGGCCTATATTGGAAACAATATATCACAACAATCAACAACTCAACCCTATCAAGGCAAATCTTACCTTACACATTAGGATAATATGGTAGTTCCTTGCAATTACCTTAGGCTTATGAGAAAACTTAAATCTGCTCATCACGCCGCGCCATAAAAATCCGAATCTGGGATTATCCGATCCGAACCTGTTGTTATCCGATCCGAAACCGATCCGAACATAAGCTATCCGATCCGAATCCGATCCGATCTAAAAATTCACTATCCGCACACCTCTAGTTCAGACTGTTTGAACCAATCAGCCTGGTTCAGACTGTTCCTTCAATCACTAAAAGCACTACATTCGTTCATTGTGAACAGTTTGTTGGGTCAAAATCTGAAAAGGGTACAATCACTGTCCCTTCATAAAAGAATAATGTAGCCTACTGTAATTATTGCTAAAAATGTTTTATTTTGGAAGTTTAGGTCTTAATCTTATTGTCTATACTGTTTAAATCATGAATTAAGAAGAGGTTGGGGCAAAATACTGAGAAAATACTGGCCAAAGTAGCGACGATCACGTGTCCCCCATCCCAGTTTTACCGCTAAAGAGACGTTTTAAACAAGTTCACCAATCAAATAAGTGAAAATAACACCCACGTTTATATTGTCGGATACAGGGAGATATTCAAATAGCGCTTATTACGGATGAATCTATATTATTAAGATGCCGAGCTCGGTTAAAAGTCGTGTCCCCACCTTCAGTCGTGTAAAAGTAGGGTCGGTAGCGTAGTCTGTTTCTCATCGTACAACGACACTAGCGCTAGTAGCAGCCGACAACGAGTTTAATTCTGTAGTGTCATGGCGGCGAGCAATGATGAATGTTCAAGTTTGTCCTATGAAATTAATTTGGACGTAGAGAGAAGTAGTTTTGTTAACTGAAATTGCCATGTATAATTTATGAGTGTAAAACGGTACATGATTTATTCTTCAACGAAAGTAAAACAAAATCCATCGTAATAGTTTAATTCGTGCGTAATACGGCCCGGTTTAAAATGCCGATTCGTCACTAGTGATAGCGTTCGCCATTTTGAGATTAGCAGACGCAACAAGTGAAATAGTAACGCCGGTCTGGGAAGCGCCGGTCGCGAATTATGGGCAATTTAGCGTGAGATTTGCTACATTTTGCGACCGGTGTTTCAATTTGACTGATATACCTTATATTCTTATTGGCGATGTAATTTTTTTGTTTTATTACGCCGATTTTGACACAGAATAAAAAAATGTGTTTATTATGAAAATAATAATAGTGCAGGGTTACCACCAATAGTGAAAAATCAAATTATGGGGGAATTTTTAATTCAACAAAAGAATGTTTACTACTGTTTTACATTCTTTTAATCAATCTGAAAATGGAGTTAGCCAATTTAAATTATTTAAATTCTTTTAATGAATTGCTCTTCTGAGGCCTATTTGCTCTCGTTGCTTTTATTGACTAGTAAATGTTTAAAATAATGATTTACAAAGGTATTTTAATTTGTAAAGTCATATTTGGTTGAAGGGTTTTGATTGATTGTTTTTAGTTTTGTGTTAGGCCTGATTAATTTACTAAGGCCTTAGCCTTTTTTAAATTTTGTGACCTAACCTTCGTTTAAAAATGTTTGATACTCATAAAATATTTAACTTTTCTATGAATTAGATTTGAAACAAAACTCGTTTAAATTATTTTAAATATGTTTCAGTCATGTTAATTAACTATACAGAAGGCCTGAATAAGATTTTTGGAAATATTTCTTGTGAGTGACATTATTGAGATGATTACGGTTGATTTGTTCTTGCTTTAGTTTAAAAATTAAGTTAATACATTTTTAAAAATAATGATTTTAATGGTTTTTGAGTTATTCTAAGAATGGCTAAACAGTTTTAAGCACTTACTTTTTTTATTTATTTTTTTATGCTTGAGGCCTTTTTTATTAACTCATTTAGGCCTGTCTATTTAAAAACATTTGTAATGAAGCCTTTATTTAATAGTTGTAACATTTTGATACATAACCAAATTAAATATAGGCCTAATCATTGCTGTAATTTGAAAAAATCAAAATAATTGTATATGACTTTTGTATGATAACAGTTTAAGATTTTGGAAATAAAACATCCAATAGATGATAAAAATAATATAGGTTAATAATTATAGGATATTAGAAGTTACGTTGTTATTATCGACAATGGCCTTTGATTTTGAAGTTATATTAAAAAGATTTATATTTGTATCTGTCTAAGTTGGTCCTGATTCATACCTCTGGATGTAGTGAGGTCAGACGACTTGTTTTTTAGAGATAAGTATTCATCTCTTTAACAGAAGTCACACACATGTAACAGAGGTCATATCCATGTAACTGAGGTCACGCGTTGTAACAGAATGTCACATTTTACTTTTTAATTTAAAAATATGTATGGTCAAAATATGTATAAATGGTTATATTTTTTCAATTAAGTACAATTTCAAATTGGTACACAATAATTTTCAAGACAATGAAATGGAGTAAACACATTGTTACATAGTTTTCTTATAGTATTCCTTCATAAATATTTGATATAATTATGTTCAGTCTAATGACTCTAATTTTGACAATCAGCTGATTATTTTGTTATTACTTTGTATGTTTTCATCTAAATAAAAGAGATAGAAATTATGATTTAAACTGATATTTTATTTTATTAATTTACTAACATTTATTGGTGCCGAAACCCTAGGAATCATTTAATATGTCAAATAAATCTTTTTCACCAATCAAAACTAGATCCTGTACCAAAAAGGCACAGGAAATGAAAGAAATTGATAATCCCAAACTAGACCTAGATGTTTCCACAATAGGTGGTGGTTCAAATCCTAGGTCTGAAACAAACAGAAGTAAAAAGAGTGATGTCTGTGAAATTATGAATGAACTTATAAAGATACAAGAAGAGGAAACAGCTATGGAAATCTCCGCGGCAGAAGCAAAGGCAGCGGTAGAAATTGCCAGAGCAAAGGCAGAGGCAGAAATTGCCAGAACAAAGACAGACGCCAAGAGAAAGGAATTAGAATTGAAGAAGAGATTGATGGAAGAGAGGCTATCAAATATTAGCTCTAAAATGTCCTTAAGAATTAGTACACCCTCTAGAAATTCCGTCTCGTCTATTCAGCGACCTTTGCCCACAAACGAAGCTGTTACAATTTGGATGCAAGAAGCCGGTAAAGCGACTCAAGATGATCAGTTACAGCCTTGGGTCGACAAATCCATGAGTCATCCGAATAATGAGCCGACTGACGTCGTTCAAGATGATCAGATAAAGCCTTGGACCAACCAGTCAATGAATATGATAGCCAAGCCTTTTGACGACGCTCAAGATGAACAGATTAAGCCTTGGGTTGTCAATGCGGTTGATAATTTGAAAAGTAGGCATCGAAAAACGTGTTTTCCGAATCAGTGTGAACAGTCTAGTCTAGGTTATCGAGATGTTAGATGTGAAAAACCTCGAGAAAAGAAGACATTGGCTTCCTTACCCACTGAAGAAGGAAAAGATTCACAACCACGTCACAATTGCCAGAAAACTTATGCTAGAGTTTTGTCAGGTCTTCCTGATTTCAATGGGGACTTTGATCAGTGGCCGGCTTGGATAGCTGAGTACAGACGTTCAACTGAATTCAATGACTACACTGATCTTGAAAATCTTCAAAGATTGCAGAAATCCTTGTCTGGTAAAGCAAAATGTCGGCACTTTTAATCTATCCTGAAAACGTGCCTGAAATCGTCAATCTGCTGGAGCGACGTTTTGGACGCCCAGAAGTAATAATTAAAAGTCTCATTGCCAGTGTGAGGAGCAGACCACCTACAAAAGATTACAAGCCAGAAACATTAGTGACATTCAGTGACATGGTGAGGAACCTTGTGGTAACTGTAAAATCTCTTAAACAGGAACATTATTTGTTCAATCCACAACTTTTGGAGGAGCTCACAGAAAAACTGTCCACAAATATGAAGCTTAATTGGGGAATGTTCGTTACATCGCAACAATCTGAAGTAAGTAAACCAATAGGTCTCGATAGTTTTCCTAAGTGGCTGTCCTCAGTGGCGGAAGCAGCAACAGTGTGTGTACCTAGTCATGCCCCTATCAATGGAAGTAATTATAAAAGTTCAACAAGGAACGAGTCAGGCCAAAGGAACTTTGTATTACTCCATGAAGATGGTCGGGAAGTGTCAACAGTGAAACAGTGTCTTTGTTGCAAAAAAGATGGACATAGTTTGGCAGATTGTAAATATTTCCAGAAAATTGATATCCAGAAGCGATGGGAACTCGTAACAAAGTCTAAAGTTTGTTTTAAATGTTTAAAATTAGGACACCGAGCAACACAGTGCAGGAAAAAGGTAGCTTGTGGAGTGAACGGTTGTTCTTATCATCACCACAGACTGCTATATAACACTAATAAGCAAAAGAATGAAAGAAGTGAATATAGTCAGCCAACACAAAATTCACCTGAAACTGAACATATTGGATATCAAGATGAGTCCCTAGATAGAGTGCTTTTAAGAGTCCCTCCAGTAACGTTAATTGGAAATAAAGGAAAGAAAGTCAACACTTTTGCATTGATTGATGATGGCTCTACTATATCTGTCATAGAAAAAAGTTTGGCTGATGAACTTAATCTTAATGGACCGACAATACCCATTTCGTATTCTTGGACTGATGGGTCAACTTGCACAGAAATTGAGTCGAAAACAATTTCTATTACAGTTGTAAATGATGAAGGAGAGCAGCTTGTTCTTGACAATGTGAAAACCTTAAAAGAACTACACTTACCAACCCAGTCGATGAGCATAAATAAAACGAAGACAAAATGGCCTCATCTACAAGAATTGCCTGAAAAAGCTTTCAGTCGTGGTCACCCTCGCCTCTTGATTGGTCATGAACACATTCACTTCACTGTTCCCACTAAAGTTGTGATAGGACCTGGAAATGCTCCCATAGCACTTAAATCAAAGCTTGGCTGGACAATAGATGGTCCTACCAGAAAGGAGCAATATCGGGAACGAGTTGACCAGGAATTCATTATGTTTAAAAGTGAAGTGGAAGATCTGAACTCAATGGTTAAGAAAAGCTTTGAAAGAGATTTTATCGAATGCCCAAGCGACATAGGTGCCGGTATGAAAAGCGAGGAAGAGATAAGAGCAGAAACCATAATGGAAAACACATGCTTCCAAACACAAGATGGACGTTGGGAGATTGGTTTACTGTGGAATGAAGATAACCCTCATTTACCAGAAAGGCGTTCTGTGGCGTGGCGTCGTATGAACTTTGTGACAAAGAACCTAGAGGAATGTGGTCAAAAGGGATTATAGAAGCCACTTATCCAGGTAAAGACGGCAAAGTTCGAGTTGTTGATGTCCGAACAACTGCTGGGGTATTCAGAAGACCTACAGCTAAACTTGTGAAACTTAATAAGTGAATTTTTGTGGCCCCGGAGAAATGTTACATAGTTTTCTTATAGTATTCCTTCATAAATATTTGATATAATTATGTTCAGTCTAATGACTCTAATTTTGACAATCAGCTGATTATTTTGTTATTACTTTGTATGTTTTCATCTAAATAAAAGAGATAGAAATTATGATTTAAACTTTTATTTTATTAATTTACTAACACACATTGTGAGGTTAAAAAACCTGAGCAAAACTTGTATTTGTAGGTGAATTACATCTTTTCTAAGCTATTATTAAGACATAGGTCAATAAAAAGTAACAGGGCTGTAATATATCTAAAAACAGTATATCTGAGCAACAAAAAATATTAAATACAATGGGTTTTCCCTTTTATTTGATTATGTAATACTGATTTATCTGAGTGTGACCTCTGTAACAAAAAATGGGAGTTTCCGATATAAAACTGCCTCTCCCATCGACATACGTGGGTAATGGTGCTTTCTTTCTATTTTCTCATATTCCATAGGGTTCGAAGTATTAAAAAATGTAACTGTCATTTAGATACCAAGTAATAACTTTTTGGTTTTTTCCTACTTTGCAATTGGACCCTTTTCAGATTTTGACCCTGTTAATGATTTCAACATTGATTCAGTGATCCATCTACTTGTGGATGACAAAGAGGTTATCCTCATTCGTTGTTGTTCACCGAGCCAATGCTACTTCGATCACATTAATTGAAAGATCCCCACAACCGGCTAGCTATGTGTCGTAAACAGTTTTGCAACTTTGTTATAAATGGTTTAACCCTTTAACACCCAAGTTTTTTTTTATTTCTCAAGTTTTAATTTTAACATTTTTATTTTGGCAGTATTGTTTTAGTTTTTTGATTATATCCTTTTTAATTGCCCACATTTATTGACATTAACCTGAGATATTAATAAATAAAGAGTAAAAAAATATGCCCCTCCAATTCATGGGTAAAATTAAGCAAAACAGTTGTCCACTGCGATCCCTATTAAATGTACGGTTCCCATCAAGTTTTACTAAAACCGTTCACCGTTTACTTTAAGTAAAGTGAATAAAAACAATTATTTGAGCCCTAATCAGTTTGGTTTTCGAGAAGGGAAGTCCACTGAAGATGCCCCTATTACATTCTTGGAGGCAATATATGACCCTATTAATCTTGGTGAAAAAGTTTCAGCTTTATTTATTGATATCACCAAAGCTTTCGATACTATAGATCATGAAGTTTTACTTAATAAATTATGGATGGCAGGGATGAGAGGTCTACCTCTTATGTGGTTCAAGAGTTACCTCTTAGATAGGGAGCAAAGTGTTATGATAGGCAATTTTATTAGTAGTAGTGTTTCAATTAAATTGTGCCCCAAAGGTCGGTGCTGGCACCCATTTTATTCTTAATTTATGTAAATGATTTATGTAATGGTCGCTTTAATGGTCGCTTGGTTGCCTTCGCTGATGACACTGCTTTTATTTATAGAAATTGTAATATTAATACACTGCACCAAGACATGTCTAAAGATCTCTTTTATTTAAGGCTATGGTTTGATAAAAATTTTATGATTCTCAGTGAAAAAACCAAGTACATTATTTTTAGCTTGAGAAATGATATTAATTTTGACCATCCTTTAAGTTATCATGAACATAGATGTGTAAGCTGTGGAATTTTGAATTGTAATTGCTTAAAACTAGAACAAGTAAGGTGTATTAAGTATTTAGGATTGGTTATAGACTGCAATTTGTTGTGGAAGGATCATGTCACTAAACTAAAACACCCCCGTTGCAGCAGACCTGCATACTCATCAAATTTCAAATGCCAAACAATATATTTTAATCTAACATAGCGAGATTTGACATGTTTTTATAAGCTCCATAAGATTAACATGGGGAATGAGTATGCAGGTTTGCTGCTACAGGTATGTTTAAACTGGTTGGTTTTAATTCAATATTTAGTAGATCTGAACTAGAAGAAGCCATTTACCAAGTTTTATCAAGATATGTTGAGAAATAAACGAGATATACAATTTTACTTATTTCCCATAAGGTTAACATTGGGACAACGTACTGTGTTTACCACTTTCAATATCTTGGTAACGAATGGACATAGAGCAGTGGTTCAAGATACTAAATTGTTTGTTTTTTTGAGCTGAATCCAATGGTGCCAACAAAAATTTGATACATTTTATTTTTCTATGTAAAACGCTAAAAAACCCATTTTTGAGGGGGTTTATCCCCCTTTACCCCCCCTTCCGGAGGTCCGATCGGGCTGGTTCACGAACTCGTCCAATCGATTACCACTTTACATGTCTGTACCAAATTTCATCAAGATCGGACCATTTTTACGGCCGCTATCGTGCTAACAGACACATATATATATAGGTATATATATAGATATATATATCTAAAAATTCGAACGAATGGTGTTTTTTGCTTCTGGGGGTTGCAAAAAGAAAAGTTATCATGGTCTGGGGCTTAGGTCTTATCATGAGACCTACGGTAATAGCTTCTTCCCTATAGGGGAAATTCGCAAAAAGAGCTTTATGATATTATAAGGAAATTTTTTTATATACTTAGAAAGTTGTGTTCAAAAAAATTCTAGTCAATGTGTACCATTCCTTAGTTGGATCTAGGCTCAGCTATGAAATTTCATACTGGGGTGGATCTTATAGGTCACCCCAGCATGGGGTGGGTCATTTATCCCTTAATAATTATTCAAAAGCGTTTTATGAGAATAATTTCTAATAAGGAAAGGTTAGAGCACACTTGGCCTATTTTTCTTGATCTCAGCATTCTTCCGTTGCGGCACTTATACATATAAAGTTCTAAAAATGTTTTTCATTAGAAGCACAGCATTTTCTCTTGCTCAAGAACCAACTTACAATTTAAGGAGACATCAACTGTTCCCAGTTCCTAGATCATATTTAATGGCACATCAGATGTTTTATAGCAGTGCTGCACCCCGAATATTTAATATTATAAATTTAAAAATTGGAAACTTTACAACTTTATCCAAATTTTTATCTCAGTTAAAACAATGGCTCTTTTTGCAGGAAAATATTGATGGCTTAATTAGTATTATGAGTTAAGACTTAGTTTCACTTTCTTTCTTTAGCATATTAATGTAATAAAATGTTAATTTCTGTTTCTTATCATATTTTATTTGTATTTTTATTAAATGTACATTCAATAAAAAAATAGCACAGTAAATTGTCATATCTTTGATAAAATTAAATTTGTTTAAAATAAATGTTAGCAATCGTCTTGCTGCTCGATCAAGTGTGGTTTAAATAAAGTGATGGCGATCCCAATACAGGTTTTCCTAGGGGATCCCTATTTATTTTGCCTCTCAATATGCTGCTTATTTACAGTTGGCACACAGTCATCCCGACCAGCACGAGAATTTTGACGCATCGGGGTGTGGGGAGGAGGGGAAATCACTCCCCCACTCAAGCCCCGCCCCTTTACTACTGCTACGAGCTGTAAATAAGTGTACTAATATTCAAAACAAAAGTAAAATTCTTGGTTTTCAAAATATATTTAAGGTTATGGTTTGAGGTTTTGTTTATGTAAGTTTTATCTTTGTCATTTCACCTGTAAAATTGGAAATATACATTGTACTCCCCGAATTTGTATGTACTTGTTATTAAATAAGAGTTTAAACTTTAAATAGTTGTGTTTCCATAAGGTTGGATTAAAAAATCATTTTCCCAAAAGTAAACAAGTATTGTTTATTTTCTTTGATTGATGACAGCTGTCAACTCGGTCGAGGTTTAAGAGTCGCTATCTAACAAATAATAAAATCACTTCAAGAACAAGAAAAAAAACAAAATGATTGCCCAATAGGAAACCAAATGGGTACAAAAAAACCAATTTTCTGCAGCCAATCACATACGCATCTCTCTCTCTAAACATTCATTGTCCATCTCTCTCGCACACGTTCTTTAAAATGGTCGGGATGACCGTGCGCCAACTGTAGTAAGTTTCTATGATGTTTTTGTTCTATTGAATTGTATTAATACTGTATACACATATTTCATTGTCTGTAGATATAAATGGTATGCATTTTTGTAAAAACTCTACAATTTGTTGTAAAAAAAAAGCAAAACAAAGATTATTCTATTTTATTATATTTGAGTTGGCACTCCCACCAACCTTACCATAGAATTGCAAGCCTAATAGAGTTTGCTCGTGGGTGGAAATTGAACCTGTGCCGCTCCGAATGTCTCTCCGGTTAGCAGCCATGACGTGAACTGCTGATATTTCGGCGCTTGGGGCTTAAAAGGTTATGACTGGGATGCAGCATTGGATGATTATTTGAACCAGAATAGGGATGAAGGATTAGTGTGAGATGGAAGAGATTTTGCTAATAAAGACAAGCTAATTCATTTTGTCAGAATGGAACCGTTCCGTGCCAAAACTCACTCATTGCAGTTTGACAAACCTTACACAGGCTAAAAAAACTTTCTAGATTGTAAATGTCATGTTTTTTTGATGTTAGAGGGTTAATTTATTGACACAGTACCTCTGGAACCTTCTAAAACTTTCATTTTCTATTGCCAATGAGCCGTTGACTGTACAGACGCATTTTTTTTTCTTTACACCATGTTAGAGATCTCTGTTTTAAAACTGTCACTGATTATTACTGCTAAAATATACTCAATCAATAAATATACTTTTTGAAAGAAGTTAAGAAACTAATAAATAAATAAATATTGTATGAGCCAGTACACTCTCTATGCAACATCAATCACTAGTATAAACTATTGTTTTAAAGATCTGTTTAAACCCTTGAGCGGGCGCTTCACCGGCAAAACGCGAGCGGGCGCATGCGGAGTTTTACCCCGCAACACTTGATTGCACAAATTTAACCCATTTTATTTGTTTTATAACAAAATATTGTATTTAAATGTTGACAAACTTCATTAGGAATCACATTTCAATGTTGATTCAATTAATTGTTCAACTTAATAGGTGTAATATTTCAATTAAACATAGTAAGTAATTTTCTCGTTTAAAATTTGTATTAATTATTATTTACATTTTGGGACTTTTCCTTTCACTTTTTTTCAAAAGCAAAAGGAAAAGTCCAAAACATTAATAATAATTACAAATCCATTGCTATTATGAATTTTAAAAATAGGTATCAGGGTCTGTGTAATGGGAGAGGGCGCTCCGCAGACTGAGATGGCATCTCTGAATTGCATATAATGAAGTACCAAGGGGGGGTGGGGGTACAAATAGCTTTAGGAAATTCCTGGAATGAGGGGCAGAAAGTACGGAGCCGGACACGATCGCCCACACCCATTATGTCTGTTTATTTTAACATAAAAAACACGTGCGGAGAAAAACTCCGCGTGCGCCCGCTCGAGGGCTAATCAAGAAGTTATGAAGGTCCAACAATGATTTGGTTGCTATTACTTATTATGATTTGGTGCTAATTATTTTTTTTTAACAGAATGGACAAAGATATTGATGAACAAGAGGAAGAGGATTCTGAAGATGATTCTGACTCAGATGACGAAAGTTTTGAGCAAGAGGAACAGGTTGAGAAGAATTTGCAGCGGAGAGTGTCATTTAAAGAAGAGAAAGACAATGAAAATGTTTCAGAGAGTGAATCGAGTGTTGACAGTTCAATAAGGATAGTTTTTAAACACAGTGACACACCTGTATCATTTGCTTTAGCGAGTAGTGATGAGATACTAACACCGTCTGAAATCTATTCACAATATATTAAGCAGAAAACACCCAAATCAATATTGAAACCTTCTTCTGTTAATCACCCTCCTGCAGTTGTTGAAGAAGAAAAGTCCTCACCTGTGATGACAACAAGTGATGTCACAGTCGGCTTACCAATGTTAGCTGCTGAGCCAGCAGTGAAGGTAAAGTAATTTTTAGTATTCGATTTTGAAAATAATATTTTATTGACTAATAGTCAATTCAAACTGTGTGTCCTCTTTTTGAAAATCATATAACTAGAATATTTCATAAGCTGGTATAACATAAATACAGTTTGGTAAGTAATCCTAGAATTTGAAATCTAATTATTTTATTTATTTATTCTGCTTTTTAGATTCTGCAGTTGCAACTGGTGATAAAAATCCATGGTGTAAAGAAAAAAGAATGGTGTGTGCACAGGCTGTGTGACATAGTTGGGTTCATGCAACTAGCGCTTACGACGACTACAATGAAAACCAGTTTATACAACTCAATAAAAATATTTATGTGTACGGTCTTTGTTCAGCTTTCATATCGCAAAGTTCGCTAGTTGCATGAGCCCCAGGGCCCCCACATGCATGGCCGGTGTTGCCGGTGCTACAGCACTGGGGTCCGTGAGCCGAGGGGGCCCGCAAGGATGGGGGATAAATAAAAAGGCAAGTAAAACAGCCAAAACCGGGTCGAAAAACAGAAGCGTGAGCTAAAAAGAAAAAAAAGGGTCATCACTTTTGACGAGTCGGAAATCCTGTCGCCGGCCCTGGCCGAACCCCCCCCCCCCCCTCCGAAAACATTTTCTGGCTACGGCTTTAAGGGGGGCCCTTCGTGACTTTTAGCAACGGGGCCCACGAAATGATGTGGGGGGCCTGATGAGCCCAACCAAATACGTCATACCAGCTGACTGTACAGACACATTTCTTTTTTCGTAACACCATGTTAAAGATCTCTGTTTTAAAACTGTCACTGATTATTACTGCTAATTGGCTAAATTTTTGGATCTTAGTTGTTTTCAATTTTTTTAAGGATGGCAAAAGACCTGTCTTTGTGCTGTATCACTTTGGCGTCAAGGAAATGGGGTAAAGGTTAAGCTTTAAAGCATGACAGCTGATCTGAGGCTCGTTTGATACAACAAATAAAAAATATGCTGGCCTGTTTAAAAGATTTACTTTGGCCTGCCATTTATTGAAACCGATTATAACAAAAGATAGATCTTACTTTTTTTTAGTAAAACAGACAATCGGTGTGCTGTTGGTCAAATGGTGTTATGTTGAGTTTACCAGTATGAACCTAACCAATTCCCCCCCAAAAATGTATAAGCAAACAAGTTTTGTTTTTTTTTCAATGTTTTTAAACATCTTTGGGAATCTGATGATACAAGAGAGCTCCATTAGGCGAACTAGCTGCTTTGGGCAATAAAAGGATAGCCTAAAAGGAGGAAACTAAACTAAACAAGTTTAATAGTTTGTGGCAATCAGAGATCACACCAATAGAAATGAATAAATGTAAATTTTATGAACAAAAATTTGGCAAGTATTTGATTTTAAAACAGTTGTAAATCTTTTATAAAAGTTGCTACATAATAATCCCCTGAAAGTCACCTGTTTTTTGTACCTTGTTAACTGTAAATTATGGTGCATTTTCAGGCAGTCAGTGAAGGAGTGGTTGAACGCACGCCTGCTACTGCCACAGTGACTGCTGCAGAGAGGCCTGTGAGCAGGTTCAAAGCTGCTCGGTTGGCTTCTAAGAGATAACATATATTTTGAATTAAATTTGTCCCATTTTCTAGCTAGTCATTTACTTTCCTTTTAGCTCCTTCACAGAAAACGCTTACTTAAAATGTGATGCGGAAAGTGAAAATGGACCTCAATTCGGAATTTAACAGTTTTGAGTTATTGACATCCTGAAATTCAGCATTAAATTGCAAACAATTTGACGTATAATTTACAGTTCTATGCTTTTTTGTCTTTGAGTTATTGTATTTGAATTTTAACTAGTCAAAACGTATATTTGAGGGAATCAAGTCCCAAAACTTATTTATTATTAATTTTTAATTTTTTTTCTGAATAAGGTATCAAAATAAAGCTGAAAACTAGATATTTAAATCCAAACTAAAACAGAACTTACAATTTCATTGTTAAAAAAAACGAGAAAGTGAGAAATTTGAAAAGGGACCTCAAGTCAGAAGGCAGAATCTAGTAGCCTATATATTTGTCAAATACCACTCACCCATCATCGCACAGCCTAAACTGCTTGACCTAGAACCTTGAAAATTTGTATGAACGTTCCTCTTAGGGCTATGCCCTATGATACATCGAAGTTTCAATGTTTAAGTATAGGGAAGCTCATGTAGTTGTCGTGGCAACCTTAACATTAAATCATGAATCCAAGGAAGTTTTTCTGTTGTTTTTCCACGGGTCTGTGTTGACCAGCTAGTCTACTATACCGGGTGTGCCATAATAGTCCCCCCCCCCCTAACTTTTTCCTATATTTTTTCAAATATCAATTCCACACCACCCCCAAACACTATTGGATAGTTAATACTTCATTTTGAGGGGGTATCCAATTTTGGTCGCCATCTTGGATCCGCCATATTGGATCCAAAATAATTTTCTCAAATGTTAAAGTGGTGTTGTGACCCATCATTTCGAATTAGATTTTTTCACCAATTACAATGCCGCAATCCGTTTTTTAATATCTCAATTGGTTCTCAAGAAATGGGTACTTTTAATTTATTTATTTTCAACCAATTTAAACATTACAAATTGATAAAATAGGCCCATAACCACAAAATAATGCTAGATAGTGACAAACAACCACCATCAGTCATTGTTGGGCGATTTACACTTAACTTTTACCAATGTAAAATTTTGGCCGCCATCTTGGATCCGCCATTTTGAAATGAGGTAAGTTATTTCAAATATGAAGTTGGTATTGTGACCCATCATTTCAAACTAGCTTTTTACGCCGAATTTAATGCCGCAACCCATTTTTAATTATATCGCTTCTTTTTCAAGATATTGTCATATTTCTATTAAAAATCTCAAAAAATATGAATTTTTCAAAAACCAAATTTTTAGCTAAAAACGGGTTGCGGCACTGAATTCGGCGTAAAAAATTAGTTTGTTATGATGGGTCGCAACACCAACTTCATATTTGAAATAACTTACCTCATTTCAAAATGGCGGATCCAAGATGGCGGCCAAAAAATTTACATTGGTGAAAGTTAAGTGTAAATCGCCCAACAATGACTGATGGTGGTTATTTGTCACTATCTAGCATTATTTTGTGGTTATGGGCCTATTTTATCAATTTGTAATGTTTAAATTGGTTGAAAATAAATAAATTAAAAGTACCCATATCTTGAGAATCAATTGAGATATTAAAAAACGGATTGCGGCATTGTAATCAGTGAAAAAATATAATTCAAAATGATGGGTCACAACACCACTTTAACATTTGAAAAAATTATTTTGGATCCAATATGGCGGATCCAAGATGGCGGCCAAAATTGGGTACCCCCTCAAAATGAAGTATTAACTACCCAATAATGTTTGGGGGTGGTGTGGAATTGATATTTAACAAATATAGGAAAAAGTTAGGGGGGGGGGGACTATTATGGGACACCCGGTATATTTGTCAAATACCACTCACCCATCATCGCACTGCCCAAACTACTTGACCTAGAACCTTGAAACTTTGCATGATTGTTCCTCTCAGGGCATAGGCACCCACTAATAACGGATTTTTAAAAATTCCCTCAGGGCTACGCCCTATGATACATCAAATTTTTAAAGTATAGGAAAGCTCATGTAGTTGCCATGGCAACCTTAACATTAAATCATGAATCCAAGGAAGTTTTTCTGTTTTTCCACGGGTAAAACCGTGTTGATCAGCTAGTATTGAATAAAAGAGAAATACATTGTCAAGATTGTGATTTTTGGACTCAGACAATATATAACAAAAACCTTGGAAGTAGTTCACATATCCACCGACAGATGTCAGGAGAGACTAGTTTTGTGATGCCCCTGATGACTCTCGGGCCAGCACATTGGGGAAATGGACTTGACGTCGCCCGCCATGTTATTTTCCATTTAAGAGACTTGAGGTCCCTTTTCGTATGCATGACATATACATGGGGGATAGATTATTATCTAAATAATCTAAAATAATCTAAATAGATTATTTTTTAATATTTCTCGGATTCTTGTCGCTAAAATAGTGGAATGATTATGTACAGGAAAGATTAAGGAATCACATCCAATCGAAACCTAAAAATCAGTATTTTTGACCCGATTCAACAAAATGCCCATACTGTGAAATTTACTTCAGCGACTTGAGGTCCCTTTTCACTTTCGGCATCAGATCACAAATGTAGCCCAGTAATTTGAGTCATTATTATTTGATTTTTCGCTACTCATCACTTAAATTATACAAAAGAACAAATAGTTTTTAAGAACGATATATTTCGGTCTTGTTTCAAAGACCATCATCAGTCTTGAAATGATGATGATGGTCTTTGAAACAAGGCCGAAATATATCGTTCATAAAAACTATTTGTTTTTTTTTGTATAATTCAAGTGATGAGTAGTGAAAAATCAGATAATAATAGTACCATCACCAAAAAATCATACCGTTAAGAGTTAATTTGAGTTAGACCTTAAAATGTAAAATACCCCCGTCACATCAAACCTGCGTACTCTACTGGAAATCACTCTCACCTCCCAAACAAGCCTCAAGTTCTTTACTTTTGTCAACTTATTCATGAAACATAATGATACTTTCAGCTGGGATTCAATGACATCTGAATTGGATTTAGAAAATTGAATCAAAAGGCAAAACCACAATTAATTTGTAGCAGACCAATATGGCCGACAATACAAACAATTATCACTGTCGCGCCTTCTGACAAGTTATTTCCGTCAATTTTTGTCAGTGGATTTGTTTTCACGCCCGATCGCGAATTTTGTAATGTTAAATTTGTCGTTTATCAGCGATCAGCAAATTCGTGCGATTGTTTTTCACGGCCGATCGCGAGTTTCATTAAGCTACATTGGCCATTATCTGCAATCGCCAGATACGCATTATTGTATTTCGTGGCTGGCCCTGATGACCAGATTTGCCAAGTTACATTTACCGTTTATTCGCATCCAGCAAATATGCGCAATAGTTTTTAGTGGGCGATCACGAGATTTGCAATCGACATTTGTCGATCGGCATTTGTCGCGTATTTACGCGCAATCGTTTAGCTTTTTACAAATCTTTAGCATTTACAAATCTACACTCGTTGTTTAGTTGCGATCGCTATAGAGATCCCGTCCAAAAAATTTTTCGAAGTGATTACAAATCCCGCACAAAAATTGGGAATTTAATTTTCCTGGAATTTTCACGGAAATTTCCCGAAATTTTGGGATTCGACCATCCATAGTTAAAAATCAAACTACGCCTAAGTCGAACCATACATAAATCGTACTCTCTTGGCATTTTGGCTTATTGAAGCTCCAAAACAGAAATTATTTATCATGGTCTTGGACTTGGTTCTTACTATTAAACATACTATAATAGCTTCTTGCCTACAGAGAAAATTTGCTAAAAGCCAATTTTGAAGCTTCCATTTTAATGCCACTTTGTACAGTTGATTATTATTAGTTAAATAGTAAAACTTTCACAATGTTTATTAAAATTTACTGTTTACATGTAAACACAAATACCCAAGAGTAGACTTTGTGCAACATTCCTGTGGCTTTGGTTGAGTCAGCTGGTTGAAAGGGGTGGGGAGAGAGGGGATAGGTACTTCTCTGAAAACATTGTTCGACAGTCCCGCTGCTTGTACGTGGTGCTTACTAATATCATATGTTGAATCATCACAAGATACTGGTACAACTATGAAGCGCGAGAGAAAGGAAAATTTCACTCATCATTCACTAGCGCCAGGCATGTTCCTCAGAAAACAAACAAAAACCAACGAGTATTATTCACAAGATCCCACTAAGTATAATCATTGGCTGGAGCATTTTTTTGTCGCAACGTCTTTTCCTATTGGGTGAATCATTTGATTTTTTGTTGTTTATATCTTGCCCTAAAATTTTATTGATTGTCCGCTAGATAGTATAACACTTTTACTTTGGAATTTTCGGATATTTCGGAACTCCTTGAATGTTTAGTCTGCCTTCGAGGGGTTGACCTGTCGCTGGCGAATGATGTGTATAAATTTCCCTGCCTCTCGCACTCCATAGTTATATCAATTCAAGTATATTAGTGTAGTAGCCCTAGCTAGAGATATATTGCACAAACTGTACATTCTTTAATTTAATGAATAACACTGATATTATGCATTGTTTAATTTATGTAGTAACACTAAAATTTATTAACAAGAGGTTTGAAGACAGCCTCAAAATCTTCCTCATTGTCAGTAAATAATAATTTGTCGAGCAAATCAATTGCATCTGCATGGGGTTTGAGGGCAGCCTCGAAATCTTTTTCGTTATCAATAGATAATAATTTCTCGAGGAAAACCACTGTGTCAGAGTCTGAATTTTCTTTGAAACCAAAAACCTCTCGCATTTTCTTATGGAACTCTCTAGATTCAGAATCAGAATTTTGTTCCAATTCCGGAGTGTCATGCTCATCATTTTGGTTAAGATCCTTCAAATCAGGGTCAGAGTTTTGGTTGGATAAGGTATCTGTTTTTTTCTTGGCAGAATGGAAGTTCTTGATATCAGAATCTGTCTCTCCTTGATTGTTTTTTTTATTTTCTCTACTATCTTGGTTGGCGTTTCCATCTTGGTTTGAGTCCAGTTTCCATTTGGATATGGCAGTCGGTGTCAAGGTGACCGGCCCGCTCGTCTGTGGTTGGAGCGGCTTGAGTGCAGGGTTCCTACACACCCAGCTGCCAGACGACGGCAAGTAGTTGTGCAAGCTGTTGGTTACTCGCACGTTCACGGTCTGAAGCATCACCTGAATCAAAACACTTGTTTTCAACTTTTAAATTTAAAACATTGATGTTTTCTTTTAGATTGGTTTAGCTCATATGCTTTAAAAGTAACACCACTGTTATGGTGACGTCTCTGGAGTACAAAGATAGTTGAAAGAGGAAACCTGATGGTAATTTTGTTTAGTAACTGTTTCAGTCAATATCAGCTCACAAAATTGTCATTGTTCTATTAATTGATTTTTTTAAACAAAATTTTTCAGAATCATTTATGAGACATGTGTATTGTACCAGGATATCGCGATATACGGCTAAGATGATGCGATATTTTGAAAATGATAGATATCATATAACCGAAAGCAATACTTGATTTTGTATCGTATCACTGAAATTGATATTCAATTTCGTATCGACACACAGAGATGATATTCTCGATACACTCAATTGTTTAGCCAAAGTATCACCTGATCTCCTTATGGCCTCTCTATTTCTGTCAGCCTTTAGTGTTTGTAAGATAAATTGTACCACCAAGACCTATTTTTATTTCATTCTTTACTTCTAAAACTAAACCAGTTTAATAAACAAAATAACTTTGATAAATTTGGTTGAACTTTTAGCGAATTTCCCCTATAGGGAAGAAGCTGTTACCGTAGGTCTCATGGTAAGACCTAAGCCTAAAACCATCATAACTTTTCTTTTTGAGGTCCTCAGATGCCAAAAACACCATTCGTTCACTTTCATAAATATATATATATATATATATCTATATATCTATATATATATCTATATATATATATATATATATGTGTCTTTAAGCACGATAACTTGCGCAAAAATGGTCCAATCGGAATGAAATTTGGCATAGACGTGTAAAGTAGTAATTATTCGGACGAGTTCGTAAACCAGCCCGATCGGACCACCGGAAGGGGGGGTAAAGGGGGGTAAACCCCCCCAAAAATGGGTTTTTTGAGATTTTTACATAGAAAAATAAAATTTTTCAAATTTTTATTGGCACCATTGAATTCAGCCCAAAAAAACAAACAATTTAGTATTTTGAATCATGGCTCTATGTCCATTGGTTGCCGAGATATTGAAAGTGGTAAACGCAGTACGTTGTCCCAATGTTAACCTTATGGGAAATAAATAAAATTCTATATCTCGCTTATTTCTCTACATATCTTGATAAAACTTGGTAAATGGCTTCTTCTAGTTCAGATCTACTAAATATTGAATTAAAACCACCCAGTTTTAATATACCTGTAGCAGCAAACCTGCATACTCATTCCCCATGTTATTCTTATGGAGCTTACAAAAACATGTCAAATCTCCCTATGTTGGATCGAAATATGTTGTTTTGCACTTGAAATTCGCTGAGTATGCAGGTCTGCTGCAACGGGGGTATTTAAAAATACTTCTTGTATACTAAATGTAACTCAGAAAGCCTATGTTAATTATCAGAACCTTTTGCTCCAAAAGCTGCTTATGCACAAAAGGTTTTGCATAAAAGTAAAGTAAGGTTTTCCTCCGCCCCAATGGTTAGCCACTTTTTACTACTTGTAAGAAAAGTAATCATCTCAGGCAGGAAAATAGTCAACCCATAAGAATATCATTTCCCCTTTAAATTTATACACTGACATGTAAATATGTTGAAAATCAAGAGATTGCAGAGGCTAACAGCTTAGTGACAGGATTAATCACAGAGTAACATTGAGGACGATCACCCGAAAATTAAACTTGTAAGAATGTTCGTTGCAACAACCAGCTGATCGCTGGTGTATGAATGGTTTCAGCTATATAGACTGCAGGCACTATCAGCAGATGTTTTTTACTAATAATATTAATTGCTAATGAAATGCATGTTTGAAGATTAGTTTTTATTTGTCATTGCAGGAGGGCGAAAAAGTGTGAGTTAAGAGAGAAAAGTAAATTGCCTTAATCGGCAAGCCTCGGGTGACAACAGTTTTCCTCTTTAGACAGTGTTACACTTTACTCCCTTATGACACAAATAACTAAAGTAAAGGGTTAAAAATGAATTCAAATAATTTATTTAGTAATTAAGCTAATTATTTAATTGACAGCTAACCTGTTTTATAGACTTGGCCATAACAGGAAATACATGGTCAGCCAAAAATTTGTGATCTTGGAATCCATTGAGGGTGATGTTCGGTTCCATTTTCTCAAATCCTGATAACTTGATTGACTCGATGTGAAATATACAGTTCCCAGTAGCGAATTTCCTTAGAAAGTCTTTTGGTTTTGACAATCTTATGTTCATATTGACTTCACTATCTGTAAACTTCAAATCGGCAGCTCCTGACATAATAAGTGGCCAGCTTTCAAATTGGAACCTTCCATATGTAACATGTAGATCAGTAAAAGTTAGTGGGAACGTGAACACTATATCTCCATGGTTACCTCTGTCAAAAACAATGGGCCGAACTTTCACAGAAGACATCCCACGGATCTGCCCTTCGTCTGCTGATAGATGACCGGGCCCACCCATGGCGAGTTTAACATCTAGTGGAGGGATGGTTGCAGTGTTGGGTATTAACTTAAGGCATCCCATCAGAGTTGCGACCACAAAACTACAGTATGTGGTCACTACTGAACTGCCCATGTTCTTCAGAACATCATCAGTCCATGTCATTCCTTTATAAAACGAGTTTGAAGCACCCTGCTTTACCTTCCGACCCACCAACGATGCCACAGATTTGACAGTGTCCACTTCCACCCCTTGTACACCATCGTACAACAGCAAAACCATCAACACGCCCAAGTACATCATTGGACTGATAACTTTGCAGATGTTGTTTCCATATAGCTGTGTCATTAATTGTGACAAATTGCTCTCAAACGTCAATTATCTAAATTAAAGTGTTTGTGAAATTTGGTTTAATCTTTTTGGTGCTAACTAAATGAATACTTTGATTAAATTCTGGAAATGCAATCAGAATTTGCGTGAAAAATAGCAAATTGAGTTTTATTATGAACTTGTATTTACATAGGCCTAATTGAAAATGCATTAATTAAGAAAAGGTGGAATGAAGAGAACGTACCCATCTGGAGGATATGAAGGTATCATTGGCATAAAAAAACATACACAACCACATCCTCCAGGTGGTAAATTTTGTGACAGATTGTTCCTATCTTCTATTACTTTTTCTAACCTGGTCTAGAGCCCTCATAACTTTAATTTATAGAAACTACCTTGAAATCTCTCTGTGGTTTCTAGGTAAACAAAATAAATAGGTAAAGAGAATTCTAGGTAAATAATTTTTGGAGCTGGAAGATGAACATTTATTTCAATAAAAAGGGAGATCGAAAACGGTTTAGGTAGAAAAAGATTTTATTAACAGTTATAGGGTGAAGTCAAAAGGCTTAAAAACATTCCTAAAATCAAGGGCAGTTTTGGTTTCTTCTTCTTTAGAAACAGTACAGTTTTTCCAATCTGCACGATCTTCCATATCCAATAACTCAGGATTCGCCAACACTTCTCTGTAATCACAGAAAAACTCCTATAAATACCTGACAAATATGTATTTTTACCAATTTAATTTTAATGATTAATTCCTACATTGGGTGTTTTATATTACAACGGTCTCCCTTCAGCGGGGAGATGAATACGGTAGAATCAGCTAATGTAAGTTACTTTTGTTCATGTTTGTAATACTTTGAGATATAAAATTAAAATTTTAATATATTAATATGTAGTATTATTTGGTGAGGTTACAAACACAACAGTTCTAAATATGCTAGAAATTTTAACTGTTTTATTTTAACTAACTATTATTAGCGAATTTCCCCTATAGGGAAGAAGCTGTTACTGTAGGTCTCATGGTAAGACCTAAGCCTAAAACCATCATAACTTTTCTTTTTGAGGTCCTCAGATGCCAAAAACACCATTCGTTCACTTTCATAAATATATATATATATATATATATATCTATATATCTATATATCTATCTATATATATATATGTGTCTTTAAGCACGATAACTTGCGCAAAAATGGTCCAATCGGAATGAAATTTGGCATAGACGTGTAAAGTAGTAATTATTCGGACGAGTTTGTAAACCAGCCCGATCGGACCACCGGAAGGGGGGGTAAAGGGGGGTAAACCCCCCAAAAATGGGTTTTTTGAGATTTTTACATAGAAAAATACAATTTTTCAAATTTTTATTGGCACCATTGAATTTGGCCCAAAAAAACAAACAATTTAGTATTTTGAATCATGGCTCTATGTCCATTGGTTGCCGAGATATTGAAAGTGGTAAACACAGTACGTTGTCCCAATGTTAATCTTATGGGAAATAAGTTAAATTCTATATCTCGCTTATTTCTCAACATATCTTGATAAAACTTGGTAAATGGCTTCTTCTAGTTCAGATCTACTAAATATTGAATTAAAACCACCCAGTTTTAATATACCTGTAGCAGCAAACCTCCATACTCATTCCCCATGTTATTCTTATGGAGCTTACAAAAACATGTCAAATCTCGCTATGTTGGATCGAAATATGTTGTTTTGCACTTGAAATTCGCTGAGTTTGCAGGTCTGCTGCAACGGGGGTATTTATATTTTAACTTGGTGGGATGCAAAACTAAGGCCACAAATCTTAAGCCTTAATAAGCACATTAATAAAATGTGACCACTGTTGTTAGTTATTGTTGCACCATGTCCACTTGATTCTAAAGTTCTGAACAGCCTTACTGGCGGGTGAGTGAGTGCGCTGTATTCGGAATTGGCGTGAAACATCTGTGTTGTGTTGGCAATAAGTCATATTATTACATGTTTAATTAAAGACACACTTACAATATGAAAGTTTATGCTGCAAGCTCATATGCAATAAATATTAAATCTCAACAAGGTTTCGTTTCTTTGTTTGAAATTCATTGTTGGTGATGGTGATTTTATATTTTGATTAGGATTTTTTCGGACATTTGCCATCACTGATCAGTAAAAAACAAGTTTCACGACGTTTCGGGATCTGGAATCTGATCCCGTCTTCAGGTGGAAGAAAACCTAGAACATAACAAGATTAGTAACACATAGCCAGGAAAACCTGGAGAAAAACACAGCTAAAACAGAGAACTGTAAAAGCAGTCACGAAAACAATAAGCTGAAAAGAAAAAACAATACACAAAATAACACAGGAATCACAAGTATCTCTCCTGCCTGGTGATTCTTGATACTTGTGATTCCTGTGTTATTTTGTGTATTGTTTTTTCTTTTCAGCTTATTATTTTCGTGACTGCTTTTACAGTTCTCTGTTTTAGCTGTGTTTTTCTCCAGGTTTTCCTGGCTATGTGTTACTAATCTTGTTATGTTCTAGGTTTTCTTCCACCTGAAGACGGGATCAGATTCCAGATCCCGAAACGTCGTGAAACTTGTTTTTTACTAATCAGTGATGGCAAATGTCCGAAAAAATCCTAATCAAAATATAAGGTCTCGTTGAAATCTATTTCAAACTTACACGTAAAATTATGGTAAACGTTCTTGCAAAGCTTGCCGCAAGTCTAAGAAGAGGTTTTATTCTCATTATTGATGGCAATACTTAATATTACGTTTCGTATTGCGCAAGACAACTTTCAGTAAAGTATTGCAAGACAAATTTCGTAGTGTTGATGTGCCTTAAAAACATAAACAGTGTTTTGACAGATCGACACAATCATGAGTATTAGCAGATAATTTGTAGAGTTTCCACATTTTGCCACCCGCCAGTAAGGCTGACCAGAACTATAGGAGAGATACATAATTTTCGGCCACTATCTTGGATACGCTATTACTGGGAGCCAACTTGTTTTAAATAATATACAGGTAGTGTTGTGATCTATCAATAATATACACAAAGTGGTTTAAACTATCAGAACTAGTTTTTCATGGTGAAATTAATGATGCAACCATTTTTAATGATGACATTTTGTTTCTAAGATATTACATTTTTATATGCAATACTAGAAGAACCCGTGGCTTCGCTCACGATAAAAATTAAACATACACTATCACCCATCAATTATAAAGTTTTGCTTTACCATTTATTTTTCTTGTTGTAAAATCTACTTCTTTAAACATATCAAATGTACTTCCATAAAACAAAAAAAGTTTTTAAAATTCGCTCTTAGTACACAGGTCTGCTACGACGGGGGTATTCTATTCCTGCATAAAGTGCCTGTCTATATAAAAAACGTGACCATATCCAGCGCCCCACCGACAAAGCCCCAAATGGTGTTGCTGCCCTGGGTAGGCTCATGCCCAATATCGGCAGTCCTTCCTCTTGCAAGTGCCGTTTGCTTGTATCGGCTGTACAGTCGATCTTGCTATCAGGTGAAGATTGCACTCACACACTCAAGAAGCGAATTTACAGAGACTGGCTCACCCGAGACAGAGAAGCATTTATGGTTGTTTCTGCTTAACGCACGGTACCTGAGCTTGCCCTGATGATGATCATGGGGCACGATATAAGAAACGGCACCCTTGGCTTTTTCTACGGCACTTTGAATCTGCTCGCATATGTAGCATAGTTACCCTTAATTAGAACTTTATTTTGCACCCCCGTCACAGCAGACCTGCGTATTAGAAATCCTATTTCTTTCCTTCATGAAGGCATACGTGTTACAGGAACCTAGAACATGGCTTGAAATTTTATTCACTGTAAAAGATAATTTTCTTAAGGTTTTAGGGTCTACCTTGAACAAAAAATTGCAATGCCACTCCAGCAATTTTAAAAAGTGCTGTCTTACGTTTTTAGACTCTATATTGAACAAAAAGATTGAATGAGCCGTCCCAGAATTTTTTTAAAGTGCTGTAGATGAAATTAATACTTTGCAGTAGCACACTTTTCCTCTTTAAATAGCAGTTATTTGTCATAAAAAAGAAGTCCTTCAAGTATAAGTGATCAGTGATCACTGAAGTCCTTCAGTAAATCAGTCATTTATTTTATGTTATATAAAATTAATACTTTACAGTAGCACACTCTTCCTCCTTAAACAGCAGTTTGTTGTTATAAAAAATAAGTCCTTCGAGTATAAGTGATCAGTGATCACAGAAGTCCTTCAGTAGTATCAATTAGGTATTTATTTTATGTTATACTACATACTAGCATTTTATATAGTGTAGCCTATACATACCAGCATTATATATAGTGTATTGCATTTAAAATATATGCAAAAGTCGAATTCATTAACCATCTGGCACCCAGTAACAAATCTTCATGTAAACAAATACAATTAAATAGCAGAAAGAAAGACCATTAATTTACATCACCTGTTTGAAATTTTACTTTCATATGTTTTGTTAGTAAAGAAATCCAACTCAAATTCTTTCAAAAACCCTGACATGGGTACCTTTAAGACGGTCCAGGGCTAAGCCCTGAAAGTTATCACGAAATTGATGGTGTATAAACCTACTCCATGAAATTCTACATGTACGTACCAGGTTTTGTGGCCATCGGTCCAGCGGTGTCTGAGTTTATCCGTGCCAACTAAATATATATATATACCAACATCCTCTTTTATACTTATAGATTTCTATTGATTTCACATTAAAGAAAATCGGTAAGGCTTCCAGTGAGATAAGCTTACCTGCCAAAGTGGAGAGGGAAGTTTTTCCTGACCCTGTGGTAGAGCCGTTCTCCGCTGGGCAGTTCCACGTAGAAGTACGGCGTGTTGGGCTGCACGATCTGCTCCATCCTGGCGTGTGGCGGCAGCTCGTCCACCGTGAACCCTTCCGCCTCCGCACACTCCTGCCAACATACACACTCAGTGACTGAGAGAGAGAAGTACGGCGTGTTGGGCTGCACGATCTGCTCCATCCTGGTGTGTGGCGGCAGCTCGTCCACCGTGAACCCTTCCGCCTCCTCACACTCCTGCCAACATACACACTCAGTGACTGAGAGAGAGAGAAGTACGGCGTGTTGGGCTGCACGATCTGCTCCATCCTGGCGTGTGGCGGCAGCTCGTCCACCGTGAACCCTTCCGCCTCCGCACACTCCTGCCAACATACACACTCAGTGACTGAGAGAGAGAAGTACGGCGTGTTGGGCTGCACGATCTGCTCCATCCTGGCTTGTGGCGGCAGTTCGTCCACCGTGAACCCTTCCGCCTCCGCACACTCCTGCCAACATACACACTCAGTGACTGAGAGAGAGAAGTACGGCGTGTTGGGCTGCACGATCTGCTCCATCCTGGCGTGTGACGGCAGCTCATCCACCGTGAACCCTTCAGCCTCCGCGCACTCCTGCCAACATACACACTCAGTGACTAAGAGAGAGAAGTACGGCGTGTTGGGCTGCATGATCTGCTCCATCCTGGCAGGTAGCGGCAGTTCGTCCACCGTGAACCCTTCCGCCTCCGCGCACTCCTGCCAACATACACACTCAGTGACTGAGAGAGAGAAGTACGGCGTGTGGCGGCAGTTCGTCCACCGTGAACCCTTCCGCCTTCGCGCACTCTTGCCAACATACACACTCAGTCACTGAGAGAGAGAAGTACGGCGTGTGGCGGCAGTTTGTCCACCGTGAACCCTTCCGCCCCCGCGCACTCCTGCCAACATACACACTCAGTCACTGAGAGAGAGAAATACGGCATGTTGGGCTGCATGATCTGCTCTATCCTGGCGTGTGGCGGCAGCTCGTCCACCGTGAACCCTTCCGCCTCCGCACACTCCTGCCAACATACACACTCAGTGACTGAGAGAGAGAAGTACGGCGTGTTGGGCTGCACGATTGAATTCAAGCTATCAAAGGTAAAACTATTTTCCCCTTCCTAACTTCCATAATAAACATAATGGTTACATACCCAGGTTCTCGTGGTTTTCTGGGTCATGCAAGATCCTACTTTGGTGCCCTTGTTTATTTGTATAATGTCTTTTATGTATTCTCAACATGACTGTAATAAATAATGGAATCTTAAGTGGAATATTTTTGGAAAATACTGTACAGAAATGTATTAATTAAATCTTGTAATGTTTAATCATACAAATAAAAAATAAGTCAATAAATAAGAAAAAACAGCAAAATTGACACCACAAATCGCCGCCAAAACAAAAAGTTCACAGTGAGTGATTTTAAGTATCCATTTCGCCAGCTTGGCCATGTTTGAAACTTAATCTTGGAAAATATCTCGATCTGATACTCGACTGATTATAATTAATTTACTCTTGATAAATAGACAGAAAAAATTTATTTTATCGTCCTAGAGATTAAAACCTAATTTACCAAAAACCATTTTTTTTTATTTCTGGTGGGTGTCATTATTAATTACTACAGTTTTTATATTGACAATTTTTCTGATTGCCAAAGGTTTGCTGCATCTGCAACAGGGGTATTTTTTGGAGCCAGTCCATCAACTTTGCATAGTTAAATAAAGAACTGTCATTTCATTTCATCAACATACAACATCTCCCATAACGATGGTTTGAGTTTTCTAGGTGGGGATTAGATCAAGTGTTCGTAATTAAATTCAAGACGGTGTCAAGGTTCCCAAGGTGGTGTGCATTAATCCAAAATCAGGGTAAAAACCTGTCGATAGTCATGGGGTAGTCTCAACGATAAAAATGTTTTCAAAATACATGTTTTTAGGGCTGACACTTTGAATTAGGAAAATACTTCACTATCAGAGGAGAAATCAAAAACAGTTCTTTTGGTATTTAGAGTGGGTAATCAATTTGATAAAATAGTTAATTAAAAGTGACTGTACCTGAAAAACCATCTTCAATTTTGGGGCAACATCTTTCGGCACAGGGACAACCTGAATTTGAAGATGTGAAGTCTTGTAATTCCGTTCAAAAAACACAGGGACTTTACCCTGCTTGGCAAAGCATTTCTTGAGAGCTCCTTGAAATCTTTTAGGTGTTAAGAAAAATAATCAAAAAAATTGAGGTTGAAACAAGAATAGTGTACACAAATCAAAGGAAATAATATAATATAGCGTAAGACTTACTCGTTATTTTTTCAATTTAAGATCCACCTTTTTTATTCAAAGTGTTTTTGTTAATTGATACAGGTTTCGATAATGGAGATTTTCTCTTCGTCAGCATCACTGACTTAAAAATTAATCTCAAAATCTAACCAAAATTTTGCTGATTATCAATCTGGTGTTTTTCAGACTGAGAACTTTGTTGTGGTGCCAAATCATCATAAGTCAACTAATTAAATTTTTCCAAAACTCTAAAGTTCAACTTTTAAGTCAACTTTAATGTTCTCCAAAACTGAAAAGTTAAAATAAACTTTAATAAAAAACTTTCCCCTAAGCTAAATGGTAGTCTGGGGTGTTTTGCACCAATTTTTGTTACTGATAGCATTTTCATTCTAAGACAGTAAGAGTGGAAAGGATACTGTTGAATCTCTTCTGTGACAGACTCCGGTAGGTGGGCGGCGGCCTGGTGGTGAGTGACTGGCAGTATGAGCAGATGGTCCTCCACCAACCCTCCCTTGGCCAGGGCCAGGTACACCTGGGACATACCCAGTCAAATAATACAAGGGATCATGAGCTGCTTAATCAAATAAGTAGAGATGTGTGAGTACAGGTTTTTCAGGTCGAGTCGAGTAATTATCAAAAGATTTTAATCTCGAGTTCGAGTCGAGTATAAACTAAAAAAAATGTAGCCTAAGTTATAGTAATATTTGAAAAAGTTTTACTTGTTAAAGAGACAATAATTATAAATTGAGAAGTATCAAAATATGCGCTTCTATTAAATATTATTAATTTAAAATAACAACAGTAAGGGACAGAACATTAATGAATATCTGCCTCTGATAAAAAAGGTAAGTATTTTACATATACTGACAAGAAAAATTACACTAACCCCCATTAATTACAAATACTGCATGATACTTGGCTAAAAATATTTGATACTTGTACCTGTTGGATATTGCTATATTTTGTTTAATAAACAGATTTATTTTCAGGCTTGAAATTTTATTTCCTACCTTCATTTTTATTTTTAGTTTATAATTTTATTATCATTCTTTGTGGTATGATTTGTGTAGCATTTGATATTTTCCTCGATAATAAAATAATGCTATAACCAATAGGAAAGTAAAATTATTTAAAGATAAATTTATTTTATGACCTTCTTTAAAACAATACGTTATTACAGCATCACTAAAAAGATTTAAAAGATTTAACCCAAAAATCTCTGAAAATTACTGAGTACTTATTTATACAAGCCTAAAGTAGGCCTATTTTTCAAAAAAGAATTTATATAAAAAGCAAACTGTTAATTGAAAATAAACCTTTCAAGTGAAGATGTTTTATTTTGAAATAATTTAACTTTCTAAAATCAGTGGCAGAAAACCCATGAACCAAATATTAATGTGTCAATTAATTCTAATCAATCTAAGAATAAAAACATAAATGCAACACAGACTATTTTAAGAAGACAAATCATCACGCTACACAACTACTTAAAAGGAACGACAAACTATTAATTCTATCACTGGCACCTTAGGAAAGGAAATGTTGACAAAATAAATTAAGGCAAGAAGTAAGAGAGCAATGTTTGTTTACTTTTCCAGGCCACGCCACCCCACCCCCCTGCTGCCCGTCCCATTGTTCCAGGCCAAGCGACATGGCCGGCAGACCGTGATTAGATAAGAAAGAGATAACAACTCCTCAATACAAAAATATCATAACCTAAACTACTGGTTGTATAAAAACCAATGACGTCTCAAATTTTTCTTCTAATTTTTACAAATCAAATGAGACAAAAACGAAAGTTGTGTGATGCTCCATTCCAGAGATAAACAATGATTAAAAAATAAGATAAGCTGTATGAGTGTGAGTTCAGGCAGAATAAAATATAGCTTTATTTCTTGTTTTTCGGAAATCCGAGAAATCGTTTTTTATTGAAACCTGTCAACATCCTTCCATTATCAGTTGAAATATTGTTATTATCCGATGACTAATATTTATTTTTATCAATCGTGAAGCTGCCGACCGGTGGTAGTTGGCTTGTGATCTTCACGTTATCGATCGACACACGAGCGTAATATCTGTTAAAATAATAACTACGCGTACAATTTCGGCAGTTTAGAAGGATTCGATTCTCGAATCTCGCCAATCGAATCTCGAATCCGAATCTTTTCTAAAGATTCAAGGGATTCGAGTAGGGGTGTGCGAATAGTGATTTTTGAACTCGAGCCGAGCCGAGCCGAGCTTTTTCAAAAGTTTTCGAGCTCGAGCTTTTTCGAGCCGAGCTTTTCAACAATCACCAAATTATTAAAAGAAATGATGAGGCTTGATTTAATTTTTAACGATACAATAGACTAATGTTTGCGTATCTTAAGTGACCGCCAGCTAAAATAACATAATTAAACAGTTTAGACTAGTTACATATATAGGTACTACAACATTTAATTTCAAGAGTAGAAAGAAGTAGTTGAAAGGTTTTAAAATAGTTAAATCTAGTAAAAAATCACACATTTACACTTTTTCAAACACAAGATTGATTTTTTTATGTTCACTAAGTAAAGATGATAAAAAATTAAATAGCAGTCCCAATTGTGGCATAATATTCATGGCTAAACTTATTATTTCAGAATGAATGAAATAATATTTAATAACAACAATAATTTATTGTAGTCCTAAAATTAGTTGTATTTCTAAACATTTGTGAAGAAAATAATGTACAATTAAGAAGAAGAAAGATCATAAAATTTATGATCTTTCTTCTTACTAAGAAGCAAGAAGAAAGATTTATTTTATCACCTTTATTTAATAAATAAGGACGGAATAGAGAGAAAGAAAGAAACAGCTACCTCTGTCTCTTTCCTTATCAGTGGCCAGGGAGAGGGGGGGGGTGGAGGTTGTTTACTTCAAGCCCCTTCCCTGTTTTTTGCTCTTGTCTGATTCAGTGCGTGAGTTAATTAGGAGATAAGGAATCCTTACTACAAAATGCAAAAATACAAACTACTTGTCATACAACTAAAAATGACGGCTCATATTTTCGTCTTATTTTTATAAATCAAATGAGACCAAAATGAAACTTGTACGATATACCGATTAAGAGATAAGCCTTGACAAAACAATAGACTTAAATGCTGTATTTCGCGTTCCCCAAGGTCAACTAAATATAGCTCCGATTTCCGTCTAAATGGAGATAATATTTCTCGTTACCTGTCAATGTCCTTTCCTTATCACTAGGGAATGTTTTTTGCTTGTTTTTCGTGGGATGGAAACGGTTTTACGTGTCCAAAAATAGATTGCAATAATAATCTTTCCGATAAGAACTCTCTTATCAAAAGCTCGGCTCGAGTGTCGAGCTTTTTAGAAAAAAGTCGAGCCGAGCCGAATACTGAAAAGCTCGACCTAAAAGCTCGACTGGTCGAATACTCGCACACCCCTAGATTCGAGATTCGGATTCGACACATCTCTAGTGTCGACAGTCACAACCACTGCTGTTGAGTACGATCTGTCGTGACAGCTGTAAGATAGGTTAGGTCACCTACCTTTTGCATATTTGTACACCACGACCAAATTAAACAGCATTTTGTGACAAAAATTATATTTTGAACAAAAATTACAGTTTTTGTAATTTGAAATTAAACTCGACTCGACATTGCCGAGTTTGAAAAAAAGCTCGAGTTTCAAGGCCATACTCGACTCGAACTCGAAATCTCGAGTACTCACACATCTCTACAAATAAGCAATCAGTCTCTTAATCTCATAAATCTTGTAAACTTGGGATGTGAGAGTTTACATTTTTGAAGAATTTGATATACTATATACCAACTTGAGCAAAGCGTTATGGTTTTGAAGCTACTTCCTACACTTTTGACTTTGTAATTTAATGTACAAAATATTGCATTTAATTCTAGTTAATACAAAAACATTTCCCTTGATTTTTGTTTATAGCACTAAATGAAAGAATGGGACTGCAATGTGAATACATCGACAGGTTGGAGGATCCAAAGGAGAAAGGAAGTCATAATAAGTAACAAATTATGTGACAATGGATACAATTGAGAACTCGTGCTAATGTTAGGCAGAAACAAAAACTCACCTACCTCTCTTCCAATACTGATGACTAAATGTTTTTCTACTTGCGGACTAGCCAGACAAAACCAACAGGTACCTGAAAAAAATTATTTTAAATTAAACAATAAAACATTAAATTAACGTATTGGCCCATTTGGATTGAGCTCTTAAGCATACGGACAACTCAATAATTTTGTTTATGTTTAAAATATTTTACATAAAAAATTAAACGAAACAACAATTTTTTTATATTATTTATTAATTCTGTTGTGTAAAATGAAATAAAATAGAAATGAAAATTATAAGATCAACAAATAGATATGTAAAATTGGTTATCAGGTTAACTAAAAATTCCCAATTTTACCAAAGAAATATAACTTCAAGTTTGTTTGGTTGAGTTAGTTCATGAATAACTCAAGTTTTGTGCATTCAAAAAAATTAACATTTTGAAATTTCTTAAAATCATATTTGGCAAGTTTCTACAGTAATACCCCAGAGGATACCTGTTCAATTTACCCTTGTACCGTATTGGCTCACTCCTTACTTTGTTTCATAACTTTCACACACAGGCCTTGGGCCCATGTCGGGAGGAGGGTGGGGGAAGGTATGAAAGGTAAGAAGAGGCCGCAACCCTCTTAACAAAATAAGGTTATGTTGTTTTAATTTAAATGTAGTCCCTTTGAAGGGTTCCAATTTTTCTGATATTAGGTTTTTATTCCAATATTTTGAACCACTTAAGTAAATGAGCCACTTGTATTAAATGAGTGAAATGTTATATTTCAGTTTTATATTAACAGAATAGCTTTTATCAAGATAGAAATTGAAATTCTTCCCACAAGAAATTACTGAAATCTCACTGAAAACCATGAATAATATATTTCATTACTTCAAAATGGTTCTAACTCAAAATTAAATATGTATCAACAAGCATCTTTTTTGTTCGTCCAACAAGTATCATTTTCCACTACCTTGATCGAAGGTAGGCCTGGGCCGTTTCTCGCCGCGGCCACCGTCCCGCTCATGCTGCCGCTTGGCCGGTGTCATGTCGTAGAAGAACTGCTGCGCCCCGTCGCTCCCCCCGCCCAGCGTCGACGCCAGCGCTCGGCCGCTGTAGGGCAGCTCTGTCTGGTCCGTCGTCTGCTGCCGCAGCTCCGACGCCGACATCAGCTCGACGGGCGTCAGACTGGCCGCATACAGCCAACGCGCGTCACTACCCACTACATTGACAACAGTGGCTGACTAGCATAAACGAAAATTGTTTAACCATGCCTGGCAAAAACTAGCCCCTTTGGTGAAATTTTGACATCACAAACATAACCCATAAATCAAAACCTTTGGACAATGGTTGCCCTATTAAAAAGAAACCTTTTAAAAAAGTTTTCTTTTAACTTGTTACAGGTCACAAGAAAGGGTAGCCATACACACATACAAAAAGAAAACACACACTCAGGAAACAGCCCAATATTTCGGTTCTATCTGTATGGACTTTAATCAAGGAAGAGAAATCTTCCTTGTTTTATGTTTGGTGTTTTCATGGCCTACTTAACTTCAGGCAAGCCAGTTATTTCCTCTATCATCTTAGTATAAAATACAATGTATAGTGTATAATGTTATTATACAAATAGTTCTACATTTCATGAGTATTTTCATGTCTTGGAAGTTTTTTCAATTTAACTCGTTTGAGTAGAAAATGAAAATTTGTCGATAGACCAAGAATAATATTTTACCTGGTGCCAAAGCCATGAATCTGGTTAGATGAGCCCCGCTGTCACTTCCTGTGTCCAAGTTTCTGTAAAAAAGATATTGGAAAAGGAAAAGGAAAAAATTAAACATTGTCTCAATTAAGATTTTTCTTAATATTGTTTCTATCCCTACGAATAACTTTAACAAGAGGAAGATTTTTGAATGTTTGCCACTCTCAAGATACAGTAAAATCATATAAACTGGACTCCTGGTAACTCGATACTCTCGATATTCATTTGCATGTCATTGTCATTTTATGTGTGAATGTACCTTTATTCAGACCATTAATGAGTAAATACAAGCAAGTACAAAATTTAAAGATATTTCTTGTGTCTCCTCCATCCCCAACAATGTATTCTGGAAAACTCAACATTTCCCAAACTCAGACTGGGTCAAAGTCCACTTTGTGTTGAGTTGTCAGACTCTAATGTTCTGTAATAAGACTTAACTATGAATTTATGCACATTGTTTGCTGGCGGGTGGAAGATTAAATTAAATAAAATATATTTTTTAATTTTTTCTTGAAATAAAAAATTTTGACTGCCCATCACCATGGGTCAATATGCCTGTGCGGCTGTGCGGTGGTGATTCTAAGACAGCGAGGTACCGTAGCAGCAACAGTCGCAAAGACCCGCCAGAGGTGACCGCTCATGATGAAACAGGAGTCGCCCACCTCTGGGTCTGATTGTCCTTTAATGACTTAGATATTGAATGCCCTTTGATATCTAAGTACTTACATTAGGCTAAGTTAAACGGATTCATAAATGCATCAGCACCTAGTCTCCATTTGTTTTAGTTTAGAGGTATTGTCAAAATTGAATGATCAGTTAATGTACAAGTAGGTAAAAAATATCAGAAAAATAAATAAGAAATGTATCATTTTCTAGCATGTTACCTGTATGGAGGCCGTTCGTAAAAAATTCCCTCCAAACCAGCAAAGTGGTATCTTGGTTTGATTTGGACAGCCAACCAAGACAGGAGTTCTGAACCATTTGGAGCTCTGATGTCCTAAAAAAATGAATAAAGCAATTGCTGCTTTTTAAGTACTTCATATTTTAAGTACTTCATATTTTAAAATAAACTTTTAAATGCTGATTAATCAGCTCTTATGTTTACGGACATAAATCAGCATTATTTATGCTGATTTACCATTGACGACCACTACAAATAGTTCTACATTGGACCATTGACGATTTTACAAAATCTGATTTTTTATTTATTGTAATAAATCAGGTCTTTTAAAATACTTATACTACTCATTTAAATAAATAAATAAAAAGGCTTTTATTTACAAGCTTTATTTAATTTGGAGAAATTCCTCAGTGTAATTGTTTGCATGAATGACTTACAATGGAAAAGAGTAAAAAACAGTATAAAGTTTTTCAGTACAGAATACAAACTGAGTGTGAGAAACACCATTACAAAACTTCTGGATAAGTTTTGAACTGATTGCTAACCCAATCTCATCTTAAAAAAAAACATGAGAACTTTTCCTGAATCAAGGAGAAGGTGTTTTTCAGACAGAACACTGATCCTTCCTGCCTTCAAGTAGTTAATAGGCCTACAAATTTTGTGGGTTAGTTGGACTCACCGTCTTGTCGTCGCGCTGTGTGACGCCCTGAGGCCACTGGGAGGTCAGCAGTATGTCCACGCCTCGGTACGACGGCTGGCCTTTGACACACGAGTCACGCACTCTGACCACGTCCGACGCTGTGAACTGAGTGGCTGATTCCTTCTCGCCCTCCTGTCCGCTGACGTAAGCCACCTTAAGGCCCTCACTCACGCTGAACACACCCCTCCTGCCTGGATGATGGGTAAAATGAAGAATGATTAAAATATAATGGAATAATATTGTTAATTCATTGACAACAGGCTTAAAAATTAATAAACCCCAAACAATTAATTGTTCAAGACATATTTTACAAATGTTGTTTAATAAAGTGGAAAATTTTTGATTCAAGGTGACTACCTACTACTGTTGGTAAAGAAACGTTCCTATTAACATAATCTAAGAGTTATTTTTAACAGTAACGAAATAGAAATATTCTGGTTTCAGGGCTTCCTCTTCATAAAAAAAGGAACTTAAATAGGCCTCAACAAATGAATTAAAAATGTCTTGAGCAAAATAGAGTTAGGGAAGTGTTTGAGTCACTTAAGAATTTAGGTATCGAAAAAATACTTCCTTTCATCTGAATATTTTTGCCACTTACCTCCATTAGTTGGTATATTTTGGTTTCAGGGCTGTCTCTAAAAGCAAAAATAGACTTTTTTTTGATGGACTATAAATTGACTATAATATGTGAATGTATTTGAAAAAAATTACTGATATCAATACACACTTACCTAAATAGCTAATATTGGGAGCAAGTTCACTTCCATTTATTTCAGGATAAAACTTCAACTGGTCTTCATCATTAGGTCCAAGTATGTTTGTGTAGACAGGCACTGGAAGTTAGCAATAAGTATGACATTTAGGAGATGTAAACTAATTGAAATCTTCGAAGGTTAGTGCTTTTCTCTTATTTTCTGCATTCTTACTTCAAGTGCCTTTTCCAGCTTCTCAATTACTTATAGCTTAGTTTAAGCAATGAAAGTGTTAAGATATAGTTTGTTGAATTTATTACCTACCTAAGCTAATTCATCACATTCGGCATTATTTACTTAGGCCTATAGTTAGTATTGAAAGGCAGCATTTGTTAGAAGTTTTGGTCCTTAGTTTCTCAAAATTCCCATTAAGATTTGATAAAAGAAACCAGGATCATAGAATTGTAATTTTTTATTCATAAAAATGTTAACTTTTTTTAAAGTTAAATTTGAGAATTTCAAAAAATCAGACCCGGGAAATATTGACATGAGGTCCCTTATCGGTTCCCGCAAGAATAATTATTGCATACAATGTATTTTCATTAAATCTAACCAGGGATGGATTTAACATTTGGGTGCCCGATATTTATTCTGCCCTTAGGTTTTGAGGGTTATAGTCCGTATCTTCCCAAAGAATAATGTGATGTCACTTGTCAGGAAATCTAATTATAGCCAATTTTTTTATAATCCTAAAAGGCTCCCAGGGCACTGGCAAGTTGCCACCAAAACATATGAAGGGGTCCCTCGTAAAACATTCTAAGCGACAAAAACCTAGTTTCAAGTAATCATGTGTTGAAAGTTGAATTCTAAAATTTGCCGTTTTTTCAAGGTTAGAACTTATAATCATGTATAATATTTTAATACCCTATTTATGACATCATAATGTAGCCTTAAAGTTTTATTTGCCATTAAGTATTTTAAAACATATTTATTCCGCCCTTAGGTTTTGAGGGTTATAGTCCGTATCTTCCCAAAGAATAATGTGATGTCACTTGTCAGGAAATCTAATTACAGCCAATTTTTTTATAATCCTAAAAGGCTCCCAGGGCACTGGCAAGTTGCCACCAAAACATATGAAGGGGTCCCTCGTAAAACATTCTAAGCGACAAAAACCTAGTTTCAAGTAATCATGTGTTGAAAGTTGAATTCTAAAATTTGCCGTTTTTTCAAGGTTAGAACTTATAATCATGTATAATATTTTAATACCCTATTCATGACATCATAATGTAGCCTTAAAGTTTTATTTGCCATTAAGTATTTTAAAACATTTTACGTGTTTTCTGGGGGGGGGGGGTTACAATAACGTTTTTTATGAATGGCGTTTGAAACGTTCGCTGATAGACTGCTCTTGTGCTTTGAAAGAAAACATCAGGGAGTGTTGGAATACCAACATAAACGAAAATAAAACTGAATATTGTAGTATACGGGGACACCCCCTTACTCACAGGTGAATGCCCCGTATAGGCCAAGGAGCCCAGGGGATTAGAAGAATCCCCTAGCTACTCCAACGACCTTTTACTCTGGGAACGTGGTCCGGGGGATGATGGAATAATTACACAGTGACATGAGGTTGATAATCGGTTTATTATGACTCAATAATTAACTCAAGTTACAGTTCTTTACAACCAGATTGGCTCTGGGTACCACAGGTACACCAATGATAAAATTACATGAATCTCATATGAGGTACTTAGAGTTCTCTTTTAAGGTACAAAGTGACTGATTGGAACTATTACATTTATAGGGAATGTGGAGACCAACTAGGATAGGAACTGGCGAGACTTACAGAAAGTAGCGAGGCGCATGGTGCGTCACGACGACGAACGGGCGTGCGGACTGACGGTGCGCTGGTCTACGGTCGGTGAACAGTGAACAGTGACTAGTGAACACTACGCCCAATTTTTCGGGGTATATATTGCAACCGCCAACATCCTGCCCGGCCCACGGCGACCAATGAGAAAGCCGTATTCTGCACAAGACCAAATATGGACAAATCCGCAAGTTCCCGGTTGTCGCGGTCAGCCCAGCCCGCGGATCCCGTTACACGATTTTAGAAAGCGACTTGCGAATTTTTAAGCAAGCCCAGCCCAAAACTACCGTTTAGGGCCATATACAACACTCGCCCCTTACTAACGAAGGAACACCTTTTCAAGGTGTACCTTCGTCCCCCATTCCTCCTTCCTAGTCTCCATAACAAACATTGTATGCTACTTTTCTTTTTATTACAATAAAACAAGGTACTACTAACTTACATTCAAAATAATTTTATACCAGAGTTACAAATTGATTTAGTGACCCATTCCTTGGGCGCTTATCAGGGCTCCCCTGATATCCTTATCGGCGCGTGGGAGTTTCAGCAGTGACCGCGCGCCGCGAAAGGCACACTTACGGCTCTCCGTGCTCCCGGCTACGCACCACGATCTTCCCAATGAATCAGGTACCAACCTTTCTAACTACCACTTAAGAACCCTTACGATTGCACCGCCCCTCTAACATTTGCAAAAGAGTTGAATACCTCAAAAAAGGAATCTTTAATCCCACTAGACGGAACGCTAGTGAAAGAGAGTTATTAAAATATTCTAAGGATTAGAATTTTCTGTTGATAATTTAAATTAAAATGTTAAAGGGAATGTCTCACAAGAAATTTATTGTGTATTAAATTGTAAAACCCATTATACTGCTTACAACTATTCACAACTCGTTTGTTATTTCTTTATTCATTACAAAAAAAGACAAAAATTTTTAATAATACTCTGGTAAATATGCTTTAATCGCTTAATCAACCTCATTTTCCTTTATATAAGTAAGCAACAAGCAATCGATTAAATCAATCCTGTAAGAGATATGCCATTATTACCTGAGGAATAAATTGTAAACATCTTTTAAAATAAGCAATGCGAAACCACAGATTTTTAACATCATATCGCCATCTTACCTCTCTTATAGCTTCAATACAAATTGTCACATAGTCACAAGTAAATTATACAATATACTCGTACCCTCTACCAGAACCAAAATATATATAGCACAACAAAATAAGGAAATTGCTCCAAGAGAATGAAATCAATCCATAAGTTCACAATTAATCAAATCAATTAATATAAACGCACAAAATAACACAATTAATTAATGAAATGCACACGATATCATACTTGAATAATGTAATGAATGAAGCATAATAAGTACTGCACATTAGTAAACACTATAATCAATTGCTAGTACATCAATATATTTTATTTTTATTTTTATAATTTTTCTACATCTCTTTTATGTATTTTTTTTATATTTTTAACTAATAATCCCAATAAAATTGCTACTACAAATGTGCCAACTTCCACACTATCTCAGCCCTAACAACTTAAACTAAGCGCTGATTATTGCCTTCCTTCAAACAGAATCTTATATTTAGAATACAAATTACAATTTCAAAAGAAACACACAATACAATATTAGGTTCTCCCTGTCATTTCTCTGCCAATCCTTCAGCAGTCCAGAATCAACAACACTACACACCCACTGTATTATACACTAATTAAATTATACTTGTTTTTTTACGACACGACACAGTATCCACATTGCTCAATGGATAAGCTTACAAAAGAATAATAGTATCCTACATACACTAATGCACAATCCAAACTATCCCTTTGTTAAATGATTACATACATATTGTTTTATATATATTTTATTTTACATATTTTTTTGTGATTTATTGATTTTCCAACTTTTTTTTTTTGGTTTTTTATCATTTCTTTTTTAAAAGCAAGCACAGCTATTTTTTACTGCAATACTCTCTCTCTCTTTATTACAATCACCCCCACTATCTTTTTCTTACGATACACTGTAGCACTTTATAATAACCTATTAATATGTCACTCATAATCCAGCATTGATGCGATGTGATACACGATTTTAAGCAGTAATAAACTCCATAGGTGTACAGCATCATGAAAATACTCACGCCAAATGCAAGAAAATACAATATACACTAGTCAAAACTCAATACAATCAACTCAAATACAATAATAAAATGCACCAAATTTCTCATCCCAGTGTTAATTCCATTAAATCACTTTTGACAAAGCGTCCATAAAAATATATTACTCTACTCTCGGCCGCACATATCTCACTTATCCATTCGTGTTATCGTATATACCATTATCTTATACCTGTGCCATCTCATGTTGTTTCAAAGAATTAAAAGAAGCTAATTACACGCAATACATTGATTTAAACTACAGAATGTGATATAATCCTAAGTGCCCTGGGTCAGGTTATATGTCACAATTTCAAAAACACAAGATGAACTTCATAAAAATACAAGTCTAATTACTAATTCACACGTCTTAAGTATGCACATTTTCAAATCCTAACCTAGTTATTTTATGCCTCCAATATCGTTTAGGTTATCCTTCCGTCAACCATAGCCATATTCCTTTCTGTAAATATTTAAATAGCGATATTTAAACAATTCAAAATAATGATATTTAACACAACAGTAACTGACACACGCCTATTACTCATATTATATCAAGAGATGTTGTATCAAATTCCGTTGTTTACCTTCACATTAAATATTATACCTTATTGCTTGCCTTAAGAAACAAAAGAAAAAAACACGTCTTTATGTAAACTCAAAAATATCTTTAATTATAATAGAACATATATTTCCTTATAGATATCCATGTACATGTCCATTAGTTACATATTCATTTTTATTTTTCTTTTTATTTATTTTATTTATTTATTTTTTCAATTGAAACACCTCACAGTATGACTTAGCTACACTTTTAATCCACTAAACCCACTTGACACTACATCAACCTTATAACGGTTAACTACACTCATATCGACTTCTTGCTGGCAATTAATTCAACCTGAAATGACAATACACAAAATAGACTGTAATATTTCGAATTAGTACTAGTTATTTTTGTATACTGAAATGTGACCATACCTTAAATTTTGCAGCGACTGCCTCGGGCCCAGCACTCGTGGTCGACACAAACACCACACATGTTTATTATAAATTTTGAATTTGGAAAATTCACACATTTAAATCAAAAATTTGGAACTATACCCCCCAATTATCAAAATTTAATACAACTTATCGTTATCAGCCAATTCTTTCCCCAGCGCGGCATACCAGGGGGTCCCTCACCCCTACCGGCTTCTAGCGGCGAGGGCGCGGCGGCACCGTCCTACGCCGCGGCCTATGGCCTCGGCCCACCGGTATCCCTCCGTCCTCCCCACTCGAGTCTGTGGCTGCGGGTGCCGGTACCTCAGCGGCCTCGCGGGGTCGTGGCACCATCCCCCGCTCGATGGCCCAGCGGGGCGGCCAATTCCCACGCCCCACGGGCACCAGTTCCTCATCGCTCGATTCTGGGGGTGTCGGGGGAGGCACTAGAACCACCTGATAGGGAACCAGCTCTCGGTTCCACACCAGGCGCTCGACCGATATGGACCTCTGCCAATCCCACCGCAAGAAATCCTGCGGGGGCGGCAGCAAGTCCACGGTCCTCCTCCGTAGTTCCATAAGCGCCTGACGCCTCCCTCTCGACAGGGGTCCCCCCCGCAGGGGTCGTGGCACATAGTGAAAATACCACACCATGGGGTGTGGTCCCACTCCCCTTAGGGTCCACACCTCCCCCCACAGCCACTCGCCCGGTGGGAACGGGGGCTCCTCCACCTCCGGATTGAAAAAGGGGTGGGACACTTCCCACATCCCTCCTTCGCCCGCCGCCCTTCTTGCGTTTTCAGCCGCCATACTCAAACAACTGCACTAAAACGATGTCGAACGTTGGTAGCCCGTCGCTCAACTGACTACTAGTTCCCGCAACTACAGAAACCCCAAACCACTAACCACATTCGTTATCGCCCGGGCTGAACATTTATTTCCAATAAATCAGCCCTTGCTGGTCCCTCAGCAGACTGCCGAATCTAATTTAATTTAATGTGGGTTACATTCCCACGACTTGTTTTTTTTTTTTTCAATTTTTCCTCTTTTTGGCTCGCTTCCAATTAACAGGAATGTTAATTTACATATGGAGCGTACAACTTGCCTCAAAAATTTATACTACCCGAGGTGTTTCAATATTATTTATTTCTAACTTACACTAAACTACACTACCCTAACTAACCCTATACCACCCATTACCAAATATTACAAATAAAATTTTGAATTTACTGACATTTCGATTCATTAATTCTAATTTATTCCCCCAAATTTAGCAAAATAACAATTTAGCTCCCTAACCTGTTTGACACTAACACACACTCACAAATCCGTGTCCTCGACGATCCGTGCTGCGACGCTGCCCCTGAGTGGCCTCAGCTCTACCGCCAGGTGTGACTGCTCTGATGTCCCGCTGATTGACCGACGATACATCGTCGGCGTTGGTGACTCCACCGCCCGATCTTTTGCGCTCCTGGAGGACTCCACAGTCGCTGCCGGCGCCTCCGGACTCCTTCTTGCTGGTCTGACACACCTCCACGTGTAGAGTACGCAGCTCCACACAGTTTGTGAGTACTTAACACCCAACACAATTGCTATGACAGTTACTAGTCCAGCTCCAAAACCAATGATGGACAACTTCCGGGTTTGCCAATTTTTTAAACTGTCTGTTTTGCGTTCAATTTCTTTTAACACCCGCGAAAGATGCGCATACTGTCGCCCTGGCACGGATAACCCTTGTGTAATATCGTCCAGTGGTCCCAGTCCTTCGGTAAAGTCAATGAACTCGTGCACTATTCTTCTTTCTTGATAATTTAAATTTATGGAAATGTTAGGAATTACAATTCCACTGGAAATGTCCGGAAATGTAGAGCGTCCTGAAGAGAACGGAAGTAACATAAATTTAGAATGGTATACATAGCAGTCTGAAATGTTGGGTAATATCCCAGCACCTTGGATTTTTAATGAATGTTGCTGTGGATCTCTTGAGCAGCGATAAGATAAAACTAATGGGTCCGGCACTAGATATAACCACGCCCCTCTCTCTGGAATTTTGTGAAACCACGGTTCGACAGGTCCGTTGTGCACCTTCCTCTCGCAAACTGCTGGAGTCTCGGCTTCTAGGTCTAGGAACAAGACAGCTTCACAGGATTCTTCTACTCGCAAACGAATTGGGAACACAGGTTGACAAACTGCGTAGGCTCCCTTAGTGCAGTAATCCAGGTCTTCTCTGCTCAGCAGGCTGTACCGTTGTCTGTCCATGGAGATGGCCAGGAAATCACTTAAGTCTGCCAGTTGGATGGAACGGTTTAAGGTAGGTTCAGGGACAGGTAAACTCACGATTTTGTAAAGTTCCATCAATCGGTCTTGAGATTTTAAAGGTACTCTAAAAATTACCCTAATTCCCTGGTCTGTTTTTACCCCAATGGCTGTAATCAGCCTGTAATGAAAATGTACCCACGTCAGTTCGCCTGACACAAGCAGGGACAAATCGTCTGGTAAGCGTTTTTCCAAGTCTGTCAACAATTCTGATAATTTATATGGCGAGATGAGGGCAGCCGTAACATGACCACGTGCTAGACTATCAATAGCCCCTTGAAGTTGAATCAATTCCGTAGTTAATGCCTGAGTCACGAACTCTACACTTCTTACAATCGAGAAAACCCCATTCTGCACCTTTAAGGCATTATAAATATTATTGATTTCGTGATTGGTGCGATTTTCGTATGTTGTAATTAACGTCATTTTCTCCCCAATAACTCTAGATAAGTAATACACATCGTGATTAGTAATTTTTAACCCATCCTGCAAATTACGGACAAATGATAATTGTTTCTGTTCAAAGTGCGTCAACTCATCTACCGTTTCCGCGACTTCATTTATGATCAACCTGAAACCAAATGACAGAAGTTACCCGCGTCTCAGGTTTCCGCCCTTTTTGCTACCACCAACCCCAAAGTGTTAGTACAATTTCCTGTATGCCTATCGCATTTGTTAATTTGCCAATTACATTATGCATTTAGATATTTTTCCTTTCTTTTTCGGTTTAATTCAGCAATCCACACTTTCACTCTCCGATTCACTCCCATTCACTCCATCTCCTAACAACCCCCCCTTTTTTTTTTTTTCTCTATTTTTCTATTTTTTTGAATTTTCTCCCTTCCATCCTTCCCTCTCTGCCTTGTTACAATTGGGCTGTTTCCAACTTATCCGTTGCCTTTCCTTACTCCGAATAAAAGCCGCCACTACTGACTAGATTATGGCCAGCTTATATACTACGTTAACCCCTTTTTATTTCAATTATCCCGATTGCCTCAGTTAAAACCACCCAGTAATAATCCTAACTATTAATTTAATATTCAGCCAATGTACATCGTAGTATGGCGCATTAATCTACATCCCGTCCGATAACGACTTCCCCATGTGGGCGTGTAGGATGCCTCGCTGATCAGCATAGAATTATGCATTTGCAGTAGGGTAGTGCCATCCGCAACGTAATGTTCGAGGACTTACTGAATTATTTAAAAGTTCTATTAGTAGCCTCCGTGGCTATATTTTGTGCCGGCGTCGCTTTTTATTTTTCGATTTACATGGCGAAAATAATTCGCCATGCTATGGACAATTAAGGTATGTATCGAAATTTTAATTACAAACTTAATTTTAGTATCCTGAATCAAATAATAACAATTATTGATGAGTCCGTATGTTAGTTTGCCAACACTGCTTCACTCAAGGTTTAATTAAAACTTAATTGATTACGATTTCTTTTATTTTTGTAAACTCCATTTATTAAATTTAAAATAAATCACTAATGCTAACTTCAAGGCTCTTAGCCCGTTGTCGCATCTAATTAAAAGTGTTTGGCCTTATCCCTTCCCACTGATCTTGAGTTTTATAAACTTTCATTAAAAACTTTAGAAAGCCAATAAATTTTAACGATAATTTTAAAACTTTTTCCTCAGTTTTCAAAATCAAATTGAAATTACCTACATTCAAAATCAATTTGAAAGTTTCCTTGGTAGTTCGAATAATTTAGTTTATTGTACTTAGTTTTTCCCACAAAAATTAATTTTACTCCCTCTTTCTCCCTGACCTACAACACCATATTTTATCACCCATTAGACTTACACTCAGACACTCTACACTATCATTCCACACTCATACTTTAAGCCTAAGATACCTGCGACCTAACAAGCCTCAATTTATTATTATTATTATTTTATTTTATTTTTATATATTTTGTTCCTAGTTCTTTATTAATTTTTTTTGTATTTATTTATTTCCGTATATACAACAAAATTGTTTCAACTTTTTTTGGCTTTAATTGTTTATGATTAAGTTATTGCAATTTCTACTAAGCTCCTAATCTACTAATTACCAGTCACTCTCTCATTATCCATTACTAGCTCTGTCAAATAATTACACCTACCCTCCGAAACAAAACTCCTATAATTTTGGTGAATTATAATAATTACCGATTTAGATAACGCAATTAATTTTCTTATTTTTATTCCGGATTCCAATGCCTGATATCCTATTTTAAGATGCTTTAATTCATTTACTTCCTAAACTGTCTTTACTATAAAAACTTGTAATGCCACTTAATTAAATCGTCACGGGGTGGATTTATTTATTTATTTCTTCGTAACTTATTTCCCGGTTCTGTTTACGAATATCCGAAATTCTTCCGCACTATCGGTTGGTTTATCTCCCTATCGGTTTTCCGTCCCTAATTGGCGGTCTGTCCCTCGCCCGGTCCTCGGCCACGGCGCTCGTCGTTAAGCCGCTCCGTCGGTGAGTTTAAGTGGTTCGACTTTTAGTCCCTTAGCCGGCCATAAATCAACGTTTCATCACTAATTTAGCGACTCCTTGGCACAACTTAGGAGATCGAGTGCCCAGTGTCAGGATCCGGTTCCTGGCGTCATTTAATGTCAGGCACCGGGTGGTTGACACTGAACACCCTACTCCCCTTGCTTCTTGGACACGTCTTCGACCCCATAGTCAACATGCTGCACTACGATATGTTCTTTGAGTTATGAACAATATTGTTTTGTTACTCAGTATTTCAGTGTATTTAATAACATAATTATTTACTTCGTATTATATTACAGAATTTCACTTTATTGTTTGTACTTTTATACCATTTTTCTATTGTCATTATATAACTCGTTAGATACTTTTCAGATTACTGTAATAGAAATTAAGTGAATAATTTTATGTTGGTACTACTTACATTAAATTAAATCCTGTAATCTTCCTGTCATGACAATACTACCACTATACCTCCGAGTGTTTATGTATCATTTATTTATATTCTGTTGCCTATTATGCCTTAAATTGTTTGTATGACTCATGTTGTTATAATTACTTTACGTTACTGTTATTATTCAATCCTTTTATTGTATTTATTGTTATCACAATTATTTATTTATTTATATTTCATTATTAGATCAACTATTATTACAATTTTATTTTTGTATTTACTTTAATTTCTTATTTTTGTGGATATCTCCAATAGGCCATTACATAATATGATACTATAATGTATTCTCCATGTCGAGCGCGCCTACACAGTCGACTCTCTCCATGATTGGCTAATCTCACCTCTCTTATGTTTGATTAATAATAACAGGAGGGAGGCGAAGGTTACCCAACCTCTGGATCACAGCTACCCTTACGTCATCGCCACCTACTGGATTTCAGTGTTCATCCTCCACACGCCTTCCGTGATCTGCATCATGCTATTACAATGATGAGATCATTGAAAGCAGTCAGGACGAACTTCAACTTCTCCAGATGCCAACAACGACTCACGTCACTCGCCTCGACCTATATTATCCCGGTTGTGTTTTCCCGGTCGATTTATTTTACTGCTCGCTCCGTTTATTACGACAGCGTTTATTTCTCAAATCGACTCAACCGGAAATCTAATCTTGTCACATACAATAGCGTAACCGGGTATTCTATCATGATGCTCAATTTTTACTTTTAAATTCTCCTATCACCTGTGAGTGTGTTTAATTACTTCTTATCTGGCATCGGTCGATATAACCAAAACTCTACCGCGCCAGGCGGCCCTTCTACTTCCGCGCCAAATATCCTTCGGATCTCTGCGCTCCCCACTGCTAAAGGCCCAGCCTTCCGAATCACGCTACTTAACAGAGCGATTCTCCGGGGCCGCTTCAAAGGTTGGGCCCATAAATTTTACTTGACTGCCCAACTCTATTACTCGCAACTCGCCACTGCTGCTACGGCATTTCCCTTATCTCTGCACCTGCCAGACGCTTTCCGATAATCAACTTAGTTTGCTATACCTTCTTATCTTGCTTCTTAATTCTTGTTTCACTACTATATTTAACCAATTCTCGCATAATTTCCTTACTTCCTTGTCGAATGCTGATTTAATTAATCTCTCTTCCTACCCAAGACACTTTACACTTGACAATTATAAAATTTACTACTACTATCTACAAAAGTTATTATTTACACCTATCTTTTAAACATTGTTTATTCTCCGTCTGTACCCCGCCGCTTACTTCGCAAATTGTACGGGGGTTCGGGTTGTTCTGGGCTACCCACTACTTCCGGCGGTGACCAGTCTTGGTCATTCGGGTCATCAATATATGTTAAATTACCCTCTTCTCCTTCAAATATCGATACATCACTCTCACGTAATTCGCGTTGTGTTTTATTTAATTCCTCGTTTGGCCTATACCACGACTCTTCATCATCACTATTAGAGTCACCATCGCTTGCGTCACTAGCCTCCTTACGACTAGGTGACGTATTGTGCCGCGAATGCCCTGCCACGCCCTGCGCGGATTCCGGCTCCCTACCATCGTCGTCCTTCGGAACTTCCGGCACAAGCCGCGGCTGAAACTCCGCCATGATTTCCGGTGTACTTTCCGCCTCTCGCCTATCGTCGCCTACGGTTTCCGGTTCTGGGTGTGGCTCTACTTTACCGAGTTGTGATTTTATTAAATCCACCACTTTGTCATATTCTAATATTATATCTTCTCTTAAGTTTTCCCGCGATGCCTTAAGACGATTGACATTGAGGTTAACGCTTTTCCCGTTCAAGTCTACTGTATATACCAAATCAGACAACTTGGCCATCACTTGGTGTGGCCCCGACCATGCCCTAGCAAATTTGCTACCTGGTAATTTCTTTATTTCCGGATGCAACACGTAGACTAAACTCCCTACTTCGAATTCTACCAATTTCTTCCCCTCGTCATAATACGTCTTACTTTTGACCCTGGCCTCATCGGAATATCGCCTAGCCAGCGCGTAAGCCTCCTCCATGCGTTTTACTAGTTTATCCCCTGTGGGTCCTAAATCTTGTAGACACTGGAAATGATCTTCTGTCGGCAGATTCATTTCCCTACCGTGAAACAGAAAATAAGGTGTTGCGTTTATAGCAGCACACTTACTGTTCCTCATAGCCATAAGGCAAAACGGCAAGTATTTATGCCAGTCACTTGAATGCTCTTCCACAAAATGGGATAGCATATTAGCAAGCGTGGCATGCTGCCTCTCAAGTAATCCATTACACTTCGGGTTATACCCGGTCGTTTGGATTTTCTTAACCCCCAAAACACGACAAACCTCTTGGAACAGTTTACTCATGAAATTAGTTCCACGGTCTGATAGTAACTTTAAAGGTATGCCATACCTAGCTACAAAACTTGTTACGAACGCATATGCTACTGTCTCCGCCCGTTGGTTTTCTATTGGAACCGCATCAACATACCTTGAATGGAAATCGATAAAAGTTAAGATATAACAGTAGTGTCCCGCCTTGGGCAACGGACCTACTATGTCCAAACTACAAACTTCCATTGGTCGTGTTACTGACTCAAAAACTCCTAATGGCGCTATTGCTCGGTTTGAGTTCTTCCTAAGATTACACGACCTACATGACTTGACATAATTAGCCGTATCTGTATTTAATGACGGCCAAAAGTATCGTTTCTTTAACACGTCCTGTGTTTTATTTATCCCTAGATGCCCTGAAAACACGGTATCATGGTGGTTCTCTAAGACGTAATAAACCATCCCTTTCGGTATTACTAGTTTATTACCGTCTTCCTCCCGTTTGTACAGCAACCCGTCTTTGTCTAAGAAGAAAACAGAGGTTTTATTTTGTTCAACTTCCTGTATTTTACTCCTACAAAAATCGTCCAACTGCTGCGTCTGTCTTACAAGGTCCCGTGACCAAATAGGTCCCGTTATCGCGTTTATCCGCGAGAGTGCGTCGGCTTGCAAATTCTTTATTCCAGCCCGATGCTTAACTTCAAACTCGAATTCTGAGAGCAACAACCCCCATCGAATTAGTCGTGAGGAAGGGTCTCGCATCGAAAAGAGCCACTTCAAAGCTATGCAATCGGTTATCAGCGTAAACCGACGCCCATACAAATACGGTCGCCACGCCTTCACGAGGGTAACAACCGCTAGTAACTCGCGCTCGGTCGCTGAATAGTTAGTCTGTGCTTTATTTAGCGTTTTGGAATAATACGCAATAGGGTGTTCCTCCCCGTCTAACACCTGTGACAGGACTCCTCCTACACTGACCTTGGACGCATCCGAAGTCACTATGAACGGTTCTTCCCAACATGGATACTTCAAAACCGGTTCCTGAATTAAAGCTTCTCGCAGCTTATCGAACGCCGTTTGCTGACGTTCCCCCCATTGAAATTCACTGTCATTCCGAGTTAACTCTGTTAGCGGTTTACAAATACCACTGAAGTCCGGAATAAATCGCCTATAGAAATTTACTAAGCCTATAAACGATCTGACCTCCCTCACATTAGTTGGTATTGGATAGTTCTTTACAGCCGATATTTTCCGCTCATCTGGCCGTACCCCTTCACTCGTAATTACATGACCTAGATACTCCACTTCCCCGTGAGCAAACACACATTTAGAGGGCTGCAATTTTAAATTAGCATCCTCAAACCGTTGTAACACCTGCCCGAGTCGTACCGCGTGCTCCTCGACCGTTCGCGTCGCTACGATTACGTCGTCAAGGTAGACCAAGACTCCGTGACCTATCAAGCCTTTAAGGACTTGATTCATTAATCTCGTAAACGTAGCAGGTGCTCCCGATAGCCCAAAAGGCATAAATTGAAAACAATATATTGCGGAGGGCAACACAAAAGCGGTCTTATGGACGTCCTCAGGTGCTACAGGCACCTGGAAATACCCGGATTGCAGGTCCAGAGTCGTGAAGACTCTACACCCCCCGAGTGAGTCCAATGTCGTCTGAATCAGGCTCAGAGGCTGATTACTAGGTACAGTTATCTTATTTAAAGCACGATAATCTACAGCTAACCGATAACTGACCTCCTCCTCACCGGATGGTTTCACTGGGTCTACCGGCCGCTTCTTTTTCACTAGCACAATTGGCGCCGCGAACTCGCTATCGCTCGGAATTATTATGCCTTTTCGGAGCATATCGTCGATATGTTCCTGTACCGTCTTCATCAAATGATGAGGTATTCGATAAGGTGTTAACCGTGGTGCTACAGCACCTTCGCGGAGCGGTATCCGGTGTACGATTTCGGTCGTACAACCCAATGGTGAAACCCCGTCATATAATACACTCTTATATTTCTCCAACACCGGCCTTATTATATCCCTATCCTCCTGGCTTAAATGCGCTAATTTACTCACTATTAATTTGTCTATATCAATCGCACCACTAGCTGCATACATTCTGTCCCAATCACATTCCTCATCTGTATCCGCACGCAATTTGCCCCACACGGCATCTTCCAAATTCTCACCTTCATCCCCATACGCATATTTCCCGCCAACCATTTCACTGTTCTTTTTCCTCTTCTTCTTGTTTCCTTGTCCTCTTTCACTTCCATTATTCTCGTCCATTTCTTCCCTTAAAATCTCATTTTCTTCTTGATTCACTACATAAACTTCATAACCAACTGTATCCACTTTTTCCAACTCACACATTTTTAACCTCACATCATTGTCCATCACACTACACTTTTTATCATCACTTACCAACCGACACATAACTACGTCACTATCTTCCTTGTTTACTTCATTACCGCCACTGATATCCTTTATCTTATCGCTCACGTCACAACAATTCACTGTTCCACTCTCAACACTGTTTACACCGATTAATTCACATGTCTTTACTAAGTCCGTTACTTGCATTACACTATCACCATTACAACCCGTTACTCGATTATTAACACTACTTGTACCCATTTCCTCCTTATCATTTCTCTTTTCACTTACTTCATCATTTCTCTTTTCACTTACTTCTTCCGTCACTTCCTCTATAATCACACCACTACACGATAATCCACTATTTCCACCATATTTCACTCCATTATATCTTACTAACGCACACACTTTATTTCCACTTACCGTATCGTCTATTACCTCACTTGACACTTTCATCTTATCACTTCCTTTATCCACAGTACACTCACTAACACTTGAATCTTCATTTCCTGCCTCCCTGGCTATACCTACGCGTTTCTTCACTCCCAATACAATCTCATACGGATTCAAATTCATACAACTACACTGCACCAACAATTTACCTTCTTCATCACTAATTACTTTACTCACTGTGCTCTTTAACACTATCCAATACTCTCCAAAATCATCACCCTCTATAAACACTTCCTCCGGTACTTCTATAATCCTTTCCTCTTGACCTCCCGTTTCCACTAGCTTTAGCTCCCCAACAAACTTCAATTCACTATTGGCATCAACAATGACCTCCCTGCGCGGAACGACATACCAGGTCCGAACCTTACACTTGGAATAACATTCCCTACGTACATCCGAACTACTTGACTCAGGGCTCGGGTTCATGACGTCCGTTCCCGTCGTCTGTCCATTCAATCCACCCGCCTGCAGAACAGGTGGTTTCGAACTCTGAATGGCGCCCACACAGTAACGCCCGTCCGGGTCATTGCTAAAGTCAATTATCACTTCTAGCTCCCTCAACGCGTCTGTTCCCAGTATTCCATCAAACATCAAATTATCCATATTATCCACTACATAAAATTCCAACCTCTTTCTTTCCCCATTTATCTCTACTTCTACTTCCGTTTTCCCCAAAATCTTCAATCGCGCTCCCGTAATACCTAGCGCGCGGATATCTGAATGAGTTATATGCTGAATATTTACACCATAGGCCTCCCGTTTTAACAAAGATATTTTCGAACCAGAATCAATCAAAAGTTTCAACTCACGCTCTCCAATCTTACACACAATAGACAAATCATTCCTTCCGTCCACGCATAAACTTTGTACGATAAAATGTCCAACAGCCGGGTGGCCTAATTCTGGGAAACTGTCGGACGACTGGGGTTTAAATTATCGGTCTCTGCCCGATTCTCCGTTCTTACTTGGCATTCGCGTGCGAAATGCCCTAACCTCCCACAGTTATAACACTCTGTCCTGGCTAAACGAAACGAATTGTTTCTATTTTGCTGAAGGTTTCTTTCATCGAACCTTACACGTCCCGATCCTCGAGTATTACCTCGGGATCCTCGATTGAAAGACGCCTCGCGCCCACGCGACGAATTCCAAGAGCCTTGATTACCCTGACCTCCTTGGTACGTGCTGTTTCCGGCAGAGTAATTTCCCCTGCCCCGAGAGTATGTTCCCCGATTCCAGCCTCTAGACGTGCCCCGCGGTGCGACACTATTATAGCGCGGTGGTCCGCCAGTGCCTCGGCTCATCCCTAGATTGGGGCACTGGGCGCGTATGTGCCCTTCACCTTGGCACCCATAACACGTAAGAGCGAACACACCTGTATCCGCCTCAGAAGGATGAGACTGTTCCTCCATTTCTGCCATAATGGCCGTCTTAAGCGCGTCCTCAAACGTCTTAGGGAAAGTAAAACGGGTGACCTCCCCGATTTTACCACTTAACCCGTGTAAGAAAGCGGCTAACATACGTCTCTCCGCTTCTGCTGTCACTACCGCCTGCACGTTCGGGTCCTCGCTCTTTTGAATCGTTTTTGCTCCTAATTTCCTAATCCGTTCTGCAAATACTTCGACCGACTCGTCGCGCTTTTGAACTGCTGACTGTAGCGCTATATAGTGGTATTGTTCGGTCTTTTTGCTGGAAAATCTTTCAAGACACGCGTTGCGGACGTCCTCATATTTGACAACGGGTAACCCGTCTTCTACTTTAGACAGGTCAAATTTTGATGTTAAGAATGCTTCGGCAGCTCCCCTACACTTAAGTCGGACTACCGTTACCTTAAATTGCGGTTTCCAACCCCCTAGAATGGCAGCTTGGTCAATCTGCTCGAAAAATTCCGTTACACTCGGCCCTGTTCCATCCCCCTTAAAACTTTCGATTAAGTTCGCGGGCCCCAAATCTACTGACTTGACCCCTAGCATAGCGTTTTTAAACGCTTCTGCTAACTCTGTAGCTGATAGCGCCATTGTTCCCAATTGTACACTTGATTTAAATATTTTTACTGGAGACTTACCGTGACCCGCAGGTTCGAACATCAACTTAGTTATTCCCTGATCCGGCTTTTATTTGCCGTTTCATATAGACAAAACAAAAGATCGTATTTAGTGACGCGCGGTGTTATCACAACAGCTGTTACGATAGCGGCTACTGATAAGAGGATTCCGCTTAGCGCTCCCCGTAAAAAGGAACAGAGGTCCATTCTTTCACTTGCATTTTATCCACTATAAAAAAATCAAGGAATAGCAACTTAATATCCCATATATTTCAGTTCAAACTTAATCAATGGAGCACACCAAAGAGTCAACAGTAAAACTCCTATTAAAATTAACATAACCAATTTTCTGTTTTGTCTTTAACTGAATTTTGCCTAGGATCAGTCATTAAATTCGATTACGATTTTAGTAATCCTAATCCTTTTAATACCATGCTCATTTGTGTAATCAGTGCGTCCGTTAATCCTTCCTTCAATAATACGTGTCGTTAAAGACCTCAACAAAGTTTGGGTCCCTTCCAAAAGCGCGTTAGGATCAGTGACCGGAATATAATACACCGCTTTATTGACTGGGTCCATCGGCATTCAAACGCGGAACATCGTAAATTAACTCCTCCTGTCGAGCCACCTGTTCCACGAACGGTTTTGCTAATGCCGGCGGAATAGTCAGGGGTTCAGGTAGAACTGGTTTAGGTAAGGTCTTTGGCCTAGACGCTGTTTCCGACAGATGCTCATAGAAAGCAATTAGCTGAGCGGTTCGAGATCCGATTTTCATAAAGAAATTCGTCTTCAATGGTGTTGACGCGCCTCCAATATTAATTTGACTAGGCGCCGAATTAAATGCTCTAGCCGGTGGTTGCGACATATATGGCGGTTCGGGATCCTTACTCGTTTTATTACCCAGTTTCCTCTTCTATTACTACAAACACGATATAATCTTCCCCAGCGGTAACCGCCTTTAGTTTATCGTGAAATCGTTCCTGAGTTATCTGATGCACCCGTGACAAAGGAGCTTGATTCTTGTTCGGCATTAACACATCTTTATGCACCGTTGATTTACTGATACGTTTCTCAAGAATTTCACTAACAGCTCTTATTTTACGATTTTCTACAAAGAAAAATGAAAACAACCAAACTGTCTGTCCTACCCTAATTTCATCTTTAAACTGTTCAAACAGCCTAAAACGATCTAATAAATAGTTGCTCATTTGTTTATTTATTGCGACCCGCTCCCGTTGTTAATCGCGTCTCTTATCACACCAGATAAATGCACATGCATTCGCTCGATAGCCCACAACAATGCGATTTTCAAATCCTGGTCTTGCCAGATTCTTTCGAAAATAATTTCTGCAATAATGTCTTTTGTGTAATCGGTGGTTCCGGCGCGAAACGTATTCCTAATTGTTTTAAATGATCAATATAACCTGTCCTATTTAACACTTCATCCAAAAACTGTCGGATCGCCTCTTGCTCTGCCATAACCTATTCGCAAACCCTGGTTTGGACGTACATTTTTAAAACACAATATTTCTCTACTTTAATTATAGTGTTTTAATTAACTAAATTTAATTAGGTGTACATTTTCATTACCATTTCCCTACAATACTTTTTCGCCCCCCATTAAACCCTTACTCTCTCCAAAAGAAACCCCACGTCACTACACCCTTCCAAGCATCCCTCGTCCCCACGTTCACACCTGACACCAAATGTAGTATACGGGGACACCCCCTTACTCACAGGTGAATGCCCCGTATAGCCCAAGGAGCCCAGGGGATTAGAAGAATCCCCTAGCTACTCCAACGACCTTTTACTCTGGGAACGTGGTCCGGGGGATGATGGAATAATTACACAGTGACATGAGGTTGATAATCGGTTTATTATGACTCAATAATTAACTCAAGTTACAGTTCTTTACAACCAGATTGGCTCTGGGTACCACAGGTACACCAATGATAAAATTACATGAATCTCATATGAGGTACTTAGAGTTCTCTTTTAAGGTACAAAGTGACTGATTGGAACTATTACATTTATAGGGAATGTGGAGACCAACTAGGATAGGAACTGGCGAGACTTACAGAAAGTAGCGAGGCGCATGGTGCGTCACGACGACGAACGGGCGTGCGGACTGACGGTGCGCTGGTCTACGGTCGGTGAACAGTGAACAGTGACTAGTGAACACTACGCCCAATTTTTCGGGGTATATATTGCAACCGTCAACATCCTGCCCGGCCCACGGCGACCAATGAGAAAGCCGTATTCTGCACAAGACCAAATATGGACAAATCCGCAAGTTCCCGGTTGTCGCGGTCAGCCCAGCCCGCGGATCCCGTTACACGATTTTAGAAAGCGACTTGCGAATTTTTAAGCAAGCCCAGCCCAAAACTACCGTTTAGGGCCATATACAACAATATAAAACAATTTTATTGATTCAAAGTACAAAAACGTACTGTTGTTACTTAACATGATAGGTCATTTTGCTAAAAGTTAGCCAAAGGTGGTGTTTAAACGTAATTCTTCTCACTTATTTTGGGGGCAGTATTCCAGGCCATGGATTCTTAACTTTTGAAATATAGTGTAATCCAGCTTTCCTATATTCCTCCTGGTTTTATCCTTGCACTTTCCAATATTTACTTCACGTGTTTTATTTTTATTTACGTGATTTTGGTCGCTGGGCGACAGTGCAACGACCGACGGGGAGTCCATCTTTTGGCAAATACAACGTTATTCCCCAAGAAGTCTGTGCAGTCCCGTGAAGCATGCCAACTTTGACAGGCGAAATCAGGGCTGCCAACTCAAATATCTTCAAAAGAAAATATACTACGATATAGCTTGTGTTTCAAAGAACCCTTTTCACTGAATATCTCCTACTTTGAAATTTTGTCGCTCAGAAAGTTTTATGAGGGTCTCCTTCATATATTTTGCACACCAAACAAATTAAAAGGCTCCCCAGGTGCTGAAAAATGCCACAAAAACAAACATTTTTCACTGGAAAACTCAATTTCACACAATTTCACCACTTTGAACCATTTAAAAGATCTCCACAGGCACTGCTGCGGATGATACATTGTGCCAGCTTTGCCGGCTCAGGGTATAAGCATAAGAAATTTAATACTAAATACCTTAGTATTTTTCATTTATTCATTAATTTTTGGAAAGTGTGCTCCCAGGCAGCTTGTATATTCCTAGGCCCAGGCCTATTGAGAAATCCGGCCCTGATTCAAACAGAAGGTTACAAAAAGTAAATGATATTAACTCCTAGAATAAAAGATCTAGATATTATTACATTTTAAATTTTAAGTCATAAAAGTTAAAATAAAAATATAAATATATATATATAGGCTATATACTGTGTGTCTCAAAAGTCCCGGAACAGTTTAATATCTTTTAAAGTATGCCAGAAATCAAAACAATATTTTGCATACCTTTTAGTACTAAAAAAACTACTTTTTGATGTATGTGGCATTTCTGCCCCTGAACCCAAAATTGGATTTTGGGGGGGTAGCCCCAAAATTTTAAATGTAAACCCCCATCGTGCGACTGCTTATTTTAAAGGGCTTGTTAAAAGAAACACAATGCCGCAAACCGGAGGTCGATATCATGCTCCAGTTCAAAATGGCAGCCATTCAAAAATTAAAAAATGCTGTCCGTCAATTAAAATTTAGTATTTTCTGTGTTCGGCAATTCACATTTAAATTGAATAAGAACCACCAGAACACATACTAACTACTTAAAAGATACAAAAATAATAATTTCTTGTTGTCATCATCAAGGCACAACCCTCCAAAATTGTTTTTGAGGGGTGGGGGTTTGTCCAACCAATTCCTATATCAACTCACATCGTATGACCACTCATTTTAATTTGCTGAGTAAAAAAATAAGCCAAAGCTTGTTTTAATCAAAATTTCAAAAAAGGTACCTTACTTGTAATAAATAAAGGAATTTTGTTAGTGTCAAAATTATTTAACAAACATACTAATAGATATCCGCCTTAATGCGACCTTTGGCTCACTATACCTGTGGAGGGTCGTCTATGCGTTACGTTTTAGAAAAACCCCCATACATGAAGTACCAAATATTTGCCACAAAAATAACTAATTTTTTTAAATTTCATTAAAACAAGCTTTGGTTTATTTTTTACTCATTCAGCATATTATAACGAGTGGACATACGATGTGAGCTGATATTGGAATTGGTTGGAAAAACCCCCACCCCTCAAAAACAATTTTGGAGGGTTGTGCCTTGATGATGACGACAAGAAATTATTATTTTTATCTTTTAAGTAATTAGTGTTCTGCTGGTTCTTATTCGATTTAAATGTGAATTGCCAAACACAGAAAATACTAAATTTTAATTGACACAGTTTTTTAAAATTTCTGAATGGCTGCCATTTTGGACTGGAGCATGATAGCCTATCGACCTCCGGTTTGCGGCATTGTGTTTCTTTTAACAAGCCCTTTAAAATAAGCAGTCGCACGATGGGGGTTGACATTTAAAATTTTGGGGCTATCCCCCCAAAATCCAATTTTAGGTTCAGGGGCAGAAATGACACAAACATCAAAAAGTAGTTTTTTTTAGTACTAAAAGGTATGCAAAATATTGTTTTGATTTCTGGCTTACTTTAAAAGATATTAAACCATCCCGGGACTTTTGGGAAACACTATATAAAACATGTTTTTGGCTCTAACCTGATTTCTTGCCACTTTTATAGAGATTCCACTCTTCTTCAGATGTGTTTGGTCCAAAGAAATTTCCTACACACAGTAAAAGATCAAATGGCCCATTCTTTTTGTTTACTTTCTCGACTCTGGAGAACAAAGTCTTGAATTTACCATTCACATCTCCGCAAACAAGCCTGAAAATTTTAAAATAAAAATAAGTACCTAAATAGCCTAAATTTTTTTGATATTAACTTAAAAGTAACATAAATAAATTAGTAACCACTAGGTGTTGACAGTACTTATTTTGTCCTCCAGACATTGGGCATGCCACAGGCATGTCGGTTATCGTTCACCAGATAAACAACCCAATTGCAGGCACCTCACCAAACACCAGCAGCCCTTACTCTTAACCCTTCAAGCCGGGGTTTTTTTAACGCACACCAGACCCTGCTACGGTAGTTTTTTCCCGATTCGCTCCCTTTTTAGCAAACTTTAACTAAAACTAAGGTTACTCTTGACCTATACATGCAATCAACTTAATTCTTTTACCAAATTGTTCTATATTAAATTGTCTACAATTAAATTCTAGTCTAATAAGTGTTATGTCATTTTACTTTTTTTATATACCTCTCAGAAATGTAAATTAGTGTGGTAATCCTTGAAGCAGTTGACAAGGCAGAGGGCAGCTTTGCAGTCAGGGCACCAGAAGGTTGTTTCCCGTCTCAATCCAGCTTTGAACAAACAATACACCTCTTTGTAGGTTTTTCATTTTTTCTGTTGGGGGAATGTGCTCTATGAAATGCCTTTCTGTCAACCTAGAAGGTCTCGGTTCAATGCTTGGCCTTCCATGCACTGGCCTATCCACTTCACTGTTGTATGTATGGATCAACTGTTTTATCAACTCAAGTCTGAACTGTAGGTGGTCACAACTGGGGTTTGCTGATTTCCAAATAATGTAAGCGTTGAGTACTGCAATATTCATGAAGCCGCCTAAAAAGGTTTATGTACCATTTTACGCCTCTTTTCCTTTCTAGTAGAAAGTTACAGCATTTGATCTCTTAGATCTACTCCCCCCATCTGTTTATAGTAATCATATACTAGGCAGGGTTTAATTTGATTATTGCCTCACTTGTTTCTCCTGAGATCCATTTCATGGTTATGAAAAGTGGAGAAGGGTTACAAAGGCGCTTATCTTTCCATTTCATCACCATAACTTCGTCGCTGTGCAAGGCACATATTTTACCTTTCTCTAACTTTGCATTCTTTACCTCTTCAGGGACATTTTTTCTGGAAAGTTTCAGAGTTCCACATGTCATTTTTATTAGCGAATTTCCCCTATAGGGAAGAAGCTATTACTGTAGGTCTCATGGTAAGACCTAAGCCTGGGACCATGATAACTTTTCGTTTTGGGGCCACCAGAAGCAGAAAACACTATTCGTTCGAATTTATATATATATATGTGTCTGTGAGCACGATAGAGGCCGCAAAAATGGTCCGATCTTAATGAAATTTGGTACAGACATGTAAAGTGGTAATCCCTCGGATGAATTCGTAAACCAGCCTGATCGGACCACCGGAAGGGGGGGTAAAGGGGGATAAACCCCCCAAAAATGGGTTTTTTTAAAATTTTTTACATAGGAAAATAAAATTTATCGAATTTTTGTTGCCACCATTGCATTCAGCTCAAAAAAACAAACAATTTAGTATTTTGATTCACTGCTCTATGTCCAATGGTTACCAAGATATTGAAAGTGGTAAACACAGTACGTTCTCCCAATGTTAACCTTATGGGAAATAAGTAAAATTCTACCTCTCGGTTATTTCTCAACATATTTTGATAAAACTTGGTAAATGGCTTTTTCTAGTTCATATCTACAAAATATTGAATTAAAACCACCCAGTTTTAATATACCCGTAGCAGCAAACCTGCATACTCATTCCCCATGTTATTCTTATGGAGCTTAACAAAACATGTCAAATCTCGCTATGTTGGATTGAAATATGTTGTTTTGCATTTGAAATTCGCTGAGTATGCAGGTCTGCTGCAACGGGGGTATTTTATTTTAGAAAAGCTGAGAGATCTGGCAAGTTGTACCAGTTGTCCATCCAAATAGTGTGACCTTTGTTCAGCAAGGGTTCTAACAATTTTATCACTGATAGATGTTGATTTGTTGCTGTCAGGGGGGGGGGGGCGATTGAACAAGTGATTGGGGAGTTTTTCACAGTAGGCCTATACACTAATAAAGTCCAAATAAATCCTGATGAGGATTCACAAACTTCAAAAGATTTTATCCCAAACTAGGCCGATTTCAACGGTAAGTACTGTCTGAATGACAGCCTTCCCTTCACAGCGTTAGAGATTCATATATTGATAAATTTTGGCCTAAATCATAAGATTCCATGAATTTTCTGTTCAAATGTTCTATGATATTATATATTTTGAACAGTTTCTTGGGCCCTTGGAATTGCGAAAGCCGTAAGGTAGCGCTGAAGTGTAAATATTTGCTTATCATCTGGAATCTATCCAAAGACATAGTGCTCGGAAAGATAGGAGTTTCAAGAAGAGGGTTCTTTGAGTAGTATGACTTCAGTGATGGTTTTTTATCTATACCCATTAGCGTAATAACGCTAAAGAAGACGTACAGTTCATCCATTGTTATGGGCTGCCAAACCCAGTCTCTTGATCATCGCGGGAAAATAAAACCACGCTTGGCCCTTTCCTGATCAGCATAGGTATTGGTATTTGTTACATTTGTATTCATTAGTTCATCATGAAAATAAAATCTGAATAGCCTATAGGCTACCTAGGGATCACTGATTGGGATTTTAGGCCCAGATTCACTGTTGAAAGTTTCCCTGAAAGGTGTATAACCCTCCATGGTTTCCCAAATAATTTCCTCATCTTTTTGATTTATTTTTAGGGGTAGGACAATCACCAGCTCACAAATACAACACTTTCTATGACATTATCAATGTTTCTATTAGGTTCCTCAAGGTCACTATCAGTGGCATCGTTATTTCCTTCTGGACCTACCTCTAACTGGGCGAAGTCTATTTCCTCCTCATCACTTAGGCCTAAATCTGCATCTGACAACAGTTCCTCAATGTCTAGCCAATGATCAATTTCACTAAATCTAGCTGCCATTGCACTTTTATATTACAAACAAAGGTAAAAACACACTTTATACTTCATAACTAGGCCCTAACCTCTAAGCCACCTAAACAACCCACTCGTAAACAACGCAATAGGTCTATTTTACAAAACTCTCATCGCAATACACTTTTTATAGGCTAACTATAAAACAAACCCTACAACTAATAAATAACCTTGCAGATACTGTAATGTCACATAATAATTAAAAAAATAACATTTACACAACAGAAAACAATCATGAACTTTATCGCGTAGGCCTAGTAACAGATGAACAGACGAATTTACAGTAACCAAAACACAAACTGTAAACAATATATCTGTCTCTCTCACACTCACTTTAGAATGAAATCAGCAGTAAAATACGCAGTGACTAATAGACACTAGTCTCTGAATCATTGCAGTCCGAAATAGTTCCTAAAATCGCCGTCAGAGTCCAGCACATGACGGGTGACGCGATGACGACCAGCGCTTGTCAAACGGTAGTTGTAGTGGACATTTTCCCATGACGAGAAGAGCTCGTCAAACCGGCTTGAAGGGTTAACTCAATGAAATAAGTTAGGTAGGGGGCCTACACAACTCAGTGGAAAAGAGTCAGTCTAGAAGCCAGTAAACTTAAGGCCTCAGTGTTGCAAAACTAAGTAGTATACCAAAGTCTTATTGTACTGAGTTAAATATATGGTTGCCGGTGTTTGGAGAAGTGACGTTGGTTGGGATGCTTACCTTAGAGGCGTGGTGGTGGCGAGAGGGTCATCACCCTCTCATGACGCATCTGTGTGCATCGGGTGATCACGGTACGAGTTTCATATCTGATCTTCTAACGTTCATGCCTAAAGCAGACAATTCAACATCTGATTTCTAAGAAAAAAATATCGAACGATCTACCGATAGTCAAAGTTAGATGTAACTTATTGGACAGAACTTGACATCCGATTCCATTGTATTTGTCCATATTGACTGTTTTGTTAACTTACTCTATGAAAATAACTTAATTTATCGATAGTATCTTAGTTCGATATGGCGGAACGTCACCGATTCCATTGTATTTCATATTGATTGTTTTGTTACCCTAGGAAAATAATTTATCGATAGTATTTTAGTTTAATATGGCGGAATGTGAGTAGAAATAAATAATGTAGGCTAAGTTGTTAAGTTAGTTAGTAATAGTAAGTTAATGTTTTAATTAATTAAGTTTTTGGTCAACTTAGTTATGTTTAATTTAATTTTAGTTTTATTACATTTACGTTTGGTATTTTGGTGTGTTTCATTTATCACGAGAGAATCGAATAATATAACTGACAATGGTTTCGGACCGGTTATTGTTTATTATCGATATTTCTTCGTTACTGACAGCTGTTGAAACAGTAGGTACGGTACATCAGTTGAGTAAAATACGATTGTTTTAGTTGATATCGGATTACCGAAACCTACACAGAGTGCCAAAAACGAAACTGATCTTCACCCATGTTAAATCATATTGATAAGTTCAGTTAGTAAACCTGGGCAAAACGTGTAGGCTAAACAATAAAAGTACCTAGTCAAGGCTTAATTTGTAAAGAAAAAAGTACCAGAGCTATGGCACAACAAGTGGCCGCAGGGAGGGTATGGAACCCCAGCAGAAGGGGGGGTTCAGGGGCCCTCCCCAGGAATTTTTTATGAATTTCGATTAAATTTGATGAATTTTTAACGTTTATGAATTAGAAAGAGTTGTACACTTTTATGAAATTGCTTTTTAAACAGTATTAATAAATTACGTGGCCAGAAAAAGAGTCCTAAGTCATACCGGTGAGTTGAGAAACCGCGCTCCGGTGAGCTCCGGTTTCCTAACAAGTACCGAAGCTGCACTACGGTGTGCTCCGGCTGAAATTAACCCCTGTACCTAGTAAAAAACATATAACCTGTAAAGGCAGAAGATCAGATATGAAACTCTTACCGCGATCACTATCAGTTTACGTGGGAGTAAATGTAAAGGACATATATTACTATGCCTCGCCCATACCATAACTCCACCATATTCCCTTTTTTTTTTGTAGATTGGGCTTAATTTCTACTAGCCTAGTTGACAACTACCTTAACATTTGAAAAAATTAGAGCATTTAAGATAGAGAGTAGAGCATGGCTTTGACTACCTACAACACAGGAATTTTTCTTTATTCATTAAAGCAGATTATCTTGAATTAAGTTAGAAAATTAAAAGCTATTTCAATCTGATTAAAAAAATAGATTGAGTTTAGAGGTTAGGCCTACTTACAATTTTACATTGCAGTTCCTTCTCTGGGTCATGGTTTAAGTCATTAACATTTAATGCACTGCAAAGTGTTCAATCACAGGTAAGTTAGTTTATATTTAATGTATTCAAATGAGTCTAGCTAAAACAAGAACACTGGTAAATAAAATTCTAAACTAACCAAACTAGGCCTAATGGTAAATCGGAGGCCCGCATTGTTCCGAAAGTCATAACTCCGAAAGAGCACTGTTCCGAAGTTTTTTCGGAACAGTGCTCTTTCGGAGATATGCTTTCGTAGCAGTGCTATTTCGGAGATACGCGATTTTAACCGTTCTCTTGGCGACTGACTTGAGTCAATCTTTTAGTCTGAAAGATTCGTTCGGTTTTGTATGGTTCTTCGTTCTTATTTGATGCAATTGATCCGATTTGGATTTGGGGTTAGTTCTCTGGCATGATACAGGTTAACCTTCTGAATATTTTATACGTAATTTATTGAACATAAAATTGGAGATGTGAATGATGTGATGCTCTACTTAAGGTAGGTGAGTAAAAATGAACTAAGTTAAGGCTTTTAATATAAGTTATTTATGTCTAGGACAAGAAATAGGTTGAAATTAATCTATTTTAACTATCCCCTTAGTCCTATTTAATATTTTATTAATTGATTTAACTAGGCTAGGATTAATAGACATATTACAAAATGTTGGTGATTTCTGAGCAATATTTAACAGATAATAATCTTAACTTTTACCAGTCAAATTAGCGTAATGGAAACATACAAAATTCTATGGGTTTTATGGGATTTAATTGTGGAGAACTTGTCACACAATATCAAATTAGGCCTAGGCCTGGTTTCTAGTTGGTTGTTCTTTTGGGTTTTGCTCGCTTAACCAGAATAGGCTCAGTCGATATATTCACTAATGATTATGAATGAATAAAGTAGGCTAACCTAGTTGATTGTCGAAATTGATTTAGCCTATGTTCCCCAGTTTTATCCTGGTTAGGCTACGTTTTAAAAACATTTAATTAATCAGAAACAGGACTAGGCCTAGTATAACCTAAGTTAACATCCTCACCCGAACATCATAAAAAAGTTGGCCCAGGCGTGGTAGAAAATTGAAGAGGAGGACAATGTGCTTTAGTTTTAGGCCTACTAATCAGGGGCCAAACACAGTTTTTACGAGGCGCTTAGGTTTAAACTGTAATTTGCAGTCAAATGTCCCATAAAACAATTTTGATTGGAAAGATAATCAGCTTAAGTTTAACTTATCTTGATGCTTAGGCCTATTTTTTCAAAATGTAGGAAATGTGTGTGAAGGCCTATTATGTAAACTGTAGTTTTTTTAATCAGAAATAGCCAGTTAACACCAGAAAATTTAACTTAAAAAGATCTTTTGTAGGATATATTTGTGGGTGCCCAAATTAATCATGAGAACTGAACACGAATATTCAAGAGCCAATGAATACTAGCAGAATTATTAAGTTTAGAGCCGGAAAAGCTTCAATAAGTCAGAGAAATAATAATTATTATTAGGCTGCCTGTTATACTATTTTGTATAACTGACAGTGTCATCTCTTTATTAGATTTGCTATAGCCAACATTGTGACAACAATGGATTAACCTAAGTTATGGTACTTATTTAAGTTTCTATTGACAAACTTTGTCCAAAATATACACATTTAAGGTCAAATTGTAACGGAAATCGCAAGCTGAATCAGAATGTTAAGAAAGTACGTTTTTATGATCTAAAAAAACAGCAGGCTCCAGCTGAGATGACTTAAATCATGAGCTCATGGTGGCTCAGGAGGCCACTAGGCCTATATTGAAAGTCAGTCAATTGTAAAACTACTACTACAAGTAAAAACAGCTACTGTTACTTGGACTAGTTTATGCTACCATATATTTAGATAGAATTGATTAGCTTAGGTGAGATTGAGAATCAGTTAAGTTAAGGCTAGTGATAGTACGTTACGTTAGGATTGGTTCGTAGGCTTTAATGTCGTTGAGGTTCATGGGAACTTGAATCTTAGAACCTAACCAAACATTACCCAACTCATTTCAAACCTGAAATGTGACCCGCCAAGCGAAAAGGGACAGTAACTTCCATTTTTCAAAATTGAGTTACTGTACGGTACCTGAGTTAATAATTTCTTAGTAGCCTATTAAAAATTATCTTTAACTTATATTTTATGTAAACTGCTTGTGTTAAGTTATTGCCTATGTTTTACTCATAATTTTGCTGGAAACTTAAAGGTAAATATTAACCTACCATTGAATTTGTGTCAGTTTTTTGCATTTTTTGTCAAACCTTGGTAGATGGGGTGCCACGGGTAGGGTTTAACGGGGGATTTATAGGTGATAAATTTCCTACATTTCAGAAAAATTCAAGAGGAGTGCTGGAAAGTGAATAATTACCTTAAGAAATGTTAAAAAAAACCTAGGCCTATTCAAAGAAGTTATTCAAGTAGGCCTGTTTAATCAATCAACCATACTAAGTGTATGTGTATGAATGAGCAACAAGTGCTGGTGTGTTCAAATGTGAGAGTGATTGCCAAAATATTTCTTGTAACTTTTTGTTATTTACAAATTTGACGTATTGTAGCCTATACAATATGAAATTATTGTCAAAACAATAAAGATAATATTATTAGGCTTAACGTATTGTAGAACTTATGTTTTTTTTTATGCTCTCACTATTGTTCAGTACTTCCTGCATCAACGATTAAAAGGGGTCGTTAAAAGGTTAGCTTAATTTAGGGACTGACATATAGTGTAAACTTACTGTATGTCTTTCAAGATTTTTATAGACTTAGCTGTACTTAGTTATTATACGGAGGCCACTATTTTCTGAGATATTTTGTTTCCTGGATACCAAAAATAACCATATAATTTGGAAGAACATAGGCCTACAGATACTTTGATTGACATAACCATGATGAGCGGTCTTTATGTTTTGCCTCTCAGAAGACAGCGATGTTGGGGAGGAATGAGCTGAACGCGTCGCCTTTGCTAACGGCTAAAACACGTCGCCACATGTACGGCAAGCCTTGTACAGCATGCTGCAGCGGTTATGTTAGGTTGGGTTATTGTAAATATGTTAGTAGGACTTTCCTTGTTTCGTTACGAATCGAACCAGATGAGTCATACCTTTGGCGGTGACAGGGGATGCGTGCGCTCCGCTCAATGACCTGACCTTTGGCCTAGGATTTGCTGGGTAAAAGTATGACTCATCCGGTATCGTTAGATTCGTGACAAAACAAGTAAATTCCTATATTTATGATAACCCAATCTAACATAACCGCTGCAGCACGCTGTATAAGGGTGGCCTCCGTATAATACCAAAGTACCGACCTAACTATTACAATTGCTACACTAACTAAAACAAGCAGAGACAATCAGGAGACTGACACATTCTTTCTCCTATAAAGCCAGGTAAAGCAAGGAAATCTACAATAAAATAAAACAAATTTACAATTAACATTATTAAGTAGGCCTAACAATATTATTTTTAATAATATTATTACTAAAAATAATATTATATTTTAAAATAATGTAGTAATTAACAATATTATTTTTAAGTTTTATTAAAATTGGTTAATAAATGAGAGAGGTGTCAGTTTTTAAATATATTCAACTAGCAGTTGCTCGTGGCTTCGCTCATGACACATAGTGTGAAACAGCTGATCTTGCCACTGCTCTTAGAACTGTCAAATTAGTACCCACAGCTGTTTACATTTCTGTGTTTAAATGGTTACATCCTGATCAAATGTAAACATTGAAACTTAGGACGATCATGGGGCATAGCCCGAGGGGATTTTAAGGCAGTGAATAGGCCTATGTGTTTCCCAGGTTCAAGATCTACCTCTGTGTGAAATTTCAACCCAGTCAACCCATACATACAGAAACCACCTCTTCTTTATAATAGTATAGATAAGAATGACGTATAGCAATGTACGTTACAGTAGAACCCCTCATATCCGGCCTCCACGGGACCGAGCCCAGGCCGGATAACGATTTGGACGGATAATCCAACCTATTATGAAAACAACGATATACCCAAGTAATAACACGTAGGTAGTAAGTCCAAAGTAGTGCTTTAAGTCGCCTTTTTGGATGATTTTAAAAAATATACTTGGTCTAACGTGTATTTACTATAGTAAAACCAATCCTACACATCACTTGGAACACTAACTGATCTCGTTTCACACATTGTTTTAAACTAATTAAATAATTTCCCTATTCAGTAGTATTTGCTGTCCTTATAGCTTTCGTCTGTATGCCTGCCATAGGTCTTCAATGAGACTTGACAAAACAAAACATTTAATAACTGCACTGGATACATATTAAACAACAGTTTAAAAGTTACTAGCTCAACTGAGTAGTGTACACATAGCAGTAAAAATTATTGGCTCAAGTTCACTATTGCCGAATTAAGGAGGATCCTAATTGCCAAAAAACTTGGCGAGCGACTCGCCGCTTGTGGTCTTATGAGAGTGGTGTAAACGAGTGGTGTACGTTCTTGCTGAACGTACCAGTACATGTTCGCTTTAGCCAAGATTATTCTGATTGTTGGTAATAAACTGAAGCCGTAAATAGATAGATAGTAAAATGTAAACAAACAGAGCGATATTCAAGAGATAAAAGAGAGAATATGCGTCTGTAAGCATGAAAAATATGTTTTGATGTAGGCATATGAGAAGCGAAGCAGCCGGATAAACCGAGGACTGGTAAAACCGAGGCCGGCGGTTATGACGGGTTCTACTGTACTGTGTTTACCACAAAACCTAAGTATCAATTTTCTCTGTAACCAGTTAACGTAAAGTAATAATTCAAAATACAGGAACATTTATTTTTCCCAGCCAAATTTAATGGTTCAATTATATTTTCTTAAAAAGTTGATTTTTTATAAAATTTGAAAAAAATAATTTTTTTACTCTTCAAGTTTCAGCTAAATATCGTCGGTCTCATAGTAAGACCTAAGCGCGGGACCATCATAACTTTTCGTTTGGGGCCCAAAGACACCAAAAATTTGTTCAAATTCCTAACTATATAGGCCTATATCTACATGTGTCTGTAAGTACAATAGAACTCGTAAAAATGGACCGATCGGAATTAAGTTTGACAAAGACATCTAAAGAAGCAATGTTTCAGAAAAAAACCTGCCAAAATGTTTTTTTTTCTTCTTACAGAGAAAAATTATAGCAATCTAATTTTGGTTTTAACCATTAAATTCAGTTTGAAAAAACAAATAATTTGTTATGTTTAGGTCAGCGGGGATCAGGACAGCTGCAGAAAGACACAAGTAACTTAAGATGCTATCACGGGCTACAGCAGTGCCGGGGGCCAGGTCTTATTCTACCAGGCTTAAGGCGGAAGACGAGATGCAGCACGCTCGAACACCTGGTAAGTTGTGCATACCTATTACTTGAGGAATTTATTTGGCGTAGGCCTATCAACCGGACCATCAAATCATAGATGGCGTAGGCCTATCATAGATCAAATCATAGGTAATCAAACTCGGACCATTGGCGGCTCATGAATTTATATACTGAGTGTTCACAGTTAAAAATATTGACAATATATAAATGTCTTACGTTATAGAGGGTGTCCACAGAGCGGGAATTTCGTGAGAACCGGGAATTATTTTTCACTGGGAAATATGCGTGAAATATACATGAATTTTATCAAGAATACGGGAACTCTGGTTTTGACACAAATGCGTAAAGCAATGGAGGGACGATTTTTATGTTAGAGATTTTTATGTCTCTGAAAGAAAAAAACAGCAAAATTATTTGCTTATAAAATATAAAATAATTTTTTCAGTTTCTATTAATTCTACCACCAACCTATTCCACAAAATCATTTTTGCGCCAGACAGCTTGGGACAGAAGATTAGAAAGCAACAAAAAGTGGTTACGTGTGCATGCGTATTTGGCCAAGCCTATAAAACCGGAAACGATGAGACGGTCATGTAGTTGTCTTAAGACTTCCCTGTTCCTTAAGACGAATATCAATAAAAGCATGGGACTGAGCTAACCGAAGAACGTAATTGTGAAATGATTTATTTATTGATAACACAGAATGATTATTATTGTATAACTGATAACAATAATATTCTACTTTGTACAGACACTTTTTAATTGTGTTTGAAATTAATTGGTGTAATCATATACCGTACCTTAAAATCCTTACTGTTTGTTTTTCTGTAATAAATGGGTGAGATATATTTTCCTATTAACCCTCTTTTTGTAGAGATAAAAATTTTGTACAAGTTAAAAATTTGTAAAAGATTGTAATTTGTTAAAACAATATTTTCTTTATCTTTGATAAAGCAATTAAGTTTTTTTAGCAAATAATCAAAGGTAGATCACAGTATTCACAATCGTTTGAAATAGCGGATAAGGAAAAAATAATTTATAGTGAAGGGCGAGTATTCGACTTTCTAGTAATAACTTGACTTTTTACAATCATGAGACGAGTAGTTAAACTATTTGGAAAAATAAGTCAAGTGAATATTTTCATGAAATTTCGTCGGTAAGATAAATTGCGATCTATTTTTTAACACGTAGGCCTAATACACGATAAACAACAGGAAGAGTTCTGCTTAACCAAAATATTCCGTAAACTGATAAGAGAAAGGACGTAGACAAGTTTCACCAAACACGATCCCTTAGATGGAATTCGGAAAATGGAAATTAAACTATGTTAGCTTTGACCATGAAGAACCCTGCACACATACGAGTTATCAAGTTTAATTCATAATTTAGCTCTTGAATTGATTTCCGCACTGCTTTCTCTTTGTCTTTTTTTATTATAAAAATCAGAGGAAAATATGAAACATCATTGATTATTATAATGACAACTAGTTAAGGTTTTTCCATATTTGTAATACCTCTTATTTGATCACTATGGCGACCTCTGCCAAACAATATAATGCAGCATGGAAGGGTGGGGGTGTCAAAAGTCGACAAACAATACCCCCCCCCCCCTACCGACTGGTCTGGGACCTATGCCCCAAAGTAGACTTTAAAATATGCAGATTTTTGGTTTTTTATAAAATCATATTAAGATTATCCAGAATGAAGTATAAACCGATTCGATAAGAGAAATTGATGCAAGAATATAATTTATTTTATTTCAAAAACAAAAACTACATGGCAATTTTATTGTTACTATGCACAACTACCCTAGAACCTTGATAAGAAGACTCTCGAGGGTATTCTGGAAAGAGTCTCGTTATCAAGGGAGTCGTGTTAACAAGACATTAAGAGTCATTACAGTATCAAGGAGACTTGAAAAGTGCACTTTTTATTAAGGATTTTGTGTTATCGAGTGTCTTATTATCGAGGTTCTATTGTACCATTGATTATCCACATCAATAATCAGTGCAGTGACCATTAACCATAAATCAATAATCAATAACCATTGCAAATGTGGATAATCAATGCAACTACTCGACTCTACTTGACACTCGTGTAGTTGGTCCACCCCTTTTAAGAAGTATTAATTTTAGAACTAATTTAAAGGCTTCCGATTTGTACAGTAATTTTTGAATTTTTGATTTCTTTCGACCTTTTATAACTTCGATTCGATATTTTAACCGATAAGAGGCCTGTTCTATGATAAATGAGATATAACAATCGACAGAGACCGGAATTTTGATATTTTTGACCCTTATTGGTTATGTCGGCCGCAGTGAAAATTTTTCTTCCCTGACAAGAGGTCCCTTTTCGCTTTCCACAGGGCTTGTAACAGGTTATTTTTTTATTTTTTTATTATTTTTTTGCTCTTGGTTATTTTTTGTTTTTTTTGGAATTTGGTTATTTTTGTTATTTTTCTGGAATTTTGACTATTTTTTTATTTTTTTCAACCTCAAGAACTCCTACAAGCCTCGTTTACAGTATTCATCTGTCAGACGATCTTGTAGCAGCATCGCGGTAGACGAATCTCATCATCCTAAAATGCATGAAAACTAAGTCTCATTGCGTGAAAACCAAGTCTCGCCGTCAAATCTAGGCAGATTTGTGATTAGTCTGTCGAGATTTTCTTTTTTACCAAGGTTAAGAATGTATTATCCCCAATATAACGCCGGTTTTCTAATTTTTAGCAGCATTTTTTGTGTACAAAAGGTTTTTTTGGTAATTTTTTTCTTAAATGAGTTATTTTTTTATTTTTTTCAACCTCAAGAACTCTTGCAAGCTCTGTCTCACATATTATCAATGAAAACCAATGTGATCCCCTTGTTGATTTTCCTCATGTTTTAAGCTCATGAATGATTAAATATATATTTTAATGTATTTTTTACAAAACTTATTCACACAATATACTATTCCCTACACATGTTGATTGCTCACATATAGAAAATAAATCCTATGTAAATTCACTGAGTACACATGTCTGCTGCGACGGGGGTATTGTTATAGGCAAATGTCAATTGGAAAAAGTTCACAGGTTTCACAACAGATTGTTGCACTTTTCAAAAGCCTCCTGTGGCCTCCTGTGGCTTTTCATGGGGTATTTTCCTAACCCGCAAAAGGCTCATCTAGAGAGTAACAGCCATAATTTCATACTAAATATGTATATTTTTTAAAAATTCTGGAGTTCTCGATATGCTCTGTACAAAATCACCAAAAAATCCTTTAATAATGCAGATCAATCAAATGTGCATAAACGTTTTTACAAAAAAAAATTGGAATACATTGTACTGTACTTTCTTTGGGTTTAATCATATACCTATAGAGAAGTCTTTTTGTTTCAGGAACACCGCTATGTTGTCTCTGCAAATGAAGATGAACTTCAACTATTGTGCAATTTCACCTAATTTGTTCTGAAGATAATTTTATATTGCTAATGTTATCTGCAACAATATGAAAACCATTAATTTATTCAATTTCTGAAGGAACAGTTATTGTATAAAAAAAGTTATCTTGAATAAACAGTTTATAAATTTCATTTATTATACTTCTTTACCCCCATTTCAAACCATGAGGGTTCCGAGTTTGTGAATCCCTCTGGGTTATCAAAAATAAGGACCAAAAGTAAGATGTCCATACTTTTTTGAAAATTTAAATTTATCTATTAATTTAAACTAGATTGCTCATTTACAGCTTTCCTTGTAAACACTGCAATCTGTGGTTTACTTTTAGAACTATTTCAAAGCATGACCATACAAAGTTCAGTTGTAAAAACAAAATCAACTGAGCTTCTTCAAATGCCGATGGATAGCGCCACTCTTCTTAAACCACAGTCCTTAACTGTACTTTGATGCTCTTTTAAAAATTCTGAGACGTATTGACAAATTTACATAAAATTTGACACCTCAAACGTCAAAATCCGTTAAGCCATTATTGAGGTTTTACTGTAAAAGAAAACCACTTGTGTATTAACATATAGATTACTTAATGTATTAACATATGGATTACTTAATGTATTAACATATAGATTACTTAATAGAAATCTGCTGTTAAATCACACCTAACAACTCCAACTTCCACAAATTTATGATGGAAATTTTAAGATATAAAAATTGATAATAGAGAGCCATAGATGGCACCATGATTACTAATCAGACTAATGCAGTGAGTATAACATAGTGCATTAACGCTCGTAAAAATATGTTCAGGTATCAAGAACATTAAAGTATACTGGGCCAAAAGTTTTTCTCATATATGTTGTGTCCTTCAGTCTGTTCCATTTAACATGACAGTTCTTATTATAATCAGATGTTATATTTGTTTTCATTGGGTGCGTTCAGCTGCAGTCACCGGTGGGTAATCTACATACCTGTAATAAGTGAACGGTAGTGGTGGATTTACAACCCACCGATCATTATTGAGCATCCACTGATGTTGTGTTTACAGTGGATTCGGTAACTAACCGAACATTGTTGATTGTCAAGGTGCGGTGGATTTGCCTATAATGGACTATAGTAACCGGTTAATCACCGGTGACTGTGGCTGAACGCACCCATTGCATGTTTACTTTCAATTCCTTTATAAAATATCAATGTACCAGTAAAATTAATTTAAATCTTTCCATTATTTTTACATTATTCCTTGTTAAATAATATTAGAAATCCAAATTCAAGGACATTTTAATATAGGAAAGCTCTTATCCACTTTAAAGAAGACAGTATAACAACATAATTGGCAGAACACGAATTATCAGTATCAAGCATGATTTATTTGTTGCAAGTGGGAATAACACTTCATTAGACCAGTTCTCTTGAAAATACAAGTACTAGTACTCCAGTTTTTACAGATACATTATGAAATTGCAAAATTCAATTGATAATCGAGAGCTCTATGGCACCATGATAACCAGATGTACGCAATAAGATAAATGCAAAGATAATTATTTGGAATATTGAAAGTTTTTTTAATTGTCATGTTACTTGCCGACGATCAAAGCTCAAAAATTGAATAAACACTTTTAAGAAATTGGAGAAGCAATTTATAGTATGCATTAAAATATTTACATATTTATTTGATTACTATTGTAAAACATACACGTATAATATATGTATGTACACCACAAAATTACAAGTCATCATAGTTTTGATAAAATATTTTAATCTACTGTATTTGTTTAAACTCACACAGTTTGTTTAAACTGTGAGTTTAACCTCACATAGCATCAACTTTTTAGGATTTAATTTAAGCGACAATTTAAAATGGCAGGAACATATATCAGTTATTCAAAAGAAACTTAGTAAATCTCTCTTTGCCATTCGAACAATAACGAGGATAGCTGATGTAAATACAAGTCTTCAAGTTTATCACGGCTATTTCTTATCAATCGTTAGGTATAGTATAATTCTGTGGGGAGGAACATCTGAAATAGATAAAATATTTAAATTACAAAAACAAGCTATCCGTGCAATATTTAAGTTAAAATACCGGGAATCATGCAAACCACTTTTCAAAAATCACAATCTATTAACTGGGCCGGCTTTATATATTTTTGAATTATTGAATTTTTTTAATAAACATCCGATATACTTTAGTAATAGCAATCTGGGGACACAAGGAACGAGAAATATAAACACTTTGCGGTACCCAAAACACAGATTGGCATTATTTGAAAAAGGTCCACATTACATGGCTATAAAGTTATTTAATAATTGCCCTGTAGAATTGAGGAAAGAAGCCAAGAAATGTACATTTATAAAAAAATTAAAAGACTATTTAACCTGTCCTTATATAGTTAATGAATTTATCGCCATTTAACTAACTAACCAAATGTAAAATTTCGACATTTTATTTATTTGTTTTTTTTATAAATTCAAACTATAGGATCCTATGTAGATCTATAAGTATAAAAGAGGATGTTGGTATGTATATATATATATATATATATATATATAGCATTGATAAACTCAGAAACCGCTGGACCGAAGGCCACAAAACTTGGTAGATACATGTAGAATTTCATGGAGTACGTTTATACACCATCAATTTCGTGATAACTTTCAGGGCTTAGCCCTGGGACCATCTCAAAGGTACCCATGTCAGGGATTTTGAAAGAATTTAAGTTAGATTTGTTTACTAACAAATCATATGAAAGTAAAATTTAAAACAGGTGATGAAAATTAATGGCATTTCTTTCTGCTATTTAATTGTATTTGTTTACATGAATATTTGTTACTTGGTGCCAGGTGGTTAATGAATTAGACATTTGCATTTTTTCAAAGTGCAATACACTATACAAAATGCTGGTATGTAGTATAACATAAAATAAATAACTGATTACTGAAGGACTCCAGTGTTCAATGATCACTTATACTTGAAGGAATTCTTTTTTATGACAACTAGCTGCTATTTAAAGAGGAAGAGTGTGCTACTGTAAACAATTAATTTTATCTACAGCACTTTAAAAATTGCCGGGACGGCTCATTCAATCTTTTCGTTCAATATAGAGTCTAAAAACGTAAGACAGCACTTTTTAATAATTGCTGGAGTGGCATTATAATTTTTTGTTCAAGGTACGCCCTAAAACCTTAAGGGGGCGGTCTACCTCAAGCTCCGAGCGCTAAAACAGGGTTTTGTATCTTATTCATTGATCGCTGGATTTTCATATGATTTCCAATATTTTGGTGTCATTTTAAAAAGGATATGTTTTTGTAGGCCGCTATAATTTTAGAATTTTTGATTTGATCCCCGTTTATTTACAGGAATTGTGTAAACCTTTCAAAAAAAGGTAGTTTTTTGTTAGATTTTAAAGTCTCATAACTAACGACAGGAACGCTTTATAGAAAAATAAAAATTGTAGAGTCATATAAAATATTCTGAAGAACGTGAACCCACTCTCATTTTTATTAAATCTTAAAAAAATAAAGCTTTTATCGTGCAGATACGAAACGTCTGCAAGCGTACTTCAGCGCGCTTTAGCCCTATCTTTACAATGTTATTTCGCTCTGTGACGCGGATTTTTCTGTCAAGGTAGACCGCCCCCTTAAGAAAATGATCTTACAGTGAATAAAATTTCAAGCCATGTTCTATGGTTCCTCCAACACGTTTGCCTTCATAAGAAATAGAATTTCTAATACGCAGGTCTACTGCGACGGGGGTGCATAATAAAGTTCTATTAAAGGGTAACATATGCGAGCAGATTCAAATTGCCGTCGAAAAAGCCAAGGGTGCCGTTCCTTATATTGTGCCCCATGACCATCATCAGGGCAAGCTCAGATATCGTGCGTTAAGCAGAAACAACCATAAATGCCTCTCGGCGTTCGTGTCTGTAAATTGGCCTCTTGAGTGTGTGAGCGCAATCCTCTTCACCTGATAGCAAGATCGACTGGACAGCCGATACAAGCAAAAAGCACTTGCAAGAGGAAGAACCGCCGATATTAGGCATGAGCCTACCCAGGGTAGCAACACCATTTAGGGCTTTGTCGGTGGGGCGTTAGATATGGTCACATTTTTTATATAGACAGGCACTTTATGCAGGAATAGAATACCCCCATCGTAGCAGACCTGCGTACTAAGAGCGAATTTCTAAAAACTTTTTTTGCTTTATGGAAGTACATTTGATGTGTTCAAAGAAGTAGATTTCACAACAAGAAAAATAAATGGGAAAGCAAAACTATATAATTGATGGGTGATAGGGTATGTTTACTTTTTAATCGTGAGCGAAGCCACGGGTTCTTCTAGTATTAAGTAAAAGTGTGTAGTAGTTAAGTAAATGAATGACGTGTCACCTGTTAAATGAGCATGCTCAATTATTAATGTTATGTGACGAATAAAGAGTTTGAGTTTGGGTTTTGAGTTTGTAAATGAAGTTTTTAAAATATACAGCGCAATGAAAGACTTATGTCTTAACCACTTAACACTAATTTTTAATGTTTATCAATGGTTACTTCAGAATATATTTTTAAGTTTTCTAGTTCTGTATGGGACATATAATTAAAAGTTCTGTACGGGACTCGTATGAATGGAGGTTCAAAATCAAGTGATTTTTATATTATGACTTACGGGTGTTGTTATTTCATTACTAAATAGTATACCGAATTATTTGTGAGTACACGGTATTTTGTGTTTAAGTTGATGCAGTATGCTCACGTTATGTACAAAAATGTTATTCTAAAAAATTACGTGATTTAGGCTAAAAAACTGTGGACTTATCAAAGAAAACAAACAAAATGAATGTTAAATATGTAACATCTTCACTGAAATCTTCTGACTGCACGCACTGATTTAGGACCATGTACAAATGTGTGCAGGCAGAAGATTTCAGTGAAGACGTCATTTTATCCAGTGCCGCAGACCACCAGAGACCATCTCTCCAAGTTTTAATGTTGAATGGTTGGTTTTAAGTTGGAGGACTAGAAAATAATTAAAAGTGAAATGTTACTGTAACAGTTTTTAAGTGGGATTGAGATAGGGTTACTATTTTCGAAGGAGATTTCACTAAAAATAAACAGGAAAAAAATATTTTTATCTGCCTGCTCTGGAGGCTCATCTATTCTGGAATGACCGAGCAACGAAAGTATTAGCGACATACTTTTATTTTTACCATAATATTTAATTTTTGCACTGAATTCCAGATAACCCGTCATTTTACTTCACACCCCATCAAGTCGGATGTTCCACAACACGATTCGACCCTAGAGAATTATGGTCTTGTTTCTGTTGTTGCATCACTGTATTGCAAGAAAGGTCTTACCACCTTCAGGGAAAACACAGAAAAACAGGGGCGAGTGATCGCCCCTACGAAAGTCCAAAATGAATAAAATCAAATTTAATCCTTTGATTTCAATAATATTAATATTTTTTATATAGATAACATTCTGGGCAGACTAATTGTGGTCGTAGGTTGAACTTTCTAATGTTATTCTTATGGAGGAAAAGAACAATTTTATATCTCGCTTATTTATGAAAGTATACTGATGAAACTTGGTATAAGGCTCCATCTGGTTGTGGTCTATCGATATTTGCCACAATCCCTGTAAATAATCTATTATTGTAAGAAATATTTAATTAATACATTTTATTTTAGCATGGGTATTTTGGAACAGCTATACTTAAATTGTAAGGGAGATAATGGCAGTTTTTTAATAACCTCCATAAATATAGAATTATACAATGGTCCCGTTTACGGCCGAACGAAAATTAAATGTTTCCTCCGCCGCGATCAACGTCTAGCTATGACTTGTTTATTATTTTTTGGGGCTACGAGTAAATTTTCATTAAAATTTGTGATTGTTAGAATATTAGAATAATTGTTATGTTAAACACCCATCTTCCGCTTAGGTACTAATAACAAGAATTACTATAATTTTTTAATAACATTGTTTCAGCAGTTTTTGAGAAATTGGAATTGTTAGTTTTTAGAATTTATTTAGGTAATAACTACCCTTAAAAATTTAAAAAGTCAGTATTTGGTATTATAAATCCCAGGGATAGAGGTTAGGTACCTATATGCCGAATTCAGTCAAAATGAGAAAATGTATTTGGCGTCTGTTTGCAGCCACGCACACTGACATAGGCCTACAAGCACACTTTCACATTTTTCGGACGGAAGACAAGTTCCAAAAACAAATTCTCAATTATTCAATTTAGGCAACATACTGAAACCAATATTTTGACTTATTATTACTCATATTCGACATTTTTGACAAAAACATGCTCTAATTTAAAGGGAGTATGGTGAGTAACATGAATAAGGTACCTTTTTTACACAAGACAATATAAAATATGTGTTTAAAAGAATTATTTTATACTAGTATTCAACCAGCTATTTTTTCTCAGAAGCAAACGTATTTGGTCTTTCGTAGTTCGTGTTTTTTTTCAAGCATAGTTTTCTGATCGGAATCATAGGAGAGATTTTGCATAAAATTAGTATTTGTTCTTATGGAGTTGGAGTTATATGGAGTGAATACAACATAGCAACCGATTCCAACCTCCTCTTAAGATAGCTTATTGAAATTAATAATGTGTCTTTATTGTTTCGACAATAATTTTATATTGCATGAAAAATATTTTGTATACATTACCCTAAAATGTAACAAACTGAATACCTGGACGTAACGGATGAATTTTGACGCTAGGCACCCCCTTATTTTAATAATTTTCAATAAAGGCTCTTAAACCAACATGGTGTTATGTAGCGGCTATTTATTTTTAACGGACATTTTTCTTAATTTTAAAATAACAAATCTGAATTTTAAGAAACATATACATAAACATGTGTTACAGCTACAGCGCTATTAATTGATATCAAATAAATATAGACGTTCTTCGTTCTAAAAGACATGGAAGTTTGAAAACGTCCCTAATCTTAAAAATAATCCCCACGTGTCAAAATGAAAAGAATCATAGATATGTTTTTGTCTATGAAAGAATGCATCAGAATTATTTTTAAATATAACCTAAGTTATCAAAATATTGCCAATTCAAGCATGAAAGAGGTAATTTTTAATAATTTTATTTGTTATTTAATCAAGCTGAACGCTAATATTTTTAAACAGTTTTTTTCACTAATACTGTACACAACATTTTATTAGAATATTACATGTTACAGATCAATAAACATCTATTGGGTTATATCAACCAATATTAGTTACTCTATGGCAAATCTAAGTCGATTGGGAACAAGTTCGAGTTAGGGATCGACTCTCATGCTTGATCTATTAAAATGAGTCGTTCTTTTCGGAACAGTGCCTTTCGGAGGTATGATCTTCGGAGATATGCCCTTTCGGAATTATGCCTTATAAACACATATTTTGTTTCGGAGATATGCTTTATCGGAGTTATGACTTTCGGAACAATGCATGGCACTCGACTCTCATGCTTGATCTATTAAAATGAGTCGTTCTTTTCGGAACAGTGCCTTTCGGAGGTATGATCTTCGGAGATATGCCCTTTCGGAATTATGCCTTATAAACACATATTTTGTTTCGGAGATATGCTTTATCGGAGTTATGACTTTCGGAACAATGCATGGCACTCACTAGGCCTAATGGTAAATACAACGAATACAACTTGAATTGGATTTTTTACTTCTTCTTCTCTTCGTTAAGGCCGTATGCCATAAACATGTGTTACAGCTACAGCGCTATTAATTGATATCAAATAAAAAATATTTGATATCAATATCAAAGGCATTAACGCAAATACGCCAATGCGTACATTACCCTAAAATGTAACAAACTGAATACCTGGACGTAACGGATGAATTTTGACGCTAGGCACCCAGAGAGCCAGCACTGGCCAGGCGCTGGCACTGGCGCTGGTCAGTGGGAGCCAGCACTGGTTATGCTGGCTCTGATAGTGCAACAGGCCGTTTGCCATTAGTGCAACCAGGTGCAACTTTGTTTCGCGAAACATTCACGAAACCATGTTAAGTATATCTATATAAAAAATGTCGCGAAATGTTTCGGCAGTAAGGCGAAATTTTAGCCCCATTACAATACATTGTTTCACGCGAAATATTTCAGACGATTTTGTGTTTCGCGTGAAATGTTTCACGTGAAAACTTGCAATAGTGGCATACGCCCTAACCAGGTGCAACTTCTTTTCGCGAAACATTCATGAAACCATGTTAAGTATATCTATATAAAAAATGTCGCGAAATGTTTCGGCAAGTAAGGCGAAATTTTAGCCCCATTAAAATACATTGTTTCACACGAAATGTTTCAGACAATTTTGTGTTTCGTGTGAAATGTTTCGCGAAAAAGCTGCAATAGTGGCATACGCCCTTTAAGGGCGTTTGCACCTAGTGCAAGTTGTTTCGCGAAATACTGTACTGCGTAATTCATAAACATCCATGTATTTATTTCCTATCAGTCGCTTTAAACAAAAGTTTAATTTAAACTTTAAACAAAAGTTTAAAGCAATTGATAGGAAATAAATACATGGATGTTTACATAAAATTACCTAATAAAAATTAATTTTATTAATTTTTTAAGTACTTTTTTAATTAAAAGGCAATGTAATATGTCAAAAGTATAAAAGGTTTCAACAAAATAAAACAATAATATATTTGATGATTGAGGAAAAATAAGATATTTTTCACAGAATAAATAACTTTACTTTATATTATGTGTTTGTGACTTTTATTTTTGAAAAATTCATTCCCTCAAGGTGGATACACTGCAGCGTTGTCTACTCGCCTTCGCTCGTCTGCTTTATTTATTTCTTTTCCTACACTCCTCACTTCGCTCTTCGCTCACCATCCCCGACACTCCACTTCCGAATGAGTTTCAAAAAGTATAAAGGAGATTGATATTATGTAGTTCAAACTAGTGAGTTTTCTGAAATTTTATGTGTAATCCGTTATGCAAAAAATCAAAGGCGATGAATAATTTGAATAGACCGTTAATTCACAACCATTTTACGTATGCAGGGTTTGGCAACCCACTTCTTGATATATCTGCTGTAATCAATTCAAGTGAAATACTAGATCAGTTTAATCTCAAACCTGATAGTCAGAGTGAAGTTGGTGAAGATGCCATCCATCAGATATTAGAATCTTTAGACAGGTAAATATTTCCAAAGTAAAGTCTCATATTTAAACTTCTGCTTGTACATAGTTACTGTTACTGGTACAAGTTCCGCAAAAGGTGCACGCTTCACGCAAATATCTAGGGGATTTGGGGTTATATCAGGTGGGGAACTATATCAATAGTCAAATACCTCATAACGATATATTGATAGTTCTACAGAATGCATGTATCTATTCAGTTATTGGGTGACACTGTGCTGGCTCTCTAGCTAATGCCTAGCACATTGTAAGAAAACAAAGTCGTTTTTTTGGTGGAACCCGTTCTAGTGACACCCCCAGTGGTGTCACAGCGCTGTGGGCGTCACCAGTGGCCGACTGCTGCAGCCTTAATCGGCTGCAACAGCGGCCAAGCTTTTAGAGAAAGGAAATATTTGTAGTTTTGCCAAATTCCTAATGTGGGAAATTTGCAGCCGGGCCGAGTTGTTGACAGTCGATTGTTTCCCACCCAACAACACCGGTTCCCAACAAATTCCCTAGATAGTAGTGTGAAGTAATTTGGTGAAATATCGATAGCGAATATCAATAGCCTATATCATTCGTATGGGTGTTCGATTATCGACAGTTCCCCACCCGATAACCTTGATTCCATCCGAGTCCCCTAGATAGTCGATGACTGGTTGTCATTTAATATCAATTAGATAGTGAGGTGAAGCATGCATGTTTCGTAACTGAACTATAGCCGGTTAGCCTTTGTTTGGTGGTTGGATCAGGGTTAGACAAGCCCCTAGTGCCCTGGGCTTCTGAGGATGGAGTGCCATGGCTACACTGAGAAAAATATCTTAGCGGAAAAGCAGAGTTTTTGCCCCAAGTCTAGAATCTGTACTCGCAATACGTAAATAAGGACTTGGCTCACGTACAGGAGTGTTGTGTCCGGACCCAGCTCAATGACTCGGCAGAGTTTTGGGCATTAGTACAGACGCAGGACTCGCAGTCCTTCTTTAATAATTTTTTCTCTGCAATTACGCTCCAACAGCCGTATTTGTAAATAATCAGGGAATTTACCGTGCTTTTAAGTAAAAAACATTAAAGAGACGTCATGGATGGTTTGAATACGTCACAAAACACGTCATAAGTTTATCCATGATTACTTTCTGCCTGCAGCCCACTGCATTTACGATAGGCGTATTGATGAGAACTTCAAATTATTTCCATGAGATTTGGTAAAAGCAGTTAGAATTTACGTTTTTTTAGTTCTTACTATCATCAAATATTTTATTTCAGTCGAATAAATATTTTTTACCAAATCTGGATTTATTGTAGTCCGTTGTGTTAGTTTTATATTTGGGATTGAAAATTTACAAATGTGATACAAGGTTGAATAATAAAATTTGGTTTCTATAATACATATTTCATCAATGTTTTTTATAGATTTACTTACAGTAGTTCCATTGATAGTAAATACATATAAAGTAAATGTAGTCAAAAGTCTAAAAGAATATCAAATTTCCAATTTTTCAGAGAGAAAGCTTAGATTTTTGAAGAAAATCAAATCCTTTTATTTGTCAGCAGTTACTTTGTTAAATATTGTTTTATTTTTAAATAGTTGAAAGGACGCATTGATCAGTTTTAGACCTAAGATTAATTTATCTGCCCAAAGTTTACACGAACAAATTACCAAAAAAAAGTAATTGCACTGTTTAAATCCTGCTTCGATTTTAATAACTCAGGTATTTTAGCAAAGTCTTAAATAAGATGAATTGTAGGAAATTGAATGCAGGTCGAGTATAACGTTGCATTTATTTGCTGCCACTTTTAAATGTATCAAATAAATATGTCAGGGCAATAAATTGTAACTATTAATGGTGTAAATACCTTGTACTGTCAAAGTGATCCTTTGTAGTCTCATATTATGGGCTACGACAGTTTCAATCTCAGAGAGATCTTCCTCAGGCGATGGAAATCAAATTTCATTCCAGTGGAAGTCGTCAAAAAGCATTAAAAATCATCATGACACATAAGTTACCCACGTAACACAAACGGACAGACGCACACAACGAACAAACATTACTTTTTACAAAAATTCCAGTACCGGGAAACACGCACGACACGTACGGAGGGCTAGTCTAGACTCAATTACGCAATAAATTGTCACTGTAGAGAAGTACCATTAGGCGTAAAACTGCATTTATCACTTCTTCAGATGCTATTCAACAACTACATCCGTCAACAGGCAGCCGTAACGCAATGGATAAAGCAGTCTTCACCTGAACATACGAGTCAAGAAACGTCGGGCGTGGTTAGAATTTGGTTGGGTGACCGCTAGAGAGACCCAGACATTTTTTACTGATTTTAAGTTAAAAATACCGGTAAATGCAGAGACTAGGCAAGTCAGTGCATAGAAATCGGTTGTATTTTACGAGAATAGGAATGTACATTCTGTGATAAACTCTGGTGAAGGCAAAATGAATCGCAGGATATTCTGAGAAAAGTCTCTGCAATTACGAGAGCCAACTCTGATCGGCAGGACTTACAACCGACAATAATGACGTCATAGCCAGTGACGTCATAACTATGTAGACAAACTAAGTCCTGATTTTCCGTGTGGCGGCCTCACTGCCGGAGCATTGAGCCGGGTCCAGATTGCAGTGGGTAACCCGCAAACCCTTATTTACGTGTATTTTCCACGTATTTCAGGACTTAATTTTTCTCAGTGTACTGATGCAGTGCGCATGAGCAATATACAATAATCGCAGTATCGTTTGTATTGCACTCAGGGCCGGATTTAGGCATGGGCCACATGGGCCCGGGCCCATGTGTAAGGGCAGCACATTTTGAAGGCCAATCTAAAATTTGTTAAAATAATGTTGGAAATTTTATGCAATGTTGTCGTTTTCTCTCAGATTTATACACCAATATAAATATAAAAAGTATGGGGAGAAGTTTTAGAGTAGGGCCAACATTAGATTAATTTTCATATCAGTCTACACTATTATTTTGCGTAATGTGTCATGCTGCGCGGAAGGGCGGCAGTCGATGTACTCAAGGCGAGTGGGGTGCAAAAGCTTATTTTTTGGCCTGGGCGCTGGTGCTGAGTCATTCATTATTTTGGGTAGTGGTGGAATCGGATCAGAAGAAGGAGAGGGCGGGGAGGGCGATGTTTCTTATTTGTAAAAAATATATGCGAAATGATGGTCGCGAATTGTCCGAGCATTTTACCGATAGTTTTACAGCTAAGAGGTTTAACGCGGTTGCGATACCTTCAAGAGATTCAATGAGTACGTCCACTATCATACATCCGAGATTACCGGCTGATAGGGTCTACAAATTTCATTGCCGCGAAATGACCATGGGAATTTGCCGATCATTAAAAATCCTAACGATTTGTTTTGTTTTGCGATACAACCAAGATTAGATGGATGCAAATAAACGAGATAGGCCTATTTGTCTCAAAACCTGACATGTCAAAAAAACAAAAAAACCCAAAAAAGTAGGTTAAATAAACATAAGTAGGTTAATGTAACTTTAAGTAGGGTCACTTGAAAACGAGAGGAGTTTCAATACCTCTCGAAACGTAGTGTAGTGTAAACACTAGAAGCGATAGGAAAAGTCCAACAAATTAAATAATAACTCTCCGTGTCATCACTGCCGGAAAATGTCTATTGCATTGCGGCCGTCAAGCCTGTCTCTGTTTTCATGACCGTCACATTCCTCGTTGTTTGATGGCAAGAAAACCGCTCACTTGTCTCGCGGCCCAAAAAGCGCTCACTCATTTCGTGGTCGGAAAATCGCCTGTTTGTTTAGTGGCCGGCAGATCTCTTGGTCTCATTATGGTCTTTCGCTCTTTTCGTGGCTGTCACATCTATGGCCATATCTTGATCAGATGATAATCAGTCGTTGCTGGCAGGCATATTTCTGTGATGTTTCACTGCCGACAAGTATTTCGCTAATTTCGAGGTCTTCATTTATTGCATGACCACATTGCGGCCGAAAAATCGATCGTTTAGACAACAGCTGGCAAAATATCTGTCGCATTGCAACTACCGCTTTCAGGGCCGGCCAGTTACACCTTTCGTGGTCGCATCGCGGGTGTCAAATCATGGTCGTATGTCGTAAAAACCACAACCGGCAAATCTTGTGCTCTTATTGCGGGCAGAAAAAATCGCTCAGTGTTTCTGTGACCAGCAAATCTCTAGGTCTCATTGCGGCTGTTAAATATGTTGGGTCATATCGCGTCCGCAAAATCGCTTGGTCGTGTTGCGGCCGTCAATTAAGATTGTATTTTACTCTACAATACAATCTATCTTACAATCTCTTTTAAAAAATACAAAATACTTTTGTATTTTTTTTTCGGGCTCAAATCTAGGAGCCCAATCTAGGAGTACTTTACATCTTTACTTTGGGCTATGTTGTTGTAGGAGGCAACATAGCTGATTTCACTGGTCGGGCATTGTTTAGAAACAGTCAGGAAAAGTTAGAAAAAGTTGGAATAATCATATGTGGAATCTGGTTTACATTTTGTTTTGGTTTTACAACGGTTGGCAAATTTGGCCTGAGATACACGGGGAAAATAATCGTAGCCTAAGAACATCGGTTGTAAAAAAAATCATAAGAACTATAAAATAAATTCACATTATGATATTCGAGATATATTTCGTGTTTGTTGCCGGGGGGGGGGGGGGGGCGTCGAACTCCGTTTTTGCCCCGGGCGACAGTAAGTGTAGATCCGTCACTGAGTACAGTAACTTACAACTAGTTTTTGTGTCAGTACAGGTCGAGTCAAATGACATGGCCCGGCCTGTCCATAAGAATAATGGTAGTTTCTGCATTGGAACAGCCTGAACCACAGCATTTGAATCGGAACATACTTAATAATATAACTCCTCCATAGAAACATGAAACACTCAATTGGACAAGGCACAACAAACTAAAATCTATTTCAGTATACCGTACATTAGTCGATAATTCCGAGCTTTATCGCGACTATTCATTTATTCCTGAAACTATTTGTTTCTTTTTTCTTTTGATTCTTGGTGAGTTTTTCACAAACAGAAATAATTATAAGGTTAGGAAATAGGTAACTTATTCATAATCTAGATCTGTGTTTCCCAACCTTTTGGTGCTCGCGTACCACTTACCACATTTTGAATATTTTGGCGTACCATCGCAAGGACCCCCCTCCCCCCATTACTGAGGTAAACACTCTAAAATTGCTTATAGTTGCCCTTTGGTGGTTTTGTTTTTGACACTTAAATTTACACTTTTTTACTTGTCAATGTAGATTTTTTTATCACATTTTGATTATGAGGAAATTTTGACAAATAATATGTTGATCACAGATCTGCTCAATAATTTTATAGTCAATTTGGTGAAAAACCCGTATGAATTTGAATGTGAATTTCGTAATGTGAGAAAAATGCCTGAGATACACGGGGAAAATAATCTCTGTCTGTTATTTGGAACTTTATGAAGTTCTCATATTTTATATTGAAAAATTAACATAAATAAACAGTTCAGAGTCATTCAAAGTATACTGTATTTTCACCAATAGGCCTAATCTTATATTTAAGCATATTACAAAAAAATTATACAACAGATCGACATAATTAGACTGTGTGTTCAAATTAGAAAATACGTTTTGTTAGTAAATCGTACAACTAAAAACTGTAATAAAAACACCAAATGAACGCTGTAAAACTGGTAGAATTTCTTCAATTGGAAAGAATATTGTTTGTCAAAACAGAACATTATTAAATGCCAAAATGATTTTTAAAAGGAATTACTTTTAAAATGAAAGAGTAACAATAGGTCCAAAAAATGGTACGAAATTGGCATATTATGACCAAAACAGAAACTGAAAAAGTTAATAAAGTTAAGGCATTAAATGCGACTTTACCGTTCGACGGGACAGTGTTTGTTAGTAAACCTAGTATTTTACTTTTTACTACTTCTTTAATCTCTTGCGTACCACCTGAAAGGCCTTCGCGTACCACCAGTGGTACGCATACCACCGGTTGAGAAACACTGATCTACTTGAACAGGATGTTAAATAAACAGGTAGGTAGGTATCAGAAACCTGACAGAGTACATTCAGTCTCCCTATATCCATTGGCCCCTAGTTCAATTTTTACTTAATTTTATGACTTAAAATTTTGAATTGAATCATTTTAGGTGGTGTCATGTAATAACACGTTGAGGTGATCGCAAACAACCAAAGTTTAAACCAAATCGTAAAAGCCATTTTCAGATTTTTATATTTTTAATTTTGAGGATTTTGGTGGGTTTTCTAAGATCAAATTAATGTTTGATTGCATTTTGAAATTGAAGTTTTCCCAACAAAAACTGCAATTTAATAGGTGTAATACGCTTATTTTGTTTGCTAACATTATAAAAAAAGTAATTTTAATGATTTTACAAATCTTGAAATTATTTTTCAGGTTGAATTGTAAAGTAAGAAAGAGCCCAGGTGGATGTACTCAAAACACATTGAGAATCATCCAAGGCTTGGTTAAACAACCTAATTGTTGTGTTTTCTTTGGAGGGCTTGGGTGTGACAATGATGGAATTTTTTTAGAATCTGAAGTAGAAAAATGTGGAGTAGTGACCAGGTAAGTGTTAATTTTTTATTCTGGACTCAAAAGAGCATTTATCTACGACCATTGCAATAAGCACCAATTATAGTATTACAATAAACATTATAATGATATACATTAAAACACCAAAAACCAAGCAGTACTCTAATGACGACTTTAGAGTACTGGAGTCACTTTAGAGTACTGGTTCTAGACCAATGAGAGCTCAGCATTTGACGGAAGTAGTGTCATAATAACAATTACGCAATTTGCACATCAGCTGATTGTTGCGTTACGATTCATGTTTAAGTTTACTTATCCCATCAGCTGATTGTCCCACAACGATTCATGGTTCAGTCTGCTTATTTGCCTAACCTCAAATTTTAGTTGACCTATTCCATCATTAGTAAAAGTCATGAGTTTTGTTTAACTTCGGGGGAAATTTTGTCGTATATATTGTTGGTCGTAGATAAAATAGTGTATGCAACGATTGTATTATGCCTTTAAGCCACTCGTGAGATATTTAGAACACTTGCTTCGCTCGTGTTCTAACTTACATCTCACTCGTGGCTTAAAGGCATTCATTGTACAATCGTTGCATAAACTACTATTATTGTGTTTTTTGCTCAACAAGCTTATTGAGATTTCTGATTAGGTGCTAATACGTTCGCTGCGGCAGCACCATACGATGCTTGGCTTGACCTCCCCGAAATCTAAAGAGTGCCATATGGCTCTTGCTCTGCACCAATTTCATTCATTTTTTGTGAGGCACCTCACCTGAGTAGTTGGGAAATATTTTGTTCCTGATATGTCTCCTTGTTGTACTTATATCCTGTTTAAGTTGGTGCCAAAATACCCACAATTTACTCGCCAAAGGAGGCTTTCTGAATGCCTTTTGGTCAATTTTTTTCTCTCTAATTAACAAAACTGATGGCCTGAAATGTCTCGAATTTTGCTATTTCCTAGTGGTGTTTTGTGGAACTTTGTTCCATAGCAGGACTAAGTCTTGCAAAGTATCTTTGAAGCATGAGGGTGAAATTTCAATTATTCACGTTTGACACATTTTGGCTTGGTTGCAGGAATATGGGACAGTTACCATTGTAGGTGCCACAGCGAATGTTCAAATTTTTTTTAGGAATAATTATCCAATATTTTCTTTTATGATCACTGAGATCATAGAGTACTTAGACAAAAAGACTTTGGTGAACAACCACCAACAACCTTGGTGAACAATTTTGAGGAACTTTTCTCAGCGAGTTTGGATTCAAACATGTAAAATGATATTGACATAATGACATGCAAAATAAATCAATATACACTGTGATCTTCCTTCAAGATTGAAGTAATTTTTTATATAAATTGTATTAATAACTGGAGTAATTATTACAGATATGCAAAACATTTTGCTTATACGACTGGAAAAGTGGCTGCTTTGATACATGGAGATAAAAGATCATTAGTAGCACACTTGGGAGCAGCAGAAGTATATCGCAATGAGGACTTCAACACACCTGAAAATCTGAAGCTGTTAGAACAAGTTATGTTAGTGTATATTGAAGGATTTTTTATCACTCATAGTTTAGATGTCACTTTAGAAGCAATAAGATTGAGTAGATCTAATGATGTGACTGTCGCTTTTAATATTAGCGGAGCTTATGTCGCTGAGGCTCACCCTGAAAAATTGCTGGCGACTGTCACATTGGCTGATATTGTTATAGGGAATGATGCCGAACTTAAAGCGCTTAGCAGGGTAATTGGATTAAAAGCCAAATCATTAAGTGATCTTGCATTAGAGACTTTTTTGTACTTATGTGAAAAGAATTCTGGAAGTTTTAGTTATAAGTTGGGTTTCATGAAAGATTTGCGTAAAGTTTTGGTAATCACTCAAGGGAAAGATTCTATTTACTGTGTGTATGGTGACAATAATATTGTAGAGTTTGCTGTGCCACATTTGGATCCTAAACTTATAAAAGACACAACTGGCGCAGGGGACTCTTTTGCTGCTGGTTTTTTGGTAGCACTTTTTCAAGGAAAACCCATGACAGAATGCCTTGCATATGGCTGTGCCATTGCACAAAAAGTTATTCAGCAAATGGGTGTCTTTTTGCCAAATGATTAGAACAAGGTAAAATTTCCTTTGACTGGTAGGGCTACCATATACCGTAATTATAGTCTGAATTTAGAGCTTTAATTTTAATTTTACACTTTCCCAAATTTTATCTAGAGTTTAAAAAGTATACTGTGATACATGATCTGATATGTTGGGTTATTTTATGTAGTTAGTGTATATTTGTATTGTAATTGTAAATCACAAAATGAAAAGTTATGGTTAAATATATATTATAAAAAAATCATATATTCTGTGTCTAATTTGGTTTCCTGTTCTTCTTAAAATAACACCATGGTGTTTTAATATATCAACTCAACCATTAAAAAAGTGTGCAAAAATAACAAGCCTGCACCTTTGTCATAATAAAATCAATACAGTATAACCTATACTAGTTTTACTAAATACTATGTGTTCCAGTTTGGTTTCACAACTAAGCACTAAATACATTAGATACATTAGATACATTAGGTGAAATGGCGACCTACCCAGGTAGGTATTTTAAGCCAAGTATGAATGACAGATGAGTGAAGGATGGTTGTGACGCGATCTTGTAGTCTTGTTACTGACTAAGGCCGACATATTCCTTAGACAGGACTGTTAATTAATAGCCCAACAGCCAATGGCAACTAAGGGACCTACATTTTAATGTGGGATCCGAACCACGATTTCGCCTCGGTTAACAATTTACGAACTGGTCTAATTATGAGGATGGTCCCATGAACGAGTACTCAATAGTGCGAACGTTAATCCTCACTAAGGAACACCGCGTCCACAAGCCATCGCTCATAACTATCCACAATTCGTTACAAATAAGATAGGGCAAAGATATTTTGTACACAATTTTTTTTACCAAATAATCGCTGCACATATTATATCTGCTCCTGCTCACAAAATGTAATTTAGGGATGTGTCCTAAATTATTGAAGGCAAACCCGCACCAGGTGACCACTCATTTTTAAAGGCTTAGTAAAATAAATAAAATGGCCAACACAGGTCAATTTCATGCCCTTAAATTAAAGTTACAGACATTGGAAAATTCAAAATTGCAGTAATTTTGGTATTAAAAAGTACTATACTGGCATCACGAAATTGTGTTGTTCAAAATTACTTAAACAGCTGATTCTCGTCAACTGTTCATGTAAGTTTTAAGATAACATTACAATTTTGTGGCATCTGGTATAGCATGACAAGTCAATATCGTGTTAATAGCTTCTAAGCTGAAATAAATAGGCAAAAATAAAAAGGTTTTTTGTAATGCCTTGTAGAAACTTTCTTGTGCCTGTAGAAACTTTGGGCCAACTGTATGAGTTGTATTGCCTGTGAACACAGAAACTTTACAGCCCATGTGCACAATTTAGTATAACTAGTGGCTTGAAGGGGCTACAAGCCCCTAATGAAGGAAAATTCAAACAATCCTTATTTATTATAGTACAAAATACCTTCATAACAAACTGAATCTACTTTATATTGATATCTAGCCTACCACATGGTTTTCAATCAAGAATCAGCATCACATGTTTAATGTAAACAAAACATATGTGTTTGGATCCCAATGCTTTTTAAATGGCAAATATTTTACGTTATTTCTCGTTTTCTGGTGAATTTCAAGCAATTTCATTATTTTTCCCGCCATCACGGAATAGAGACCTTTAATTTGAGCCCTCTCCCATCTTTCTACGACTTGTCTGACGCCCACAATTTTGACGCAAAGAATCGCCTTACGAAATTAAATATATGAATACATCATTGTGTCTTTTTCTATGGTCTGTGGTTTGTGTTGGCAAGTGTAAACAATATTTTATACACAATTTAGGAACTGTTTTTATACCAATGTGTCAATAATATTTTGTAAACAAAAGAGGAAAAATATAACCTTACACAAACTAAAATTATACATGGTAGATTTTTATGACAGCACTTTCCATGAAGAAGTTTGTTTATTTCTTCCACAGCTTTTGAATTTGAAATAAAACAATTACAGTTAAATTGTTAGCAAAATAAATTGACTCAGCTTTCACAATGGGAGAAGAAGTAGAGCTTCAAATGGTTCAGTTAGTTAATTTGGCTATTGGGACTCCAGAAGTAAGTTTAAGATTATCCGGCATATTTAGTAATGTTGGATTTATTTCTCCTTTTGAATCAATTTTTTGGATTGTGCCACTTGTATAACTACATTTTTTAGCCTCTGACAATTGCACAGCAATAAAAAGTGTAGCCAATGTAATTTTCAAGTATAAGTTTTATTACTTACTGGTTGTAGGGTGGGTGCACTAGTGAATGACCAGTTAAGTTAAGTTATACATTTTACCATAAAAAGCTCATTTATTTTTTAAGGATTAAGAGATATTAGTTAAATTCAGTGGCGTATATAGAAATTATTTTCGGGGGGGGCCAGGGCCGGATTTAAGAATTTACCGCCCTTGGGCCCAAAGCATTTCGCCGCCCCTCCTCCCAAACGTGACAGCAGTTTGCCAGACCTAATCATAGGCGTAATTAGGGGGCAGGGAGGCACTTGCTCCGCCCAATACTTTGGGATTATAATTTAGGGCCTATTAGCTTATCCTGATTTTTTTAACATTACAAACAGCAATATTTGTGTTTGTTACATGTCTGCTGATGCCAGCTGGTGAAAGGCCTCACAAAATAAAATTATACAAATATTGTGGTATTTTTCCAAATGTTCAAATTTGATAACATCCAATATTAACAATTCGTTAACAAGAGTGATTGATTTATTTATTTACTGGCCGAAAAATCTCTTGGTCGCATTGCTGCGGTCTGGAATTCTCTTGATTGTTTCGCCGCGATCATTTCTCGGCCAGTTCGTGGCTACCAAAGCTTCATTATCGCCTTCTTTTTTATCTCGGCCGTTTCGTAGTTGAGGGTCGGCCGGTTGTATCGTGTTGGCCGTCAAATCTCTGTAAATCCTTTGCAGGGTGTCTACCAGTCGGCAATTCGATAATACCCTTGTTGGAGTAGACCTACATACTCATCCAGTTTCAAATGCTTGAACAACAAATTTACACGTTATCAAAAACGAACGAATAAATTCCACCACCACGTCATAAATTTGAACGAATGGTGTTCCTGGTGTCTGGGGTCCCATAACAAAAAGTTATGATGGTCCCGAACTTAGATCTTACCATGAGCCCTACGGTAATAGCTTCTTTCCTATTGGAGAAATTCGCTAAAAGTCGGGGAAAAATAATGAATTTAAACATTTGGTCGGGAATTTTAATGCTTGAGTTGAAACGAAACTGAATATAGCCGTTTTCATCGTTGATATCGTCATCGCGGCCGGCAAATCTCTCGATCAAATCACAACAAAAGATTTTTTTTGTAATATCGTGGCCGGAAATCAGTCATTTATATTGCGGTTCGTTCGTTTCGCGGCCACCAAATCTCTCGGTAGCATCGCAGCCGAATAATCTCGGAAATCCCTGTCGCATTATAGGCATCATGTCTATCTCCCCGTGGCCCTCAAATCTCTTGGTCGTATTTTTGCCAAGAAAACCGCACGTTCGTCCCGCAGTCAAAAAATTACTCGCTTGTTTTGCGGCCGGTAAATTGCCTGCTTGTATTGGTCGCATTACGTCCGACAAGTCTCTCGCTCTTTTCGCGGCCGATGTATATATTGGCCATCTCATGGTCGAAAAATCGGTCGTTTTTATAGCGGATGGCACGCAAGTATCTCGGTCATTTCGAGGCCGACGAATACCTCGATTATTTGCAGCCGACGTATCTTGTTTGTGTTACAGGACAAAACAAATCTTTCGGATTCGTAGCGATCGGCAAATTCCCACGGTCACTTCGCGGTAATAAAATCTAACGGTTGTATCGTAGCCGGTAATCTCGGTTGTGTCATAGAGGACGTACTCTTTAAATCTCTTGGCGGCATCTCAGCCGCGTTAAACCCCTCGGCTGTAAAAGTGTCGGTAAAACTGACGGACATTTCGCGGCCGTCATTTCGCAAATATTTTTAACAAAACTCATGACACCCTTTACGTCTCCTCTTTCTTATTATCCGATTCCACCATAACCCCGAATAATGAACGACTCAGCGCCAGCGCCCAGGCCAAAAAAATAAGCTTTCGCACGCCACTTGCCTGGAGTACATCAAGTGCCGCCCTTCCACGCAGTGACGTACTAGGAAATATAATAGTGTAGTCTGATATAACAAAACTTACTCAAGATACCGGATAAGGTCGCTGCAAATCCATATTGCTCTAAATTGATGAATTCTCGATATTCTGCTTACTGCTGAAAAGATCTTGCATATAATTTATCTAAATAATTCGCGCTATTTAATTCCCTATTTTTTCTTTTACCCTTTTAATTTTGGGGGGGGCCCGGGCCCCTTGGGCCCCCCCCTTATATACGCCACTGGTTAAATTGGTTACTTAATGAGAAACTGATTATAATATACAACTATGTCAACGATCCAATGAATGACCGGAACTGCACCAGTGAATAACCGGTCTCTTTTGGCTGAATAACTGTCAAAAAAGTGGGAATAGCAGCTTACAACAATGAATAAGAATAAGCATAGCTGAGAGTATAGATCATAGCTAGTAAATGACTGATCTTGATCCTGTGAATGACCTCAAAGTTTTTCCCTGGTCACTCACTGGTTTTTGCCCAAGTTACGTTTCAATTTATGGCCGTCCTCATTAATAATTAATCATAACATGTAGATCAATAGAATTGATTTTGTACTGTAGAATAGTATGTTAACTATTATTTAATTATAACATATTTTGTTAAAAATTCATCAAATACAGAATAAATATAAATCCAGCCAAGCCTTGCAGAAGTTGTCGCTATAGCAGAAACATCAAATCGCAGGTAGTTGAACACTCAATACAAAATATGTTAAAAAGTATTTTCGACACCTCTAATTTTAACCAATGAAAGAAAAATGTTCAAAAATATTCCAAGGCTGGTTTTATCCTTATTTATAATTAGGTAGCCTAAATGAAGAGCTTATTACAAGTTTTTTTTAATAAAACGGTCATTCATTGGGGGGGGGGGGGTGTTCATTCACTGGTGCACCCACCCTAAGTAAAATACAGGTTTTGCCCTAAGACACTGCTCAAGACACTATAAGACACCAGTTCTGAAATTTTCAACAGCAAGTTTCTCTTATAAACAGCACTCAGGGTGTCTACTGATACTGGAAATAATGGAATTATACTGGAATTTGTTTTTCATACTGGAAACTATAATTTTATTGAATACAGTAGAGCGCCGATTATCCGAACTAATTGGGGACAAGGGGTGTTCGGATAACTGGATATTCGGATAATCGAACATGAAAGGACAACATTTAAAAATTGTATATGTAATGTAATTCTTACTAGTAAAAAGGCTAAAAAATGATCAAACAAAAATTATTCATGTAATTTTATTATGAAATTGATCAGAATACATGGGTATAAATTTTTAAAGAACAATACATCATACATAGATACAGATACAGTACACTGTGTATACTTTTTATTTAGAGAAGAAGTCCAAAATTTGTTTTTGCTTTAGCCCTGTCACTTTTTTTTGGTGCTCAGATTTGAATTGCTTGAGAATCATGTTCAAAATATGAATTATTAGGGCGTTCGGTTAACCGGCGGTTCGGATAACCGACGTTCGGATAATCGGCGCTCTACTGTATAAGTGAGTTAATCAGTAAGTTACAGTTTTGTCAATGGTTCAACACTTATGGATTTAAAAAGCTGGAGAATTTTCTTAGTTTGCCAATCAAAATTGTACATCCCGTAGTTCTTATCACTTATTCAACATCAAAAGAAATTTAAGGATTAAGAAAAAGTTCAATTTAGTAGAATGTTTTAGAACAAAACATAATAATGGGGAAGAAAAAGGATCAAATCAGATATTGATCTTTTAGTTTTGTGCTCTAAAGTCTGTCTCAGTTTAAGTTGAGGCAGGCTATACCTGACTGGAGGGGTTGACCAGGACAATGGCTGGGCTGGCCCGGCGAATAAATCCCATTAGTCACGCTTCACCGAATACACCGCTTAATAATAGAAATGTAAGGGATAGATATGAAAATGTAATTAATGCATTACCTGAGAAAAAGCATTATACTGTATTTTTAGTGATCAAAAAACTAAAAATTGTGTATTTGTCCCATGTTAAATGGTCGACATTAAGTGTTTACTGTATATTTAAAGTTTTGGTCCATTATACCCTCGTCACCTATTTTTAATTTCATTGGTTTTATGGGTTTTCTCAAATATTTAAAGTTTTTCATCATACATTTACAATGGTTAAATATATAACAGTTAAATTTATCCCTTACATATCCGTTTTTAAGTGGTGTATTCGGCAACGCGTGACTAACGGGATTTACTCGCCGGGCCGGTCCGGCCATTGTTCTGGTCAACCCCTCCGGTCAGGTAGCCTGCCTCAACTTAAACTGAGACAGCCTATAATGGCCTCCTAAACTACAGGCAAGCCAGTTGTTCCTCTATAATCCTAATGTAATGCCAACTCTTTGAGGTTTTCCCTATGAAAATGATTGTTGAGTCTGCAATAATTTACGTTTGTGGTTTTGGGAGAACATGGGATCTTATGATATTTTGTTCCACACAGTGTCATAAAATATGTAAGTCTCCTTTGAATCAGGACACTGGATTCCCATTATTATATTATACTGATGTAGCTCAAAATCACCAATGGGTCAGGAATAAAGTGGTTTTGTGTTCCATCAGGTGGGAGCTGTCAACTTCAACTTGCTTCAGAGACTTCTGACACAACTACTCAGGCTGACGGACTTGGAAACAGCTCCCATCAAGATCTCCGCTGCGGAAGCTGCTAAAATTGGAGTAATTAATTATGTGTTACAATCTTACTAAAACTTAGTATGCTCAAAGTTACTGACTGATATACCTTTAATGCCATAGACCATCTTGATTATTTAGATGAAATTTTACATGCATTGAACCTCACAGTAACCTTACAGTAACTTGATTGCCTTAGACTATCTTGATTATTCAGGTGAAATATAACACTCATTAGCTGTACTCAAAGCAAAAGTAGTAGAATGCCAAAGCCGCAAATTATAGAATATTGATCATTAAATAGTTATAGAATGACATATTCAGTGTATATATTCAGTAGCTTCAATTTCAAGAACAAAATATACACCTTTGCTGTATTTACTCCAGTCAGCTGCTGTGATTATTATTCCAATGTTAAATCTTATGGGGATATACCAAACTTTTAGAATGCCAAAGCCGCAAATTATAGAATATTGATTATTAAATAGTTATAGAATGACTTATTCAGTGTATATATTCAGTAGCTTCAATTTCAAGAACAAAATATACACCTTTGCTGTATTTACTCCAGTCAGCTGCTGTGATTATTATTCCAATGTTAAATCTTATGGGGATATACCAAACTTTTAGGGTGCTAAAGCCGCAAATTATAGAATATTGGTTATTAAATAGTTATAGAATGACTTATTCAATGTATATATTCAGTAGCTTCAATTTCAAGATCAAAATATACACCTTTGCTGTATTTACTCCAGTCAGCTGCTGTGATTATTATTCCAATGTTAAATCTTATGGGGATATACCAAACTTTTAGGGCATGGAGGTCTGACCTTGTAAGTTTTAAGTCCTGCAAAACTCGATGCTTGGCTCTTTCTGATGACACCTTACTTAATTATTGGAACTAGAGATCGCCTACTGGTAAAAATTAAACCAGAAAGTGTATTAATTTTACTCTTTGCCTCAATAAAACATGTGTCACTGAATTTTTTAACACTAGAGATCGCCAGTGGTAAAAAATTCAACCAATTTTCAAATTGAGAAGTAGGGATAGCTAATTTTGAAAATGATCTTTGCAGACACCAATGCGTTTATAAATACATTTCATATAGGACACATTCTCCATGCGAATACATAATGTAACTATTATATGGGAACCAAAAACAAAAGAGGAAGACTCAATCTTGGACTCTTTTTTTACCTCACCTCTGGTGTATACTATGTCATGGTTTATATTAGCATTTTATTAAGATTCCACGATTATTATTTTTAAGACTAAACCGAGTATTGCTTTCAGATAAAAGTAAAAATTCAGTAATCCAATCAGTTCCTCCCATAGTCCTACCTCCTACAGCCCTCTACATCTCTTCATTTATTCATTCCTTTCCTTACTCTGTACTTCCTCCCTTTCTACCTTCTTTCCTCTTTTCCTTCCTTTTCTTCTCATTCTCTTCTTACCACCTCCCCTTCCTCCTTTCTTACCATTTGGACTTTTTCCCCCCTTCCCTCTCTTCCTATCACCATCACTAAAATTTGATATTTTACCCACTCTGCAACAATAAAAAACACAATTTGAATGTAATTGTGTCCAGTCGTAATCCATAGTTGTGCACGTCAGTTAGTACTTTGGATGGTACACTGAACTTTGAACACATCTGAATACTATACCTTGAATCTTCTACAAACAGTTCAAATTTCAATCAAATGTTATATTTTCACTCCATGCCCCAATAAATAAAGTGGTTTGAAATGGTTTGAAAATTATAATGCTAACGTTAATGTCACTTCTTACGTTTACAACAAAATAGCATAGTAAAAATAATTAGTTTCACATAATGGACAGACACTCCACACCAAGGAATAAAAAAAACCTAACATACTTCTGAAAACACTAAAAAATAATTAGTTGATCATGACGTGCATTATTTAAATGGTAATGGTATGAATTTACCTTTTGTTTGATATTGTTTTGGTTTCATATTCCATCAGATTACAGAAAAAAACAATGTATATTTTTACCCACTTTTTGCACTCATATGTGTTTCTAATCTTTACACTATGAAAAGTATCTTGTGATTGCAGCATGTGTTAAGTAGCTTGTGATATATACAGGGCCGGCGACAGGGGGGGCAGGGGGAGCAAATGCATCGGGGCCCGAGCTCGCAGGGGGTGCGGAAACACCAAAAAAAGGGGCCCAAAAATACGCAAAACAAGCAAAAAAAAAGGGTCGCCAAGTTTTAGGGCCCGGAGTTGTAGATTGCACTGGGGCCCGAAAATCCTGTCGCTGGGCCTGGATATGTAGCATCTTTTCCCACGACATATGACATTTATTTACATTTTGTTGTTATTCCATCACTAACATGGCAATTCATAAAGCCAATGTTAGTTTTTCTAAAATTTTAAATTCAATTTTTACATTTCTAAAAGACGAATACAAATTTTAATGGGATTGTGCACGTCTAACAGTAAATACGATTCTATCGGCGAGCCTAGATTTTTGCAATGTTGCTCAGAGGCTGAGAAAAACGAATTACAAAAATCTATTACAAAAATTTTTTCATAATTTTAAATTAATTTTCTTACAATTCTCAAAAACTTTAGTTTGCCTGTAGGTCTTGTGAAGTAGTTTTAGAAATACATTTCACCACAAGTGTGTTATCTTCATGGAGTCTTATGTCTAAGTTACACTACTATGTAAAGTGTGTTATGTAATACTGTATAATGTGTGTAATGTTAGTGTGTAAAACTAGTAACAGTAACTTATGTATATATAGTAATTTAGTTTAGACGTAGAAAAGACTCCATGGAGGTGCCGCACTTGCGGCGAAATGTATACATAGAGTTCTAAATCAACTTCACAAGACCTACAGGCAAACTAAGGTAAATAAATCATTATAATACTGCTCATGTCACTGGGCTAATAAATATATCAATAAATTATAACGAGATTGTGCAGATCTACAGGAAGGGACGGTACTTTTCTTATGGTGTGCTTAGATTTTTTCTACAATTGCATGCTGGCTTTGAAAAAAGGATCACAATCATGCTTGCCTGTTAATATATAGATTGAGTCAGAGAATTGGAATCTTGACCATTAAAAACCCTGGCACATTTAATAAGTATCTAGATTATTTACACCATACTAATGATTTGAAATGTTAGGGTGATAAAAGTGTCCTTGGGTTTGCAAATATTTGGGCTGGGGTTTGCCAAATTGTATATGTAGGACTTACCTTTTTTAAGTGATGTATTAGAATAATCAGTGCAAGCCACATGTGTTAGGAAACTCCTGCAGCGATGCCGGCAGAGCAAGCAGCAGAAGGAGGGGCGTCTCTGGGAGAAGAGGGTAGAGCCTCAAAAAGACTGTGAGTAAAAATGAATTAAATAAATATCTTTTAAAAGCCAGTTTACGTTCTTGAAATTCATGCAAGAACTTCTAAGTAAAGAAATTTGAAAGAAAAGTATAAATCTTTACATTACCCTAAGATGAAAAAGTTTACCGTTGGGTTACTGGTTGGAATACAGTAATCAAAATTAGTAAAAATTTTATGGAGGACTAGGAATTGTTTCTTAGAAAATTGTTAACTTCCTGAATTGATACTATGTTAAGTCAAAAGCATCCATCTCATCGATGTTTAACCAAACATGTTTTGTGGTTAAATTAATGACAATGCTAACTGCCTTGAACAAAATTCATTCTGCTTGTTTTGGCCATACAATCACTCTTGTTGAGTTTTTGTTGCTGAAGGGGCTAGAGCATTGTCTTATAAATAAGCCTATTATTTATTAAGCCTATTAGTGCTTTTTTTCTCTCAGATGATGGCTGGCACCTGCTTTATTATACGGCATCTCTCAGATAAAACAATACTTTACCTGGAATTTCTTTAAATTAATTCATCAAGTTTCTTACAATGATCTTGCAAGTTTACAAGTTTGATTATTGCTTTGTTAATAATTTAAAAAATCATTACACCAGTATCATAATGGCTGCACTTAATTAAAATTTGTGGTTTTATAATTTGTTTACATAGTCTGATATTCTTGTTATGACAGAATCGGCTGTGGGTTGTCCCCAGAAAAGGCAGAAGAGTTGTTAGTTGACGTCAACCAGCTGAAATTGGATGTTGAGGACCTCAAGACTAGGGTCGAGACCGCAGCAGGAGTTGCAGGTAATAATTAAATTAAAAGAGATTCAAATAGAGAGCTTCAAAATAATAGTTTATTTATGATTGCTAAACGATTCTTAGGAAGTAAATTGTGAATCTTCAACTGTATGAAAAGACTGAAATGGAAATCATCATTAGTACTCTTAGTTTGAAGATCTTATAAAATTGCTATAGAGCTTCTCAGATTATAACAAAGTACCATTCATAAAAATACACCTATACCATGATGTACCTTGCATTGGCCACATCTTATGTTGATATCGTATGTTCATATGTTGGTGCAAATGAGTCCAATGGGAATGGTGCCTTAATATAGTGTCTCATAGAGAACTTGGTAAAAACTCCATCTTTAAGCAACCTGAAAAAGTTAAAATTTCAAACTAAACAAGCTCTATTTAATGAAACTTCTCATTACAGAAACTGTTCCATTCCAAGAAGTACGAGCGAGTGTGACAAAAATTGATGGTCTTCAAGAAAAGGTAAAATTTCCCTCTAAAAATTTTAGAAAATCCACTAAATTAAAAAAAAAATCAATTCTACTTCAAGTTTCCGAAGGATTACTTGTAAGATCAACAAATCAGCATCAATTTGTTTGTTTTTTGTTGTTGTTGGGCTACACTCACCTAGTTGATTGGAGAACGGGCTGCTGGTCTTGTGAATTTTTTTACACTCAGTTCACACTTTCACACATACACAAAACGCACAAACACATACATTGACTGGACAGTTCGCTCTTAAATCCGACGTTTCGCTGCACCAGAAGTTGTTAAAAAACGTGCGGCGTTTTCAAGGTTGTCCCTAGCAGAACGGTCGCGGATACGGTCCAAAAATATCGGGCCGTATATGGTTCAAAAATATCGGAACATGTTTATGACACGGGGCATGACATCAAGTGGAATGATTTCACATCAATGTTGATTTCATACAACAAGACGGATTGGAGAAAGAGAAATTTGGTTGAAGCGTTTATTATAGCTTCTGAAAATGAACCACTTTCACGGCCATCGATGGAGGTAAATAATGTTTACATAAGGATGGTAGAGAAGGAGATACAGGGGCTTAATAAGAATGGAAATAAAAGAAAGATTTTGTTATCGGATGGCAGTGGTAACAGAGCACCCCCTCCCCCTCCGCTGCCACTGGAGTTGTCAGTGTTGGTTAGGCGCTCGGACCGTATCCGCGACCGTTCTGCTAGGGACAACCTTGAAAATGCCGCAAGTTTTTTAACAACTTCTGGTGCGGCAAAACGTCCTCAAGACGAAACGTCCTCTAGATTTAAGAGCGAACTGTCCGATCAATGTATGTGTTTGTGCGTTTTGTGTATGTGTGAAAGTGTGAACTGAGAGTAAAAAAATTGACAAGACCAGCAGCCCGCTCTCCAATCAACTAGGTGAGTGTAGCCCAACAACAACAAAAAACAAACAATTGAAAATCCTCTCACCAAAAATTTATCATGTCTTTCAAAGATAGCAATCAGCAACAGTGCCAGATATACACTTTTTTAGGCTGTAGGTTTTTTTGCGTCTTATGCTGATTGGCTTTTTGACTGGCATTGTGAAAACGGTCCTTTACTCATTGTGGAATTGTATTTCCATTAAGAGTTCTAAGCTTTAAAAATCAGCAGTCAAAAGGTTGGTATGAGAACTTTATCATCACTAAGAACCATGTTATGGCATAGAATAGCATTACACAAAACAAAAAACTCTGACAGTTCACACATTTTATCTCCGTCTATGCCTACTTCGTTGCTAACCGTATATCATATAATATTTTGAACATATGATATTGGTAAACACAATGATTGATAAGCAACAGATTAACAGACCAATGTTTTCAGAAAAGTACCCCCTCTCCACTCCACACCTTGCAACCAGCTGTCTCCGCCACAGCCGGAGATAAAATGCGCGAACTGGACTGTGGACTCCCTAGTATCTGGACCCCTCGAGACCGAGCCCTGTCCGGATAACGTTTTTTTTCTTCAGTTAAACCAAAATTTCTTAAACTTAACTATTAAATCCAAATATTAAAAACTAGGCATTTTATGATGATATTTCCGTGATGTATTTCTCATGGGAATCGCCAATATCGTTCCTCAATAACTCAAAACTAACTCATTTTACTTAAATTGAAGAGAGCATGGTTTTCAGACTGGTCTCAGATATTATCCTAAAAGAATCGTCGACTCAGTACCGTCCATTTCCTGGCAGGCACGTCCGGTAAAACCGTGTTTTGATAAAAATTGTCCCGATAAAAAGGTGTAACTTCTGCCTAGAGCAACTTGGTTAAACTGGTTAAAAAGTGTCCAGATAAGAGGGAGTCTACTGTATCATTTTCATAAAAACTAAATTATGATAAAAACAAAACTAAAATTAGTTTTACTTTAAACACAGAGTTTAAAAGGGGGCCCCAGTCCCACGTGACTACCTGCTTCTCCCTTAAGACCAATGTTGACTTTCAAATTCGTTACAGTGTCAACCGTTCAACCAAAATCGTTGATTTATAGCTCATTTGAAAGAACAAAAAATAATCTAGCGATTCCAGTGAATTTTGATACCTATAGTTTTTTGTTTAGTTGTTAAAAAATTGCAAAAAATGAGATTTCGAAATTTTTTATAAATTATTCTAAATGTGATATCGAAATTCTGCTCACTGAAATCGCTAGATAATTTTTTGTTCTTTCAAATGAGCTAAAATTAACGATTTTGGTTGAACGGTTGACACGATACAGGATTTGAAAGTTAACATTGGCCTTATGGGAGGAGCAGGTAGAAACGCGATATTTTTCGTGACTAGATGACGATGCTGGAGGGGATGCTGGAGAGCCTGAAGGACCTGGAGGGCGGGGACATGCCGCTCGGCCAGCGGCTGATCCAGATGCAGAAGCGGGTGGACGTGCACGACGAGCAGCTGGGGCAGATCGGCGGCGTGCTGGAGGAGCGGCTGGACTACCTGGACAAGCAGGTGGCGGCGCTGGAGGAGGACGTGGGCGAGATGAACGAGAAGGTCAACCTCACGCGGCTCGCCACCAAGAAGAGCACCATCGCCGCGCAGGAGAGCAAGATGTCGCTGGGCGCCATGCAGGTAAACGATAAAGAGGTTAAATTAATTAGATTGTTATTTTATTCAGAGCTCACTTTTTTTCTTTTGATTGAAAGCCGGTTTTTAATTGTTTTGTTTGATTTTAGCATTTCATTTATTTTTTTAATCCGTTGTTTTTGGAAGATTTTTTTTGTGTGCTTTAGTCTTAGTTTACTCTCTTTGTGCGGTTAGTTATTTTGTAAAATTTAACTGTATTGTTCAATTTACTAAATACAGAGATTAGTTTGCAATTATTAGTAATGAAAATTTATTTCCCACATTCCGCATTGTATCTGTGAGTAGCAGCACAAGTCGGTCGTACACGTAATATGGCCTACAGCACACTCCTAGAAATGGAGTTGATGAACGGGGAGGGACAAGTGCAGCTATATTTTACCTAAAGCCTAGTTTATACAATTATGAGGGGGTCACGACATAAATGACAGTGTCACTATTGGGTGTTTTGACGTAATGCTGTCTAGGATAGGGTGGGATCTCATCGGTATTGCTATTTGCTGTTGTTGGTGATGTTAAGTTTTTATTCAATTACTGTGGACATTTAACATCACTAATTATTGAAAAAGATTTGACAGTTTTTTGAGGTCTAGGGTATGATTTTGTCCAAGAACTTCTTGGTTGTTACTAACCTTGTTATGTTGAAGTTCTTTTTCACCTAATGACGGGGATGATATTCCAGATTCCAAAAAGTTGTGAATCTTGTTTTTCAGATCAATAATGACATTTGCCAAAAAAAAAACAACTTTAAAACAAATTTTCTGAACAAACAAATTTTTATGACAATATTTAATTTATAATTTTTGTAAATTTAGCCAATTTTAATGCAACCAGTTGACAAAATCACTATACACCTAAAGTTTAAAAAATATAATATTATCTGAATTACTGTTTTAGGACCAGACAGCGAATATAAACAATCTGATTTCCCGACTCAGCAACGTTCAACATGACCTTGACAACCTAACTATGATGACCAACAACCTGAGTGAGGAAGGCGAGAAGAAGCAGATGTTGATTGATGTAAGAAGTTCTTTGTACAAAAATACCTGCAATTCAGTAATCCACTTGTTGCTGGTGGCAACTAGTTTCGGTTCTTATATAGAACCATCTTCAGGCCGTACAAGAAGTCAATTTGTTATCTTCACTGTAGGTGAAGGTCGTCATTGTAGATTAAAAAATTCACATTAAAACACACGAACACGCACATTGACATTAACACAATTAAAAACGTAACGAGTACTCGTATCACGGGACAGGTGCGATGCAGCCGGGCGGAAGTTGTAGTTCGAACTCTTTGTAGTTCTTTGTACAAATTTGACACCAACATGTTGTTTAATTTTCAACATGTGTCTTGTACAACTCACAATGCTTCAAACTGAGCAATTTTCAATCTTGCTTGGATGCATTAGGGGCTTTATTATATTCACATTAAAGGCTATTTGATACATATTTTCAAAGATTCCCTTATTCCTTAAAACTGCAGAGCTAATCATGGTCCATAAAATAAGTGGAAGAAAATCTAATCATGTTTATAATAATTTTATTTTTAACTTTTTTTGTTGTTTGTTCATACATATTTTCAAAGATTCCCTTATTCCTTAAAACTGCAGAGCTAATCATGGTCCATAAAATAAGTGGAAGAAAATCTAATTATGTTTATAATAATTTTATTTTTAAGTTTTTTTGTTCTTTGTCCCGTTTTTTGGTGGCATCTATGTGATATTTTGTTTCCACTGTCATCATGATCATAACTGACTGATATCTTTAAAATTGTGGAAGTGCTGTAAATGAAGTTTTCACAATTTAATGGCAGCTTAAAAACAATGTTTCAATTCAATTTTTATACATTGTAAAAAAAATTGATATTAACTTGAATGAAATAGATACAAAGATAATAACTTTGTGGCCAAAAGAACTAACATATATGACAAACACAGCTTCATGCATATTAATTTTACTCTATTGTTTGAGTACCAAATTTTTTGTTTACACTACACTGATTACATTAGATCACTGACTTGTTTCGTCGCTGGTGCAGGCGCTGACGGAGCAGATCGAGATGCTGAAGCTGGCGAAGGCGGACAAAACCAACATGGAGGACGTCCTGGCGGCCAAGGCGGACATGAGCCAGGTGCTGCGCAAGGTCTCCCACGAGCAGTTCGAGACCAAGATCGACCAGCTCAACACCGCCCTGGAGGACGCCTTCACCCGCCTCGAGACTCAGGTGAGTCACTGACCTTTAAAAAATAAAATTGAATAATAATTTTGTTATTGACAAATCGTCAAGGCTTTTCGATGGTGTAAAAATGAACGTTTTGATCTTCCCATCTTGATCATCCAGTGAGTTGAGAGGGTTCCTTTGTTAGCCACTGGATGAGGGCGGTCTTCAGTTTTTTATTCATCGGCAGAAGATTGAAGAACACAGGACCTAAAGCTGAACCCAGTGGTGAACCTCTGTTTTCTGGGAATGGGTTTGATGTTGAACTTTTAAGTCCTTTAGAATAGTGTTTAATTTACACTACTTGTTTTCCCCCTTAAAGGTTTAGATCTTGACATTTTTCTTAAGCAATTATAAGCTTTTATTTTTTTTGTGTTTTCTTTGATCTATTTTTACTTTTTTGAGTCTTTGGAGAAGAAAACCTAACAATGTCATCAAAATATTTACTTTTTCATTTTTTCAACTAACCATGCTCATTGATAGGCATTCATAGTTAGTTGTGGGTAAAGTTATTATTATTTCACAGGAAGAATCATGGCAAGAGGAAGTGGAAGAGTTGAAGACGGATATTCAGACCAAACTTGATAAGATGGAGTTTGCTCCTTTAAAAGACTATGTGAACGAGAAGCTCAAAATGTTGCAAGATAAAATGAAAGCTTTGGCAGCCATGAAGAGGGAAGGTATGGCTGCTGGGTCGAAGAGAAGGATTTTAAGGTGAGCTCACTTGTCAACAACCCAAACTAGATTACTGTTGCAGCTTCACTTGCAATGAATGCCAATGCTTACTTTAATCAGCTGTTTTACTTGAATATGTATTCTTTCATATTAGTTGCATTGAGTCAACCTTTGAAAGGCTGTAAATCGTAGTCCTTAGAAGAATATAAATTTAGAGGAAATTCAGCAACCTCTTTTATTTGACACATTAATCTAGAGGTTCGGTTCAGTGGTCACTGAAAACCAAGATAATCAACCTTGCCTTATATCCCAAGATAACCAACAGAGTGCCACATCTTTTGTTATACTAGCAAGATCGGCTGTTTCTATATTGTCTTTACCCAGAAGTCTCAATATTTTGTTTTCCATTAACATAAATTTTGTGTTTCTGTTGGATTTGGAGGTGTCTGAAACACAATAACAAAATTTGAAGCAATTCTCCTATTAAAAAGAATTGTATTCGTTCCTCCTTAGGTAAATTTTTTCCTCTCATCCTTTTACTTTTCATGGGTTTGAAAATTTTATAAGACTATCTGTTATGAAAATACTAGAATTTATCAAATGCAGTGTAGATGTAGAAAACATTTCTCTGAGTCAGTCGGCTGGTTACAGGACATAGAGGAGAGGGAGTACTTTTTGTGAAAAAAAATTGTCTCTTGCCATGCTACTTGTCAAACATTGTGGCTACCATTATGTTGAAAATATCATATGACACAGTTGCAGTAGACTCATTCTTATCGGGATGCCTAGGAACCCGCCCATTCCCGCCCATTTGAGTACTGGTTTTTCCCATTGGACCGATGTTTTCTAAAATTAATTATCGACCTAAACATAAAAAAATAAATATTTTACCATCATTTGTCTACTAAAAATTTTCCACAGGAATTGTCAAAATCGTTCCTCAGTCACTCAAATACTCTCATTTTATAATTAAAAGAACTTAGTATTTAGTCACGAATTAAATATTTTCCCACAAGAATCTTTGATACAGTACCGATAAATCGATGTTTTTCTAAAAAATTGTCTAGTTAAACAGATGATACATGGCTGGTCCGGTTAAACCGATGTCTTGTTTAATGGTATCCAGATAAGAGGGAGTACACTGTAGCAGCGAAGTAGCATGATGTGGAGGTATGCTGTACAAACTGTAAATGAGAATGAGCATGAAAAAGGTCAAGGTTTATTCTAAATTTCTAAATTCTAAATTGCTGCTTGTGAAAAATAATCCAAACTGAGATCTGACGATTTGCCAACTCCATTATCATCATTGCCAAAATATGAGGAGCAAAGGAGACATTCACATACCTAGATGCAGATTCGAATCGACTATGGACAGCAATCCTTCCCTGGACCTACCCTGGAACTTTTCAACAAACTGCCCAAAAACGTTTGTGTGCTCAGTACAACCTCTTCCAAGAGTAGCACGACCCAAAGGCTCAAGACCAAAAGTTTATAAGCCTACTCCATTTAGAGAAGTATCTCAGATCGGATAATGTTTTACTTTCCGGCTGCCAAGTGGAAAAGCATCAGCGTAAGTATTAGTTATAAAATCAGTTTTCTTACTGTTTTGGCGAGATCATTCAGAAATGGTCATCCATTGAGGATTATGAGTGGACAACACAGTGTTATAGCATAGTATGTTGTAGAGAGGTATTGTATGTTGCAGAGACGTACAGTGCATCTCGTGTGACAACGAGTCGGTGATGAAGCCGGAGAACACGTTCGATGAGATGATGCCGCCGCCGCCGCTGCCGAGCCAGCCGAGCGTGCGGCCCTACCTGGCGTACAAGCTGGACCAGGTGCGCAAGCAGCAGAAGAAGTAAGTGCCACGCAATCTCTCGGTTGGGATAATAAATGTTTTCACAGGGAATTAACTAAATGCTAAATATTGCTAACAAAAGTTTTCATGGCCTCTGAAACACACAGGATGCTAATTTTTTGGGCTGTGGATCTTTCCAGTTGTTCCCTAAACTGACGATGGTACGAAAGAGGGTATTGATTGGGCTTACATTTTGGATTGTCTCAATAGCTTATCACTTGATATTTCAGCAATCAGGTTCACTCAGTGACTTGAGCAAACAAAGTTTTCAATTAGTGTAAAAAGTAATGTGCACAAAAAACTTATGACTTAACTATGTATTGCAGTATTTGCTTGGTGAACAAACTGGCTCAATACTTATGCTATGCTTTGGTATAATATTATAGTTTGTTGCAATGAGATATTATGTGTTGCTTGTTGATTAATGTGTCTTAAATCTCAGGAAATAGTCGTTCTCATTTTTAGTACTTATTCTCAATAAACAACCTGGCATTTCTCTTTCTGAGCACAGTCTCGGTTAATTCATCTTGAGTTATGGGACTCTACTGCACTTTTCTCTTCTTTGGGGTATGGTGGAAAGGAAGAAATCTCTCTCCACCTTTTAATTAAGTCCATGGAGTTGTTTTATAATTTGTTATTTCATGATTTTTGTTGAATATAGGTTACCTACTGGCAGGAATCTTTTGCATTTTGAGGAGATGCTTCAAAATCCGGCAGATCCTAGAATGAGAACTGCCTCAAAAAGGTAAGATTTAAGTTTGCAATTGAATATAATAATTTGTAAAAATCAATTTATAGATATCAAACCACTGAAGTGATATAAGGAATTAATAATGGAGTGGATACAAACAACCGGTGCAGAAGACCAATCGGAAACAGCTGATATAAATCTGCTAGTTACATAAAAACACAAGAAAGCAGAAATCAAGAATTTACAAAGTACAGAGAAAGGTTCTGCAAGCTCAGTTTCAAAGTCCATGTTAAGTATATACTTATGAGAAATCTCAAAAGATATACCTGCATGTAAACTCACTGAAACTTCCTTGCTTGTGTGAAACATCCATCTTTGGTCAACCGGAGCGAACATCTCCTTATCAACCTTTTTCTACTAACCTGTGCATGATGAAAACTAATTTAAGTCCTTTAGTTAATGCATGCATGTGTTAACATACACTTGTCAATCAATGTTATTGATATTTTTTTATTACTTGACTCATCACTATAATAATTAAAAAACAAATGGTTTTTAGTAACGAAATATATATTTTGGTATTGTTTCAAAGACCATTATCAGTCTATATTAATAGAAATATATCTCGTTATTAAAAACAATTTTTTTTTATTATAGTGATGAGTAGCCAAAAATCAAGTAATAATAACACCATCACAAAAAATTCATACTGTCAAGAGTTGATATTTTTTTATCTATAGATTATGGACATGGGTTATAAATCATGGATGACTTTGTAAATTAGTTTTGTTTATAGCTTTTCTGGTCTTAGAGTCACAATTATAATCTTATGAACCTTTAAAAATTCCCAGAAATGTTGGTAATTTTTGGTACTACAAGAAAAAGGCAAAAACTGATCATAGGCTACCATTGAATGGTACCTATACAGAAATACGAATACAGAAATACAGAATAGATATACAGAAATTGTATACCAAAATTTTCGGTATACAATTTTTGGTTCATTCTATCATTCTATCTAATTATTCTTGTTGAAATAAATCAAGTTTACTCGTTTGATTAACTGGAAAACAATGGTGAATGGGACTGAACAAGGAAACGGGTTTATGAGTAATCTACCAAGAAAATATTTCAGTAATGCAGGAGGAGGTCTTGTGATACAAGAACAATGTGAACAACCTCTTAGCTAAATCAATTGAAAAATAGCATGCAAAGTCTTGGTGAGGTCCTCTCAGATAATAGGAAAAAACCTCCTCCGACTTATGATCCCCAAAAACTCCATCAGAGGCCTTATATAAACAAATATTTCTTTATAAACACTGGTATTGTTTAGTGGAGAGCACATAGTGAACCGGTTCGTGGGCGGAAGTCACACAACAACAACACCCCAGCAGCGAATCACTCGGACGGGCAACTTCTTTGAGACCTGGGGACCCATCATCACCGCAGTAGACACCAGCCAAGCTACCTAACACAACAACACCTACCTCAAGTGCACTACCTCGATGCATGCTAAATGTTTGTACTCTTGTGAATAAAGTCAGGGTTGATGTCATTCACCTAAATTTTTTTTTTTACTATGTTCACTCGTTAACCATGAAATGGAATAATTGTTTAAGCACTCTAAAACAAAATATCAAGAGCAGAAACACTGACCAAATACCCATTTGATTTAAAGTCATATCCCCCTGATTTTCCCATGAGTATTTTATAAAAAATTGCATGTAGAAACCACTGATACATAATTTTATAGGACTTTATGGAAGGAAATTAATTGGCTATTCTCTGTTCCTCGTGACCATATGGTATGGAAGTTTCATAAACTATGTAACGTATTTCAAATATCAGCTGTAGATTATATAGTCAGATATATATGATGTAACAATAACATGGTAATTTAGACAATAGACAGCTAAAAATCTATTAACAAATTCTTTGAAGATTGTAAAAATTTTTCAAAAACGATTAAATGTAAAAATTTGTATGTTTTTTATCCCTCCTCTTCAATTTCCTTCTGTTGTGTTGTGGAAAGGTTATTTACAGTCAGTCCTGGAAGATTCCATTAAAAAACCTTTTAAGGAATATTAAATGACCAAACCAGAAGCCATTCTGTCAGTGCTGATATCAGTGTGTTTCCTCTCTTCAAGTGCTCTACTTGAGGCAGTGAGCAATGGAGCTTTCTGCCAATCTGATGGTTAGGATTGAAGCAGCTTCAGTTGGTGCGTAAGGTACAGTAAGGTGAAACTCAGACAAAACATTCATTAAGGAATGTCCTTAGGACGTGTGAGTGTGTGTGTGGGGGGGGGGGTGTGTGGAAGATGTTCCTTAAGGAGGGGTCTTGGTCTTTCTATTCCAACGTGTGTTAAATCTGCTGGACAAATACAGAACTTAAGGGGTTTACTGGACTTTTCCTCAAGTATGACCTTGATGAATTTAATTTAGCAAAACTTGATGATAATACCTTTCAATTGATACCTAAATTATTAAAATTGGTTCAGAACTATGTAGGAGTCCTGATCATTAAAAAATACAGTACAGTGCAAATTATTTTAAAAAAGGGGCAAAACTGGACATTCAAAATTAATGTTTCTAGCCATCGTCAAGTTGTTCATTACACTTCCCCCAATATGTAAACTAAGGTTACACTGATTTGAGTGTCAGTTTGAGTGGGAGGGGGGTTAATATTAGGGAATATTGTAATATTTTGACTTTTATGCAAATATCTTGAAAACTATATAATAACTTTATACTATATAAAAAATACTCGGCAAAAATAATCGACATTAAAGTTCGAACAAAATAAATCCAATCATTACTTATCTAACCTGGACAGTTATTGAGATAATGAGGGGTAAATAAAATTTCATAAATTTTTTAAACCATCAAATGTCTCAAAGTAGCCACTCCTGGTACTCCATTTTCATACTTTTCTTGGTTTAAATAGTATTTTTCTTCAGAGAATCATTATAAGTCTAAGGAAGGAATTTTTTGGTCCTTCCAAATTTTTACTCCCTCCAACAAAAAAGTTGGTGGTAAAACCTTTTGGACAGAAACCCTATCAAGTGGTATATAATTGTAAAGGGCACGATAAAAGAAGATGAATGGTGAAAACTAGAGGTCTCTTAAGTAGATCCTATGAAAAATTAATAGTAGTTTTTGTAAAACTTAACTTTGGTTTCCTGCAACTTTACCTACGATTAACGTAGAGACCTCTAGTTTCCACCAGTAATCTTCTTCTATTGTGCCCTTTAAAATAATATATCACACGGTACAGTTTCTGTTGAAAAAGTTTTTACCTCCCACCTTTTCGATGGAGAGAGAAAAAAATTTAAAGGACCAAAAAATTCCTGTATAATAATTCTCTTTAGTAAAAAACTTTTTAGTCAACAATAAATATAAAAGCGGAGTATCCAGGAGTGGATATTTTAAGACATTTATTTGGTGGTTAAAAATAATAATTTAATTACATTTACCCCTCATTCTCTCAAGAACTGTTAATGTTAGGTAGGTAATGTATGGAATCATTTTGTTTGAAATTTAATGAAGATTATTTTTGCTAAGTATAATATCTCAGAATTAACATACAATTTTCAAGATATTTGCAAAGAAGTAAACATATTACCATTTTCCCTCATATTAACCCCCCTCCCACCCAAACCCGATGCTCAAATCAGTGCAACTTTTGTTGACCTATTGGGGGAAGTGTAGTGAAACATTTGGCACTGGCTTGAATTTTTTTTAGATGTCCAGGTTTAGTTCTAATTGCACTGTAGACTAGCCAAATCAAAGTTTAACCTGGAAAAATTCTGTTCATTTTGAAACTTTGCACACTAAATGGAAGTACCTACGGATGAAAATACCAAAATTCCCCGTAAATGTGTGGTGAGCTCTAGTGGCATTTGCCAGACACAGGGCACTTTTTTTGGTTTTTTTGTGTGAAAATATCGAGTACCCTCAGTTAGAGATAAAATATTTGAACATAAAAAATAAGGCAAATTAAAGTTGCTAGTAAAATGTTAATATACTTCTTTTTGTAATCCTAACGGTTACCAAGTCAAAGGGCGGAGGGTTTTTAGCAATGTTCCCCTAAAAACCAGCAACATTTTCTTTTGTTTTTAACATAAAAAAATAAAAATAATCAAATGCTGGTGGGCACTGTTACTTTCAGCCCAAAAAACAAACAATTTAGTATCCTGAATCATTGCTTCATGTCTATTGGTTACCGAGATATAGAAAGCTGTAAACACAGTATAATATATTGTCGCTATATTACCCTAATGTGAAACTAAATTCTATACCTCCCTTATTTCACAACTTACCTTAGTAAATATTGATTTTTGGCTTGATTTAGTCGCTATATATTGAAAAATAGCCTAAAATCCACGATTTTCTCATTCACGTGTCAGCAAACCTGCATTCTCACCTGCAAAAGAATAATGAGGAATGAGTATGTAGATTTACTGTCTCGGAGATTTTAGGCTATTTTAAAACATATCTTGACTAGATCAAGCCACAAATGAAGTTTTACTAACATAAACTGCGAAATAAGCGAGATATAGAACTTTTTTATTAAGGCCATAAAAAAATGTAGTCTAATTATAAAGCCCGAGAGTGTGAATTAATACTAAGTTTCACAACAGTAAATAAAGCCTCAGACGAATAATTAAAATAAAGATGTCACATGTAATATTCAAACTTTTATCTTTATTTCAACTACAGCAGAGCTTATAAACAAAGTTGTCAGGGCTCGCAATCATGATTGCCTAAAATGTCTTGATAGCCTAACACATTGGAACTGAAACAAATGTGAATAACCAATCAAGTATGCATATGCCTTGGGTTCCCGAGTGCCCGAGGACCGGCCAGAGTGCCCGGCGTTGTGCGAGTGTGTGAGAGAGATGGAGACGCCGCGCCGTCCCTCGTCAGTCGCTGCGCTCTGCCCGTGTGTAACGCGTCTGTCTGTGCGGCGCTCGCAGACCCATCTGTCGTGTTTGCAAACGAATTGGCTTTCTACATTCCTCTACAGATATGAACAAATCGTGACAATATTTTTATCGTGAGCAATAGTAGTTGAATTTTCACATCCGCTAGATTATTTTACAATTTAAAAACGCGATATTTGAGTTTAAGTTTTTTTAGCGCATTAGCATTAGTTAACTGTGGTGGGAAATATTTTTGCCAATTAGAGTTAACAGTGTTTCTCATGGATAGTTCAAAGGAAGACAAGGAGAGTAAGTTTGCTCCCTGATAAAAATGTTTACTGGTAGTTATTAGTGTATCAAATAGGTATTTATTTTAGCCATTATTATTTATTATTATTATTTAATTTGTTGGACTTTTCCTATCGCTTCTAGTGTTTAAACTACACTACGTTTCGAGAGGTATTGAAACTCCTCTCGTTTTCAAGTGACCCTACTTAAAGTTACATTAACCTACTTATGTTTATTTAACCTACTTTTTTTGGGTTTTTTTTTGTTTTTTTGACATACAATTACATTCATCCAACATTCAACAGAAATCTCACTCACACAAAATTTCATACAAAACACATTAAACATACTTAATACAGAAAGAAAATTAAAACTAAAACATATTACATGATAAAGGGCACAGAAAATTAAAACAAAAACATATACCTTACTGCCGGCATGTTTACCTTAATGCCTTACTATGTTTTTGTTTTAATTTTCTGTGCCCTTTATCATGTAATATGTTTTAGTTTTAATTTTCTTTCTGTATTAAGTATGTTTAATGTGTTTTGTATGAAATTTTGTGTGAGTGAGATTTCTTTTGAATGTTGGATGAATGTAATTGTATGTAAAAAAAAACAAAAAAAAAACCAAAAAAAGTAGGTTAAATAAACATAAGTAGGTTAATGTAACTTTAAGTAGGGTCACTTGAAAACGAGAGGAGTTTCAATACCTCTCGAAACGTAGTGTAGTTTAAACACTAGAAGCGATAGGAAAAGTCCAATAAATTAAATAATAATTACAAATCCTTCGCTATTATGAATTTTAAAAATACAGTATTTTAGTCAATTAAATATTTTTTGTATACTGTTTTAGAAAAAAAGAGTATTATTTTCAAGCGATTTTGTGTAGGAAAACTTACTTTATATACAATGATAAAATTTGTGCGATTTTATTGTAATTTTACAGTATTAGCTGTTAAAGGAAAAAGTAATGGAGCTCTGGAGCATGTTACCTGTACGATTTCTATGTTACAGTGAAAAATATAATAAGTTTGACCTCGTTAATTGGATAAAAAGAGCTAACAATTTAATTAAATGAAGTTTTAACGAGACAATTTATACGGGAGAAGTTAAAATAGGATGAAAAAGTTGTAGAGGAAGAGGTATATTTTTGAAAAAAAAAACGATAAAATACAATACAACCTGTACCGGTACCTAACTTTCTAGTAATTTGGTAAGGGAGGATTAATTGTTTTATTGAATTCTTTTGTTAGTTTATAGGAAAAGTAGTTTATCCAAGGAAGACGTAAGCCAGCATATAGATAATGCATAAACAAATAAGGAAATAAGAAGGTTAGCTTGAATTTCTTCGCATAGGTTGAAATGAGTGCACCAGTACATCATCCTCCAGTGAATGACTGATTTGCTAGATAAAAGCAATGTTTTAAGCATTTTTTGGCTTTCTGTTCATAAATCAGCTTAATTCCTGGTGCACTCTCCCTTTAACTATACCCGGGAAATAAGGGAGTAAAGTTGAAGTAACATGAGACATCGTTCTTAATAGGCGATTCTGTAGTGTAACGACCCTACTTACATGTTTCATAAAAGTAAATAGGAAGAAAATCTGTTTTACCGTAGCAATCAATACAGTACTTTCTTTTTTGCTACTCAGCGTACTTTCGGAATAGGTAGTATATATTTTCTTGAAGCTCCAGCTATTGCGGGTTATTAACGAATTTCCCCTATAGGGAAGTAGCTAATACAATGGTAACACCTAAGCCCGGGACCATGCTAACTTTTTGTTTAGGGCCCTAAGAAGCCATAAAACATTCTAAAAATTTGTACTTCCATCTATCTATCTATCAATGTGTCTATGCAGACGACAACTCTCATAATAATGGTCCGACATTAACGAAATTTGATATATTCATGTGAACTGGTAAATGTTTGGACGAGTTCGAAAATCAGGTTGTCCCACTGTTAATATTATCGGGAATAAATAAAATGAAGGAGGCTGGGTTCAGTTTTGAATACATAAACATGTGTAAGTTGTGATAGAACCTGGTTATGAAGAGAACGTTTATTAAACTACGATGAAAACCTATTCTCCCGACTGAACGGTATCTTAAAAAATACAGGGGTTTTTTAAACGCAACTCAAGATTATTCCCCCGCAAACCCCCCGGCTTTGATCCCACTATATAATTTTCTTTGGGGATACATAAAAAGTAAGGCCTACGAAAACAATTCACAGGATATTCAGCATTTCAAAACAAACATAACAAATTTAATGCAAGACATTCATTCATTCATTCATTCTTTCATTCTTTGATGAGACAGGTACCTCATGGAGGACGTTACCCTGAATATGAGTGAAGGATGAGTGTGATGATCGTGATGATAGTGGCGCGATCTTGTAGCCTTGTTACTGACTAAGGTTGGCACGTTCCTTAGACAGGACTGTTAATTAGTAGCCCAACAGCCAATGGCAGCTGGCTCCAGAAACAACCCTTCAAAAAGCTACTAACTTTTCTCGGGATCGATCCGGCTACCTCAAAGACGTACCTTGCAACACGTGTTGATGAATTTGATGGAGAGAGCACAACTTTGTACAAATGCCAATGGCGGATTATTTGTACACGTAATGTAAACTAAATTGTGACCAAACTTAAAAATACCCCCGTCGCAGCAGACCTGCGTACTCAGCGAATTTCCATAGGATTTATTTTGTATATGTGAACATTCAACTTGTTTGAAGGAAATATCATTTGAATACGTTAAGTAAATAATATACTAAAAAAGCATATTTAATCATTTGAGCTTTAAACATGAGGAAAATTAACAAAGAGACCATATTGGTTTTCATTAGTAATACATACACTTTTGTATTTTATATAATTCTTAGTCTTTTAATTTTTAATAACTGTGAACTTGTTATAGTATATAAATGTCAATAAACATATAATCGATGAATTAAAAACAGTAAAAACAAATAAATAACTTTATCTCATGAAAAAATTAAATTCAATCATATGGTCAGTTTTATAATTAAAGTACCCCTGTTGCAGCAGACCTGCAACTCCTGCCAATTTCAATAAAATATATTATCAATCCTCATAATTGTAAACATACCATATATTAGGCTACATTTTCAGGCAGTTTAGACCAAGACATCCCGCCTTCCAAATGCTCTTACTTTCTTTATTAAATTAAAAAATAATTTGTATTTTTTGATATAGAAAATGTTTTCTGCAAAATCTTGATCAATGAACTCTAACTATTCAAAATAAACACAAATAAAATATTCGACACCTGCAAATTTAATCATATGTTCAGAATTGTATTTTTTTTAATCTCAAATCAGGGTGACTATACTTTTTGGAGGAAAAAATTAAAAACAATATTGGACAACGTACTGTGTTTAGCACATCCAATATTTTCCAAAATCCAAGCAACGGATTGACATAGAATAATAATTCAAAACTATTGGCTTGAAGGGGCTAAAAGCCCCTAATGAGGGAAAATTGAAACATTTATTATAGTGCAAAATACCTTCTAAGCGAACTGAATCCACTTTATATTGATAGCCTATCTAGCCAACCACATGATTTTCAATCAGGTATCAGCATCACATGTTTTATGTAAACGAAACAGACGTTTTTAGATCCCAATGCTTTTTAAATGGCAGATATTTTACGTTACTTCTCGTTTTCTGGTGAATTTCAAGTAATTTTGTTATTTTTCCCGCCATCACGAATTAGATACCTTTAATTTGAGCCCTCTCCCATCTTTCTGCGACTTGCCAAACGCCCACAATTTTGACGCAAAGAATCGCCTTACGAAATTAAATATATGATGCTAAATTGTTTGTTTTTTTAAGCTGAATTCAATTTTGACAATTAAGTTTAAAAATAATTAGTAAAAAGGTGTAAAATCCTGAAAATAAATTTTATTTTGTGAAAAAAACCCTTCTGAGAGTAAATCAATCTTGCTGGTTTTCGAACTCGAAGTCATGAATGACGCTTTATACGTTTGTTCCAAATTTCATCAAGATCGAACCTTTTTTACAAAAGGTATCGCGTCTACGGACAGGTATATATATATATATATATATATATATATATATATATATATATATACATACGAAAATAAACGAACGGTGTTTTTGGGGTCTGGGGACCTCAAAATGAAAAAATAACATGGTCCTGGGCTTAAGTCTCACCGTGCCGCCTACGGTAATAGCTACTTCCCTATAGGGGAAATTCGCAAAAAAGGTTATATGAAATGTGAAGATCAACAGACCAATACTCATTTCATATTTATATGTGCTTTATTCAATCTTAAAAATGGGTTGCAATAAAAAAAACACCATGTACGTGAACATATGTTTAATGACACTGCTTTCAGAAGGGGTTTCGGTTTCTTCATGGAAATCAATAACACAATTCAAGCCACCCAACAGAGAAGTTACGATGCAAGCGGTAGCCGTCATAAGTCGGCCGGAACTGCGCCTCCCGTGCCGCGTGGTTCGCCCCTCCCCCGGGTCGTGCCGGGTAGGCGCATAGTCAAACCACCCGACAGAGAAGGTACGATGCCAGCAGTAGCCGTCATAAGTCGGCCGGAACTGCGCCTCCCGTGCCGCGTGGTTCGCCCCTCCCCCGGGTCGTGCCGGGTAGGCGCATAGTCAAACCACCCGACAGAGAAGGTACGATGCCAGCGGTAGCCGTCATAAGTCGGCCGGAACTGCGCCTCCCGTGCCGCGTGGTTCGCCCCTCCCCCGGGTCGTGCCGGGTAGGCGCATAGTCAAACCACCCAACAGAGAAGGTACGATGCCAGCAGTAGCCGTCATAAGTCGGCCGGAACTGCGCCTCCCGTGCCGCGTGGTTCGCCCCTCCTCCGGGTCGTGCCGGGTAGGCGCATAGTCAAACCACCCGACAGAGAAGGTACGATGCCAGCGGTAGCCGTCATAAGTCGGCCGGAACTGCGCCTCCCGTGCCGCGTGGTTCGCCCCTCCCCCGGGTCGTGCCGGGTAGGCACATAGTCAACCACCTAACAGAGCAGGTACGATACCAGCGGTAGCCGTCATAAGTCGGCCGGAACTGCGCCTCCCGTGCCGCGTGGTTCGCCCCTCCCCCGGGTCGTGCCGGGTAGGCGCATAGTCAAACCACCCAACAGAGAAGGTACGATGCCAGCAGTAGCCGTCATAAGTCGGCCGGAACTGCGCCTCCCGTGCCGCGTGGTTCGCCCCTCCCCCGGGTCGTGCCGGGTAGGCGCATAGTCAAACCACCCAACAGAGAAGGTACGATGCCAGCGGTAGCCGTCATAAGTCGGCCGGAACTGCGCCTCTCGTGCCGCGTGGTTCGCCCCTCCCCCGGGTCGTGCCGGGTAGGCGCATGGTCAAACCACCCAACAGAGAAGGTACGATGCAAGCGGTAGCCGTCATAAGTCGGCCGGAACTGCGCCTCCCGTGCCGCGTGGTTCGCCCCTCCCCCGGGTCGTGCCGGGTAGGCGCATGGTCAAACCACCCAACAGAGAAGGTATGATGCCAGCGGTAGCCGTCATAAGTAGGCCGAAACTGCGCCTCCCGTGCCGCGTGGTTCGCCCCTCCCCCGGGTCGTGCCGGGTAGGCGCATGGTCAAACCACCCAACAGAGAAGGTACGATGCCAGCGGTAGCCGTCATAAGTCGGCCGGAACTGCGCCTCCCGTGCCGCGTGGTTCGCCCCTCCCCCGGGTCGTGCCGGGTAGGCACATGGTCAAACCACCCAACAGAGAAGGTACGATGTCAGCGGTAGCCGTCATAAGTCGGCCGGAACTGCGCCTCCCGTGCCGCGTGGTTCGCCCCTCCCCCGGGTCATGCCGGGTAGGCGCATAGTCAAACCACCCGACAGAGAAGGTACGATGTCAGCGGTAGCCGTCATTAGTCGGCCGGAACTGCGCCTCCCGTGCCGCGTGGTTCGCCCCTCCCCCGGGTCGTGCCGGGTAGGCACATGGTCAAACCACCCAACAGAGAAGGTACGATGTCAGCGGTAGCCGTCATAAGTCGGCCGGAACTGCGCCTCCCGTGCCGCGTGGTTCGCCCCTCCCCCGGGTCGTGCCGGGTAGGCGCATGGTCAAACCACCCAACAGAGAAGGTACGATGCCAGCGGTAGCCGTCATAAGTCGGCCGGAACTGCGCCTCCCGTGCCGCGTGGTTCGCCCCTCCCCCGGGTCGTGCCGGGTAGGCGCATGGTCAAACCATCCAACAGAGAAGGTACGATGCCAGCGGTAGCCGTCATAAGTCGGCTGGAACTGCGCCTCCCGTGCCGCGTGGTTCGCCCCTCCCCCGGGTCGTGTCGGGTAGGCGCATGGTCAAACCATCCAACAGAGAAGGTACGATGCCAGCGGTAGCCGTCATAAGTCGGCCGGAACTGCGCCTCCCGTGCCGCGTGGTTCGCCCCTCCTCCGGGTCGTGCCGGGTAGGCGCATAGTCAAACCACCCAACAGAGAAGGTACGATGCCAGCGGTAGCCGTCATAAGTCGGCCGGAACTGCGCCTCCCGTGCCGCGTGGTTCGCCCCTCCCACGGGTCGTGCCGGGTAGGCACATGGTCAAACAATCGTCTCGTAAACTTCTACCGGACGCCTGGAATGGTCTTCATTCCGGACGGTCTACGGAAGCGAGGCAGCGCCGCGAGGGGCTTGGTATTTATTGAAATTTATTTGCACTTTAATGTCAAGCTTTTTAATTATTTTCATGGGTTGATGGTCAATATCAAGTAAATATTCTGGTGATAGAATTCATGAAAATATTATGACGTGTAGTAATTTATAGTTTATTAATTCTTTGTACGTTTTACTCCAAAAAAAGGTTTAAAGGGCGGGGGGTGACGTACCACTTTGGCATTTGGAATACCCCTCTCTCCCGATTGAAATTGGGGGAGTCCGGGAATCATTCCCTGGAAAGTTTTGTTTTTATAATAACAAACTTTATCGACGTTTGTTGGCAATCTAACATGCAGTTCAACTTATCTAATAAAATCATATAATCTTTCACTCATATTTTTGCTTTAGAATACCTCCTTCTTGGGATTGGCGTCTTCTATGGTAATGAAATGTAATTCCCGACTATAGTTGAGGCTGATCCCTGATCTGAGTCCGGGCGATTTGGGTTGTCCGGACAATTTAGTCAAACTTCTTTTACAAAACTAGTGGGATGTGAATCTTTTGTAAAATATACCCCTTTTGTTACCATCCATCTAGGCCAATTTTTTGGGGGAAAATATTTATTCACCGTAACTTAACATTCAGTTTGAGCCCAGTCCAACTTAACTTTTTTTAGTTGGAGCCCAGTTCTCTTCAATAGATCACCCAATCTTCATCTCTCAATTTTCATAATCCAATTTTTGGCTTCCAGGTGTACTAAATAAACTTTCTTAATGCAGCAAGAAAAGGCCTCGGAAGGTTTTTACATGGCGTTTGATGCCCCCCCCCTCTTGGTGGCCCTGTTATTACTTGCCAATAACAAGTGGTATTGTACATATAGGTAATTTATTTGCGGTCAAAGCCTGATTTGACTTTACAAGTGCACAGTACACATACAGTTCTTGCTGCTGGCTCCCTCGTCAGCAGCCCCGACCGCCAGCAGCCCACGCCGGTCCAGATCCTCCCATCGCCCTCGCGGCCGCAAATCCTCCCGGACCAATTACCCGAGCAATTATCCATTTCATGGGAATCGCGGGTTCCCAGCCCAGCGGCCCACGCTCGGTCTATCACGCGAACCTCACCGCTGTAATTAATTCCTAAACGGCCGTGACGAAATTACGTTGGCACGTTCTGCTGCGGCTTCTTATACAATTTAAGGTACACAGGTCCTGACGGTGCTATATTGCTTTTTGGGAGCGAGAGGTTATCGGAAGTTGTGATTTCAGCTGGGGGCTGAAGGTTTGTGTTGACGACGAGACATATTGCATTTTGAGGGGGGTTGAATTCATTGAATTGTATTGCTTCAGTATGACGCACCGATTACTATATCATGCTATCAAAAATCGTAAAATATGGTTTAATCCCGGCTTGACGTTTTAACCCTTTGTTTACGATCACTTCTTCCTGGGCCATCGTAGGCATTCAATTTCCCGTATCGCTTGTTGTTAATATTTTATTTTAACATTCTGCATTTAGTTCACTTTATGAGTGAGTCATTTGGACGAGACAATAACTCACTCAGTATGAGTGAGTTTTCAATCTACAAAAAGTTGGTCTTTGCATAACTAATTACTGTAAATACATAATAACTGTCAAAAATTAACTTGAAGAAATCGGGAAACTTCTGAAAACTCTGTTTAAATTCAGTTTAACGCACCTCCACTCTTAGTGGTCATTCTGCTTTAAAATCCACACTGTTGACTCTGCTTTGTAATTCCCGACACTAAAACCCACTCAGAGCCCATATCCCGTTCGCACGTCTCGCCGGATTATCTGATGTCCCCCGGGCCCACGGTGGCTGACTGCGGGAGTCACGCTGGTTATCGCCGCGGTCGTGGGATCTGCCCCGCGAGCGGCAGATAGCGCGGCGGCGGCGGGTGAAACACGTCCGTGGGAGTGGGTCAGGATGAGGGGGACCGTCGACGCTCCCCCCGCAGGTAATGAAACACACGAGGGGACACCCCGGGTGAGCGAATGTGCGCCTCAAGAATTGTCACCAGTTAGTTTTCTTCACCTCGAAAGTTTTGACTCTTTAAAATCCTTTTGAACGGACATGGTTATAGTTAAAAAAATATAGTTATTGAAATTTAAAAAAGTATACAAGTTAACAAACTTTGTCGTAATTTTCTGAATTTGCAAATATCTATTTTTTAAGTAATAACCACTCTGCAATACTTATATGTCAATAGCACATTGAATAAATCTTATTTCAATGACTAGAGCAGTACATCCACTAAATAACAACGCGCGGAGCGGGTTTTGATTGAATATCGCCTCTCTCGTAAAGGAGGTACGGAACCTTCGCGATCGCTCTAAGTTCGCTCGGCAGTCGACCCTGCGACACGGAGGAGACCGACCACCGAGAAGGAGAAAAAAGTGGTTTGGTGGCTTCCGCACTCTGCGAGCCAGCCGGGACAAAAAGTTCCGTTTGGTCGGTCCGAGGGCTGGGACACCGCCGAGGATGTTTAGGACCTCATTAAAATAACAGAAATTCGCCGCCCGCCTTTTAACGAATGCTCTCGGAGTCAGCCGAGCAGTGCAGAGGTCGAACGTTGGCGTTCATGGAAATGCTGCTGATTTTAGTTGAGTAGACCAAGGGGGTTCGCTTACCGATCGTTTCCGATCTGTGTGGCAGCTAGTCCCGAGGGGAATACATATTTTGTTCGTTGAACTACTTCCCAAATCAATCAACTCAAAAAAGAGGAAAATGATTTATTTTATCATCCTTGAAATAGTATATTACGTTACTAGGTCAGTAAAACCAGCCGTATTAGTACAATACTTTTCATCATACTACTTAGAAAAAACAATTTTTTTTTCACAATGTATTCCTTGCATAAACCGCTAGGTTTTTAAGTTCTTCAAACTTAAACCTAGTTTACACTAGCATCTAAAAGTTGCGTCACTTGGACACTCTAATTAACATTGTTATTATGCCGATACAGGTTTACCAAAAACAGCTGTTTTAACACTTCAGTTGTTACAACACATTATTTATCATTGGAGGGATGCAGTTTTAAGTGGCGTCACAAATATTTGTAAAAACAAATATTTCTGTCGTCCCTCTAATGATAAATAAGGTGTTGTAGGCCCCCTTAACAATTGAAGTGTTAACACAGCTGTTTTTGGTAAACCTGTATCGGCATAACAACAATGTTAATTAGAGTGTCCAAGTGACGCAACTTTTAGATGCTAGTGTAAACTTAGCTTTAATCTATAATAAACATTTGCCACTGCTACCGATGCTTCAGCACTCCAGCTGATTTCTTACCTCACTACAGCTGATATTTGCCGTATTGCCGTAGCTGATATTTGCCACTACCACGTTCCTCTAAAGTAGTCTTTAAACATGCATTGGCCTAAATGTTGGTTTACCGTTTCCTATAATCGTAGTCCGGAAAACTTTCTGGGCTGGTATCGATCGGCAAAGGTTAACTTTCGAGCCATCAAAAAGGAACAGAATCAGATGTTTCAGTATCAGTATGATGAAAAATATTTTTAAGATTTTGCGTTATTAAATTGGTTTGATCGTTTTCTTATTCAATTTAAGAAAATATGTACTCAAAATCGATAAAAATTTCCATTACGCTTCTCGTTTCTGTCATATTAAATAAATGAGTAAAACAATTTATTAATCATTCGTGTTGACTAATTGAGTGAATTGATGGATTTAAGTTTCTATTTCTTGTGAGATATAGATGTTGATGAGCCTGTATTAGATTACTTTTCTTAACATAAATAACTGCTTCATATTCAAAAAGGGACAGAACTGTCAAAATTTGTAATACTTTAGATTTATCTCTGCAAGAATCCCTTGGCCTATGCTTAGAGATATATCTGATGGCCTTTTTTGATGGCATCTGATGGCACGTCGTATGATGATGGGGGGAGAGGGCTGAGATCGAAGGTTTCGATGACAGGGACTCGTGAAAAATACTGAAATTGCTTGAAATTCACAAGATCATTATAAAGTATCAGCACCACATGTTTTATACAAACAAAGCAGACGTTTTATATCTCAATGTTTTTAAATGTCAGATATGTTATTTTTCATTAGAAATAACATGAAATATCTGACATTTAAAAAACAATGTCAGAAAACATAGCAATTACATAAAATGCTGCTCATTAGAAATAACATCAAATATCTGGCATTTAAAAACCATTGAGACATAAAACCTCTGCTTCGTTTATATAAAACATGTGGTGCTGATAAAAGTCAGACATGTTAGCCGCTCACAAAGATTGAAACTGACATAGAAACTGACTGAGCACCAACTGAGAGTCTGCTGCTATAAACTATATATATTTCATTTAATCATGCTATTTTTGCAAATGACAATCAACTAATACTTAGTTTATTTCATGTCAATCATTGTTTCCTTAAAACGTATTTAATAGTTGATATTCTCGGCCTAAATCAGTATCAAGACTACAAGACTGCGCTACAGTAATCGAGTAATCCTACACTCATCTCTGATTCATAATTTACTAAAAATACCTAGCAAGATGTCATTTTATTAACCGACTTCCCCCACCAACAAAAGGAGGAGGTTCTCAATTCGTCTTGGGAGATGTTTTTTTTTTTTTTCTAGGGATGTTCACCGATTTCTCTGCGATACTTTTACCAATCAACGTGATTCTACTACCAAAACAAAATAACCGGAATGGTTTCCCGTAGGTCCCATATATAACATTTTGTTTCATTGAAATATTTATTTAGGAGAAAAGTCCAAAAAACCTCAAATATTCAACATTTTCAAATACTTGTTGTTTACAAAACAAAGCTAAGGTGAACAGGGATAAGTCAGGTTTATTTTATTACAGCTGTTACATCCTTCAAATTAAATTTATAATTATAGAGCAAATGATCAGCTGCTTCATGTCTATATAATGTCAAAACAGTTTGTCTTCTAGGTTATGAATTAATTATATGTAGATTCAAACACAGTCAATTCCATTATGATTATTATTACTTAAATAAAAAAAGTGTAAACCAAAAAACATGAATGAAGAAGAGCAAGTCTAAATCTTAACGTTTTAGTGTGGCCTAGGAATACCTCAGAAATACATCGGAAACTTGGATCTTGTGAAAGAACTTAAGCCCATCATAGATTGCTTCTATAGCACACCAGTTAATTTTAAATGGCCATAAAAAATAATGTCATCGTCGTACAAAGAGGAATTTTTGTGACTTGTCATATGTGAGCGCTCTTGCAGTTTCCACTGAAAAATTTCCCAACAGGCTTTGCAAGTCATTGGTCATTGTGAGTTCGTGTTTCACAGGTTGAAACATGCGAAACATTATTTTTATATATCTTATTGGACAACTTATAGTGCTAACGTGCAAGCATCGTAATTCGAGACTAGATCGATCTTATGAGTGAGCCCCTGGACAGTTTTGCAAATGTACTTAAATTAACTCATTTTCCATTTTCCAGGTGCCAAGCACATGGTTATATTGTAATAAAAACCTCTACAGTAAACTGTCCGAGAAAATCTGTCGCCAAATTCGAGGGTTCAATCAATTCAATAGAAGATTGTAATTGTGCACGTGAGATAATTCATAATATGACCGCTGCGTATCAGAATTTCAGAAATGTTCCAAGGCTGTGCTGAAGGGATAAGGTTTTTAATGTTTAGTTTATCTGCTTTAAAAATTGTTTTGAGTATTCTCCCAAAATTGCAATGTTGTGGTCGTGAGTTTGTAAAGCAAAAAAAGCGTAAATACATTAAATAGTAAACTTTGTCTGATATATCTGTTTGTGTCTTTAGGATAGAAACGCGCAAAAACTAATAAATAGATTGAGCTAAGCACAGAGGCAATCTATTCCAGTTCTTAAAATACAGTTAAAAAATGCCACTGGCGTAGAAAGACACAAAATAAAAAAAATACACCTGAAAATATTTTGCATTGAGCAGGATCAAGATCAGCTGTTTCGAGCTAACAAAAAAATAATTGACTATACATTAATATCTCTTAAACGGCCAATGTTGAAGAACTGGAACATACTCGGTGTCAGACAATTTTACACCCTCAAAATCTTTAAATGTCTGGTGGCTTATCTATGTTATATAGAACAACTAACTGTTTAAATAATTTTTTTGCTCACAGTACAGTAGTGAAATGCTGTGAACATTTAAATATTGTTTTACAATGTAAATATGGATTTGAATGCGCGTCAAATGTGAAAATTACGAACCTATTAAGCTGAGAATTTGCCAGTAATGTATTTGGCCCATATAGGACTGATCTGTAAAGCACATGTATAGGCTTTTAAAATCCCTTATAAAATGAGATGTTTACAAACATGTGGCCATATGCATAGCGCATAAGTAATAAATAGCTGGACACGTGGAGACTATAACAAATTATAATGTGTACTATATACATTGTCATTTACCTGAGACTTCGCTGTACAAGAGACTGTTCTAACCTGTCCAAAAAATGAGTTCAGCAAATACAGTAGTACAGTTTAGAAATCTATTTAGTGATTGAGTCATCAGCGAAATGAACTGGAGTGGAGTATTAATGGTATCCTACAACTATTATTGAATAAATCGAAATCAAACATAGAAGACAAAAACGTCCACTAAAAAGTATGAAATAATTTATTTTTGGTAAAAAAAACAACCGACTTCAAACGCTCTAAAAAGTATGAAATAATTTTATTTTATAAGTCAAATTTCGTAATATCCAAGCTCACGTATTTCAAGTCGGCGCGGCTCTATATTGCATCTTAGTTATGTATCTTCTTGGCAGAATAGCTCGAAGTTTTAATAACATTTGAAGAATGTATTTGTTGTATGGCTTACCGGTACTTGAATGTAACATTAAAATAAAAATTGTGTGTTAATTTCATATAAATAAGAGAGGAGAGTTTTAAATTTAGACTAGAGAATTTACTTGTGGGTCTTGGGTCTACAATACTGTAAAAATTGTATTTTAAATCAAACTGTTCGAGTTGACGACTGAAATTTTATCCCGCAATTATTATAATTGAGATCAAACTGAGATATTTAATCACTACTCACAGTTGAGTGTTTCATATATTGATAGAGCCGCGCCGACTTGAAATACGTGAGCTTGGATATTACGAAATTTGACTTATAAAGTAAAATTATTTCATACTTTTTAGAGCGTTTGAAGTCGGTTGTTTTTTTTTACCAAAAATAAATTATAAAAGTATCTAATATATAATATCTAATATAAATAGTAAAATATTTAGGTGTTGGAGAGAAATTACGTCCACTTCAAACTTGACCCTAGACAAAAATGTATTATCCTGTCGTTTGACATATAGTTTTGCGAACATCCTTTGTGTAGTCTTTGTCTTTCAAACCGACCTATAAAAAATAAAGGTGGGACTTATATCATGCATCATGATGCTCGTAACGCTATCATGCCAATGCAGGAAAAATATGTAATAAGTATTTTAATTTGTGCCCGATAAATAAAGTAGCGGCGTACAGTACTTAGAAATGTGGAAGACCTCACTGAAAGTAGGCGGAATGCGCTGAAAGCTTCAAGATTTACGGAGTAGACCAAGAATTTTATAGCCTCCTAAGATAAAACCAGCCTCCAGCTTCTGAACAGGTTTCCAGTTTCATGTTACGGTAGATCTCCCGATGGACCCCCCCTAAGACTGGTAGACTATAGACACTGGCTTATTTGATGTTGGTTTTTTTTATTTGTAATTTACGTATTTAGTTTTATGGAGAGTGAAGAAGTATATCCAAATAATCCTGAAAAAGTATCGTAAAACTTGCATAAACAGATTAATATTAATAAAATTTTCTGCAAAGTCTAAATAAATACCAATTTATAGACACAGACATAAGGAAAAAAAATTGTAGTCAAATCGTGTAGCGTGCTTTTATGAATACAGCAGATTACTTTCAATGATGGAATGATATTTTGTGAAACTTTCTTCGAGTTCTAAAAATGTTTATACAAGTCACATTGAAAACATTGTTGGTTACACATGGCGTCTGTTTACATTTTCTCAGAACTGCCATATCGCATTTGTGGCTCGGTTGTAACCACAAAGCACCTTCGAGTTGTTGTATTCATTGGTTATAGACAATGAAATCAACAAGACTATTGGGGGGGGGGGGGGGTAATTAATCAAGAAAAATAAATCTGTATCAGAAGAGCTAAGCCACGGATCCTTTTAAGATAGCAAAACATCTAACTTTTTTACTCAATACTATGAAGCAGTAATGGTTAGCAACAACCTATACAAACCTGCACAAACAATTCACAGATTTCTACAATACAATCCAAATTCTATCTTTCCATCTTCGACCAGCAAATGTAGAGGAGGTATAATACCCCCGTTGACCTAATTTTTGTCACTGAATTGTACTGAATGGTTCAATACCTATTTAATCAAATGACTGGTGGTAAAAATTAATTACATTAAAAACCATGTAACCAAACACTTTAGATCCAAATCCATGTCATTGTTGAGGGGAGTTTCGGGGCTCTGTGCTGGGACATTTCCTTATTACACTCTTTATCGATGTTTTCCCTAAATGTACAGGAGAATTTGCCACTGCTCTGATATATGCAGAAGCAGATGATACTGACTTGTTCCTGGTGATTCATTAGACCAAAGAAAATAATGTATTTAATTGAATGTGGCTGTGCAACATAGCCAGTGCGATAGTTAACTTATTAATCGGCCCAAGATCCAGCAGATCGTAATGCATGGGCAAGGAAGAAGAGCTTGTAAACAAACTACCTTCCTGGCATTGAGGTTGATAGGGTAGCTAAGTACCCCGGGGGTGACAATTGATGGAGGCATGTGAGGCAGCTTCAGCCATGACAGCCTGTTATACTTTATTTGAAGCACATCTTCGATATGGTCTCCTTTATGTACGCATATACGTCTGTATCTTCTGTATGGTCTCCTATATCTCATATACGTCTGCATGAAAACTGGAGTATATAATTTTATTGTGACCCAGAAGTAAGAGCTTTGGCAGAACTGCAGTCTAGGCAAAGTAGTCACACTTCGTTAATCGAACTGACGAAGTTTTATCACGGTATGTGTTGTAAACAATTATTTTGTCTACAAGAGCAATAATTGGGTGGTGGGTGGAACCAAGGGGCACCCCCACACCAGTACCAGCACAATGTGCATCACTACAAAACTCGTCAAGCTGCAAACTTCTAACTCCCTGTGCATCACTTAGCTTTGAGGGAAACACTCGTACATGGATTTTAAGTTATGGAATAGCTTACCAGAAGACCTGAAAAAAAAACAAAAGGAATTTTTCATAATGAAATAAAGAAACTGTGGCTGTTAAGTCCCTTTTACACGATAGGAAGAACATGAAATTAGGGGGCTATACAAACTATTTAAAACCTAATGTATTTTCTGAACTTCTTTCTCGAAGAATTCGTACACAAAAGTTTTTTCCTACTTGTCTACGTAAATTCTGTGAGTATTGACCATATGTTTTTAGTGTCATAATATTTATGTTTAATTAAAAGTACAAACAAAACTAAATTAGTAATTTATACAATTTGGCACAATGTAAAATAATATAATATATTTAAAACAATTCATTTATGTTTGACAAGCTCTGTGACCCCCATTCTGAAAAAGTTTTCAAATGTATGGAACTTCGCCAAATCTTTCCGTGTGATCATACCAACAGGAACATGGCCCTTTAAGACGATTAGATGACGGAGTGCCAAGTTACGAAACACACTGTAAGCCCTCACAGCCGGCGTTGAATCGACAACAGTAATCGGGAAACCGTCATAATAAGGAGCCAAGTCGAGTTTTGATTTGTAATACTTTGGTTTAACACTGTCCAAAATCTCTTGAACGTTTAAATGTTTTCTAGACAATCTAATATATTTTTGATGGCATTCACGCATCTCCTGAGTAGTTTGCGGTGGCGGAAATTTGTAGGCCTTGTATTTTAAGAGAACTAACAACTGCTGCCGAAGGATCAAGCCGACCAATTGTGAATGTTCATCCAAGACTGGAAATCCATTGTGGTTTGTCGTTTTGATTACGTGGACGATCTCTTCAACATGCGGTGAATTCGAGAGGACGACCAGGGGTGCCTGCGACATGATATGCGCAGAGGTGACGTCGAGGCTAAGAGGCGGAGGTTTGGTGAACAAGAAGGGCAACCCTTGAAGCAGCATCTGCGCGTGGTAGATCGGCACCGCGAAGAAAGACTCGAGCGTTTTCGTAATGATGACGACCATCATCAGAGGAAAGGCGAGGGTGATACTTCCGGCAGCCTCGACCATTATCATCAGCACGCTGAACGTCTTTCCTAATGTAGCGCTCAGCTGTGCGGCTGCCCCGATGTATGCATACTTGGCCGGTTGGGCCCATTTTTCTTCGGAGGCATAGTGTTGTAGTAAAGTTCCGTACAAACGGCCCCAAGCAGCGCCAAAAACAATTTGAGGAATAAAAACTCCATAAGATATCGACAACCCCCAAGTCAAACACAACAGGAAGAAATAGGCTAAGGAATATAAAGCGAGTGACTCCATTTGAATAGCCCTTTCTCCAAAGAATGTTCTCAGTATTTCACCTTGTCTTTGATCGAACAACAAAGACATGTCGCTGTGCTCGTCGTTTGCGCAGTACATTTGATGTGCGTGTTGTAAAAAAGTTTCATTACCGTCCATTGTTGTTACATTATACCGTTCGAGTTCACTCTCTGTAACCTTTGAACAGTAACGAAAAAATCGGATGAAGGTAGTTTGAATCAAACATACAATAATGGCCGCTATCAACGATAAAAGCAGTTTTCTAAGATTAGAGTTAATTACTTTTTGACGAACATTAATTACCCAGATATGTATTTTGATCAATAATGCTCCGATAAGTCCTGCGATGAGGGCCTGCAGTGCGAAAAATACTAGTTCGAATATTTCGAACGTCTTAACCGTGGCGGATATCACGCCTAGAGTAGACAGTTCCGGATTATTTAGTTCTACACTTTTGAACCCGAGGAACACCGAGTAATTCACACTCCCTATGGCGTAACAAACGATACAACACAAGTACATCTTCCACATGAGGCCGATATCCCAGAAACTGACGGCTTCCTCCAGTGCCAATAACATGCCTCCGATCGGAGCTCCAAACACGACCGCTATGCCGGCGCCGAACCCCGCGGCCGCCAGGTCCCTCCTCTCCTGGTCACTCTTGAACTTCAACCAGGGGAGGATGGACGGAAGACCGCCCCCGACTGTCGCGCCGATGTGCATCGCGGGGCCTTCCTTCCCGCCCGCGAGCCCGGAGACGCAGGTGCACACGGTGCTGAAGAACTTCACCAGGAGCCCCCTGATGCTGAGGACGTTCGGTACTCTGACGCCGTTGAGGTACGCGATGCACTGCGCCACTCCTCCGCCCGACGCGAAAGGCGCGACGTAAACCACGAGAGCCGTACCGATCATGATCGGCACCAGCGCCATGAGGAACCGAGCCGTAACTACCATCAGCAGTTCGTAACGTGTTCTCTCGAATGTGTTTATAACGAAGTCGGTGAACCAAGCGTACTTGTAGTGCCCGATCATATGGATGCAAGTTTCCATGCCCACATTGATTGTACCTGTTAATATTCCTGTTAAGACGAATATCGCCACGCGCAGACAATCTTCCTTCATGAGCCCTCCAAATGTTTTAGTCTTCTGTTCAGCTACTTCTAGTTTGTTTGATATTGTGGTGTAATTCAGACTCTCGAATTTCTCACTAATGAAAAAGTTTGGATTGTGTTTGTTTTTTACAGTTTTTCTCTGAGTTGAAGTTCTTTGAACAATTACGTCTCGAGAGCTGGAGCTAATCCTGTCTGGTTGAGAATCTTTTGTGTAATACGAATTATCCTCAATGGATATACTACTAGAATTAGAGTCCGTATGTTTTCTACTCGAGTTAGGTTGTTTCATACCAAAAATACCCTTTAAAACAGTCATTTTACTACTAGTGGGATTTGGGTGACGAATCTTATCCTGAGTCGTATGGCTCCGTGCTCTGCCATCCTCGGGGTCCATTTGATCTTGTCGTTTTATATCTTTTAAACTGAAGTGTAGTTAATTTTAAAAATAACACTTAAAACCACTATTTAATCAGCAATATAAAACAGTAATAATCTAAATCCTGTTGATATAAATCAGCTGGTATGTCACATTTGTCAAAAATATTTTGACAAATACAATCAAGTTTTTGTTGAAAAATATTTTAGCATCAAAATTTGCACCACATACTACATATAATCAAGTGTTTGTTGAAAAGTATTTCAGCATCAGTTAATTTTTTGTATTTCACCATTTATATTATGAGAAAATATGATTTAAAAAAGGAAAAAGAAGCCTATTTTTTATTCACTTACAACAATGCATTTATATTTGATGCTTTAAAGCACGCCATTCAATGAGATCTATGCTGTAATGTAAATCTAGACTAAACTATAGCAATAAAAAACCTGGGATCGTAAGCAGTAGAAAACTTTTTGGGCGAGTTCATGTAATAAATGGATTTTCAAATCCCTATGGTTCATCTCTCTAGATGTCAAATCTTTAATAAAAACCAAATATGTAAAAAATATTATTGGGAGGCGATTTTTAACTGACTGTGAACAGAATCAAGAAATTCTTTGAATAACATAGATTACGGCTCAAACATGAATTCGTTGAACTCATACAAGTGCACCAAACTCATAAAGTGGTTTAAAGTTTAGACAAACTTCACGGGACACTAGGCTATTTCTTAATTTATAACTTAAATGTTTTATTGATTAACTGGAGTATTTTTACCACGTATTCTTCATCAGGTATTAAAAGGGGATAAAGAAATAATCCATTTCTGTAGAAGGCACGGTAAGACCTAGGCCGTGGCCGTTTGTGTGTGTGTGTGTGTGTGTGTGTGTGTGCGCGCGCGCGCACGTGTCTTTAAGTACTGAAACTCACAGGAAAATGGTCCAATCTGAATTCTATTTGGTACAGACATGTAAAGTACGAATTATTCGGTTGAGTTCGAAATCCAGCCCGATCAGACCATCGGAAAGGGGCCAACTTGCTTAGTTGGAGTAAGTAAAGCCTAAGGAGGGATCAGATTTTTCACATGTAAAAATAATAAAAACTCTGGGTTTAATAATTTTATTTGACTTTAAAAATGGTTCCGACCCGACGTTAACCTAAAAGGGGAGGAAATTAAAAAATGGTTTTCTCGCTTATTTCTCAACATATCTGAATACAACTTTGTATGTGGCTTAATACAGTTCAGATCTAATGAACAATGGCATAAAAGCCTCCATTCAAACATTTCGTCAGCAGCAAACATGCATACTCACTTCCCATCTTAGCTGAGTATGTAGGTCTACTGCAATGGGGACATTATACGTACAATGCATTATACATAGTTTGAAATGGCAACCTACCCAGGTAGATATTTTAAGCCATGAATGACAGATGAGTTTTTAGTTTTTAGACAGGGTGGGTTTTAGTGCTTAAATATCTGGAGATATCAGGGGTTAAATAGTAGAAAAAAAGTAGGAGTAAGGCCAAAACGAAAGTAAACAAACTAATATCTTCTTACGAACTTAAGCTAACGAACATCCGTTTTAGTATAGCACTTGTAGTAAAGGGAAAGTTCTTATGCAATATTGCAACTGGAAATTCTCTTGCGCAACTAAAAATATTACTACTGATGGGCTTTTTCAAATTAAGTAAGTATATGTATTAATACGGAGAGGCATGAATGCGGCATGATTAATAGTCTTTGATTTTAATATTTAATAATTTATATAAAGAAAAATAGGCTAGTTTATGAATAGTAATTACTACTTGCTGCAAGACAGCATCTGATAAGAACGATTGTTTCACATTGCGTTAAAAAATTATCAAAATTGATCAGAAAAAAATAAACTAGCAGCTAAACAAATTAAAATAAATGTCAAACGAGTAATAGAATTAAATTAAACTTTCCCACTTTTTAAAAAAGGTTGAATAAAAATAGAAAATTCTAAAAATAGGTGATATTGTAAACATTCTATAACCTAAGATTACCACAAATGACAACAAACCAATATTGTAAACAAACGCAACGTGGTGATTTGACAGTTCGGAGAAAACACCATGGGTTACCATGGTGTTGTTGAAACAGTGTTTTCAATGTGATTTGTATAAAAAACATTGATGAGATGATGAGATACACGCTTTGGCCAACTTACGTGAATCCTACTCTACCTCCAGTACCCATAAAAATCGTACAATTTAAGTCGTCTCTAATTCTGTGTACTACACACACATACATACGAATGTTCGGAGGATCAAACATTCGAAAATAACTCAGAGACACTAAAACGTCCCCCAGGGAGATTTTCTACCAACATCTCATGCTAGAAAATGTAAATGAACTCAATAATTTCTCCATGTGATTAGGGAGGGGGAGGGGGAGTGGTAAAACTTCTAAGAAATGTATTTCTTCTGGGGGTTTGATTAGGGAAGAGTTGTGATGGTTTCGGGCTTAGATCTTACCTTACCAACTACGGTGACACCTTCTTCCCTAAAGGGCAAAATTTGCTAATATATATATATATATATATATATATATATATATATATTACCTGGTTTTTATTTGTGATTTTAACCTCAAGTTTTTCTTTCTTTCCAGAATGTTGCAATAGAAAACTCACATCCAGACTGGAAGACTGCCCTGGGTATGCACCACATTTTTGGAGGTATGATTTCAATTTATTGAGGTATCACGCCTCTTTGGGGTCTGTGTGATAAGTTTTCGTTTATAAATCACTGCTGAAGTTCTGTTTCTGTTATATTTAGCTGACATATGACCACAAAACATTGTTCATTTTGATTTACTAAGTATCAGTTTTTAAGTTAGTTATTACAAACCTAAGTTTCCAAGATATTTTGTTGTTATTAAGCTCACCACAATTTTAATAACTTAAAAGTTTTTTTAAATAGATAAATATATTAAACCCAAGTTTCTTGCTATTGACCAAAACTTACCCAATGCAGAAAAATACCCCCGTCGCAGCAAACCTGCGCACTCAGCGAATTTCTAAGGAATTATATATTATATCTGAGCTTATTTAATTTATGCAAGAGAAATGTAAATAATGCAAAAAGTATATTTCATAATAATTCAAGAGCTTCAGATATAAGAGAAATGATCATCGGTGTCTATTCCAGTAATACGCTTGTTGTTATTCTTATATTTATTAATCTAATATTTTTTATAAGTGCGTTCTTGTTATAGTATATAAATGTAAGTAAACATACTTATGATCTCAAATCAGTAAAAAAATTAATCTCATTAAAAATTAAATCTAAACACATAATTTATGTTTTTTTATACTCTTTTATTTACAGGCTTTGTTTTGTTTATACATGAAGCCCTAATGTTAATTAACATCTTAAATTAAGATATCACAAAATATGGATCAATAAGAATAGATTCAGTATTCAGTCAATGCAAGTTCACAACACTTTAAATTAAAACATTAACTTTTTTGAAGGAATTCCAATATGTAAAACCATAATTTTGAATTTTCTTCTTTAAATATAAACCGCAAAGTTGGATGAACAAAGGAACCATTATGTTTTCTTATATTACTGTACAATTTTTGACGATATCCTGAACATACACTGCAATTTTTAAATACATGTTCAATAGTTTCATTTTCAATATTGCATCTAGGGCATACTGGAAAATCCACTCTCTTTGGTTCCTGTCATATCCCCGGCGAACTTCAAACGGTTCAGCAATGCTATCTTGCTTACTGAATCCAGAACAGTTTTAATACAGAAAAATGTTTGTCGTAGCAAGTATACGTGCAAGTACGTCCTTGTAGAAGAAGTAGAGTTGATTGAAGCCTACCCTGAGTAAGCTCTCATAAGAAGAAAGGATGGTACAGAAACAAGTGTTTCTTTACGCCAAATAGCTCCAAGAGGTAATGTTAACATACCTGAAGAGTTAGACATTAATTAAACTCAATATAAACTCCCAGAAGAGAATGCCGAACTTCAAGAAGAAAATGTAAATAAACCCGAACAAAGCGTACAAGAAGAGGAGATGAGGATGGATTAAGAGGAAGAGGGAATACGCTCGCTTTTAACTAACCAAGACAAATCCTTAGAGTCAAAACGTCCTCAACGATCCTCTCGATTCCCTGACCGATACAAAGAATACGTCAAGACCTGCCGCATAAAATAATTGGCTGGGGAGAATGTGATGATTTGTCGTTTTATAAATCACAGCTGATATACTGTACATGTTATATTTTGTTGACCTATGTCCACAACAACTTTGTTCATCTTGGTTTACCATGCATCCGTTTTTAAGTTATTTAAAGCCTAAGTTTCCAGGTTATTTTGTTGTTATTAATCTTACCACAGTCTGATTATGAAAGAAATAGTTTAGTCTCTAAAATCAAGGAATTTACATGTGAAAAAACATCATGATGTTTTTATGATGGGAATTAGCGGCTTAAAACACCTACTTGGGTAGTAGTAGCCTCTAGGACATCATACCCAGTTGAACAAACCAGGAAGATCCATTACACTCTTTAGGTTATAGGCCTGACTTGGTATCTAAGGCAAAATTGATGCTCCCAGAAAAACAAATAGGAACCAAGATGAGGAAGTGGTAATTCCGGTTAGCCCATTCGACTGATCAGTATCATTACCTTTTTACCATACCCATTGATCAGTTATAAAATTATTAGAGAACTGTCAAGGACATGTGTGTACTGTACTTAGTCGGTGATATGCGATTGGATTAATGAAGCGACAAATATTCCTGACTATTCCTGATTTTTCCACCGCAGTGACGCAATTATCGCACCCAAGGAATCATGTCAGTTGAGTTGTGCAGGGCTAGGCGTGAGATGGTCGCAGTCGTCGGCGTCTGCCCTGCAGATAGCATCACTGACTAGGCTAAAGCCGAAATTGAGAGCACGTCGCCGATCTCCGTGGCTGATACACTGTAATGGTAATTGTATACGCGAGTCCTGGCTGAATACTGCGATAACAATGTGGGAAATGTTTAACTCCTCGCCCGATTTGTTTCAGCAACAATCCTTTGCGTTAATTCTCTTAACCCTCATTAAACTCTCTTTCTGGAACTTCCACTGAAATACCTGCTATTCTACTTTCCCTTCAACCAAAATTTCTTTCTGTCATTCAAGAAAGTGTTTCTAAAAAATATTTAGTATCCTGAATCATTGTTCTATGATCATTGGTTACTTAAGGAAATTGATAGTAGTGAACAGTACCTTATCCTTAAAATACAACAGACAATAAATTCTTTGTTTTGAAGAATAACACGGAATTTGCATATCACATGTCTCTGTTTCAGGTTTTCGCCACCGGTAGCGCGCCGTGATTTGGTTGGCCGTGTCCGCCGCCATTTCCGTTGCCGCCGCCATTTGCTGTCCTCCTACCAGTCTCAGCTCAGCTCTGATTGGGTGTGGACGTGCTCTCTCCTGTCTGGTGATTCTTGATTCTTGTGATTCCTGTGTTATTTTGTGTTATTGTTTTTCTTTTCAGCTAGTGTTTTCGTGACTGCTTTTACAGTTCTCTGTTTTAGCTGTGTTTTTGTCCAGGTTTTCCTGGCTATGTGTTACTAATCTTGTTATGTTCTAGGTTTTCTTCCACCTGAAGACGGGATCAGATTCCAGATCCCGAAACGTCGTGAAACTTGTTTTTTACTAATCAGTGATGGCAAATGTCCGCAAAAATCCTAATCAAAATATAAAATCACCTTCACCAACAATGAATTTCAAACAAAGAATTGATTCGCGGTACGGACCCGGAGTAAGTAATCAATTAAGTGAACTTGAACAAATGCACCTAAAGTTGGCTAGGCACACCAACCATTTAACTTTTCTCACTAAGTGCAAACTCGAAAATCTAATTCCGCAGAGTTTCAGAATTAAACCTCCTTTTAGTAGTTTTAAAGCCAGCAAAATAATGTCTGCAGCTTCAAAATCTCTCGTAATTGAAAGAATAAACTTTCATCGTACGGAAAAGAGAACCCTCAAAATCAGTATTGAAAAAAAATCTGAATTGGCAACTTTAATTGGTTCTGAGTTTCAGAACATTTTTCAAAGCATCCAAAGTAGGTTTGACAAAGAATCGGTTGATATTAAATCCAGACAACAATCAAAGCTAGAAAAATTAAGACCTGTCGAAATTAGTAATAACTCTCAAAATGATGAACAGATTAATGATGCAAATAATCAGGTTGTGAATCTTTCTTCACGAAATTTAAATTCAAATGAAATTTCCGTTTTGTCTAAAGGGCTGAACTTTTCGGTTGTGCTTAAATCAGTGAGGGCGCTTGACTTTGTTACGGGGATTGAGTCCGCTGTGTCTCAGCTCCCTGAGACTCAGGGGGATCAGTTTCGGTGCGAGGCCAGCATCTTACTGAATAAAATTCCTGTCCCAAAGCCCAACCTAAAGAAAGAGGAAATCAAGGCAGTATCTATCCTTGGGAAAGATGATACTATCAAAATATTGCCCGCGGATAAAGGGAACGCTACTGTTGTCTTGGACACAGTAACATATAAAGAGAAAATATTGGAAACTCTCCAGGCTGGTAAATATACTGAACTAAATAAAGATCCTACAGAAAGTTTCGAGCGTAAAGTTGCAAGCACTCTTAGGAAGCATAAACAGTTTTTTTCTGATAAACAAAGAACTCGTTTAACACCGCATCACTCGAAAATCCCTCACATGTATGGGTTACCTAAAATTCATAAAACTGATACCTCTTAGGCCTATAATTAGTTCTCGCGACTCACCGTGTAGGGAACTGTCTAAAGTCCTCCTGGACATCCTGAAACCATTGGTAGGAAAAACTGACTCGTACATAAAAAATTCTAAAGACTTCGTTGAAAAGTCAAAGGACATAGTGCTGGCTGAGACGGATAAGCTGGTTAGTTTTGATGTTGAAAGTCTGTTCACGAATGTCCCAGTTCCTGAAACCTTAAAATTAATCCAGTCTCGACTCGAAAAAGATAAAAGTCTAACTGAACGTACTAAACTTCCTGTTAATGTCATTATGGAACTGCTTGAATTATGCACTCAATGTAACTATTTTGAACTAGAGGGTAAATTATACCGTCAAGATGAGGGGATGGCCATGGGGTCGCCATTGTCGCCCATCTTTGCTAATATCTTTATGGAGGAGTTTGAGCAAAAGGCTTTGTCTTTGGCTCAACTCAAACCGAAGATTTGGTGGAGGTACGTCGATGACACCTTCGTGGTATTTCCGCATGGAGACGATGAACTAAAAGACTTTTTAGGGCATCTTAACAGTATTTCTCCTTCCATCCGCCTAACAATGGAAGAGGAAGTCCAAAACAAACTAGCATTTTTGGATGTGTGCGTAGAAAAGGATAGGGACACGCTTGGGACAACTGTTTTCAGAAAAAAGACACACACAGGGCAGTACTTAAATTTTCAATCAAACCATCAAAAATCTGTCAAAGAAGGGGTAGCTTACTCATTATTTGACAGAGCAAAGAGCATTTGCTCAAATCAAGATGGATTAAATCAGGAAATCAAAAAAGTAGAGCAAGATTTGGCTAAGAATGGATACCCTCAATCCGTAATAAGAAAGTGCAAAAACCGTAGGGCTAAACAGAATGAGTCAGAAAACACTGAAAAATTCGTTCCTATGTCAATCCCTTATGTGCCGGGATTATCGGAAAAAATTAGAAGAGTTGCTAGGAAGTTCAAAGTTAGAACCGCGTTTAGGACACAAAACACTCTTAGGCAATGTCTCGTAAAAACCAAACCAAAAAATGGCACTCAGGGATCAAAAAACTGTGTTTACAGAATAAACTGCAATAGTTGTTCTAGGCCGTATTATGGCGAGACAAAAAGACCTTTAAATGTTAGAATCAAAGAACACAAAGATAACACGAGGAAGGGCTTAGTGGATAAATCAAAAATTGCTCAACACTGCTGGTCTGAAAATCACCAGATGAATTTTGACGAAGCAAAAATAGTACACCGCGAACCTCATTTTTTCAAAAGAAAACTAATTGAAGCTTCATACATAAAACTAGCAGACCAACCAATCAGTCAATCTTCACTTGAAATAAGGCCAGTGTGGCTACCAATATTAAACAAAGAATTGAAAGACAGGGAAAATAAAGTGTCAGCAAATAGGGTAATTACTAACAATTCTGTTCAAAATTCTCACAACATGTTAACCCGTAGCAAGGCCAAGGGGCAAAATCAGGTTAAAAATCAACTAATAAACACAAACAGACACACGGAATTTGCATATCACATGTCTCTGTTTCAGGTTTTCGCCACCGGTAGCGCGCCGTGATTTGGTTGGCCGTGTCCGCCGCCATTTCCGTTGCCGCCGCCATTTGCTGTCCTCCTACCAGTCTCAGCTCAGCTCTGATTGGGTGTGGACGTGCTCTCTCCTGTCTGGTGATTCTTGATTCTTGTGATTCCTGTGTTATTTTGTGTTATTGTTTTTCTTTTCAGCTAGTGTTTTCGTGACTGCTTTTACAGTTCTCTGTTTTAGCTGTGTTTTTGTCCAGGTTTTCCTGGCTATGTGTTACTAATCTTGTTATGTTCTAGGTTTTCTTCCACCTGAAGACGGGATCAGATTCCAGATCCCGAAACGTCGTGAAACTTGTTTTTTACTAATCAGTGATGGCAAATGTCCGCAAAAATCCTAATAAAAAAAATAGACAATAAATGTTATAGAACAATTAAAACGAAAATAACTGGCCTTCACAACTATAAATCGAGAACAAGGCGCGCTGGCGGTTGGGAGCAGACCCGTTTTCGTTTTAAATGTTCAATTGTGTACGTGTCGTGTTTCAATGTGATGTACTACTTTTTAATCTACTATGACGAAGTCATCCACCGCTGGATAATTATTTTCTCCACATACTTATACTCAGCTGAAGATGGTGTCATTACACCGAAACATATTAACTCAACAGAACTAACTCAATTTTGAGCTGTCTGACGTCCCCAGTAAGTAATATAGTCTTGTACATTTGTTCGCACAGCTCAGGGGTAAACAATGGATAATAATTGCCCCTAAAGGAATGAATTGAAGGGCTTAGAAGCTGAAACCCAGTAGATATTAACTTCTTGAAGCCAAAAACCAAGTTTTATTAGGATGTGTAGAGAAATTTCCGAGATGTAACATTATATTTACCCCTAAGAGGATTTAGCAGAACTATGTATTGTTCACCAATATCAATAGGTAACCAAGGGATATTGAGCAATGACTCTAGACACTAAATTGTTTTTTTTTTCAAGCTAAACTCAATTGAGTAAATAACAATTTTATTTTTTAATATTAATATTTTTAACACACCGCCATTTATCTTGTACCCCATTCGTTGCACTGAGTGAAGCAAGCTGAGGAAATGAGTGGAACTTTCAGAAAATACTTCTTACTTTATAGGCCTGCAGGGTGTTTTTGTGTTATGTGTATAAAGTACGCAGCATCAATTAAGATGCAACAGCGATGCCGAAGTGTAGTGTTAAGATTGCCGCGCCAACGGACAATCGGGGCTAAACAATCTTCGAATGTTAGTGTAGCAACGATAGCCTTTTACTCACTAACTCAATCAACATTTGAAACTTTAAAATATTAAATTATTAAATGAGAAGAAATGGAGATATTTTAATTACACTGACTTTTATTCTTTCGAAGATTAACTTACAAATGAATTTACAATCAAAAATTAAATTAAAATTATTACTTGATGGCTAAATATCCTTACTGACAAATCATAATTGAGGACACGGGGGACTCTGTCTCTACCGTTCCTACAAAATAAATAATAAAATCGGGGGACCTACTGTCTCTTCCCGTAACCGCTGGAGATGCAACAGCGAGCAGAGTGCTCACAGCATCAGTCAGCCATTGAGACGAAACTGCTCTGGCCGGTAGCAGTAGCCCGCCATTTATAGCACCGATCACCGATCAGCTGGGGATGATCACCCATCAGCCGATGCAACTGTCTACTAGGCCTTCTACAGTGTTACCAAAGTTTCACATCATAAATGAAACGTAAACATTCCTTACACCTACTTGTACAATTATTGCTATTAAATCGTTAACTTAAAACTAATAAATATTAATTATTTTACAATACAGACAAGGTATTTTATGATAAATTATGATAATACACACTGTGTGGTTATGTACAACGACGATATTGGATAACCTAACCTATACGGTAAGTCAACGAAATTACAAATTTCTTTAACTGTTTCACACTTTCAACAAATTGAAATGAATATAAAACTAGTTATTTCTATTAAATGATGTAAGATATTAACTTAGGCCTGCATAATAAACAATTTACAGCTCAATTTATCATAATGTACTGTTAAAATCTAGGCTACCTATAGCCTAGGCCTAGTTCTGAAACATTGCACTATTGTTGAAAAAAATGTAATTGTTTAATATTATTGTAATCCTAGATTAGGGTGAACGGTGTAGTTGCAAGATGTGTCTTAATAGGCTTGGGATCCATTTGCAATAAAAATAACTTCATTAAAAGTATACTGCTACATGGAATTTTCTAAAAAATCAAATTAAGTATTCTTTTTAATGTGCGTGTGGGTTTTATTTAAACTGTTTTTAAACCAAGTGATTACTTTTACATCTTTTTTAAATATCATTATTGGCCACTGATGGTTTGTGAATTTCTTACTCGAACGACGTGTTGGTATGTAGGAGTCGTGCATTATTGTTAGCAGCATCTTGACTCTTTACCAAGCTCATTTTAGAAAGAGTTCTATTGTTAGTGAATGAAATAAATAATTATACCTCCCCTCCTTATCGTTCTATTATGATTAATGTATTGTAAAAGGTAAGAAATTTTGAAGATTGTTATTGGTTTATGCTGATTTTAAAATAAAACCTTTTTCATGAAATGTAGGATGATTTATTATAAGTTTGGTTACTTATTTGCATCGGGATGAAAAGTATTGTTCACAACTCGTCACTCAAGTCCCATTTCGGGGCTCGATTGTGTTCTACATGCTCGGCTTACGCCTCGCAAGTAAAACACTATCTTGCCCCGAAATAGGCTACTTTCGTGACTAGTAGTGAAATGTACTATTAAAAGAAGCAATGCTTTTTTTCTTTGATTTTCCCGGTTACAAAAGTACCTTTTTTCAATATTCCACGCCTTATGATCCCATGAAATTTTGGTGTAACCCATGAAATTAAGTTGTAGGTGGTCCACCCAAACAAAGGTAATACAGAGCGTGTTGCAGAAGCAATAATTGAACCAGACCGGGGATGGGGTTCCACAATTACAGAAATCTCTTTATTCTCCGAATTTCACAATTATTTATAGTTCGTGTGGAACAAATGAGAGTGGTCCTGGCTCAGTCACTAAAGTCTCTCACCGTTGTGAAACGCCACCCAGGGTCTACTTCAGTGTGGCGTTGCAGCGCTGCAATTTGAGTTAAAACAAAAACAACTCCTACATTGCCCGATCCATTCAATCAATTAGATATACGGATTCATATATATTATCATTTATAATGTTTATGCAATCGAGCCTTTTGTCATTATTATACTTATGTCTTATTCCTGCGTGATGAAAATAAAATTTAAAATTTTTGGTTTCTCAAAAGTTAGTTAACTATTTATATGTGAATTGATGACGATTTGCTGAAAAATGCTAGAATTTTGTATATTGATACATGTAAAATATATTTCAAAACCTATACTAAATTAACCCTCTCCCGTTTTGGAGATGAAAGTGGTTAACGAATAGTTTTGAGGCTATTATTCTGAGTGTCGATCGATATTGGTTGGTAAATGACCGTAAATAAGTCTATGGATAAGTCACCTTACACAGCACAAGTATAAGGCTCGGATCCAATTGCTTAGCTTCCGCCAAATAAATTTTTTCTCATTGAAAAAAAACATGAAAACCGAACGTTCAAGTCTTAAAAAAATAAATTAATCTCCATCGGACAAAATAGATAGTGAATCTTTTTTTTCTCCGGTGGGAAAAAGAGATAAAGGTTGTATTGTTATTTTTTAATTGACGGCCGGTCATTTCGGCTGGGTGCGCCGGTCGGTTTCCGGTACAAACGTCAACCGGGACCAGTTCGTTAGCGCCGTTCGGCCCGCCACATCAAGCATCAGCTGATTGGTCGCGTAATGTCGTAAATTACAATTAAAACTCATAATAACCAATCAAATCAAAGCTTAAATCGTGTTAACGTTTAACCAAAACGTTATGACTGAAACGGTATTATACATCCTATCGAGTTGTAGGGTATAATGGACTAACCCTCATGCAAATTTGATGCACATCTTAAGACTCTTGAGTATCATGGGTATTTTTGGTGGTGTAAACGAGTATTTACTGATACACCACGGTTTGATGCGAATGTACGTACAGTTCAAATGATATACTTTAAAAATCAACATTCTTTTGAAAAACCTACCAAAATATACTGTGATCTCAGCGACGGACCGAAGTTAGCAAGCTGACTCACAGATCAATCCACTTTCCCAGGACGGCGCGGACTGCTGGACTGGATATATCGCTGGAGCGCGAGCGGAGCGAGGAGCAAGAGCGATGGTCCACCTTTGTTGCTATTTCTCAGGTGTCAGGACACAATAGACCATCCAGTCCGCCCGGCGCTGACGGCAAACAACGCGCATTACTCGGGCCCGTAGGCAAAAAATAAGATTTTAAAATGAACTATGTTCGCCCGTCTGTCAATCTAAATGTCTGTCTGTTCCTGTCCGTGATGCCTGAACTTACAATGCACATATCTAAGGATAATTTTTATCTATATAAATGATAAATTGCTCTTAAGTAAATCATTTGATATAAGTTTCGTTTGATAATTCTTCCTATACAATATCTTTCATTATCTTTCAAAAGATGTTTTGTCATTTGCCTCCCACCTCATCCCAAAAATTAGTCTCATCGCTTAGAAAAGAAGGTCTTTCCATCCAAGTGTGAATGAAAAGCGCTAAAAGAAAAATGATTCTGGCTTCACAAGAATGATCTTGTAGAACGACCGTATACGGTCCGTTGAAAGGTGAACACACATTCAAAATTTCCAGTTAAGTATTTCAACACAACTCTATTGATATAAAGGGTGGAGTTGTGTTGAAAAACTTCAATAATATAAAAGTTTAAATGTAGGCTTTGCACCTAGACGTTTCATATAAAAGGAAACAAATTATATTTGCCTCTTAATTTTATTTTAGTACATTATTTTACTATATTTCCGTGCTCAGTCCAAAGAAAAATGCTTACAATTTCAGTTTGCATGTGGGAGATAAGTAAAATGTCTTGTACTTACATTAATTTAGTTGTAAGGCTTTGACTCAAGAACCTATCGTGTAAGCCCTTTTACACTAAACGTAATACAAAGCCCTTTCAGTGCGCAACATTTGAGCAAGTTAATAATTTTTATACTATAGTAGTTTATGCAACGATTGTATAATGAATGCCTTTAAGCCACGAGTGAGATGTAAGTTAGATTACGAGCGAAGCGAGTGTTCTAAATATCTCACGAGTGGCTTAAAGGCATAATACAATCGTTGCATACACTATTTTATCTACGACCAACAATATACGACAAAATTTCCCCCGAAGTTAAACAAAACTCATGACTTTTACTAATGATGGAATAGGTCAACTAAAATTTGAGGTTAGGCAAATAAGCAGACTGAACCATGAATCGTTGTGGAACAATCAGCTGATGGGATAAGTAAACTCAAACATGAATCGTAATGCAACAATCAGCTGATGTGCGAATTGCGTAATTGTTATTATGACACTATTTCCGTCAAATGCCGAGCTCTCATTGGTCTAGAACCAGTACTCTAAAGTGACTCCAGTACTCTAAAGTCGTCATTAGAGTACTGCTTGGTTTTTGGTGTTTTAATGTATATCATTATAATGTTTATTGTAATACCATAATTGGTGCTTATTGCAATGGTCGTAGATAAAAAAATATTTGATCGTAAATCATTCGCGAAAAGATGCACTTCCATCATAGTTCTTTGCTTCCATCTTGCTTTTAAAATTCAAAATCAACCTGAAATAAATCACGAGGGTATATTTAATTACTTATTTATATTTTTTTTAAATAATTTACACTTCAAAAATCATTTGTTTGGATTGAAAATTGCTACATTAATGAAAAATGCGAAATTTTTAGTTTCAGTAAAACCGTGCATTAAAGTCTCCGTAAACAAAAACTTGTTACCAAAAGAACATTTTTCAATGAGATCCCTTTGGATGCTAACGAGTAGTTGAAATATTTCTTAAACAAATAAGTCATAACCTCAGACAAGCAAGACAATCAATACTTGATATAATCTTTTTTATGTATTACTCTCAAAAATATTAATAGGTACTATAAAAGATTAGAATTCATTAATCTGGAGAGCAATTTAAAACAAATAAGGACCTACAGCAATACTTTTAAATAGAAAAGCTGAAGAATGTCCGAGTGTAATGATAACTCAAATTCATATGAAGTAGCAATAACTCTGAAGCGCTAGCCACGCGCTGTCTCGGCCCGGTGAAATACGTGGTTGGTTTAATTGGTCGGTAAAATACGACCATTAGGCTGCTACACGGCTCATTCTTGCTGAGCAGTGCCTCATGTTGTCCAATGCCTGCGTCTAAACACCCCCCTTACCCTGCTGCAACTGCTGAATGGTTGCAGCACGATCCAGGAGGCGAAATGACACATGACACATGACTAATTGCGTGGTAAATCTTTCCAGTCTGGTCAGTAGTTGCTACTGGTCAATACCGAGTTAAAATTATGCTGTAGTTGTCCAGAGAAATGATTTTTTTATGAAGGAGAAGAGTGTTTTAGTTAAAGTTTGTTTTTTAACCTTCAAGTTGAGTAATAAAAAAATACTATGAAACCAAGTATTTTAGTTTATTTTTTTTGTTCAATAGACATTTTTGGTTTTAACTGTGTTTTGATAATCCTGTCTTTGTTGTTTCAATTGATTTAATTATTTAAAAAAACATATAGAAGATTAACAAAAAATTTAAGCTACTTAATAATAAGCTACTTAAATACATGCCACTACTCTAGCTTTGATTGTTAATTTAGCACACCGTGTTATTAAATTTAACATTGCTTGTTGTTTGTCAGGTAAATTAAGAAAACTCAAAAGATAGCCAGAACTTCATAAATCACAATATAGTATTCTTGCTTAAGAAATACAAGGACACTAAAAGGGCAAACAAAGCATGTAATCATGCCTTAATAAACAGCAAATGTAGATGCGAAATGGCTATTATCCATTATTCAACTTGTAAAATACTCTAGTTCGAAATGGAATTTAAAATCAGATAAGATAGCACAGTGTGCTAGAGTATAAATGTTTAGCAGTAAACACTAATCTGAAACTGATACCGTCTAAACCGTTGGCCTCGACAGGGTACCAATGCGTTTGAAGGTTTAGGCCATGTTTTATATTCAAACCGTTTAACATCTAAGCTACCTCCAGATTTTATCTGTAAGGATGTCGCTACACCAAAACCCTGGATATAAATAAACAATTTGGCGTCATCAAATCCTTAGAGCAAAGGGTACATTCAAAACTGAATTACAGTGGCACAAATATTCGTTTTTAGCTCTAAGGCAGTATAGCCTTTGAGGAGCGCAGCACTTTTCAAAATCCACTTTTTTAGGTAATTGTAATTGACTGAAAATAAGGTTTTTAATTTAGGGTTTTATTAATTAAACTTGATATATCCCTGAATCTTCACTATAGCCTATGATAATCGGAATTAGATCATCCTTAGAGGTTCATTATACTGTCACAGTGTCACATTGTCACTTTCAAATCAACAATGACGAATCCAAGATAATCTATATTTCAGTAAATACAGCTTTGTCTCTCAGAACCAATTGATTTGTTGATTCCACGAATCGTTTTTCATTATGGCCTTTGGAAAGTTGGACTCCCGGAATTACCTACTAAATTGCAGGTTCGGGCAAGAAACAACCTCTTCATTTTGAATCCTGTAATTTCCAACCCCACGCAACATCCTTTTTCGTGTCTACTGAAAGTCTCGGACCACGAAGGAGCCACGATATTATTTAGGCAGAGAGGTTGTAGACTATCTCTTACATTTATATGGCAAATAAATGAACGATAAATGGGCATTGCATTATAAGCCCATTACTATTCTATCAATTGGATTCTAACGTCGTTACGAAATAATAAACATTATTTTTTAGCTATTTCAAACTATTCTGTATTTAGTATTAAAGTTAGGTTCTAGCTAAGATTAATCTTAGCTTCTTACGATTTAAATCGTAAGGAGACTTGAAGTGAGTTTCTAGATTACTTGAACCTATGTGCATTTAGAAGTGTTTGGGGACAAATAGACAACGAAGTTATCAGAAGAAACATGCAGGCACTAAGAGCGATTGCGAGGTCTCGGGTTCGATTACTATCTTAAATATATATTTGACTGCAGACGGCTTTAAAATAATTAATAAGCAAAGACGTTTATACCACAAATTGGAGTAACAGATTTCTTACAGTCGTACAACTGCGTCTCATAGGCCATAAGAACCCCAATGGGTTGTTCATTACATACGATTGGACCTTAACAGAATTTTTACCTGGGAAAACTCTCGCCAACCTTTCTGGCATCAGCCAAGACCAGAATGTGAAGGCCGAAGCAGGATGTTAATATGGCAGAGCGGGCTCGTAATTGCAAATGTTTACCCATAAAATCTGTAGACTTGTTAGTGAAACATTTTACGACCTGAACATGACTTTCAACGCGACTTGCTTGTAACCTTTCGTAATGAACCAGGACTTTCATTGCCGTCGTTGTGGCTTATTCTAAGAAAGGACAATTTCTTGGAACAAATATCATGTGTGACTCGTAGTTGTTTCATAATTTGTAAAAAAAAATAAAAGTGCCAAGCGTAATTTAATTTGTCTAGTAAAATTTATTCATGCCTAGATTTGAGTATGTGATCATGGAAAAAAGGTTATTTGATGATTTTGTTGAACATGGTTGAATATGATTGTGAAACCATAAGATTGTTTCATATTATAATACCGTCTCAGATGATTGGTGTTTCTGACTCCTCCAGTGGCTAGGCCTCAAAAATATAATGCAGCAGTTATATAGAATAAACGGTTTACATTTTTAAATGACCAATTTAGGTGTCAATGACATCATAAAAGACGGAGAAAGATCACTCATGGTTAATAATAGATTCAGAATAGCTCGGAGGTTGGCATTCCTCAGCGGCCAATAAGCAAGTGCCATTGCGTCGCTGCGAGCCACAACTGATGTTTTATGGACCAATTAAACAGAAGCGATACATCATCGGTGGCCCCCGCGCAACTGTCCGGCCGTGCACCCAACTATCGACACTATCGCTCCTTCAGCTGCATGAGTCGTGGCTTGTTGCCAAATATTGCTTGACATAATGTCATGTTTTTTTCTAAGTACCAGAAGGAGTGAAAACATTTTGAACTCGATTAAATTTGATCGAATATTGCTAAATAAATTGAATTTACCAGACGTAAAATGCCAAATATATTATAAAAGTAGTTATATATCACGTAAGTTTTTAATGTAGAGCTTAAACACAGCAGAAATTCAACTTACACTCAGTCATAATGGGCGCATTCAGCCGCAATCACCGGGTCGCCATGTCCGTAGGCAAATCCACCATATCTTGACAATCCGCTCAGTGCCGTACAGGTGGCAATCCGCACAGTTACTACATCCGTTCCAGTTACTAACCGAACTAACCGTAAAATTTTGCCGGCGGATGCCCAACAATGCATGATGTATCTAGCTGGTGGTAGATTAATCAACGGTGAGAGTGGCTGAACGCGCCCAATGTCCCTTATAAATTTACTCTTTTATGAGCAATGTTTGCTTGAATTCTTAATCGCACAGTTATCTCGAAAACGGCTACGAGAATTTCTTCCGAAGTCTAAAATCAACAAATTTATGTTCTATGCAGGTCTCTTGGCCAGGGAAAAAATAAAAATATAATAAAATATATTTTAAAGCAGAACAAATTTAACATTGTGCCTTATGAGTTGCCTAGTTAGCAAAGAAATAAATAGAGAAAATGTAAACAATTAAAGTGATCATAGCAGCTGGTTGCAAACCACAGACATCTAGGAGATGTATAGCGTTTAAGATTGAAATTTCATGGAGTAATCAAAACTATTCATCTATAAATATTATGACAACATGTTCTATAGCAATTGGATGTACTAAATAGATGGCACTAAACAATACCGAGTAAGGCTCGGTCCACAACGAACTATAATATAATTTCAATAATTGACATACAGTATATCCTGAAATTTGTCAAGCATGAAGTTATACTTAATCTTGATAACTTTTTTACAGACGATTCAATCTCGTCTGGATTAAAACGATTAATAATAAAATTTCTCTTCCCATTCAGAATAGTGACAAAGTCTGTCTAGCAAAAACTCTGACTGCACGTCCCATTAACCGGTTCTGCAAGTAAGGAGGGTTCACCTCGCCGCGTGCGAACTTCAGCTTGTCGCGTCTTCCCCGAACTCATACACAACAGCAAGAGAGTGAGGACTTGTGAAGTAAAACTGTAACTGGTTGAAACCTGTGAAATCATGCATAATACAAATACCACAGATAGGGTTTTAAAGACCTTATATTCAAGCGAACTAAATTTTACACACTTATCAGTGTCTCCAGATGTGGGGATTTTTCCCCACATTGGGGATTTTTAGCGCTGAAAAACAGTGGTGGGGAATTATGTGGGGATTTTGGTTACGTGGGGAAAAATTGGGAATTATCATATTTTTCTCTTAAATTAATAGAGACTGACTCGTAAAATTGAAAAATGTGGTTGAACCATGCAGTTTTAGCATAAATGAACTAATAGCAGTAATTTTTCAGAGTCATGCACAGTTTATTTCGTGTTTACACTCTGACTTTTCCCCTCTCCAAACGGTCCTCCCGCCCAAACCTGCCAAACCTTTCAGTTTCGGTCTGCTCCCTTCTGCTCTACAGTTGCTACTGGTTATATGCATCGATAAAGTACATCTATGGTTCTAAGGTATAGTTCTCGAAAACAGTGAAAAACTGGTTATCCGTGTGTCACTCATTAATTTGTTGCTATCGAAATATCGCATGTAAGATTAGGGATTCCTAAAAGTGTTTATAGTGATCGGTTATTTAAAGTGATACAAAATATTTCCTTACCTGAAAACTGGGGAGTTGTGGGGAAAATTAGGACTGCAGGTGGGGAATTTTGGGCCTTCTGGCTGGTGGGGATTTGTGGGGAATTTTAGTGGTGACAAGTGGGGAATTTTAATTTTTTGATCTGGAGACACTGACACTTATATCAAATTTATGAGGTATACGAAGTTCAATGAGAATTTATAATCTTAATGTTTTAAAAGTTATACATGTTTATTACATAATGACACGTAATATTGTCACAGAACATAAACAAGGTCAGACATTATAGACACTGTGTGAAATGCACTGTATAGAAAAAAAACCTACGCATTTTACGTGAAGAAGCAACTTACCTACCCAATAAGTGTGGCGTGAAAGATCTCTGGGTTCGTTTGTACGCAAAATCTTTACACTTTAATGAAAAAAATACTTTAATGGATTATTGGTCAAAACATAAATCTGTGTGCAGTACAACTTAAGTCCAAAAATGGGTTATGTCAGCTACCAATTTGATTTGAATCAATATTTTGTAAAAGGAAGTAAACATATAATATGTGTCATTTTATTGATTGATATATCATTAAATCCCTGCTTCAAACATAATGTACAGGATTATTATGGAACTGTTGCGTAATATTTTGTAATGAATTGTATGTATAGAGTGAGTGAAGTGACATTTTCAACCTCGCTATTATCAAAGGTCAGCTGATTCATTAATCAGGATCATTAATTAACAGCACAATAACCAATGGCAGTTGAATCCGGTTTCAAACCTAAACAGAGTGTTGCCCAATGCTGCTGATTAGGAAAACTCAGGAGTTGAATATAGCACGATCTTCCTTACCACACTGCTGCTAACCAACCAAACTGAAAAGGGACCTGCTACAGTCGACTGCCGACTAACTAAATACAACCACGGTAATTCGATTTTTCTTCGAGTGTCTTATAGTTTGACTTTCACAAAGTTCAAGTTATCGAGGTGTTTCTCAATTAATTTCTTTCAGAGGTAATTTGAACTAAATTCGAGACGAGGTCAACCTAATGAAAATCCGAGTTACCGAGGTAAAGAATAGTGAAGTTGGACAGGGGTATGACTCATTGCGTCGTTACGACATATCCTACGCTAGGGTATCAACATGTAAACTTCGAGATATAGAGGTGAACTTAGAATGCAAGTGTTACGACTTATCCACTGAATTTCAGTTTGAGAGGCAATTTTTGCGATCTTCGACTTACAGAGGTATTAGTAATAATTCCAGGTATAAAGGATTCCAAGTTATTGAGGTTCGAGCTATTAAAATATCCAACGTTTCTTCTAAAAATTCAAATTCTGAGACCAGATAACTCGCCGGCTCCAGTCCAGTGATCGATTCCCGGCCCGTACATCACAGGCGAAGTGTGAAGCAAGGTCGCAGGCTCGGTCCGTTATTATTTCAGCCAGCGATGTTCCCAAGACCGGTCACGGGCCGGCGGTCGATCGTCCATCTCTCACTCGGCCGCAGTTTATCACACCTCATCTACTTAAGTAGAGTGGCGTGAAAGTTCCCTGGGTTTGTTTGGAGTGGTTTGACGTGTAGGTGGATAGAGTAGGCTAGAATGGATTGAAGAGGTTAATCTTGTTCGATGAAAACTAATTTAAATAAGTTTAATGAATGATATCCCAGATTTTCAGTTTTTAAAAGTTTAATTAGTTTTCGTTTGGATTTCTCAAAAAAAGCTTAAGATTCAATGTTAATATAAAATATTGACTCACGTATTAAGTGTGTGAGTAGTGTTAATTTCAAGGGTTGATCTTACTTTAAACCACAGAGGTCTTCTCTGTGTTTAAACGTAAACACTTCAGACCTAATCAATTGAGTAAATATTGTAAATCGAAACTGACTCTTTTAAGTTACTTTTATTATCTTTGTGACGGAGAAATGAATTTGATATTTCAACAAAATTTGCACTTTGGTGCTTATGAGTTGCAAGATAAAAGCGGTAAGGAAGTAATAACGGAGTAGTCGCGAAATGTAAATCAATACAACACAAGTAAAAGACCAAAGCGATAAATTTCCAGAGTTATATGTTTTATTTCAATCCAGTGTGAAAAATATAACAACATTATTAAATTATAAGTATTTAAATTAAGAAAAGTTTAAACTGTATACAAAATATATTGGTGTGAACAAAGTAAAAGGTATTTGTTTTCGTGCTTGTTCATAACTTTTTAACCATAAGCCCTTTTTTTGGCAATTTTTGCTCTCTTGGCAATCTTAAGTCAGTAAAATATGCCATAAACCTAACCATTTGCTTATTCTAATAATCTATTTGTCATTCATAAACCTGACTTGTCTATCTGCAGTGATTAATATATGGAACGTATAGTTGTGGTCACTATAGGATGACATATTTACATTTCCTGAGTGTAAATACTGATTTCCCATTCATATTCATAAATGATTTCCATCCTTGGGAAGTAAATTCAGGAATAGATTAAGCAATTTTAATTTTGTTTTTGGTTGTTGGGGATGGGGAAGATTTTAGAGGGCCTCAATATCCGTGAGAAGAAGATTAAAATACTTTTTTTTATATAAACGCAAACATTTGCAATTTGTTCATGATTTGTTTATAATTATTACAAATGTTTCCTCCAACTCAACATATTCAAAGGAATTTATTAAAATTTAGTGATTTCACCGATACGATACTGTGCAGTTTACAGTATACATTGTTCATGCCATAATACCAAACCCTGTTTGCATATTGGTAGAAAGCCGCTAAGTGTATTTCTGGAGCCCGTCCAAAGTTAATGCAACGGTTTTCAAGCTACCGACAGTATTTTATTTTATTATCATACAGAGCTTTCTAATACGTTATGCAGTTGTTTTGCGTTTATTTTTAAAACATTTTTTCATTTAAGTTTTTTTTTTAATTTGTTAAGATTTTCCGAGGATTTGATCGTTTATTTATAAGTTTACCTGTTGATTACGGCAAACAAAATTCATAAAAAAGTAGATATAGTTTTAATTGGATGAATTATTCCCTTAAAATATTTAATAGAAGACGTAGGACTAACACCAAATTACACTTTTTAATTAATTTATTTTCGAGTACCGCACCTCAAATAACCTTAATAATATAACGGTCTTACTCTTGCAGTTCATTTTATTTTATTTATTTATCAATGGGATGTCTATTTTTACAGATGCAACCACAGTCATACTCGGCAGATCGCCAAATATTCTAGAGCTAACAGTGCTACTTTGAAATATGCCTAATATAATGAACAATCGAATAAGCCAGAGTGGACGGTTGCAATAATAAACTTTAATCATGCTCTCAAAACAAATTAAAAGCTTAAGGCACATTTATTTATTTAAAACGATATTATTTTATTTCTTGAACCAGTTAAAATTTTCCCCATGTTTTGTTGCTTTTTTACTCCTTGAATAGAGGGGATAAAGCAATACTCTATTTCTTAAAGAGGGAGTAAGGTGACTATTACTTTGCTTACCTGGGGGAAACAAGAAAAAAATTGAAAACAAGAGTTTAATACCTAAACGCTTCAAAATATCCACGCTAGATGTTGAAGTTTAATAGATTACAGGCACTAACAGCTGATTTAGTAGCAGAAAATACCACTTTAAAATCAAAATGACGTCAATTAGCTGATAACAGAGCTTGTACCGTGAGAGTTTTGTACCAATCAGCTGTTTACTGGTTTATGGATAGTTGCAGCCAAGGAATAGCATGAAGTAGCTGCTTGGATTGCAGGCACTATTGTAGAATAAAACAAAACGAATGTTGTTGAAAAAATGGCAATGAAAACGATGTTAATGGTTTGGATATTTATGTTGTATTTTACTCACAACGTTGCAGATATTACTCCACTGTTATACTTTGTTCTGCGAAGCCCTTCTCCTTGAGAGACTGAGGCAGAACACTACATAGAATTATCTTCGCGGAGCATTATCAGTCACGGAGATCGACTACGTGCTCTCAATTTCGACTCTAGCCTAGAGAAGATGATGTGTATCTTCAGCACGCAAAGTACCGACAATTGCAGCGGCAAACTCAACACCGCAAGGGTACTGTTCATTTCATTTCCTGATACAGCTAGTAGTACTTACAGTCTTCGAAAATAATATTTTATTTTGTTATCAACTTTTAAATCTTTATATTATGTAATTTTATGTCTTAAAATCAGGGATGACCATAAGTATTTCAATGACAGGAAAAATTTTATTTGATGGATCAACTTAAGTTAAGTAAGAAGACACAGTGAAGCGTGGCGTAATCAGCCGTTTTTAGGAGGAGTGGATATTGATTAAAACCTGTGCTTGTGATGCGTTATGCTGCTTTAAATATTATATTTGTTTCCTGTAAATCTCTACTGATATCACCCGTGGTACAACCTCGGGTGAAACGAAGAAACTATTTGTTTCGACAAATGTGCATGTTTTAAAAAGAATAGGCGGTTGTGAAGGCAACCACATTAAATACAAGAATCGAAATCATTAGAGATAAGACGCGCGTATACAAGTCCCATATCGGTGAAGCAACAGTAAACTGGATAGTTTACAATCACCTGTTCTGATCAGCTGATAGTCAGCCATGTTTGTGTACTGATCAGCTGATTTAAATTCTCGGCAGCTGATATCATCCAGCGCCGTGGGGCAACAAACAAGGGTTTCGGTTCTACAAAACAGACTGGTGGGCGGTTTAAAAACCGTGAGTAAATAAAGCTGATAGGGTGGTTGAGTGGTTTTCGTGTTCGTTTCAAAATTCGAAGGTTGCCAGATCGATCTTCTACTAAACCTGAAATGGCATTGCTCTGATTTCGTAAATTACATTTGCCACATTTATGAAATTTGCCACTTATATGTTATTTTAAGTCTATCTTTAATCTTTAAAGTATTGTTGGTTATAATCTTATAAGGTTATAACATGTTTACCACTCATTACATTTACCACTTCTTCTTACCACTTATGTAACTTCATTTATATTGGTTTCAGCTCTCCGATTACTAATGGTAAGATTTTATTCAGAACAGTTAGGGCAGTCTTAATAAAGCAATCTCTTTTTTATATGTTTCATGTAGTACATCTGTTTCAGGTAAGAATGAACAGCTGATTTCTCAGATCTGTAAGTTGATACAATTAGATCTAATTGACTAAGCTTTCAAAAATACACATAGTCTATTCATTAGTCAGAAAGCTACTGCAACCCTAAATTTAACATACATCAGTGATGTACTGCTCAGATACTGAATATATATTCGAACATCCCCGGTAAAGTTTCGGCGAAATATATTAAAAGAGCTTAAAAAGCGGTTGTAAGGGGTTTAAAAACAGTTTTATTTGCAGGTTTGGCTATTTTTTGCAATACGAGAAACCTATGAAAGATCTAAAAATCTAAATTAATTTACAAATTAATTAGTACATCAGTAATTTTGTACAACATGTAGTTTTCCAACGGAAAACTCTCTTTTAACATTTAGACAGTGATAAAATATATTTATTAAAGTAATTTCCCTATTTTTGCCTACTTTGTTTTAACTTTTTAAGATGCAGTTATTTCCAATGAAATTAATAACTACACTCAAAGCTATTTTAGAGGAAAAAACAGTGAAAATAGATAACTGTTTTCAAAGGAATCTTTAACACGGATGTTTCCACGAACAAATAATAATTTGAATCAAACTGCCGCGTCTCGCGAGGACGTTCAAGGACTGATTTCCCCGAGGAATGGAGAGTTTGAAGCACCTTACAAAATTAGGGATTAAAGCCTCAATACTTAAACAATGTCCCAAATGAGAAACTAAAAAAAATTATTTATTGCATAAATAATTTTAAGTTGTTAATGTAACTTGTAAGGAATTAACAATATTGGGAAATTTTATTTTCTAAGCGTTCAGGAGATGGTTTTTAAAGAATAAGATTTAAGTAAAGTTTGTTTTAAAAACTTGATCTTTTAGAAACTGCAGTTTGGAGTAAATAAATGAGGGTCACAAATCAGGGAGACAACGAGGGCTATATTCGCCCCCACCGCGGGGCTGGGGCATATTTCATAACACCACTTATCCTCTCACCCCTGCATAACACGGACCTTACCCCAATACACTCTAATACTTTATCTTCTCTTGTCACAGCGCGCGTCTACAGCATATGCTTTTGACTTTTTATACAAACCGATAGTATCGGATACCTAATATTGTTTTTCTGTGCTTTTTGTAATTATCTTTCAAAACTCAATCGATTTATATAAATTAATATTGTAATATAAAAATCACTCTTATTGAAAACGTTTCCTCGTCTATAATAGTCCAGAGATTTTAGACATAAAAAAGTGAGTCAACCAACCTACGTTGGTCAGGATTTGTTAGGTGATTTACTTAAAATTCCTTGACTATAAGGAATTTATTTTAGGATTGCAATGTATAGTTTCCCCAACGCTCAAAACTTTGTGTGATTTTCGATTGCTTGAAAACTAAGTGAAATTGTCATAGTCTAATACTGTTGCTAAACATTATTATAAACAATGTTATAATTAAGATTTTTACACGCACGAAAAATTATGGTAAAACAGTTTTCATGTAAGCACGTCGAGGGCGGTGGTTATAATGCCTCAATATACAAGAGGGTGTGCATGTTGGCTGAGTCGTTTATCACCGGACTCTTCACTGCATCAGCGCTTTACCGCCCTTTACATTCCCCACCCCCATAGAGGGCCGTATACTGAATTACATGACCTTCACAATGACACGTTGAAGGACAACCTAGTCGTAACAGAAAAATATATACACATTATAAACCATATAAAACTATGATTCGCACATCACATTTAAAAATGTTGTATTTTAAAAGTTTTACCTACTATATTTTTATTGTTTTAAAATTTGTATGAATTATAATATTTTGCGAGTAAAAAATATGGTCTAGCTTAGCTGTATATAGACAAATTTTGATGAATCATACCATTTCAGTAACAGTAATAACGGGAATTTTTATAAATACTGCAAAAACAGTATAAACACAGGCTTTTAGCGAAAAATGAATGAAAGATTAGAAATATATAAGAATTACAAGAATAAAGTAGAAGTTATGTTCATGCGGTTGTTATGAGATTGTTAGTAAAAAAATAAATTATATGATGATCTAATTGTTAAAATGTTTGCATCTAAGTGTTTTTTTTCTGTTCGCAACCCTTTAAAGGGTGGGCAGCTCGGGCCTAATCCAAGATTTTCTGACGATTCAAACTCATATTTTTACCCCAGATGAAGGGGAATCCCTCTTTTTTAAACCGCGTAATAATTTTGGATTGCTGGAAAAAGTTTGATTTATTAAAGAAAATAGGATTTATTTTGTTTTTTGCTAAGAGTTAAGCCTCCCTTTCGTCGAGATTTAAAGCTTGTAAATTTTGTATAGGAGCCTAAGATTTAAACCAAAAATGAAAATCCTTGTTGGAACCACTGTTTATCATTGTATTTGCAGAATATATTTCGAATTTATTGTGAGAAATTTATGAATAATTGTTGGACAAGAAAGTACATTAGTAAAAGTTTATTTTTTTCATTACTTAACAACAAAGTAATCAAATTGAATTACTTATAAAACACACTTATGTAATATATAATACTGAATTTGATTTATCTAAGGAAATATTTATTTTATCTTATAAAACAGGATAGGAATACAATATACAAGTATAACATTTAGAGGTTGATTACTGAAACCATCTTATGTAAATTAATCAAGCATACCTTAAATAAAAGTGTACTTATTGAAAATAAATTAGAAAATAATAAACGTAATACAGGAGAGTACTGGAACTTTTACTGTATATCTTAATTTAAGATAGATTTCTGCAGTTAGTTTTTAGGTTAATTGAAATAAGCTGTCCATTAAGTTATATTATTTCTAAACAGCCCAAGTTAAACCAATGCTAAACCGTTGATGATTCGTCTGTTATAAAAGTCCATTCTTCAGGATAGTACCTTCAGGATAGTAACTTATTCTTGATTACAAAATTATTCATACGTAGTATCTTTAAATATTTTCCGGAGATCTGGAGATTGATTCTTCGTCACACAACTGAATAAACCTGATACACCATTTTTCCTCTCGTTTTTACAAACCCAGAAGGGCGAACAGATAGTATTTTGTCGGCGTCGTCCGCGTCGTTTTAGCGACACGACTAAACACAATCTTCACTCAACCAGTTCCCCCACGATATGTCTTCTAACGAGTTCAGAGTCCTCGTAAAAAGGCAATAATGAGCTACTCTCCCCTGGAATGGACTACAGAAGTCATGCGCTGTTGCAATTACAACTGTCAGTTCATATCCTCTTGTAACAAAGTTGACGCGATCTGAGTTTTACGTGGTTCGGCTCGATCGCTTTCCTAATTGAACTAGCCTATTCTGGATGGGTAGTTGTTCTAATTGTAAAACTAATACATTACAGATGTGAAAAGTTCAAATAACGTCTTGTTACTTAGAATCAGGTATAGTACAGTGCAATTAGATTTAAAAAGGGGCAAACCCGGACATATAAAAAGTTTTTAGCCAGCGCCATATTGTTCAAAACAAAACCCCCAATAAGTAAACAAAAGTGAAGTAAAATAAGCGAGGGGTGAAACTTTTAACAGAAACCGTTTCAAGTAATATATTATTTTAAAGGAAACGATAAAAGATGATTAATGGTGAAACCTAGAGGAAGTTGATCCTACGAAGTTACAGTAATTTTTTAAAAACTGAAAACTTTGGTTTGCTGTAACTTTGTCTAAGGTCAACGTAAAGACCACTAGTTTTCACCATTCATCTTCTTTTATCATGCTCTTTAAAACAATTTTTTACATGATAGGTTTTTTGTTTAAAAGGTTTTACCTCCAACTTTTTAGACGGAGCGATTTGGAAGGACCAAAAGCTTCCTTTCCTCGACTTATAAGAATTCCCTGAGGTTAAAAGATACTTAAATTAACGAAATGTGTAAAAAATGAGCATGGTGAGAGGATCTTTTATTCATTTGTTTGGTGTAAAACAACAGTAAAATTAGTCTACATTTACCCTTCTTATCTCAAGAACCGCCGACGTTAGATAGGTAATGTATCATTTTGTTACAAATATAATGTATATTATTTTTGTTCAGGATAATATTTTAGAAAAAACGCACAGTTTTCAAAATATTTGCAATCAAATGAGAAAAATGCCAATTTTCTTCCAACTAGCCCCCTCCCACCCAAACCCGACACTCAAATTAGTGTAACTTTTGGTAACATATTAGAGGAAGTGTAATGGACGATTTGGCGCTGGTTAGGATTTTTTATGTCCAGGTTTAGGTCTAATTGCACCCTATTAATTCCTTGCGTCCTAACTAAAATTCTTTGATATTTTCAGGGATTTTCTTGAAACATGTAGTTCTCGTAGTAATGAGATATAACTTGTCTTTTCCCTCCAAGGGCTTTCTTTTATAACGTAGATGAAAATGAACATCTGTGCATTGGGAAGGGTGAGATGGTCTTTACTTAGTATCATATTTGCATATCAATGCTGCATTGGTGCAACATCTCACAATGTGGCGTCAATGTTGCGCAAGTGGGGAATGCAATAAGGGAATTCGGTTTCGCCAATGCATACATACAAAGGCAGTGTTTAAAAAAGGTTGAATATAATGGTTGAATTGAGGGTACCTACTCCACATCAACTACTTGGAAATCGTCATAAAATGTTCAAAATAAGATTGAATATTTTTTACATAAAAAGAGGTTGGCGGCCTTTTTTCACCTTGCCTTTGCCCCGCCCACATAGACTATTGATCTGTGCGTGGACGTTGACAAGCAAAGCAAGGAGTGACCTGGTACAAGGGTGAACAGTACTGCTAAAAGTGTTCGACATCAACGGGACTGGAACCTCCCACGCTACCAAAACAGATTCAAGACTGAGTGTGCCACCAACTGCGCTATTACCGACTCACTTTTTTGTTATTAGTTAACATAAGATTGAGAATTTGTTTGAATGCAACAATACATTTAATAAATTGACGTTGATTGTTTTAACAAGTTCAGTTATCCTAGGGAGCGCCTGGCACTTGGTAAGGAGGGTTTGCTTTTATAGGCTTGTTTGATTTAATATATTGTCACAATGTAAAAGTGTATTTTATTTCAAAAAAAAAAGTAAAGTACTTAAAAATCTAAGTTAAAAGAACCAAAACGAGCCTATGAAAACTAATGACTTTTTACCTTGCCAAGTACCAATTGCATCCTTAGATAGCTGAACTAATCGTAGGACTGAAATTAAACTAAATCCCTGAACCTTGTTAACTTTTTAAACATGATTCTATCTTTATAGTATAACATGTGAGAAAACTTCACTCTTACGTAAACGTTGAAAAACACTTTCAACTTCTTAAACCCATAGACTTCCACTTCCACTGCCTATTCAAAGGACTTACAGGGCGGTCACCACAATACTGATTGATGTTGTTTGTGTCCATATTTTCCTATATGATTATATTTTTTACGCAATTTTAGTAAAAAATTATAATTTATCAACCAATAATGCAGTATTGTATATATCAGTTGTGGTGACCAACACTGTAAGGCTTTTGCTGGCGGGTTATGGAGTTTATAACACTTTATCTTGAAAGTGTTTTTTATTCCTCTCTCACAATAATGTCTTCGACAATACCACAAGTACGGCCACTTAGTAAATGATATTATTATAAAATTTAAGTTACATAGTAAATTAAATCCACCGTCACTGCATTCCTATAACAAAAAAATTACCCGGAACATCGTCGTCGACCTCATGAAATATCATACAGAGAGTCATTAACCCAGCTAAACTACGCGACGTCCATTCCCGCAAGGGTGTGCGATTTACACACTACATGAACAGTCGGTTTGTCCCGTGCTATATGTGCTGTGTGCGCTGTGTGGTGTCGCACCGCCATGACACGACCCTGTACTGGGGAGACCTCGTCGCCGTCCCAGCGGCATTGCACATCATCGCCTCGTAAATACGTAGTACATGTGAAGCTCGGGTGAAATATTCCGAACAGATAAATTAATGATATGCGAACGTTCGTGTAGCTCTGGATATTGACGATCCTGGTTATGACGGGAAGATCTGTTTGGTATGTTTTTCATTTTCCAACATTAGAAAATAAACGTTGGAAATTTCTGAGTATCTTAAGATGCATATGCTTTTGTTTACGAGCGAGAAAGAACATAACTATTATTAAAACACATTACCATAAAAATTTAAAAAATAACGTATCAAAGTAGTGTTTCTTCTTCTTTAAATTAAACCTAATATTAAATTAAATTAATTTAATTTTGAAAAAGGTCTAACTACTTTCTAAATAATGAAGAATGAAGAAGTTTTATTATATCGAGATAGCAACAAATCCAAATCGCACACACCTGTAGTACTTGTGAAACATTTTTATTAGATAAGTATAGTTAAGAAGACAGTTTTTGTCTTGATAACGAATAGCTGAAGCTCTGGGAAGATATTTGAAACGCTATACCTTGATTTTATACATACGAAGTAAAACCACAATCGAATGCGGTTTGTTAAGGTGGAATGGAGATGATAATGCTACTTTATTTGCATAAAACGGAAGCTGACAAAAATTCAATCTGTTTTCTTGAGGAACATTTTGTGGTCAAGGAAGGCCCTCTTCGTCTGAAATTACAATGGTGAAGTGGGAAGAATGTATTTGTAACTGATCGTCCTTTTTACTACTTACGGCGTTGCATCGTTGCAACATGACATTACAACATTTTATAAAACCATTTATTTAATTCAAGATATGGTTTAAAAATCAATTTAAAATGAGGAATCCTCATTATTAAACCGTTTCATCATTGATCTCAAAATTTGATTCACTAATTTGATCACAGACTTCACTAATTTGATTTCATTAACAAGCCTTTTGAGCATTAACAGCCTTCGTAAAGGCAAACATTTAATTAGAATTAGGCGAGTTTTATACAACCGGTCAACATAAATCCGACAAGGATCTCCAATCCTCCCTAAATTAATACAAAGTAGCGAAGCGCTAGGCTGTGTTGGCAATCACAGACATTCTGACATCAACACCAATCATTTCCAGCGCTCCAGACACACTCATGTGGTTATGATGATGATCTCGTTCCGCTTGACATTTCCAGATTCAAAGACTTTCGACGTAAATTACCCTGAGACGTGTCATGATGAGGCAGCCAGATTGAGATGTCTTCTCACTCCGCACTCCATCTGTGGACGCACTGTCGTGGGAATTCTCCTGATAGACGATTTGTTACATAATACCCGTCAGATGAAATCAAACTTTAGATAAATAATTTTGTAATTTAGCATTAACATATATCTAATAAACTAACCTTTTGATGACTAATTTAAAAAGTATTCAAATCATTATCAGTTTCTTTACACCAACTGATCACACATTGTATTGCTTCTCGATCCAAAAGGGTAGAGCTTTGTAGGATTTAGGGTCACTGGTGTTGAAGAGGAAATTTGAGCTGAGTTATGAGGGATAGACATATTAGCTTTAGTAGGAACACATAGACAATCTTACAGTACATCAAGAAGCTCGTGGATTGTACAGCATATGATGGATGAAAAATATGTTTCAGGTCTTGATTTTTTTCAACCTTCATAAGAAGGGTGGAACTAAACTGGGACGATTGGTTGCAGAAGAAAACCCTTTTGTAACGTTCAATACAATCAAAACTGAATATCATCTCCTTTATTGTTGCCAATTCCTATTCAGTGTCCAATAACAAAAAAATCAGAGCAATATTGTGTTAAAAAAACAGTATGAATTTAATTAACATATTTTTTAATGTTATTGTCATACTAATGGTTTGTTCTGTATTTTTTTTTATAAAATTCGAAAACCACTAAGTAAGAAAAAGAATCAGAATAGATTTTGTATCATGAAGGAGCAATAAAGACTGCAATAGCCAAAATTGTCCAAGTATACAGTGTGAATGATGTATTAAAATTTGCCTCAACATAATTACCTTTTTGTCCTCTTAGGGATGTAAAGGGAAAGTAAAGGTATTGGTAATTCGCACGGAGCTTTAACTCTCCCAAAACCCATCAGTTGCCATTGTTATTCAAATTCGTCAAAGAAAACCAATATCTCCCTATGCGCTACCAATTTCCCTTTGTATGGAAATTAAAAAGGGGGTCAATAGTCTTTTTCAAGTACATCAAACGAAAATTGAAAAAGCGAATGCAGATACAGTTATTTAAATTAAATAACTAATTAAATGCGACTTTTCTATTATAAAGTCAAATAATTAATTAACAGTTATTCTCCTTGATTACGTTATATCCGGTGTTATGTTCTTCTTGTACCGATAAAATAATCGATTCATCCGATGAAACGGCGCGGCACTCGCGATCGCAGAATAAGCGAATTTGGTTCTTGGTTTTGAATGAAAACACTGTTTGCAATAACACTAAGTTTATTGAACAATTAAAATTTTATAAAAAATAAATAATATGAATTTAAAAACTGAATGAAATTATGCTCAGTTAAACCGGGCCAATGTGATTAATCGTAATGGAAAGGTATCTAGTCAAGTTAATTATCAAATTGAATCTAAGGAAATGAAAAAGAGGCTAGCGGCGACTATGATGCGCCTGCGCCCGACGGCTGTTGAGACGACAACTAACTGACCGAGTGTGTCCAAATTTCTGTCGGCCATTTTCCCCTTTCCTTAGGAAGACTCCAACATCCGATGACCTTTAGCAAATTCTTTTTTAGTTATGATAGTACCCCCGTCGCAGCAGAACGTCGAATTTCCAAAGGATTTATTTAATATGTGTGCATATTCATCATACGAAAAGGAAATATTGTTATAAATATTTCGTGTAAACAAAACACTAAAAAAGTATATTTAACCATTCATGAGCTTTATTCGTGAAGAAAATCAACAAAGATATCACATTGCTTCTCATTACACTTTTTATCTATACCATGAATAAAGGAGAAAGGAAATGTCTATATACCCTTATATATATATATATATATATATATATATATATATATATATATATATATATACAAATATATATATATATATTATGTATAAAGATAAATAAAATATTCACCTGATAATTTAATTATAAATATATTTTCAGCTTTGTATTTAGAAATACAACTGTCGCAACAAACCTCTGAGTACTCAGTGAATTTCTAAAATGTTTTTTATATGTGGGCGTGGGCATATTCTAAATAGGCCCTATGCTAGGGAATTTATGTTGCTAATATTACATGTAAATATTAGACTAAATAAAATAAATTTTATCATTCATCAGCTATTTCTCAATAATTATTCATTGTCTAAAAGAAACTCATTCATTCATTCACTCCAAGGAAAAAAGCAAATCAAAACAACACCTGGACCATTACATTCAATCATATAGTTGTATTATAATTAATTTTTTTTTGGGAAATTTAATGAAAAATTAGGGTATTTATCCCAGACTTTGGATGGTTTTTGTCCCTTCAGGGAAGAAAAAAAGACAATGTACTGGATTTAGCAAACCTAATATCTCAATAATCGATTGATGTAGAATAATGATTCAAAATACTAAATTGGTTTTTTTAGTTGAATCCAATTTTGAAATTTACATTAACGGCGTCTTAACGAAAAGTTTCGGTGGTCCCACGCTTAAGTCTTACCATACCGCCTATAGTAATAGCTACTTCCCTATAGGGGAAATTCGTCAAAACCTATTCCAGAGGTTTATTATAAAATAAAAGTACACACTGCTTATAAAAATCACTCGAAACTGTTAATAACTACTCCAATAATAAAATTCCCCAGCACTTACAACAATAATAAAATGTTGTCTAGCCACTGCATTAGCAATCCAAACAAACTGTATTTGCCGTTGACACTCCCGCATTCATTCAAAATTCAAAGCTAGAATTCCGTCCTACTTCTAGACTCAGGCCTTGATACTTTTATATATCTGAAATCAAGAAATGCTGACATTTTTACAAGAAGGATAAACTTAGTTGTCTATTCAATATGTCATGTGGGTTAATTAGCGGTTTGGGATCACATGGTATAACTGGTGTCAAATCTTAAGGCCCAAGCCGTCCGTTAGCCCAATGCTAAAATTAACATTAGTCTTACGGACGGACTGAGCCTTAAGATTTGGCACCAGTTATACATAAACAGAAAAGAAGATAACCATAGTTGGGATAAGGTCCTTGTTGGAGAGAGAAGGTTAAGTGTTGTTATGAAATATACCCCTCAGCTCAGCGATGGAGGGTGAATATTGCCTTCAGCGTCTCTCTGATTTGTGGCTCTCATTTATTTACTCCAAAATGACAAATTCCGATGTCGAAAAAACAATCAAGGCTGGTGTTGTACAGCCTGGTGTTCGGTGTTGTAAGAAATGTAATATAATATGTGAATTTAATTTAAAAGTACACGACTTTAATACCTTTAGACATTTGTGTATGTATGAGTTATTTCAAAGAAAAACTAGCTCAGAATATCGAGAATATTAAAGGATATCAGTCATCAATGAATAAATTCATCGTAACCTACAGATCTTATTGTAGAACTATCAACTCAAAGGTTTCAGTCGTTATAAAAAAGAGGTGTCACCATTTGAAACTCAAATATAAATAAAAACTTTACGTAACTATAACAATAGTATAATATATATATATATATTTATAATGTGACATAATATAACTGATATGGATATGAAACATTCGTGAATCTATTTTACAACTCATGGGATGCCAAACTACGCTATCCTGCAGTAGGTTAACCATGTTCTTTCCCACATTAAGCAGATTCACTTAGATTAATCATATGCACCTTTCTGTAAATTTAAGACCATTTGCGTTATAAATTTCAGCGTCCGTTTGATTGGTATTAGCCTACGCGCCATGTTTTGGATAGCCGCTCGCCGCATGGCCATACTTTTCACCTGCTATGCGAAAGAAGTCGAGAAGAGTATTGAATGCATGTAAAGTGGTATTATTATTCGTGAACATGACCTCGGGTTGGCAATGTTTGCATGTACTTATATGCATTATTTGCCTTGTGAATTAGTCACTTTTGTTCAGGAACCTTTTAAAAAAATGTTATAAAAATGTTATTAACGGACTGATTGGTTATCTGTGAACAGCTCTGAGCACTTCCGTTGGGGTTTAAACACTTATAACTAGAACAACTTTAGTTATATAATGAAAATGCCTCTTTTACTTCATTATTCTATGTCCGTCTGTTCATACTTTGGTGGGTTTCACAGTTTCTCAAAGTAAACATTTAAAAACTCGTGTAAATAAACAGGAGAAAAACCCATCACTTAGATGAAATGATAAACATAAAAAGCGGTCTATCTTAGCTCCTTTAAGCCTCAAGACATATGTTGAGTCGGCCACCTGGGAAAGATAAGAGATCAGCAGCTGGAGAATGCTAACAGCTGATAGTCGCGGGTGTCTTATCGCAACTGATCTCCGCCACCTCGACGTTTGAATCTTCCTGACACTCCACTCTCACCACAAAAGGTGATAGTACACTAGTAAGTTACCTAGAGAAGATCTTAGTTTTTGGTTTTGAATAAATTAACCACCCGTTTTCAAATGGCAAATTACTTCACATACTGCATAAGCCAAGAGCTTTGTTATTGAAAGTTAAATGTGGACAAAGAATAATAGCTAACTTTTTAACAGTTACTAGCTGTTGTACCCGTTCGACGCGCGGTTAAACTGAAAAATAACAATGGTTCCCTTGGAAAGAGAACTCCCAAACCTTTAAACATAACATTTATAAAATACCTACAGGGTTAAGTCCGAAAACTATAGGCCTATGAGTCAGCTGCGATCAAGATCTACCTTTATGCAGCATTTCAGTCCGGTCGTTTCAGTAGTGTTACGCTTATTTAATAAATATTACAGACATATAGTCATTGTACAAACACCACCTCTTTTTTATAACACCATAGAAAGATTAAGTTAACCAAATAAATAACATACATAATAAAAAAATGTGATAAAACGATATTGGTATATGCACAGAGAAGGTCTGTTGTATATGTTTATTGAGATATAGTAGCTTTGGGAGCGTAAAATTGTTAATGGGCTTTGTGCTAAACTCAGTAGTTCTATTAAAACTGTTAGTTACTGCTGTTTACCTAAATCACAGAGAAAGAAAAATGTAACTTGGCTCACCCACAGAGGAAAGAATATATTTCACCTTATTTATAGGATTTATATAACATTGTATAATCAAAAAGAACACTTTAATCTAATTTTGCTTTATATCATTTGAAGAGATATCTATTTAGTTTAGTACAACCCCTTATTCTTTTCAAAATATGTTTTCCTTTGGTTAAATTCCTTGCTACAGGGAGAAAAAAATTAATTCCTTGCGCGAGAAGAAATTACAAAATCCCAACTGCAAAATAAAATCCATTAAAATAATTCGAAAATTAGTGCGCAAGACAACTTTCTAGGAATAGTTTATAGTATGGTGCATGCCGATATGACTAATCAAAATATGGATATATAAGACAAATAAGACTACGTGCACAAAATGTTGAACGGTCGAATCGCCACCTCTACGTGTGGACTGAACCAATTCTGATCCGAACCAGTTCCCCACGAGCTGTCCTCTAACGAGCTCTCGTTCTTGGTACAAAAGGCAATAATTAGGGAATATCCCGGTCTTCTGTCCTGTGACGATGCAGTTGGAATCACAATCCCACTTTCGAATAAGAATAAGCATCACGATGTGTTCTCGTATAATAATGTTGTAAACATTTAATATTAGTCTGTAATTAAGTGTGGTCTTACCACAGAGAAAGAACGATAGTCTTATATGGAGATCTGTTTTAAACTAGTAAACTTAAGCTTATTCTCGTAATTTAATTCAATTCAGGTAATATACTCCTTACATCGTTTTATATTTAACAAATAATTTTGACCAAATACGTTGCCGGTTTTCTTTCTGGTACAGGAAAGAAAATATAAGTCTTGATGAGAAATAATAAGAATTAAGTAAATGAGTATAAAGTATGAGTGATAAGTATTGGTATGGTTTAAGTATTGATTATTCAAATAAATGTAATAAGAATAACAAATTATTTAATATTTTCTATTGTGACGTAAGTCATTGAGTACTAAATATTAGAATATAAATAAATAAAAAGGTCAAAATCATTAGTAAAAAAACTTTTTTTCTTAGTTTAATTTGTTCTAAATTACCCTGGTTAATTTTGACATTTTAAGTACTCAAACTTAAGGATTTGAAGTGTCTCGAAGTGACTCAATTATGAGAAGAGACTAATGAAATAGCAATAACATACTCAAACTAACCATCTGATCGGCAAATTACATCGCTATTCTTCTATCTCCTTTGAAGTAATATGTATTTTTGAACCCCGCAGTGGTGCGAAGAGTACCTAACAGCCATCCAGATGCTTCTGGCAATGTAGTAAGTACGAATATTAAAATTTAAATTAGCTTGGATAAGATGACTCGTAATAATTTTTATATGTAATCCGAGATAAATTATGACCAACCATAAAAAAGTAATGTTTTGAAGTGAGGTAAGAAATAAAGTGGAAGGCGTCGACCTGGGCGGTCCGATTTAGAGCCTCTAACAGTCTTATCGCACCAACTGATCTCAGTGTCAAATCTCTTTAGTTCGTTAAGGAGTTACGGCGTAAGCGATGTCACAGAGCATCATCAGTGCACGATAGGATAGTATAAAATTGGCTCATAAATGGCAAAAAATACAGCTATATAAAATATAAAGGGAATGTGAAAGAGTGAAGGTTATTGTTTATGATAGTTCACTTTTGAAACCTTAATATTTTCTTGGTCAAGTGGCGCTTGCAAAAACAACTGATTAAGCGGTCTTTAAGGTTGTGGCCCGAAGAGGTGTCATACTTGTAGATTTGTGTTTTTTTCCTAGATATGATCTTGACTGAAACACTAGACTCAAGGATACACTTATTGAGCCCTAGTTATGAGTATTCCAATTTTTAATAAAGCCTTAATCCTGCTGTATGTTTTAACAATAAATTCCTAACATATTAAGTAACTTATTTCAAGGTACTTAAACGTGAAGAGTATTTATGTGTATTAGGCTTTTGAGTGGGAGAATGTACCTTAAATCCTCCCATGACGATGATAACCAGCTGATTGAAAAGACAGCTGAGAGTTAATTTGGCGGGAACACGCGATGGAGTGGCGGGAGTTCTGGCAAACACAATCACAAGGCAAGAGCAGGGCGCACGTCCACTTGGCATTCCACAGGAGAGAACTTCTGGCTTGTACGAAGCACATTATTTATTACTTCAATATGTGATTTGAGATGTTTTTAAGGGTAGATCATCAAAATATAATTATTTGTTGTTAACTTAATGCCTGATTTATTTTTTCGAAAGACGAAATATATAGACTGAAATACAAATGGAATAAAATAACCAAATTTGAAGGGCGTACATTGGGAGAGATCAAAGGTTGAAAAAACACAAATCCATAGCCCAACGTATTAACCTTTTTTAGTGAGTCTAGCTAATTGAACACAATGGTCTACTATCTTCATGATGCGTGATATGTTATTATTGCGAATTTACTAGTACTTTTACTGCTTTCTCAAACATTACTTCATTCATTATTCATTGGATATTGTATATGTCATCATGAAACTGTGTACATTTCAAGGAAGGTTCTTAACCTATTATAAATAAAACAATTACAGATTGACGAGTTATAATAGTATGTAATAATAATAATAATATTGCTGATTTATTCGAATGTATTATGCTTATTAAAAGAAAATACAGTTTTCATGTATTTTATATAATGCTTAGTTTTTAGTACGAGTTATTTTTGAAGAAAACAATATTAAACAACTAAAATGATCTGTAGATTATCCTTAAATAAACAAAACTAAATGCTATCTAAATGCTCAAGTAATTTAAAATGTATTAGTGATTTCGGAAGAGAATGACATTTTTTAGCTATTTTAAGAACTTAATCCAGGAAAACGACTCAAATTCCTAAGCTTCTTCTTCTGTAATCACTTCATCGGAAGCTAGTCTAAATACCAAGAGAGTATTTAATAAGGCCAATTAATCATAATGACTGGGATAAAAACCATAATTACACGACACAGCAAAGAGGACTTCAATCAAGGGGAGAAACCGCCCAATGCGTACCACATCTAAAAGGGCTTGAATCTGATTTGCCTATTTTGTGTTGATAATTAAAAAAATGTAGAAAGATGTAGCGAGCGATTTTACAACACTGGCAAATGGTATATTTAGTGATAGTTTGTAAAAATGTTATATGACACGAATAATACAAGTCTTAATGTGTTATTTTTTAAGGAGCGGGGCCGAGGAAAACTGCTAGCCTTGCTGTCTTGCTTCATTTTAATCCGATGTGCCGTCTTTTGGTCCTTCATTCATAACGAAATCGTCCACACGATCGCCATGAAACTCTGGGAGGTTGTTCTACATGCCTGGAAAGGTTTCTGCCCTATTCCGGTTCTCGAACTTGCTGAAGGCTTCGACCCTTGAGCTTTCAAAGTTTCAATTAAAAATATTAAAGAAGGTTATAAACAAACGGAAGGGATTAGTTGTAAACTGTTTCCAATGAAATTTAAAAACACAAATGCCATTGTCTATCACTAATTGCTTTAACCCGCGCTAAGAACGGGTACATGAACTCTAAAAAATACGAAATCAATTAAAATTTAAAATAATTCATTTAGGGGAAAGAGTTGTTTTTTATGACTTGTTGGACCAGCGTATTTGGTCATTATAGTTGTTGAAAAAACAAACGAAACTCGACATTTTACGTAAATAGAGCACCTTTTAGATAACAACTAGCATGTAGCTCCTTGTCGTGATTGGTATTATTGTGATGAAACTTTCGCATCCATCCCGAACATATTACCGTGCTTAAGACCCTCACTACCTTGCAGATCACGAGAAGTTGGAATATATAGATATAATGGTAGTCTGCTGAAGTATTTAGGAAAAATAAATTCCTTTAAAAAATAATAAAGGAGCTAGCCATCCAATTGGGTTTTACATCAAGTAGAATGATAGGCGTCTAACTTTAGAAAGAACGCCGTTTGCAAGGAACTAGATCCATGAGATTTCAACAATCGCAATAAACGTTCATTAAACTAAACTCTTCATCGCAAGCTCAAAGTGATTTCCTGGCAACACATTTCTATACAGGGTATTCTCCAGAACTCCGATTCACGATGAGGATTCAAAGTGCTGTTGCGTGACACAGAGTGGCGACAGTTTCAAAATGCCAACCGGTAACAGCTGTTAAACGTGTCTTTCAGTTTCAAAACTACACGCGCAAGCTCACCCTCCATCTTGACGATGAGTTGCGTATTTTCTCCCTTTACATATCTTCAAGTCATTTCCCTTGAAAAAATTCGTTTTTTATCATAACCTATTTTGCCAATATAAAAATTGGTTGTTTCAAACTTTTTGTTTTAAATTTTTAAAAATGTTCATTTTTATAGAATTTCAGTTTTAATCATTGTCAAACAGATGAACAGTAACAAAACTAAGGAGGACGGGATCTGGAACAGGAAAAAACTACAGGAACTGTGTAAAATATCAATTGGCTATTCTCATTTCACTTTCCTATAATAATATTTTAAAGTTTTTAGCTTTTTCAAATGAGAGGAATTTATAGTAAGGAATCTAGGTAAATGGTAATTTTTCATTAGTTTTAATTTACCTGGTCGTTACTTTTTTAGTTCGAATATATTAAAAATTTTATGCTAGCACAGTTTTATTCATATTTTTATTTTACTAAATTATTCAATCCTTTCTTTGAACGAGAGTGCGTTAAATCATGATTGAACACACAGTAACAGTGCAAGTGCAATTAATTGTTTGATGCTTGCAAAACAACATGTAGCTATGCCAAACAATTAGAGCACCCGGGTGGTGTTGTAAATGTGTGAATCGTTTTTGTCGTGAGTTAACCGCCGAACATATTGGCAAAGTAATTAAAAGAGGGAAGGGCATCGCCGCGCCGGTTGCGTAGGTGATTTATAGTTTTAAAAATAAAGATTTGTACACAATTTTCCTCTTAATCATTTATAACGTTCAGCTCTTCGTCGTCAATGAAGATCATATATAATATTATTATAGTTGTTTCAATTTATGTAAAATTTGTTTTTAAGGTATATAGATTGTTTTAGACCAAAATATATTTTTTTAATCAAATGAGTATTATTTAATTAGTTACTCTAGTTAGGTCATAGTAACTTTATGCGAGATAATTATTGTATTTACTTTTGAATTGTATCAATTACTAGCTAATGCACTGATTCTTTGTACTGTTAAACTAGAAAATAACAAATTAATATTACAAAAATCTCAAATATTAGTTCAAAAAATATAAGGCTTACAGGGCGAAGACCGTGGGAATTTTAAGGACAAAATATTTCTTTGTGTTGGCCTTTGTCAAAATCTACCTTTGTGAAAATCTTTCAGCCCAGTCGGTTCAGTGTTTTTGCGTGTACCCCGCACAAAAAAAAACAAACAAATATAAACTACCTGCTCTTTATAATAGTAAAGATGCTAGTTTATGCTGTAATTAATTCATAAACGTAAAATAAATATATTTTAAATTACTGGCAAACATGAAATATGTCATAATGAGTGAGTACTTGTTAATATAAATTTAATTGAATATATCTATAATAAAGTCCAAATCATAAGAAGCTTCAAGGTTACCAGTTTCACTCAAACATATGGTTTTAGCTGATCGTTTCTTATCAATATACTGTATATAAAGAGAGTTGTGTGTTGGTATAGCAGAGTTTTACAGCCTAAACTGTATGTGATAGATCCTTAGAGTCAAATTGAAGCTAGGAATCTCATAATGAACACTATGAGGATTGAGCTATGGTAACCTTTAGGGAATTTTTCAACCTTTTTTAGTAAAGGTTTGAAGGGAACCATTTAGTAGTTTTAGGAAATTATCTAGTCTGTTTATACTAAACATACGGCCAAACATAGTTCGAAATATAGTTCCAATGATTACCAACAGAACAGCACTTCCTAAAGCAATAAGAAGTTAATAATCCCTCGACGAAAGCTGGGCTTCTCAAATAATTATAAATTAACTTAGTAATTGTATGATAAAAAAGTAATTATATAATAAACTTTTAATAAAGCTTCTATTGACTTTAACTTAATTGTGACGATGTATCTGGGTATTGTTACAGTTTTTGCAGCTCATAATTATCTTTCAAATTGTATCTAATACTCAATCTAGGTACTTTATGTTGTCTGGACCCTTTTGCAGTTATTATTATGCATTGAAGGAAAAGCTTAATAGGAAATTCTTACAAAATGATCCTTCACGTTAAGATATTGGCGAAACAGAGAGAGAACGGTAGTAATGGTAATTTACTGGGAAACATAATTCACCAAAGTTCAATGGTTGCCATTGTTATTCAAAACCCTGCCGGTAAAGCAATTTCCTCAACTTAACCAGGCCTTTGTTTGGTCATAAAGGAAATTCGGAGATTTACATAAGCGATTTGCAACTGTTTTTTATAGTTTTGCTATTGGTTGGAAATTCGTAATGAAAACCACTTGGCATTAATTTTAATTCGCGATTTATTGTTAAAAACTTCCAAGATATATTTATTTTATAGTGTGTAAAACCATGCACTCGGTATACGGTTTATGAGGTTTTAGGATTTCCTCTAAAACGTATAGATGAGTAGAGAGTTGATAATCGAGAGTGTAAATCGATTTTAAAGATGAACTATATATAAATTATGTACGAGTAATTAAAAGTTGTAGTACGACTCAAAAAATATATTATAACGTCAGCTTTTGAAATATAGCTACTGGATACATACTCTTCTCCGTCTACGTGGAAGTAGTTTGCAAATGTACTCCTGTTGAGTCTTATTGCGTCGAGCAATTTATAAAATGCCTTACTGGTTTCATCTTGATAATGATTGCATCCATAGCAAAAGGGAAACGCTTCAACCATCTCTGCCAACGTTAGTGAAGTGCTCACTGAGAGCGATTATAGCATTTTTACCATTGCAGAAATCTCTTAGTACGAAATATTTCTCATGACTGTGGGAATCCATTACCCAGAAACTGTGCGGAGGCAGGCGAGAGTGAGGAGGAAGAATGTAAGCCGGGTTGGCTTATCCCTCTATCGGCTAACTGAACTCAAGCTTTGGGATGTTATGGAATAAATTACACAACATACAATTAGCCCAAACAAAAATGCGGGCTTTGTTACATATATTTGTATGAAACTTTTTGTGAAACCATTCCCATGTAAGCATGACGAGTGGGCAGTGGGCAGTTATAGCGCCTCAATAAACAAGAGGATGTGCATGTTGGCTGAGTCGTTTGTCACTGGACCTTCTCTGCATCAGCGCTCGACCCCCTCGCCATCGTGTAAGCTCATGCACACACTTCTTGTGGCGCAATGAAAAAAATTATTATATTAGTAAATCAATTTAGCGGAATTTGATTGTCCCAGATGTGTTTCCAGGAGCCGTATATTTACGTATATCCTGCAAATTAAAGATACTGAAGATATAAATTATTTAACTTACTGGGATATGAATTATTTCATTGAAATAACGAATAAAATTTCAGAACTTTATCATAACATTAGGTGTATTAGATTTATAAATTTACATTAGGAATAAAAATACACTGAGAAAAATTTTGTCCTGAAATACATGGAAAATACACGTAAATAAGGGTGTGCGGGTTACCCACTGCAATCTGGACCCGGCTCAATGCTCCAGCAGTGAGGCCGCCACACGGAAAATCAGGACTTAGTTTGTCTACATAGTTATGACGTCACTGGCTGACGTCATTACTGTCAGTTAAAAGTCCTGCCGATCAGAGTCTGGCCTCGTAATTGCCGAGACTTTTTTCAGAATATCCTGAAATTAATTTTGCCTTCACCACAGTTGATCACAGAATATACATTCCTATTCACGTAAAATACAACCGATTGCTATGCACTGACTTGCCTAGTCTCTGCATTTACCGGTATTTTTCATTTAAAATCAGTAAAAATATGCCTTGGTCCTTCTAGCGGTCACCCATCCAAGTTCCAACCGCACCCGGTGTTTCTTGACTTGTAGGTTTAGGTGAAGACTGCTATATCCATTGCGTTATTTATTTATTTATTTTATTTATTTATCAACGGCAATGCCAATACATATATAACAATAATACAAGAGGTGGTATGACAGATCGACAGTTCACTGCAACACAAACAACACTAATGAGCAATAAAACATATAAGAGAATGAGCATATAAATAAAGAATAAATAACTTACAATAAGATGCTATAAATAAATACCAGGATGAGCAAATAGGCAATAACAATCTTAAACATTTGAAAAATGAAACACAACTTATAAGTTGGACAAAGTTGAAAACAACACCAATTTGACCTTATTAAAAAAACAGACTAAAAAATTTAATATACGAAAAAGAAAGAAATTACAATGGCAAAGGCAGACAAATGTTATGATCAGCAACAATAACTATTGATTAAACTAAAATAACCAACCCTACAACACTGAGAATTATAGAGAAAACTTGATCAAGTATGCACAGTAAACAATAAATAATTGCAATACAAACATTCGTAGCTGAAAGCATGAGAAACAACTCTAATCAACAGGTAGTTATGACTACCTGTTGATTAGAGTTGTTGTTGAATAATATTTGAAGACATGGTAAGTGCAGTTTTACGCCTTAAAGAACTTCTCTAAATTAACAATTTATTGCTTGACATATTTATTTGATACATTTAAAAGTGGCAGCAAATCAATGTAAGGTTATGCTCGACCTACATTCAATTTCTTAGGCCTACTATTCATCTTATTTAAGAATTTGCTAAAATACCCAGTTTTTAAAATCGAAGCAGGGTTTAAATAGTGCAATTACTTTTTTTATCATTTGTTCGTGTAAACTTTGAGCAGATAAACTAATCTTAGGACCAAAACTGATAAATGCGTCCTGTCCTGCAACTATTTAAAAATAAAACTCACAATATGAAACATAGGAGGCTGTTGACAAATACAACTATTTGATTTTCTTTAAAAGCCCAAGCTTTTTCTACTCTGAAAAATAGAAAATTTCATATTCTTTTAGACGTAGGTATTTTACTACCATTGACTTTATATGTATTTTCCATCAATGGTACTACAGTAAGTAAATCGATAACAATCATTAATAAAATATTATTATAGAAACCAAAAGTTATTATTGAAACTTGTGTCACATTTGTAAATACATACATGTTATTTTAATTCCCAATATAAAACTAACACAACGGACTTTAGAAAAATCAAGATTTGGTTAAAAAATATTTATTCGATTAAAATACAATATTTGATGATAGTGCGAACTAAAACAATGTAAAGACTAACTGTTTTTTTTCTACCAAATCATATGGAAATAATTTTAAGTTCTCATCCATACGCCTATCGCAAATGCAGAGGGCTTCAGGCAGAAAGTAATCATGGATAAACTTATGACGTGTTTTGTGACGTACACAAACCATCCATGACGTCACCTTAAGGTTTTTTCCTTATAATCACGGTAAATTCCCTGATTATTTGCAAATACGGCAGTTCGAGCGTAACTGCAGAGAAAAAGTTCTTAAAGAAGGACTGCGAGTCCTGCGTCTGTACTAATGCCCAAAACTCTGCCGAGTCATTGAGCTGGGTCCAGATACAACACTCCTGTACGTGAGCCAAGTCCTTATTTACGTATCGCAAGTACAGATTCTAGACTTGGGGCAAAAACTCTGCTAAGATATTTTTCTCAGTGTACGAAATAACAATTACTTTAAGAGAATACTCGACATGTTTCTGTATCCGGTTGACTGACCTTAATAGTACCAAAACACGTACAAAACTAGTTCTCAATTAATTTGATTTTGTCGTTACTGCATTTAAGAGTCCTCCCTACCCAGCTAAAAATGTTCAAATACAGCTCTCACGCGGACCCATATAGACGCCCCATGAGGTAAGAGAAAATTTTAAATTCAATAAAGTTGAAACGGGAAATGTCCAAACTACTAGGATTTCTTTTTGGAATTTCAATGACCTAAATAGCTTTTTTTCTATAATCAATTTAAAATAGTCAACTTTGGGCATTAATATAACGTGTTTTATGAGCTTTTTCAAAAATAAAAAGCAATTCCAGTAATTAAGACTATTATTTATTTAAATAATATAGCATAGTATAGATATGTTAAAAAATATGGGTCCGCGCGAAATCTTACATCGCAAAATGTGCACTGATTTAGCTTGGGCTCTTATGGAGCCGAAGTTCTAAAAGTCGCCGCTAGTGTCGCAGAAAAAAAAACTGCCGTGGGTAAGGAGGACTCTTAACGTTAAATTTGATCGTATTTTTTATCGCTTATAGAGTTATTTGTTACCAAATAGATTATCATAGATACATCATAAACCTGTCAATTTCCTATAACGGCAAACTATATTAACTGGGAATCACGGAGGCTAATTAAATTCAGTATGTTGAAATTGAAATATTACCATCTTGTTTCAACCCAGTCCAGGTTGAACGTTGAATTTTTTCGTCCAACTTAAGGGGCGCAAGCCTCCAAACAACAATGGAAAGCTCATGACTTTTTCTTATAGACCTAAAGAACCATGAACCTCTTCATAGTTGCACTTCATGAACCCCTTCCTCTTTGATGGGCCATTTAAAGTCGGAAGTCAAGCCTTTTTTGGTTGTTCAAAAAGCTTGTTTATCATATATTTTTATGAAGTGTTAAGACCTTGATGCAACAGCAAATGAACATGTTATGATTGTATTGCAGTGTTGGCTCATGATAAACCAACTACTGAAGGTGTACATTGTACTTACGTATTGAAAGTGTTACTGGTTAATTACAGTATTACGGATCACTCCTAACCTATTTTACAATAAAGGTAGTTCCTATAATTAGTTATTTTTCTGCGGAATTTACCTACCTGATAATTTTGTGAAGAAACTGGAACAATAGTCTGACATTCATTACTATCATTCATGTTAATCATGAAACTATAAAAGTTTTTTAAGTACTACCTGATGATAATTCGTTAATACCATATGGTTATGACTTATAATTAACTGTCGGTTTATAAATTATATATCATTTTGTAGTATTTAAAGATATAAACTAGATTTGACCTAGCTAATAGAAAAATATAGCAAAAATACTCAATATGTAGCTTTTTGCAGTGTTCAACCGCGAGACAGTACTTCTTATGTAACGGTTATTCTGCAACTCAATAACCATGAAACGTTATACTGATGGAACTAGACTTGTAAAACGAGTCGTAAAAAATGGTGAATGCACCTGGCTTGTCTGCTCCGATCGCCTAACCAACCGTAAGATAACATATTATCAGATCACCACCTGATACCAAGCGGTCACTTGAACTCCAAAACATTTGACCTTTAAATCAAAACTAATAGCAGGGATGTGTTTCATAATAATCGTATTTGTAGATCAGCTAACCAGGATTCGTTCATCAAAAACTTTTTACTAAAGGTCTAAATGATTAGTTTTCAATTTATTGAACGTCTTCCCGCCACCATAACGATCGTTTGACATTAAACCGACCTCAAATGTAATATCAACAAAACCTTAGAAGGTCGAATTAATTACCCTCGACATTTAATTAGTCCTCAATTAAATTTGACATTAAATTAACCTATAACATGAAAGTTATGGGTTAGTAAAAGTATAGTCATTATTGGCATATTTGGTAATGTGATATATCTTACGAAATAGTTTTGATGCATCATAACAGTTATGATGATGTCCCGCTGGTTTGCCTTTCACTACAACCTTAAGGATCAGCGCTTTGATAAAACTAAAAAGGCAAGAGCTATGTAATCGTAACAACGTGCCGTCGATATAAGTTTGAAAGATTAACTTAAAGATTATTAAGGAGATTCGGTACTAAAAAGGGTAAAATTTTGAACTTAATAAAAAATGGTTATACCAATTCATTTGTAATTTAGAATAAGGTAACAAAAAATACAAAATATATATTTTCTTTTATTTATTTTTGTTAGGCCAGAATACGATATTATCTATGTAATATAGCGAATTTGACGATGTTTTTGAAATTGATATCCAACAAAATTTCTGTTCCGATTTTCTAATACTAAACATTATTTTGAAGGGGATGAGCTAAACTTCATATTTAGGTAGAGTTATGCAATTATCACTCATAGTTTCAAAATTATTTCGAGTAAAACTGCACTCTTTTTTATTTTTTTATAAATTGTACTTACAGATAGCTATGAATGTTTCTAAATATGAAGGTAAACACATATATTGAACACTTTGAATGATGTAACTTTATTGGTTCCCTGGATTTATCCATTTTTGAAATGAAAATAATTGGAATATGAACTTTAGGAAAATTGTGATTAAATAGAACCATAGCCTTCTCTAGACGTAGAGAAGACTTGGATAAAATACAAATACTACTTAGTGGTTTATTTTAAACATATATTTAAAATCAACATGAGTATCCTTTTCTTCGAATAGTTTTATTTGCACTAACGCATTTCGACTATTATAGTCATGGTTATAGTGCTACATTTTGTTTCAACAAAATATTATTTAAAAAACAAAAATAAATATAATTCTTGAAAATTAATACAAAAGGTGTGTGTACAGTCAGCTGGCATGTCGCAGTTGGGCTCATGCAACTAGCAAACCTTGCGGTGACTAAGATCGTGCACACAAATATTTTTATTTATGAAAACTAGTTTGCATTGTAGTCGTCGCAAGCGCTAGTTGCGTGAGCCCAACTACGTCACACCAGCTGACTGTGCACGCACCTTTCTTTTTTCTTTGCACCACGAGTCAGCTGTTCACTATTCTTTTATGGTGCAATTGTTTTCTTCGTAATGATAATTTTATTGAATATGGCGTTTTTTTCTTGTTTCATTATTGAGTTTAAAACATTATTTTTTATCATTTTTACAGCTTCCATAAACGTGGACTCCTCTTTGGTGTTCGTTTTGTTTCCTATTTGTATCGCGTCAAGAATAAACATATTATTTTCATAATTCTTATATTCGTGATCGTTTATGTTTATAGAATATGGTCAGAAAAATTAGATTTCTGTGTTGTTTCGTTGTTCGATTTAATTGCTTGGATTTGATCATTAAATGTGTTCGAAACGCGTTTTTACGAATAAAATTATTTGAAAAAATAGGCTACTCATGTTGATTTCAAATATTTATTAAATGGTAGCCCTTATCAGTGATATTAATTTATTATTAGTCAAAATAATACTGAAGCATGCTTATTGTTTTATTGTCTGTTGGGACTATGGAAAAAAACGGATCAAAAAATAAAATTTCATACATTTTTACCCGATGATTCTAATACCGAATTCCCTTGAGAAATAAGAAACATTGATGTAAATTAATGTAATTGACGAGAATGGATGTGAATTCAAGAGCTCGTCGAACACAATAAAGTAATAAAAAAACAAAAGTTATCGTTATAAATGTACGAGGTTGGCTACAAAGGTTGACTAATTCGTTTTCAAATCACAATCGAGAAAGTAATTTCCTCAAAAGTGGCGGACGAAGTTCTGAACATCCAGCAAACGGGGGAGGAAACCCTCTGTTCGAGATTATCGACCAATAGCTCCATAAAGTTGTGTGTCGGGGAAAGGAGGGTTCGGGTAGCAGCTGACAGTATGACGAATTATGAAACCATGTTGAAGGGAAGGAATCTGAAAAATGTGTTATTCTCTTGGTAAGCATGCTTGCATTTGATTTTCCCAACGAAATCTATATATTATTAATTTTTATTAAAAACTTATAGCTGTTTTATAATGTTAAGTAATTTTTTATTTTATTATTACTCATGATAAATTCATTTTTATATGAAAAATGAATTTACTATGAGTAATGATAAAATAAAAAAATAATGTTACCACCAAAGTGAAAAATATATACCGGAATGTTATATCTCAAACTGAACTCATTTTGGTTTTGTATCTAATGCATTTGAAGTTGTAATTTGAACGATCGTCATTTGCAGTCGTGAAAATGTTCATATGTATGTACACACGAGCTCTATTAAATTATTATTTAAGATTTCACAGTCAGTACTATAATGCTAAAATTATTCCAGCAGAACGAATTAACAGAGCATTTGTTAACTCGTTTGGAGGTACTGTTTCATCCATGGCTCTCGCTCCTGTGTGTGAGGCTGACGTGGCTCGCGTTATAGAAGAACTGAAACCAAAAAAATCTTGTGACATAGACGGCACGTCTGTGTGGCTGATCAAACGTTGCTATATGCACATTTTGAAACCACTCACAAAAGTAGTAAATTTTTCATTCCAATCTGGAGTTTTTCCTTCCCAACTCAAGTTGGCGAAGGTAATTCCACTCTTTAAAAAGGACGATCCCCATCTCTGCAGCAACTACCGTCCAATTTCAATATTGCCTGTTTTCAGCAAGGTATTTGAAAAGCTTTTTCTCGATAGGCTTTTGAAGTACTTAGATTATTTTGAAATTCTTTCATCAGATCAATTTGGATTTAGGAAAAACTATTCCACAATTGATGCAATTACTAACCTCATCGAAACTGTTGTCGATGGCCTCGAGAGGCGAGAACATGTGCTCAGTATATTTCTCGACCTTTCGAAAGCTTTTGACTGCGTGCATCATGAGACACTGTTGCACCAGTTAGAGACGTATGGCATTCGAGGAGTGCCACTCAAGTGGATCACTTCCTACTTGGATAACAGAACCCAGTGTGTCCAAGTTCAAAATACACTTTCTCAAAGAGAAAAGATGGCCCAAGGAGTCCCGCAGGGATCTATTCTGGGACCAGTTCTGTTTTTGCTGTACGTCAATAACATTGGCTCAACGATCCAGAATGGAAAGGTGATCCAATACGCTGATGACACCACCATCTGCGTAAAAGCTCTGTCGAAACAAGAACTGGAAGTAAAGTCATTCATTGATCTCAACTCTTGCATCCAAACATTTTTCGAAATGAATCTGAAAACAAACAGTTCCAAATCAAATGTGATTTCATTTTGCCTCCGGCAGCAGGAAAATAGCCTGCAGCCTGCTGTCATGGTGGATGATGTCCTCTTAGAGGAAACTGACTCCGCCAAATTCCTAGGAATGCACCTTGATCGCGGGCTGACTTGGGAAGATCACGTCGATCACATTTGTGCCAAGGTTACATCCGGTATTTTTGCATTACGTAACCTTGCAAAATTTTGTTCAAAAGATGTGCTTTTAATGGCCTACTTTGGCCTAATCTACCCCTATTTTTCTTATGGAATACGGCTCTGGGGTGGTTGTGCTAAATCGAGGCAAGAGAGAGTTTTTAGACTGCAAAAAAAAGCAGTAAGAATAATTTGCAAATTGCACCCAAGAGAGTCTTGTAGGGATGCTTTCAGGGAGCTTGGCTTACTTACATTGCCCTGCCTCTATGTCCTGGAGGTCTCACTGTACTGCAAGTATAAATGCTCACTTGTTCAGGGCAGTCAGATCCACCAGTATAATACTAGAGGCAGAGACACTTACCGACTCGAAAAACACAGAACTGTGGCGTTTGAGCATTTACCGTCACAGGCTGGAGTCAAGTTCTTGAATAAGCTCCCTGAATGCTTAAAACAATCACAAAATCAAAATCAATTTAAGACTCGACTTAAACGCCTTTTGGTGTCTAAAGTTCTGTACTCGGTTGAGGAGTTCATGATGTGCCGCTGGGACTCTTGAAATTCTAGGAATTTTCGCGGTTTAAAATTTGGCACTGGTGTTTCCTAACATTCAAAAGGAGGAAACATATACTGACGCTTGTAATGCAATTTTATATTGTCAAATGCAATAAAGATTATTATTATTATTATTATTATTATTATTATTAGAGATTATAACGTGACGCAGGTGACAACTAATGTTGTGGAAGTCGTGCATTCTCTGTAGAGAGGATACATTAGAGACCGTCATGAGATTGTCGCAGAGTTTCTATTTCATCTCGCCAAGAGAGATAACTATTATAACCTACGATGATTTACCTTCTGGGATTGGTCCTTTAAAACCAATCTTTATATGAAGGAACTTAAAATCATTAAAAGCTTGGATCAATATACCTTACTGAGATTAAATGCCTTACACTATATGGCGAAATTATTTTTGATTTCATAGGCTACTAATTTGCAATATTTACATTATGTAAGTGTATGATAAGCATATAATAATGCTGTGAGATTAGTTTGGTGACCAATAGTATGCTTAAGGGAAAATTTTATTTATTTATTTAAGAAGAGGTTTTACAGAACGGAAACGGATTAATATTTTACCTGGTTTCGTTGTTAACAATTGGGTTTATAAATAGAATCAAGTAAAGAAGAACTACTGGCAGCTTTATTGAGAGGAGAGAGTAGTTAAAAAATATTTTTGAAAAAAAGATTGCAGAAATTTTTAGAAATTCAAAATATTTACACAATCTTTTCTAATTATAAATTTGTCTAGCCAATCTGGGACAATTTAATGACTGTAGTTCCTCACAAAACATTCAGGGAAAACTTTATAGGCATATTGATTTTGCTGAACCGTTTGGACAGTGTACTAATCGGACAATAGTTATACGCAGTTTGGACTTTTAATGTTGCTCTTGCTCGAAAACTTACAGATTCAGACATTGAAAAATTGCTTAGGTATATTTCACCCTTCGGAAGGGAGTTTAGAGTTTGCTGGGGTTGCAGAAGTGTCAGTAAAGAAATTCTCTTTTATTTCCGGTTTATTTCTTCAAAGCATTTGTCACGACTCGATTATCGATCCGACTGGTGCTAGGTTATCTCAAGGATAGTTTCTTTTGGCGTCTTGGTCCTTGATTGTGTACACAGTTCGAAACATAAATTACTTATAAGTGCAATAATAGCAGATGCATTTCATTATTCGAGATAAACATTATCGTTGAGACTACACATTATACTTTTACTTGAAATGGCGACCTACGCAGGCAGGTGTTTTAAGGTAAGTACGATCACAGAGAAGAATCTAGTTGATTCTCCTCTGTGGTACGATTTAGAGTGTACTTTTATTGTCATAATTTATAAGTTTGCTGTCCAACTAAAAAGAAAAACAAATACAAATTGTAAACCTCAATATGGCGAGTGGGAAATACAGTATTTACTTCCTTCAAAGAAAATCAAAGAAAGAAAATGAAACGTTTCGATGCACTCAGCCTCGCAGATTTTCTCAGCCTTTTCAAAGCTGTGATTTCTCGAATGCTCTGACATGTTACGGTTATGAGCCCTTAGCAAAGTCCAGACGGCTCGCTACGTGAGGCGGGTAGAGTATCAAATGGACAATGGTACGGGACTGAGCTTGTATAGGACATTTCAGATTCGGTCTTGCTTGCTGAAATCTCGAACTTTCTGTTTGACTTTATTCGCTTTAAAAGAAGGGTTGACATATTTTGGAAAATTAGTTTTTAAGATATTCATCAAGAAAATATTACTTTTAGCCTCTTATTAAAAATATTTTGTTCTTTGGGTTAGTTATTTATTACAATAAATTAAGTAATATGTTTTATCCTAAGTCAGCGCTTAAACACCGTGTTTAAGCCTGTAAAATAAATCGCTCCCCCACAGATAATGACAACCCCTTTTAATTACTTTGTCAATATGTGCACCGGCTAATGGACGATTAAACCGGGACACCCCTCGACGGCGTGGCCGCCCGGGTGCTGCTGTTGGTAGGTGGATGCATTTTCGTAAAATAAAAACAATGCAAGGTTGGTGTTAAGGTTGTTTTTTTTAAGTCTATTAGGTTTATGTGGGAATCATGAAATTCCTACTGATTTCATGAGTTACATTGTTCAGTTTTACATTGTGACAAGTGTTTTTGGAGCAATGGTCCATAGTTATGACGATTTCATTCCACGGACAAAGTTGTTAAAAAGTAGTACAATAACGTGATCCCGAACCATCTTATTTACTTTAATCACAAAGTAAATAAGATGAGTAATTTCTTCTTAACAAATTTATATTTTTGTAAAAATGGTGATGGTATTTTTGCAATTCGGGTCCTTATTACAGTTGATATTTATTTTTATTTTATGCAAAACAACATGAAGACTGATAGAACGCGGTAAATGTTGAGTATAGTGAAGGAGACGCCTTCAAAACTGTGAATGCTGCAGGTTAAACGTTCCGGCAGACAGTTGCCGTCCTGGAATTGCAGGCGCCAATAACTGGTCTGTGGCAAGGATCAACTTTTTATATAAACATACTGATAAATATACTGGAAAAAATAAAGGGATAGAACAAAAAAATATATTTTTGTAAAAATATAAATCTAGTAAACATTATATTTGACATTACTTTAGTACTTAAGGTACAGATATAGGTAGGCCTACATGTAAATTTAGCTCAATGTTCTGCTTAATTTTACCACGTGAAGTGTTCGGTTTCTGTTATTATTTATCATGATAAATTCACATACTTTTTTGTGTCTGAAATAAAAAGGGTCTGGCTCTTCCGATATGATTTAGTCTGGTTTTGAGAATATCGATATTAAATCGCACCTCAATTGCTGTACCCTGTAGCTGATTGTTTTATTTATAATATAAACGCAAACCCCAAACAACCTAACAAAAATTAAAATGACATTTTTGCTTTTAAAATTTTTTTTGTAATTTCCTTAAGATTCCAAATAATGCGCCTCTTAACATGTAAAAAGGCGGGGCTGAGGAAATAAAACATTTAATAAATTAGGGTAGAACTTTTAGCGAATTTCCCCTATAGGGAAGAAGCTATTACCGTAGGTCTCATGGTAAGACCTAAGCTCGGGACCACTATAACTTTTCGTTTTGGGGCCCCCAGAAGCAAAAAACACTATTCGTTCGAATATATATATATATATATATATATATATATATATATGTGTGTCTGTTAGCACGATAGCGGCCGCAAAAATGGTCCGATCTTTATGAAATTTGGTACAGACATGTAAAGTGGTAATCAATTGGACGAGTTCGTGAACCAGCCCGATTGGACTACCGGAAGGGGGGTAAAGGGGGATAAACCCCCCCCAAAAATGGGTTTTTTGAGTTTTTTACGTAGAAAAATAAAATTTATCGAACTTTCGTTTGCACCATTGAATTCAGCTCAAAAAACAAACAATTTAGTATTTTGAAACACTGCTCTATGTCCATTGGTTACCGAGATATTGAAAGTGGTAAACACAGTACGTTGTCCCAATGTTAACCTTATGGGAAATAAGTAAAATTCTATATCTCGCTTATTTCTCAACATATCTCAATAAAACTTGGTAAAAAGCTTCTTCTAGTTCAGATCTACTAAATATTGAATTAAAACCACCCAGTTTTAATATACCTGTAGCAGCACACCTGCATACTCATTCCCCATGTTATTCTTATGGAGCTTACAAAAACATGTCAAATCTCGCTATGTTGGATTGAAATATGTTGTTTTGCATTTGAAATTCGCTGAGTATGCAGGTCTGCTGCAACGGGGGTATTTTTATTTGCAAATAATAAGTACAATCTGTAATAGCGTTAATGGTTAAATAACATCGTTACATTCACAAGTAATTGTGCATTACAGTCTTTGTAGCATACTATACACTGAAATAGATATTATCATTTGAACAATCAATATGATGCTCGGAAGTCTTGCTTAATGTTTAGTAACTTATCGTTTATTTGTTGCCCCAAACAAATTTTTAGGCCAGTTGGATCCACGTCTATATATTGTTATGCAGTATATTAGCTTGTATGTTTTACCATTTTTGATTTAACAATGAAAAACAAATGTCACTCTACAGTACAGTTGTGTACTGATATATACATATGTAGCTGTAGTAGCAAATTTTCAATCAGTTCTCGAAGGCCAGGTTAGGTTTATGAACACCCCTCCACTCGCTAAGTCGCTGCACAACGGTCCGCCGCACGTGCCGTGAGCGGCCATTCCTCCACGACCCTCGGCGAGTGGAGATTTGACGAGAACGGTGAAGAAATATGAAAGGTGATTGTGTTGATGTTCGAAAAATATCCTGTTGTGCGAAGTCGTTTGGGCTACAATAGTGCCTATGGAGAAATCTTGATTGGAACCGTTAGTGATATCCTCCTCGTTTCAAATAATATTCTTTAAGCCCATAATGGCGGCCATTCAAACACGGTTGATGAAATTTTGGTATAATTTTAAACGAAAATAGGCCTTAATAAGATTAATATTTGTGCGAAATCTCAACGGTGTATCTAACAGTTTAGGAGTTATGAATTGTTTCGTAATAAACACATACAGACAGGCAGACGGAAAACTAGGCACAGATAGACCCATGTTCCTATGGTGAAATGTGTGTGTCTTGACCTGAGCAATAACGCTATATAAATTTGTCCAGATAGTTACGGGACACCCTTTTATATATTTTTATGGAGATTTTTGTGCCTTTTAACCCTCCGTTATTTATCATTCGTCACAACTGACACCAATCTCGTCACAACCAGTTCCGACAGATTGCAGATACGTACTACTGGTTTACTGAGAACTGGTTGTCGGTAAGCTCTTCTCGTCTGCATTTGCATAATAACCGTTCGTAAGTAGCACTGCTTGTTAATTAAATTCAATTATGAGTAATTGATCGATTGCGATCTAGGTCACTATTAACAAAATGCATATTCGTTGAGAAGTTTTTATGCTTTGAAAGTGCGATTTGTTTTTGATAAAAGTTAAACGAAGATATATATACAGCTGTGGATCAGAACTTGAATTTCATATCAGTGTTGACTTCACTTTGTCTACATTTTAAGTTAGACTTGTCTCAAAGGACAAAAAATAAGTTCTTATGTTTCAGGTCTATAATATTTAAATTATTGATACTGAGGTTAAAGAAATACCTATTTTGTCCACATTAATCTTTGGCCATCTCATGATAGCGTGGACTTAATTTCATTTCTCCATGTCTACCCTCCCTAAGACAGTAAACATGACTTACATTATGTTGTGTTGTAAACTTAATTTACAAACCATATACTAAACTATTTAACCTTTCACTATTTTATCTTTTTCCTAAGCCCTATGAAAATACTTTCACTTTAGGTTATATAATGGTTGTAAATATTTCGTAATCTATAATAACTGAATGAATGAATTTTACATTGTTGTATTTCAACACTAAAAAACTCCCAGCTAACATTTGTCTCGTTATGAAAACATATCAATTTCACATTAACCTTCAGTGCTACATTTACGCCCACACCCCACTTTGAATGCTGGTCTATGTCGCTTGTATTCAAATTTACATAGGGTAACGGGTTTGATAATTTCCCCCATTGCTTAATTTGGCAACGACGGCAGTTCGGCGACCGCCGGTGTTCCCGTGTAAACAGCCCGTAATCAATTCATTACGGCCAATTCATCCGGGATACATGGGCCGTTTCAGTATCCTCCCCAATATTTTAGTTCCTACAAATTGGGAGAAATTTGCGTAGAACTCTGGTTAAAATTTTAAACAATTTTAGAGCGTATAATTATTTATAATCTACTCTTTTGTGCCATGAATAGAAACTACATGTTATAAAGTAGATTGTGGCTGATTATCAAAAGGAATTTGGTGAGGGTTCAATGAAATAAAGAAGTACCTCATTGTGCTTTTCTTTTGCGCTTTGCCGTGTCGGTAGGGGAGTGACTATAAGTTTCATAAGCCCAAAGCAGTTAAGTGCTGAGTGTCAGAGATCATATTGCGTTCTAGTAATTGCTCAAATGGACTATCGAGTCCTTTTATAAGGATGCTCGGATCAAATGATGATGGATCCGTAATTAAACTTTGATGATAAAAATTATTAGAGATGTTATGGTAGACTGAGATATATACAACCATAAAATATTATTTACACTTCTATCAAGTGTTCTGGATAGTAATTGGAGGTTCCTTCTAGAAACTAATCATTATTATATTCAAAGTACAATTATGCTCAACACTGTCCTTGTACCTATTTCAGTAATTACTGAGGAATTGGTCATAAATACAGTTTACAGTTGGTCGTAAATACAGAATTGGTCGCAAGACGGTATAACACTACTTAATTCCTGTATTATTGAAATAAAAATTCTCAACGTTTATTTTAACTAGAAGGGTTAAATATTTTTAACTCTTTTCTGACTCACATTAGTTTAGAAAAGTGGTTAAAGCATACTACATTATTAGTTGTTGGATAAAAATTGTTATCAGATTAAAATGCATTACAATTAATGTATAGTAATTTTTAAATTTTGAAAATATTGTTTGAATCTTGGCTTACATTTTCATAAAGTTAATTAAAGAAAATTTTAAAAATCAGTAAAAAAATAATAGCATATTTTTTTGATTATGTAGAAATCAATAGTTTAAACGGTTTACATCATAATAAAGCTTACCGTATTAAAAATCCTCTCCGTAAAACAAATCGCTTTATTTCCAAACCGAGAAATGTTATGATGGATCCCTCGCTAAAATGATAATTTACACAGCAGAGGACCATTGCCCACATCTCAGCCTGGGGCGGCTGCTCCTGCATCGGTCTAGTTAGGGCCTATTGTGGTGATTGAGCCGATAAATTGCCAACCGTCTGATTAGGGCCTTCGATAAAATAATGGTCCGACCGCGGCGCTCCGCGTGGACGCCAGGGGCTGCGGGGCAGATCGGCGCCCCCGGCTCTATGGTGTTTTTATGGTAATTTTATCAGGTATTCTACTTCTTGGTAGGTATTTTTTGTCATGATGGTGTCTATGATTAAATTTATATTTAATTTTTTTAATTTATATTATTATTAAATTTTATTTTGTTTTAATTTATATAAAAACTATTTAATTTTTTGTAATATATAAAATATAATTTATATACTGATACATTTATAAATATATAAATTTTATATAAATTAATTTATATAATTTAATTTATATAAAGTTTAATTCATTTTAATTTAATATGAAACTAATTAATTATAAATTTATATTAAATTTAATCAAGTATTCTACTCTTGAGGGGGCCTCTTCCAGTGTTTTATAACTTTGGGAATTTAATTCGACCTGTTTATTAAAACAGTAGTGTAAATAACGGTAATTAACTGAAGCGATTTTAAATTCTGAAGGATATTCATTGGGGATAAACTCAAGTAGATGTTATGTTGTTTACTATATTCAAATATTTGTTGGTCTTCAATGAAATTTTAATTCGTGGCTGTTCTTGATCGTGTATTACTAAAATGAAGAATACTGATACTTTGACAAATGTGGCCAAGTCGTTGGAATGAAATGAAATTTGTGAAATACAAAACAAGTTGGATTGGACATGGCGTTTAAGCTTATCAGCAGCTGCGCCAACTTCGCTGCCTTTCCTTTCATGTGTTACTTATACACAGATATCAGAAAAATTTATTCACACTCAGAGTACAGTTTAATCAGGTACAAAACCAGAGGACAGTTACTAACCTGTGTAACCTGTGAGGTTATTTGTTTAGGTACAAATATACCCAAACAGAAATCATCGTCGTATATACCTAATTTTTTATGGTGAAAATTAAGAAAATGAATATAACACTGTGGCTAAATTAATTTTAATTTCCAAAGTTGGACTGAATGGTCCGGGATCAGCTCAGACGTTTCTCCCGATGTCGAGTCGCCTCGGCGTTTCCCACGGCGATGTCACTGGGAAAACCAAGACACTCGATAAATATCAAGCTTCCCTTTCCTACCGTGACATTTGACCAATTCTCGTTTTAAAATTGTCCATAGAAGTTAAACGAAAGCGATAAAAATCCAAAGAATGTGGCTGTAGAAGTCGCCGCACCGTGGGAGTCTAGCCACCCTCCCGTGCCGAATCGGATTCCTCCATTCCTCTGATAACCAGACACACCTGAAATGTTTTTGGGATCGGTGTGACTTTTAAATGTCAAGATAATTCCGATATTTACTACCTATTAAAGGCCTGTATGCCTAAAACGGGTTTTTTACTGGAAGAATTTTAAAATGTGTGGAATATTACGCCATGTCTTTTTTCTTTACTCGGATCCATTTAAATAATTTGACTTGGTTTTGGATTAAAAAGAATGATATGACAGCCGCAACATTTGACTCCTGAAGCTCAGGAAAGGGTAGGCGACAGAGTGTATGTTCTGACACCTGTAATGCTTTGCCATTTGATTTGGATTTATATGTTGTTAATCACTGTAACCGCTAAATAATTGAAACGTAATTGAATGTAATAAACTTATCTGCTTGCCTCTGAATCACGAACTCAATCACTCAACTGAAGTAAAACGTAATCACGGTGAACTTCTTCACAGCAAAGTAGATAAATTAAACCTTGATGAGGTGTAAGACACCTGGAAACTAGAGATATTATCAGTGAGCCGAGCCACACTCTGACCACCGACCGGGAGAGAGGAGTCATCTGATCATCTGGTCCACAGTGCGGTCGGTATCAGCGTTATCAGGCACTGACCGCAACCACGCAGCTCCGGTTCATGACTGCGGTACCAATATGACGCATTCTACACTCTCGTACCTAGCCACATGAAACACTGTTGTGCGAATGACGAGGAAGTAAAGGAAACCAAGAAGTAAAATCGATTTTTTTGGTTGTTAATAAAATGCGTATGTAGATTTTATACATGACATATCCTTTGAAACCATGTACACATTTTATAGGTCAAAATTTTATTGATCTACTATTCTATTGTGCGCTTAATAAATATTTATAATTTATCTTTAGGTAGTTAATGGATTCTTCCTACAGTTTTATTAGCCCAGTCAAAAAACGTAAATGAATGACCCAACCTGGAAAAAATTCCGTCAATTTTGAAGCTTTGCACTCTTATTTAGAAGAAGTTCTGTGGATGAAAACACCAAAAGTCCCCATAAATATGAGGCGAGCTCTAGTGGCAATTGATGGAAATAGGCTTTCTCGTAAACATCTTGAGAACTTTTGGTCGTAGATAAAAACTTTAAGTTTAGAATGTAAAGCTTATTATATTTGATACAAAAATGGTTCTGTGAAATTGAACTCCTGACGGTTACCGAGTTATAGGGCTAAAAATAAGGGGTTTTATCGCATTTTAGGTCGTTTTTTAGGGTTTAACGTATAAAATTAAAATCATTAAAGTTTGGTGGGCCAAATTAAATTCAGCTCAAAAAATAAATAATTTGGTATCCTGAATCATTGCTTTATGTCTATTGGACACCGAGATTGTGAAAGGGTAATCATCCCTAACATTGTACCTACGCTGTCATTGTGGGAAATAAAAAGTACTATATCTCGCTTATTTTGCAATATCTTAGTAAAACTTGATTTGTGGCTAGATACAACTTAGATATATTGTATAACAGCCTTAAACACCCAATTTTTACATGTACGTGTCAGCAAACCTGCATACCACAGTACACCTCGGATTATCCGGATTAATGTGGTGGAACACCGATCCGGATAACGAAAAATCCGGATAATCCGAGGTCATTACAATATTGCCTAAATAGATATTGCGTACCTTAGCCCCTGCTAAACTGATGCTGAAAACGGCGTATCAAGACTGTACAACATATTAATCTTCAAATTTTACGGGGGTTTAATTTTGAAACAAGTTTAAGACTTAAACTTCATCATTAATCGTACGAATATAATGTTATTACTTTTACCGTACTTACGGTTTAAGTTTGGAATAAAACGCCAAATTAAATTATTTAATTTATTAAGATTAAATAATCATAACTCAAAATGACTCAAACTTAAAATAATCATGACGAAACTTAAAGTAACTCAAAACGTATTACAGTAACTATTCGCAGAAATAACGTAACGCATCAAATTACAGCAATAAACTAACTCGCAAAATTGCCGTAGGCCTACGCCTTTGTGGATTACTGACAGCGCCCCAAATAGCAATCCAGAAAATCCAGTAGTACGTTTGTACGTTCACGAAAATGCTGTCATGTACTGTTTAGGTAATGTGATTCCTTCAATTATTGTGATTCCAAATGCGTACAGTAATGTATTATGTTTGCATTTTGCTTTTTAGAAGGCGCATTTCCTCGTAAATTCGCTAAAATCATGTTTTGCCGTGATTTCAATTTTTGAATTTCTCGGATGGAGCGGTCCGGATAATCCGGGATCCGAATAATGTGTGGTCCGGATAATCCGAGGTGTACTGTATTAATACGAGGAACGAGGAGATTGGGGATTTTAGGCTATTTTGCAATATATCTCAACTATATCAAGCCACAAATCAAGTTTTACTAAGATATGTCGCAAAATAAACGAGATACTTTGTTTTCTATCTTATAAGAGTAACATATATACCACGTAAGGGGTGTTTACCGCTTTCATTATCTCGGTGAACAATGGGCAAAAAGCAGTGATTAAAAATACTAGGTACATTATTTTTTTAAAGCTGAATTCAATGGGGCTCACCAAACTAGATAATTTATTTTTATACGTACATTAAAACAAAAAATGTTTTGCTTATTTTGGTGGAAAACAGCACTTATTTTAGCGCCATATAACTCGGTGCCTCTAGAGCTCGCCACATATTTACGGGGACTTTTGGCAATTTTCATCCTTAGGTACATCTGAATACGTGTGCCAAGTTTCGAAATGAAAAGGTCGAAACGGAATTCTTTCCAGGTCAAACCTTGTTTTACAGGAATGTTTTAGGGTATTGAAATTTCTGTTGGAACTAAGCTATGTCTTAAGCCATTAAAAAAACCCTGTATCTATATATTTACGACCCGGAGAGATATGTACATACATCAACTCTAAAAAAGAATTAACTGTTCCATTCATTCCTATCTTTTTCTTGAATATCAAATTGTATTTAAAACAAATAGTTTTTTTAAGAATATTTTAAAATTTATAAACCCATGTTTAAGGGGTTTATAGATAGATAAAACTCTCACTATAATAAATGAAAAACAAAGGATACAAATAATCATAGTCTAAAATAGAACCCTCGTAACGCATTTACATATTATGCCGGATTGCTCAGGGCGGAGCAATTAGAAAACTGTACTGCAGCCGTAGAAAATCATAATGATGAAACAGCCCGGCTTGGTCGCTAAATAGACATCAGCATTGCCCATTGACCATCACTCTTGATATATCTGTTCGCCCGGAGCAGTAATATTAGTGATAGATATCACCGGCTCCAATTTATAGAAGGGTTTGAGTAATTGAGGGGAATTAAAAACGTCTAAATTTATAATCATGGTATAGATAAGTTTTTTTTATCAGAGACTGCAGATATTCAGATTGAATCGGTGTCCTGTTATTCCCATGAGGGTGTAACTGGCATATATTTTGACCTAAAATGCAATTCAGTAAAACCTTATAATGTATTACAGTATTAGGATTTTTATACAATCTGGATCATACTGAATTACACGACTGATATAAGCATGACTAGCAATTTTTATTTAGTAAATTTTGAACATTTACTTAATCTATATATTAAAAAATTTGGTTTTTCTTTTCCGAGTCCGTTTGGCTCTTCTGCTCAACCGATTTTCATAACTGAGGTCTTAAATTAAAGGTAGCTATGCATGAGCAGATTAGCCATCAAGCATCCGCATTCATTTATCTGCCGCATTCCTCGAGTTATGCACAAAAGAAACTTCCTCCCTGTACATTTCTTATGGGAGTTAAATATGGTTTTCATTTTCCGAGTTCGTTTGGATCTTCTACTAGACCGATCTTCACAATTGAGGACTTAAATTAAAGGTATGCACGCATAGATTTGCCATCAAGCATCGGCATTCATTAATTACTCGACCAAAAAACATAAATTTGATTATTTCCCGAATTTTGAATCCAATTGAAGGTATATTTCCTCAGTTATAATTACGTGATTCTATATGTATTAGTCTAAGAACCTTCAGTGAAATACCAGCTTTCATTTGAGCAGTTGATTATTATGACCGGACGTACCTGAAACACTCTGCTGAATTCCGAACAACACAAATATTATATATAAAAATTAGGTTTTTCTTTTCCGAGTCCGTTTATGGTCTGATCTAAATGAAATTTGGTGCAGACGTGTAAAGTGGTGATTAATCAGACGAATTCGTGAACCAGCCCGATCAGACCACCGGAAGGGGGGGTAAAGGGGGATAAACCCCCCAAAAGAGGGTTTTTTGAAGTTTTTACATAGAAAAACAAAATTTATCCAATTTTTGTTGGCACCATTGAATTCAGCTAAAAAAACAAACAATTTAGGATTTAGGAACAATGGTCTATGTCCATTGGTCACTGAGATATTGAAAGTGGTAAACACAGTACGTTGTCCCAATGATAACCTTATGGGAAATAATAAAATTCTATATATTGCTTATTTCGCAACATGTCTCGATAAAACTTGGTTTGTGGCTTCATCTAGATGAGATCTAATGTATAACAGTCTAAAATACCCGATATTTCCATTTTCGTGGCAGCAAACCTGCATACTCATTCCTTATGTTTCTTATGGAGCTTACACAAACACGTCAAATCTCGCTGTGATGGCTTGAACTAGTTCTTTGCATATGAAATTCGCTGAGTATGCAGGTCTGTGACGGGAGTAGCATGGCATATAGTTAGTTTGAAAAGTCGTATGTGCCGGGCTGACATGTCGCTGTCCCAAAAACTTGAGTACAGAATATCTTATTAAATTCCTACTTTTCCTTCGTGGAAAAAATTATTACCAATTTGGTAATAAACCGTGGTATAATTGGTTTTCTGAAATTCCTACATTACCGGGCCCAGCTACATGCACCTCTTTTTCAACTTAGGGAAGTGTCGGGCAAGTCACATTGAAGTTGTGAAGCTGCATTGCATTTAACACTAATTTTGTAAATGAAGAATTATTTGATTAGAGTTCATTTTGTGTCTTAGTACCAAAATTGACTGCTGCGGAACAGCGTGGGCCCTCTAGTTTTGTTTATTAATGTGATGGTTTGTGTAAGTATTAGTTTATTTTAAAAGGTACTGGTGGGACGGAATAGCTCATTAACTAATCCGAGGTGGCGATCTGATGCCACCGCACACGACAGATCGCCACATTTCATGACCGCGTAAAGAAATCGACCCGTCAAATTACCACCTCATCAGAAGATGGCGATCTAACGTGACGACACACGACAACCTGCCACCTCAAAACCTGTTTCCAAAGGTGGCGATCTGTCGAGGTGGCGACTTGTCGGAGTGGCACCTAGACGAGTTCCCGGGTTATATTTCCCTAAATTGATTATCATAAAACATGTTACTACACAAAAATTCCTACAAACACAAAGTCAAACTTTGATTTAATGCAAAAAAAACTATTTACAAATCACTCTAATACGTTTATTCTGATGACTTTTGCATCTGAATAGGCTATCAAATGTTTTATTACGCTTAGGCATAAGTACATCTTATTGGAGTTGTATGGATAGGAGAAAAATTTTGCTTACATGTTAATCAAATTATACAACTCTATTCCTTTACATTATAATCATTGTCCCCAGTTCAATTTAAGTTAGGCCTTAAGAGTATATTAATATCCGAATGTCTTTATACCATAGATGATTTTTATTCAATTAACTGGAATTTGTATTGTTAAGTATTTTAATGAGGCCTATAGGATCCATGAGCTGTGATTTAGGATTAGATCTTTGTTGTTTTGTTCTTCTTTGTTTTATAACTAGCCCATATGTATATGTATTATATGCCTATTTTATGTACCTGTATTATACACCATGTTACTATTTTATGTAACTCTATTATGTATATATACCATGTGCCATTTGATGTATATGTTTTATACATCATGTACCTTCTACTATATGCTACTGACGAAGTCCATGTATTTTTATAATATCTATGACGAATAAAATCTATTGTCTATTGTCTATTGTTCAGCAGGTACAACGGTTTTTATGTTTAGGGTATTTATAGAGACACACGTTTTTACAGCTGATTTGAATATATACACCTATATTTCCCATGTACTAACACGTTAGGGACTTTACCTTCTGAGTCATAACGACTGGACGGATTTTAACATGAGATGTCAAATTAAAACTATTTTTACGTATCTCGAAGTACGTCTGAGACTTATAAGGGTATCATGGTTTAGAATAGTTTTAATGGCCAACCAAAGTTTGTAATTTTTCCGGCTAGGCCTGAATTACAAGCAATTACTAGGCCGGAATTACATATCACTCTTACTAAATACGCTTGGGACGTTTAGTAAAAAAACTCCTCTTGCAGTTCTAAATAGATTTTAATAATTTAGGTTGTATTGGAAAGAGCTCGGTTTGAAGATAGGCAAGACATAAAATTGACATGAATATATTATTTCAGGGTGGAGCCCTGTCGACGCCCTCAAGTTAGGTATCACTTTGTAAGATTTAACATAGGAAATTATTAAATTTTAAAAAGGCTATCAATAAAAATATTGTGTTTCCAACCAAAACAATAAAGGAAAGAAAAACTTAAAAGCTGCTGAGCAGTGTCTGGCTTTTTGTAATATTGCAGACTAACGTTATCCTTTCAACCGTTTAATTACGGAAATCGGATTTATTAGCATTGGCTCTAGTTATGTAAAAACACTAGAAATTACTGCAGTTATGTAAACAACTAGAAAGGGCTTGGAGTACTGCAAAATATCGTACGAAGAAAGTGATTTATTTGTTTGTAATACAATATGCGGAAAATATTACTGTATAACATATATTACAGTCAGAGAATGTTATTGATTGTAAAATCATACAAATAGGTAGTTTAATAATAACTTACACTGGATATAAATTAAAACGACTTACACCACTTATATATTTTACAGTTATGCTGTCACGGATCATGCTAATCAAGAAGCTATTTAATGGTATTAATATTCGGGAACGTACAAATGTTCAAGTTTTGGTATACAACTTAAATGTAGGATTTTAAAATGCTCAATACAAAAACTTCAAGAAGCCACATAAATTATTACTGAATAACTATAAATTCTTCTATTAGGGGAGGTTCGCTGAAACTATTGCAATTATGGTATAAACAAAAAAAATTCATAACAATTAATTAAACAGACCCAAAATTCCAGAGAATTTAAGCTATATAAATCAGTCCATTACAGGCGTGTAGTGGTCCGCTGCACCCCTTTTACACTTAATATCTGTCCGCACATTTAATTCACATTGAAATTAATACCCTCATAACATGGAAGTAATAGGCAGGGGTGGAGGGAGGCACATGAATGACATTAACGACATCTGTGGGGAGAGGGTTTGTAAATTCTGCAAAATATCGTGCGGAGAAAGAGATTTAATTTAATATAACATTACATCACGTCTTATCGTTATTTTCTGTGTGTATAGTATGCTTGGGTTCACGTTTCATGATGAAATACCTTCAATACCTTTAATCCCTCTCAAGACCAGGCCGCAGCACTGGCTGCGTATTTTAACCGGAATATGAGTGAATGATGAGTGTAGGATGATTGTGGCGCGATCTTGTAGTCTTGATACTGACTGAGGCCGACATGTTTTTTGTATATGTATGTATAACAAATTGTATGTATGAATGTATAAATTTACATGTATAAATATGTACCAAGTAAATTCACAGGACTGCAAAAAAATCGACAAAATGCTGAAGATGTTTTTACGAAACATGTTTTAGATGGAATTGAGTGTTTTTGAAAATGATATCCATTTTTTCTATATAAGGTTTTCGAACAGAAACATTTACTAAGTTGATAAACGACCTCGTTCATTAAAAGTGATCAATTAAAACATTTTTCACAACAAAATCAAATATCATTTTAGGACATGTTTGAGAAATATTCAGATTATTTCCAGTTTTTATTAAATGTTTCCCATCTTTTCTTTCTTTTTGATTGATTCATTGTCTAATATTTTCCCGATTTCCATCTTTAGTTTCCCACTTAAGCACCCAACAGTAGTATGCAAGAACACGACGTCTCATATTCCTTGGTACATAGCGTCTCTCAATATCACAAACAACCTAGTGAAACCGGCTCTAATAAAGGGTGTGAAAATGTACATTTAAGCTCTTATTCATCCTTTAGCTTTTTATACTGCCTGTGATAAACAACGGAAAAATTATATAAGGAAATGAACTCCTCTGCAGTTTTGTTTTTGCAGATGTTTTTTTAGTCTTATGATTCGTCAAACGTTAAGGGGAAAATGTATAGTAGTCAAGAACATTAATTAACATAGGCTATATTCAAAATATTTCATAAATAACAATTATAAAAAAAACGTAACTACTTTGTTGTAATATCGATACTTAATGACAAATAAATATTAAATGGATTCAATTAAAATTTAAAACACATCCTTATGTTTTAGTTATGATGTTTGTTAAGGAGCTTCCACTTGGTTCTCTATGTTGGTGTAACATAAAAAATTCGGTTAACAAGCTCTGACCACGCTTTATGTCACATATCAGTGATATTGAAAAAGAGGCGTATGATTTTCGTCTAATTCTCGAATATCAGAGACTTTGACCTGCACTATTGATTCTCGTCTAAGATCCCATAAAAAATCACTTGTCCATAGGTATGGGGACTACGGAGGCCAGCGTGCTAGGACGTCACATACAATTGTTCATAATTGTATATGTTTTTTTTAAAGATTAAATCTTTGATAAAAAACAATGAATCAAATTTGAAACAACTTGTTAAATTAAACTATTGAATGCTAGTCTTTTAATCGGTTTATGTATGCCCGAACAATTTATGTAACAAGACTAGCCCAAGAATTTTATGCAAAAAAGTAAATCGACCTAAAAATTCTGACCAAGCTGAAACTTCGCACAGATGTTCAGTGAACCTTTCCAATTAAAATGTTAAAAGTTCCCAGAAATACCCGCTGTGCTCCAGCCGCTATTTTGAAATTACCATTTCCGGTCTGTGTTTCTCTATGTATTTTTAATTAACGCAAAAAACATTTAAACTCCATAACAATAACATGGGGATGAGTATGCAGGTTTGCTGCAACAGGTATTTTAAACCTGGGTGGTTCAATTCAATATTTAGTAGATCTGAATTATAAGAATCCATATATCAAGGTTTATCAAGATGTGTTAAGAAATAAGGAATATGGGTATTTTTTATTTCCCACAAGGGTAACATGGGGAATGAGTATACAGGTCTGCTGCCATATATATATGGAAATATCGGGGATTTTAGATTAATATACATTAAATCTATCTATTTGTAGCCACAAACCAAGTTTTATTTATATACGTCGAGAAATAAGCGTGATAAAGCATTTTACTTATTCCCCTTAAGGTTAGCATTGGGACAACGTACTGTGTTTACCACTTACAACATCTCGGTAACCAATGGACATAGAGCAATGATTAAAAATACAAATTTGTTAAAACTGAATTTAATGATACTAACTAAAATTGGATTATTTTTATTTTTATATGTGAAAACAAAAACATTTTTGGGGGGTCACCCCCCTTTACCCCCTCTTCCGGTGGTCCGATCGGGCTGGTTTACGAACTAGTCCAATTGATTACCACTTCTCACGTCTGTAACAAATTTCATAAAAATCGGACCATTTTTACGGCCTCTATCGTGCTATCAGATACACACACACACACACACACACACACACACACACACACACACACGTATATATATGTATAAAAAATTGAACGAGTGGTGTTTTTTGCTTCTGGGGGCCACAAACCGAAAAGTTATCATGGTCTTGGGCTTAGGTCTTACCATGCGACCTTAGGTAATAGCTTCTTCCTTATAGGAAAAATTCGCTATACGTGTAAAAGGCATTAATTTTTGTACAGAACAAAATCGTCAATAAATGAGTAATTGCTGATACTGTTAATTTTTTTAATGTTGTAATTCTAATATCCCTGCCTTAAGAAATACATGTAAAATTTAATGTAAGATACATTTTTGATGGAGAAAACTCCCAAGTGATTGATAAATTATATTCAAAGTGTTTGGTAATTATATCGCCAACAAAAACGTCATATACACTGTTTTTGTATCATAAGCGATATCATAAGCGGTTTTTGTGTTGATTGAAAAAATGTTTGAAGAACACGGACCGGAAATGTTTTTTTCGGGGACTTTTAAATATCGGGGATATTTAAAATTTTAAATACGAAGGTTTACTGTGCGTAGTATGAGCTTGGTAAGGAATTGTTGGGCCGCTTTTCCTTAAATTCCTGAACTATATAAAGATGTTTTTTTTTATTTTTTGTTTTTTTGGGACACAGTGTATATATCTATGATATTTATACAATACCCATACGGATGCCAAAATATACGCTAAATTCAAAGTATTTTCAGTAGTAGGAAGAAGTTTGTAGTTTTCTTCAGCGGGAAACATCTTCCTAAAACAACAAAAGGCGATGTTTTATTCAATTTCGGGATTGTGTTTATTTTGGCGGCTGTGAGAAAGAAGGTCCGCTGGTCCTCCACTATGCAAACATTTATTTAGAGGGGGTTTATTTACAGCTGGTTTAGGAAAGAGAAAAAAAGTAGTTAGGCCTATACGGGACCAAATTTGTATAAAACTACATTTAAGTAAAACTTGTAAACGACTCTTCTTTTCTTTTGAAAACATTGTCCTCCGTATTAATATCATTATACATAGTTAAATGTGATTTTGACTTTACGATTTAGAATTTTAGAGATCACTATGCCAATGATTTTTTGCACTAAAAAAAACCTGAAATGGATTGTAGGACCTCTCCACTTTTTATATCACTCCAGACTAGGCAGTGGAATTTAGATTTGGATTCCTTTATTTATTATCTTACTCGACCTCTCCAGAGGAATCCTACACACAGCAGTGTGGTTTAATGATAATGTTTAATACAATAAAATTTGACTGGGTCGTTTTGGATTAAGACTACTGTTAGACAAAAATATATGTTTGTGCGTTTAAATTCATACTCGGGTTTTTTATCCAGGTTGAAAGGCTTGCAGCATCAATCGCAACACCATCCCATGTCACACAACAAGTAGAGCGTATAGAGCCTTCGTGGATTAATTCCTTCCGACATATTAACCAGTGCAGTTCACACGATTCCACGAGACATATCACGTTCCGCGAGATGATCTGTAGGATCTCGCGGCTAACGAGATATGTCGGCCACGTGATGTCTCCCGGCGACGACGCGACGGACGCGACATGTCGGCACGTCGCACGTCCCGCACGTGCCGCAGCCGGGCTGATTAAAGCATCAGTGTCGGGTCCACGGTGTTGGACGAGAAAATAAATGATCAGGGAACAATTTTGATTATTATAGATTGACTCCGTGTTTATGATTTTGCAACTATGTTTTAGAGAAGGATTATCATTGTAGGAGGAAAAGGAGTCACTCAGTAACAAAATGAACAAGGTTTAAAAGCAAGAAGATTCACGAGTCCCACATTCAACGAAATCATTTTGAGGTCAATAGGCAAAACTTTTACTACCATAAATAACTTAAATTAAAATAAAATATCGATGAGATGAAAATAAAGAAAAGGATTGACCATGGTGGTTCATCATGGTCATAAACCTCATAAAAGGGATTGACCATGGTGGTTCATCATGGTCATAAACCTCATAAAAGGGATTGACCATGGTGGTTCATTTAAGCCGGAACGATTGCACATGCATGAAGTAATTAAAATGTAACAACTAGAATGTTCCTTGGTACCGTTCTCCACTGCACTTTATATTTTACACAGAAAATAAATAATTGTTTTTAAATGTTTATTTTAAGTTTGCGTACCCAAATGCTTATGCATTTTTTTAAGCGCACTACCATGTTGAGTTTTTCGTCCTATAAAATGTTTAGTTGTAGAAACCTTCGGAATATTTCTGTTCCTTCTTAGGCCTACATATTGGCTGTATTTTTTAATGACATTAAGCATAACTTTAACAAAGCACAGCTAATTTCAATTTTAAAAAATCGAAAGGGATGTACGTAAATTATACACTTTTTGACAGTTTACTTCTGTATAGTAGTGTATTTTTCTAGCATGTCCAATATAGCGAAATGGTAAAACGCCCAAGGAATATTGTGATGAATCAAAATACGACATAAGCTATCACAAGACCATCCAGCCAATCATAGTATACCAAATAAATCCTTTAAGACTTTGATTGGATATGCAATTTAAACGATATCAGAAGCACTCAATTAGAGTGAATCCCAGATCGAAGGAAGATGATTTATAGCCGGTGAGTTAGTTGCCCAGTCAGTTTTGTGTAGAAGCTACGGTTGTTCTACCTCTCACGGGTGGTCTAAACCCTTATTACTCCAGGCCGAATCAGTAACCTTAATGACAGGTGTCGCCATCTTAATGCGCACAAGAAAGCGGCTCCAAAAAAGAAAATGGGTGTTGCTCTTCCTTCTACAATAGTTATTCCTAAACATTAGTAAAGTAAGGTAGTAACGGTTGGGAAAAGGTTTATCCTTGAATAAAAACATGTACATATAATAACTAACTACTCAACGGTAAAACGTAATCTTTCCTTTTCTCGATACTCTTTTAAGGTTACTTTAATTAAGTTCAGTCTATCATACTAGTTAAATCTATAAGTGAATCGATATATTTTAAATGATACAGAAAATTCATTTTTAAGGGATTTATGTTTTAAAATTTCAAAATATTTTAGAGCAAGCTGCAATATTTCAGGGACATATAATAAGCCACTCATATTCACGACCAAAAATCTGAACAAGTTATTTTATCTATAATTGCAATTATAAATAAATAAATGGTCATTTATTTCTTATCTTTGTTTCATTTTATCGTCTGAAATCTATTACTAGTAGATCAGGGGTACGATATGCATATTTTATCTCCTTGCGAAAACTATTTCCCTTTTAACAATAACTCTAGCCCTTTTCTCATAAGGGTTATAATCCAATAACTTCAAAATTATTACTAAAATTATTTAGAATCTCATAATCCTAACTTTACAAACCTAATTAAGAAGTAATATCCGATACACTCCCCGCAGGCTGGTAGAACCAGTTTCGACATTAAAGCTCAAGTGCTTCACACACCGTTAGCTCAGGCGGAGAAGTTGTACAATGTTCGAACCGCAAAGTGGAATATGAGAGCTCCAGAGTCCGGTGGCTCAACCGCAAACCCGGTCACCAGCCTGCGGTTGCAACCGCAAACTGACTGAATCAGGATCGCCAAGAACCGTATCTGATTCAGTTCACATGTGGCAAATTTTAAATTAAAAGTCCTAGTGTTGATTTTTAATATTGCACAACCTCCACTGAACTGCGATACTGCCTTGCGTATACTATTTTCTAGACGGTTTCGGCAAAACTTAATTAACTTTACTTCTCCGAAATTCTTTGATAAATCTAATGCGATGATTTATCAAAGAAAAAGAAATTGTCTCAAAAAGAAATTGTTTTCAAGGTATAAATTTGTAATAGAAACCACCCAAATGAAATATTCTCTTTGCAGTAAATCAGCATTTTTAGCGAATTCTAAATACCTCAGCACAAACATATCTTAGTGAGTCAGGGCATTTTTATATCCTTCATAAGAATAACACGCGAAATGAAAATCCAGTTTTTTACTGCTATATTGTTTTCAATCAGTAACCAGCACACCTCAAGTAAAAAATTTACATGTCCCAAGTTTTTTAATGATATATTAAGAAATAAAGAATATATCTTTCTCGGTAACTAATGGACTTATAGGAATGGTTTGGACTGATACAATGCTCGTTTTTCGAGCTAAATCTAAAGGTGGAAACGAAAAGTTGATTATTACAAATTTTCTTATTAAAACACTTCATTTTCAGGGGAAATCTCCCAAAACGATCTCTTCCTACGGTTCGATCGGCTTTCAAATATTTCCAAGTGATCCAAGTGATTACCTTTTTGGACGTTTATTAAGATCGGTTATGTTATTAAGAGCGCTCCATTTTTACGAGCCCTGTTTTGGATCGTTATTAGAAATTAAATATGTAGGTGTTGAGAACTAAATTTTCTGAACTTCACCATTATTCCTTGAAAATGAGTTTATATTTAATTTTTAAGCCACCGCGCAGCAAGGCTAAATTAGATGAGCTTGTTTTAGAGCACTCAATTAAATTAAACCCAACTTTCGAAATCAGTTCTGTGAATAATTATAATCATATTTTAACGAATTTAGTTTTTCTTCCTCCCTAACAGATGAAAGCAAATCTGCTTATCCCAAATATTTTAAAAATACATCACGAACCCGGGGAATAGTGGGTTGTCGCTCCTGGCGTTCGAATGAAATGATTACTTTTCTTCTCCGTTCCTTTTTGCGCCGTCAGCAGTCGAGGTGAAGTCTGGGTATTATGCTAATAACATGTGCACCAATCACCCAGCGTTGCCATCGATAATTTTGGCGGCTCGGGCTGGCGGCGAGGCGGCTGTCTGACGTACTGATTGGGAACCATTAACAGACAGCTAATTGTTACTCTTCGACAGTGATTTGTCTGGATTATATTTAAAACGGCCATAATCGCCGCATATTTTTTGGTCGTTAATAGATTTGGAAATGATCGCCTCGGAGTTGTGTGGCTAGTTGTTTTGAAATATGTGGAAAATTTGCTAAAAATTGCTTTTATAAAAATTGTTATGGTATAAGGATTTGAGTACACAATCAACCCTTTACAAAGATCATAGAATACTAAAGAGAGAAACCGGGGTAAATATCAGTGCGGCATGTTTTAGTGTTAAGAAACATCTTAATTTTATATGCCTTAATTTATAGTTTAAAAAATTGTCGTACGTCTACTTATGTGGGTCTACATCTTATTCCAGATTTACATTAGTCACATACTTTACTAATCGATGTGATTTTCCTTTTTAAATAATTTTTTTCTGCTAATAACTATAGTTTCTTTTTTGATTACAGGTTAGTAGCCCAGCCTCAAAAACGATATTTATACTACCATGGTAAGTGATACTTCCATGACTGCAATATAATTACTAATTACCGTAAAACTTGCGTCATGTAACATGCACCATTCTTAATTTAAATTAGAAAATATGAGTACGAAGAGTTTGACTCTATGAGCTCTCTTACAAACACGGAATTGCACATTAAATTTGAACGTTGTAAGTATGTACTTTGTTCGGTTGAAATTGTCGCTGGGCTGCAACCAACTTTTACGATTATACACAGAGATTAAAGTGTCTTCAACAGAAAATTTAAACGAATTGCGACAACAGTTTTAGCAAGTTTTAGATTACCATGTCTTAACCTCAATCTCTTTAATTTATTTATTTATTCCTCTTTCGAGAGTAAAAACTTGCAGGTGATCTAATATACAACATTTAATTTTTTTGACGATGAATACTATTTAGTATATTTATTTCATTGATGTAGACCTTTATTGATGGCACTTGAGTTTCATTAGATCTCATTTCCAAAAGTTTCGTGGCGACAATTATTGGCTGAATTATCACGTAACGGAATGGTCAGATCTTAATAAATCTGACAATAGGTCAAAAGCAGTGTGGAGCATAAATGAAATGAACCCAAAGAAATCGTCTTTCTCCCATAGAAATCTTCAGGTAGTGCATGAAGGAAGTCTTACAACAAGCCCTGATATTGTTGCTAACTCTTTCAATACATTCTTTGCAAACGTAGGTAGTATAAACGCTTCAATTGATCCAATTGCGTTATCAAACTGTAATAGGTTGTCAAATTCTCTATCCTCTCTATATTTACATCCCACCACACCAGAGGAAGTTGCCAATGTTATTAAGTCCCTTAAATCGAGTCCTTCTGCAGGTAGTGATGGTATTTCCTCAAAGTTGTTGAAACAGGTAGTCGACACTATTGCTAATCCACTATCTTATCTTGCAAATATCACATTTCAAGAAGGTTTCTTTCCATCATCTTTAAAATCGACATGATTATAAATGATCAATGTTTATAAATGATATTGCTAGCAGTGTCCCTGGTATTGACCTCTGTTTATTTGCGGACGACACCTCCCTGAGTGTTTCTAATAAATGTAGAGAGTCCCTTGAAATTAACTCTTTCATCATAACTAGTCAGCTCTTGCAGTGGTTCAGTGAGAATAATCTTCTTGTTACCACGGAGAAGACACAGTTTGTTGATTTTAGGATGAAAACCCCTAATAGTTCATTTTTAGAGTCAACTTTTATGATTGGGGATTGTTTGATAGAATCTAGCCAGCAGACTAATTTCTTAGGGCTTATCATTGATTCTAGATTAAACTATTCATCACACATTGATAAGGTTTGTAATAGGTTAAGTAGTTGCGTCTTTCTCCTCCGTCGTCTATCTTTTTTTGCAAATAAGGAAATTTTGATGGCGGTGTACTATGGATGTTTTCTTCCACATATTACATACGGACTGGCAATTTGGGGTTCTGAAACAGAAAATCATAAGCAGGTATTCCGTTGGCAGAAGAAGGCCTTGAGAGTAATCTGCGGGATGAAAAGGCTGGATTCATGTAGGGGAATATTTTCTTCCAACAATCTTTTGACTTTTCCCTTCTTGTATATTTTAGAATGTTTGACCTTTTTGATAAAAAACAGACAACTTTATGATTTTCAAAATAGTAGTCATTATCATCTCCGCAACCAATCTTCTCTTTCCATCCCACGTCACAATACGACACTCTATGAAAAACAAACCTTTTTCTCATCAATAAAACTGTACAACTCCCTTCCAAACAATCTGAAATCAGAGACCAATGTTGGCAAATTTAAAGAAAGATTGAAACTGCTCTTGATAAAAAAGAATATTACAGTGTTCAATCGTATTATAATGACATAGGTTCTGCATAATTTTATTTTTAATTCATTGTTTTATTTTGTGTTTTTTGCAATTGCAGTCACTTGCAAATATTATGACATATTGTCAATGCTATAGTTGTTATAGTCTTACGACAATAAAGAATTTGACTTTGACTTTGACTTTGACTTTGACTTTCGTAGTCAAGGACGTGAGATAAATGGCGCCAAATGTTTTAAATAATTTTTAACTTGATCCCTTTAATTTATAGCGCGAGCTGTTAAACCTTTTTCAGATTAAAATAATGGTATAATTGTATAGTAAGTCAATAACATCGATAAGATTAATCAAAGAGATATAATCTTTTCAAATTATTGTTCCTGAAAATTCGACTAAGGGTTTTCCTAAGGGATTTTTTTCCGTAGCGTCCAAGCTAAGTTATTCAAAATAAAAAATTATAAATCTATATATTTAATACGCTAGGCATATTTTTGTGATAATTGTTTTGGAGCGGTGGTGCTACCGATCACCATGTCCAAGGTGTCGTTAGAAAGGTCTTAGCATGTAGTTTTGACATCAATTAAAAAAAATTTGAAAAGTCACCGTGGTCATGGGAAAACACGGGATCAAAGTCGCGGTTTTCCCCATAAGAATAACATGGGCTTGATTAATGTTTACATTGTCAGATGATTTGAATTAATCAGAAAACCCTTATGTTAGTATATCAAACCGAACGAAATTAAACCAAGAACACAATATGACATATGTACTATATAAAATACAAAAGTTTAAAATGATGTGGCCGAGTGGAAGGATGCTTAAGGGGGCCGAGGGATCAGTTGCTGAAGGTGGGCGAAAGGGCTAAGGCTGGAGGTGGGCGATCAGGTGGGCGATCAGGTGGGCGATGGAACAGTTGCTGGGGGTATGCTGGAGGTGGCAGTCATAGAGGTGACCGAGGGGGTAATTGCTGGATGTGCACAAGTGAACGGTTGCTGAAGAGAGCCGAAGAGACAGTTTATAAAGTTGACCAGAGAAAGGGGGGGATAAGGTGCTGAATGTAGTTGTGGGGTCGTGGCCCAGGGGGTGGTTGCTAAAGGTGGCTGAGGGGGCAGTTTATAAATTTGGCCGGGAAAGAGGGGTGGGAAGACGGAAGCGACGATATCAACTACCCGACGGAATTCTTGAATAGTTTATCAATTAGCGGACTTCCGGCTAATGAACTCAAGTTGAAGGAGAACGCCGTGGTTATGTTGATTCGTAATCTTGATACAGCAAAAGGTCTAATTAACGGAACAAGGATGAGAGTCAAGAGATTGCATCATAATTCAATTGACTGTGAAGTATTGACTGGAGCTCAAACAAATAAAACAATTCTTATACCACGAATACATATGCGCTCATCCGATACCCTGTTACCGTTTAGTCTCCAGCGCACACAGTTCCCGATTATTGTGGCATTTGCTATGACCATAAACAAATCACAGGGCCAATCTTTGGGTAAGGTTGGAGTAGTTCTCCCAGAACCGGTGTTTGGTCACGGCCAATTGTATGTCGCAGTAAGTAGAGCCCGATCATTTGATGGACTTAAAGTCTACATAAAAGATGGAGAACACCAAGGCCGACTTCGTCGAGGCAACCGTGTTTACACTCGCAATATTGTTCATAGAGAAATTTTATAAGGTTTATTAATAAAATAATTTTTTATCACTAGTAAATTAAGTTGATTTTTTAAAATAGCAACACTTAAGATTAACTACCTACACGCATTGGGGGACAGATTTTCTCCTTGACAGCGCACGATTTCGTGCGCCAGGTACACTAGTATATTTTGTTTCGTGATATGTGTAAAAAAATCACATTATTAACTATATGGAATAAGTTATAAACATATTTGAAACATAATCTAAAAACTTAAGTAATCAAAATCAAGTTTACTGAAAATTTCGTAAAAAAAATAAAAAGTTGGCTGGAAAATAAGTTGGTTGACTTGCGGCAACTTCCCAAAGTGCTTCATTTCAATAATCAACAATTTATTTTATTTATTTATTTTAGTTTCCTACCGAGACGTCAGGGGTAACGCGAACGTCGCGGCGTCGCTGGTTCGATCTCAGCCGCGGACGACTCGCGTTGCATCATGAGCGGTCAACTCTGGTATTTCATTAGCTGGTATGCTAGCTTGGTATAACTATTGTTGCTACCGTACCTCGGTGCCTATAGGCATATTGGCCCATGACGACGGGTAATTGAGGATTTTAAGAAAAAAATCACAGAGTACTGTGTAGTGCTCTAAAGCAGTTTAGGCTGTACTAATTTCAAACCCCTATTTTTAGCAACTACGCATGAAAAATATTTGTTACGTGGTCTGCAGGTTATAAAGAGGTCAAATGAATGTTTAGTAACTTCTTTGGATATACGTTTTAGAACATTTAAAACTAAATTTTTATGTGGCTGAGCATCATTTCACGATATGAGTTGTCTATTATTTCTCGTAAGCTGTAGATCAATCCTTAAAGAACGATCCACTACTTGAGATTTCGAGTTCTTTCCTACTTCATGATTAATACTGTTTAAAACTTTGTTACCTCTAGAGTGAATATAAGGAATTGTAGTTTTATAGAAAATGTCAATGAGAAAACAACATGAGTAATGACCCTCGGCATCCTCCTTGCAGTGATTCCATTTCATTCCAGTTAATATTCTTGAAGGACTAAAACAATGATGATTCGATAATATATTTACAAGTTTACAATTTCGTATATTAATTAAGAAATGTCAAATATTCTTGTTATTTTGTATCAGTATCCTCTAAGCTTTTATAATAGGCTTAGATCGGTGCGAAGAAATGAAAATTTAAACTCACAATTACGCAGCTAATGTCTCCCTTGTTAAACCGCACTTAAAATCACATTACGCTGCTGACGAGACAGATATTCAGTTGCGTTCATGTGTCTAGAAATCCAAGCAGTGATTTGAGAGGGTCTAAAAATCTATCTAGCCGCACAAACAAGTTCCCTACCGTAACCTCTGTCTAATTATTTCTTGGATGAGTTGAGAACATAAATTATTATTGAAAACGAAATAATTATATAGTGTGTTTAAAATCACGCGCCATGTCCGTCCATAACATAAGACTAATGTATTTTAGAATTGGTCTTGGACGGTCTGGGCACAAAAAGCCAATTTGTGACGTTCTATATTGTCCATTGTAAACGTATAAATCGTGTTTAAGTAACGCTAAATAAAAACCATCATGAGGACTCCGGCAGAAGAAGGTCAAGTTTGATAACCGAAAAAGCCTGAATAAAAGTACATAATATAGGGTGTTTTTTAACGTTAAGATTGAATAATGCACATAAAAAATTTAAAATTATTTTTATTTTATTGATCTTTACATTCAGTACAACCTATTGGCTATTGTCTGATCACATTTAGTTTACATTATGTGTTCAAACGTTCAAAAAATCCGCCATTGGCATTTGTATAAAGTTGTACTGTCTCCATCAAATTCCCGAACACCTGTTGCAAGGTAACTCTTTGAATTTCTTGCAGTAATTTTGTTATGCTTGTTTTGTGGAGTTGAGTATCCTGTGAATTGTTTTTGTGGGCTTTACTTTTTATGTATCTCCAAAGGAAATAATATAGTGAGGCCAAATCCGGGGATCTTGGAATGAAATGAACCTTCGCTGATAAAATAAATTTTTGGGTTGCGTTAAAAAAACACCCTGTAGTTTACATGTTTTTTTCAGTTAAATAACTTAATTAAAATAATTCCATAACTGATTATGAAAATTATTTAATTGGGTCTATATTTCCATAAGAGAAATAACAATGTGCATTGCACTATTAGTAGGCGTAATAAAAAATAAAAAACCTGGACATTTGAAAAAGTTTCTAATCAGCGCTAATGGTTTGGCACACTTTACCCGGCCCATAATGGAAAAATGGTTACTGATTGCTCCAATTCCCGGTTTGGGTGTGAGCTACTATACGCAACGTCTGTGCGCAGAATAGTATTGAGGGAGAGAGAGAAAAAATCAAGTAAATTATTTTAATAAAGAAAACGTCGCGTAAGTTGATGAGTGAATATATAGCAGGGATGAAACATTAATTTGTGTAGAAACTACAAAAAGAAAACTGATTGACTGTTTTGTTACAAGAAGATAAAAAAGAAGTCTTTCCTTAGGCAAATTACTTGGTTGCTAGAAGTGCAGGCAAAAAATCTACATTTTTCAATTATTTTAAAAATCCGAGAAAGGTATTTAAGTTAGTTATACCTTTATGCCTACGCTAGGCATAAAACCAATTGAACACTGATCTTTGACTCAGACTCCTTTACAATGGCACTAGGTAGTCGGAGTCTTATTGAATAAATTTAAATGAGATGTCAAGCTGTCAAGAAAATTATCCGGCAAAATACTATTCCAAGAAAATACTTTTACACTAACTTATGGTAAGATAGAAAGGTAGATCTGGACATGGACATGGACAGGATGTGTGGACATGGACTAGATCGGTGGAGTCGTCGGTCATTCACGTGTCAGCAGTGAGGGCGCTGACGGAGCTCCTCCATTACTGTTCAGGGGTCTAAATGATTACTGTTATTTCATCTACACCAACTCAGAGGAGCCCGGGCCGCCGGCAGCCGTCGCCCTTGACAACCGACAACTGCATTGAAACAGTGCATATTTTGGTTCATTAAAATATCTAACATCAAAGTTCAAAACCTTAAGCTTTCAGACCAAATTATTGAACGATGTGACTGTTTAAGTTATTTTCCATCACTCTGTATACGAAAATAGCCAGTAACCGTACGGCTGAAATCTTGGAAAACCTCGATTTCCTGTTGTATAAACAAATGGCAGACATTTCGTGACCTAAACATTACTTTTCCTCTTCCAGATATCGCTTTGCCGTTCCCCAAAAAAAGTTTCCATTCTCCAGCTAACGTTAAAACTAAATCTTAAAATCGTGTGGTGTTTGCAATGGAAAGATTACTAGACTGTTATCAGAAAAAATTGCCAAAAGCTTAGTGGTAATTTTGCTTTGTGTATAAGAATCATTAAATACTCGTCAACAATTCACAAGCTACTGCCTCGTGCGTAAAACGCCACCTTGTTCCAAAGTGCGAGCCACTTTCGTGACTGGTAGCGTAATATACTATTAAATGGTACAAATACTTTTATGGCAACTGTTGGGTTTACATAAAACGGGAATTGTTGTTGAGAGCTAGTTTATTTGTATCAGTATTATTAAAGCTTGGAAAACTTACTCTGCAATGGTAGAACATTCATGGACACCAATATATTATCACACTTCAATGTTACTGTGTCATTAGCCACAGTTTTTCCTCGTGTCTCGGTTTGAGACAAAGCTGTTTTTTTAACAAAAATAATTATAGCAAATCTTTCAGCTCCCAGTGTAATTTACCCAAGAGCTTCTCCGGGTTCATTGCTCAATTAAAATTTTACGTGTAATAATAAAGAAACAAAAAATTATGATTTAAACATCAATTTAATAAATCTTTATTGCGATAACAATGATATTTTGTTTCTTGGGGATTTTGTTTCATCTGCGTATTCATTAGTGGGTTAGCAATAACGAGAGTTAAGTGCCTACCACTTCTTTGAAGTATCAGATAATTTTTTATTATTTTCTTCCAGTTGATCGAAGCGTCAGATTTATACAGTTTACGACCTGTTTTATAGTTCATCAACCACGACATCCGATACAGACTGTAAAACGCGTGGAAGCGTAATTTATTGGGTTTTAGATAAAAAGTTATTTTTCATCACTCTGTATACGAAAATTGCCCATTACCTGTATAGCTGAGATCTACGAAAACCCTCCATTTCCTTACATCAAAACAAATAATGATCAGATGTTTTTTCGGTACACAAACAAATTTTTTCATCATACTAACACAGAAACATCATCTGTTTTCGGTTCATTTTTGTTGGCTCGAAAGTTACCCATTGCCGGCCTAGGCAGGATAAACTCTGATCCAGCCTAGGCCGGAAAGAACGGAAGAAAACTATCAGCTGATTTGCAGCAAACCGACGTTCAATTCTTGTTTATTGGTGGTTTATTGGTTTCTTTTTAGATAAATGAAGTGGCAGCATTCGAAGCAAATGTTTTTCTGTTAGTTGTAGGTTAGGTTTAAAGGTTTGAGAAACGTGGTATGTTTATGCAAGGACTACGTTATGATTGAAGGTATGTTTTTTCTGCGTAGTATGATGAAAAATATCGTACGTTACATGGCCGGGAAGTATTGCCGTACTCGCATGAAAATCCCGCACTCGCTTTCGCTCGCGCGGGAACTATCATGCTCGTCCGGCAAAATAGTACTTCCCGGCCTAAGAACGTAATATACTATTTCCGTGCCTAAACAACATTTTGCCGTACCCAAACAAACGAATTTCCTATTTTGACAGTTCAACCAGCTGACTCTTAACTAAAATAGACAGTTCAGTCGTATTGAGTTTGCTTATCTAAAAAACTGTTGTTGTGAAAATTACTAGATTATGAAATGTTGGTTGATTTTTTTGAAATGTTGATTGATTTTTTATAAATTTAGTTACATATTTGTATCGTGATGGAAAGTACTGTTCACAGCTCGTCACAAAAGTCCCATTTCGGGGCTCAATAGTGTTTTACTTGCGAGGCGTCCCGAAATGGGCTACTTTCGTGACTAGTAAGTGGAATACAGTATACTATTTCCGTTAGCAACGTGCAATTTTGCAGATGAATATATAAGGACATATGAATTTTACATTGCCGGAATCTAAAAATTCAAAAAAACACAGTCACTTCCCACTTCTGTATTATAGTTTTACGCTTTGGACGCGGTACTGCTTTTTCATCCTTGTCAGAGATGCCAAGTTATAAACGAGGGAGTAGGTTTAAGGAGAGTCGCCATGGGACATTCCGAGGTGAAAACAAATCTGTAAACTCGATTGAATTCTGGGTGGCCCATCATTTTTTGTTTTCGTCAATATCCGACAACGGCAATTATCCCAGACGTTCCAATTCCAAGTCACAGCGCCCTGAAATGACTGTAAAAACGTTCTCGTGACGGGAAATTAACGGAATGGAAAAGTGTTTCCCTTCTTGGGGAAGGTCTTCTCGAATGGTCGTTATTTGTTTCGGAAAATGGACTCAAATATAATATTGTTGTTCTTTGAATCGGAATTATAAAATATTGATCTTATTATTTCGTACTTAATCTTAAAATTATTTAATTATTAATTATTCTTATTAATTATATATGAGTGCTCTTCATACAAGTATACCAATATCATAAACTATATTATATTACTTTGAGTCTTAATTGTTTTCTTTAAAACACAGTACTGTAACTCAGTATATATTTCAGTTTTTCATAAAAAATATACATTGTCGTATTAAATAGCGTTAAAAAAGAAACATTGCTTTCTAAGTCCTTCAGATACCGCCGGATAAATATTCTTGATGGACAGACACCAGTAAAATATATGCCAGGTTCATCTCTGCAGTGAAAATAGTTACGGACTGTAAGCCCTATTATTTCTTTCAAAAGAAAAACTACTACATATTTCATGAGGGTTACGAATAAGCGAATAACATCATCAATCACTCTAGTCCAGATCAAGTATTCGCTTTGGTCCAAGACTAAATGCTGATGAAAGCTTCCGCTTAAATTACTTTAGGGCTTTCAAGAGTTTGAATCAACCTAGTAATTCATCCTTATATTTAATGTCACAGAGATTAATAAAGAAAATATTCTGCCTTTGACAAAGTATGATTTCAAACATTAAAATAGCCAGACATTTGTTATGATGCCAATAAACAGCAGTTTTATTTAAGATCTTTCCTCATAAAATATTTATTACAGATGCGAAACTCAAAGTAAATTAATTATTCGGCTTAAAAAAAAACAACATTAATTAGCAACAGAACCATCCTCGCGTTTTTGTATTGCTCGGTAGTTTCCTAAACAAGTCAGGGGAGCCCTCTGTTTAATTTATTTAGAAGGTTAAAGTTGGTAATTTATTATATTTACTTCTAAAGTCCTTATATCATAGCAATAAAAATGAGGCCAACTACCATTAACCGTTAACAGTAATGTAACATTTTATGTTGTATTCAAACATTAAAAAAATAATTAATCAGCGGCTATTTGTAATATTTTTTATTCCATGTGATTTTAAATTCATCTTTTACTTTTAAAATTCCTCTTGTTTGGGTTTATGTTCAGTTTTTCCGTTAATGAATGATTTAAATCATTAACCCTCACGTCATCTTCAAAGGAGACATAATTATGTACATCATTCTTTAAGGCTAATATTAAATTTATCAAAATAAATTACCGCATTATTACAATAGGTCTCGTAAAAGCGAGACTTATTTGCAATAATGAATGCTACTGAATGGTTAGTAAATTTGTCTTAATTGTCTCATTTCTTTAGCTAAACAAACAACTTTTAAAGTTTTCAAAATTATTTTGTAGGTTTGTACCAAAATAATTTATAGAAATGTTTAAAAACTATTTTTTACTTGGTTTTTCCGGTAGTCATAGGTTTTAAAATCCTAAATTGCAATTGGGATCGATTCGTTATAATATTTAAGGTAGTTTACACTATTTCGGCACAAATAAACAGTAATATACTTGAAGAACTAAGGGGACCAACGAGGATAATTTTGTCAACCTTGGACCATTCTATGCCCAATTAATAGTAGAAAACTCTACACATCAATTATCCAACCAAAACCACTCACTGGACCACCCAATGTCACAACTTGTACCCTATTGTTCTCCGTCGTCTCCACTATCGACACCTTCCGCAGCCTAAACGACCCCGCAAACTACCACTACCAAACGCATGTAATGACAGGGCGCTGCCGCTGCATGTGATACGTGATCCGGCTCCAGCTCCAGCTCCAGCTCCAGCTCCAGAGCATTGTTGCTGGACAAAGCCGGCCTGGAGAACGAAACGCTAGTCACCAGCATTAATCACGGACTGACACCGCCGGACAGACAGCGGCAATGCTCGGCTGGGAATGGGGTGATCTTTTTGGAGGTGATTGTGGCGGTCAAAGGGAGGCGGGGATTGAAGGTGATGAGGAGAGATTTGATTTTTATTGCATTGTATTTTTTGAATTTTTTTGTCTGCATTTGTTGTATTTGTTCGTTCATGTTGTAAATCACTAATTTATCTCATCACGACAGGAGTATTTGAGGGATTTCAGTGATAAACTTATTTGGCAGCATGAGGTCATTTTTAAACCTCAATATTTTAATATAGCTTACTTTATCAACCATCTTGCTCATAGGCCTATGCATGACATTGGAATATCCATTTGACGTCAAACCAAAAACTTCTTGTTTACGGGTCAGTTAAATTACAGTTTTCAATAAAGTAACTTACATTTCGGTGCTTTATTGCACCATCGTGGCTAAACTCTTGATCAGTCTTAAAGATGACAAGTTATGACAAATTTTTAGTTTGTTGAAAGGCCAATTAGCAGAGAATGTTTACTCTCAGAGTTTCTGAGGCGAATATTTTTTTGTTGCGGCATAGATTTACTGATTGGCTTACAAATCACAGGTGTCTCTATATATCATCGCCATAAGAGATTAGAAGATGATTTGAATCGCGGGTTGAGATAGCCACCTTCCAGAACAGAACTTTGTCTTTAATTGAGATGCAAATTGACGGAGGGAATGTGGGCTTCTAAACCATTCCCGATCAGATTCCATTCGGAATATAAGCAATAACCTTGAGCTGTGATTATCTACACGGTCATAAACTCGGATGATTTGTGCTTTGTCTTAGTGATTGCACTTCTTTCATAAACATGAAGGTACGTGAACGTTTCAACTTCTTTTGATTGGGAAACTATTTTCGACAGTTAATGAATAATATTTTTTATAGCATGTAGTAACTTTGAGTGATTAAAAAAAGTCTAATTTTACTCATTTTCATAGGTTTTAATCGATTTTAATGAGTATAACTTCCTCATGTAACTGGGCAAAGTCTGTCATCGTTGATGTTAGAGAATCGTACATTTCAACTCAACAAATAACAGTGGAAATACTACCATCATCATTTGAAATGTTAGTTTAATCACTTATATAATAATTTACTATATGCATTTAAGAATAAGACATTTTTTGGAAAATATTAATTCAGATTATTATGGAATGAGAAATTTTACAAGTGAATAAATGGATTCAATTGTAACGAAATTGGAAGCGCGTGCCAACTTAACCCCCATAATTATTTATTAAAATAAAAGTAAAAATAATATAAAATAATCCAGATAAACTGCCTTTTTTGTAAATCATATATTAATTCCCTCCTTCACTCCCATCATACCTCCCTTCTTACCTCCTTTCCACCTTTTCCTTCATTTTTATCTCTTTATTATCAGCTCAATTTTAGGTCTTTGCAAGAGTGTTTTTTAATTCCTTTTGTGCGCCTTGATGCGGAGGTACATACAAATATTCGTATACCAAGTTTCTTAAGCCTAATTTTTATAATAGGTTTTGTTGTTATAATATATAAGAATAAAACCTAAGTTTTTGAATAAGTTTTATTCTTTTTGAAAAATATACCATTCAGTCAACCGTATAAGGATTAACATTATTTCAACAATAGTCATTTATGTAATGCAATTTCTCTTATACTCTGTTTCACGTTCGCCTTCAGTACTGAATTTCCATAAGCTTCGTATTTCAAATAGAAATTTAAGTTGTGTTAACCAAACCACAGATGAAGTGTGACCAAAGCATGCTATAATGAACTGATCATATCATGATAGCATTGTGTTGATATTAGTTAACAAAAGTAACTAGCAAAGGTAATAAAATAGTAATATCCTATAAGACCAGTACTAAAAGGTGATCGTAGAATCTAGTATAGATTTTTTTACAATGGCTTATGCATCAGCATATTATAATTTACTTGCACGAAGAATCCAGACCTTTTTTGGGACGAATCATCTTTAGGCTAGTATTCTTTACTGTAAAACATCATGATTGTTTATCGTATCCAACAGTACAATAATATATATATTTTTGTTGTGAAATGTTTGATTCCGAATCAGTTATGTATTTATTAACTGGCTATGAGTAAAAATAAAACTATCCATCGTGCCATCAAAAAGCGAAATCGTGTAGTATAAAACGAGATTAATTTGAATCTTTAATTATTTTAAACAAATAGAAAACGGAAATCGCTTTCGTCAGTTATCATTACTGTGATCAAAGTAAGCTAAAACATGAAAGTCTATCACCGTTAGTGTTACAAATTTCTGCACGCCCTTAAAAGTTTGAGTGCGACCCATTTATTTGTGGATTTTAATGATGATAGGCAAGAGTTTATTCAGTTTGTAATGAATAATGAATATTTTTTTATATATTTCAAGAGCGTACATGTATTCCGATCGTAAATATAACATAATTAATCTTTTGCCATTCAAACCACTTTTATACGCAAATTTCACAAAAGTTAAAAAAATCCCCCTTTAGAACCCATTACATGATGAAATTTACCGCTTGGTTGATAACTGAACTACACACATTTTCTTTGAAACGTTTTCCCCGTGAAAAACAAAGGATTATAAAATGACTGCACCGCACTCTAAGGAGGGACTCGCCCACTTATCAGGTAATAGTTTTGTAGGTCATTTCCTCGGCTAACTACCGACCTGCGAGCCCCCCAGCACGAGATGGTTTTTATGAATTCCTCGGCCGGGACCTGTCTGTAGGGGCGGGGCGCTGCCTCCGTCGCCGCCAGTGTAGGGCCAGCTTCCGCGAGACGAGCACTACGGTCGTGCCGCTCCGAACACTATTTACTAATTTCCGAAAAATAATTTATCTTAAATTTATGACAAAGCCAATGACTCTGTGGACTTTTCCTACGACCGATCTGGAATTACTCTTTATCTAACGGGTCGAAGTGTCGAATCGGCTCATTAGAGTAATGGAAGGTAACGGCATGAACATGCTGATGTGTCGTCAGTGGTGGAAGGTGTGCTGGATTTACGGTGACCAGGAGAAGTTTTACCGGCAGCTTTACGGGAAGAGGCCAGTTTCCGCGGGATCTGCCATGGTGACTGTGCAGGGGGAAGTTTCTACAGTGAACGCTCAGTGAGTTAACCAGATTTTTTTTCAGGAAAATGGTTTTTAAAATGGTCTTGTTTCATCAAAGGAAATCCTTACCCCTCAAAAGAAATTCGCTTTTTGTTTTGGATTACAGATAAACACTTTTGGCATATTATCAAAATCTGTTACAATCTCCTCTTATCTACATTGTATAAGGAACTACTCCTTAAACCCACGTTAACTGAAAATATAAACACATTGAATATTACTTATAAAATAAAACAATTCAAACGCAAAGGAAGAACAATAATTTAATAATTGACAGGATAAGTTGTGGTTTAGGGTGTTGGTAATCCAGTCATACATGGAGGTATTGTAGATGTACACTGTTCAGTTATGAATAGAAAACTTAATTTTTTCTATAGACATTCTAATTTTTATTACCTGGTTGAACTTTGAAAACTTTGAATATACCTAGTAAACGTTTTGACCATTTACTATCATGTTCCTTTTCCCTTAAGTTTTATCTAATTTTTGTTTCTGCAAAGTAATAACGTATAAAAATATGACAAGTAATTGGACCTGTAGTAATTACCTTGTATATCGTACATTCATGCAGTCATGTCGACAAAGATGAACGAAACATCACTTTCATGGCTTGTTGGATGATTATAAAAATCATAAATAGAAATATTAAAGTTAAGCTTTTGACTATTTTGAGCAAACCTATACTAAAACGTTATAAAATGTAAGTCCCGGTGTTATGTTTAACAATATGTATTAGAAAATCTACATATAATTTGAATATTTTTATGACGAAAAATAATACATTTTCAGTTGTAGTCTTTTAACATAAGTACTACATCTAAATAATAATTTATTTTAAAAATTGAACAGTAATAAGTTTTTGTTCATTTATTGTTTGATTGTTAAAAACAACAATAATCTAGACTAGAGCACTTTCAAACTATTAATTTACGAAACTCATAACTTCCTTTCAAAATGTTCTTCCATTAATCCAAATTGCCGACTTATTTAAATCCTTTTGTACTGATATTCAGAAATTACCGTATGATGAGTATTTCTGTTTATATCTCAGGACTCTAAGGTATTCACATATTCACCACCGAGGTATGAATATGTAGGTTAAGAAGCATGAGATGAAATGCGCTAAGCAAATTGAAACCGGTGCTATTTGTGGCTTACAGGTATAATTCATTATAACGTAAGTAAATAAAAGCAAAACCTCGGGATCATAAACATCGAGGTTTATCTCCTCATAAACGTCTATATTGCCTTGACTCTCATTTCGCTTCTGACAACGTATATTATATATTTACCTTTATTATGATTTAAATGCCGTGGTATATAATAGGAGTAAAACTTTAATCAATTTAATAAACGCAATTAGATTTCTAAGATAATAAAATAAACAAGTTTCCTCTTTCGTTTTATCTATCCTATTCTCATACATTCTGTACCAACCTGCCAAGGTAAAGTTGAACAATGAACTAAATCAGAGAGATTTTGTAAGACGTTCTTGATCAGACATTTCAAATAATTCAATTCAGACAAAGCATGAACGGTTTAAACAGATCAAGGCGTAATCAGATGCATCCATGTGCAACGCATTCTGCAACGACCGGGTCAGAGTGTGAACAGAGTTCCTGACCTCTCTGCAACGACCGGGACAGAGTGTGAACAGAGTTCCTGACCTCTCTGCAGCGACCGGGACAGAGTGTGAACAGAGTTCCTGACCTCTCTGCAACGACCGGGACAGAGTGTGAACAGAGTTCCTGTCCTCTCTGCAACGACCGGGACAAAGTGTGAACAGAGTTCCTGTCCTCTCTGCAACGACCGGGACAGAGTGTGAACAGAGTTCCTGTCCTCTCTGCAACGACCGGGACAGAGTGTGAACAGAGTTCCTGCCCTCTCTGCAACGACCGGGACAGAGTGTGAACAGAGTTCCTGTCCTCTCTGCAACGACCGGGACAGAGTGTGAACAGAGTTCCTGACCTCTCTGCAGCGACCGGGACAGAGTGTGAACAGAGTTCCTGACCTCTCTGCAACGACCGGGACAGAGTGTGAACAGAGTTCCTGACCTCTCTGCAACGACCGGGACAGGGTGTGAACAGAGTTCCTGACCTCTCTGCAACGACCGGGACAGAGTGTGAACAGAATTCCTGGCCTCTCTGCAACGACCGGGACAGGGCGTGAACAGAGTTCCTGACCTCTCTGCAACGACCAGGACAGGGTGTGAACAGAGTTACTGAACTCTCTGCAACGACCGGGACAGAGTGTGAACAGAGTTCCTGACCTCTCTGCAACGACCGGGACAGGGTGTGAACAGAGTTCCTGACCTCTCTGCAACGACCGGGACAGAGTGTGAACAGAGTTCCTGACCTCTCTGCAACGACCGGGACAGAGTGTGAACAGAGTTCCTGACCTCTCTGCAACGACCGGGACAGGGTGTGAACAGAGTTCCTGACCTCTCTGCAACGACCGGGACAGGGCGTAAACAGAGTTCCTGACCTCTCTACCTCCTCAAGCATTTTCCCAAAGGGAACGACCGATCGAACGGGACGGATCCGTTATTGTATTAATTAATTCCCGTGTTCTGAGCGTAATCTTACTTGGATTTCTATGATTACTGAGCTCCATAACCGGTACAACAATGGTGCTCGCCCAATTAGTACGGTACAGAAACGAATCGGTGGGAGCTTGACATTAGCTGGTCTCTAATCACCTGTACTGTTGTCAGCTGTTAATATGCTGCTCTTAGATTCGGTGGTAATCATGACATGGGTGCATCAAACCAGCTTAATTGGTCATGGGTGCTCGTATGGGTAAAGTATGAAGCTTAAGTAATGTTAGACATTATCTATTCCAAATCTTATACCATTGGAGAGAGGGCTTGAGAAGAGCATCATGCAGACGGACTGAACAGTGTTTGTGTTTTCAAGTAATTTAGCCATATTAGTTTTTATGGAAAGTATAGGTCTCAATTTATCGCTTCTTGCTTGCATGAGCTATTATTAAACGTTTAAAGTTTTGCCACCTTGTAAATAATTTTAAATATAGATAATTTGGAAAGTAATTACAAGACTGGAATCGTAGATAGGTGTATTATAGTCAGTGCCTTGTAAAAAAATAAACTAATATAAAGGCTATATATCAAAAATAAACAGGCATTTTAAAGTGCGATAAAAAGTTTGAGATCATCCAACCTCTAAATATAAGCTTATATTAAAATATGTTACGACTAAAAAGTAGTCTAATTCCACAGACTTATTCCCATGACAAAATTCAATCTCCCATACAATCTTTGGACCGTAATAAACTGTTTTATAGCGTCATAAACATTTAATTTGGAGGTCGCGCTCACAGATTTGTTATTTTCTCCTCGAGCCGACAAAGACTTCAGCGAAGCAACACAATGGCATAACCATTAAACAAGGAATGTTGATTGGTAAAATAATGCTTTTGGTGATCATGAAAAAATATTATCTTGGCCGTTAACATTTTTAAAGGCGTAGCGGGAAAGATAGTTATCGAATAAAAGTGCAAATTTCAATTTGTTTAATCTTAATAACTTTAAAAGAAATGTTTTCGAAAGACATAGTAAAATTTTGATGGTTAGACACTTACAGAAGAATTCTTTTTACATTTTACTCAATCTTATCATCGTTCTCTGAAATACACCTTGACGCATGGAATAAAAAGTGCCAATATTTTTAAAAATCGGAGAACGTAAAATTACGTAAAGGTTCAAGACATTACCGAAATCCTTTTATTATATCGTACGACCATTGTTCATATTTTAATGCAATAGTAAATTTAAACATTTCTAATTCGGTTTTAAATTTACAGATAGCCTAATGTGTTGGTTATCCAGCATGCCACTGGACAGAACAGAAATAAACAAGGGCCGGTCAAATCCCATGTCAGTTGCATCAAATTGCATGTAGTTTATTCATGATCGAGTCTCATAGGTAATTCTACATTCTATAATAATAAATTCTAGCGGTTTTGCGAGTAGTGATTTTTAAAGTCAAATTGAGTTTTAAAAATATGAGCACGTTTCGAAGTTTTCCGAGTCAGAAAGATAATAGTTATCGTTATTGTGCACAATTATAATGTCAAATAGAATAAAATGTAATATTTTCAGGTTATTAAGCTTTGAGATGGTCATAAAGTAATATAACATTTACAAAACTATACCAATTAATCAATAGAATTTTTTTCACCATTATATATATTTTCGGTATACAAAGTCAACGCTTGAACACACAAGTATTATTCTTGACTTGATGTCTCCTTCTGGCCTAAGTTGGTATGCTTACCCGTGGTTTCAAATGAAATTACTAGAACTTAAAGCATTTTAAATATACCTTCATAGCCTTACTCATCATTTGATTATAATTTCAGCCTACAGTACCGGTAAATGTTTTCTTTATGTTACTCGACCAGCACACTTGTGTAATTGGTGCACACATTTATGTAATTGGCTATAAAAAGTTAGTTTATACTGTAGGTTTAATGAAACAATCCCTAACAAAAAGGAGGAAAACAAAATCTTATGCTATATAAAGGAATAGAGCTATTTAAATTTCTTAGGCCGTCGAATAATTTTTTATTTGGAATAATAACTAATGAAAACTCATCAATTAAAGTAAAACCAACTTTATAGATGGAGGATAATAATGGAATTAGATGATTGAGTAAACAAGGGTCATAAAATTCAATCACACAACGGTTTCAATTTAAAGTATACGTATATACTGTCAGAGTAACTTTATAGTTGATTCAAAGTTTTCAGTATTTTGCAAAACATTGAGTCGAGTACTGTAAACTCTGCTTGAAAAACTGAACCTCGTGTAGTTCCAGGCCATTAATTGATTTTATTCATTAATAATACAAAAACAGCTTTAGTGCAAAAATTGATTTAACCTATTTTATAACCTGGACTGCCCATTTATGATTTCACTAAAGTTAAGTTAGGTTTGTGTTAGGTTATAACCCAAACATAACTAGTTAATAACTAGTTAGTTAGTTTTAACATAACTAGTTAGTTTTAAGTTTAATTCAGTAAGGTCAAGAAAAATTATTAGAAAAAAAAATTATTACTGATTGTAATATTGAAGGTTTTATAATTTATGTTACAGAAGCAGGAAAAAACATTTAAAAAATGCTTACGGTTTTGAAAAAACTGTGTGGGTAAAGAAATGAATGTAAAAATTCACCCCTTTCCTCAGATCAGTGAAAGACGCCGGAAGTCGTGTTGAACGCGGGTTTTTGAAGCGTATCTCCGCTGCAGCAATCAATCAGTCATTCAAGCTCAACAACGAAATCTTTCATTTAATCACCCGTAACTGCCGCAATCTGCGAGGTCGGAATAAAACTCTCCGAAATCGTCCTTTAACCTTTTTTCAGAACGTAATAAGTTGTGTTTACCACTGTGAGGGATTTTTATGCTCTATTTCAGACGCGGTTGCAGTCGGGCTCTTTATTTTAACGGAACCTAAATCCGTTGTATAAGTAGACTGAATAAGACGGCGTTTTATTACAAAAAGGAAATAGTTATTTTAGCTAAATAATGTTATTTATCAAAGACGACTGGACACAAAAGTTACTGAATTAAAAAAGGTGTGACTAAGATTTTTGCTCAGAAACGTTCTTTTCTTGACTACCTATTTAATAATTTGATGATTTACTCCCTTCTTTATTTTATTTAAGGATTTGATGATTTACTCCCTTTTTTATTTCCTCTCTAAAAAAATAAGGGCCGACAGTAAGTACAAAATATAGTCAATCAAAAATATAATATAAAACATTCCACACCACAGGAAGCGCTCATTAATTATATAGAGACCATATAGAGACTACGCAGTGGTTATGCGGACCGAAGACTCTCCTAATCGTCTTAATAAAGTGATAAAGTGATAAAGTATACCTATCTACACCAATAAGAATAATGAGATGTGATAATCTCGAGATTTGCAGATCATTCCAGTTCCTTGCCGTTCCGTAGTCGGTGCCGAGCGGATTAACAGAAGACAAGTCGGTTAAATCTTTCATTTTAAACATGATTTGTATTCTTGACCTTCAGTCGAGTCTCATCTGGAACACGACTAACAAGTGTTTCCTTTGTAAGGTGTTCATCTATTTGCAAATTACTCCAGCTTCTGAAGAACCGTACTTTTTATCTTCTTTGATTTATTTAAAATTATTACAGTAGATAGAGATAGCATATTATAAAGGCTTTGAATAATAATCTGCATAAAACTATTTTCTTTGCCTCAGGTCAGCTAACTAATTTATGAGCTGACTGAAAAAGCCTTTAGATAATTTATTGGTGAGTTCATTACTTGTGCAATGGGTAAGTAAACTGTCAAAACGATGCCTAGAAATTTATGTAGATTTGCTGGTGGTACATTTAAAACATATTAACATAGTGTTCACAAAAATGTAAGAAATTATTCCGGTAAACCCGCAATTCCGTAAATATCTGGATTTTAAAGGCATTTAAAAAAAAATTAATATATATGAAGCATGCTTATCAGTTATCGTCACCAATTATAGGCACACAAACTGCAATGCTGCAAAGTTAATGCTTTTTTAAAACCACCAAGGGAGCTTAACCTGCCATCTAGAGATTTCAATTCCTGACGCCCAAATGATCTTAAATAGTACCACAATACGATTAATGGACATACCAAAACCCACTCTAATATTTTCTAAATTACGATGAATGTTTATTAATCACAAAAACTAATTAGGCCGTCTTCGAATGCAAGAAGGTCCCATTGAAATTTAAATGAAGGTGGGTCCTGAATTGATGGTGGGCTCAAATGTTTGAACTATTCATCAACGGCCTTGCTTCAAAGACATAAACCAAGAACGCCTCCACCACGACGATCCGACCGTCGGCTTCCGCCTGTGTATCATCATTCTTTTTATTTGTGAATATAAATCTAAATGTGACCACGAGTTGAAAGGATCTTTTACTCGTAAAAGTCACTAAACCATACTTTGTTTGGAAACGGAATGGCGGGATTGTAGTTTAACTGCGGCGTTTGTGTGTTTGATGTTTTTTTTTTTTTTTTTTTTTTTTTTTTGGTAGGAGGTGGAATGCGTTTACGCACACTGAGGGGCTCGTTGTCCCCTCAGTAGTGTCGGACTCCCACGAGCTCGATGTCCCGTGAACTACCGACTAAACCACCTCCCTCGGCACCGAGGACACTAGCCTGGAACTGTTTCACACATTACTTCGGGCTAGGCCTTTGATATTACGCCACTAGGGCAACCTCCTTGGGGAAAAGCTGAGGATTAAGGCCGATCGAGGTCGACCTTTTTCGCCCGAAGAATGGCCTGGACGTAGTGCTTGACACAGTTCCAGTTGCCCTCTCCCTGGAGCATAGCTCCGACGATGTTGTTTGGGCTGACGATCACGCCGATCTCAGATGAAAGCGAGGCTCGGCGGACGTGCCAACGGTCGCACTGAAAGAAAGTGTGCTCGGACGTGTCTGGGATGCCGGGGCAATACAGACAGTCCGGGCTGGCGACTTTGCCCATCCGGTGCAGATAGGCTCGGAAGTACCCGTGCCCAGAAAGAAACTGGGTCACGTAGTAATCGACCTCGCCGTGCTGCCGTTCCACCCATGGTCGGACGGAAGGTATGAGCTGGAAGGTCCAACGTCCCCTCAGCTCGGCTTCCCAGTCGCGCTGCCAAGAGTCGAAGCTGCGATCGCGCTCTTCCCTGGCAGCTGTTTCCCGGCCCACTTCAGGCCTCCTCCGGTAAATCGCCTGCCTCTCCCTCGCGAGGAAGAGGACGGGAATGACTCCGGCGATCACCATCACAGCAGGCTCGGAGACTGTGCGGTAGGCCGAAGCGACCCGCAGAGCTCCTCGGCGCTGGACTCGGGCAAGCCGGTCTCGGTAGACTCGCTTCTCGAGTGCGTGAGCCCATACCTCCGCCCCGTACAGCAAGACTGACTGGACGGCAGTCATGAGCAAGCGGCGCTTGCAGGAGCGAGGACCGCCGACATTGGGCATAAGCCTACCAAGGGCAGCGACACCCTTAGCGGCTTTGTCGGCGGCGCGCTGGATCTGCTCGCCGAAAGACAGTCTGCTATCGACCATGACTCCCAGGTACTTTGCAGCAGGCTTAGTCTCGAGTGTGACGTCACCTATCTGCACCGGGAACACGGTGTTAATCCTCTTTTTGGTGAGGACGACAATCTCCGTCTTACTGATAGCCAGGGACAAGCCGTGATCTCGCATCCACCCGTTGACCTTGGCCATCACTACGCTGAGCCTCAGTTTTGCCTGCTCGACGTTCCTCGCAGCGATCAAGGCAGCGACATCGTCAGCATAGCCAACGAGGCGGGTCTCATCGGGCATGTCTAGCCTCAGCAAGCTGTCGTAAGACACGTTCCAGAGATCTGGTCCGAGAATGGACCCCTGCGCAGCCCCGGAAGTGATGGGAATGCGCCGCTGACCTTCGGTCGTGTCGTACAACAGAACGCGGTCTGACAAATACGCCTCCAACATACGCAGGAGGTAGGAGGGAACTTGGAACGTATGCTCAAGCGCCCACAGCATATCGCTCCACCTGGCGGAGTTAAAAGCGTTCTTCACGTCGAGCGTGACGAGAAGGACCACGCGGCGCGACCAGTGGTTGTGGTCCTCCGCCCTCCGCACTGCCTCAACTACCTCCTGGATAGCGTCGATGGTAGAGCGACCGGATCTGAAGCCGTACTGCTGCGGGGACAAGTCCCCCGCAGAGACGATGGCCTCGGTCAGCCTGACACGCAGGAGCTTCTCAAGCACTTTCCCGGCTGTGTCGAGCATACACAGGGGTCGGAAAGAAGAAGGGGCCCCCGGTGTGCTCTTCGCCTTCGGAATAAGAACAAGGCGGGCAACCTTCCACGAAGAAAAGAAAACGCCTTCCGCCAGACACGCGTTGAACATATCGAGCAGAAGCCTTGGATTCACCTCCGCAGCGAGCTTGAGCACCTCCGCCGGAATGCCATCGGGACCGGGCGCTCTTCTGGGTCGTAGGGATCGGACGGCGGCGGTGAGTTCCTCTTCCCGGAAAACTGGGAAGGCGCCTACCTCTCCGAATTCCTTGACTGGCCGGACTGGGTGGCTGGGAAACAGTGTATCTACGACGACGGCCATGGCTTGTGGTTCCATGACCGCAGGTGGTGAGCGAGCCCCTAGCTTCTGGGTTACAAGTTTGTAGCCCATCCCCCAGGGGTCGTTGTCGATATCCTGACACAGCTGCTTCCAGCACCTGACTTTACTCCGGTTGATGGCACCGCGGAGCTCTCGGCGGGCCGCTCTGTGCTCAGCCGATCTGGCATTTGCATCAGGGCGGTTCCTTGCTCGCTGCGCAACTCGTCGGAGACCAAGGCATCTCCTCCGGAGTTCCGCGATTTCAGGCGTCCACCAGTAAACCGGCTTCTTCCTGTGGCGGCGGGAAACTCCGGGCATCGACTGCTCACACGCGGTCGCGATGAGACGCATCGTCGATGCTGCCAGATCTTCAGCACCTGTGAAATTCACAATGCTCTGGTCTTTGATTACTTCTTTAAAAGTGTCTTTGCTCAGACGACTGGTGTTCCAGCGTCGAGCCAGAGGAGCAGGTTCAGCGCGCAAGCGCGCACCCTCGGGAAGGACCTTGAAGAGGATCCCCTGATGGTCGCTAGAGGAATACTCCTCGCAGACACGCCAGTCGGAGATCCGCTGGACAATCCCTTCAGAGGCAAGGGATATGTCAGGGATCGTCTCTCTGCACCCTGGACGGCGAAAGGTGGAAATGCCGCCCGTGTTAAGGATACAGAGGCCCGACCTGGCAGCCGACTCGAGGACGTAACGACCTCGAGTGTCGGTCCGCGGGGAACCCCATTCCACGGCTTTTGCGTTAAAATCGCCACCGACTATGACCCCGCCAGAGATTTTCATGATCTCATCCTCAATGGAATCGACCATGTGGCGGTAGTCTCCGATCGGTTGATTTGGCGTGAGGTAACAGGAGAAGACTGTGAAACCCCTGCTCCTCACCCAAACGAAGCCGTTGCCCGATCCGGAATCGAGAACAGGCACCTTCCCGAGGTCCAAGATCCATATCGCCGCAGTGCCGGAGGGATCCGAGAACCACTGCGCGGAGCGTCGGTTCTGGTACTGCTCACTGAGAAGCAGTAGGTCAGCACCCTGCTCCGTGGCGAATTGGAACAGCAAGTCGTTTGCTGTCCTGCTCCTCTGCATATTAAGTTGCAGAACACTGATCATTTTTGTTGTTTCTGGCGAAGCTCCTGGATGGCCCGCCTGTACTGCCCGCAACGACCAGACCCAGCGGAATGCTTGACCTGGTCGCCCTTCAAGCCGGCTTCTGTACACAGGACACAGGACAGCGCTGCATTGCACGCGCTGGCCCTGTGGTCCTGGCCGCCGCACTTGAAGCAGAGCTTACTTCTATCGGGTCCAGAGCAGCGATTAGCGACGTGACCGAACCCCAGACATTTAAAACATCTGGAGGCCACGAGCTTCTCACGCACCCGACAGCTCACGTACCATACCTTAAGGTGGCCCTTCTCCAGGAGCTTCGCAGCAGCTCTGGCTCCCAGCGTCAGGATTGCCACCTTCTGACCCCGAGCATTTGCCTTCGAGACGAAGGTTTTCACCTCGACGTTTTCTCCGAGGACAGCTTTGACGGCAGCGGTCACCTCCTCCTCGGTTGTCAACTCGTCGAGGTCTCTCACCTCCAGCGTAGACTTGGGCTCGAGAACGCGGACTGTCGCGTTCGCCCCCAAGATGGTCTTCAGGTCTTCGCTGAAGGCGGACTTACTCTGAGAGGTGTCCCCGAGTTCGACTAGTAGGTCGCCGGTTCGGGTCTTCCTCATACCCTTGATAACGGCGCCCTTCTCATCGGGCTTCGCTTTGCTGCGAATCTCGCCCAGCACGTCGGCGTAGGATTTCCCCTCCGACGGCTTGATGAGAAGAGCGTCCGGCCGCTGCTTGCGGGGCTTCTTCCTCGGTGCCTTCTTGCTTTCCTGTCCGCCGGGCTGGCTTCCAGGATTTTGACGAGGGTCTCTCTTTTTCCCCTTTCTTTTAACAACCTCGGTCCACGTTTCGGTTTCCGACCGCTTCGCTAAACCGTCTCCCCTAGGCTTCTTCTCAGCCTCCGGATGGGCGGGGCTGGAAGCGGCCCGCTTCCCACCAGCTGGCTGAGCCTTCACCCGCAGTGATGGCGTCGTCTGTGTTGACGCGGCAACCGTCTCGCATGATTGCCACGACCTCCTCAGCTGGATGATGTGGTGCAGACTGGCCTCCAATTGGACGATGCCATCCTGCACATCCTTGCTGATATTCTTTTGCCGGGTGGTCGCGGCCTTCATTACAGCGAGGGTGTCGAAGCACTTTTTAAGGTGCTCCTCCTCCTGCTGCCTGGCGAGCGCGATGACCGCGTCAAAGGGAGACGAGTCGGCGTCCATCGGCTCGTTGTTCTCAGCGGGTGCCTTTTCGGCGGCCACGGATGTTCTGGCCACCGATGATGCAGGTGTCTTGACCCGGACTGGGGGCGATCTCGTGAGACGGGATCTTCTTTCGAAGGGGCTTGCCACCCCTTCGTCGAGCCCGCTCAGAGAAGAACGCTGCTGGGAGTTTTGTGGGGTTAGGGTACCCCGCTTTGATTCGTGCACCTTTTGAATCGTTTTTCCTTCTGCCGTGTCCATGGTGTCTGGCTTAGCCCCCGAGACTGGGCATTGACCCCCCCAAAAAAATTTTTTCCCCTATGAGAATGTCAGACCGACCCATCACCGGAGCAACTATACCTGCGTTCAGCCGCCTCCAAAACATCGGCGGCCCCAGACGAGCAGTGGCCTCGGCAGAGCCCCCCCGAGTGTGTTTGATGTTAGGCCTAGTAGCAATAAAAACAATGTAATAATTGTAACTGGGGTATAACTGAGTTTTTATGAGTTTGTAATTGGGTAGTGTTTTTAAGAGAGGTGAATTTATATTAAAATGTTCTACATCATCCTTATAGCATCAATATTGGATAAAGCTTTTTGTTGAATAAAGTTCTTGAAATAGTGTATAAATTTAATTATAAATTTTAAGAATATTCAAAATAATGTTGACGACCAACATAAAGTTGGACAGTTGCGTGTCCCAAGAGCCTTTTTTGGGACACCAGGAGATTTATGCCAAATATGGTGACAGTCCCGAGAATCCGGGACCTATGACAACCCTACTACCGATCAAAGATTAAAATTTAGGGTTATTTTTAATACCTCGCTCTAAAGTTTACTAAACATTTGTAAAATATTTATTCTCTTGTTAAAAGTTGTAGAAATATTTTGCGTGTTACCACTAAAAATTGTTTACCTACCTTTTATTAGTTTACTTGTAATTAATTTTCACCTCAAGTCAAACAAACAAATCAACTAAACGTAATGAGGATGACAAGCAACACTTCGTACAAGTATAAAAGTTGGTCGTGCTACAGTGTTGCCACCTGTTCGCTGAGGGCAAGAGGCTATCAGCCACCATCTGATGTCTGTCATGAGCATGATCAGCCCTGACAGTCCGACCCACTCGCGGCAGTCGACGACCATCGACAACACCGGACGACGAAGATAAAGCAAACGACGCGACGTTACCACCTCGTCCTACTTGAGCCCAGATAACGACAGGGTAAATTCAAAGATTTCAGAATAATGCTGATGTTCCAAGAAGCACAGAGAAATCCTCATAATTTGGCACAATACAACAGTTAATCTACTCAACATATAGTGAGCTCTGAATTTATTTGAAATAATTGGAATATCGTGCTACTATGTGCAAAAAATAAATTTTAAATAACTTGTAATTCCTCCCAAGTACGAACATTTTTTAAATAAAATCTTCAGCTCCCGCACGTGTAAAGCATCAGCCTGCTTTGACAATCAAATTAATAAGTAATTATATTAATTATTAAATTAACTGTAGTAATTATATCTGGTAATTATATAAGTTTTCTGGAAATTTTATTGTCGATTATTAATGAAACTTGAGTCGAGTAATTTGTAATTAGAGGCCAAAGATAAAAAAATTTTACTGACGCAGAATTTATGGAACAGAACACTTTTCAACTACACCTTTATTCAAAGCTAAATCTGTACATGTTTATATGGCTACATCATATAATTAAACACACAATGGCTTTGTATTCCCTGGTAATCTCGAATCCTATTGCATGTGTCATTTTAATAATCTGTATGAAATACGATAATTATGTTATTTGTATGTACAGTAGTACACTCTCTGAGTCCCAATACTCATGTTGACGAAGCGTTTGAATTTGCATTTTTATTTTTCAGTGATTAGTTATAAAAATACATTATAACAGTCCAAAATACTGAATGTTTATATTTCACAATAGAGTTAGAAACAGATAAAACAACTGTTATTCAATCATAAGTGGCTCGTAACATAATGCAAATTCAACAATGAGGAGGCGATTAAACAGAACAATTGTTATGAGAGACGTAATCTCAATGCATGAAAAAACTCAATCATAACGTAATTGTTAGCACAAAACAGTTATAAATATGAGAAAATCAAAATATAACTTGTATAAGCTGTATTGGATAAGTATTTAAATTGTTTCCTATAGGTAGATTTTGTCATTCTAGTTCCCGGATTTTAAATGTTTCGGATACACTGTCTATACATATTTTCTACGCACTATGGCAAGTCGTAGTGTTAGGATTTCGAGCCCAAACGAGTAAAAGTTAGTACCTTACTCGAGATGCACACTGCAAACCTACTTTACAGCAAACGTTGTCTAAACTGCATTCTCCCGACTGTTTATTAAATAATTTCTTGATTGGCATGATACGTGTGGTTGTAATCACTGAACGTAAATAAAAAACGTCTTACAACACTTTAAAATATTCTTAATCTTATACTGTATTTTTATACAATATGGTAAATATACACAAATTGTGGAAAATGGCGATCCATTTCGATTCATCATGAGGCCTAATGAGAGAGTCTCTTTTACTGTATTTACATACAACATGGTAAATATACACAAATGGTGGAAAATGGCGATCTATTTCGATTGATCACCCAATCATCATCAGGCCCAATGAGAGAGTCTCATAGGGCCAGATATTAATCATCTTGTATGTAAATACAGTATAAGTGTAAATATATGTGTATAAGTGTTAAGACGTTTTTTATTTATATCCAGTAAATGTTTATGTAAACAGTCGATGTGCTAAGTATGAGATGTGATATTTGAAATGCTACCTAACACCTCTCCAGTACAAAGACCTCCTCTATTGCTGCGCTACACAAATTACAGATACTGAGAACACATTCTCTAGCCACAATAACAGCGTTGGAGTATTACAAATGGATCTAAATTACAACTAAATTCGCTTCAAGGACTAGATAATTTCTAGATCGATTTAGCTAAGTAGTTCAATTACTGCTAGAGCGCTGCAACCGGTTTATAATTTTCTAACAAGTGTCATGTACCTATTGCTTCCTGAGGCTTCAAGTAAAAACATACCGTTACTGCGTTGCCTCCGGAAAGCACAGGGAAGGCCGCGACAAGTGCGTGAATACCTCAGTCCAGTCTCTTCCGGTAGTCGATGCACCTGTTTCCGGTGATTACTTGGAGGGAAGGAAGAAACTCCCTCGCCTTTCACACAAAACGTTCGGAGGGTTTGATCACGTCGTTTGATCTAAAAGGCAATGTTTTAAGGACTGACCAAAATTGCAAATTCCAGGGAAGTTTTTTAAAGAAAAGGCAAGGGTATCAAATCTGTACAGAATCTCATAGCTCAGAAAGTAGAGTTTTGTGTTATAGCTTAGAATTTTGAGCGTTACATCACGTCTTGAGCTAAAACCATTCCTACAATAACCAAACACAAACAGATAGTAATAATAATGTTTTTTTTAATGTGTCATCTTTAGAAGATTGATTAATAAGGAGACTTTTCGTATCACGCAGCAACGTTTGGTAGAGGAAGTGCTTTGTCAACTTTAATTATTTCGCGAACAAGCTCATATTAAAACTATGTAACGTTTCTCTGTGAATAATTTTTAGCATCAAAGAGTATTAAACAAGTCCTCAATTAACATGCTTTGCTTGTTGCCTTGGGATTCTGTTAGTTATTTCTTCGCTTGTCACCATGGGTTCATTGCCTTCCGTTTGTACTAACTTTCTTTTAAGCTTGATTTATTCCACGATTAACCCTCATTGCGTGCAAAACTATACACATGTCGGTTTCAATGAGGGTCACATTTCAGTCGCCTCATATCGCCAGCAGCGATCGCATTATCCCCGAGTCCCCGCCGAAGTCACGGATTCCCGGTCCGACTGCGTGTGTGCAAACGTCGAAGAACAAACTGATGTTTTATTCAGCAGAGATGCTAGGCTGCCTGGGATTCAAATTGGCCATCAACATTTTGAATTCAATAACCACGAGGTGCTCCCGCGGCCAGCTTCTCAGTTGTAAAATGCCCAATGCGTAAAGATAACTGGCTGCCGGTTACAAAATTTGTTCTGAGAATCTGTCGGTTTGTATCCATTTGTACTCTCAGTTGCTGCAGACAATAATAGTTAGTGAATTGTAGCCCTGAACTGAAAATCGGTGTTTGATACCAATTCATATACTTATTTTGTTTTGTTAGGATTAATGATATTTGGATAGGATTTAATTGATCACTTATCCTACTTCGTGAGAAGAAACTTAACATATTTCAAACACCTTGGGCAATATTTACTTCCTCACACAAAAACATTTACGAAGGGTCTCTAAATCTTCATGTATCGGGAGCTAATTTACCAGAATTATCCACCTGTTTGGCGAGCAAATTTGCATAGTTAATTTGCTAATATATTTTGTAAGCAGCGAATTCTTTTACGAAAATTATAACGAAATGGGGATTCTCCTTAGGACATTATCATCCCATTACCACCATTAGGCAGTTAACACTCGACGTGGGTAGCGGGCTAGAGGGCTCTTTTCCCCTGCTTCTGGACGCTGCTGAGCTCCTTACTTCTTGTAAAAATGCTGATGGATGTGAAAATTCGAAATATCGTATCCAAATTTTCATAGACCAAAACACTTATTTTGCTATGCTGTATTTACCCCATTCGGGATTTAAATTGATGTCGATAAGTTTTCATTTATAAAAAATACCTAGATCATGAACTGGACAACTGTCCCGAATGGAAAGAGGACTATTATTACAATTTCTTTGAATGGAATCTTATTCCTTTTTTCAAACTGCAAAACATGTTTTTGTTAACTGAAAATAACGTATAGAATTTAAGTTTTAGTTTTCTAAAGCATTGTATGACACGGCCGATCGCACTGACGGCTAAATAAATTACCGTTATTGTATGTTATCTTTTGTTTAGACGCTTAAAAATTAGGCGCGTTTTGATGAAAATCTTGAAAACTACCGGGGTTTTACGAGTAGTTTGAACACATATTGCAGGTAATTATAGGACGCTAAAAGAAACATTAACTCAGAGACCATACCCAAAAACATCTCAATGTTAACGTCGAATTAGTTTCATCGAAGGTTTATTAATTTCTAAACTCACTATCACTAGCACACACTTTTACTGGAAAGAATTTACCAAAAAGTTTTGAAAGGAATATTCAGGACGTATGTATTTTGGTAAAATAATTCAAGAGGTGCATAATTTAGTATAGGCGTAACTATCTTACATTTTTGACAATCTAAATCCCGCCTATACTTTGAATCTCCACCTGCCCCGTGCAGCCCGCGACTGCGACCTCGCCTCAGGTCCGGGGCCATCAACAGCCGCAGTTATCGCCAATAGAGCAGAGCGAGGTACAATGGCCTGCTCTAATTGACCGGCAGAGCTCGGCTGATACCGCTGCACACCGCAGCCTGTTGGGGTGGCTCTCGCAGTTCTAATCTCGGACTAACTTTTAGTTTATTTCTCTTCATACTACATAAAATTAGGTGTTCTATTGGAAGTTCATGGTGTCAGATTTACATTCTCTACAATCTATATAATTGCCACTATTTGCCGATTGAGCATTCTATGCAATAATTGTACAGTCTGACAGCAATAAAGGAGTATTATTATCATTATAGTTGGACAAAATGCCAGTCTGTCCTTCACTGGAGGCGTCCTTGGCTGGGGATCCAAGTCCACTACGTGTCATGGCTTGGGTATTTCCTTTGTTGTTGACACGGCGGCCATTATTTTTTCGCGGCCAAGACACTTCAATGCTTCATTGCTGTCCACAGACAAGTAAGATGCCAAACGTATTCTCGTTCTACGATCATCAAAATAAAACTTTTGTTATGAAATAGGTATACTTTCGTGCTTGATCTCTTAACATTAAACGATGAAAGCACTCTCGAGTAAAATATAATAACTAAATAAATATGAATTGTCAATTAAATACAAATCTGCTGAAATACGGAATGAAATCTCAAAGGAATCCACTATATATTTTTGTATGTCAAGCATCCATAGACTTAGATAAATTTTAAAATTTTGATCCTGTATGGCAAGGTTTGGAAAGGTTCTGGACCCTCATGGTAACAACTGTTGTTGTGTCTACAGGAAGGTGTGCCGCAACTGCAAGAGCCCCCGGGAGGACCACAGCCAGGGGTTGTCCATGTCGCTGCCTCCCCCGGACTCCGCCCCTCTGGCTGGCAAGGTTCTGGACCCTCATGGTAACAACTGTTGTTGTGTCTACAGGAAGGTGTGCCGCAACTGCAAGAGCCCCCGGGAGGACCACAGCCAGGGGTTGTCCATGTCGCTGCCTCCCCCGGACTCCGCCCCTCTGGCTGGCAAGGTTCTGGACCCTCATGGTAACAACTGTTGTTGTGTCTACAGGAAGGTGTGCCGCAACTGCAAGAGCCCCCGGGAGGACCACAGCCAGGGATTGTCCATGTCGCTGCCTCCCCCGGACTCCGCCCCTCTGGCTGGCAAGGTTCTGGACCCTCATGGTAACAACTGTTGTTGTGTCTACAGGAAGGTGTGCCGCAACTGCAAGAGCCCCCGGGAGGACCACAGCCAGGGGTTGTCCATGTCGCTGCCTCCCCTGGACTCCGCCCCTCTGGCTGGCAAGGTTCTGGACCCTCATGGTAACAACTGTTGTTGTGTCCACAGGAAGGTGTGCCGCAACTGCAAGAGCCCCCGGGAGGACCACAGCCAGGGGTTGTCCATGTCGCTGCCTCCCCCGGACTCCGCCGCTCTGGGCGGCAAGGTTCTGGGCCCTCGTGATAACAACTGTTCTTTTGTCTACAGGAAGGTGTGCCGCAACTGCAAGAGCCCCCGGGAGGACCACAGCCAGGGGTTGTCCATGTCGCTGCCTCCCCCGGACTCCGCCCCTCTGGCCGGCAAGGTTCTGGACCCTCAGCGACACTCTCACTCCGACGATGACTCCGGCTGCGCCCTTGAGGAGTACACCTGGGTCCCGCCCGGCCTTCGACCTGATCAGGTGCGCTCATTGTAAATTATTACTTCATAGCAATCTGAGGAAACCTTGGTTTAAGTGATTTTTTAATACTTGTTAATATACTTGTTAGTACTTGTTTAATTAATTGTTAAAAGCGATTTGGGGTGGGGATTTAATGTCACTTTTGTAATCCAATATTGAGCATTTATTTAACATGGATAAACATTCAAACTCCAAGAGAAGATTTTTACCACTATTTTATTTTGATAAATTTCGACAGATTAATTTGTTTTTGGGCTAGTGTTAAAAAGTTGAAGACCTCAGCAGGGTTTACAAATTACCTCAAGTAGCAGCGGAATAAAAACTCTAATGTTTCAGCTCGTGCATCGTGAATTTGCTTCTGGCCCAGTTTAAACTTTTGGCTCATTCCCAAATCGTTTTCATCCATCGACTCTAAAGAGTCTTATCGACGTAAGTTCAAACTGGAGGCAATTGAGCTCACTTTGCTTACCATCAAACCACCGGAGATCGAGTGAGATTTTATTGCCTCCCTCGCGACTCGCGCATTCCTCATCTTTTATGCGGTCTTGGTACTTGGTATAACGAATAAGTTGAACTAACGGAGGTTGACTGTTCAAAACGATATTGGTTTGATCTTTAGTCTCAGATCCAGCCTTTCTTATCATTTAAGTGATCAAATATTTAGAAGACTTTTGATAAAAGTAACCTCAATCAAGTTAAATTAGTTTTTACTACAGCTATACTATACTCTGCCATTTCTCTTTTCGTGCAGAATTATCATTCTTTGCGCCTATAGAACCCACATTGCTTATAACCAAGTCAGTTAAAGGGAAAATGTATGTGTTATTTTAATCATCTGCAACATTTTATTTGAAGATTCCTAATATTCTCAAATTGCATAATACAAGCTTATTTTAGTTAAAATATTCCCTTCATTTCCCAATTCTCAGTTTTAAATTTTGAGCAAATAATTCTAAAGGTAGAAATTTTATCAGCTATCAGTGACATTAATATAATCCAAAATATAAATAAATAACCTAAATTAGAGTTTTTTCACGTTGCTGATCGTGCGTCAAAGTTTAAAGAGAAACTGCAATTTAATCGGGTTAGAAACAGACAATCTAATTACCTCCCTCAGCTCTAATCACACATTTTAGAGAACGAACCACTCCCATAAATAGACACCTTGCACTATATCGAACATCTATTGAAATCACCGTATCATTTGAGGTTTCCGGATATTATCCTGGACCGGATCGTACGGGTTGTAACGGGAGCCTTGACCCGGCTTATCACATTCCTCCCAGGGTTGCCATCTGCCCGGGAAAATAATTTGCGGGAAATTTTCATTCACAGTTTCAATTTGGGCGATAGCGAGTAATGAGGGGGTAGCGGCGGCGGCCGCTGGTCTCTATCGCTTCATCACACCTCCAGCGACCTCCTGAGTTATGTGGTGATGGGAAATTAGGATGTGGACCGCTAAAAGGTTATTTATGACATTTAATCTTGTGCAAAATGCTTTACGATATTGTTTAATTAATGGGTATCCTCGTAGTTGAAAAAGTTTGAAAGTAATTATTCACTGAATTTTGGGTGGAGGGGTGTGTTTTGTACCGCATTTACTGCTTTTTATTCGGATTGAACGTATAAATGTACATTGCATTTCTTCAGTAGATAAGTAATAAGGATTTTTTACTTTAAATATGGTGTATCTCAATGTACCTGGTGAAAGTCAATACAATTAATAGCACGCAGTTTGCATGCCTTACACAATAAGTATTGAGTTTGATCTGAATATTGTGATAAATAAAAATCAGCCTGATACGGAAAGGAATAGTTTTAAACGGCAGTATGGTTTGGAAAATACACTGTGTAGTGATTAAAATTCAATCATTATCTTGATACAAGCTACAAGCCAATTAAGTTCAATCTAAAACCAAACTAAGAAGAAGCAAAGGTACTTTTAGATTATTTCATTAACTGTTAATTTCCTCGATAAAATAATAAATAAGCTACTGGAACTTTTCCGCTGAAAGTCTCACGTTTTACCAGCTTACAAAAGGGAAAAATGACAATGCTGATGAAACATTCTCCCTTGTATACAACAATGTAAATATCACAAAACTGGAATATTATCCCTGTTGTTGGGATAAGAAGGGCCTGACACACCCTGGGGACCAGCCCCGTCAGACTCTGAGGGTTGAGACACGCATATGAAAATAACAAATCTCTACATCCACCCCCCAACATGTCATCCTGAAATGTCAACTATACTGCCATTATTCGGTGACTCAAAATGTAAAAGAAAAGAATTGTAGTTAACACAAGCACTACCAAGTGTGATAAAAGTTAAAACTCCAATAGGTTTTTATTCAAACCTATTCTATTTTGGGCTTCTCTCACCTTGGTATTTGCTGCAGAGCCGTTTGTTCAACATTCATTCACAATAGAACATTGAACATTCAACATTCATTCAATAGATAGAATAGGTTTGACAATTCTACCTCACCTACAAAAATAATGTCATTTAAAATTAGGTTTTTATTGTAAAAAGTAAAAGATTTCTGTGTAAACACATTCATGCCTAAAATTACGCCTTAAACGTTTTTACGCCTACAACACCTGCATACAACACAACGATTCATAGAGTAAAAATATTTTGTTTTCTTCAGGTTCACTATTAAAAAGTCTTTAAACATTTTTTTTGAAAATATGTTTTTTAAGATTCGGTACAAATTTAAAATTTAATAAAACTATTTCGTAAATAGAACTTACAATCTTGTAAATAACACACCAAAATGTGAAGCGAGGTGTGATTTGTAATTTATGATCATGACACTCGCAATATCCAAATAATTGCTATTTGCCTAAATTATGTATCCTCCTCACTTCACTGTATACGATTAACTCTAATTGCACGAGTAGCGATAGCAAATTGCAGCCAGCGAGCAACCAGCTTCACGGCGGGTCAGTGACGGCCCGACCGGTTTGCAGTGCGCTATGAAAGGGTGGCGGCGACTTTAGGGGTAATTTGAAAACTGGTTGACATAAACTCTTTCCACTAAATTAAACCGGGTAATTAAATAATGATTTATGGGACACGCCATCGGAATGTGGTTACCTTCCCGCGAATACAGTTCATCGGCTTAGCGGCATCAAACGGGCGGTAACTTAAAGTAATGGGATAAATGATGAGGAATGCAGTGAATTAAGAGGTGATCTATGTTCGTTAAATTATTTTCTTCTGAAAAAGAGTTCTTTAGTTTTTTTTTTTGTTTTAATGTGAGCCGACTTTACGAGTTGCCGACAAAGTTAGTGCTGTTACATATCACTTTCATAACTTATGTGGATTTGGTTTACCTCCAAGTAGGTTACAAGTGACAAAAGTTGTAATTAAACATTACAAAAGCGGTTAAATGAGTTGGTTACATTTTACATTTACAGATTTAACTATGTTTAGATTATTGTGACAACGATTATTTGTGGCCTTTGTAAAATACAGATTTTAACAAAGAGAGTAATATTTGGAATTATTACTCAATTATTATTATTTATTACTCAATTATCAATTATATTACTCAATTATATATTACTTATTATTATTTGGAAGATTGAAGATCAATCTTTCTTGATCTTCAACTCGTAGACCTTATGTTGAGATAACGTTTTGTCATTAATGCAAGTGAGGAATCTCTACAACATTATTGGTTACCTAACTATAATAGAAAAATAAAAATAATTTCGTAAGGTATGCTTGTTTATGAGATGATCTGTACTATAGCATAACTAAAAATACACCAAAATTATTGCATTAATACACAACACACATGATGCATTAGCAGAAGTTACTGAGGCTAAGGTCTAACAGCACTTTGCTTCACCATCAATTAGACGGATGGCCTTAATGTTAAGAAACATTAAAAACAATTTGCTGAGAACTCAGCGATCAATTAAATTAGAACCCTGTAGCAGGTCGGACTGGTTCCACTCCCCGGGTACTGTTATGAGGCGGGAACGCCATTTAAGTCGAGTGTCCAATTTTGGGTGTTGGGATCCATGATCCGCTACTCTATTATTTCAGCAAATTCGACGGCCTCAAGATTCGCATTGGAATCCCCTTATACAATTCACTGACACGTAAGTGCTTTAACGTTTTTTAGTAAGAATCCTTTTACTCTTTCAAACGCTTAAAATCGAAGCACAATTAATATGATAATCTGAAATAAAGATTTGACTTAAAATTTATCATTGATTCATGACATTACAAACATACATGACAGAAGAGCAACTTCCTTTAAGTGATCGTATTTCATAATCCGACAAGGGAGCCTCACATGAAACAACTTTGTGAATCAAACTGAGCAGACTGACATTTCCTTTTAGAAAACTTAAGGGTTTAATTCGAAAAGAGTACAACAAAATTTGTACTATGGTCTATTCAAATGTGGTTCAGAATATGGAATCATTTATTGGGGAAATAGTTAAAACCATGTAAACGATGTATTTCGAATAAAAAAAAACAAACAAGAATTATGGCAAGCATGCTTTTGAACACTGCAGGCCCATTTTTAGTGATTTTAATGTACTAAACGTTGTTAATGTATATATTTTAAGTTTGTTTGTTTTAAGAATTTTGATAGTTTTATGTTGGGAGATATGTGCTTGACCATAACACATGTTGTCAGAAGAAGATTGATATGCTATTTGTATAGCTAGGAAAATAAAAATGTAATTTAATTTTAGGAGTAAAATGCATGAACAAAATTTCACTGGATTTAGAACAGATTCCCTTAAACTCTTTGAATAATAAAATCACTTGCTTGATTGCAAAAAACCCTTTTTATAGTCTCATTGAATTTTTTTATTACGAATTGACTTAACTTGATTTTGCTTAATTTATTATATACGACCATGTTTTACCAACTTATCTCTTTTGTCTGTGAGACCTTATGAAATTCATTATCTGTCTTTTAGCTCTAGTGGACCAACAATTGCATGGGCAATAGCAATGCATGAAAAATATTGACAATATCAAATAAATTTACGAAAGCCCATAACTAATAACCTCTTGATTCTTGATACTGCTGTAAAAGGTATAGCGAAGCAATATAACTATTAGCAATATTTGATTGCTTACAATAAAATGTAAGTTCTTGGATAATTATCAAAAAAGTTCACGTGCAAGCTATTTATTAAATAATTAATTAAAAAATAATTTGTCACAAAGGATTTTTGTAAAACTGCATGGGTTATTATTATATTTTAAGATTTTGAAGTATAGTTGCGATCGACCAGTTATATTGAGCGTTTCGGTATCATAATATCACCGCATTAACATGCAGTTTATTTCACACGGTCAAAGACTGATCCAATAACTGGACTTTCAAACCGCTTCACATTCCTTTCTTTTCTTTCATAGCTTGTTATTAAGTCAACAAGACTAAGTTAGCAATCAATCTCACCAACATCCATTTACAACTGTTCATCGCTTACCTCTATTACGTCTTGAACCCAGTCCCCTCCCCCTCACAACAGCGGATATCAAGGTTCTACATCGCAGGGACAGTCCGACTGTCAGCGGCGTGTCCGGTCTCTGCAGCAGGTCTTTAACTTATTACACGATTTTACAGTGATTTGTCCCGTCCGCAGCGCAGCGGCCGCGTCCGCTCCCCGGCCACAATAATCATAATAATAACAGACCGAGAGCCGCCATCTTGCCGCCGGTGACGGACTGGACGACGACGGGTGAAGGTACCTCGGGACGGAGCTGATCCTGTTAATGTGTAATGAGAGATGGTGTTAATTTAAATTGAATTAGAGACAGGGACTGATGTGGTCCTCTAATCGGCTACCGGAGTGAGAGGTTGAGCGCAGAAGTGAGAGGGTCAGTAGTCTACCTCGGTTCGTTAGCACTGGCTATTTATCATAATTTTATGTCAGAAATCCATATTACGTACGGTAGTAAATAAATCATGCGCAAGTACATACACTTAGTTTATCAAATTTTATTTTACTGAAATGGAAAGAGCTGTGGTTTTAGCTGTCGCAACGTGGTCCGAGGCTTGCTATAAAGTTGAAAAAACCTACAGAAAGAAAGTTTGATAGTTTGTCATAGTTACATAGGTCAATGGTAGATGAACTACTGACGAAGATTTTAAAGTAATAATTATACTGTATACCGCAAAATAAACTGGAACAACATTTGTTCTACCCTACATTTTGAAGTATTAAAGGTCACACTTGTAAAGACGCAATCACATAATGTAAGCTTCTTTTTGCGATGTCTACCCAGTTAGTAACACTTTTAAATCCCAAAGGAATCTTAAAAGTCAATTTACCCATGGAACATTTGTAATGGTTACAAACCAGAGCGACACGCCTCATAGGAACTTGCTACATTATTCCGAACGCCCTGAATCCAGAAAGATGAATAATACATCAGCCTTGACGTTCCCGAGACTCCTGAGGTCGAAATTCCCGACACGCAACAGTCGAAATCTCGCAGAGGCAGAGCAGTAGTGGGTGCGTCGGCGTCGCGGGTCGGTACCGACTCATTAACATGCGGCCATTAAACGATCACAACGTCGGTGTTTACTGAGGAATCCGGCGGCGATAAGAAAACAAAAACGCAACAAATCTGACGGCTTGAATAATGAGAAGCGATAAATTAACGGCGACCAGATCAAAATGGCGTACAATTACCCCGGGTTACGGGCCCCGATCTTGTCTATCCGGATTAAGCTATAATTCATCGGGCGTCCCAATCAATTTCACATTATATTCCGACTTTTTGTTTTATATCAAACACTACAAGCCGTGTGTAATCAGAAAGTTCGGCTGCGATTATAAGATTAGAGCCCGCTCCGTGGCGTGTGATTATAGACTATCTTATTATGCTAACACCGCGGCGATAGGACGTGGACGGAAGGCACCCACGAGCGTCCCAGCCTCCCGGCAACTTTCAATTTGGATTTGGATTACTCAGTAGGGGGTTATTTCATTTTTTGAGGTTTGATTTCCTCCTTCCGGTTGCTGCAATCCAACCACCTTCTTCTCGAAAAAAAAGAAATAGTGAATAGTAGAATTAGTCGTAAAAAACACTGTTTAAACTTGTTTCAATTAAATAAAGGCAACTCCAGTGTCTAAAACTATTATGGCTATAATCCAATAACAGTAATGAGAATATATATTTATTTTAAGGTATACTTCAATTTTTTATATGCACTCAACAATTCATGTTTACTAACATTCTTTGGCACTGTCATTGTTACTTGAAAAACTCTTTAAAAATAGCTTAAAATATACATTACTTTATTACTTTACAAATAAAACTGAAACATATTGGAACAAATTAATTGGTGATTAAGTACTGAAAATCTGAAATGATTTAGCTTTTGACTGAAAGACTGTCTCTTAGGACCTAGATTGCATTGTTGGGCCCTAGAAAAAGAAACAGGGGTATGTTTTTGGTCTATGGATAACTGAAATGTACCGTTAGTACAAACTCACCGCTTGAAGTTATACAAACGAATAAATCATGTTGTTTGCACCATGACTGTGCCTGGTCAAGTAATGACCACAATTTGTTGACGGCGCCCTCGTTAGATGACGGCGGGAAACGGAAGTTCACAATGTGACGTATCAGCTGAGATCTCACATTGCTGCGGCTCAACTTCCGGCGATTTGCGTACTTCTGGTTGACGCCTTAAGTAATATAATAAACAGATGCAATCCACAAATGTTATGTTAATTCAAGCAAACATTTTCGTGCTTAAAAGTAAGCTATAACTAAAAACATATTGCAATACTAATGAATGCAACTATTACTCATTTTACGTCCTCATATGTCATTAAATCATATTCCAGTTCTATTTCACTTTAGATGGTGGTACAAGTTGGTATAAGGTCATGTAAACTATTGTTTATAAATTTTTCTAAATCGTAGGAATGCAATTTTACAAAGGTAATAACGTTTTCCGAACGTTTGTGTGAGAATGGCAGCAGTTTTTAAATTAGTTATTACAAAAACAAATATTCCTATTTCAAGATATTACGTTTCACCAGTTAAGGTTTCCTCTCATGTTTCGTACCTAATATAAACAAACTTTTCATTACATTAAAACTGTTAGTAATTAGTCGTAGATCATAAACTGTTAGAGTGTATATTGTTTATAGTCACTTACCCCTGAATTGGTCAACAGTGCGGAACTGGAACACGATAGTCAAGAAGTTAATTATAAATGACAATAAAACGTTAATAACAAGCCACAACAGACGTGTTGTTCTGTAGCTCAAACGCGGCTATCAGCTAATGACAAAGCCGGTACCCGTGTAGCCACTGACATAATTGTTGCAATCCACGTTTATTACATTCACATGCCGGAGATTGACCTTCCGATACCGCCCCTCTCAGCCTTGTCTCGGCTAATTATAAGAGCTTATCTGGACAAAGTCTTTCGATGTACTCGTTTCTCTTGGAGATGCAGAGTTCGAGATTAGAATTGTCTCAATATGAAGCGGATTAGTGGGCATTTCCCCGATGATCTGAGAGGCCAGAAAAATCACCTTACAATAGGTAATTTTTTCGTTTAAACCATATTATTAACGATGAGAGTGTAGTTTAAACAGATGGTCTTACTAACAGTAAACAGTATCGATATTCTCTTCCTTTCCCTAAGCTCAATCGATTTTCTCCATTTAATCCCTCCTTCAATCATAATTTTACACGATGAGGCTTTTTGAAGACTTCTTTACTTTTTTTACACGAGGGATTATTTCATTCAATCCCTCCTTCAATCATAATTTTACACAATGAGGCTTTTTTAAGACGACTTTTTTACTTTTTGTACAGGATATTAAAACTCCTCAGTTGGACTGGCTGCGGTTCTAAACAAGACCTTCCTTGATAGGGATGTGGACCATCAAATATTTTTCAGTGCGCCTCGTTGCATGGTATATTCCATTCTCTTTTCCTGCAGACATTCTATATTTCGTTTTCTTTCTCCTATATGCTTGCCGAGACGGAACGCTGAATTCTGCGTGCGCTGTAGTACTGTGACAGCTGATATCTGCAGTTTGTCTGTACCTGATGAGACGAAACACGTCGAAACTGTCAGAATCCACCAAAGCTCGGAGCGTCTGCTCTTTCTGCAAATCTGCCATTGGCGTTTTCGCGCGAAGCGGCAGCCTAGCAGTGCAGGTGGTGCTTACACTACCTTAGCGATGCTAAGGGGCGCCATTGCTTTCGTTAAGGCAGAGCAAACCCTGAGGAAAACTATTTGTGGAGACTGAGTCATTGCTGGCCCAACCAATGACATGTGGCTCGTGCCGCACCGCAACGAACGGTCGTCGAGCATATTGACGGCTCAGCCCCTCACTTGACTGTAAAAATGTAAAAACTTCCCAGGTCGGTATAGGATTCCCCACTCCAGCATAAGTTGCCTTATGTGAGACACGGAACACTCTCTAAACTGAAAGAGGGAAAGGCACAGATAAGCCGACCGCTAACATTTCTGATAGCGTTTCGAGATGGCTGCCTCTTGTTAGGTGCGCGAAGAAGCCCACCACTCATGAAACCGACGGGAAAATCTGAGAAGTGTCGAAAGAGATGGACTACGTGTAAGTCACATCGATGTTATTGGCAAGGAATGAATCCGTTATTGAGTTTTATCTCTCCTCGTCTCTGCAAACTCTGCAGAAGGTTAAGGTTCTTGTCTACTTCGTTCGTGTTTCTTTGACAAGGAACCATCAGATTTCTTTGACGATAAATCTTCAATGTTGTATACAAATTATTCCGTTTTTAACAACCCTCCCAAAATGTTACCAAGCAATTCAGATACCTCAGTAAATCTCATCACAGGCAAAGTATAAGGTTGCTAAAATCAAACCAGGGGAGAGAGACACAGAGTCCGTCAGTTGCTGCATCAGTTGCCTCCCCACGACAACGAGGTCCGCTACTGCCACAGTCTCTGTGACATAACCCTCCATGTTGCAGGTCCACCTGTACTTCTCGTCGCTGCCGGAGGACAAGGTGCCGTACGTCAACTCCGCGGGGGAGAGACACAGAGTCCGTCAGTTGCTGCATCAGTTGCCTCCCCACGACAACGAGGTCCGCTACTGCCACAGTCTCTGTGACATAACCCTCCATGTTGCAGGTCCACCTGTACTTCTCGTCGCTGCCGGAGGACAAGGTGCCGTACGTCAACTCCGCGGGGGAGAGACACAGAGTCCGTCAGTTGCTGCATCAGTTGCCTCCCCGCGACAACGAGGTCCGCTACTGCCACAGTCTCTGTGACATAACCCTCCATGTTGCAGGTCCACCTGTACTTCTCGTCGCTGCCGGAGGACAAGGTGCCGTACGTCAACTCCGCGGGGGAGAGACACAGAGTCCGTCAGTTGCTGCATCAGTTGCCTCCCCACGACAACGAGGTCCGCTACTGCCACAGTCTCTCTGACGAGGAGCGGAAGGAGCTGAGGCTGTTCTCTGCCCAGAGGAAGCGGGAGGCGCTGGGTAGAGGCTCGGTGAGGCAGCTTGTCGCTCCCATGCCTTGTGAAGGGGTAAGTTACTGTTGGTTAACTGTAAGAAATTGTTGTTGATGTTTTTTCGAACATTTTAATATCACATAACACAACACGTAGGGGAAGAACATAATGAGATTAATTCGGTTTGAAAATTACCATTTGAAATTAATAGGTCGATTACCCCGATACTCTTACACGAGAACTCTCAATGCTTTGAGTCGGTTTATACAGTTATATACATACGGGGCAAGCTCCCAAACGTATGAATTATCAACACGATTTTCTTTTCAAACTGTCACGGCCGGTCAAACTGTAGTTCCTGTTTATAAACAGCAAAACATTATTTTTTATGCCGGCTTGCATCGCCGGCATAAAAAATAATAAAAATTGTTTTGCGTTTGTGTTAAAAGGCTTTCAGCTGCTATACCGTAATTTTTTCGTAGTGGGACGATAGGCTGTCGACTGGAGACATGTCGGTGTTCGCGTGTCGCGCAGGCCCCAACTGCTGCTGGCACCCTGCCTGCTTCGTCTGCAGCGTCTGCAAGGAGCTGCTGGTGGATCTCATCTACTTCTGTTGTTGCAGTGCGACGAGAGGCTGTCGACGGGAGACATGTCGGTGTTCGCGTCTCGCGCAGGCCCCAACTGCTGCTGGCACCCCGCCTGCTTCGTCTGCAGCGTCTGCAAGGAGCTGCTGGTGGATCTCATCTACTACTGTTGTTGCAGTGCGACGAGAGGCTGTCGACGGGAGACATGTCGGTGTTCGCGTCTCGCGCAGGCCCCAACTGCTGCTGGCACCCCGCCTGCTTCGTCTGCAGCGTCTGTAAGGAGCTGCTGGTGGATCTCATCTACTCCTGTTGTTGCAGTGCGACGAGAGGCTGTCGACGGGAGACATGTCGGTGTTCGCGTCTCGCGCAGGCCCCAACTGCTGCTGGCACCCCGCCTGCTTCGTCTGCAGCGTCTGCAAGGAGCTGCTGGTGGATCTCATCTACTTCTTCAAAGACGGCAAACTGTACTGCGGCCGCCACCACGCCGAGACGCTCAAGCCTCGCTGCTCGGCCTGTGATGAGGTTGGATTGCTTTTGTTTTAAACTTTAACTTTATTGATTGCATTTTTTAAAGAATGTAAAACAGTGCCAAGATTCTCCTAATGTTAATTGTGGCCATTTATTTATCTTCAACTAATAATTGTTTCTTTTCATTGTCATCTTTTAAGTAACAAGGAGAAAATATAATAATAAAAACAATACGAGTTGAACAGTAAATGAACAAAGTTAATAGTAAAATATAGTGAGCTTCAATAAGCTTAACATTTAAATACAAAACAAATGACTATTATCATTGACTCATTGTTGCTCATTACGAATGCTTTTGACGATTTCTGTTCCAATGATAAGATGTACGAATTTCCCCAAGTTTACACTATTCCCATAATCTTGTACCGGATCATTAAGCAATATTAAGGCATTGTTTATTTCCTAGTTATTCAATGTGCAATATCCATTCAATTAAGACAAATGTATTGATTGATAATTGATTTTAAATAAATTTGTGTTTTATAATCAATTATTGCTTATAAATTGTACTAGTAATACATGTTTTACAGAATTGATAATAGTTGTTGATGTTGTCCAGATAATCCTGGCAGACGAGTGCACGGAGGCGGAGGGCCGAGCTTGGCACATGAAGCACTTCGCCTGTCTGGAGTGCGACCTGCAGCTGGGCGGCCAGAGGTACATCATGCGGGACGGCCGGCCCTACTGCCTCGCCTGCTTCGACGCCATGTTCGCCGAGTACTGCGACTCCTGCGGGGAGGCCATCAGGGTAGATCATGGTGAGAATATTTTGTCTGACGATTGTTATCACTTTAACTAAAAATGAATTGGTGCTATAAAAGTTCAGATTAAAGCACCGGATTGATATCATCTATCAAGTTAGACTGACTTCCCGCTTATTGTGCGTCAAATATTAAAGTTTAGAACATTCTGGTTAAATGGTTGGGTAGGGTTTAAGTTACAAGAAAAAAGGTAAGACTTAAGGTCTGAGAAAAGTTTGTGAAGGATTTTAGGTTGAAGTAAAAAGTGTTAGTTCACTCTTTCACGATTCAAAAACTACAAACAAACTGCAAAATGGTCTTCATCACACAGAGATTTATGTTCCGCAGTCTCTGAAATTTTGAAATTACTACTTCCAAAGAATCTTAGTATTACCCCCGCATAATATATTTTGGAGGGAGAATATCTTAAGAAAACTGAAATAATAATATAATTTTCGAAAGCGTTCTTAAATGACGATGATCGTTTGAATAAATTGTGAATCATCAGTGGTATATGGCTTATTTTAATTCGAAAAGTCCTTAAAACTCGTCCTAATAACTGTTATACATATTGAACTATGATCTTTCCTAATATTCTAAAAAACCTATGCATATATCTTAGCAATGAAGCTATTTTCAGGCTAAAACATCAACTAACCAAACTACAGCTTAACGTTTTAAATGTGTTCCTAGGCCTACATATTAAATACCCTGTAGATGACCGTGTCTATACTTAATCGCACGTTAACTAAGGTAGAAGGGAGTGTCTGAAAACATAACCATATATGTTTCAATATACAGTATATATTTCATAAAATAAGCTGTATGTTTCGCCAGCAATTTAAGATTTGCTATCCCTAAGAAATAGACAATAACTTGAAGATTCTATAGCTCCATGTTATACACACATTAGGCAAATCAATACAGTTTTGCAGCCATGTCCATACAGCTTGTTCCCTAATGCGAATGTAGAACCAAATAAAGTGTAGAAACGTAATTGCAAACCAGTTTAATAACGAAGATTGAGTTTCGGTTTTTGAATATATGCGATTGCGAGTCAGTTCAGACGAAATGTGTTTTAAATTAATCTTCCTCTATTAATCATAAGAGGATAAAACGTAAACCTTTATGTCACCTTTATGTAAACTTTTTTTTATGTCCTCAGGCCAGATGTCGCACGACGGGCAGCACTGGCACGCGACGGCAACGTGCTTCTGCTGCCACACGTGTCGGTCGTCGCTGCTGGGCCGGCCGTTCCTGCCGCGGCGAGGCGCCATCTACTGCAGCGTCGCCTGCAGCACGGGCGAGCCGCCCACGGAACTGCCCCTGCCCGGCGACGTCGTCGGCTTCACCCCCTCGCTCGAGAGCACCAGGATGACGATCAGCGTGGCCAACGAAAACACGCCTGTGAAATCCTCTCGGCCTACTGTGAACTCTAGTGCGCCCAAGTCTGACGTCGTCAGGCCCTACAAGAAGATAGTGAGGAGACTGCCGGTGGCTGTGCCTATGACTTGCCAAGAGGACCGCAGACTGAGGGCGCTCCCGCCGATACCGAGCCAGGACGGGGCGTCGCGGGTGCATCACGTGACTCACACGAACCTGGCGTATGAAGGGGACGCCGTGTTAGAACGGTAGGCAACGTAATACTGAATATTTTTAGCATATTAATTTTTATTCAAACAAAACTAACAATAATACAGGGAAATACTTTCCTGGTTTGATTATAAATGTAAATTTATTAAAATTAAAGAGGAGTAATAGTTTTCACCCCGCGCTCAGGGACATAATATGTGATATTTAATGTTAACAGCAGATTCGGAAAATGTTGCTTCACTTAAATGTTTACAGTTTAGTTTTTATTGTTAAACTAAAATTTAGACACTAAAATTTAAACTGAATTGCTACACCCTTTTCGTCCAAATACGTATATTTAAAATAGCTAACCGATTGAAAAATCTTTAAAAATAAGAACTGTGGGGTTTTAATGTATTTAAAGAACGAAAATAATAAATTCATTTCCACGAAAAATTATTCAGAATTGCTTTGTTTGGAAATCAAATTTCTTATTGATCTTGAAAATCATATGGTTAACTGTTTCAGACAAGAGGACCAACTCTCTCCTGAAAGTCAATATCAGGTTTTGAACACTCCTCAAGTTCTTGATCGCCTCGAACCCGGTAAGGAGTTACCCAGATCCGATGTAAGGACCCAACCACTCAACCTAAAAACCAGGAGACTGCCGCCTCTACCGCCTTCAAGTCCGAATCTTTCACTTCCACCTCCGCCCAGCTCTAGATCTAGTCCCTTTGAGGGCTCAAAATCTGAAAGTTTAGAAGATGTAAAAAATTTTAATAGGCGAGAGTCTTTGATAGTATCAAAGTCACCTGACCGTCATTCCAGTTCAAATAACACTTTCTGTGAAACGGTGACCGAATGTTTTCCAAACCTACCATCTCAGGTAACAATTGAATCTAGAGTTGAGAACTTAATTATAAAAGACGAAAAAGTTGAGAGTTGTCGTTTGAATGTGGACAGGATAGTTATTGAAGGTAAAGATATCCTAAAGCTAAAACCTGAATTGACAATGTTGATCTTGGGAGGACAACCGACAAGCAGTGACTGTGAACTGTTAAAAAAAGAATTTCAAAAACTAGTTCCGACGTCTTCGAGCACCCCCAAAGCAGATAACGAACCAGAGATAAGAGTAAACAAAAAGACTGAAGATGCAGCTATAGAAACAAATGTTATAGTAAAGGACAAAAAGTATCAAAGTGATTCTAGCGAAGGCAGCTCTAGAGATAATGGCAAATATAAAATGCAGATGGATGCTGACTCTGAATCTCCCTCTAGGAAGAACCGCAGTGTCAGATTTCAGGGGTCCTCCCCCTCGGTGACGGTTAGGGAGAAGAAGCAGAAGAAACATCCTGAGGAGCGGAGAAAAAGAAAAAGTAGGAGGAATTACAAGAATCGGTTTGATTTTTACAAGGACTACGACGACTCCAGCAGCACCTGCTCCACGTGTTCGTCGAGTTCCAGCACTGACGACGAGTCAGCCTACCAGCTGCCGCCTCGCAGGGCCTACGGGGGCGTGAGGATCTCCTACGTGCCGAACGACGCGCTGGCAGTCGCGAGGCGCAGGCAAGCAATGCAGCAGCAGTCTTCTGAAAAGAACAGCCTTGAGAAAAACTGCTCCATATCATGATCTGACCTAGGACCTCATGGAGTTGACCATCATGAAAAGGTATCTATCTTATATTGTACTCCATGAAATTTTTAGAATAATAATATTTTACTTTTACTAAAAACGGACTTGATTTTCGTGAGCAAGAGAATCTCGGCATCGTTACCATACCCCACCCCATCGATACCTCAAACTTTCACCTAGAAATAGACCAACAGACTTTATATGAACACTGGTTTCATACCGAAATTAACAATGATAAAAGTCAGAAGAAACCCTTGCTTTTACAGCAATTACAAAAGAAGGTTCTTGATACTCATTATAATAGACAGCAACTATAAAAAATGCATCCTCATTTTTACCTTTCGCTGTGATCATTTACCACAATAATTGTAGCGCAAAATTTAAACCTTTTACTGTAGTTGAATAGTAAACGCATTATTCTTCATCCAGCCATGTGAAAATAAACCATTAAAATTAAATTCTTGATACAGTATTCAGTAGTTTTCAGTGAAATTGAAGACATCATAAGTTGCATTCTTTATCTCCGTTGGGATCAGTTACTCCTGAGAAACATTTACTGCTGTCCCTGAATCGAAGTATAAGTTAGAGGTGATTTTTATGTGGATCAAATTCACTTCCAGAAGCAGTTTATTAGTTACTAATAATTGTCAAATGCTTGTACAAGACCTCGGTAGCATTTTATTTCTAAGCAGTAAGACTAGGGAAATAAACTTGTTCACGTCACATTCTAAGATAAGTCTGCATTGATATTTATTTCTTTATTCCAGGATTCCTGCTCTAAGAAAACAGCAAATCCATCTCTGAACCACCATCGTCTTTGCGTTTGGACGTTACGGGTTGTTCGAGAGATCCTTCACACCAGTACCTGACAAAACACCAAATAAATTACATAACTGTAAAATATATGCTCATAAAGTTTAATATTTTTAATTTATTTCGTCCCATTTACGTGAAGAAATGTTTAATTTTATCTGGATCATAAAAGTATAACATTATTACTTATTACTTACTTACTTATTGGCAAGCACATACGTAATTAAAACGAGTAAACACTTTTTGCAATGGATTTTATTTGCTTTGAAAAATTTCATATAAAGTTTTACAAAGAGCAAAAGCACTACATGGGCCTTAAATCAAGAAGTGCTGAGAAAGATTCGTGTTGGTGTAAAGTTATTAACTATACAAAATTAATCTTGCCACAATATTACTTTATTAAATGAGAAATAACACCCACATATGTGAACTATTTAGATTTTTAAAATTCAACTGAAAGATCTAAAAACTATTATGTTTCTTACATTTGTCCTGTCTTCATAACACTGATGCGTCGTTTCTAATCATGCAAAGTCAAAACAAACATAAATAAAGGTGTAATCGTGCTAAGGTATGCAAATAGCATAATAGAAATTGAGGAATGTCAAACTAATGTCAAAATAATAAGTGTCTATTAGCCTCAAGGTGTTTTTGTGTTGACCTCAGGGTCAAAACGTGGGGGGAGTCGGGGGCTCACTGATTATAATATGATTTCAGCCATTGTGCTCCTGGATAATAACCCTTTCCAGGACTCACTGTAATTTTATTTTCTATAGTCTTTTCAAGCTTATATCTTAAAGAGCGCTATTAAATTTTATTAATCGCTTTGCCTCAAGTGAATACAACAAGGATGTGCACTTTATTTTTTTATTTATGTACCTCACGATTTGCCTAATAAATCAAGAAGTCTATTCTCAAAATTATATTTGTATTATTTTCTAGAATATTACATAAAATAGGGGCAACCGCAGTTATGAATTTTAGATTACTGCTACGGCTTTGTTTCCAGTGACATTCTCGAATTCAGTCACAGAGTAAGGGTTTTCTGAAAATAATTCTACACTTATCTGCTGTAGTCAGTATTTAAAATTGCTGTAACGTTAAATATTATGGAGAAATATCAAACTAATGGGAGTCTAGGTCTCCTCCCTTATGTCTGACCTTCATACATCATGATAACTTCCAGTTAAAACTGACACTGAGGTATTTCCAACGACACATAAATTATTAAAATCCGTCCAAAACTTTTTAGGAAAACTCTGAGTCGCACAAAAACTTTTATTTATGGATACTGCCTGAATTCAACGTTGTAGGTATTTGAAAAGATGTAAAGACATTTCTTAGTCAAGTGAGTTATTTCCATTATTTTTATACTTTGTATAAAGGTAATTTTTATGTATAAAATACGTCATATACAGCACACTAAACATGATATGATATGAAGAACATGATGTGATAAATGAACAAGTTTACGGGTTTACCAATAATAACTTTTAAAATTCATATTACAAAACTGGAGGTTAAAATTCTCGGCAGACCTTTACAGGAAACAGTTTAATAACTACAATCCCGCGGTGGGAAGCCATTACAAATAACAACAGGTAAACGTCCATCGCTGGAGATGCGAGCGAGCTCGTGAGGTGCCTCACGACTCAATTTCCTCTCTGGATTCCATAACCAGACACAGGGATTACAGAACTGTTTACTAGAAGTAGTAAAAATAATTCCCATTGTTCCGGCCCTTTCTCGTCCAACATTATTAGCTCGCTGGACAAATTAGTACCGGCAGTTAGCGTTGACTAGTAAATTACCTGGATAAACGTACATATGTAATCAAATTAAATTTTAGAAAATACAAAAGTTGCGATAATTTCTATATTTAAATAGGTACAGTCAATTAAAATAACTTAAAAATTTGTAAAACAGTTAAAAAAGCAACTATTTAATCAGAAAACTCTCATTTAATCGAGGGATTCGACGAACTTTAATAACATTTTCCTCCGCCTACTATCGATAGTCATGGAATAGAATACTAAAGTACTGGTTTATACTCCATGGGATTTACTTACTTACTTTTAGTCCCACGGGACTAAAAGTAATCTCATAAGAAATACATGGGAAGAAATCCGGCAACGCCGCGGTGGACAGTGAGGAAATATGGCAACACTGTCGATTTCAATTTATTTCTCTATGTTGAAGAGAGTGTCACAGCATCTGAGCGTCCGTTTCCGTTGTTTACAGGACAGCGTATCCATTTTGAGTTTGCTGTAGTTTAGGCTATATTCATGCATATTTGTGAACAAATAAGTTAGGCCTAGAGTATTTTTAAAGAAGAGTGTAAATAAAATGGTTAAAATTAAAGCCTAAATACCTTGCATTACTTATTTATATAGGCTATGTGATTTTAATGCAGTTTGTTGAAGCAAAGGATCATCTGAAGGTAAAGTTACAGTGTTATACCTAGTTATTGTTAATGGTGTAGGTGGAGGAAAAATTTTGTGTGCATCACATGACTAAAGTACTTTTTCTCCCTCGGGAAATTGTCGCCCTCGGCTCCGCCATCGGGCGACAACAGTTTCCCTCAGAGAGATAAAGTTGCATTTTAGTCCCTAGATGCACAAATAACTATTTACTGACCAGCGTTCATTCTTTTATAATATTACGACCAAAACAAGAAATGATTGTCCAATAAATGCAGTTTTAATTGTTTTGATGTTCGGATTAAAAAATTTAAAATAAGTTAAATTATGAAGCAAGCTTATCCCTTTCCTTAGGGGTGTGCGAGTCGTGATTTTTGAAGATGAGTTGAGTTACAAAACGCGCGAATTTCGAGTTTTTTCGAGTCGAGTTTTTAAGATAGTAGTTTACTTACTTCTACATAACCATAAAAATAATTAATTATTAATCACACACGACGTTAAAATTTTAAGTTATTCAACTTAAATGCATACCTTAATCAAAATCAACTATATAAAATAATGCTTACTAAATTAAAAGTAGATCTTAAACTCGCCAGCATAATTTTTTTCTATATGCAAGTTTAATAGAGCTTTGCATCAAAAAAGCCATCAAAAATTAATATTAAATATCTCTGACAAACGAGGTACTAAAAAAATCTATTAAATATTTATACAAATTATTTTGCACTTAATCACTGTAGGATTTGGCTCAATCTTCAATCACTTATAGAGGAGAAGGTCCATCAAATTTGATAATAATGCCTAGCGACCGGCTTAGTTGATTATGTTAGGAATTTAAAGTTTCGTGGGAAGTTCGTGGGGGAACTATTTAATAAGGTTGATTATATTATCCCATAACTCTTATTGTTGATAGTATTCAGTAAATGGATGTGGTTATGCAGTGTTAAATTTAATGTATTTGTCTTTAAAATTATAAAATATGGTACTTTATATTATTAAATATATTTTAGGGATAACCTGTCGTATTAATGTAGATTTTATTGTTCCAGCTTTAAAAAGCTCACATTTATGATTGATTTGGTAATTTTTAATGCACTATTACATTTAATAAATAACCGCCAGGGGTAATTTTTGTATTCAAAATAATTTACAGTCTACAATCATACCAAACAACATTAAAATATATTAAATTAATTTAAAATAGGCCAAACAAATGTGTTTTGTTTAGTGTTAAAAAGCGTTTGTTTAGCGTTAGTCTTAGCTCATGGTTTAATCCAGAATAAAAAAATCTAGATTCCATTTTAAGTATAACTTAGTTAACCTCAATAAAGAATTTATTGCCCCACAACTTTGGGGTTTTGATAAAATATACATCCTCAATAAACCTAACTGTTAGAGGACTCGTTTTTAAACTTAAGGAAAAGAAACTCCAAAGCTTAAATTATCCGTAAAATTGCAGAGAGAGTTTGTTTAACGACCAAAAGCCACTTCAGCTCATTCAAGCTGGCTTCAAACAATCCATAATCATAATATTATTTGTCCGATTATTTATCTAAGTATCTTTTGCTGGGTCCTTTATTCCTATAGATAATCATTTAGCTATTAGAACGTGGGTTAATGGTAATATTTTTTCTCATATTCACTTTATTTTTGCAAATATCTTTTACGACTTTTGAGAGAATAAACCGATAGTAATTTTGAAAGTGGCTGTAAAATTATTTCTATTTAAAAGAGTCGAGAAGTATAAATAAAATCACTAATATGGTGAATTGGCTTCTATTCAAATCCCGCCTAACGACTTGACTCAAAAGCCCCCTCTTAAATTCCGTTTAAATGTAAATGCAGCGGAGTTAACGGCTCTTGGCTGCGAGCCTGGTTCGACTTATCAGCTAATCTTACATTCGGGGGTTCAAGCCGAGCGTCCCGCCCCGGGGGAGGAGAGAGTCGAGGATTTCATTCAAGTTCCATGTTTTTCACGTAAAAAGGGAAACGCTTTTCCAGAGTACAGGATCAGTTTTTGTTTTCATCCGAGAAATGAATGAGAGTAAAATACCCCCGTTACAGCAGACCTGCATAATCAGCGAATTCCAAATGCAAAACAACATATTTCAACCCAACATAGCGAGATTTGACATGTTTTGGTAAGCTCCTTAAGAATAACATGGGGAATGAGTATGCAGGATTGCTGCTACAGTTATATTAAAACTGGGTGGTTTTAATTCAATATTTAGTAGATCTGAACTAGAAGAAGCTATTTACCAAGTTTTATCAAGATATGTTGAGAAATAACCGAGATGTAGAATTTTACTTATTTCCCATAAGGTTAACATTGGGACAACGTGCTGTGTTTACCACTTTCAATATCTCGGTAACAAATGGAGCAGTGATTGAAAATACTAAATTGTTTTTTTTTTTGCTGAATTTAATGGTGCCATCAAAAATTCGGTAAATTTTATTTTTCTATGTAAAAAACTCAAAAACCCCATTTTTGGGGGGGTTTATCCCTCTTTACCCACCCTTCCGGTAGTCCGATCGGGCTGGTTTACGAACTCGTCCGAGTGATTACCACTTTACACGTATGCACCAATTTTCATTAAGATTGGACCATTTTTACGGCCGCTATCGTGTTAACAGACACACACACATATAATAGTATGTATATAAATTCGAACGAATTGTGTTTTTTGCTTCTGGTGGCCCCAAAACAAAAAGTTATCATGGTCTCGGGCTTAGATCTTACCATGAGACCTACGGTAATAGCTTCTTCCCTATAGGGGAAATTCGCTAACAGGAAAGTTTAATCGAGATTTCCCTCCTCGATTAAATTATGATCCAGTTTGAAGCTTAATAGTTGTTTCAGTTTAATAAGATTAAACTTTTTAATGTAATGATATGATCTGTATATGGTTAGTATGATTTGCACAAAGGAAACTGAATGCATAATTTAAATCAAAACATTGGAACACATATCATTTACCATTGCATTTAAAAATGAAAAATTATCCTAGATTCTGTTACATTACTCTAAACGAATGCCATACAGTTTAAGTTTTTTCTTCCCCGACAGGAGCAGTCGTGTATTGATCCACTCTATTGTGTTATACATGGCTATCGTGATTTATATTGGAGACGAGACCCCGCAGGCCGCAGGTGTCGTTGTCTGGAGAGGGTGACAATCCGACTACAACTTACTAGAAAGTGTTTCAAAGTCAATTTTCAGAAAGATTACCTAAGAATTAAGAAAAATAACTGAATTATATAAATGCTAAAAACTATAATCTTTATTAATATATTATAGGCCTTTAAGTTTTTATTTAAAAATATGTATATTCATGTTTTTCTTTAACACCAATTGAACTATGCGGAATTTCTTGAAATGAGTTAATTTTAGGTTTTTTGACAAAGTAATACCCATAGGGCAAAATTTCGGCATTTTGTAAACATAAAACTCAAAGGAAATTGGTAATTTTATATTTTGTTTATCCTAATTTAAATGTTAAAACAAAGACCTCCTTCAATTGGCATGCCTTACCGAAATATTTTAATAATTTTGATCATAAGAACGCTAGAAAGCGGCTACAATGTGTTTCGAGTTGAAATGTTTACCATAACACCGAAAAATAAAATAAAACAAAAATAAATGTACCTACCTTGCTAATATGATTTTGTAATATTTAAAAAAATCACATTGCAGATGATATTTTTCCAACCATTCAAAATTTAAAGTCAGGAAATATAATTTTTTTAAATATACATATTCTCTTAAAGAATTTTGTATCTAAATAACAACTTTAATGTACGTTGATGATGGAGATAAATGCATAAATGACATTGAGGTGTTTTATAAATGTTTATTTGACGGTGCAAGGGTTGTGTGAGCTGGACAATGTTTTGGGGATAAATGGTTACACGGCAGCGGCATTAGTGGCAGGGGCCCACGCTAACAGAAATAAATCGCCAGTCGGACTCTCCCCACAATCAACTTTTAGAAGCTATTAATGAAACAAAACTAAAACAACAAATGATAAATAATAAAACCATCATAAAATATTTAATAATTCATCTTCATACGAAAATATGTTTCAAACTGGGGTTTTACACGTTCGGAATGTTTAAAAATTTTATGCCATACTTATTTACACCAGTCTACTAAGATTTGCGTTAAAATACTTAATTACTGATTTTAAATACAATGAGAATGTTAACCAGAAGCAAAATTTGGTTACCATTAGTGGTTATGCTACATTGTGATATGTTTTGTAAATTTGGAAGAGGCTCGAGTCTAATATAATAATTTCATATTGTTTGTTGGTGTTAACCTACATTATTCCATGGGGAGATGTATCCTGGTTTGGCAAAAAAATCGCATAAAACCACCGTTCCGTTTCGCATAACCGTTCTTCCTGGTTTGTCGGAGGTTAATGCACGGTCTTAAACGAGAGTAACTCTTTGAAGTAAATAATTTAATAGTTCTCTTCAAAGTGTTGACTTTATGATCAATCAGCAACTGTAAGGTTCATGAAATCAATGTATTGTTCTTGTGGCATGATCACTAGCATTAATAGATGATCTTAAAATCAGCGTACAAAATTGGTGAATAAAGGTCAGCGTACAAAATTGGTGAATAAAGGTCTTTTTGCAGATGAGAAGGAGAAATAAGTATTAAAATAGATAACTAATTTCTTCAGATTCTAAAATTTAGCGACGGACAAGCATATTAATTATCTTAACTTTAGGATAGCTTGGCCGTCTTCATGAAGCCATAAAGTTATTGACTAGAGAACTATCACATTTCATTTTGTACAGAATTTGTTTAGTTGGATGTAGCACACACTTCTCACGTGAGCACAATGTGTTCACATCAGTCAGTGTTCAGTCACCTGATGTCCCCCCCGGGACCCCCTCCCCCATGCTTGGTCGAATTAGTTCAATTTAAATTCATGGGCCAGGGACCTAGGGACCTTAACAGATGTTAAGTAGATGACAGTTGAGGTTAGAGATTCCTTTGCTCATTAAAATTTAACAGGTTGAAGTGCTTTGTTCGTTAATAGTACAGTGCAACTAGCTTTACAAAATGGCAAACATCAACACCCAACAAATTTTTTTAATCAGCGCTAAATTTTTCAACACTTTTACCCCAATATTTAAAAAAAAACTACACTTATTTGAGTTTTGGGTTTAATTAGAAGCAGGCCAAAAATAGAGGAAATGGTATTTTTCTATACCTTTTTTCCAAATATCCTATAAAGTGGTGTGTTTTCGGAATTGAATTTCAAACATTATATCAAAAACCGTATAAGAATTCATATTTTCGATGTGTAACCCATGTGTTAACAATTAAGTCTGCTACTCTGTCAGCTCTCAGTGGCATAAGCATAATATTCCCAAGAAGGTAACATAAGCTTGAGCTTTAACCACTACGCATCATATTAAAATTTGATCGTTTTAAAATTGGTTATACGGTAGAGCTAAGGCTTTTTCCCCCTCCTGCTATATTAAGACGCTTTTTTCTCCTTGCGATGCGTGATTAAAATGAAATAACTTGTCTCCTAGCGGGATTAACTGTACTTTGTCTCCCGCAGGAGACAAAGTAAACCCATAAGAATAACATTGAAATCAGTAATTTAGAAATATGAGCCCCTTCAAATGTCTACGCACACATGCAAATATGTTGCAGCTCAACGAATGCAGGCGTCAACAGCTGATTTAGTGGCAGGAATAATCAAATGAGAATAACATCAGCTACAATCAGCTATGAGAACGTCTAAGAAATTAGCATGTAGGTACGTTACAACAATCAGCTGATCGCTGATGCATGAATGGTTGCAGTTACCTGGATGCAGACGCTAGTAGTAGATCAAAACAAAATTGATAATGTTTGTCACTTACTAAGTTAATGAAGTAGATGTTTATAGAGTGGGTATTTTTTATTGCAGGTGGGGGGAAAATGTTGTGTGTACTTCGAGAGTAAGCATATTGTCTCCCTCGTGAAACAATGTTGTCCTTTGCTCACTCAACACATAAATATCTATTGACGAAGGATTATTAAACTGAGAGTTTTTTTATGATTGTGAAATCATTAAGACACTATGAACTGATTGAGATACAATTGAATGGTTATAAAGCCAATTGTTGAAGAATACTGTAGTAATTTCACTGGGAACTAAAGAACCATAAAACATATAAGGTAATTAATGTTACATTGCCAGATTCATGTGCAACGCTAGAAAAAAAGAATAAATGTATGCCCAGTTTACCTATGCAATAAATATTTTTTTTATTTGGTACCGCATTATACAGTTGACAAATAATCTTACTCAGTTAATGGACATTTAAATATAGATATAGACGCAATATAAAATAGACGCAATTAAATATAGACGTCTATAAATATAGACTTAATAAAATTCTTTAACTCAAGCCCCAACCAATCCTGTTTTTGCCTAGAGAATTTTAATGTTTAAATTGAAATTAAGTTAGTAATTACCTTAAAAATTATTTAAGAAGGCGACTTGACTCATATCATACATCCGCTGCATTAGTGTGAGAGATTTGAAGGAGAAGACATAAAAGTGTTATGAGAGCCTTGTGATGTTTAGAGAAAGTGAGGGAGCATTTTTAACAGGAATAAAATGGCCCATTAAAACTCCCCTAAACCTTTTTATTGGCCCTCCAGTTGACCTGATTGCCCTTAAGTGTAATGGAAATGTCTTGTCAAAATTCATTTTACTTTCATCTTTATGTTACAAAAGCTACGGACTCAACTAGTTTTATAAGGGACCACTTAAATTTATGTGAAGATTACATTACCACACTACGTGAGCTCAGAATTTGCCAGTTGCTAAGACTTCCCCTTGAGTCATAACAATCATAACTGGTCTAATACGTCCTCATAATTAGACCAGTTCGTAATTTGTAAACAAGGCAAAATTATGGTTCCTATCCCACGTTAAAATGTAGGTCCTTTCGTTGTCATTGGCTACGAAATACAACCGTATAACACTATATAACCGTGTTTTATAGTCGTTGGGGTATTAATTAACAGTCCTGTCTAAGGAACATGTCGGCCTTAGTCAGTAACAAGACTACAAGATCGCGCCACTATCATCCTTCACTCATCCTGTCATTCATATTTGGCTTAAAATACCTACCTGGGTACGTCGCCATATCAAGGAAAGAGTAAAGAATAAAAGTATGCTGTGGAGTTTAATTTTTGCGACCATTTGTCATTGGCTATTTGCAAATGATGGCAGATGTCATGCCGAAAACCCCATTTGGGCGGTGACACTTTTACTGTGTCATTAGTTCAAATATTTTTGGGTGACTCGGCCTGACAGTAATATCTAGCTATACTTAATCTATATTAAGGGCGTTTGAAAATTTTGTTACTTTTTAATTAAAGAGTTTAAGAAAAAAAATTTATTAAGGAAAAAACATAATTACACCATCATGCATGCGTTCTCAAGATAATGGTGTTATGGTGATATTGCTTATTAGTAACAAATCCTTGTAAAAGTTGTTAATGTAACAATATCTTAAGTTTGACAATATTATGGGTTGACATTTTTGAATTATGTTGTTTGCCAAGAGTTTATAAGAGTGTGGCTTCATGCTTAGTACATAATTTCTTGATTAGCATGATACGTGTTGTTATATTCACTGGATGTAAATAAAAAACGTCTTACAACACTAAACAATATATTTACACTTATACTGTATTTACATACAAGATGGTAATCATACAAAAATGGTTGAAAATGGCGATCGATTTCGATTGGTCACACCAATCATCATCAGGCCCAATGAGAGACAAAGAGAGACTATGTCTCTCATTGGGCCTGATGATGATTGGTGTGACCAATCGAAATCGATCGCCATTTCAATCAATCAATCAATCAAATAATATTTTATTGCCATATATAACATTTTACAGCATTGGCATGAGTCAAGTACAAGAATACAATGGGTTATATATTAAAAATAAAACTAATTCTAATTGTCATTCAAGATCCCCAATGTTATATAAAAACATTTTGATACTAAAAATTTCTTAAGTTGGGACTTAAATTTATTTTGGTTGAGTTCAATCCTGAGGTGGTCAGGGAGGGCATTAAAAAATACCACAGCATTGTACATCTGGTTAAAAAAAATGAGGTGTTATGGTGGGCAATGTTGAATTTGTTTCTATTCCCTGTTTTATGCTGTAAACGAGGTAACAGATCTTGAAAATGCTTGTGGTTCTGCTTCAGAAAATTAAGAGTGTTAAAAATATAATGGATGGAAACGTCAGAAGACCTGCTGCAATAAAGAAAGATTTGCAAGAGTCCCTTGGTTTTAGGCGAGCTATGATTCTAATTGCCTTTTTTGCAGAATAAATATCTGCTTTGTTTGCGTATTTTCAGATCCCCAGACAAGAACAGCGTAGGACAGATGTGGATAAATGAGGGCGTAATATGCAACAAGTAAAACGTCAGGGCCAGTAAAAGATGATTTACGCAGGACAAACAAGCCTGAGCCCATCTTCCCAGTAAAATCACTTACATGGGAGTAATACTTCAACCATTTTTGTATATTTACCATCTTGTATGTAAATAAAGTATAAGTGTAAATATATTGTTTAGTGTTGTAAGACGTTTTTATTTACATCCAGTCATGCTTAAGGTGTACTTAATTATAGGAAGATAACATATTTATTCCCCTATAAATCCCCACATACCCCACACCCCCCCCACACAAAAAAATATAATTTGTTCAAATAAATTACCAATGAAAAACCATGAATGAGGCATGTGCCTCTTTTTAGGTGGTTGTTGAGTGTTAATTGTAGGCCTAAATTGTTATTAGGAAATACCTTTTCTTGAGATATCTCTGCATTCATTAAAGAATTATATATTTCATTACTAGGGACTCAAGTGAAGCTTTTGCCACGAGGTCAAGCTTTTCAAATGAGTCTCTTGGGTCGGGGTCAAAAAATGACCTAGTAACGAAAAGTAAGCCCCGTGTGATGAACTATATTTTTTATTCTACCGCTGAATATATTCAGCTATCAACTTTAAATACCCCTGTCACAATAAACCTGCGTACTCAGCGAATTTCCAATTACAAAATATCCGGTAATTAATCCATTATTACGAAAAAAAGAAAAATAAATGATATATTTATGTATTAAAATAATATATTATAGCTTGTTTTACAAAAACTTTGTAAAAAAATATTGGTAAATGACTTAGATGAAAGAACACAAATATTTCATTTAATGAAGTAGGCAAGAATGTTTATTTTAAAATTATATTAACATATAATTGTTTAAAAAACCAAAATTCTATTAAATACATTGATAATCTGAGAAATCACTCAAAGCAATTCCTTGAAAACCTCAGTAGGGAGTAAATACGAAATTGGGTAAGCTAACATTCTGCTGCCCTGATACTAAAAACATAGGGGAAAAATGCGAAGTGGTAATATCTCGGAGACCAATCGACTTAGAGAAATGATTTAAAGTACTAAATTGTTTGTTTTTTCGAGCTAAATCCAATGGTGCAAACAATAATTGGATAAATATAATTTTTCAATTTAAAAAACTCGAAAAACCCATTTTTGGGGGGTAAAATGGGGCATTTACCCCACTTTGGATATGTCGATCTGGCTGGTTTACGAACTCGTCCCAGAAAATCTAGTTTTACATGTCTGTATCAAACTTTGTTACGATCGGAGGATATTTACGAGAGTTATCGTGCTAACAAAACTCAAAAAATGAAAATTCTATTTCCCATATAAGCCCATGTTAAATTTTGAAACAAATCGTGATTTTTGCAAGTAAAAATGCGTTTTCACAATAAACTCACTTCATATCCAGAAAGTACACATAAAAAGCTGTAAATTAATATAAATATTAATATGATTGCTGAGGTTACCCTGAACGGATATTTTTTGTCCATTCTGTTCTGTTAAAACGACGGTATTAGCTTATTTCTAAGGAAATTCGCTAAAACCAAAACTTCACAGCTTGTTTACCTTAAAAATATTCCTCCCAAAAAGGCTTTCACCTTTTTCTTGCTATTTAAAACAATCAGCTGATTTTCTGTTTCATTTGTGTTTAAGTTAGACTGACAGTAACTATTGATTGACTGACAGTAACATATTGATGTGTCGAGCATATTGAACTATTGATTGAAAATCGAGCTGTGAAATGAGCAAGTTTTGCAATATCGATTTTCATCTTGACCAATCAAAAGGAACATAGTGCTGAAACCTCAATTGATGCTATATTTTTAACCATAAGCAATAAGCATTGAATTCTGGCATTGACGTCACAAGATTTGGCTCAACAAGCCATATGAAAGTTAGGTAACCATTATTATTGTTCTTTTCTTCTCTACATACCTTGCTTTTACTATAGTAAAAAAAGGACATCTGACATCCTCGACCTCAGCTGATTCTTTAACAACCTAGGAAGAAATAGAGCTTCTTTATCTCTGCAGCCCATGTAATAAAAACGCCGAAAGTAAAACAAAAAATGTTTTTATTCCCTAAATGGGTAAACGATAACAAGTGCTTTAAATTTACTATTTCAAAAGTGTAGTTGGGCAATAAAATATTTACTATTTTATTTAAAAAAGTGCTGGTGTATAGGTTGTTAATCCTCAAATAATATATTATTCGTAATAAACCATTTTGTGCATAATAATGAAAATTAATGTGTATGGAAAAATCAATAATTTTACAAAAACACTAAATGTACTTTTATTGTCTATAAGATAGCACATGATTCAGTAATGAACAAAGTGTAAATATGGTTTCAGGCCAGAATTTTAATCTTATAACACAGTTTAGACCGGGCTGGATCCTGGTTATGGCAACAAACTGTTAGCTGAGGGCAGCACCAGTGACTGTGTGTGGTAGTATCCATTCCATGTTCATCCCTAGCTGATAGTACGCTACTGGCTTCCTCGTAATGGCCAATCATGCGCACAGGCAGCCAGCTAACAAGTTCCAAAAGTTCCTTTGGCAAAATTTCTTTAAGTGGGTATTAATTTGATTACTTAATGATTTCGCCAATTTGAAATTTTCCAATTATAATAAAATTATTTCAAATTAAAAAATTTAACTATAGTACTGAATGTTTATTGAAATAAGGGTGAAAACCTAAAATTATTCCTATTATTTCATCCGATAATAAGTTCAAAAATAAAAAGCACTTGGTTCAATAAGTTCAAACAACAATTTTCAAATAAGTTCTCTTCATAAGCTAAACGACTGATTGTTCCTGCGCAGCCAATCATTTTTTGAGATTTTACACTAAAACCCAACTTTCAATGGTCTTTAGCTGAACATGTTTAATGATTCATTATAAAAAGGTAAATCTAAATCAATAACTGACTCTAAGGTAAGATACCTGAAATCACAGGTGAAGAAGTATACAGATTAGCAACCCAATGCACTTTAGCATGCCCGTTTTTTCGAGCGGCATCAAGTTTGTTAGGTTGTTTAGCCCCACATATTGCATTGGTATCAAGTATAATTACGTCAATATCAAATCTTCAGGTCCCAAAGACCAAATATAGCCATTAATAACTTTGATACCAGTGCAATTTGGGTGGCATAATAGCCCAACAAACTTGACGCCGCTGGAAAAAACGGGCACGAAAAAATACTTAAGGTTGCCAATCTGTGCTGAAGTTTAAGTAACCACGTGCGCTTCATAACCCATGATTTTGTAGAAATAGGAATTCAACCTATATTATTAAATGTACATGATTCTAAATTTAGTTTGGTTTCCAAAATCATCCTAATAAATGGTCATCTTTAAAATATTTTTTTTAGTATTTTTTTAAAATTAATTCAACCCTTGTCCAAGTTCCAGTGCCTGACATTAATATAATTTTAAACCCAGCATAAATAGAATCATAATTTTTAGGGCATAAAGGTGTTTTCTTATGAAATATTTAACTCAATCATTTATTACATCATAAGATGTTACTAAAATTCGTGATTTGACATCAAATGGTATTATCATTCGATCGCTAAAATCATAAAAACCTACCTACTTAACGATTCTGATAAAGATATCAGAATCCAAAAGTGATGCTATCAGATCACTTTAAATAACTTAAGACTTTAAATAACTTCCACAAAAGTTCAAACAACTTTTTTAATATAGGCTAAATGATACTGATATTTTTATAAAAAAACAAACGAAGAATAAACGTATTTTCCTTAAAAATTCAATCTTGTGTGGAATATTATAAGGGAACTGCTTTATAAGGCAAATAAGAGGGTAGTGTCGGCTACCGGAGCACTTACATTAACTAAGAAAAATCAATAATACTAAATAAGGAAATGGAACACATAACTTATATGAAGCAAACAGCTAATAAATAAAAAGTTTATTTTTACAAATTGTAACACTAAAAAAGCTATATTTACAAGAATATTGAAAAAATATACAGTTTACCACTATATTAACTTCATTACATCCACTTCAAACTGACTTAGGTAACTCAGTTTACGGCAAAATCACCATGATTATTCACAATAAAAAATCAACATTAAGCTATCAATTTGTAGATAAATTAATATTGTACAAATTAAAATTAAGTTAAATCTGTAGTAGTTCTCAATTTGTTTTTAAGTACTTGATTTTCTAATTAATCCACAGACTGTAGTTAAAAATAGTTGTAGATGTATATAAAAACTAAACGCAATGTTAGTAAGTTAGCTGGCTGAGAATTCGTTGCCGTTTCTTTATGAATTCTAAAAATCAATTCTAGTTAAACTTTTGTGATTCACTATTTTTGAAAACTGTCTACAAATCCAGTACTGTATGAAGGATGAACAAAAAAACATCTTAATACCAAAATTCAAATTGTTCAAGTTAAATAAAATACTCATAAATTTTGTTGGGCCATGAGGTGTATAGTAAGTAGCATATTTTACCTTAATATGGTAAATGGATTATCTCATATTATAATTGCTCAAAAGTTGAGGTAAAACAATTTCGGTGATAATTGTTTGATTAATAATGATTTTTTGGGCTTCACCCACCTTTGTAAATCCTGTGCAGGCTCCGAAGTCAGTCCTGAGCCTGCACAGGATTTACAAAGGTGGTGAATCCCAACAAATCATTATCAAGTATTTCCATATCAAAAAATCATGTCATTCAGAAATAATTGTTTGATTACTAAACAATGAACAGTGTAAACCTCATAGAATTTTACTTATGTTTTAAGAAATTGCCTGTTCTTTGTTTGAAATTCATTGTTGGTGATGGTGATTTTATATTTTGATTAGGATTTTTGCGGACATTTGCCATCACTGATTAGTAAAAAACACTAATAATTTGTTTTTTACTAATCAGTGATGGCAAATGTCCGCAAAAATCCTAATCAAAATAAATTGCCTGTATATTTACTAAGTAATATTTGCTTATTGAGAACTACTGAAGTAATATCAAACACAAAAACAATTTTAAGAAAAATTGAGTCAAGTTTAATACAGCTATTTATGTACCCTGACTTTATTTTATCCACCTCATCTAATGAGCGTTTACAGTCTCTTAAAGTTTCTAAATGTCCTAAAAGTTCTAATAAAATCCAAGACTAGGTGTGAACTGTTGCCAAGGGATTTCAACTTTTAGGCAATATAAAATTTTTCGCTGTTTAAAAATAATTTTCTTTTTTATAGAAGTGGCAATATTACTTTTTAAAACTTACTTAACTATTTGCAATGACCGGCTTAACCTACTTTCTCAGTATACCTTCTAACTAAAATTTTGCAATAATTTGATTATTTAAAGTTTTATTTTCACAGTCTTATTTAGAAAAAATTGACCACATTTTTATTGATAATATTCACATCCTTTAATTAACTAAATTTTTTAGGATTTATAAAAAGTTTTGAAAATTCAAGAATGAATCAATACAGTAAAAATAAAATATTTTCAAAGGATAATAAAAAAATGTGATAACAAATTATTATATAAGAAATAATTAAACCTGGAGTTTAACTCATTTTAAAATCATAAACAACAATCTAACAGTTAAATTTTTACAAAAAATCCTCTTCATATTCAACAATCAGGAACTTTTATGGGGTTGAACCATTTGTAACGAACAACCACAGCAGGTTCACACCGGAACAAAAACTCATTTCTAACTTTGCAAACATCAATCAGGATATCACACAGTTTTTATCATCGACTGGTTTCTTGGTGGGTGACTTCACATGAGACCTTTGCTGCCTTTGGCGGGCTATGGCGAAGGCATCGTTAGGAACATAGGATATCCTAACGCCCCCGTAAGCCCTGCGAGGAGGTAGCTGGTAGGCTGAGAGGTCATCACTACTTGAGCTCGATGAACATGTGGAGCAATAACTCTCTGCGTCGTCATGGTCAGGTCTCTCCGTGTAGCTGCGACTTCTCGGAATCCTCTTGTCTAGTTCTGGCGCAGCTCCCTCGAACCTAACATTCTTCCTTTGTGGCGAAGTAGGCGTTGTCGGGTGAGCAGCAAGTTCAGGCATGGAAGACGCGTGGCCACTGTCGTGAGGGGAGTTGTTCACAAGAAACCTTCTATCCATACTGGTGCTCGGTTCAGAAGTTCTTAAGGGATCTGCAATCTTCTCTTCTAAAACAAGCTCTTTCTCATCTAAATTTAGTATTTTGTTGTCTTTCTCTGATGAATCACAAAGTATAGGTCTTAACCTTCTCGATTCTGTGCTGTCATGGCTATCAATGTCCAAAAACAGTTTTTTTACCTCGGGTTTAATATCATCACCGGTCGTACCACTTAAAACTAACTTGCTGAAATTGAAATCAGATGGACTTCCTAAATCATCTTTTAGGGACAGCTTTTCTAGATGTGATTCAAGGTAAAATCTCCCTGAACGGTCTGAAAGGCCGAGTATTCTGCTCAAATCACCTTCAGCTGGGAGGTGTTCAGAGCTGGATGAGTGGTTCGACCCTCTCTCCGACAACAGTTTCTCTAAGTTTCTTTCCAGGAGGACCCTGTCCAGTCCCTTGCCACAAGGAGTGGCGATGGACAGGCTGGGGGGACTGCTGGGTGGTGGGGGGAGAGGGGGCGGCCCCCTCACGGTGTTGTACTCCGGTGGGGTTGTGATGCTCTTGTTAGGGGACCTCTGCAGAGCTCTTCGTCCCATCTTCGGCGATCTGCCGGGTGGAGGACTTCTGACAATCTGCTGACTGCCTCCTGGAGAACTTGTTTCCCTAAAATCAAATAATTATTCTTAAAATTGATATAACTTTTTTATTTATTGTCAAACTAGCTTCCTAAATAGAATAAAATATTTCTGAAACAAAAGCCTTATAAGAGTTTGTAATAGTTTACGTTTAAGATTGGCCTCTAGTGTGTCCAAATATACCCAACAAAATTCCCAGTGACATTAATTAATTGCTAAAACTTATTAAGTTTAATTAAAAAAATCAAAATCTATATTTTCTTCTCAAAGAACATAAAATTTAAAAATGAATGACTGTTACATTTTTGGATTAATTTAGATCTAGTGAGTTGTTTTGTGAAGCAGTTCATGAGATTCAAAACTGCAGTTCATGAGATGCAAAGCCTTTATTATTTTTATTAATTCAATGGTAAGGTCTGATACTGAGTAAGTACAGTAATGTGCTTCTTAATAAGTTTGGTGGGTTGCGTTTTGGCAATAGTTCACTCTTAATGTGGCGTACTACAAAACTGTTCATCGATGAGTTAAAAGCACATTGCCTCATTAGAGTGAGTAACATACTCAAGTAACCAACAAATAAATTTTTCCTAAGAAATTTCATATTTCTTTTTCATAATATGAGATATTAAAGGAATGTTACCGCCAAATAAATTTACAGCCAAACCTATATACGAGTTGTACAACTTAGCTCTAGATTCTTAGTCAATCCTATACTCTTATACGAGCAGTGTTATCTTGTATGTATGTATGTATGCTTGCTTGCTTGCTTGCTTGCACAACGATCTCAAAAACGGCTCCGAGGATTTTCTTCAAAGTCTGGAAATAAGTAATTTATGACTCAAAAACGTCTTTTATGCAGATTACTTGGCCAGAGAAAATATAATATCGTAATAAATCGAATTTTAAAGTTGTAAAATTTTAACTTTGGCCTTATGGGTTGCCGTGATAGCAACGAAAATAAACAAGGAAAGTGTAAACAAATGAAGTAATCATAACAGTTGTTTGGAATCTACAGCCATTAAGGGAAAATACAGCAAGTGGGATGAAGAGTCCATGGAGCAATAAAAAAGGTTTCTATTTATCAATTTTATGACATTGAAATATTTTATAGTAACTGGATGAACTGGTAAACATGAAATAACACCGAGCAAGGCTCGGTCCACCAGGTACTAATTGTATTATACAGATATGTCTTGGCTTCTTTAGATATGGTAAAAAAATTGGAATGTTTACCGTCATCTACATTCTTATTTATCACAGACAATAAAAATATTAATTAAATATTGATGATTTTACTTAATATTTTCATTTTTAGTATACACAGTGGCCCAAATTACTCCGATGTAAGTGGGTGATGTGTTTGATGGTAAATGGTTGGTCGTACAATAGACTTATGATATTTCGACTCTTAGAGGACTTAAAGGGTGTCGATGGAGCATCGAAATGCCGAGCTGTGGGGAATATATGGGATTTTACATTGATAGAATCGTTAAAAATGAAGGTTGGACATAGAAATCTTCTAAATGTATTAAATACCAACATCCTAAACAATTGCACAGCCAATTTAATATCTTTTACAGGAATATAGATCCTAATAAATGTCAATTTACAAAATTTTTTTGTACTTTTTTTTACGTCTGAATGTTTGTTTAGTGTCACACTGTAACGAGCTATACAGAGTGTCGAAGTATCGGATGTCGAAATATCAAAACCTATCATATAACCAGTTTGAGGGAGTAAACATCAGAAATGGACTTTTTTCTCAAACCTCGTCCCATACTAAATGTCTATACTACACTCACGTGGGGCGCAAGGGCAAGTTGGCGTTGCAGTCCTGCGGGGAGGGCAAGACACGGCGGCGGTGGCCGGGGGAGGGCGGAGGTGTGCTGGAGGCCTCAGAGGGTGGCCTGGGTCGCTGCCGGGGGCCTCGTGAGGCAGGCCCCGAGCTGTCTGAGGGCGTGGGCGGCTCGCCCTTGCTGCAGGCGATGCTGCAGTAGATGGCCCCTCGCCGCGGCAGGAACGGCCGACCCAGCAGCGACGACCGACACGTGTGGCAGCAGAAGCACTTCTCCGTCGCATGCCAGTGCTGCCCGTCGTGCGACATCTGGCCTGCGAAACACAAAACATATGTTGGATATTTAAAAAATCTATTAGTTAAAAGTCTATTCATGTATAACTATTCTAATAAACTATTACATTTATTAAAATGCTTTTCTATTTCTTAAGCTCCGTTTCGACTCTGTCGAAGTTGGCGACATTGTTGCCGACACAGGATACGACAGACTTGCTCGACCAATAAGAACCTTCAAAACACTGTTGGCAACAATATTTGTCTGTTTCCACTTGTCAACTTTGTCGTCAACTTTGTTGGCACTAATGTTGTCGAAAAATGTTAGCAAAGTCGAAATGGGGCTTTCAGTATACAAAATTAGAAGTTAATTCAGATACATAAAACCAAAAACATCTTGTACCATCTCTGCTTGAATAATAAAACATAGGAGCATAACAATCCATCAAAGTTTGTGCTTGAGTAGCGCTGAGTGATTAAAAGATTGGGGATAAGCCTATGGGATCTTCCACAAGCTACTGGATGGCCCAAATCCCCTGACTAAGGGAATATTCTGGATTTCCTGTCAAAGAACTCCTTCTCGAGCACTGTTGAGGCTTAGCATGCTTCTCATTTTTATGAACTTTTAATATACTTTTTTTTATAGGACAGACCTTGAGATTCCTCCACATTACGTCAACATTTTTATGAACTTTTAATATATCTTTTTTGAGAAAACAGACCTTGAGTGCCCTCCACCTGTATATGTTCTATTTCTGAATAACATATGTTAAATTAATTTATATCTTGAGTGTTAAGTGACTTTACTCTTGAACTGTATGTTTGGGGTTAAAAATTAATAATATTAAGACTTAACTCTTAAATCTATTTGTTATCTTAAGTTATAACAGTTTTAGTAGCATTCCTAATTTAATTTTCAAAGGGAATGGCCTCATCTTCCTTGGATATTTTGTTAACTATAATTCATAGCAAAATGAAAGATTCTATCTTGGTTATTTGTAACAGATTAATTCAAGAAATATTTTGAGACTTAATGCATTTTTAAAGGATTTTATAACACTTGTTATACTCTCTCGTCCAGTTGGAATCTTTACAGAGGTAAGAGACATACCATGGTCAACGCCGATCGGTTCGCCGCAGGAGTCGCAGTACTCGGCGAACATGGCGTCGAAGCAGGCGAGGCAGTAGGGCCGGCCGTCCCGCATGATGTACCTCTGGCCGCCCAGCTGCAGGTCGCACTCCAGACAGGCGAAGTGCTTCATGTGCCAAGCTCGGCCCTCCGCCTCCGTGCACTCGTCTGCCAGGATTATCTGGACAACATAAGTTGTATGTTAATGTTGGTTTTAATATACTATCTTGTTTTTTTAACACCTTTGATAGATGTTAACAATGCTTTTTACAATAATCTAAAAAAAGCTTTATAACGCAATTTTTTGCTGAAAAGTAAATAAATATTTGTACACCCAAAAATATATTTTTGTACCACAAAATATGCATGTGTATTGGCTAGATATATTATCACCTTTTGTGAACACTTTTAACTCAATATTTGTGGTAATTGAACGTTTATCCAGAATATACAGACCACAGACCAGGTAGCGAAATAGTATATTTACGTTATTTGCCCGGTAGGTACCATTTTGCCATGTGAGCATGATTTATCATAGCCATCATGCTAGTGTGGGATTTTGATGCAAGTATGATAAAACTTACTGGGCGTGAAGTGTATTTTGACAGGATACTCATTTTTGGCCGCCATCTTGGATCCGCCATATTGTATATAATTTTTTTTTTCAAATAAATGTAAAGATGGTGTTTTATTTATTTTTTTGGATTATTTCTCTTATTTCTCCAGTTCTAAATAAGATATGCTACGTGTTTTGGTCTTAAAATACTTGGTGATTCAACGGCTTTTATGAGAGATTTGATCATTAAAATCGGAAGAGTGTTGAATGAGCTATAAGGCTAAAAGCAACATGAAAATTCATTTTTTTGGAAATCTGATTTTCTTGTCAAAGATTTATAGCGCAGGTTCTAAATGGGTCATATAGTATGTTCTAGTCTCAAATTACTCCTAAAATTATATGCTTCCAAATGAGCTATCACTCATTAAAATCGGACCTACCTGTTTTGAATTATGAACCTTCATTTACCATAAAATCTGTTTACTTCATAACTGTATATAATTAATGACTCATACATCAAAATCCAACCGAGGCTCAAAACAGTTTCAGGTCTTAATCAACTCAGTAATATTATTGGCTTTCAGTTAAGTTTGAGGTGACCTTCAACCGACATTAAATTTAATTAAAAAAATTTCATTATTGTTTTAAGTATTACATCTACAAACCCAAATATGGTCTGCATGTGGGATTGGACCCCTGGTAAACTATCACCTTTCATTTGAGCTATTGATCATTAAAATTGGATTAAATTAGCCTGCGTTATAAGTCATTGACAAAAAATCTTTTTGAAAAAATGAATTTTCGTGTTGCTTTTAGCCTTACAGCTTGCCCATCACTCGTCCGAGTTTAACAATCAATAACTCAATAAAAGCGTTAGATCACGGAGTATTTTAAGACTAAAACATGTAGCATATCTTATTTAGAACCGGAGATATAAGTGAAATAATAAAAAATATTCAAAGCGTGAAATGTCCCTAAGAAATGTATAGGGCTGAATTTTTATTTGAGCATATCTTTTTAACGAGTAAACGTTTTTTTAAACCGGTTTCAGTATTGTGTTCAGGTTAAAAATCTAGTCTATAATGATGTGTCACAACACGATCTTTACATTAATTAATATCCAATAAGGCAGGTCCAAGATGGCGGCCAAAAATGGTTACCCTGTCAAAATTAGAACCAATCACCCAAAAATAATTGGTGGTTGCCCGAAGTCAATATTTTGAAAAATATAAGATAAAACGTACCGTTGAATGACTTGTTTCAAAAATTTTCCTATAATGGGAAAAGCCACCAACTTAAACATGATTTTAGTAGGGTTCCCAAGGTCCGATTTTGGTAAACTTTGAATATGTTAAAATACACATTTTTCAAAGTAAATTTCCATCAAAGTACATCTTCTTGCAGATTGGCCAATCTATGTTTTCTATGGAATCTTGAAAACCATGCCTCCTAAAGAAATAGTCAAATATATTATTAATACTTTAAAAATATTACTATTATCCGGATCTTTAAAAACTATATAGAGCCCTAAAGGTGTAGGGAATTTCGTCTCCTTTAAAGTTGCAGCTTGATTATTTTCTGTGGGATGCGTGGTTTTAAACAAATTTGTAAAAACCTTAAAGTTCCAGGAATCGTGGTTTTTTTTACCACAACCAAGTTTCTGAGCCTTTCAAAGCTGCAAACCTAAGGACAAACTGCTCTAACGTGACCTAACAATATATATATATATATTGTCCTTTATATATATATATATAATCAACAGGTTTCCTCTTAGTGGATATTGTGTGATTTTTTAAATATTGGACGACTGCATTCATATGGTTTAATATTTGTCTAGTTTTAACATTAAATATAAAAGTACAGTATCTCTTCTAGTTTAGTTCCTTGAAAAGGTCGAGAAACATAATAAACACCTTATCTTTCTTATCACACAGTTATTTTCTTAGAGTTGAAGATATAGATAAGGCCAAATGAAGTTGAGTAAACTTGCTTTAGAACTTCTTTGGCAAATACATAGGAAGAGTATACCTGAAAACTACAAATACACTAGCACATATGTCGACAAGAGTCAGCAATTTACATTGTCAACATTTATCCACTATTAAAAGCATAATTTAAGTTTAAGCTGTAATCTTTTACAGACGACAATTGATAGATAAATTTCAATTCCAATCCAACCTCATCACAGGCCGAGCAGCGCGGCTTGAGCGTCTCGGCGTGGTGGCGGCCGCAGTACAGTTTGCCGTCTTTGAAGAAGTAGATGAGATCCACCAGCAGCTCCTTGCAGACGCTGCAGACGAAGCAGGCGGGGTGCCAGCAGCAGTTGGGGCCTGCGCGAGACGCGAACACCGACATGTCTCCCGTCGACAGCCTCTCGTCGCACTGCAACAACAGAAGTAGATGAGATCCACCAGCAGCTCCTTGCAGACGCTGCAGACGAAGCAGGCGGGGTGCCAGCAGCAGTTGGGGCCTGCGCGAGACGCGAACACCGACATGTCTCCCGTCGACAGCCTCTCGTCGCACTGCAACAACAGAAGTAGATGAGATCCACCAGCAGCTCCTTGCAGACGCTGCAGACGAAGCAGGCAGGGTGCCAGCAGCAGTTGGGGCCTGCGCGAGACGCGAACACCGACATGTCTCCCGTCGACAGCCTCTCGTCGCACTGCAACAACAGAAGTAGATGAGATCCACCAGCAGCTCCTTGCAGACGCTGCAGACGAAGCAGGCGGGGTGCCAGCAGCAGTTGGGGCCTGCGCGAGACGCGAACACCGACATGTCTCCCGTCGACAGCCTCTCGTCGCACTGCAACAACAGTAGTAGATGAGATCCACCAGCAGCTCCTTGCAGACGCTGCAGACGAAGCAGGCGGGGTGCCAGCAGCAGTTGGGGCCTGCGCGAGACGCGAACACCGACATGTCTCCCGTCGATAGCCTCTCGTCGCACTGCAACAACAGAAGTAGATGAGATCCACCAGCAGCTCCTTACAGACGCTGCAGACGAAGCAGGCGGGGTGCCAGCAGCAGTTGGGGCCTGCGCGAGACGCGAACACCGACATGTGTCCCGTCGACAGCCTCTCGTCGCACTGCATGCAACAGAACCGTGTGGTTGAGATATTTTTGTGAAACAAGGAAATAATTTTCTAAAACTAGATATCTAAAACACAACTAATACAGCTTTATCTCAAACTTAAATTACAATAAAAAGTTTTAATATTAAACTTCATGAAATTTCAAAATTTTCATAAATATTTTTTAAAGCATTTTAGTGTTAACTTTTTTACATTTCTGGACTTGTTCCGACGACACAACTCATTTTAATTTAGCTTAATTAAATTTGAAGCAATATTTCATGAAGGTCCTTCTCCAGTACAAAACAGTTACGAAAATCGTAAACGACAGCAATAATAATTAGAAGGCAATAACGACATTTGCTGTTCCGTCGCAAAGCAAAACCTTCAGACCATAACAATGTCTTTGTTATAGAATCCATTCTATGTTAAAAATAAATCAGTAAGAAAGGTATTTATTATTATAAATTTTTTTTGTAAAATGTAATAAGCACAAGAGAAATATTAAAGGAAAATTTCATATTCATCTACCATAATGGCAATCTACTAAGGCAGAATCCGTTCTACCTTTGTTTAATAAATATATATATAAAATAATTTGTTAAACAATTAATTTTTATTTGTAAAAAGTAACACTCACAGAATCTTTTTCAAAGGAAAATTAAACACATGATCAACCGTAATGACAATCTACTAGGCTGGAAGGCATAATTCTAAATTTGAGCCATAAATAAAACATAAGCATGCAATATTTTAAACCATTCACTCTCTCTTCCTGAACAGTCAGAAACACCACGCCCTCTATAAGTGTATTAAAGAGTGATATTAGAGTGATCTACTTCAAAGCGTTTACATGGAGCGGTGCTAAATCAGAATCTCACCTCCATTACGGCCATATGTGCCCGCTCTAGAATGACGCAAGTGTCGTAAAACTGATATATGGAAGGCGGCGTCGCGCCGAGCCTTTGAATATAAACAGGTTAAGTCGACGACACAACGTGATACGGCCTCGTAGTGACTCCTGTAAGATTGGGTTTGGGGGGATCGAGGGGTTGGGTAGCGTTCAACTGTGATTAACTCCTGGCGCACAGGGATTGGCGTAGGTTAACTGGAAGTTGTCCGGGTTTTATTACTGAAGCCATTTAAATGTTATAGGTAGGCTTATGAATTTAAATAGCTACAGCGGATATATCTCATTCATTTGTTTTTTACTGATAGAAATTTTTTCTGCCTTTGTAACCATGTTGGTGGATCAATCATGACGTAAGAAAATGTGAAAACTCACAGCACTTAAGAAACTGTATGTAGTACTTAACCTTCAAGATGAAAAGTATTTAGAAGTTTCCTACTGTAGATAGAGTAGCCCGAAAACATAAAGGAAATGAAGAGTGCACGGAAAGAACGTGTTAAGTCACTTTTTTTAAATTTTACAGGAGAGGAAATTTTAAGTTAAAAGACTTAAAACTCTTAGTTTAAATTATAAATTTATCACAATGTTTTTTAATACATTTGTGAAAGTATTACTCTAGCTTTAAAGAAATTAAAAACTGAAGCAATGTCTAACTTGAATGGAAGTCACACTTACCGGGAAAAAACGTGATAAGTCCAAGTCTTGTATAAAGCCTTAGTGATAATTATCACAATATTAACCTTTTTATATAAAATGGTAACATAATAAACAAGTTCATGTTACCGGTACCTACTAAAGTTCTAACACATTGTTTAAGTGTTTTTAAAATAAAAAAATAAAAAAAGCTGAGAGTAAACAGGTGATTTGGACTAACCACGTTCTTTCCTTGTCTTGGGACTTAACACGGTTTCCCTTATCAAAAGTGGAATGTCTCTTGGACTAACCACGTTCTTTACGTGTATTGGGACTTATCACGATTTTTCCCTGCATAGCTAAAATTAAAAGTTGAATATTTTCCTGGACGAAGCACTTTATTTGCTTTTCTCCCTTCACAATTTTATCTGCAGACTATGAGCTATACAAAACTATCTATAATTGCAAATTGAAAAAATTTGGACTTAACACGTTCTTTCCCTGCACTCTTCAAATATTTATTTACAGACTAAAGAATGTATTAGTGTAAACTGGTTGTTAATTATATGGAATAGTTAACTGCCAGTCAACCGGTTACTTAAAAACGTTTCATGGGTTGTAAACTACAATAAACAGATTATAAAGTCAATGATTAAAGATACTTGGCTACACTAGATTTTATTATTAACACCGTCGGACGTCATGACTAGTATCTTCCACGAGGAACTAAAATAAAACTCAACATGTAAATGTAATCTTGTACGGTTATTAATGTACGGTTATTAATGTCTTGAGTTGTTTAATGTTGCATGACAACTCATCGAACAACTCATCGAATGACAATAAACAATATACACCTTTAAAGTTCAAGACTACGTCTCACTTCAAGAATAAATTTATACAAAAAAATATAAAAAATAAAAATAAAAGGGAATTGGGTTCTACATCTGAAGACCAGGTGCAGACTATGTCCTGAAGTAAAGGAGTGCTATTATTTCTCCATATGACTTCTACCCCCAACTCACACGGCTTCGCAAGTCCTGATCCCCTAAATAAATGTTGAGCTGATAAACTTTAGGCGAGGATTTGTTGTCGGAGATATTAACGATGCCATCTCTCACCCCGCGTGGGGTTGCGTTCACACATGGCCCCATAACTCCATCTCGCAACTTCTTCACTCAACTTCTAATATTGCTTTCTTTGATATATCATTTAATCCCGTTTCCTACGCGGGGGAAAGAATGGAAGTTTATAGATTTCAAACGTGATAATAATCACGATAAGTTATTTTCTACACGTTTCTTTGTATTGTTCACCTTAACAACTTTCGTAAATATGTGGTTGTAAATTTCTTTTAATAACATATTTGGCTTTAAGATGATATAAAACAAGAATGCATAGAGTGATATTGCCTTCAACAAGTTGAGGAAAGTTTTATTTTTGAATGTAAAACTTTAAAGTTTTAGTCTATTACCTTCCGCTCCAGTAATTTAGAAATGATTGGAATACATGAAACATTTCTGAGCACTGCTTAAGATAGGTACTCATTGTATTTAAAGGGCTAAACAATTAATTATGCGATACAACTATTACTTACATTAAACAATAAAGAATCATATAGCTAATCATGGGTATACGATGGACCGGAAGCATATAAATTTTCTATAAACCATACAGAATAGACCTATATTACAGCACTGGCAATGATCCTAGTCTAAACGATGCTTATTGTGTATATGGTCTATTGGAGAATTTGTCTATGTAAGAGTGGCTTAAGAAGCGTAAATTTACCTGCGGTGATGGAAAAAATGTCTAAAGGACAGAATATTCATGAATTTATTAATGTTGTATATAGCCTCCAAAGGTGATAAGACAAAAGAAAAACAGGTTATATTAACTCCGTCTTCAGCTTTCATCAGCTTTGAATTAAACCGATGCAGGGCTACCATAGTTCCAGGAAATTCATTTCCCTTATCAGGTCTAACTTCATAAAACCAAACAATTTTTAGTTTGGTAAAAAGTTAAAAATCGACACAACACTTGACACTGATAACACAGAGAGCAAACATCTCGAAAATGGACTGGAAGTGATAAGCATGTATAGCTTTAAAACGAACACTTTGAACAAATTCAAAATTGCATAGATGTGCGTACTTTGAACAAATTCAAAAGTGCATAGATGTGCGTATCAGGCGGTAGGTGAACGCCAAACAAGCGGATGAGTTGGGTAGGAGATGTCATATACATTGGACTTTTTTAGTTTTATAAAGTCAGGTCTAATACTAGAAAAATATATTACACATGACCGTGCGGCATCAGATTATTGACAACTGAAAAAGAAGGTAATATAATCTGTTCTTGATTTTAGGAAACACGAGGAGCTAATAAGCCAGCTACAAAAGAAGCTTATTTAATAACGATAATTAGTTTTATATTGCGTAACAGAAGATTAGGCCGATACCATTGACTATAATAGAAGAATAAGTCATTGCCTGGACCATAATCCTGAGATTTTAATGAGAAAATGGGAAAAGTTTCTAATGAGATTCCTGGACCCAGCTTCTTTTATAGTTGAGCAATCAATTGACGATTCTGGCTAATATATGTTACAAGTAAGTCTTTGTCAGTAGCAAAGCTACAATTCACGGAGACAATCTTTAACCAAATTATATTCACGTTAAAATAATACCAGGGTACACCTGTGTGCGTCAGTACGGGTGACGGGGTCAAAGTCTATAAAAAAGCCTCAAAGTAATGTTGATATATGTTAAAGAATATACCTCTAAACATTTTATGGCGAGCAACAGTACTTTGGTTAGCCTAAATCTCAACAACTCACTCAATCACTAATTGAAAGAACGTAGGGATTTAAAAAAATTAAACAATATGACTAAAGTCAATTCTTACCCCCTCGCAAGGCATGGGAGCGACAAGCTGCCTGACCGCGCCTCTACCCAGCGCCTCCCGCTTCCTCTGGGCAGAGAACAGCCTCAGCTCCTTCCGCTCCTCGTCAGAGAGACTGTGGCAGTAGCGGACCTCGTTGTCGTGGGGAGGCAACTGATGCAGCAACTGACGGACTCTGTGTCTCTCCCCCGCGGAGTTGACGTACGGCACCTTGTCCTCGGGCAGCGACGAGAAGTACAGGTGTACCTGCAACATGGAGGGTTATGTCACAGAGACTGTAACAGTAGCGGACCTCGTTGTCGTGGGGAGGCAACTGATGCAGCAACTGACGGACTCTGTGTCTCTCCCCCGCGGAGTTGACGTACGGCACCTTGTCCTCCGGCAGCGACGAGAAGTACAGGTGGACCTGCAACATGGAGGGTTATGTCACAGAGACTGTGGCAGTAGCGGACCTCGTTGTCGTGGGGAGGCAACTGATGCAGCAACTGACGGACTCTGTGTCTCTCTCCCGCGGAGTTGACGTACGGCACCTTGTCCTCCGGCAGCGACGAGAAGTACAGATGTACCTGCAACATGGAGGGTTATGTCACAGTGACTGTGGCAGTAGCGGACCTCGTTGTCGCGGGGAGGCAACTGATGCAGCAACTGACGGACTCTGTGTCTCTCCCCCGCGGAGTTGACGTACGGCACCTTGTCCTCCGGCAGCGACGAGAAGTACAGGTGTACCTGCAACATGGAGGGTTATGTCACAGAGACTGTAACAGTAGCGGACCTCGTTGTCGTGGGGAGGCAACTGTTGCAGCAACTGAGGGACTCTGTGTCTCTCCCCCGCGGAGTTGACATACGGCACCTTGTCCTCCGGCAGCGACGAGAGGTACAGGTGGACCTGCAACATGGAGGGTTATGTCACAGAGACTGTGGCAGTAGTGGACCTCGTTGTCGAGGGGAGGCAACTGATGCAGCAACTGACGGACTCTGTGTCTCTCCCCCGCGGAGTTGACCTACGGCACCTTGTCCTCCGGCATCGACGAGAAGTACAGGTGCACCTGCAACATGAAGGGTTATGTCACAGAGACTGTGGCAGTAGCGGACCTCGTTGTCGTGGGGAGGCAACTGATGCAGCAACTGACGGACTCTGTGTCTCCCCCCCGCGGAGTTGACGTACGGCACCTTGTCCTCCGGCAGCGACGAGAAGTACAGGTGCACCTGCAAACATGGAGGGTTATGTCACAGAGACTGTGGCAGTAGCGGACCTCGTTGTCGCGGGGAGGCAACTGATGCAGCAACTGACGGACTCTGTGTCTCCCCCCCGCGGAGTTGACGTACGGCACCTTGTCCTCCGGCAGCGACGAGAAGTACAGGTGCACCTGCAAACATGGAGGGTTATGTCACAGAGACTGTGGCAGTAGCGGACCTCGTTGTCGTGGGGAGGCAACTGATGCAGCAACTGACGGACTCTGTGTCTCTCCCCCGCGGAGTTGACGTACGACACCTTGTCCTCCGGCAGCGGCGAGAAGTACAGATGCACCTGCAGCATGGAGGGTTATGTCACAGAGACTGTGGCAGTAGCGGACCTCGTTGTCGTGGGGAGGCAACTGATGCAGCAACTGACGGACTCTGTGTCTCTCCCCCGCGGAGTTGACGTACGGCACCTTGTCCTCCGGCAGCGACGAGAAGTACAGGTGGACCTGCAGCATGAAGGGTTATGTCACAGAGACTGTGGCAGTAGTGGACCTCGTTGTCGTGGGGAGGCAACTGATGCAGCAACTGACGGACTCTGTGTCTCTCCCCCGCGGAGTTGACGTACGGCACCTTGTCCTCCGGCAGCGACGAGAAGTACAGGTGGACCTGCAACATGAAGGGTTATGTCACAGAGACTGTGGCAGTAGCGGACCTCGTTGTCGTGGGGAGGCAACTGATGCAGCAACTGACGGACTCTGTGTCTCTCCCCCGCGGAGTTGACGTACGGCACCTTGTCCTCCGGCAGCGACGAGAAGTACAGATGTACCTGCAACATGGAGGGTTATGTCACAGAGACTGTGGCAGTAGCGGACCTCGTTGTCGCGGGGAGGCAACTGATGCAGCAACTGACGGACTCTGTGTCTCTCCCCCGCGGAGTTGACGTGTCTCTCTCCCGCGGAGTTGACGTACGGCACCTTGTCGTCCGGCAGCGACGAGAAGTACAGATGTACCTGCAACATGGAGGGTTATGTCACAGAGACTGTAGCAATAGCGGACCTCGTTGTCGTGGGGAGGCAACTGATGCAGCAATTGACGGACTCTGTGTCTCTCCCCCGCGGAGTTGACGTACGGCACCTTGTCCTCCGGCAGCGACGAGAAGTACAGGTGTACCTGCAACATGGAGGGTTATGTCACAGAGACTGTAACAGTAGCGGACCTCGTTGTCGTGGGGAGGCAACTGTTGCAGCAACTGAGGGACTCTGTGTCTCTCCCCCGCGGAGTTGACATACGGCACCTTGTCCTCCGGCAGCGACGAGAGGTACAGGTGGACCTGCAACATGGAGGGTTATGTCACAGAGACTGTAGCAATAGCGGACCTCGTTGTCGCGGGGAGTCAACTGATGCAGCAACTGACGGACTCTGTGTCTCTCCCCCGCGGAGTTGACCTACGGCACCTTGTCCTCCGGCAGCGACGAGAAGTACAGGTGCACCTGCAACATGGAGGGTTATGTCACAGAGACTGTGGCAGTAGCGGACCTCGTTGTCGTGGGGAGGCAACTGTTGCAGCAACTGACGGACTCTGTGTCTCTCCCCCGCGGAGTTGACGTACGGCACCTTGTCCTCCGGCAGCGACGAGAAGTACAAGTGGACCTGCAACATGGAGGGTTATGTCACAGTGACTGTGGCAGTAGCGGACCTCGTTGTCGCGGGGAGGCAACTGATGCAGCAACTGACGGACTCTGTGTCTCCCCCCCGCGGAGTTGACGTACGGCACCTTGTCCTCCGGCAGCGACGAGAAGTACAGGTGGACCTGCAGCATGGAGGGTTATGTCACAGTGACTGTGGCAGTAGCGGACCTCGTTGTCGTGGGGAGGCAACTGATGCAGCAACTGACGGACTCTGTGTCTCCCCCCCGCGGAGTTGACGTACGGCACCTTGTCCTCCGGCAGCGACGAGAGGTACAGGTGGACCTGCAGCATGGAGGGTTATGTCACAGAGACTGTGGCAGTAGTGGACCTCGTTGTCGAGGGGAGGCAACTGATGCAGCAACTGACGGACTCTGTGTCTCCCCCCCGCGGAGTTGACGTACGGCACCTTGTCCTCCGGCAGCGACGAGAAGTACAGGTGGACCTGCAGCATGGAGGGTTATGTCACAGAGACTGTGGCAGTAGTGGACCTCGTTGTCGTGGGGAGGCAACTGATGCAGCAACTGACAGACTCTGTGTCTCCCCCCCGCGGAGTTGACGTACGGCACCTTGTCCTCCGGCAGCGACGAGAAGTACAGGTGGACCTGCAGCATGGAGGGTTATGACACAGAGACTGTGGCAGTAGTGGACCTCGTTGTCGAGGGGAGGCAACTGATGCAGCAACTGACGGACTCTGTGTCTCTCCCCCGCGGAGTTGACGTACGGCACCTTATCCTCCGGCAACGACGAGAAGCACAGGTGCACCTGCAACATGGAGGGTTATGTCACAGAGACTGTGGCAGTAGCAGACCTCGTTGTCGTGGGGAGGCAACTGATGCAGCAACTGACGGACTCTGTGTCTCTCCCCCGCGGAGTTGACCTACGGCACCTTGTCCTCCGGCAGCGACGAGAAGTACAGGTGCACCTGCAACATGGAGGGTTATGTCACAGAGACTGTGGCAGTAGCAGACCTCGTTGTCGTGGGGAGGCAACTGATGCAGCAACTGACGGACTCTGTGCCTCTCCCCCGCGGAGTTGACGTACGGCACCTGGTCCTCCGGCAGCGACGAGAAGTACAGGTGGACCTGCAGCATGGAGGGTTATGTCACAGAGACTGTGGCAGTAGTGGACCTCATTGTCGTGGGAGGCAACTGGTGCAGCAACTGACGGACTCTGTGCCTCTCCCCCGCGGAGTTGACGTACGGCACCTTGTCCTCCGGCAGCGACGAGAAGTACAGGTGGACCTGCAGCATGGAGGGTTATGTCACAGAGACTGTGGCAGTAGTGGACCTCGTTGTCGTGGGGAGGCAACTGATGCAGCAACTGACGGACTCTGTGTCTCTCCCCCGCGGAGTTGACCTACGGCACCTTGTCCTCCGGCATCGACGAGAAGTACAAGTGGACCTGCAACATGGAGGGTTATGTCACAGAGGCTGTGGCAGTAGCGGACCTCGTTGTCGTGAGGAGGCAAGTGATGCAGCAACTGACGGACTCTGTGTCTCTCCCCCGCGGAGTTGACCTACGGCACCTTGTCCTCCGGCATCGACGAGAAGTACAAGTGGACCTGCAACATGGAGGGTTATGTCACAGAGGCTGTGGCAGTAGCGGACCTCGTTGTCGTGAGGAGGCAAGTGATGTAGCAACTGACGGATTTTGTTTCTCTCTCCCGCGGAGTTGCCAGGAAGTGGAGAAGTACATGAAAAAGAAGAACATACTTATTTTTGAGAGGAGAGGCTTTGAGTGGTCTTCTGCAGTTTTAGACATATATGAGAGAATGACAGTATAACAGAGAGTCCAGAGTTGTACAATACAACTCTGATCTACAATGAGTGAGCTGTCATTGTTTTCATACTGACGAGATGAAAACAATGTTGTTGAATGAAAAAGAATATACCAGTTGCGACAAATGTAGGTAGGCAACTAGAAAATAAGTTTTTTCTGAGTGATTAATTTTCTGTAAAATATAGTTTATCGAATAAAAAGATTCTCATGCAGAAAATCTACTGGGGTAAAATATGATTAACCTATTTTATTATTATTTTAAAGATAACGAAGATAACGACAGATTAGATCGTTAACTTTAAAATGTTAATAAAATATGTTAATCACATTTCACCCCAGTAGATTTTTTGCGTGAGAATATTTTTATTCGATAAAGTATATTTTACAGAAATATGTCTACGAAATATAGTAACCTACTGTCACAATAACTAAGGCATACCGTGCATCAATATACGAGCCTCATCGTATATTGATAAAAGTTAGACTTTTGGTCTAAATGTACAATGGTTTTAAAAATATTACCTCAGACTCACAAAACTGCTAATGCAATTCCAGGAATCCAATCTTGGCTCAAGCCCTATGTTTAAACAACCTGTATGTTAAATAGGGCGATATGATGTAAAAATACAATTACATTTTCATCATACTAACAAAGAAACATCTGTTTTCAGTTCCTTTTTGTTGGCTCGAAAGTTACCCATTGCCGGATAATCTCTTATTCGGCCTAGGCCGGAAAGAACGGAAGTAAAAAATCAGCTGATTTGCAGCAAACCGACGTTTAATGCTTGTTTACTGGTGGTTTATTGGTTTATTTTTAGAGGAATGTAGTGGCAGCACTACATCCGTAGCAAATGTTTGTTCTGTTTTTTAGAGATCAGGTTTGAAGGTTTGAGAAACGTATGTTTATGGATGGATTACGTTATGATTGAAGATATGTTTTTTCTGTGTAGTGTGATGAAAAATATCGTACGTTACACGGCTGGGAAGTTTTGCCGTACTCGCATGAAAATCCCGCCGGAGGGATCCCCGGGGACTATCATGCTCGTCCGGCAAAACTGTACTTCCCGGACATACTGTAATACACTATTCCTACATTCAAATACAATTAAAGAATACACTATGTAAAAATACAATACAGTGTTAACTTTACTGTTATTGTCATTTTGCACTATATAAAAATACAATCAAACTAATTATTTTTATGTAAGTTGTCTCAAAGCGGAGCTATACTTCCAGTTTTCAGCTCGATAGCGTTGGCTGTTTCTCCCTGGACCTTTCCAAATTAGGTTTCACGTTACACACATGCCTTACGATTAGATCTTTATGTCTTAAATTACAGAAAGGGGACAGGCTATTCGCTTTCATGCGACTTTTATGACCCCTCTTTAATACCACATTTGCTTGACACAGTTTTCAGCTTTCAATAAATTCTAGTTGTGCAACAACGCCTTAGAGTGACTTTCACTAAAGCCGTGAAATATGTTACGACCGCCACTGGGTACGTAAAAGTAATGAATAACTTAAGGTTTATCAATACAGAACCTCAGAACACTTTCATGCATATTAATTTAGGGTGATTTTGAACAACTTTACCAGGCGATTCCTCGCATCAAGAAAAGAAAAAGGTGTAATGGGGACGTAAATCCGGAAATAGTCCTTTATGAAACTACATTCAAAAATGTATTTCCTAAAAATTTTCAGTATATTTGTTGCACTTCTTGGCCTCTAGATTAAAACATTCATAAAATGTTTTGGAAAAAACTTGCATAGCTAGATATAAAATTGAATTTTAAAGAAATACAACTGCTTCTTTAGCAAATTTCCCCCTATTAGGTAAGTATCTATTTTACTTAGATTTTGCGTCTATTTTTTGAGGATGTTGCTTAGATTTTACTGAGGAAATGGTTTGAGAATATAATTTCTCAAACAAATCAAGGGTATAACAATATTTTGCTTATATTTTTGTCTGCATATAATATGACCGTTGAAATAAATGGTCTGTGATTTTACAAAAAATTTTAGGCCTAAATAGGGAAAAATAAATATCTTTAGATCTACTATTTTACTTATGATATTTTTTTTAAATATATGTTGTGAACCCAATGATAAATAAATGCGTAACATAGCAATTTTTAAAAGTCAAAATGTCAATAGTCCAGTTAAATAGCTGACTAGTATACCAATACGACAACAGATGATAGGGTAAATTCCCCAACAGCACGTTTATTAGTTCAGTCTTTTAAATTCCGTCTGGTTCCACGGGATCGAGAGAGGAAGCTGAAGAGCACCGAACCGTCTGGCCTGCGGCGATGGCGCTTGGCCTTGTAAACCAGTTTTTCAGCTTGTTTCCATTTAATGGCCTAAAAATATATTATGTTATTGGCTGTAATACTATAGCAATACTTACTCATGATATTTAGAGTTATATACTATCTTGTATCCAGAATCTTCAAATTTATATCTTCCATTATTTAAGTCGTCTAACCGCATAAATATGAATAAAATAAAAAATCCAATTTATGTTGGTGTCTCTAATAGCAGAAAATATATTTTTTTAAAGAATATAAATAGTTTTTGTAATTCACAAATAACATTTTTTCTATTCATATAAAGTTTGCCAAGATACAACATTATAAAACTTTCGCTCTCATAAAAATTTAGACTTTTAAATATTGGTCCATGTATTCAAATTACCATTCTAGTAGTAAAAGGAATTTTTACTATTAAAAAAATTCTTAAGTGATAAATTACGAGCAAATTTGGTGTGAACATGTTTTCAACGAGCTGACACTCGTTAAATGCCACTTGCTCCAAAATAACCCTAATTTAAAATCGCAGATCTTTCGAGATTGTATAAACGTATCGTAAAAACTGAGAAGCATGTAATATAGCTGGAGACAGTTCACTGATTGCAAACAGGTTTCTAAAGTACTTTATATCTAAATAAGTTGTCAAGAGTATTTAATGTGCATATAACTAGCCACGATATCTCGACGGGTCAAAAATACAAATTACTTGCAATAAAACAATCCATAAAATGTTTGTTATTATGATCACATTGGAAATCTAAACCAAAGTATTAATTGAAAACTTGTTGTGGTCAAGTTTTATTCTATGCCATATGGGCATTATTTTAACGAGCATAAATAATACTACTCATCATTTCGTGATATCCTGACATGATTCTTTTTGTAACGTAGTATTTTGTTGAGTTGAAAACGCAATGGCTTGTGCGACATAAAGGTGTACTGGCGGTATGTCTATACTTATTAAGGATTGACTATTAAATTTAAACCCTTAAAACGTTTCTTAAATGTTTCTTATCGTTCATTCCTTGATACGAGAGGATTAAAATAAATCCAACTGATTGCCAACATATTATAAAAGTAGTAAAAAATTGTGCAACAGGAGTTGATGTTACATAAAAAATTAGGAGTAATTTTTCGTTTATCGTAATTATGAGAAACGCAATCCTACTTTCAAATTATAAAAAAAAAACATTAAATTGGATACTACATTAAAATACACTTTTAAATTAAATAGAGGCTCCTGATACACTGTGACAAAACCCATGAAACTATCGGTGCACCGGCTTACAAAAAATACTTTATAAACTACATATTAACTATACATATAACATATTTAACTATTTAAAAAAATAATAGGGGAAATACTGTATAAACTACAAAATTTATAACTATTATCTTCACCTAATTTGAATTTTGCTAAATGAATTATCATCGAATCGATATGATGCCTTATTTACCCTGGAATTTTTGAGGAACCTATCTGCTTTGAATAAGAGGTCTCGGAGAGAAAACTGAAGGTCAAATATGTTTTATGATAAAAAGTTTTTCTAAGTGCTCAAATAAGAAAAGCGATGAGTTTAGAAATTTCAGGAAATAACTAATCATAATAAACAAATGCTACTGAATAGTGCGTGCCTACTAGTGAATCATAAATTGAGGTACCAATTAAATTAAGGTTGATAATTGAAAATAAGAAAGTTATAATCCAGAAATGAGGAATGAAAAAATGAAAAATATAATATTTGTTACCATTTGTGACTCAACGAAGCCAACACTAACACATACCCACATTTACGCAATCGTTGGCAATGCAAAGGCTTTTAAGTAATTGGTTTATGTTTTTCAAGAACTTTAAACGTTTTTTCAAAACCCAATTCAAGAGAAATTGAATTAGATTAGTCACTCTATGGGGACTGGCAGTGGTCGCAGCCACACACAATGCGTCGCTCCGCACGCCCCGACGCGAGCGCTGGCACCGCCGCAGTCGGCTATTATTATAGCATCACGACGACGGACGGACCATTTCTTTCTTCGTCCTCATCAAGCCAGAGCGAATGGATTGCCTGGGGGATTCGGCCTAAATAGCATTGTAATTGCGAGAATATGCGTGCGTGAGGGCCCGGGGGGAGGGGTGAAGAAGGGGATGGGGGGAGAGGGTTGGGTGTAAGCGGATTGTGGTTATGAGCTCCTTCCAGTTTTTAGAGCTCGGAGGCAAGACAAAATGGCTGGACATAAATAAATTATGAATGGTTCTGTGATCTTTCAAATACTTTTACGAAAAAAGAACAAAGCAGATAAATTCTAAATAGAATAAAAATTATATCAAAACCTATACGAAGCTCGTTATTAGCAGTGAAGTAGATCGATTTAAGAACGTTCGGATTCTAAAAACAAATAAAATAACAACAACTGTATCAAACTTTTTTTTAATATCCTGGGCATTAAAATTAACGTTACACCGTTAACTGTAGCAGCGTTTATTCACTGAACCACAAAAGCTATTACTTCCTGGCCCAATACTACAAGTTTTAATGGGTTTCCTTTTAAGTCTACTAGTTATAAAACATTCTCGTAATTAATGACCACAACCGTAGATTAGCAGCCTACTCGGGACGCTCTACCTACGGCAGGATTTACTGCAATTAGTAGCTATTGCACAAAACACTCCGAACGTACAAAAGTATGTTTATTGAATTTTCTTTTATGAAGCCTGAAGAGGGATCAGGGATCCTTTTCAAGATTCCTTCTTCCTTCTTAATTGCACATATTTACTGGCGATCTTAAAAGCAGTTATGCAATTAATAACAAAATATATATTCATAATTGCTGAAGCAAAGAATAAATAAGTGTTCGAGAATCTTGACTGATGATGGATAATACTTATAGACCAATAAAGGCTGCATTGTCTTCCGGCTAAATGCCATTTAGACATGTTTCATGATTTAGTCTTGCACATTTGAAGAGTACTTGATAACGCTGGTTTATGTTTTTTAAACTACAACTTCTTTCAAGTAAGTCTTATTTAAAAGGAGAGAAATAAAATAGAAGTGGCACAAAAATAACATTTGGTTCAACAAGCCAATTGAAGATGTAGTTAAAATTGTAGTTAATTGGTTAAAATACGATGTACGAACGCATTTTAATTAGGCCTAAAAGAGTTTCCAGCTAAGGGTCGATGAACAAAGTATAACTGGCGCCAATTCTTGAAGCCCAGTCCACGCACGGGGCGGGGAATAGGTAGGCTGGGAGGAGAGGGGAGTAGGAGCGGCAGCGGCGGCCGACGGTGTACTAGCCTGGCTGCGTACATGCGGCAGCTCGCACGTAGTTACTGATTCTCTACTATCAATCAATCGTGTTCAGAGTATCAAGACGCTTTAATAAATACTAATGAAATATTTTATATTATTAAATAGAATTAAAACAGATCATTAATCGTCAATAAGAGTCAATGTTACGTCGGTCAATGTTTTTAGGACGACATGTAGTGACACGCGATTGTTGACGGCTGAGAGCAGAATGGAAGTGCTGCGCTCTGGCGACGCGTTGCCGCGCATGCGCACTAGCTGTTTTTGCTACCGCGCATCCACCGCACTGGGCCTCAAGAATTGGCGTCAGTTATACATGTCAGAAACCGCACTTCATGCATTAAACCATTACAAAATGGCGGCTTTTCAAAGGTCTTACTAAATGTTACAGTATTTAAATGTATGAATAAAAACAAGGCAATTAAACATCTGTAGAAGTTGTTGATTTGAAGAAATGTCGCGTTATGACTTGCCCTTGGCGATTGAGAATAAGATCGGAACTTCAGGGAGTTAGGCGAAGCCAAAAAAGTAGTAGTTAAATCAATAATTTGTTACGTGAATTTAGGACTATTGTATTTAAATTTAGAGCAAACATTTTGGAACAAGTCTAATCCCATAGCCTCGGTGCCCGCTTGTTTATACAAAATTATGTGATGATAAGAGAGGTTTCATCATTGAATGGAATATCATGCTATTTTTTAATAGGTTGAATTTATTTTACGTATCATGGCAAGATACAGACAAAAGACCACCAGACAGAGGATGTAATACTAGCAGTACAACGAGCAACATCATCACATTACTCTCCATGATAGCCTCCATGTAATATATATCTGAACACTAAAAAACCTAGACACGTTTTTGGATTTATTGTAAACCAGTTTCTTCCAAAGAACCGGCGCAATTTTTAAGGGTTTTGTCGTCGACGACACCAAGCACATCCGGTTATTATCGTTATGCAAATTCCGGATTAGATGCAGTCAGCGCGGCCTCCTTGACACTGCAACCTCTCCCGCCGCGGATGTTCGCAGTCATTAGTCATGGCTAACCGGATCATGGGGATTATCAGCGAGTTGAATCTATCACGTGATTTGAAGTGAAAAAGTGGAATGAGGCTGTGTAAGAAGATTTTACAGAATACCTCAAGGCAAAGACGATGTTACCAGGCTATAAACCTAAACCATCTTGACAAATACTGGTTATATTTTTATTTTTCGTTTTACTTTAGTACTGCCTTTTCAACTGAGGCGATTAAAAAATCTTTAGTTTTGAACTAATTCAGTTGTTCATGGTCCGGATATCAGCCTTCTTTGGATCTTAGATAATATGAATGCCTTTGTGAAAAGAAAATTAAAATAAATGTATAAGGAATTACCGAGAAAAGAGAGACGTCATGTTGAACTCCACTCTTCGCTTGAATTTAAAATGGTGGTAAGCAAGATCAAAAAGATTATCTCAAACTCTAAATCTACTAATAATAGAGAGAGGTAAAACAAGTTCATATGTGGGGAACGGTTAATTAGTCGAATGAAATAAGGAGTGACCAACTAACACGACGTATTTTTGATTTAAATCTATATATTAAAAAATTTGGTTTTTCTTTTCCGAGTCCGTCCGGCTCTTCTACTCAACCGATTTTCATGATTGAGGTCTTAAATTAAAGGTATGCATGTGCAGATTTGCCATCAAGCATCCGCATTCATTTATCTGCCATATTACTCGAGTTATGCACAAAAGCAACTTCCTCCCTGTACATTTCTTATGGGAGTTAAATATGATTTTCCTTTTCCGAGTTCGTTTGGCTCTTCTACTCAACCGATTTTCATAATTGAGGTCTTAAATTAAAGGTATGCACGCACAGATTTGCCATCAACCATCGGTATTCATTAATCAACTGTATCACTCGACCAAAAAACATAAATTCGATTATTTCCCTAATTTTAAATTCAATTAAAGATATATTTCCCCAGTTCTAATTAAGTAATTCTATATGTTTTGGTCTAAGAACCTTAAGTGAAATACCAGCTTTCATTTGAGCTATTGATTATAATTATCAGACGTAACTCAAGCACGCTGCTGAATTCCGAACAACACAAAAAAATTGTTTTTCTTTTCCGAGTCTGTTCGGCTCTTATACTCAACCGATTTTCATAAATGAGGACTTAAATTAAAGGTATGCACGCGCAGATTTGCCATCAAGCATCCGCATTCATTTATCAATTGTATTACTCGACCAAAAAACATAAATTCGATTATATCCCGAATTTTGAATTCAATTATAGAGATATATTCCCCCAGTTATAATTATGTAATTCTATATGTTTTGGTCTAAGAACCTTCAGTGAAATACCAGCTTTCATTTCAGCTATCGACTATTAAGATCGGACGTACCTGAAGCACGCTGCTAAATTCCGAACAACACAAAGACAAATTTTGTTTTTCTTTACCGAGTCTGTTTGGCTCTTCTCCTCGACCAATTTTCATAAATGAGGTCTTAAATTAAAGGTATGCACGCGCAGATTTGCCATCAAGCATCCACATTCATTTATCAACTGTATTACTCGACCAAAAAAAATTAATTCGATTATATCCCGAATTTTGAATTCAATTATAGATATATATTCCCCCAGTTATAATTACATAATTCTATATGTTTTGGTCTAAGAACCTTCAGTGAAATACCAGCTTTCATATCAGCTATCGACTATTAAGATCGGACGTACCTGAAGCACGCTGCTGAATTCCGAACAACACAAAAAAAAATTCTTTTTCTTTTCCGAGTCTGTTTGGCTCTTCTACTCGACCGATTTTCATGAATGAGGTCTTAAATTAAAGGTATGCACGCGCAGATTTGCCATCAAGCATCCGCATTCATTTATCAACAGTATTACTCGACCAAAAAACATAAATTTGATTATTTCCCCAATTTTGAATTTAATTAAAGATATATTTCCCCAGTTATAATTACGTAATTTTATATGTTTTGGTATAAGAACCTTCCGTGAAATACCAGCTTTCATTTCAGCTATTGATTGTCAAGATCGGTCGTACATAAAGCACGATGCTGAATTCCGAATAACACAAATAGACATAATCTTCTAATTTTTCATAAATATACATCTCACTTTAATTTTGTGATCTCTCCTTAAATTCTTTACCATATATGTTCATGGAACATATGATTAAATAGCCTTTCAATTTAGGACTGACACTTAAAAAGTTTACACTTCTAAGCGCTGGCGCTGGTTTTTTTGTTTACTAAAATCTGTACAATAAATTTACTCTATTTCTTTAAATTATACATCTGGTCTTTTAAGTGGCACAAGGCTTATTGTAAAGAAAATGCATGAGAATAGTTTAGATTTGGAAATAATAACGGGAAAACACATTGGACAACGTGTACTGCTACCGCGCATTGATCTCTCGCCTTCAGATACAGCTGTGCCATTTTCTTTCAAGCGAAGACAATTCCCAATTAAGATCGCATTTAGTATTTCAATTAACAAGGCACAGGGGTAAACAATTAATCGAGTTGGAGTCTACTTACCTGAACCAGTTTTTAGCCATGGTCAGTTGTATGTCGCCTTATCAAGAGGACAATCTTTCGACAACGTAAAAGTGGAAAAAAACCAAAAGGACGAAGCACTGCTAATATTGTATGGAGAGAAGTATTGTAAAGGCATATGATATAATATTTCTATTTATATTTTATTTGTTATTTATATTATGGTGTAATTAAACAAATTATTATATAATAGGCATTTATAATTTCAATTATTTGTTATCACTGATATTCAGTTTAGTAAATTAACTTTTCATTTTCTAAAATTAATTTCAATGCTGCGGCGCAGCACAGGTCCTCTAGTATTGGATAAATATTCACCATCGATATTTAAACGGCTGCCATATATTCACTTATCCATAAAAGCTGTGACTTCCTAAATGCAGTATTTAATGGGTTTCCTTATACGTCTTCTAGTAATCTCCTAGTAATAAACATAAAACGTAGACCACACGCCCAGTAAAATTTGTGTTCTTGTCAAGTGCATGTTTTATATTCAGGTATCACCTGTTATATCGAGAGTTATGTACCTGTTATATCGAGTCTGCATATTCTAATAGGGATTTGATTACAAGTCAATACCAACTTTCGTGTTTACCGTTTGACATTATCCGTAGTGATCTTAAACACATAAAGGACCGCCGACATCACAATTCATTACAAAGATCTTGACCGGTCGAGATGGTAGCGATAACTGACAGTTACTGAGGTCGACCTGGGACGTCGGGATGGCAGTGTGGCATCAGAGAAGAGAGGGTCTGCCACAAGCATCCGGCAGGCTGTTTGCCAAGGGACGGGGCGTGAGTTTGGTCGAACTGTGAGAAAATATAACCTTACAAACTTAACTATGAAAGACATGGGGATAAAAGTATGGACCCGGAAACCAACACAATTGTATATTCAAGGGGTGTCTCAAAAACTAATATACAAATTAATATACTCTTGGTTACCTAAATACTTAAAAATCTATGAGATTTGTTGTACGAACACAAACAAATTTAAGTTATAACAAAAAACTGTATGATATATAATCCAATGGTATTTGAATTTCTTTATATCTAAAAGAATTTATGATAATAACGTTACAATTCGCAATTATTAGGGCTGAATTATCGTATTAGGTTGGAAAGTATAAATATATATAATTTTTTTGTTTAAATTCAAAATATTAGGAATGACAGAATATTTTTAATTAACTAACTTTTTAAATCAATGTTACAATTGACTACATGTTAGATGGATATGAGATAATAATTGAGTCATAGTTAACAAGGGGAGTCAGGAGGTCCGCAATCCCAAAGTTGATTGCAGCTGCAGATTTAAAAAAAATAGTTGTATTCTTAAGTTGTTAATTAATTAATTAATACTTTATGTTGTTGTTAGCTTTCTTTTGGCACCCAATCTAGATCATCTGGAAGTTAATACAACATAAAATTTCTAAGAAAGAGCAGGTTAAAATATCAATAATTAAAACAAAGTTTAAAAATAAATTAGGGAACAAACTAGATTTATTGAAATTGCATATTTTGTTAGAAGCCAAATCGGGCGGACTACCTTAGTGCCCACGTCACGTCTCGGGACCTCGGCAATGATATGAGACTTCGAATATATCAGAGAAACGATATTCAATAAATGGAAAAATGTAATAGGCCCGTATATCCATGTTATACATAACGCGCCCGGGAATCGTGCGACTACATGCATACTGATGTTTCCAAGGGGGGTTGAGTTCCCGACGATTTCAAAGCCGAGGCTTAAATATGCTGAACCGATCAGAGTGTCTATTTTTTACAAAGAGTATCTATTTCTAAAAGCCTATGAATGGGTGGAACTGACCTCCTTGGTTTTTTGAAGAAAAAAACTGTGAAGGATTAGTCTATCTTCGAATTGTGACTAGCTGTTATTAAAACATATCTTCACTGAAGTAAAGAAAGCCTGAAATTCGAGTATTTTAGTTGGCCGAGAGGGTCCGTTGTGCGGTGGCGGCTCGGTGAACTGGTTTACACAGGCCGACGTCACCAGTCATTATCGACAACACATTTAGATCCTATCGGCCCCGTCCACCTACACCGCCGCCGCCGCCGCCGCCGCCGCCGCTACCGACTCGCGACTGTAACCCACGTCCTAAGCCGTTATATCTGATACATCAGTTTGTGAAACAATCACATTCTTTCGTCTTCAATATTAAACTAGTTTTTATGTTCAAATATGTTCTTGAGGCATGGGTAATATTTTTCCGATTAAATGATTTTGATAGAAATATCCTTCGGTACAGAGAGGGTGAGCACTATAGTGTTAAGAGGTTGCTACAGACGGACGATTGTCTCACTAAGGTATACCGTTGCTGTAATTTTCAGACCTGTTATTTTTATATCTAATTTATACTGAACTGAAAATATCATCAGTTTTTAACAGCTTGAGAGTAACTTTTACGCGAGTGAAAAACAATTCCCGAGTTACTAAAACAAATATAGGGTGTTTACTTCTGTCAAATTAACACCATGTATAGTTGAGATTCTTAAAACTCTTTCCTCAATTCAATTTTTAGGTAAATTTTATTGCCCCTAGGAAAAAACTCTGAACCAGAATATATTTTAAAGTTAATTATAGTCATAGTGATCACAACGATCACAACACTTCGCCATTAATGACAAACTGCCTTGAATATGCTGCAGACTGCGTGCCTACGTACCAAAAAGGAAAGTCTCAACTCTCCTTACGAATATGTAAGAGATAGTCTCCAACGGTATTATGTTTAGGCGGGCCTCAACGTCAATCCGGAGAGGTATTACAGCGGATCAAACGTCTCAGATACGATCGCGAGGCGGATCATCAATATATGAAGCGGCCGATGCATCATGCTCGGTGGGCGGACTGCTTTTTGCTATTGTGATGTCCGGGGCCGAATGTGAGTTGTGACTGAAGAGTGAAGAGAGACTCCACGGGGCTGCAGAAGCACCGCGAGAGGATGGCCTGAACAAGCCGCTGGTCGCTTGGAGTCGTTGAAGAGAGTTTTATACAAAACGCATCATGGTGAACATCCCGAGGTGAATTAAATTACAAAATATAAAATAATTTTAAAAGGTTATGTTTTTTTAATGATAATAAAGCTTGACAGTGAAAGAACATCTTTAGTACAATACATAGGCTATTTTATCTATCTTGCGAGATATAGAAAAACATCATCAAACAACTTTAAATAATATCCAGAAGACGGTTCTCTATAACCACTGAAAAATAAAAAAAAATATATATTAACTCATCTAAAGTAACTGAAACAAGCTGGCGTGTTACACCAGCAACAATATGGTTCTTCAGTTAATAAAGTTACCGAGCAAAGTCATACCATAATTTTCTCGTTCATTGGCTATAGCCGCCATTCTGATGAGTTTGGGGCCAGCGTCAAGTTTGTGGGCCGCCACGGACGTGCCTTGCGTAGTGATCTCACAAAGACCACCCACACGTTCCAGCCCATTTCACTATTTATTTTGATTCCTCAATATTTACATTTTAATAAGCAATGTCTCTTAAGAAAATAAATGCGTTTACTCTAAATAAATTTCAGTTTCGATATTTTAATCTGTCCAATGAACCAGTCATCATACCATGAAGTAGATTCCTATAAATGATACAGTAATATACAGGGTTCGGCAAAGTCTGGAATATATCAAATAGCTTCTGTATTATATTGCACAATGAAATGAAACTTTGCAGTTGTGTATCATAGATAATAAATATAAATATTCTCACGTTTTATTCTTTTTTCGCATGACCAAGGGGCATCCCACGTTGGAAGTCTTGAAATTCTTAAATGTAAGCATACCTCAAGTTGTATCTCATTTTAAAGGTCGTAATTAATAGATCATGACAGTACAAACCGCGTCTCAAAAAGTTAATCCGTTCAGAAGTTACAGCTCCTCAAAGATTTTAATGTTGGCCATTAAACTCTATGCTATAAAAGTAAGGAGACCAGTCTAATTACTAATATAGCGCTCGAAACAATGTGATTTGATTGTAAATTTTTTAATACGTCAAATTATCCTTATTAATGAGAAATACATGTATCGAAAACCAAACTACATCGTTCCGAGTGCTTTATTACCAATTAGACTTTTTTCCTGAATTTTAGCCTAGAGTTTAATGGCTATAACATTAAAATCTTCGAGGAGCTACAACTTCTGATTGGATTAACCTTTTGAGGCGCGGTTTGCGCTGTTATGATCTACTAATTAAGACCTTTAAAATGAGTCATAACTCGAGCTATGCTTACATTTAAGAATTTCAAGACTTCCAGCGTGGGCTGTCCCCTTATCGTGCAAAAAAAAAGAAAATAGCCAAAATGTTTTTATTTGTAATAGATACACAACTGTAAAGTTTATATGAGGTGTTAATAAGTAAAAAAATAAAAAATAAAAATAAACTAAGGATGTTACAGCATGACAGTTTTAAGGGCTTCTTGGTCATATTTATCTCTTAAATAACTTCCATTTGAAAAATTTATTGTTGTTAATTTTTGTTTATTATTAATTGTTTTTGTCAATTTAAAATATATTAGTACAAATTTATTAGTTTATCGAGACTCTAGAAAATTTTTTTATCTTGCATTAAATTCAACGTTAAGATAGTTTAATGTACGCCTATAATTACATTTGGGTTTTGCCTCTCTTTGTACCAAAGTGTATGATATGAAATAATTAGCAATTACCTTAATCAACATAAGTTAAATATTATTTTGTGCTTAATTGTGTGTCCAAAAGGAAGCGGTCTCTTGTAGGTGAAAGTGGAGAGATGAGCAGCTGATGTATTCAGACCCGCGGCAGAACAAGCGGCGTCCTCCTCACGTGCTCTCATTTATATTTTTAATTGATTTATGATACGGCTAACCCAACATGTAAAGAAATTGTCAGTTGGTTTTTCAATTAATTTTAAATTGAAAAAAGTATAAAAAACAGGGAAGGAAATAACTATATTGCTCAGTTGAGTTTATTTAAAAAATAGTCGATTATAATATTTTACTTAGCAGTGATAGCAAAAAGAGAGAGTTAAATGCTAATCAGTAAGTACATAAAATAACGAATAAATAAACGTAGTTTGATTATTTTTTAACGTTTGATGATCTTTTAAACATGGTGATGATCTTTTAAATAAGCTCAAAAGAATACATATATAAGAATATATATATTTTTTAACCAGCCATTTTAATAGTTAATTGTGGTAAAAATTTAAACAACTTCAGACTTTGCGGGGTGGAAGCTGTTTAACAAAGTTAGATAGTATAAAACAACATAGAATTACTATCCAAAAATTAATGTGCTCAAAAATTCTTTCTAATATCTGAAATAATCAATATTTTTGTAGAACTAGTAATTTCTTGGGTTTTTAAAACAAGTTATCGGTATTGAGGGAAGTTAACTAATTATAAGTATGTATCTACAAAAGCCATTCTAACCGTAGCTTATTATTATATTAAATATTGTTGAAAGGGCGTACATTATCGTACCCAAATTTCTCCACATCAAATCACAAAGAGATTACTCCTGCTACATAATTTCTTTTCCGATCGCGCGCTCCAGACAATTCATTACTATCGATACATCCTTCCCTGTTCATCGATATCTCGCAAGAGATCAGCCCATCGATTACCTGCTAGACAGCTGATTAATCCCCAGCCAATGAGAATGTCAGCTGCTGAGGATTTGCCGCCAGAGATTAATTTGTCCCTCGCACTTAAAAATAAACTGCCCAATCCGTCCTACGGTAGTAGATGGGTAGACGGTTGATGCTATTAATCATATGGGTGATGAGCAAAAGGGTCTTGATGATGTTTTAATAAAAAACCGATAGCCTACATTTGTGATGAGAAGCCATTTTTGACATTCCCTTACCTCGGAATAACGCTGGAATATAGTACTTTGGTTTTGAAGTGCGTTTTTCAAAGGGTGATTGAAAACATGTCATGGGAGGAGGCGTAGATTATACACGTGGTATATTTATAAGTGAACTAAGTGGAGCACGCAGGTGGTTTTTACGTAAGAAAACTCATAAATATATCAAAGAAAATTAATAAATTCATGAGTTTGATGAAAGTTGTTGTACGTCGGTGAGAGTGGCTCGTTTAAAAAATGATATTCGACCTTGCGGCAGAACCGGGCGACTTCGACTCGGAGAGAGGAGGTCGAACTGATACAGCTGCATTGGCTCCAAATATAAACAACCGTAAAAAATATTATAATGATAATGTTAATTTTATTTTCAATTGAATTGATTTTTCTAAGTTAAACGTAATATATAAGAATGTGTTTAGAGTACCACTGTGAGTCAATGCTGGAACTCCATAGCATAACAATACGGTTGAGGTTGAATAGCCCAACGTGACTAGTCTTCGCCCTTCCAGTGAAATTTATTTCTCAAGATTACTTTCTAAATTGAATAATAAACTACTTTACAGAAATTATAAAGATGATTTTTTTCTTTTCAGGTTTCCATACACGTTTAAATCTATTCACACGTAGTACTGTTGACTTTAACAGAAATAGCTTCTTAATTTAAAGTTCCCGTTGTCAAAATGACTTCGTCTGAATATTGGTCCATGTACAATCTTAACTAAGAACTATAGATATTCTTATTATTTACGAGTAAAATACTAAAGCAAGTGCTTTAAAAGCTGTAAAACCGTACACTTTCCCTGCACTATCCAAATGTAAATTTCCAAGTCCAGCCAGTAAACATTTGCACAAATTTATCACCTAGTGATATGGCGACTGCTCGGACAGCGCTGGTTTGTAATTGAAGAGCAGGGGCGGCCAGTAGTTGCCGCCCCCGCCCACAGATAGCGCCGCAGGTAGTTACTGTACTCACCGTCAGATAGCGCAACCGCCGCTGTCATTACACTACAAGCTGCTAGTGATAATGGGAAGATTACATCGAGAGCGGCCCCCGTGCGGAGGAATGCGGCGGAAGATAGCGGTAAATTTATTGCTCTATTAATAATCGTTCATTGCTTTTGAATTGAACCGAATCATTCCTAGTTACTTGGGTGGATCGACATAAATGGTGATATAATGGTGTTGCGATATTTTTCATACTAGATAACAGTAGGTAGCTGTACACGTTTGCACATCTTGTCCTACAAGCGTTTTGCATCTTGTATACCAAAATCCCTTTTAAAGTTTAAAATCATGATTGACAATTTAAGAATTTTGACCATAATAAAAAATATTTAGTGTGTATTTAAGTGAATTGAAAACGAAAAAATCAAATCGCTGTCATTATATCGAGTACCATAAGCAGTAAAAAAGTAAAACTTTGACAATATTGCATTCAATAAGAATTCAATAGCTTTCTTGTCTCGAGCCTCTTATATCTTCCGCCTGGTGAGGTATGCTCCAGTCTCACAATGATTGTGATTTCTTTGAGGCATTGCTATAATTTTTAGACCAAGTACCCCTTTCTAATTTGGGTACTAATATTGTCGAATAATGGTTTGGTTGAAAAGAAAATTTCATAAGAAAAGTTGACCCTCAAGTACAACCCGAAAGAAATTCAAAGCGAGTGAAGTTTTCAAATCCCATGAATATTCTTCAGTGAGCCTAGAATCCTCTACATCGCATATATACTCTCTCCGGCAAGCTACCACCGAGACACCTCTACACGTCTAGACAGTCCAATAACCCACGATGACAAGTGAGCTTGTCGTAAGCCAGCAATGACAGTCCGTTGTGCCTTTCACCTGTGTAATGCGCATGTTTGCGATGGCAGTATCGGATTGCCACACACCCTGTATATGGGCATGACACCTTCGCTCGTGACCGGAACGCTCTTGAACTGCGCCACCTGCACTCAAACCATCGTGCAATTGTTTTATCTCGAAATCTTTGTACGAGGGAACTGGAATGTCTGTAGAGTAGATCGAATGGTTAAGCTTGTCAAATGTCACTTTATCTATTTATTATTGAGAAGATAAGAATATTTGTTCTGCTATTGGATCCCTGCATTCGTTAGATCCCATCAAAGAGCAGTTAAGCTATTAGTATGGTCTATTTCCATTGTTTTTTAGTCAACTGCAATCTAATTAATATGGTTGGGAAACTAATTAAAAACTCCCAGTATTTGTGATATTGGCGAGATACGGACATCTCTGGATATCAATCAATATGTACTATTTTATTTCCTGTAGTGAATAATTTTTTCAACTGGTGATATATTTAATACGTTGAATTTTAATGGAAATTTCACCGTAGCTTTTCAAAGTTATGGTTTTATAAAGTTTGTCCAATATCATACGTACATTTTTCAACGACTCACCAGAAACCACAAGAATCAAACATAGGAAAACCTGTTTTAAACGAGTAGTTTCCCTGGAAGTTACTTTATTGGTGAGAAAAACTGTTTGAATCAAAGCCGTAGCCAGGAAATTTTTTCGGGGGGGGGGGGGGGGGGTTTGGACAGGACCACCGGGTGAATTTCCGGCTCGGTAAAAGTCGTGACCTTTTTTTTTACTCGCGTGTCTGCTTTTCGACACCTTTATCGTCATTTGGGTTCCTTTGAACAGTTTCCGAGCCGTCTACGTTTCCTCTACGGGTTTTAGGGGGGGTTTAGACTATTTCGGGGGGGGGGTTTCACCCCCATCCCCCATTTGCTACGTTTTCAATGCTATTTCTACTATTTCGGGGGGGGGGGGGGTTCTGACCCCCTAACCCCCCCCCCCCCATTGGCTACGGCCTTGGTTTGAATATTGCATATTGCTGTAAATTATATGTCATAATGCAATTACTGTCAACTTAGTTTACTTCTAATTTACCATTTACCATTTTGTAGGAGAAGGGGGTCTCTCACTCTCAAGGAATCTCCAAAACCTACAAGACGTCCAGAGATAACATTTATTTTGAATGCATACTCTCTTAAGGGCAAAGTTGCACTATCAGAAACGGGTTTACGATCCGCTCTAGGCTTAAAGGTAAAGAATTCAAGTATACAAATTTCTACAAACAGCTACAAAACCTATGACGTAAAGAGTAAACGAGGAATCCCAGAAGTTTCACTCGATTTAAGCAGGTCTTCACACTTGTCTGGTTCTGTTCTACCGTTCTACCTAATAGATTCTCGCGGCGATCGCCGGTTCGCTCAACAATGATGCATTAAAACACATTTCCCACCGGTTGTTACACTAACGCACGTCTTTACAGCGTGTTGTCCGAGCGAGGCTAGAGTAATGGCGGCCAGGGGCGATGGCGCATAATGAGCTAATGGCTGAGCGGCCCTGCTCGAGGCTACAGGCAGGCCTACCTACACACCTGCGTCCTGCACGTAACACTGTGTTATACATCATTACGTCTCCGACACCCTACAATATATCAGAAAACTCTGACTGGCCTCTCTGACGAAAATGTGGGATACTATGTAATTTGGGAAGACATTTTGGCTATAAGGTATGCTTATGAGGTTCATTCTTGACCTAGTGTATGAGATTGAACATATTTTTCGCTGTGAAGAAAACAGGCAGTGTTTTACTACACATATATTTTCCCTGTCAAGATATAAGGAAGTATAAGGGAGTACATTTTTAACGTAAACCTTCGAGTGTTTTAAGGTTATAATTAATTTTTTAAAGTCTGCAGTCGTCCACTTTACGTCATTTATTTGACAATAGAACCCTATAAACACTCCATTTCAAACGTGTCGTAACCAGGGAGGTATACAATATAAGAAAATTTGGCTTAGTTACTATATCACTCATGTAGATTCATCACTGGGATTTATTTCAATTTCGCATGTAATGAACTTAAACAAATATAATATTCATACAGTATATACATAAACATTTAATTACAGTATAACAATCAGGATGGACCATAATAAGATCAAAGAAGACAAACCTTTCAGCTTATTCTCTTAGCTAATTCCAGCAGGAAATGTTCCAGCACATTCCAACGCCTTGCACTGCGCTCCTCCACGAGAGTAAATCTCCGATATCGGATACTTTAGATCGCACGGGGATATCGCTAATGATTAAGACATCCACAGAATCAGGATGAGGAATGGGAGGAGGCTCGCCGAGTCTGACCTTTGGTGCTTGTCGCATATATTTCCCATCCGCGGTCCCGCAGCCGCAGTGTCCGGCCAGGGACCGAACAGCCTGATAAATCTCGGAGCTCATGCGGGGCACCGTTAGACTGCGGTGAGGTTTAATCATCATCAGTGTTAAAAACGAGGGAAATGAGTGTTAGTTATGGGTTGGATTATGGGATTCTTGCAAATAACAAATAAGCAAGTTACTAGAACGCGAACACTAAGTGTAGATCTACATCGATGGAAAATCTATCTATACAATGTAAATTCCAACTACTCAGCTGGTATTTTGTATGTAAAAGTTTTGTTGTGTATTCTATATATTGAGAAAATCGAATTGATAAATCTCCAATCAATTTTATGGATTCCGTAAAACTTAATTAAAGTAAAAAACGTGTAATGTTGTTTTTACGTATCATCATACGCCGGAATCATAAACGTACCATAAAAGGTAATAAAAAAACGTACGTTTAAAGGTGTAGTAAAAAAATCACTGTCAAGGCGTTTTTTAATGTATTTTGTAATTCTGAGAACCCAATAAAAATATCAGAATATTTTTAAACTAGCAACTAAAATAATCGGAAAAGAAAATTTTACTACGCAGATTGTGCTGATTTTTACAACTTAAAACAGTAAAGACTAATTATGTTCCAATTATGTAAAGACTAATTATGTAAAGACTAAACATGTCAGTCAGTGAAATGTTTATAAATTTCGTATAACCGATTTTTAATTCAATAAATATGGCATTGTAAATCCCCAGATGATTTAGCATGTACTCAATAAACAGTTGTATCCTCAGAATATGGAATATTCAAACAACTGCAAAACATATGTTAACATTACACTTTTTAGTGTACGATACGGCATCTTTCCTTTTACCGTGTATACTCAGCTGGTTGGATACATTTTTTGTGGATTTTACTCCCTATAACAAATAAATAAATAATAGTGATTAATTATAATAACAAAATGACAATCTCGAATGACAACGATGTCAGTGAAATCTTTAATTTTTAACTGAGACAATAGTTCCAGCTGCGCTTTCCTGATTACGAAAGCAAACATCCAAGCCTTCAAGCACAATCCTCTGGGAAACAATTGTTAATAGACATTACGGAGCATTGCTGCTTCCAACGGAACATGCTTCGTTTGCGAGAGACTGGAAACCGAATCCAAATGCAAATTTTAGATTTAAGTTTTTAAATGGTGTACTTGGCTAATATACAGTACTGTCTTGGTGTCTCACCTAAAGTGAACCAATAGCTATCTTTTTTATTCTAAATCTGACAAAGAACTTCTTATGGGAGACTTCCCTTTATTTTTAACGCTGCTTTTTGGAGTCACTTTGAAATTTGAAAATTTGGCCGCCATTTTCCAATATGGCCGACAACTTTGATTTTAATTATGGAACACCCAATATTTTATGGCGTTTCTGGATTTTACGCCTAATTTTAGGAACTTTTTATTTTTTCTGATTTTTTTCTAAACCCAATGGTTAAGGAGGTATGAGCAGTTAAAGTTTGAATATTTTCCCCCTTTAAAATTCATTGGGAAATTGTTGGTAGTTAGTATATCGAAAACGGTCGGGTTTAATAAAAGATACCAAAGAATAAGAGTGCCTAAAATGAGTTTAGATGAGATTTAATGATAAAATAATTTGTAGTCGAGATTCACTCGTTGAAATGTATTATTTTGAATATGCGTTTACTTCATAAGGAATGCATAGAATGGCATAGTTAAACGGACACGACACATTTTTAAACGAGGAAAATCAAACTTTAACTGCTCATACCTCCTGAACCATTGAGTTTAGGAAAAATTAGAAAGTATAAAAGTTCCTAAAACTAAGCGTAGAATCCAAAAACGCCATAAAATATAGGGTGTTCCAAAAGAAAAATCAAAGTTGTCCGCCATATTGGAAAATGGCGGCTATTTTTTTAAATTTCGAAGTGACTCCAAAAATCAGCGTTAAAAATAAAGGGAAGTCTCCCGTTAGAAGTTCTTTGTCAGTTTTATAATAAAAAAGTTAGCTATTGGTTCACTTTTGGTGAGACACCCGGTATATTGCAAACTCGAAACTAAGTATTATATGTACTTGTAAAGAATTCGACAAAAAAGTTTATTAGGTATATCTTTTTCCCATTTTTTTGGATCCGTGAGATGACAAAAGTTTAAAAATTAAAAGACTAATTATATTAATACTGATACGTTAACGCATTATTAAATCTGTAAATTCAAGCGTACATGCTTAAAATTACAGTACTTGCAGGGCCTATATAAAAAATGCATGCATCAGGATATATAATAAGATGAGCATTATGAGAAATCTAATACGATAGTTATTAAAACTAACCAGTTATAAAAAATTCCATGTCAAAATATTTTAATTCAACCTGTGAAACCTCTGCGTAAATGCAGAATATTGGTTCGATGTCCGAAATATTTCGCGTTATAATGAAAATGGTTCCTATTCCTATTACATGTGTGTCAACATAACTGCTATCTGCATAAACTTCGCCAATCTGTTCTAATATGCTATCTTAATTTTATATGCTTATAGAATTAAGAACATGATCTCAGGGCTGTAAATTAAGAGATGTAATTTCCCTTTTCCCCCAGTTTGCGTTAATAAGCTTAATTAAAGTGGCAGGTTTCAGACGTGGGGTCAACGCAAGTTTAATATCAACTACCTTTCTTGGTAGGAGGTGTATCCTATAGAATTTTTAATTCTTGAGATAAGTTTGAGTGGGTGTTAAAATTAATTTCCCAAGATAATAAAGTACTGTAGTTTAAAACAAGATTTTGTAAAACGAATCAAACTAGTTTTTATGATATTTTTTTAACTTGTATGTACCATAAAAGAATTGAATCGTCATTAAAAAGGCCAGTGGACAAGTCAATTACATTTAAACGTTGTGAATGTAAAAATAGAGGGGATAAGTGTTGGGTTGTTTTCCGATTTTGGTTGGTCAGGACCATAAGCTGTCCTTATCAGAAGCCGAAACCGGTGGCGCAGGTACAAATTACCAAAATTACAAAAGGAAAAAACATCATAATCCCATTTACCATCACCATTTTAAACGTAACACCACTGAAAACTTATGGATGCTCTGAAAATAACTTCTCAATTCAATAGCTGTTGATACTTGAATCTCAGCTGATTGAATCTCATGAGAATTTCGATTAGAAATTTACAATGAATGAACTTTTCATTGTTCCGTACACTGCTACCTGTACACTGTATACATGGGTGCCCATCAAAAACGTTTCAGGATTTTAGGATGTAATTCCTCACATCTAAACTAAGAAAAATTATGCGAAGATCAGTTCTAAAATGCATATTCACCAAGATACCCGCCATTTTAAATTGTTCACAATCTATTATCTCCGAAATATTTCACCCGACTTTTCTGAAACTCGGTACCTATGTACTTATAACTTCTCATGGTCAGTTTATGAAAAAATAATCAACAAGATCAAATGCTATATTTTAAAATTACGGCCTTTTACATTTTTTTAATTCAAATACAAAAAACGGTACGTTTTACAAAACGATAGGAAGAATCCGAAGTTTTATTAAATTTAATTTCAAATCTCATGACACAAAATTGTGAAAATAGGTTAATAAACAATCGAGTAATGGTCAAAATCAGCTAACGAGGCAGCCTAATTGAAATATTTCAACGCATGGCTCAGTGCAACAATGGACCATTTTTGTTCCAAATTATGCTGCCTCGTTAGCTAAATCCGGCCAAATCTCAGTTGTTAAAAACAGATTTTCATAATTTTGGAGTCGTTCGATTGGAAATTAAATTTACACAATTTTGTTATTCTTTATAATTTTTTGTATTTCGTTTTTTGTTATTGTAATTTAAAGGTTTTAAACGGCCGTCATTTCGAAATTTACTATTCGATAATGTTGGTCGTTTTTTCATAAACCAACCTTGACTAGTTTAAAAGGTGTGTACTGAGTTTCTAACAAATCGGTTAAAAACGTCGAAGATAAAAAATATTTTTGAAAATTACAAAATGGCGGATATCTGGATAAATAAGCATTTTAGGTCATGCCTATAGATATCAACTTTGTTCTTGGTTTAGATGTAAGAACTCACCTCCCAAAACACTGAAAAATGTTTGATTCCCTGTATTCCTCGAACTGTGTGGTTTTATGTTTTCTAGATAAATTGCTTTTAAGTATAATCATATTCATTAAAGTCTATGGTCCCCTTTATCAGTTTGTCATCGGGCTTGGAGCGGCTTTCGCACGGGAGTCTGGCAGGCGGCTTCCCTTTACAAGACAAAAGGAAAGTGACTCGAGATCTGAGTGTTGTCGGATTGTGAAAGCTGCAACTCGAACTCCCGCCAAGGCAATGGAGCTATGATACTCTCTCGCCACAATACCAACACCCAGACCTCGCCGCGCAATCTCGGGTTCCCTCTGTCTGCTACATGCCTCGAATCGCGATGGTCATTTGAGATTTCAGTATTGAATAACTCTGTGGTGATCGGCTTTATCGCGTTTCAACTGTTTTCTTATTTATGTTTCGGATTGTGTTTCTTCGGTTTCATGTCTGAGGAATGTTTTGAGAATGAAAGAACAATTATTACCGAATCATATTACAGAACATTATTCCAAACTGTTAAAATTATTGAAGACATTATTTTCGTTAAGTGGTTTTAGCTTGGCTGTTCCAAAGGTTTGGATGGCCACATAAGATTGGGTATTAGCTTTACCTTAAAAGGTTCAATGTTTCTTTAGATAACTCAATCTATGTCTTAATCAATAATTACCTTAAAATACCTCATAAGTTGAATTAAGGAAAAAATAAAGACCAATAAAAATTAACTTGTAGCCCTTTCATTTTTCAAGTATTATATGGCTAAAAATAGTGTCTGATTTTGTCACTTTAAAACTTACTGGCCCGCAACTACCCGGGCAATTAACATAACATAACATTAACATAATATACTACCCGATTTTAAAATTACATTGTTATGTAACCCTGGTAAATTTTTGCTAATTAAATATGCTTGTAAAGTGCAATAGCAATCCGTTTCCTTACAATGATATACAGGAAAAATATCACATCAATGGTAGCCTAGATGAAAGTCGATAAATTCATTACTGAAAAAGGTCAACACAAATATTATTCATGGAGCATTATTAGCCCATCAAATAACAAATATAAATCACAGCAAGTATCAGCAAATAAAAATGTCAGTATACTTGAAACTTATATACAATTCCAAATGTCGTAACTCGCACAAATTACAAAAAACACCCACTCAAACAGGCAGAGACAAATGGTATAATGAATTATTCGCGCATCTGTCGGTCGGAAGAAGCTCCTCTACCGCAGCTCCCAGTCCCAGTTAGCAAGTTTGAGCGGACGACGCGGACGGGCCAAATTGAGCTATAATTCATCTTTCAGACACACCCCGTACAGTTCGTTCGTAATTAAGAACATTCCTGTGGCATATTTTTGTGTCAGATTTATAATAAACCAGTTCGCAATCAAGGAAACGTCGATGACCAGATTAACAGTTTTTGCACCGTTTGCGGATCGCAGGCCGGCAAGGCGGACACCACATTATGTAGATTATGATAATGCTGCATTAGAGGCTGGGTGCAGAGGGGGGCCTTGAACCTTTAGGTTATGATGCTTAGGTTTACGAATAAATGAATATTCAAGGGTGGGTATGTATTTAAAGAAGGCTCTTTTCTCTCGGTTGATAAATTAATATCACTTTTTCATTTTATATATATTTGTTAAAATGTATATATGAACTCTTTGAGTGAGAGACAAAAATAATATTTTTATTGGGAACCCCTTATTTTGAAGCATCTAAAACGTAACCCGTAAGTTTTTGGTAGTTTTCTTTTCTGCAAAATGTTTTACTAAGTATATTTCAATGCTCCAATGTCGCGTGTATGACAATCAGGTCGAACGAAGTTCGGTAAAGTTAACAACAACTGGCGAAAAGAAAAGAAGAGTTTTCAGAATATTTTTAGTGGTCAGTTCTAAAGATACTAAGGAAACTAAATTGTTTAAGTTGTTGAACGATTGTTTCAACGATCCACAAATAATTTTATTAATAACCTCTGAACATTATACTGATACCCCAACCTCTTGCTTTAAAGTCCAACTTTCTAACGTAGCCAAATAGTCTTTTTCAGGCAATGGACTACTTTAATCAAAATTAGCAAACTCGGAATTGAGCCAGACAAAGGAAGTAGCTAGAGTCTATTACCGGGGGGATTGTATTTGGGTAAAAGCTTAATTAACTAGAGCGGATTAGCAAGGAACGGAACAACATCCGTTGAACATGATCCATACTCTGTTTCATCCGCAGATTTAGAGCAGGGGAAGCCATATATTAAAATAATGAACCTTGGATGAAGAAATTAGGTTTAATTTTATAGTAGAATAGGAAGCTGGCATTACAATGTGCGGTGCTAAAACCTCTAAACCTAACATCAAATGAAAAAGCGAACAGCAGCGTTAGTTGATCTCCACATTGACCATATAGTTTGTCAATTTACGCGGAAGTGTTTTTAATAAGGTAAAATATAAGCGAGATAAATCCAATATCTTGTAACAGCAGTCAATATAAAGTTTTTGCAACATTTCCATCAGATTCCGTGGCAGGGGAATATATGGGGTTATTATCAGAGGACGGCCGCCCCAGGAGGCCAGCGGCCCAGGGGAGGGCGGCACGCTCGCGGTCAGGGGCTGATAACAGATTGCTCCATCAATAACCTCGGCACGCTTCCTCGAGAAACTGCGTCGGGCCGGGAAATCAACAGGATTTTGGCCAAATAAAACAATAACATTCACTTAGCCCTGACGTCGAAAGACTACAGTTATCAATAGAAAATACAAACTGTCAAGAAAACACATTCCACAAAGTAAATTAAGCCAAACCTGTTAAAATAATTTTAATATCTTGTATGTTTAAAAATTATAAGATGCTAAAGTAGGCCTACCTGATCAGGTCGAAGGCCGGGCGGGACCCAAGTGTACTCCTCAAGGGCGCAGCCGGAGTCATCGTCGGAGTGAGAATGTCGCTGAGGGTCCAGAACCTTGCCGGCCAGAGGGGCGGAGTCCGGGGGAGGCAGCGACATGGACAACCCCTGGCTGTGGTCCTCCCGGGGGCTCTTGCAGTTGCGGCACACCTTCCTGTAGACACAACAACAGTTGTTACCATGAGGGTCCAGAACCTTGCCAGCCAGAGGGGCGTAGTCCGGGGGACATGGAAAACCCCTGGCTGTGGTCCTCCCGGGGGCTCTTGCAGTTGCGGCACACCTTCCTGTAGACACAACAACAGTTGTTACAATGAGGGTTCAGAACCTTGCCAGCCAGGGGGGCGGAGCCCGGGGGACATGGACAACCCTTGGCTGTGGTCCTCCCGGGGGCTCTTGCAGTTGCGGCACACCTTCCTGTAGACACAACAATAGTTGTTACCATGAGGGTCCAGAACCTTGCCAGCCAGAGGGGCGGAGTCCGGGGGAGGCAGCGACATGGACAACCCCTGGCTGTGGTCCTCCCGGGGGCTCTTGCAGTTGCGGCACACCTTCCTGTAGACACAACAATAGTTGTTACCATGAGGGTCCAGAACCTTGCCAGCCAGAGGGGCGGAGTCCGGGGGAGGCAGCGACATGGACAACCCCTGGCTGTGGTCCTCCCGGGGGCTCTTGCATTTGCGGCACACCTTCCTGTAGACACAACAACAGTTGTTACCATGAGGGTCCAGAACCTTGCCGGCTAGAGGGGCGGAGTCCGGGGGAGGCAGCGACATGGACAACCCCTGGCTGTGGTCCTCCCGGGGGCTCTTGCAGTTGCGGCACACCTTCCTGTGGACACAACAACAGTTGTTACCATGAGGGTCCAGAACTTTGCCAGCCAGAGGGGCGGAGTCCGGGGAGGCAGCGACATGGACAACCCCTGGCTGTGGTTCTCCCAGGGCTCTTGCAGTTGCGGCACACCTTCCTGTAGACACAACAACAGTTGTTATGAGGGTTCAGAAGTGTCCTCATCACATCCATGTTTCAAATGACAGAAATAGCTACGCATATCACTTGTAATTAATTAAGACTAGTGGCTTGAAGGGGCTAAAAGCCCCTAATGGGGGAAAATTCAAACAATTCTTAATTTTTCTAATACAAAATACCTTCATAGCAAACTATATCTACCTTATATTGATATCTAGCCAACCACATGGTTTTCAATCAAGTATCAGCATCACATGTTTTATGTAAACAAAGCAGACGTTTTCAGATCCCAATGCTTTTTAAATGGCAGATAGTTTACGTTATTTCTCGTTTTCTGCGGAATTTCAAGCAATTTCAGTATTTTTCCCGCCATCACGGAATAGAGACCTTTAATTTGAGCCCTCTCCCATCTTTCTACGACTTGCCAGACGCCCACAATTTTGACGCAAAGAATCGCCTTACGGAATTAAATATATGATTTATCCTGCACAAGATACTTAACCATTATACAGTGAACTCTTGTATACGGTTGGTTAGGAATATACCATAGTATCAATCTCAAGTAATATGACTTTGGATTATCTGTTGACTTTTTCGTTCCAAAGTTAATGAACATTAATATACTGGTAGTTTAATCTTAATCACAGTTCCAATAAAGCCTAATTTTAAATGTAATTTTCAGGACGCAACATAAACTAATTCAGGCGTAAATCAAGAGTTGGACCTTAACAATAACTTAACGGGCAGTGACAAACACCTATTTTAATAACAGTGTCCAATACGTATCGAAGATTGGCTATGAATCATGTTGACGTTCACCCAGACCTGATCATGCTGAACCTCATCTCCGGACGGGCGGTCGGTTCCGTTCTCACTTACAGATGTGAGGACAGATATTTACGAGGAGTCGTTCTCATATTTTATCAACTCCGGGAGTCTCATTAGTCCAAAATGACCCGGCGAGGATTCGCTGGCTTCAGCTCCGTTAGAATAACGAGGCCGAAATCGCGCGTCTTTGGCGCGAGGACGGTAACTAAAGTTCAGAGATGGCCATTAGCCCACTAATCAACGGGAGCCCCTCTCCCGTTTGTTTATGACATTTTTATTATTATTGCTGACGTAAAGGAATGGAAATGGAAAATTGTAAGCTCCTTAAGAATAACATGGGGAATGAGTATTCAGGTTTGCTGCTACGGGTATATTAAAACTGGGTGGTTTTAATTCAATATTTAGTAGATCTGACCTAGAAGAACCCATTTACCAAGTTTTACCAAGATATGTTGAGAAATAAACAAGATACAGTATAGAATTTTACTTATTTTCCCATAAGGTTAACATTGGGACAACGTACTGTGTTTACCACTTTCAATATCTCGGTAACCAATGGACATAGAGCAGTGATTCAAGATACTAAATTGTTTGTTTTTTTGAGCTGAATTCAATGGTGCAAACAAAAAATTGATTATTTATATTTTTCTATGTAAAAAACTCGAAAAACCTATTGTTTGGGGGGTTTACCCCCCTTTACCCCCTCTTCCGGTAGTCCGATCGGGCTGGTTTACGAACTCGTCCGAATAATTACTACTTTACACATCCATGCCAAATTTCGTTAAGATCGGACAATTTTTACGCGAGTTATCGTGCTTAAAGACACACACACACACACACACACACACACACACACACACACACACACACACACACACACACACACACACACACACACACACCACACACACACACATATATATATTTATGAAAATGAACGAATGGTGTTTTTGGCATCTGGGGACCTCAAAAAGAAAAGTTATGATGGTCTCGGGCTAAGGTCTTACCATGAGACCTACGGTAACAGCTTCTTCCCTATAGGGGAAATTCGCTAATAATCGCGAATAAAAGTAATAAATAATATTAAAACAAGGTTTTAATGATTAAGTGTAACGCTAAAACATCAAAACAATTCATAATTGCAGGAAAACAATGGAATGTACTTGATCACGTGAGGCATACACAAGGTACATGAATATAAACGTTGCATTCCCCCTGGGGACGAGAGTACAAGGTAAGTTGTTTATGGTTAAGGACGAGGGTTGATGATTATCTGGTAATCTGAGCCCACCCTTGCCCCCTCCCACCCCTTAACTTCACTGATACCCTTCTCTTTACTTTGTTTATAAATTTTATAAAGTTTCCTGGTTGGAGTGAGATATTGGAACACACAATTGCACCTATGAATGTCTACAAAAATTCATAATTAAAGGAAGAATGTTGTAGTGAGTCATAAATAAATCATTATTGGGGAAGGGATTTTTCATTTATGATTTCATCCAACCAAATCCAAAGAATTCAAAGTATATGTTAAAAAATGCTTGAAATCGCAATATGGTAGAAGTAAGTTATTAAAATGTAATAGTATCAAATGTGGTTTGATGTTTATAAAAAGAAATAATCCCCACACATGGACGTTCGTCTACTAATTCAAAACAATTACTAGAGAAAATACTAATAAACTATAGTTTTATTCTCAGAAGCAATATTTATAACGTAGAGGCTTTGCATGAAAAAAAATAGTATCAAATGTGGTTTAATGTTTATAAAAAGAAATAATCCCCACACATGGACGTCTGTCTACTATATCAAAACAATTAATAAAGAAAAAAAACTAATAAATTAGATTTATTCTCAGAAGCAATATTTATAATGTAGAGGCTTTGCATGAACTAAAAATAAAGCAAATACGTGAAAATTTATACTTTCGACATGGACGTCAAAGCTAACACACAAACCAGTAGAAGATTGTAAAGTGATATATTAGTATCTTTTGAAAATTGCAGCTTTAATTTAAGTCAATTTTGTTTGCTGGCGTTACCCCCAAACAACTACACGGATGCACCGACGTAATCAATGAACCATGCCAAATGAAAATTTTCCAATAAAATTGATGATTTATAGATTGCAGTCAAATGCTTGAACTTTTATCATTTGCCATTTCATAGTGTCCACTATCAAAACATGTCGATTGGGTCAATGAATTACTACTATGAATTGCCAAAAATGAACATCAATGATCTGATGTTCATTGATAGTAATTCGTAACTGGCAAAGCCAAAAAATTTAAATCAGTAAATTAAATATGGAACTTAATACATAAGGGTTTAAGGATATTTACATGTGGTATACTGTATTTGGTATAACTCTTGCTATTTATTGGCAAAAGATAAGTATCATTGCTCCAGGTTGATCTTAACCTAAGCCAATTTGAATTAATGTGACGCTAAAAATGAAAATGTGAATAAATGTGTTGAATTAATGTAAGACAATAATCAATCTGCAACCGATGAATAGTGCGGCGCCGGCGTAGATTCAAAGTCGGAATGAGAGTCACTGTTGTTTAAGACGAGTGAATCAGCTGTTATTCAGAGTGAACGCCAGCTGATAAAGTAAACACATGATCGAGTCGTTTGCCCAGCTGAGTTGACTTGACCACATTCCACAACCTGGATCTCCAGCAAGCCATCGGATGTTTACGATGATATATAATTTTTAGAAATGGAGAACTTTTCTTGAACCTTTCTTTGCGTTGTGCTGCAGGAAATCGCTGTAGTTTTAAAATTCGTAATGAATGTTTTATAGAAAACGTTTAACGAATCTAATCACGCTAAAATGATTTCGAGAGAAAAAACTCTATTGATATTTAAGTTAAATTCCTCTTCTAGCTTTATTAAGATATCGTTCGAAAGAATTTTTAATGCCAAGACGGTTATTAATGAAGTTAAGAAAGAAACAAATATATTGGAAAACGTTGGAGGCAACTCGTTTGTTATTAACCCATAGAAAAATATTGCTTTAAGTTAGCGATTCTATCGATTTTTTTTAAACCACAAACGTCATATAAATGTAACGTACCCTTGGGATTATTTTTTCAGTTGGATCCTTTAGTTGGTGTTCGGTAGATCCAAATAGACCAAAAGGTAAGTCACTTTGAGTATCGAGTATCGATTAAAACAATTGTGTAGAGAGTTCAAGTGTTAAGCATAATGCAATTGAAAACCCCTTTGATTCGATTTAGTATTAATAACTACATTTAAATGCGTAACAAGTAATTTATTAAAAACATTTTGCCAGTTTGAATATGTATTAAACAATAATTTAATCTAACAAGAATTGATCTTATTAGTAATATACAATGCCCCTTTTAAGTAATACAGGTTCTTTAATAATAATAGCAAAGCTAGACACTTCTCTTGAGGTCAGCCTACACGTCCTCTATTCCTTTGACCCACTAAACCATCTCGTGCACAAATCCATTGGTTCCCTTACAAGACCGTGCATTTCTGTAATGAGCTATTACAAAGAGCACTTAGACCACAAAGCCAATGGTTGGCCGACACTGTTATTTTCCCGTAATCTCCTAAAAGGTTTCGCTTTGCTTTGATCCACAGTCTCCATCCCGCTTCCATTGTATAGAGGTTGACCAGAGAACATAAGTATTCTCTATCCCGTTTTAAGGACTATGCAATATGGAAATACAACAACAGTTTACAATATCAAAATCAATGATCAAAAGTACCAGAATGTGTTTAGTTAAATTACATGAAGTTAAAAAGATGTGGATATTTATTTAAAAGCGCAATCTACATAAGAGTGTAAAACTTTTTATCCAGCAAAGATTTTATTGGACGGCAGTTTCTCCAAATGCATTAGATGAACACTTTTTCTTGAGCGATAAATCATCATTTACAATGTAAGGCCAAACAATAATGTTATGTATGATAAACATGTTTTATCGGCGAACGATATTAAAAGCAAATGAAATGGTGAATAACTATATTACAGTAAAGCACTTATGAAAGTCAGGTATTCACTCAAGCATCATCCTTCTTTTGGAAATGTTTCTAAACGTAATATTAAATGCAAGCGCATATTAATTTTTGGTTTTATAGTTTTCCAAAATCTAATAACAATTTTCTTGGCTTATAATACATTCATGATACCTCTGTTGCAGCAGTCCTGCATACTCAGCAAATTTCAAATGTTTGAATAAATCTAAATGCTAGAGCCTCGAATTAAGTAAAATCTACTTAAATCCTAAAATAAGCAGACACAAATTTTCTCCGTAAGAATATCATGGAAATTGAGTATTCAGGTTTGCTGCTATGGAAATGTGAAATTGAGAGATTCTTTGCAATAATCCAATAGATTTCAACAAGATACAGAGTTTTATTCGAAAATGTTGAGAAATAAGCGAGATATAGAATTTTATTTATTTCCCAAAAGGTTAACATTGGGACAACGTACTGTGTTTACCACTAGTCATATTTCGGTTACCAGTGGTCATAGAGCAAAAATTTAAAATGCAAATTTATTTGTTTTTTCTTCAAGCTGAATTCAATGGTCTAAATCAGTATTTGATAATTTTTGGTTTTAAACGTAAAAAATCCCAAAATCCCATTTTTTTTTAAGGGTTCATCCTCTTTACCTCCCCTTTCGATGGTTCCATCAGTCTGGTTTTCGAACTCTTCCAAATAATCACTACTTTACATGTTTTTGCAAAATTTCGTTCAGATTGTACCACTTTTACTCGAGTTGTTGTGCAATATCAAAATGAATCAAAATCAAGCAAATTCAATAGAAATAAAAAGGAGAGGAAATTTTAAAACTAAAACCTTACGCAATTTACTTGATGAAAATTCTATTATAAAATTATTGCAAGAAATGTATAACCAACATTATTAGTAGGCCTATATATTTAAGATATAATCCAATAAACTGTATTCGACGCGGCCACTTTCTTCATAGAGTTTACAAGGGGAGCCATGTTAGCTTATTAACTTTATGGCAAAATAGGCAGAAAAAACATTTTGGCAATTAGGAAGCTGGAAGCCAAGGAGGAAGCCGATAATAAAGATAATACAGGTAGCGATAATGACAGAGAGGGGGGGAGGGAATAAGGGGGGCAAGAATGCTAATGGAGAAGCATGAAGGCTTGGTAACAATTAGCGCTGTGGGTAATTACAAGGAACCTGTCTTCGGCGTGGCTGGTGTCATCCGGCATGGGGGAAAACAAGAACACTGGACACCTACTGGACGTTCCTCGCTTGGTTGGCTACGTTAATGCCGTGGAGGTGTCTATAGTGTGTGTAAAAAGAAAACGGGACATCTGGTGGTCGTTCCCAGCTTGGTTGGCTACGGAACCTGTCTTCGGCGTAGTCGGTAGTCAACGTGGGAAACGCAACAACATTGGACATCGGATATCTACTGGTTGCTCTTTGCCTGGTTGGCTGCGGAGTCGTAAAGAAATTGTCTGTGGTATGTAGAAACAAGAGCACAGGGCATTTATTGGTCGTTCCTTGCTTGGTTGGCTAGGGTAATGTAACGGGATGTGTGCTTGAGTGACTACGGTAACGACAAGGAGCCTGTCTTCGGCGTGGCTGGTGCCATTCGACATGGGAGAAAATAAGAACACTGGACATATACTGGGTATTCCTTGCTCAGTCGTCTTCGGTAAAGTTAAAGAACCTGTTTTAGGGGTAACTGGAGCCTCCTGGCATGGGAGGAAACAGCCACTGGACGTTCCTTGCTTGGTTAGCTACAGCAGCGAAAGGGAACTACAGCAAATTTATAGTGGCTCAAATAAATTACACTTGGCATTTAATGGACGTTCCTTGCAGTGCTGTCATATATCGCATGACGGCCAATACCATTGATTTCTGTAATGAGTGCCTCATCACTTGTAATACAGGTGGAGTTTCTTCTATTTCTGGGCTTGATATAATATGTACGATTGTAATAAAGGTTATTTATTTATCCGCTAATGAAGAGCTATACATCCACATTACAAAGAAAATTGAAGATAAAAAATGGAGACAAAATATAAAATTATTTATCTTTTTTATCAATTTCTATTTAATTATTTCTTTTTTTTCTGTTCTGGGTAAGGACCAGAGTGTACCAAGGACTGTTGTCTCTGCGGCCTACAAATACGGAGGGTCTGTGAAGAGAGGCAGGGCTCTAGGTGCGGGGCGCGTTGATAACCATCCACAAACTGACTTATAATAACTATCCTATTCTGTGCCCAAAGAACAAAAAATATTCGTAGATATTAACGCAAAAGTTACTTTATTAATTTACTTGCTGGCCGTTAATTGTATGACAGTTCACTTTGTAAGATTTGAGAAGTGTGGTTAATTCTAATAAAAATATAAATGGTTTAAAACTATTTCAAACGTGAGCACTTATTTTGATTGTCACCATTAAATTAAAAGCTAATGAGCTAACTTTGGAACACCTCATGGGTGAGGAACCCTTGGCATTCCTTAGTTCTTAGATTATAGTATAGTTTCATATTCCATTCAAATCCGTCAACGCGTTTCATAGGTACGTGAGTTCATAGATTTTGGTTTTTACAACAAGATTCAATGTATACCCGTGCATAATACATGTAAAACAAACAATTTCTTACTTAATAACACAAAAAATTTCCTCTGAGAATCAATTTCTTCTTTGAAAGTGGACTTAAATTTCAATCTTCAAGATTCTAATGGCGCAGAGATGCAAATGAGGAGCTACGGAGGAGCGGGAATGGATTAGCATTCCTCCCCGGACTGTGGACAATTACATGGATTACGGAGAAACTTGCGCCCCGGGCGCGGGGACTGGGGCGCCAAACTCAGAGGCGCAATTATCAGCGGCTGCTGCAGGTAATGCGGCCATTATAAGAGTCCCATCACCATCCCCGCTTCTTCCGTGTAATTCTTAGAATACAACTTCATCTAGTGCCTAGAACCCGATGCCTTCAGTTACTTGTTCTAGAAACCACACTTTGTGAAAACAGCTCTGAGCCATTTTGGCTTTGGAAATCATTCCGGTATCACAGAGGAAAACTGTACATATTTCTTCTTTTTAAGTAGTTGGGGGAATCTATCACCATATAGTGCCTTCGGTGGGAGGAACTTTATCTTGTAAAACAAAGGGTTAACCGTTGTGAAGTAAGTACCGTAAGACTTTTTCACCATAAGACATAAGATGCCAACTTCAAGATTCATATTTCAGTATTACTGTTAAGTCTGACTTATAGATTATATTATTAAGATAAATTTTGTTTAACGATTGGTGAATTCGCACAAGAGGTTTAATTATGTCGATTGTGTTTATTGTAATTTGCATGAAGTTACTAATCGAGTCACTTGTGAAAAAATACTTCTTTACATTAAATACTTCAATTTATCTTAATATGTGACCTATTAGTTTTGAGTGGGTTCCCACCACACGGAATGGCATTTCCCGAGTCATTGGTGACTTGCAGAACTGAACCTAATAGAACCTCCTGGGTCTAAGTGATTCTGGAAATCACTAGGCGTTTCTTAAGGCGGTACTTACTAATTCAAACATAGTTTTTCATAATTCAGAAAATAACAAAAAAAATATTCTACAGGATTACTCTTTTATTTGAAATCCACTGTTTTGTTTTGGCTATGTTTGCATGAATAAATTTGGATTTGAATAAACTCGAGAAAACAAAGAGCAGGTACAGTATAAGTATTCTACTACCTACACAGTTATTTAGAATTAATAGAATCACCCTGCCATCCATTTTACGTTTCATGTAATTCTTAAATAAATAGTGTTTTCGGGAAATTTATGTTTTGGGAAGTTCTTGTTTGTCCTATTTTAAAACAGACCAAATATTAGTAGCTAAAATACCTAAGAAAATGAGGTAGCATTTCCAGTTTCTGGCCAATCTAAATTGGTTGTTCTGATAGTAGTTTAACTGCCTAGCGGAATGATTCCTCCGGAATCCAAGAATTAAATAAGGAGTAGGTCTAGCGGGACCCCGTTACTTTTATCGGTTGTAAGTTTTAATGCATAGGCTCGAATGTAAGTTTTAAGTGTATGTTTTGAATACATTTTGTTCATTGGAAACCATGTTTTTTAACATCGAATTGATAGAAGATGGAAATTGTAAACACTAATGACGAGGTAATTAAAAAACGAGGGTTACTCCGGTTTAACTTATTGATCGTTCTCGTTGACAACTACTAGATTTATACAATTACAACTACCTAGACCGCTAATAGATTGATAATACTGAGTAACGTTTTAGGGAAAAAGGGTTTTGGGTTGTATACTTGTATTTGGACATCAAATTTAAAGAAAAGATGATACGGTTTTACGTAGAATAAAAATTAAATTTAAAAAATTTAAAAAGGTTAATCCTAGACTCTTCTACACGCTTCGTACTCTTTATAAAAATAAAAAAAGAAAAGGTATCATATGCTATAAATGGAACCTCTATTAGACTAGGAGTACGCTCCTATGTCGTGTACAGCGAACGAAGTGCGGTAAATTAAATGAAGGCTATTAACTAAAAAAATAAACATTAAACGTACAACTTCTCATTTATAGATTAAAACAATCTTCGGGTTATAAATATGATTTAGTTAAAATTTCACGAATTTTCATCAAATAATAAAAGAGGAGTTAGTTCACAAAGAGTGATTTTCAAGTCGAGTATAACCTACTCGTTTCACTTCGTTCGAAAGAAAACCTATAACGTCGATAAGGCCGGACGTTTTAGTCTGCAATATAAAATGATCTGCGTCAGTTTATAGGAGGCAGTAGTGCGATAAGTTCACTTTAACTGATGCAACTAACAAAACATTCATCTCCATTACACTATCCGCCGTGAAGTGGCGCTAGTGACGTATCACCAGGCTGACGTGTGACGCCTGTCTCGCCCCGCCGGCGTTCCCGGCGTCCTGTGTCTCCTGACACAATCCATCATCTAACATCGCGAAATGTTCGTTTGCTGCTATACAACCGACAAACCCCAAGCACCCCGAAGGGGGTTAAGAATTTCATTTTTTTAAATAAGGTTTACTAAACAACTTTTCTTTCTCATAAAAATCAGCATTGTCCAACGCGGGGTTACATAAACTGACAATTTTGTCACAAAAGCCTTTCATAACAAAATCGACATTCCATTTTCATCAGCGTCACAATACTTGTTAGTGAAAACTTTAGATAATAGCAATACTAGTACTACTCAGTAGTAGTATTATAAGTAGCAATACTACTAGGTACTATATACTTTGAGATTTATCACAGATAAAACACTCTTTATTTAAGCTAACAAGTATAACTTGAAGGTTTACTATAGTGTATTTTCGTTTTTTTATCATAAAGTTTTTAAATTTTTAAGTATTATTAGTTGTAAAATAAGTAATGTTTCATAACTGATTATTCGTTTTAAATTTACGTAAAATTATCATACCAGCTTAAGCGTTCTTCTGTTGGTAATTCAAAGTCCGGCAGCAACCAATTGATTTCTAAATGCAGACCAATCAGATATGAAAAAAATGTGTCATTCTGGGATTTAGCTTTATGGTGACTAAACGTTCTGCAAGCAAGACGACATTTTAGGCCTGTGAAAAAACAGTTAAAACATGTTTAGAAACAAACGTATTATCTATTTTTAGAATTTAAGAAATAATAATTTATTGAGTCCTACGACCGTAAAATAAAATTAAACGACTAATAACAAGGGTACGAAATGAATAATTATTTATTGGAATTCAACCTTCTTGCTTGTTAGTTTAGTCTCTAGTTTAAAGTAATGGATCAAAAATATAACTGTATTGCCTTGCAATAGCGAAGGCATTTAATAAATATATTGTTTAACCAGCTTAATATGTGTTAATAATAATAATCATCATCATTTTATTGCAGTTGACAATAGTATAATTGCATTTCAAAAGACAAAATACATAATATAATCTTTGTTGGTCAGTAAGGAAAACATAAAAACATCACGGTTTAACATCAGTGCTGACATTTTATTCGCGGAAATGCCTAAAATTTAGATTTCCCACCGGTTTATCGTGAATTCTTTAAGAGAGCACAGAACGTTTGACACCAAGGGGCGTTTCAATCGAGATTTGAATTGATTTTGATTTGGAGACTGTTTTATGCCCTGAGGGAGCTTATTGAGAAATTTGACCCCGATCTGTGACGGCAATTGTTAAAAAGCCACAGTTGTGTGGTGCCGGGGACGATAATTTGTCCCTGCCCCTCGTTCCATACTGAAGGTTTTGATTACCTAGGACGAGGGGGCATCTATATTTACAGTAGGTGGTTACCTCCATAATATAGAGACTGGGCACTGTGAGTAATCCAAGCTCCCTGAAGGCATCCCTGCAAGACTCCCTGGCCTGCAATTTGTAGATGATTCGAACTGCCTTTTTTTGCAGTCTAAAAATTCTTTGTTGTCTAAATTTAGCACAACTACCACAAAGTCTTATTCCATAGGAAATGTGAGGGTATATTAGGTCAAAATAGGCCATTAAAAGCATGTCATTGGAACAGAATTTGGAAAGGTTACGTAATGCAAAAATCCCGGACTTAGCATTGGTGCACATGCTGTCAACGGGATCCTCCAAAGTCAGCCCTTTATCGAGGTGCATCCCTAGGAATTTCACGGAATCAGCATCCTCTAAGAGGTCATCATCCACCATTACTGCAGGGGGCAGGTCCAGCTCCTGCCTCCGCAGACAAAATCAAATTACGTTTGATTTTGAACTGTTGGTTTTCAAATTTATCTCAGAAGATTTCTGCATGCAAGAACTGAGATTGATGACTCTTGTTTTGCTTGTGCATTTACACAGGTGGTTGTGTCATCTGCATACTGGATAATCTTTTCATTCTGAATTGACGAATTTATATTGTTGGCGTACAACAGAAACAAAATTGGTCCCAAAATTGATCCCTGAGGGACTCCTTGGGTCATCTTCTCTTTTTGAGAAAGTGAATTTTGAACTTGAACACATTGGAATCTGTTGGTCAGACACGATTCAATCTACTTGTGTGATAATCCACGAATGCCGTACGTCTCTAACTGATGCAACAGTGTCTCATGATGCACACAGTCAAAAGCTTTCGAAAGGTCAAGAAATATGCTGAGCACATGTTCTCGCCTTTCGACACCAATTTTAATTAGATTTGTGATTGCATCGATTGTGGAGTAGCTTTTCCTAAAACCAAACTGATCCGAAGAGAGAGTATCAAAGCGGTCAAGGTATTTCATCAGCCTTTCAAGGAAAAGCTTCTCAAAAACCTTAGCAAAAACGGGCAAAATTGAGATTGACCGATAGTTGCTGGATAAAAGAGGAACGTCCTTTTCGAAAAGTGGAGTTGCTTTGGCCAATTTGAGTTTGGAAGGAAAACCCCAGTTTGAAAAGAAAGATTTATCATTGTTGTGAGTGGCTGCAAAATGTGCCTGTAGCAACGTTTGATCAGCCACATAAACGTGCCGTCTATATCAGATGATGTCTTTGGTTTCAGTTCCTCGATAACACGCGCCACTTCAGCTACACACACTGGAATCAGAGCCATGGATGAAGGCAGACCTCTAGTTGAATTTTTTCCATTGCAAGGGACATTGAAAGAGGGATCCAGCAAAGCAACTGAAGAAAAATATGGATTAAGTCGTTACTGTTAAGTCGTTTAAATGAATTACTGCTATGGGAAATGCGATAGAGCCCTGCGAGTCAGCGCCCCCTGTCCGAATTGGACATTTTAGGAGCACGGCGGGCGGGCGAGGGATCCCTCTCGAGTCCGAACTCGGACGCAGGTGCACGGCGCGGCGGGCGAGGGACGGATGGGATATTGCAGTGCGAGTCAGCGCTTCCCGCCCGACCTCAGACACGTTCGTGCCGAGGCAATAAATACTTCCGATTCACGAAAAATCAGAGAGTGTGAAAAGGTGGATTGAAGGATCTGGACTGCTAATTAGGAAAGGTTTTATGGAAGCACTAATTGTGTAAAGCAATGGACTTCTAAAAAGAGAATATGAATGTGTAAAATACCATTTCGAAATTAGGCTATTATGTAGACATGTCATTCAAATAAAACTAAAACTAAACTTTATGAAATCTGACATTAAAAATGACCCTAATTAGTATATCTCTTTGATATTGCGACATTAAACACCTATCATATTACGTTGGTAATATTTTTTGTATCAGGAACTTTCTAATCCAAATATTTATTATATGTGAAATAAAAAAAATAGTTTCAGAGGGCAACGGTGTATAAATAGTACTGTTTCATCAAAACTTACAACGCTTTTCTAAGTTTTCTTTCAAACGAAGAGAGTATGCGTTTAAAAAATATTTCGAAGTTAAAAACTTAAAGCTATCTTACGGATTATTGTAACATTTATAGTGAAAGTATAGTAAGGCCTTCATCAATAACTTAGGTAATCTCTTTTCATAACTTTTAAATTGTGGTCTAAATCCTCTAATTCTTAAATTATTTTTCTGTAACTGAAATATCGTTAACAGATCTTTAACAGAAATATCGTTAAATAAATCAAGGTTTATTTAAATTTAAATTAAATGTGGGTCTAGATGTGATGTATTGTATTTCATAATATTCTTTGTCATAGCAAATAATACCAACCGCGCTTAGGTGATCTGGAAATTAAAAAAAATCATTATTCCGAAGGATATTTCTACTGAATAGTAGTACTGAATGAGAGGTCAGATCCACGATGTGTAACAGCCTGATCGGCAGCCAGCGGCCAGCAGCTAGAGACCAGCTGTATGTAAATTACGGTTGTCATATCTGATGACGCCGTCTACCTTCTACCTTCTACCTGTCTATTGCCGGGCGGCTATAATGGACTACTTATTATAATTTGTAATTACGAACACGTCATCTACATAGATGCTCCGAGAGAAGCATTCCTGGGAGTCGGGTTAATTTGGAGCAATGTTTAAACATGTTTTTTGTACTTTAACTCTTACGAATCACGAATAGGAGGCAAAATAATATAAATTTAAAAACTTAATGGAAGGATACATCAGGAGAGTGAAATTAATTAAAAGCAAGTCATTTTATGACCGTCAAGCAACCATAACGGAAATAGGAATAGCTGGCTACTAATAGAGGCTGCAATGAAACGATTTACTGGTTGACTGTGATTTGCTGTAATTCTACTGATCTATTATTTCAGTAGAATAAATCGCCAATGTTCGATAAAACTATATGGCGTGATTTCATCCTATACGCTTATATGAGCAGTGTTGTCTTGTATGTTTGATTGTTTGCTTGCTTGCTTGCTTTTTACACAATTATCTCATAAACGGCTCCGGGGATGTCCTTCAAAGTCTAGAAATAAGTTATTTATATTCAAAAACGTGTTCTATGCAAATTACTTGGCCAGAGAAATCTAATAACGTAATAAAATTAATTTTAAAGTTGTAAAATTTTAACATTGGCTTTATGAGTTGCCATAATAGTAACGAAATAAACAAGATTGTAAATAAATGAAGTACAGTAATCATAACAGCTGGTTGCAATCTACAGGAATGTAGGAAAAATACAGCATGTGGGATAATTGTTGCACGGGGAAATATGAAAGTGTTCTTATAGATTAATATTATCGAATTTTTTTATAGTAACTGGATGAACTGGTAAATATAAAATAATACCGAGCAAGGCTCGGGTACTTTCATAATATACATAATATTTTCCATTAAAAAAAAGTTCGTGTACATGCGGAAGGAAGGCAAAAGATGATTTTTATAAAAAAAGACTATTTTTATAAAGGTTATTTCAATACTTCAATGTAGCTTTCAAGCTTCCTCACGGTTCTCACCATTTTAACATGATGGCCAATAATTATGCAGCAATTCATAACAATTATCATTGTTAATCTGACAATATCATTCCCTTTAAGAACGTACGCGGCGGTATTGACGCAAGCGTGAGTCAGTCGCCTTGTGCTCCACAGAGCCAGTCACCATGGAACGGTCAATCATAATTACACAACAGAGCTGCTAGCCGCGTAGGATATAACAATCACGGTCGGCGGCTGCAGCGACAGCTAGCCGCTGGCGGCTGGCGACCGCTCCACACTTCCGCGTCAACAGTGAATCCTGCAAGTTATGGTCTAGCGGTTCGAAGGATGGCAGTTTTATAGTTTAGCGCGGAAACCTCTTGATTGTATTTTCAAACAGGTGCAATCACCCCAACAGGTGCAATATTCTCGTCAGTGGGCAAGATTATTACATTATTCTCGGTAGGTATTTTTTATCATGATGGTATTTATAATGATAATGCATAAAAATAGCCAATAAAATTTAATCAAGACTATTATAGTTCTAGATTAAAAGTTTTGTCAACAAAAGTGCCTTTAGGGGTAAAAAACCCCGAACAATTGTTTTGATAACCAGTATTGACTTTTGGAAGTGTATATAAACCTCTACATCTTCAGGTATTTCGCCAGTTTAAATCTTTAACTCTGAACAATCCTTACTTAATTGGAATTTAAAGAAATGTGGTTCTTAATTTTTTCAGTGTCCCGGTTCTAATTATAGATCCCAATAACAGTCAGGAGTAATTATTGCCATCTCTAACTATGACCGCTCGCAAATCGCCTTACATGCATATATGTGGTTTTCTTAATTGTTTAGGGCCTATTTGACAGGACTCTTCTGAAATCTCTGAATGACAGTAAATTGAAGTATTTTACGCAAAATCGCCTATATGGAGATGTCCAAATGCTCGCTTTTATCCATTACAATATTGGATCGCAATTTTCCTAAATAATGTTATTGCATGTACTTTTTATTCCCCGTTTGAAATCCAAAGAAATATACAGTATTAGCATAAGGTACAAAAATTGATTTTATTCCTTTTTTTAAACATGTTGTTTTACTTTTATAGCAGGTTTGTAAGAGATTGATACTTAAAAATGAAATGATCATAATAGGGAGAGACTTTAATGAGGGGAATGTTAAAGTTCGGTATTTAATTAGAGTTAGTTTGAGTAGGATTATGTAGTTTGTATAGGATTCTATGCTTTTAATTTATTGTTTTAAGGCCATCAGAAATATTTTTCTAAATCTGAATGCTAAATAGTGAGTTTAAAATTACTTAAGTATGCAGCATACCCTGCTTAAGCTGTATTCGGCAGGATGAATGTGTGTTCCAAATGAGGATAAAATCTTTTTAAAACCATTAACATTTCAAAGAATATTGTAAGCTGAATTAACCCTAATTTTGCGAAAATGGTTATTTATTAAGTGACAGGAAAATTTATTAACTTCAACTCTGCTGTTGTAATCCGTCGACGACGACACAGTCTCACTTGAATGTGGATCAAATTTTCGGCGGCTTAATGACCAAAGTTTGCACATATTTCTTGTAAAAATATTGACTTACAGTTTTGACAATCCACTGACTATCAAGTGGAAATGTACATCAAGAGACAAAACAATCTTTTATGACCATTTCAATTATCAAGTAACCTAATAAGCCATGAAGCGTTTCAACAATTATTGCTAAGCTGAAAACAACAAGGTCAGAATCAGCATTTCAAACTTGCAAGTCGTTTGTTCAAACCGATCGCAGTTATTGACATTTTCATATTACTTATAAAATAGTAATTACAAATAGTATATAAATAGTAATAGTAAAATGTCAGTTAATGACATTTTCATATTACTCATATTATTGGTTATATCATTTTACTTAAAACAATAAACTGACAAAGTTTAAATTTCATTCATTTTTTCCCAACTCACTCCGCCACGACGGAGACCACCTCCCGCTCGAGGGACACGACGGTCGCCTTGGGCGCGGGCCTCCTGCCGTACAGCTGCCTGTAGTACTTCTCCTGGTCCCCGTATATCCAACACACTTTCCACCACTGCCGGCACATCAACACGTTCGCACTGCGAGCCTCACTTTTCTCCTTCATTTCGCGAGATGGTCGACAAAATTGAGAAGATGCACCTTTGTCACGTATTAATTTGGAAGAACTTAAATAAGTAGTATCAACTCGAAAAAAAAATTATTAGAGCATTCTAGAAACGGTCGCACTGATAGTGGCGAGGGCCGCGGACACGGACACGCTGTGACTACCTGCCGCTCGGCGCGCTGCCCACTGACTCCGGCCTCGCCGCCGCCGCCGCGCTACCAGCGGCTCCGCCCCCGGCCCCCAGGAATTTCACACAAAAACAACAGCTTTCCCCGCGGCCCCACGGAGGAGCGGCCCGCAAAAACCTTTTGTCCGCCCCGGGCGAGGACGTCGGTACTCTTAATGTTTTTTATTGGTGTCGAGTCGGGCCCGACTTATAAAATCTTTTATTGCTTTTTGAACACGGGTTGCAACTGCCGCTCTCCAGCAAGTTTGAGCTTGATGGTGCGATAATTGCAGGTGGTACTCAAATTAAATATTTATATTTTTCCAGCAGCCTACATTTTTTGAACTTCACGAACTTCTTTGGACAAACATGTATTTTCGGTTTCTTCTAACTGTTTGAATTTAACTTATTATTAAAACTGAGCGGTTTAGAAAAAAAAATTGAAGATTATATATTTTGATGACAAATACATTTTGAATTCACTCTTTAAAGTGAGAATAATGAATACATGACTAAGGTTGATAAGCAACAATAAAATATTTCAAGAATCACAAAGCAAAAAGATAACCGTTCATAATCTCAATCTCTGAAAGAATTTAAATATATTCTCTGCGACTAAGGTATCATTATCAGGGAAATAAAAAAAAAACATTCAAAACACTCAACGAGATTCTACAAGAGAGTAATTAATAAAATATATGATAAACATAGTACATGGATCGTTTATTAACCATATTAAATTTTGATTTTTAAATCTAGCGTATATAAGATTTCTATCACAGTTAATAATTTTTGTAAAATTACATATTGCAGACTGAAAGGGGTCACGGTGTATTTTACTGAAAGTAATGTCTCAAACTTGGCAACCAGCTGGCAACAACGACTCGACGGCAGAGAAGATGTATTGCAGTTAAAGCCTAGTGTTTCTACCTACAGAGCAAACCTACTGTCGAAGCTGGAAATTACGACTTCCTTTTTTGAAAAATTAAAGAGAAGTTACACGAAGCAAATACTGTCAATGGTTTTGTAGAGTATTTTCAGAGAGGCCTATGTTTAGTTTCAATTTTTACTGCTAATAATTGACTAGTGATAAAATCGCGAATGATAACAGGTTTTGTCCTATTTCAACCAATACAATTTATTGAGACTTACCAATATAATTTTTACCCTACGATAAAAGGTCCGTAAAACCTTAAGATCAATGATGGGTAAAAGAAAAGCTGGGCTAGCGTCCTGGGATGTGAAGGTGGGACCACAAAAAAAACTATTGAACATTAAAGTGACGCAAAAGAGGAATTCATATTTTCATGCCAGGAGTTCCTGTTAAATAGAATTTATGAAAGTAATAAGTAAGCAGCATATGAGTGGGATGTATTATGAAGCCCTTTACTTCTTTTTGATAGACATAAGGTAATGATTCCTTCTTCAATGACCTAAATCGGCGGGACAAAATAATTTCAAACACTTTTCAAAGGAATGATAAGCCAGGTTTCCAAGATATATGAGCTAGTTCTTTTATATCATGTTCTTTTATACTCGAGAAAAAAACACATAATCTTAAGCAAGATATATAAAGTATGCATATAACTCAAAATACCCGACAAAAAAAACCGAAAGACTATCATTACCACTAATACCATTGGGTTGTCGGGTTCACCCAACTTTTAATGTCGAAACCGCTAGGCCATAACCACAAACGGCGCGGCGAGCTGGATGACAACAGAGAGACGGGTATAAAAAAGTAACGTTGGTTAAACATAGGAAAGAGCACAACGGATAGGCGTTAGCAACGAGATGTGGACCGACAACGGCGGTTAGGCGGCTGATGACGTGATAGAACCGAGCCTCCAGGTGTTATTCGCTTATGTTATAATTTCCCACGGTCACAGCACCGTGGGTGACGGGATATGGTTATGACAGGTGTAGAGGAGGGTGGTGGTGAAATTTGGGGGGTCAGAATTTTGGCCGGAAGTGTTTAGCCAAAATGGTCATTGGTTATCGAAATATGCAGTTAGTTATCATTTTAGGAGGTTAAAAGTTGTCCCAAGCAGAAGCGTAATATGCTATTGCTTTGATCCTTTCGTTTTCGTATTTTTAGATTAAGCATTCACATAAATAACAGCAAATACTTAGGCATAGTGAACTCCGATTTCTTCGTAAACAAGGAGGTCAAATTCTACAGGCACCAATAAGAGAAATAGTCAGAACACGTGTTGCGATCTGAAAAGACAAAACCAGTCTGAACAGAGGACAACTTGTTTTGTAGGAAGGAACAAGGTGCTGGGATATGCGTCGGCGTCACTGGCTGGCAGTCAAATTAGCTTATCAGCCGGGTGCGCGGCAGCGCCGAGTCGGATTAAAGAATTCCTCACGTGAATTGTTTCACTGCCAGTCACTTAGTAATTTTCCTGAAGATGTTTCAATGTGTAAAAGGTATCTTACGAGAGACAAATAGATTCTGTGGGGAGCCGCTGGCACGAACAAGTGTGGTTGGTGTAACAAACTAGGCGGTTTTATCCCATCAACGCGAAACGTCGTAAACAAAGTGGCACGACGAGGAGATGCACGCTACAGTAAAAAGGATTATGGGGCCATCAAGTTGCATTTAATTATCAGCAGGGAAAACTGAGTCGCTACTTGTAGCTAAGAGAATTCTCACGGTTGGTCTATGAATACAAGCTTAAAAACAAGTTATGACCGTCACAAAGAACGGTACAAAAAAGACTAAAACGCTTATTAAACTAAGGTGGTTTAAGCAGCTAAGCGCTTGGTTTTATTGCAAGTACGAGGACGATTGCCTTGGAGGAGACATGACGTTCTACGAATAAAAGTCGTCCCTGGCTAAACGTTAGGCAAGCCAGCTAGCCTAACAACCAGCTAGCTTAACAACCAGCCAGCCAGCTACCTAGCTTGACAGCTAGCTATATTTTAGAAACTGCTATAAAATAAAAATATCTCTCTATGGATACTAGTATTATTAATTTTTGTTTCAATGTTGTTAGACTCGATGACAAGATATCTGTTTTATAAATCAGCCATATGTTCAGCAGATGAGTTTTAATTACTCTAGTCCACAGTTTATTAACTTTCACAGTTAAACTATATTGTAAGCAAAGTAATTTTAATGAGATTAGGCTGTATGTATAGAAGTTATAGTTAGTTGTATCATCTCCTTTACTGTTTAACAGAATGTAATACTTGCTGTTTAGAAAGTGCCCTGCGCAGGCAATACAATAGCCATTTTGAAGACTCGTAAACAAACTAGTTTAGAACAATGTTTCTAAAAGGTCACGCAAATCAACATTTCAGTCATGACTGCAGAAATGCAGACGTTTGCTCTTAACAGACTTGTTTACTGGTGGAAAAGCAGTATCTGCAGAGGCGAGTCGTTTCAATTTGTCAGTCACGACGGCGGCGGCGGTGATGTAGACAAGTGGACGGTTCTACGCATGCGTTGTAACCGCGCCGTCTCTGTTGTGTCGAGCGTTTGAGGCAGTTTATCACGGGCTTTGTTCAGGTTTATTGTGTTGTCGAACCGTGTCATAAACCGTCTGTGTTTCCCCCTTTCTCCGCCCACGAGTCTCGTAGGACATAAAGTTATGGTGGATGACCTCTGTCTTTCCTGCAACGCAGTATGATACCGAGTGGATATAGTGGGGATATAGTTGCATGTTAAGTCAGTGAAGAAAAGTTATGAAAGTGTAAAATCTGTTGTTTGTTTGTGTAAGTAAGACGTCTCCTTAAACCTCGTTCTAACAATGCTATGGTCATTTTGCAAGAAAACAGTGGCGGGCTTTTCTTCCATTCCCAGTCAATGTAATGCATGCAGGGTAAATAATACAAATAATTATATAAATCAAGACATAAAACGTAGCAATAACCAATAACTTCAAAATTATGAATCCCATATTTTTCTCAGGAAACAACTAATTGTAGTGATTTTTTTGCAGTCCACTTCTTCTGCCATGGGTTCATTAATTTCAAATCTCACCGTGGGATCGATAATTAAACCTTCGATTTTTCCTATCTGGAAAAATTATGTCGCTTCGCCGAATAAAGTAGTTTTCTTCGGTCGTTAACTTCTTCGTATACTTCTTAGAACTTCATTCAGAATTCATCAGCAACAATGAGACAGTATTGCTATCGTCAATATCTTTTCTAGTTAAATTTTTTGGCAAAAATGATCGTTTTACTAATCCCTGAATTCTAAAAAGCTGTTTTCAGAGAGGTGTATGACCATCCGTGGGGATGCGTGTAAGATTATAAAAAATACAGATCCGAAAAAATATGATTGCGATAATGTTTGGCATGTAGGTACTAAACCACAATATATCCAGGTACTTTTTTGTATTCTGTTTCAAACAACGGTCTAAATTCTATAAAAAGGCTCTATTTATTTTATGAAACTTTTATGGTTTGCAAGGTGAAAAGAAAATGGCTTCCCGCAGCATGTCCGTAAAAGTTCACTTTCAGAACTTGCAGGTTAAAGCAACTTAAGTGTTGAAAAATCTATCTTTTAAAATTTTAAGTAATTAAATTTATTGGGACGAAGAAAAAAAAATTGTTGTTTGTTTTATATCACTACTGCAGATTATTTTAAGATAACTGAAATAAAAAGATCCCGACCCTCGACTATCTGCTATCCAAGATCAACATTGGACATTAATTGGTGAAAGAAACAATATATATTTTTTAGGAGTAAATTATTGAAATAATTTCGGCTAATAGCTCGGTACAAGCAATTCACTGACAATCCAGTGAAGATAGCTGGTATTATAACTCTTTAATAGACGAAACCTCTTAATTGTATTGCTAACAATAAAATTCTCCCATGCTGACTCGCGAGTAAGTGTAAACGGTTAAGCTATGTTGATGCACCGCCATTAACGAACGCCTCTAATATCGAAGCACAAATAAAACACTCGATGTTATCACAGGGGCTCTCGCCGCGTTCCAACGTCACATCAGCTTCGAGATCAAGATGTACATCGTGCGATTAGGAATATGCAACCAACCAAAGTGAAATATTTATTCAAGCTGCAATCCTATGTAGATGTCGATTGCCGACATAATACAACTGACATATATTTTATTCTATTCGTCATCTGTAAGACCTCGTTTTATGTATTAATATAAATAAGGGAATTTTTTTATGTATTAATATAAATAAATGTCTATAATATTATTATTCTTTAATATCTAGAATTTTATATTCTTGTTCCTCTCTATGAGTTTGTTTTACTTTAGACCTATAAAAGTATATTACTAACTATGTTTATTAAAAGCGACGCTATAAATGCAATGAACGGGGGTAAGACAGAGAAAAATTAGACTGATATTGTTATAGAATACTCGGTGAGTTACCCTTTGAATATTATAGATGGAATTTGTTTTAGTCTTCGTAATTTTATTTGAAAACACAAGTAAGGCTAATGAGCTAGGCTTTGAGTGAGACGTAAAATAAGGAACGATACCGTTGAGTTAATGTAAAAACTTTTTAATTTAGTTGGTATATCATTTTATATTTGCTATTACTTTATGATAACTATCTTACTGCTATACCTCCTAGTCATTAAAAAAACGCAAATCGATTTGACTCGTCTTTAACATTTACCGTTTGTACGCCCCAACCAATAAATGTTTACTTAGTCTCATCACTGTCTCTTTTATGGAGTATAAACGATTATGTGTCTCGTTGTGGGTTTTGTTGTGAATGTCTCTTATCAAATCAAATCAAGACATTTTTATTTTTCATAATAGGCCTATTTGCAATAGTACAATGAGGCTGCTTGTAACTAGATAAATTAATCTTCACAAAAGGTTTAAAAACCTGTACGTAGTGATGAGTCTGACCATAGTTACATAATCAATGGTTATTGCTCCTACCCATACATTTTGTGTAAATTTTTGTTCTTTTTTGTGATTTTATTATTTTTTGTTTTTGGTTGTCACTTGACACTCATGGTGTATCTATCTTGATATATTTAGAATGCAGAGAGACGACCCCCCCGAAAAAAAATAAAAAAATAGAATGAATAAATAATACACCACACAACCAAACCCAGACTCACGCAGGTCATGCAAGTCAACATCTTATTCACACATTAACCACTGCTTTAATACTCGTAATACTCGTAATACTCTTAAAACTCGTAATACTTACCCTATAGTTATAAGAATTTAATTCTTCTACCCATGAATTCACAATACTGTATATATATAAGGAAAAATATTTTACATTAATTATTTGTACAACTTACGTTCTTAACAATGCCGAGAAAATTATTGTCTATCTGTACCTGAAACAGAAAAAAACGTGATTAGAATAATTTGATTCAATTCTAGTTCTTAAACTTTAATATTTCATTACTTAACCTATCTACGCTAGTGAGCTATGGAGATAGAATCATTCATTGTACTCCCTAAACCGTACCCCCTAAACCAAACACAAGCCTAATTGAGCTAGACCTAAGGGATACAACAAATAAGGACGTCCTCTTCAGACAAAAGACAAGAAAACATTCAAAATAAATATATTAAGACTGTTTCGAGGTCTTCTAGATAAATGAAGAATATAATGGATAGTAAAGAATAAATGGAATGGATGATGAAGAATAAATGGATAATGAATAATGCTGTCCATGTTAAAGTTTTGTCGCAGTTTTGTCATTTTATACCAGCCTGTTACCACAGAGAAACGAATAGCTATTCATTTCTCTGTGCTGTTACTAAAAACGTTTGGCAAGAACAACGATAAACACCATAGAAATTAAATAGTTTTGTTCCTGATTCTTTTTTTCTTTGACGCTTTTTAGCTTGCCAAAGTTCTTTTGTTACCGAGGTAAGTTGTTCGTCAGTTGAAATAAATTTTTAGATATTCTAACAGCATATAAGCTTACATTGGCCTCGCCAATAGGTATAAAGAAAAATCATTAGTTAGTTACATATATACAAGGCCGTAGCCGATGGGGAGGGGGTTAAGGGTCCGAAAAAAAGGTCACCAGATTTGAAGGACCGGAAATCCTGTCACCGGGCCTGGCCAAACCCCCCCCCCCCAAAAAAAAAATTCTGGCTAAGGCTTTGCATATATATGGGAACATTTTACTCCATATTTGTTTAATTTATTAACTTACATCAAAGTTATTTGGACAAGTAATTTTTGTGGCTCTAAAGCCAAGTGTAAGACAAGACGGCAAGTCAAGACGCGGCTGTATGTATGTATGGGAGGTGCACGCAGCACCGTACAAAGTATCATGCAAAGCAGATAAGTTACAACTCTGCTTGTGTCTGGATAAATTAGCAACTAAAACGACAGTTCAAAATGTAAGCCACGACCACAGAGACCGTACTTTACACTGACCTAGGGTCTTTGCTGGTATGCCTATTTGTCTAGGTCAAATTATAAATCATTTATTGGAATGGACATTTCGAAAAATCATCACATGTACATACATACGATCAAACACAGTATATGACAAAGCTGCAAAAAATAATAGTGTTGGTTATACGAAAAACGTTTTGAGGATAATTACAACAAATAAGATTTCCAGTAATGAAAGAAAATGCAAAATTTAATATAAATATTCCTTACTCAGTGTTTTTTAGTTTGCAATTTTGACAGGTTGGGATGGTACTGGGACGTTCACTTCCCTCAAGCCGGCTCCACACATGCGTTATTCGGCATGCGGCGAGCAGCGACTCGCCGAATCACGAGCAGTGTGGAGGGGTGTTTATGTATTTGGCAAGTAGCAAACATTAGTGCTTGTTCATTGTCGGTCCTATAGCGAGACAAATAGTTCGCCGAACGTCGAACATTCGCCGCATGCCGAATAACGCATGTGTGGAGCCGCCTTAAGGAACGATCTCGTGTCTCGATTGCGCCCCGCTCTCGGCCAGCGCTGGCGCGCCCGGCGCTACGGTCAATGTATTTTGTCAATGTTTGTGTTGTTGTAATTCAACAAGGTCAATGTATTACAGTCAAGCTTATAATAATCGTGCAAAAAGCGTGAGTAGTATTAAGACTGAAGAATTATTCTTCGTTCACTACGTTAAAGGACTATTGGACTACTTTGGTTTCAAGATTATATCATAATTTTAAAACACATTTAGAACACATGGCCTATCATTTTTCCACAGCGGAATAAGGAATTATGTTATAACATGACAAAGCTCATAAGTATATGGAAAGTTAACAATAAAATGTAAATCCACTTCTCCTTAAGGTTCCGACAAAAGAACTAAATAAAGCATTATAAATAAAACTGGGGAATAATTATAAATATTATTTATAAACTATAAAACTATAACAATTAATAAAAAAACAAAAATGTACTTTAAATTAGTAGTACCTGATGTACCGTTATCATAATATTACATTACAGCACCTTTATATTATCATTACTGCAAACAATTGTTGAAAGGAAAACAATAAACGTGCGGAATGGGTTGGCTTGTAAAACTTGTTTCGTGTTTTATAAGGTATCTTCTTCCCTATGAATATTTTAAATGACTGCATTTATGTTATAGTTTTTTTATCAGATGTTTCACAAACGATATGATACGCCAAAGATTTCAATAGGTTTATTCATTAGGATGAATAAACATGACGCGGTGGTTCGATATCTCATTAGAAACACAATTAAAATTTAATGGAAATTCGTTTTGAGCTAACTGACCTGAATGAATTATATATAGGCCATAGCAAATCAACGATGTCAATAAAACTCAAACCTACCTTTTGACATTCCTGGGTACTTTGATTGAACTCGTTGCGGCGGATCCTTAAAGCGAGAGACTGCGTTAGGACGGGCCTAATAGCGATCGGATGTGTTTTATAGCAGGGTTTAATTTGAAACGTTCCCTTGGACAGCAAGTTTACGATTATAGATTTTATTATTCCAAGTTGGACCCAGTCGGATAAGGAACAAATACAAGGTGATAAACTGGAGTTACATTGTCGTTTAACTATAGTTTAAAGATTTTTTCTATGGACGTGTCCCAGTTTACGCTTTGAAGATCCTGATTTTGAGATAAAAAATACTGTACTCATAAAACAAATTGGCCGCTTTCAAAGCATTATGATTTTTAATATATGTGCTCCTTTCTGCTTCAAAAGAAATAGTTGTGTTTTAAATTGTTTTCAATGCAGTGATTTTTCAATTGAATAATAAAACATTCCTGAATGACCAAAATACCCCCGTTGCAGCAGACCTGCATACTCAGCGAATTTCAAATGCAAAACAACATATTTCAATCCAACAGAGCGAGATTTGACATGTTTTGGTAAGCTCCAAAAGAATAACATGGGGAAAGAGTGTTGTATGTTGTATCCCGTCGAGTGGCTGCCGGAATACAATAAGCGCGGAGGTTAGCTGGTAACTTAAATGATTAAAATCAACCAAGACAGTTCGGAAGATGTATATTGCGACTCAAGATACAGGCACAATCACAATGTGACACAACTGATAAAATAATGACAAAGTCCAAAAATCGACACTTTATATTCGAAACAAGGAGTAGCGCTAACTGCACTGTCGGGCTCTCTGAGAACACCCTCCAGCCAGTGTAACTAGTTGTCTGTCTTCCAACTCCAAGTCTAGGGTTTTATTAGAAGGGGTAAAGTAGTGGGGACACAGCCCCAGAGGGTACCTCCTCCAGCTTAGCACCAATAGGGTGTTAGCCAAACCCACCTAGACCAATAGGATTTGGATAACATAATTATCGTTAGACTTGTCTAATAATTCTAATTACAAGGGGAACCCTTACAACAGTTCATAGTGACAAGCGTCAGCTAAAGTGGTTGCAGCTGCATGTGCGTTAAACTAATGAATTTATGTGACAGTCCCGTCTAAATAAGGGTAAAGTATTGATTATTTGAGTTTAGACATATTTATTGGATTAGGCTTGAAATTATTGATAAACATCTAGACAAGTCCCGCTGTGGGCATGTGTAGAGAACGTGAGGGTCCTCATAGGTCAAGCGTTACAGTAATTTATTAAAAGGGGAGACTGAGAAAGAATTTGGGCTAGGGGTATCGTGGGACTCACAACAAGAGTATGCAGGTTTGCTGCCACAGGTAAATTAAAACTGGGTTGTTTTAATTCAATATTTAATAGATCTGAACTAGAAGAAGCTATTTACCAAGTTTTATCAAGATATGTTGAGAAATAAGCGAGATGTGGAATTTTACTTATTTCCCATAAGGTTAACATTGGGACAACGTACTGCGTTTACCACTTTCAATATCTCGGTAACCAATGGGCATAGAACAGTGACTCAAGATACTAAATTGTTTGTTTTTTTAGCTGAATTCAACGGTGCCAAGAAAGATTTGATAAATTTTATTTTTATATGTAAAAAACTCAAAAACCCCATTTCCGCGGGGTTTATCCCCCTTTACCCCCCCTTTCGGTGATCCGATCGGGCTGGTTTACGAACTCGTCCGAGGGATCACCACTTTACACATCTGTACCAAATTTCATTAAGATCGGACCATTTTTACGGCCGCTATCGTGCTCACAGACACACACACACATATATATATATATATATATATATACATAAAAATTCGAACGAATGGTATTTTTTGCTTCTGGTGGCCCCAAAACGAAAAGTTATCATGGTCTCAGGCTTAGGTCTTACCATCAGACCTACGGTAATAGCTTCTTCCCTATAGGGGAAATTCGCTAAACATTGTAAGTACCTTATAGGCTTAGAAATAAGTACAAATACTTGAGCGGGATATCATATCTCGAAAAAGTGAGTAAGAGAACAAACAACATCTTTATAAAGATAGATCCGGTTGTAAAGGATATTGAAATTTAATTAATTACAAGTTTAAAATGTTTTGTATCGTATTTGTATGTATTCTTGCGTCCTATTAAAAAGTAGACTTTTTGATGCAAGATTCTGCAATGTGAAAGCGACGAAGATGACTATGGATCTATGAACCATGATGAGGAAGCGAATTCCTGACCCCTTTGTCGGAAAATAAGCTATCAGCAACAAAAAAGACCGGCAATTATCATAAGTAATGGTATAATGTAGTTGTAGTTTGAGTTAAAATATAAACTATTTAATAATGAATTTACAGTAGTCTATTTAATACCACATTATATATGTAAAACCATCTTGTTTATCTCTTATCAAAAACCATTTCATTATTAAAATAAAACAAGCAATGAAGTTTTAAGTAAGCATGCCGGCTGTCTTTAACTTTTATAACCGTGGAATGACGATAGCTGATTTGTCAGCTGCTCTCTTCTTCCAACCACATATAACATTTACACTTTGAAGTGGAATTGTAATTCATCATGAGAAATTAAAACTATCATCTACAAAGCCAACTGCCCTCAACTATCTAAAAAATTACGTCACTAATTTTTGAGCTTTGCATTTAATAAGTTGTCCACGCCTGCCACAATGTTGACCTGCGGAATGGGAAAGGATGGACCAGTCTTGAAAGTTAATAAAAACTTTTTGATGTTATGAAGGATAACTTGTTTCGTACCTGTTAGTGTCCATACCACTTTCGATACCAGAGAAACTAACGAGCCAGTACCGAAACTTTAAAATTTACCCAGTTGACACATGGTGAGTATAAAATTTGTAAGTAAGCACATTATACCTTGCTCCCAATACCATTTAACATTGTACATTTTAATGAACAATAACAATTAACTATTGATTATTTGAACATTCTTTTCGTTTCCACATGATTTATTGTTTACTGAGATAGTTCATTCAACAAACAAATCTCCACTCTGTTTCGCAAGTGTGCGTGAGAGGTTTTCTTTAATGAAGCATCTCGCTTTCTCCCTTACTCGTTCATGTAATTGCATTTACTTTCCCACTCACTCATTTGCTGTGCAATTAAAGTCACGCTTCATGGAGGAATTGTTCGTGGGAAGCATTCAACAATCGGTTGTCAAAACCACATCGCAACAATCATTTCGAAACCGGTTAATATTCAACGAGGAAATTGGTAAACTTGGTAAGTTGTGTTTGAATGGGGTTAAAGGAAAAACGAGACGGATCAACTATAACGATGCGTAACAGAGTTGATGCGTAAAGCATTAACAACACGATTGCATTAATTAAATGGAAGCGCATTTACTTTTCCAGTTTAACTACCTCACTCTTCGCGTATATGTGGATCATTAGGAATCTGGGTTAGTAAAAAAGTCGTCCGACCAGACTTGGGGGCACTCCTCTTCGATGTTTGATATCTAACGGCCAATTATGCAATTATAACAGTGTACATAATCAAAACAACGTGTCTAAGCTCATCTGCCTGATAATGTTTGGTGCCGCTAGAAACCAATTATTCTTTGAAGTTCATGGTTTCCGTTTTGTTCGTTCTTGAGTAATAAATTTACTTACCACAAAAAAGAGATGCAGAGATATTTTGTAAAATAAGTAATACTATGCCTATAAGCTTGGTTATCTTATTTAGATGTGTTATAGTTTCTTCGTTTTAGTGAACTTCTGCATTTTTGTCTTTTTGCCTTTATTTCTACCTTTTCGTTTTATATAGTTAGCTCTGCAGCATAAACTCGGAACCATATTTAAAATACATCTATGAGTCAGAAACTTGTATTATGTTTTTTTACGCGATTCTAAAATTTTATTGCAAAATTAAACAAAATCATTAACAAAAAATTATTTATTTCAAGTTGTACAAAATGTTATGAATTTATAAGAACGTTATAATACAATACCCTGACTTCGCCATACCCTCAACAGACGAAATATTTGATATGGGATGGCGAACACAACGGCGCAGCGTTGGGTCTCGAGTGATCCCTGTAAGGCGCTCCGCTCCACAGACGAAATGAGCGGCAATTTAACGTCGGGATCAGGAAGTGCTTATTATCGGCCTACGGACGTCTGATTGGAGGCTGCGGCTTGGTCGACCCTCCAGGAACCTGCCCTCCAGGGTAGGAGATGGAGTCTGAGGCAGCTCCAGGTGGGAAACATCTCTGCTGAACAGAGGAGAGGAGAAGACTTTGAGAATCACCGTGAATCCCTTATAAATTGATGATCAGTTATGTCCCGGAAAGTGTATGAAGTCTGAAATGTGATCGTTGCTCAATCAAGCATATAGATTTGAAATAATTTGGTTATTGTTTAACTAACCCTCAATCCAATGGCGGACCAATAATCCATCTGATTTTGCCTTAGTTTTGTAAAAACAGATATTTGGGTTTCCAGCACAACATATACAGCTAGTATATGTCGTCGTTCTGGCGATTCAAGTAGAACACCAGCAAGGGCTGAATTTAAGGCTACGACCAATTCAAAACTACCCCACACCCCATTAACCATGTTTCGTCGTAAGTAAAAATATAGCGTACTAAAATGGATCACATTTTTATACCTCTCAATTTTGTTTTGTAGCTGAGTTTCTACTCTTGCTTTACCAGAGGTGCTCTCGACCAATGCAATTAAATTTGATAACATTAATTTGATCTGAATGCTGATGTAGGATAATTTCACTAATTTTAATTGTACTTCTATCAAATATTTTACAGAAAGTTCTTTCATATTTAACATTAATAGCAGCAAATACCGGTTAATAGTTGCAGCATTTCGCCTTAGGCCATATTTATTGCAGCACTAACGGTAGATACGGCCACCTTCATCGCTAAGCAGGAGATTTATGGTCAGTTAAGAGTATATATAGTTCAATCAGCGATACAGAGGACCTGGTCGTCTAATACCCAGACTCCCCCCTCCACAACAACCCCACCCCAGGGGCTTATGAACCGTCGGCGCTTCTGTATTTGATTTCCGGCCGTTGTGGCGTTATAGACTGTATATTTTATAAGGGAAAATCCTCTTCTTTTCACGATACGTGTGGTTAAGTGCAAACTTGTGTTGTTTCCTTTATTATTTCTTTTATGAAGCTTTTAGAGCTTACAGGATGAAATATTTGTTTTGAATCCTCATAGGTTACTGCTAAAATATTTTGAAACGCATTAATTAACTCAATAATCAACCATAGGCTTACACTAGCAAATTTCCAACTTGTTGCAAGATATTTTGCAATGCTCAATTAAAATTGCTATTACGTTAAAGGGAGGACAAACATTATTGACCTAAACCACATTACATTAAAATTAAAACATTACATTAACATTAAAATTAAACTGTTAATAATCATAATTCTTAAGGGTTTTACTCATGCATTTTTTCCTATTTCATAATAACCGATGATAACAATAATTTGTTACTGTTAAATTATTACTGAGTTATATCGCTTGAGTGTGAAACTGAGACATTTAGTTTTCGGTATAGCCTATTTGGTGCTAAGGCCATTCTTTTGAAGCGATTGTGTCTATTGTGACATCACATGGCATATTATCAGCATAAAGAGGAAAAATATGCAAATTTTGATGAACCGTAAAAATGAAAACGAGCTTTTTCTGCGGCAACGTCCAAGCACCACGCCGAAGTGCGGGGCCCCTCGCAGCAGCCCCAGCAGCCAGCCGAGCCGCCGCCACTTTCTTCTCTTTAATTAAACTCAATTTGCTCACGCTGAGAGTGTGACCGATCCGACGCAATAATTCATTAAACTGCTTTACAATCCGCTTGACGAATGGTAAATTTAGTAAGTAATACTCTTCGATATACTTTGTTGTTGCAGGTGAAGCCAGTGTTGTGACTCACTGAACCTGACACATTTTACTTTTGTACTTTTAAATTAAGTCTTGCTGGTCTGAAAAATGTGTATACTCTGTACACTTTTGCAATTATGTTAGAGCACATTATTAGCTTTCATACAACTCAAAGGCACAACTATAAGGTTTCGTTATTGGTAAAACCTAAAAGTTCCTAAGCAAAGAATAAAGTACCTGTCAGATAGTAGAAAGAGCAGGGTTTAAACCGTTTCCGATCAAATCGTTAAAAACGTTAAGTGGTATGCAGTAGCGTAGAAACACACAAACTCTTGCGGTCAGATTCTTCTGACTTGAGTAGAGTATATAGTCTACTGGTAGCAGCTAAAAATATCATAATTTTATGGAGATACTGTATACAAATCCCCATTTATATTTTTAATATTTTGACCAAACCTTGGATGTGGTAGGAAAAAATGAATTATAAATGTTATTATTTTCAAAAATCTATACAGTCATACATTTAAGCATCATCAATAAAGTTTGGGTAGTTCTTTCGTCAACCTGCCATGACGCACCGTGTCCAAACGCCGGTTCACAGCTCGCCGCCTCCGGTCTCCACTGACCACGGCAGCCGATCAATCGTGCTCCGAGGTGGTGTTATCCGGGCCGGATCAGGCGAGCTCCTGACACCAGATAAACACCAAATGTTATCACTGGGCCCGCGATCGACCGCATTCCTGCCGCACGAGACACTGGAGTCGCGACCACGACCGCCACGCCGCGTCGTCGTCCCGATAACCGAGATAACCGAGGTCGAATTTTTAATCTGATATTATTGCACATGTTAAAACTATAGCCAAAACGCTAAGCTTTACTCCATTACTCCGAAAAATTGTTTTATACATTTTACAAAATGAAAGCAGTTAGATTTTTTAAATAAAATATTTTTAATAAACCTAAACCGAATTAATGTTAATATCTGTACCTACATGTATACCAGGCTGTTAGGAAAATAAAATCAAAACGGAACGAGATCTCCACTTCATAAGATGAGCCACCTTAATTAATTTATTTCTTAACTACAAACAATATTGAGATGACCATATCTTAATCGACTGATTCAATTCGCAGTTAAGTTTCAATTGGAACTTCAACCTTGGCCTTAACAATCTCAAATATTAATTTTTGTCGTTCTATAATTGTATGTTGAACTACGAAGATTAAAGCTCGATTCAGTAATATAAAGAATATTTATTAAACAGTGCGGAAGGGTGGAACAATTTTGTTGTCTGTTATTTACAGTCAAATAAATCAATCCAACTGCAACGTCAGCTGAGGCGTTGATTAGCTGTTGCTCAATTAACGGCTGACGCCATCGATTAAAAAGTATCAAAATGATCTAGCAAGCCAATAGGACGCTAAATATCATAAAATAAATAATTTTGTGTTACTAATTTGTCCAATGAAGAGATGGGACTGATAGCTTTCAACTAATTCTAAAACAGGGTTTTTTCACCTGAAAGAAAGAAACTATTAAAAGAACCTCTGTTATTCTTAGGTGTAACCTTTCACACAAAATCCTAAGATATCTAATCGGGGACAAACAATTTAACATTTATAGGAATATAAATATCTTCACCAAAATGTTTACTAACAAATATTATCTCTGGCTCTCTCAGAAAACCAGCTTATGCGTACAAAAAGCTGTTCTTTTTTCTATATTTTATAGATTCGTTTGAATTAGACGGTTAAACCAATATACCAAACATATTACTGGAATCAACTCTCATTTTACTGAGAAATTTGTTTCCTCACATAAATTATTAATCGTCCTTTAGCCTTGTTTATTATCAAACCATATCAGCGATCAAACATATTTTAACAGTACGTTATCTGTAATCCAGCCAAAAGCTTGATATATCGTGCGAGGTTGCAACTTGTGATAATTGTTGTTATTATGTCGCATTCACTTCCTTATAACCGAGTGCAGCCACTTATTAACACGTCGCCTTGTGATTTATATCAAATATACTACTTCTAAATACATGGATATATTCCTTTTCATTGTGAGTCGACTTAAACAAATTGTAGGCTTCTAATACAGACGATTTATTACAGACAGCCATAATTGGTGTGCTGTATACGAGTATTCACCTTCGGATTGATAGCTATCAATCCTAAAATGTAGTCCAAAGTTATTTACTGTCCTATAAAGTGTATATTGTCCGTTATCACAAGCCCAAGTGCGAGATATATGGCCAGTTTACAGTATATATAGCTTCAATCAACGTTATAGACCCCCATAACCTGTTAATATCCATCCCCTCGTCTACTTCCCTTCTCTTAGCCTCCCTATCTTAGTCTTCACATCACAACAAATGCAAACTTATTCATTCAGAGAAAGGGAATGTATATTCCCGATTACAAGGAACAATTGTTATAAAATAACTATAAAGAAATCTTAAGCTTAATAATGGAATGTTGAGGGAAATTTTTAAAGAATATTATAAAAATTATATACAAAGATTCTTCTTAAAAATGAGATTATTTTACAATTATAAATTTGCAAATAATTCATAATTGAAATAAAATAACTATAACAATTTTGATACAACATCAAAGCTATGTAAAAATAGTAATTTTTTAATCAACCAAGTTATATAAATACACTTATTACAATATTATATGAAATGATTATTTAAAAGCCTTAGAAGAATAATGAATACAAAATAAGCACCAGCAGTTGATGCAATTAATTGCTGTGAATCTGCCTCATCTTCGTTGGCGTGTGTAAAATGCATAAGGAGATAAAAAGTTTGACTTAACAGTACTTTACAGCATTATGCAAATCAATAAGTTTCTATTTCAATCGCCAAGCTTAAAGGTAAAAACTAATAAAATAGTGTCAACTCATATAATTGGGACAAAATTAAAAGTGACTATTTCATTGCTGTACCTACTTATTCAACACAGTAAACTTTGAATGTCTTAGAAGTGAGTCTATAAGTGGGGAAAAAAGATGACAATAATTCTTGTGACGTCAATATGTCTTATTTTTATAATAGAGCATGTTTATTCATGGGTTTTTATTGACAATTTCATCGTAGAACAGAATAAATAATCCCGGACAAATAATACCAATAATGTTTATTAAATTCTGATACGAAAACAATGGTATTTATTTGAATAGCCTACTTGAAGAAGGCAATACAGTAAAATATATAAATACTTCTCGTTCAAAAGCATTGTGGGACGAAAACACAAAGTTCAAACACAGTTATGATATTGAAGGTTGAAGGGTTGTCTGTCGAAATGTCAATTTTGATAAACCGTGTTTAGATAATTGATGTTTGATCAGAGACGAAATGACAATTGGTCACCAACTCAAAATACATCAGCCAAAATCGACATTTGTGTAAGAAAACCTAAACAATTTTATGATGTTATTATGAGAATAGAAAAGCAATTTCAGTCTAATACCGAATCCAGTGCTATTAGTTTTCATACTCCAGCTAGAAATCCGGTCTAAAGATTGTTTAAGGTTAATTATCATGAATCAATGTATTAATTTTTCATACACAAAAACATATCTTTTGCTAATAAAAAGTTATCTAAATCAATTCATTAATTTAAAAAAATTAATATTTCACAATAAAATTAATTTTGATTTAAATTACCAATAAACTTTAAAACTTAAGATGTTAAACAAATAGATTTTATAGATTTTTCAAAAAGAGAGTAAACTTAAAAATTTCCAACTATTTCTAGATGAAGATAAGAGTTTACAAAATCCAAGGAAAATAAACATTTCCTCCGTACAATTTTGAAATAAAAGAATTTTTCTCAAGAACTTCTCTCGAGAAAGGTATTCAATGTTTCCTTTTATATTAAATAATGTGGGTGAGAGACTCCTTGACATAGGAATTTAATACTCTTTTAGTAAGCCCTACGGAATGTTTGGGTATTTTTATTTTTAATACTCGTAAAACTATTCGTATTAAATATTATTGAATTTACTACCATATTATTTACAATATATAACCATCACGCAGTTTGATATATTATTTAATCAAGAAATAGGCTAACCTCCTAATTCATTCCTTATTATTGCCTTTTTAATCAGTATTGAAAGCTTTAAAATGAAAAAAATGTCAATACTTATTATAATCAAACGTAACATTCACGTACTTATGAATATGGCAATACTCATTTCTTTTTGATTCTAAGTAAGAATTTGAGACGTAATCGAAATACGATTACGGATTGGATAAAGATATAGCATACTGAACCGTCAAAATTATTACAATTTTCATTGGACATTTGTGTAAGTAGAAAGACGAGATCCACTTTCAAAACGACAAATCAACTGACGCATTTTCAATATTTCAAATATTTTCATATTTGGCAAACAATAATATACAAATCAAACTAAAATAATCATAACTATCTACTGATGAAAACTGCATATATAATCCATAATTACAATTAACCACTACTGGGCTTCAATAAAAATTAAAAAAATACATATACGGCTAATATTTTAAATAATGTAGGCTATCTTTAATCAGAAGCCTTTTATTAACCTTCCATTTGAGAATATGACCTAGCAGACATTTTAATTTACGAGTTAATTAGATCAGAAAACTACCAAGCCGTAATTTCAACACGACCACCTGGCGCGGCGGATCGGAACCGAGTAATAAAACCGATAACCGTAAACGCGTCGTTGCGAGGGACATTTCAAATAAAACTCGTCCATAAAATGTTTCTAATCGTAACTTATCTGGCAGCGGCGAAGCTGCAGAGAGAGAGACGGTAACAACCAACGAGAGTCGTAGTCTCAGTGATTTCGACTGTGATTTTGTGATCGTCTTGTATGCTGAGATATCTGATACTCGAATGGGGACCATGGACGTTCAAACTTGATCATACCTGGTATAGCAACAAGCTGTTGTAGCATCCCTTGATCTAACTTAAATAAACTTATGTTTGGTTTGAAATTAGATCATAGTATTTTTAATTCAAACCTAACAAATTAACATAAACGATGAAATAATAAAGGATACTGATTACTGTATCAAATTGTACAGTCAAGTCATGAAAAATGTCTGTTGGGTATGTTGGCGTATTCAATGTTGTACCGCTTCACACTGTTCAATAGCCCTTTTAAATTAGACAACCTTGCGGACAGTTACAGATGAAGATTTTGTTGGAAACATGATAAATCCCGTGATCTCGATCCGAAGAGTCACAAGTTAAAACTCTGAGAAAAGTAATTAAATGGAGAAATTTAAAACCCCCTTTTTAAAAGTATTTAGGGTTCTTAACAAACTCTAATCTAAATCAAAACAATACTAAAACTTAAATTACGAGAAAAGTCAATAATGCGGTAAATAACTGGTTGACTTTGAGTAAAAGCTTGGTGTTGCCAGCAACCTGTGGGCCGCTACGGTGAGTTACAGCGACGCAGCCGTGAGCTGCCAGCCTTGATTTATTTACAGCTTGCGTTTTACCACTGCTTTGTTTAAGTTTATTGTATGTTGAGCTCGTCGTAAACCCGATACAAGATACCAGCTTCTTATTTCTTGCACTTTACTCATAAATATCTTCAAAGTACCATTTAGTATCAAAGAACCAAATTGAAATGTCTTAAAAACAATTTGTTTTAATAAATTTTAAATTTTATTAAAACTATGAAAACCGAATTAATAGGCAGTCTTAGTATAACTGCTTAGGATTATGAATTTTGCCGTTGATAGATCTTTAAGTATTATTTATTTATTTATTTACGGTAAACACCATTTTTACAGATATAAACATACAATATCGATACATTTCAATATGGCATTAAGAGTATTAAGTATGATCAACAACATGAATGATTAACATGATAACAAAGAAATAAACTACTACATTGAGCTACAAATCATGCAACGAAATATATAGGTGTCACACCAAAATAATTATCAACAACAAGATAGACAACAACAACAACAACAACAATAAACAATATAGATGCATAGAAAAGTGTGGTAATTGATTAGATCGTAAAATCTGAATGCTCGAAAACAAACAAGTTACATATTAGCTGATATTATGATTTATACATTAAGGTTTACCAAGTAATAATAACAAAAGTACAGTCTAAGAGTGATTAATAAAAAAAACAATATATAGACGCAGGATGAATAAATATTATACCTATGCTGTGAGATAAGTGAAAACACTACAAGTTAATGGGCAAACAGTTTTTTGAGTGATGATTCGGAGTCCTGAAAGAAGTCGTACCTGGAAGATATCACATTGCCAATTCTATGGAGTCTAGGAATGGTGCTGTGGTAAATGTAAAAGGTAGGACAGTGATGGCGGAAAAAAAGATCCGGGGCACGGGTACGGGAAGGAACTCGAGGCTGATTTGGTCCAGAAGAGCAGGACAGTCAACCTCTCCAACAACAATTTTGCGAAGAACCGCTGCGTCTGCCTGTTATCTTCTTAGGGCGAGAGGGGACAGTCTCAGGTTCTCAGCGAGAAGGTCGAGAGGAACAGTAAGGTACTCATAACCGAGTCTCACTCCAATTGTTCTCAAAAAGCGCCGCCAATTGTTCTCAATTATCTACGGTTTTGTCCCCTGAGCTGTGAGATCAAAACACAAGAAAAATTTAGCCTACTTAACAAACCTCCAGAGCAACTAAAAATATGTTGGCAAGTTCAGATCATGTTTAGTTTTCAACACACTTACGTTTACCAGTCAACCAGTTGGCTTCGCCAGTAAACTGTAAAAACCCAAATATTACTATTACACTAGAGACACAAAATTATTCTTAGTATGTCCGCACCGCCACAGCGAGATGTGTTAATTACAGCTTTATAGTCAAAGGCCTGCTCAGTTTTTGTTCTATGTTCTATTCGTTTCGTGTCGTTATGTGTTTGTTTTTACAAATTCTTGAAGAAGCCAACTGGTCGACAATGAAGCTCACTGCTGGTATTCAGCTGAGTGTGATGTGTTGGCATCGACACATGTTCTGAAAACATGTCAATATATTTTGAGTTGCTCTGACGATTTTTGTAATTTTTCTTACGGATGGATCTTTGAAGGTAAAATTACTAGTTTTAGTTTGAGTGAGTATCGCATCTTTGTGGCCAAATCTTTATTTTCGCACTTTCAAAACATTAATCTTCATGATTTTGAGATAAGCCAAAAGTGACAACAAAAAACACTGTTCTCGTTTTGTTTTTATTCATGCAGAGCAAATATATTTATTGTTAAAGAACAAGTGTCTTGAAGGATGCAACAGCAGAAACGTAAATAGGAGCGGAAGATGCCGGAAGACGCCTCGTCCGGCCCCGCCCACCTTTATCACCCCTGGCAAGCATCATCTCCGGGGTTAAATCCGAGTCGGGTGGATCACCGTTTACGACCCAGTTTTATTGTCTTCCCTTCGGGCTTCAGCCTATGTTTGAAGGACATTAAGAGTTATACTCGAATTTAACGGCTGTTCCGTTAGTATTTAGGGAAAGATCAGATTGGTCAGTTCGTTTTGGAGGTAAATGTACGATCAAAGTATTTTGTGTTTCGTTATTAATTTAGAACTACGCTTTTGTTAGTGCAGAAATACAGCATTTGATTCGGTTTATAAATACTTAGATTTAGCCTTCTTTGTTTTTGATCATTCAGAAAATCTTCAAGAAAAATTACCTATTACAGATTTATTACATGCCAGTTGGCCATCCAGACCACCAAAGAATAACTTAAGTGTAATAATAATTCATCGTAAACACCAGGGTATAGAACACTCCTCTTCGACTTGCCCACGCAGTTATTTGAAAGTGTCATTGTTGTAGTCATTACAATATTATCTCAAACACATCTGACACGGTGTGGGAGTTAGGAAGTCTTCTTCATATTTAATTAATGCTTGGAATCCGCTTTTACTTTCGTGCTAAACCACGCTCTCTGTTTGCATTTAGATGTTTTTTTATTGTTGATAACATTATAATTTTATTCGTTTTTATTATAAAAAATCATTTTATTCAAAACCCATTATAAGCTAAGGTCCCTGTCTTCTTCGTAATTTATATTGTAAAATTTTAAGGAGAAAGAATGTAAGTTTTAAGGATGTTTGGTGATGAGCTTTCAATCTGCTTGTATAAACGCAAAAAAATTTTTTCTATCATGACATCCTACACAAAAACAGAAAATGAATGAGAAAAAAACACAATCTACGTAATGGCTTAAATAAATAGCAAGAGTCATTGAAACAAGAGAATAAAACGATCAAATGTTCATTAAAGCGAGCAGAAATATCCATTCGCTGAGCCGACACGTCATAGGCTCAATGCAAGATAAATGACTGTTAAACCACTGATGAGCGCGGAGAATAATGAACGGTGAACAAATGTCCGTAGTTAGGGTTAATGACTGTGAACCGAACCAATCACGCCAGACATGAAGCGTATTGGATCGCATCTGTGAACCTCCATTGTTAGTGAATAGCAGAGTTTAATGCATCCCTTTGCTGTCTCAGTTCAGATACATTCTAGGAAGGAAATCAGGAAAATCTGTTCAAAGCTGTGACGGTAATGGAATTTGTTCAATAATTGTTTGGGTTTTAAATAATTGTTTCATGTACTTTTTTAAAATAACTGCATAGACTACACAGTAGGAAGGCGTATTAATCCTTTATTAACCTCTTTTACTAAATACGGATTAGGTAAACTGTTTCACAAGGAGTTTAGTTTTACACATCCTCTAAATATACTAGAAAGAAATTTTCAGTTTTTTCTTATACAACTGTAAAAACTGTTTGATTACTTTTCATGGAGAGGTATCAGAATCTAGACAATGTAGAAATGTTAACTATGAAATTAAATACAGTAAACGTTTAGGATATTAGATGCAGCCCAAATAAAGACCGTCAAAGTGTAAAATCCTAATTCGACGCTTAGGAACTGTCAATAACTGGCGTGAAGTGACAATTACTGAAGTGACGCCTGTATAAACTATCCAAACTCCCTCTTAAGACAAGGTGGAGAAGACAATAAGACTAAGCGGAGGTCGTAAACTGAGAAACGTCCGTCTTGAGTTTAATCACGGAAATGATGGCTAACTGGGGTGAGGGCGAGGGGGACAAAGAATTCACTGCTGCTCTCTGTCGTTGTTTACAGATCAAACACTAGGTCGTACAAATTCATAATTATTTCTGTTATTTCATCATTTATTTATGAAACTGTTTAACATGGAAAAGTAAATGTTAAAATCAAGAGGATCGTGTTAAAAATAGTCAAAGTGTGAACAGAGAAAAACGCAACATCACGCATGTAAATGACTTTCACAAACGGTTTTCAAATATTCAATTGAAAATTAAAAATTACTGTAAAATTTAAACCTTATTTCGGAATAAAAAGTGAACCAATAAAAATAATACGATCGTTTGTATGTATAGAAATAAGTAGTTACTTTGTCATTAAATAATTTCCGTACAATTGATGAATTTCAGCTAAAATTTCGTGAGAATTAAAAAAAACTTTTAATAGTTTGAAATAATAAAGAATTGTTGGCCGTGAAGTTGACGGTGGAATGAGCATCAGGTAGTTTTACAAACAGTACAACAATAATCGTTTGAAATTCATTGTTGGTGATACAGGGTTTATGTTCTGAGTTTGATTTTACGGGCATTTTGGAATCACTGAAAACTAAAAGCAAGTTCCATGATGTTCCGGGATCCTGAATCTGTACCCCATCCGCAGATGGAAAGGAACATAAACACGATTAGCAGAAGTCAGTTAGAAGGACATGGGCAAAAAAGAAGCTAAAACAGAGAACTTTAAAAGTAGTGAACAAAACTAAAAGCTAAAAACAAAACAAACAAAAAATGCATTTAAATCACAAATTTTCTAATAATAATAGGGAACAAGTACACAACCAATCAGAGCTCTGACTTTAGCTATGTTTTTGTCCAGGTTCTCCTGGCTGTATACTATTAATCTCGTTATATTCTAGGTTCGTTTTCACCAAAAACCGGGATCAGAAACATCGTGAAACTTGATCTTACTAATCAGTGATGGTAAACAAATCAAAACAGTATAACATTGAGATACGGTTAATATAGGTATGATTGCTTTCACAATCTCTTTATGGAAGTCAGTGTAGGGTGGTATGAAAGAAGAATACTAAACCTATATTACGTCATTTACTAATAATAATTATAAACTTCGGAGCCTCGTCTGTCAAATTACATCTGATCATTACAACAATCCTACGCAACATCCAATTATCAATAGATTAATAAAACGGGCTTGCAATGTCTCCATTGGAAAATTCCCCATGATATGAAAGGAAACGTCAATCCAAATATGGATATTAGACAAGCGGTACGAAGGTGTAAACTGTGTAGACTGTTAAACATGTAACGGAAAGGGGCAAGTTAATTGCAGAGTTTATGGCCAGTAATGTTGTGGCGGCGTGGTGTCGAGTGTAGTGTTGCATTGTGTGTTGAGGGAAACGATGTATTATTCGTTTACCACTCTTATTGAGTGTGTGATTGAATTGAAAGTGGAAATATGTCAACATTTATTTGTATAGATTTGTTTCCCACAATATTTGTTCATTTCTTTACATTCAAAACCATGAGCTTTAATTGATAACAATTTAAATATTTGGTAAAAATGTAGCCTATAGTAGGCCAATAAATGAACTGAAAATGATTATTTCTCTTACAAGATAATACCAAACCGATTTAATTGTTATGTGTGTATTCATCATTTAGTTACTAATTTAAATTTATTACTCTATGTTTTGTATGCTGTTTTTGTACTTCCTGTGTAAGGTTATGAGATGAGAATCGTTCTAGAGAACAATTTGTAGAGTATTAAGGCTTTGTGCTGACATCAGTTTTGTATCCTGAATCAGTTATTAAATCTAATTTGTGTTGTTATTTTAAAGAAGAAATAGTTATGATTTTTTATTCCCGATCTGCTGTATGAAAACGCTACTTGAAGAATAAATAAATAGCTATAGGCTTAGTTAAATTGGTTTTGTTCAGTAGGAAAATGTATATTGAAACTCGATTACCTATGTGAAAGGTGTCAGTAGCAACACGACACTGGCTGGTAATGAATCCTTATTAAAACGTGAACTCCGAGTGGCGCAATAAAGATCGGATGACTTGATTTGCATTTAGATTAAATATCTTTACTCTCAAGTGTGGATCTATTGTTCCGTTGCAGCACCTTAACAACCTGTGTTCACAAAGGAATGTTTAATCAACTAAAAAAATTCAATCAGAAAGACTTGAAAAAGATTTTCTTCTTCTGTTATAAATCCTAAGGGAACTGAAATTACGTCCAATAACAAACAATGTTATGATTATCATTCAACAAACTGCTTGTATTTAACAAATATATCACAATGTTCAAATTAAAATTAAAAATGTGACTAAATCTTGAAAAAGTAAATATTATCATTAAGAAATTGTTTCGGATTTCGATTTAACGGGTATATACAGGGTGGCCCGTAACTATCTGGACAAACGTATATAGCGTTGTAGCTTAGGTCAAGACAAACACATTTCACCATAGGAACATGGGTCTCTGGTGCCTAGTTTTCCGTCTGTCTGTCTGTATGTGTTTTTTTACAAACAAACTCATAACTCCTAAACGGTTTGAGTTACAGCGTTGAGATTTTGCAAAATTGTTTATCTTATTAGGATGTATCTTCATTTAAAATTATACCAAAATATCATCAACCGTTTCAAAATGGCGGCCATTTAAATTATTTGATGCCAAATTCCGCGAAAACCGTTAATTTAAACAAAAAATTGCAAGGTACATAAAAGTAAGTCCATTTTATGTAGTTTTCAATGATACCTTATTTGTTGAGATTGGATAAATATTTACTGAGCAATTAAATTTTGTCTTAATGCTTGACCACTTTTCTCCATTTAAACAATGTTAAAATTAAGGTGTGTCCAACTTAACTGTGCCACCATTGGTATCTCAGAAACTATTGGATTTAGAGATAATTTTTAATGGGGGACTTCACCTACTTTTTTAAGCCATTTAAAAATATGAATTTCATTTTTTTGTAAATGGCCGCCATTTTCCAATATGGCGGACAACTTTGATTTTTCTTATGGAACACCCTATATTTTATGACGTATTTGGATTCTACGCTTAATTTTAAGAGCTTATTATTCCTTGACATTTTTTCCTAAACGCAATAGTTAAGTGGCTATAAATTAAAGTTTGATTTTTAACACCCCGTATTTTAACATTGTTGATATGGGGAAAAGAGGTCATGCATTACGAAAAAAACTAATTTCTCAGTAAATCTCTATCCAATCTTTAAAAATGAGATATCATTGAAAACTACATAAAATGTACTTACTTTTATGTATCTTGCAATTTTTTGTTTAATTAGCGGTTTTTGTGAAATTTGGCATCAAAACATTTTAATGACCGCCATTTTGAAACGGTTGATGATATTTTGGTATAAACTTAAACGAAGATACATCCTAATATGATAAACATTTGTGCAAAATCTCAACGCTGTACCTCAAACCGTTTAGGAATTATGAATTTGTTTGTAAAAAACACATATTGACAGACAGACGGAAAACTAGGCACCAGAGACCCATGTTCCTATGGTGAAATGTGTTTGTCTTGACCTAAGCTATAACGCTATATACGTTTGTCCAGACAGGTACGGGACACCCTGAATATTAATAATCGATGGGCCATAACCCCACCTTTGTATTTTAAATAAGACATTCCATTTCAAAATGGTGGATATAAGGTGCCAGCCGAAAAAATGCATTTATCAAAATTAGGCGAGGATGACTCAACAATGATCAGTTAAGGTTACTAGTTTGTGGATTCTGGACTTATGATTACCATTCACAACGTAACATATTTTTAAAACTGGTTATAAAATGGTTTTATAATACCTTTAGAACGAATCAAGATTGAACGGCATCGCAATCTGTCACAATTTAGTTTTAAATTAATTACGGATCACAATCAAACCTTTACATCTGGAAAAATTATACCCAATTTGGCGGATCTTAGATGGCGGCTGAAAAACGGTAAAACGGAAGCAGTAGCAGTAACAGTTTTAATAACAGTAGTCAAAATGTACTTCTAACTACCCAACAATAACTGGGAGTCGCTTGGGATAAAATGTTAGAGAAGATGTAGACAAATGGGGAGGGGGATAGAATGGAACACTGAATAATGTTAGTATTATTAGAATTTTACCTTACATTTAAATCAAACTCAAATTAAATTCAATGAGGAATCGTTTGTGATGCTTTAAAGATCATCCTTAAAGTTCTAAATTTAGAACTAAATGCCTCAAGACCGCTAACCAGTTTTAAGCTTCTTCTTCAGACTTCATTCTCGCATAAGGTTTGGTGCGTGTTATAAATTAGTCTAACTACATCAGTGCGATGTAGAAAGTTGGTAAGGAAGTTTCTAACCAAGATAGATCTAAGTTATTGCAGTCAAGAAACTTTGTAGGTTAACATTCAAAACTTTCAGAATCATCATGCAAAGAGTATATTTGCTTACTAATCAACTTTATTAAAGTACGGTAAAATTATATCCCTTTAAACCAGTATAAAGAAACTTTTTCAACAGTACATATAGAATTTCTATAATTTAGGGAAATAAAATAATGTTGCTTTGCAATATTTTCCTTCGCACAAAAAACGAGGTTAAATGGAAATTTTTATCTCGGTCAGCATTAAAAGCGTGATTTCATGTAAAATTCAATAAAACAATAATAAAATAAATTAATAACAAACAACTTGCCACTATTTGCGATGGTTAACGTTATATCGAACGCATTCAGCAACTCTAGTTGAGACTCTAGAGATATATTTCTCATAAATTAACCGTAAAGAGATCAAATTTGCCACATCATTATTCTGGTTGCTTGCTACATATTACACTACTCTTTATGCTCCCTAATTTCAAGTTTAAAAATCAGAAATCAAGCACTAACCTAAAATAAAAATATTATCATTAATCTTTCGCCAGAGCTCTATCTCTAACGCAGGTAAGGTTTGAATATATTTTATTAAACATCTTATGGTGGAAAAATAGCTCAGGCAAAAATGTAAGTAGTAAATGTTCATCACTATCCATAGTTGTTCAGATTAATCCCCATATTTATGGCGACTCTTAGCTTATATTTACCTTGTGTTTACAGTTTCCATTTCCTTTTCAGTAAAAAAGACATACCTGAAACATAATAAAAGTGTTAATTCCAAAACTATAAAATTATTTAAATTTCAAGAACTCACACAATAATACAACATAAAGTTTAGCTTATTACTTAATTCAGTGAACTGTATTACGTTATTTTTAGACATAGTGTAGCCTTCAAGCTATTTGAACATGTTATGAGTTAGTAAATGTCACACGATACACTCCCAAAGTCAACCTAATTGAACCAAGAAACATTGTGTCGCGAGTTCATGGTGTTCGCCGACAAGCAACAACCACGTTACCTTCCAGAGGGGCGCAGGGCTGAGGCAACGTTACACGGGTTCTGGTGAAGACAACCCCTAAATTTACATTTAATACTGTATTATGCAATTCTATGGTAATTAAACCTTACGGTTTGGTCTCTAAAATAAACTAAATCATTGTCAGATAAGTCTTTTAATAATGCGGGAGTTTATTTCTTTGTACCTATTAAAAGTGTATAATGTTTATTTCTATAACACAGAAAACTTTTTTCAAAAGTGAAAGAGCATCAAAAACGATAAACGGTTATATTTTATAAAATAAGGGTACGTAGAATATTTTTTGTTTTAAAAGTACTGGAAAAAACTACTGTAACAGCTTTAAATCAAACTGACCATAAATTTGCAATGTTCAACAACGGTCATCGAAGCGTAAAAATATCGCGAAATGTGTCAGTCGCTCCTAAGCCTCGTCAAATTACGTATTCAATCCCAGCACCAGTGGCGTGGCAGCGACGCGTCGTGCCGTTGCTGGGCAATAGCCTCAATAACGCACTATCTCACTCACTCTTATAATTAGTCAGAAGCCTAATGCCAATAAAATCACATACTTTTTTAACATAATTTCTTGATTAGCATGATACGTGCTGTTGTATTCACTGGATGTAAATAAAAAAGTCTTACAACACTTAAAATATATAAACACTTATACTGTATTTACATACAAGAAGATAAATATACATAAATGGTGGAAAATGGCGATCGATTTTGATTGGTCACACCAATCATCATCAGGCCCAATGAGAGACTGGCATATCCATCTTGACGTCCGTTCTTTTATTCTATTGGCTGCCGGAAGTCCCTTCGGAAACAGGTTTTTGAACGTCACACCAGAGTCAAATTTCACTTGCTCGTTAATCAGTTTGTCTATCTTTACATTTGTCTTTAAATATATATGTCGTAGCCACATGCTGTAATTGGGCACTTCATGAAGTGTCCAGCGCTAACCGGGCACTTCATGAAGTGCCCAGCTCGCCTGGGCACATAGTGTAATTGAACATTTTGATATAAAATTACAGTATGTGACCAATAAAACTGGGCACTTCATGAAGTGCCCAACGCTCGTTGGGCACATGCTGTAATTAATTCTTTTACACTATGTGTCCAGCCTAGATGCTGGGCACTTGATGTAAACACATAAAACTGCTGTTTACGTTGCTCTTCGTAGTATCTGATGTATTATTTTTAATAATACAAAATAGGAACATTTTTAAGAATTTTGAAAAACAGTAAGAATAAGATTGTCTGCCACTAAATCAGACAATTCTCGCTTGTATGTTTTTATCATGGTTTTTCTATGTCTTCTGAGTTATTTTGGCTGCACATAATTATCATAGTATTATTATTGGAACAACAAACGCTTTTAAAATTTTATATTGTTTAAATAATAACGTTAATGGTGAAGTTTAGCCAAAATAACTCAGAAAACATAAACTAGACAATTCTTAAATTTACTGGATGTAATTTAAATTTTATGCTTTAATAAAATAAAGCATGTTTAACGATTTAAAATAATGTGTATGTTTCATATACATGAAACATGTTACCTAACACATTTATATGTAACATAACACATAACATTGACATTAACCTATTTTTTATGTTTTAATTGATTAATTTCTTACTTAGTCACTCTTAATAAAACTCATATCAAATCGAAATATAGCAAGGTTAAACATATGTACAGAGAGTGCCATAACAGTCTTGAAAAATAATAAAAAAATCTTTAGTTTCTTTTTATATCAAAATTGATAGCAGTTAATTTGTATAATATTTCACTATTTCGTTTATTCTTTTTACAATTTTATTAGTATTAACGACAATTTACGTTTAATATTTTCTTTTATGTCAGTATGAATAAATTAACATAACATCCTTACATGAAGCCTTTTCATTGTAATTGTTTTTATTTGCTAATGGGCCTAGAATATTAAAAAATGTATATGGAGTGTCCCGTTTACTTAACAGCTTTTCAGAAATATGCTTTAACTCTTTTATTATAATCCTACTGACATCAGTAGCTTAAAAATCTAAGTTTTTACTATTAAGTCAAATATATAGAAATTTATATGAAGCATTATTTTAGAGGGATAACCTATGAATGTTAAACGCTATTCAAAAGTAAGCGGTTACTAGAAAATTCTAGCGTTACGATTTTTAATTATCATTATGTTTTTTTAATAGCGCATTACCTATAATTTTATACTCTTGTTTAATTTTATAACAATTTGAAAACCACAATATTTATATTAAACTTTAAACCAATTATAAGTGTTTATGTTTTATCCTAAATGAGATTAAGTGGTTAATATTTTATTTTGAAAAATAACTACGTTATTGTTAACTGTTTATTTTAGTCATAACTCAACTTATACAGCATAAATTTATCATCCAAATATAACGTAGACTAATTATATTTTCAAAATGTGTATGCAAGTAAAACCAGAATTAACATTTTTAGATTTGAGAAATATTAAAAGGCTTAATAGCAAACAGAAACATTGGCTACTTTATCACAAACATTGGGGTTTAATGTAAACATTGGGATTGACTTGTAAAATAAAGATTTAAAATCGACTGTCCAACTTGTCTCGACAGTTACAGCATGTGTCCAAAGAGCGTTGGGCACTTCATGAAGTGTCCAGTTTTTTTGGACTGATGCTGTAATTTTGACTGAAATAATCGAGTTACACTATGTGCCCAGGTGCGCTGGGCACTTAATGAAGTGTCCGGGCTGCGTTGGGCACTTCATGAAGTGCCCAATTACAGCAAATGGCTACGACATATATAATTCTTCTCATGCGTTCATTACATTTCCCTTTTTACATCATTTCATTCTCTTAAGATTTTATTCTATATTTTCTATGTTATGTCCATATTCTAACAGGTGTTTAGCGATATCAGATCTTACCGGATTCTTGTTTTTCCAGGATGATATATGGTTCTTATAAATCTTTTTACAAAATTGACTGTTTGGCCTATACTCACAATCATTGGAACTAATTTGGTATTATTTAGTATATTCCAGCAGTATCAAATTTGTTGCATTCTTCAATTCCTGGTTGTAGAATTTTTCCAATTGTGTTCTGTGTCTTGAATTCTATAGAAACTCTGTACTCCTTGAATCTGTTTGCAATTTGTTGTGTCCTCATTCCAGTGTAATTGAATGCCGCACACATCTAGTTTCTTCTTTTGTTCCGTCTATAGCTGTGGTTTCAAAAAAAACGCCCTAGATTCTTTATTTTTCTCTTTATTTTCATTGCAATTTCTTCAATGGTTCTTGACTGGAAGTCAATACTTTTCGCTATCGCCTTTATTTTATTTATTTATTTATTTATTTATTTCTTCTATCTTCAGTCAGTGGAATCTTACATTCTCGGTAAGGCATCGATGTGAAAGCCGTAGTCTTGTGGCTGTTCGGATGTATTGATTCATTATTTATTGTAGTGTTCGTCTGTGTGGGTTTCCTGTAAATGTCGGATACTAGGTGATCTTTTCTTCTAATTAATGATAGATCCAAGAAGTTTTTTATGTTTCCCTCTTCGTATTCATTTGTAAGTGATAGGTTCGAGTGGTGGCTGTTGAATTTCTCCATCATGTTGTCATTTTCTTCTCTCTCTTGTTCGTTTAGTATTATTAAGATGTCATATACGCATATACATATCATGCATACTCCAGAACTTGGTAATCTTTCTTTAGATTTTCTAGAAAATCTTTTCGTTATGCTATACGAAAACTTCTGACGGTACAGCTGATAGTGGACTTCCCATAGCATTGCGTTAAAGATTTGCGTTGGAATAAAGAAGAAACTAGAAGAAAATAATTATCTTGCTATAAAGGCAGATAAAAGCGACGCAATAGTACTGCTGGGAAAGGAAGAATACATTAAGAAGACAGAAAATTTCATGAACAAAATAATTTCGAATAACTTCCAAGAGATCCTACTGAGAAATACCACAAAGAACTCACAGAAGCCATACAAAAATTTCCAAAAGTGATACCCGAAGAAAATATAAAATGAACAAAACAAATTCAAAACACCAGTAATGAAGATAATCCCGAAGATACAAAAGAAAATGTATCTAGTAGGCCTCTAGTTAAGTTTTAATGAGCCCCAACAATGTTTCGAAATTGTGGTAGGTTTTGGTAACAGGATGTATGCCAATTTTTTGTTCCTCCTAAAATAAAAAAGAAATCCCTAAGGAAAGTCCATAAAAATGTTAAATTCTACAGAAGCGCAGTAATTTAATTTTAAATTTAAAATCAAAACATCAGCTTATGAGCAAGCTGCGCAAATGCAACCAGGGGTAAAAATCTAAGAAATTACTAGACGATAACAGGACTTGTTATATTAACTCATTAAGCAGGGAAGTAGATGTGGTGATCATCGGGGAGAATTTAATACAGCAATTAATGTGGCACCTGTAAGTCCCCAAAGTCTGTAGTGGCTGGTGTGATGCCCTCGGGATGGTCGCACTGTGAACGATAGACACGTTACGTGCGAGCACTGCTGCCTACTGCACACTGCACAACTGTGTGTTACAGATCTGACGAGGAAAAGGCCTGCTTCATATCGGTCTACGGCCCATACAAAAAATTCACCGTTTTGTTTAGTAAAAACGAGTTAAATTGTATAACTCTTGGTAGTAAACTATTGTAAGAGCGTTTGTTACTAAGAAATAAAAATTGAAAACACGAGTATACAAGGAACACCAACATTGAATATGAGCTGAGTTTGATAGAAACAAACTACTGACAGCTGTTGGTTTATATTTACATGGAATTGTATAGTATCTACATTGAATTTAGTAAGCCTATATACCTGATATCCTCCTTAAACTTTTTTAAGGATTTATAAATTTACTACTACTATTATTATTCGTGAGAAAAGCGATCTCGTGTACTAATGAAATGTGAAAGATGGATAAACAGTGAATAAACTCAAACTCAAATAATTTTATTGTAAAATACCCCCGTAGCAGCAGACCGCATACTCAGCGAATTTCATACGCAAAACAACATATTTCAATCCAACATATAGCGAGATTTGACATGTTTTGGTAAGCTCCATAAGAATAACATGGGGAATGAGTATGCAGGTTTGCTGCTACGGGTATATTAAAACTGGGTGGTTTTAATTCAATATTTAGTAGATCTGAACTAGAAGAAGCTATTTACCAAGTTTTATCAAGATATGTTGAGAAATAACCAAGATATAGAATTTTACTGATTTCCCATAAGGTTAACATTGGGGCAACGTACTGTGTTTACCACTTTAAATATCTCGGTAACCAATGGACATAGATCAGTGATTCAAAATACTAAATAGTTGGTTTTTATGAGCTGAATTCAATGACACCAACAAAAATTCGGTTAATTTTATTTTTCTATGTAAAAAACTCATAAAAACCCCATTTGGGGGGGGTTATCATCCTTTACCCCCCCGCCTTTCCGGTGGTCCGATCGAGCTGGTTCACGAACTCGTCCGAGTGATTACCACTTTACACGTCTGTACTAATGTTCATATGTATATTCGAATGAATGGTGTTTTTTGCTTCTGGTGGCCCCAAAACGAAAAGTTAACATGGTCTCGGGCTTAGGTCTTACCATAAGACCTACGGTAGTAGCTTCTTCCCTATAGGGGAAATTCGCTGAAACACAAATGTGCAAAACAATCGTCAACATAGATACAATTTATACACAATGGAAAATATAAACGCTATAGCCTATAAAGAACGAATTACTTGGAAATAATACTCCTCTAAGCTTTAAAATTCTTTAAGAATAGAGACCCTTATAACTTTCTTTTAATTTTATGGTGTGTGTTTCATTTTTTAGGGATGAAGGGAAGTTTTGGAAAAGCTTGATGGAAGAACTCGCATTTGTCCATTGATTTTGCGTCCATTCACTTAAAGAAAAATTTGAAACTCCCGTTAGATATATTCTGCCCAAAGATATTTGTTTTCCATATGATGAGTTACGTCATACGAACGCGGATATATATTACGCATTTCTAGAGTGTCTATACTACAATATATTTTTGCGGATATTTTGATATTAATGTTAAATTGTTTTGACTTTTCCCTTTGATTCTAGTGTTGAAACTACATTACGATTTGGTAGGTATGGTAACTCCTCCATTTACCAAGAGACCGTACATTGATCTTACTCATTTCTATTTAACCTGAAATCTTTTTCTAGAGATTTTGAAAACACATGTTACCACTTATCCATATATTGAAAAACACAAAAATATCATTCATACACATTTAATTACAGATTAAAAATATAAAAAAATAAATACATTTTACGTAATAAACACCCCCATTTACCGAGGAAAATTTAAATAAAACATATAACTAAACTGAAGACAACGCCTCAACCCAACAAGACAACGGAACAGCTGACACACGCACCACCACATACACCCACTATAATATAAATTATACCCCAGAAACCTTTGCAGGAAGAAAAAATAATAAGTAGACTAACAGTATAAATAATTTTGCAACTTAAACTACGTTCACCCAATAGTAATAAACAGGCCATTAGTAACTTTTTTCTCATATAGAAATCGAGAGAAGGAGAGTATAAGGAATCACATCTATCAAAGACCTGCATCATCCTTCTCTCGGTGATGTCTATCCATCTTCGTCTCCTCTCCCCTGGTCTAATCCCGATTGTATTATCAGCACCCAGGTCACGTGATGTTGATGCCATTGTTGGGTTGTAGAACCATTTTTAAATAAATTTTGGAACGTCCGTTTAAGAAAAAATTTGATGAAAACATACATTGAGAATCCGAGAAAATATCTTATTTAGGGTTAATAAGCGGTTGCCGTGTTAAAGCGTTATAATCTCTTTGAACCTTTTTTACATTTTAATTGACTCGTAAGTAAATAAAATAATAAGACATAATACTGTGCTGATAAATTGTGACATAACTTTTGAAGATAATGCAGTGTAAAGAAATTTACATGAAAAAACCAGTGAGCATCTCCCCCCAGTAGTGTAGTCCAACATCTTGTTGTGAATGGCTTTTACCAGCGGTGTAACGGCGAGTGTTCAGTGTACAATCAATGCTCGAGTCACGAAGGAGCCGTAAACATCGGAGTGGCGGGAGAGTGCGTTTTGGCGGGAAAACTCTCGCACGCACGAGCATCTGTTAATGTTTTCTCAGACCACTAAACAGCTGTTAAATGCCTGCAACTACGATGTGCTAATCGAATGATTCTCCCCATGTCCGGGCTGAAGAAAAAAAGTTATAGCCCTGGTAAGTTGTAGCTCTCATAATGGCTAATCATGAAACACGATTCTTTTTTCTATATACGTGTTGGAAAAATGATATTCTCTGCAATTACAAGCCAAAGATTTGGGATCTTACTTTTGTAATGATCCTAACTACATTTATAACTAAAGCTTTTTCTAAACAAAATATCGTAAAATAATATTTGTATACAACCCGTAGAACAACAATATTCACGTACTTCAACGCAATTCATATTAATTGAATATAATATTTTTGTTTAGATGGCTATTAAAGAGTTACATTAATATATTTACAAAGAATATATTTTAAACAGTCACTCTTTAAGGAACTTCCGTATGGGTAACATTATAAGGAATACACGTATAAGACGACTAAATGCAAGTAACACAGCCGTCGTCATCCATCTAGTAATTACGTAACTAAACTTCAAGAAGGGTGATGCATTAATCAAGAATAAGAGCAATATGTAGAGAGCAGCGAAACCTAATTATGATTTGAAAAGTATTGCAGTCATATGACAAATTTTGTAAAAAAGGCTAATATATACCTTATAAACAAAAACACACAACTATTTATATTTATTTTATTTTTATATTTTTGCGCTACAGCTAGTTAACACGCACTACTTATAATGTAACATGTCATACTTTGCCAAAAAACTAAAACAATTTACCACGTCAGTATTCAAAGTAGTACGAGTAAAGAATAATCAATAAACTAACAGTTACGATGTTGTTTACAGACATTCACGGTTGAAACCGTTGGTTGAAGCAGTTTAAGCACAGTTCGACACTGTATACAGGGGGAGTTTTGGGTGCATTGTGCATTTAACGAGGGGTGTTCCATTCGGTTGTTGCAGTTTTCACTGAACAATCGACGGAATGAAAAACGGAAATGTTTCCACAGCTTTACTCCTCTGAAGTACATTGTTTCGGTTTGTGTTTATTGAAATTTTATGTCAAGGGGTTACTTTGACAAACACATTATGCGTGCACGCAACGGCTATATACGTTGACCGTTTGTCTGCAGGTCAATAAGAAAGCTTAACAGCTTAAATTAAAGATATATTAAGCCAACAAATATTTAGGCTTAGTTTTTACTTATTGCTTCAATAAAATGTGACTACATTTGTTAAAATTTTGTTGTCATTTGGTTACCAACATGGCAACTCATAAGGTCCATGTTGATTTTTTTATAATTTTAAATTCATTTTTCTACAATTATCAAAAACTATCAGTAAATTATAATGGGCGTTCTCTCCTTTTGATTTCACGTGCATTGGGTAGTGGCATTAAAAGATATTTAAAACCAAGAATTTACCAAGACCATCTTACCAAGAATTTAAAACCAAATTTAAAACCAAGAGAAGAATTGTGGTATAAACATGGGAATTAGCACAAAATATTCAAGAAGTATCGATAATAGTTTACTATCAGTCTACAATTTTCAACTAATCTGTTCTCTAATGGGGTGAAGCAAATAAACACTAATAACCAAACAAACAAACGTAAGAATTATAAATAAATATACCGGACATGTTTTTGATTTATTTTAAGACTTTTAATTTTGAGTTTTGAATGGTCATCACAGTAAATAAAATCCTCGAATCAAGAAACAGACCGTGAAGAGTTTTGTTTTCCAGAGTTGTTAACATTATGATCACACATATTGAGGAAATTAGCCAAGCACACGTTGTTGCTGGGATAAGCTATTTTGTATTTTTTCTGTTGTGAAAACTAATATCCTCATTGTTTTAAAGTCCTAGATACGCTATTTGTCATGATGTTCGTATTAACAGTTTTAGAGCATTACCTGCAAAAGCCAATTGTTCATTAATTAGATGCAGATAACTCTGACAACGAGATCTGCAGACAAATAGAGTTACAAACATTAATTTTCAGCATTTAGCGCGCGTTTGAGGAAGTTTCATTTTAAGTGTTGATCATGAAAAATATTATATAGTGGTTTGTCTTAATATATATGGGTACTTTGGTATTATACGGAGGCCACTATTTTTAGAGAGTTTTTTTTAAACTGGATACCAAAAATAATCGCATAATTGGAGGGAACATACTTTAATTGACTTACTGCACAAATTTGACATAGTTACGATGAGCGGTCTTTGTGTTCTGCCTCCCAGAAGGCAGCGATGTCGGCGAGGTAAAGCGTCACCGCCGCTAGCGGCAACACCTGATCGCCACCCTTATACAGCGCGCTGCGGCGGTTATGTTAGGTTAGGTTACCATTATTATGTTAGTAGGACTTTCCTCGTTTCATTACAAATCAAACTATACTGGATGAGTCATACATGGGCCCACCAAATCCTGTAGGCAAGTGTTGCACACACTCCGGTCAAAAACCTGACCTAGGCCTAGGCCTACTTGGAGGGGATTTGGCGGGTGAAGGTATGACTCATCCGGTATCGTTCGATTCGTAACGAAACGAGGAAAGTCCTAAAAACATATTTATGATAACCTAACCTAACATAACCGCCGCAGCGCGCTGTATAGAGATGGCCTCCGTATAATACCAAAGTACCTATATATGTGAACTGATAGAACATATTTGCCATGTTTAGAACAATGTGAAGCGCTGTTTTTTTTTTCTATGACAATTCGTGCTAACTATCATGGAGGCATAAACAATTTTTTACTCAATTAAGTCGATTACTCCGAATGTTTAGGTTAGGATGATTAATATAAAACCCAAAAGTTAGCTTTCTCTTGAGATAGGATCTTATCGTTCACAAAATGTAATATACAGTACCTGTTCTCAAGTATTATACCAACAACAGTCGTACAATGAAGTTGGAGGTTTCATAACCGAGATAGTGCTAAGTTAATACACGGCCAGAAACTTTGGATGTTTATGACGCTTGTAAGACGAGTTGTAACTTGTTTGTTCAATGTCATAGCATATTATGGACTTTAATATAGATTTCACACAATTTTTCACAATCACACTGAGTTATAAGGTGATACTTCAGATATTTTTAATCATCTGAGTAATAACGTATTTTAAGAACCTATACGTATATTTTAGTCTCAAAGAAGCACCTGAGAAGGCGTTTTAAAAGTTCTTATTGTTTTACTCTTCAAGATTAAAATAATAAGAAAATATTGATGGGATATAAGAAAATAAGAAAATAATTGGGGATAATATGAATATATTACACTGCTTTAGAAAATAAACCAATATTTGATAGTAATAATATCATATATTGGGCCATCCCTTTGAAAAACAACTATATATAACCACTGGCATTGAGAATACAACATAAAAATTGTATATTGTATTGTAAATTTAGTATATTTGAGAGTAATCAGATGAACACTTCACTTAATAATAGAGGTTTACCAATAAGCCCTGAAGGACTGATCTTGCAATTAATGCGTGCCTGAGAGTGGCCCCTGAGGGCCTATTGCAGCGAGGATCGCGCCCTCCGGTGCCCCGTGCAGCAATACTGTTATAGCCTACCTGGGACTGTAATATTCTATTATCTTCTGACATAAACATAAGTATTTGAGGTTATTAAAAACGTTCCTCTTTAATTAAGAATGATACAGTATAGACCGCAGATTGACTATATTGAAATTGACCCATTGTCCATTACAAATAGATAAAATTGAACCGAACGATGATAACGATGATTTTGTTTACTTTTACTTTGGTTTCTCACTGCATACTAAAGTGCTTGGTTTGGATTATTTATATATTTTAATGATTTTAGGACAACTTGCCAGGTTCAAAATGGGTTTTATGATTTGTAAGACATCATAATACAAGTCAGAGAAACACAACGAAAACTGTTCATAATTATGTTACATTTAAAGGCCTTAAAGATCTATGAAAGTAAAATAATGACTTAAACTTAGTCGCAAAAGAATTATTCAAACATAATTTACAGCTGACTCTCAATCTTTGAGCTGCTACAGCTTTTTATTTAATTTATATTTACAGAAGACATATAGATGTATATAAATACAAATAGCTGTTTCCGTACCACAGCGTACTACTGACACTTCAAAGTGTGGTATAACATTACATGGGAAAGGTTGTACAGCCTTATTGAGATCCGAGAGGGAATACGTTCAGCGCCTGCAACAATGAAGATGCAATGACTGCACAACTGAAAAGTTCAGCAGATAACCGCCTGATGGTTGAAGGCGTATTCAATTTCAATTCAACCTAAAACAGTCACTGTAGGCGTAAAACAGTTCATCGGAACCAATGTTTTCCGATGATGTAAACGTATTAATTGCGATCCGCGGTCATTGATGTTTATAAATGAGATTAGGATAAATCTTAGAGATTTCGTTAAAAATACTAGACATAACACAGTATTTCGTTACAAAATACTACACATAACAGGGCCTTTCATCTGCATCTGTTATTATTTAATGGTTTATTTCATATTTTAAATCTCCGATAGTTAGTTATAGGGTGAATATGAAAATATATGTGTCTATGTAAGTAACAGTTTTCCATCATAGTACCGACCCATTAATTGACAAAATACTCATCATTTTTTTATTTTGCTTTTTGCTTTTTGTTTTTAATGCAGTTTCCTTTCCGAAAGTTTAGTTTATCTGGTAGGTTATGATACTTTTTGTTTGCTTAGGTTTAAGAATCTACATAAAATAAGCAGTGTATAAGTGCCTGAATCTTACAAATGGACAATTAAAAAAATCTGCTGGAGACAGTTCTCTTTCCCCGAACCCAGATCTGTGGTCTTTGCGGGGAAATAATTCCTATATAACAGCATTTAACAGCATGTAACAGCATACAACTATTTTAGCTTCCATACTTACTTACGTTTGTTTTGAGAAAAATAATGCATAGAAAAATCCTTGTTCTGCTGAACACTAGTGTATTTTTGTAACTTGAGTTATATCATGTATAATCTTAATTTATATAATGTGTAGTAAACCGGTTAGTTATATATACATGATCGTCTGATCTATTTATATATTAATAGGCAAGCAAAATTTTTGTAATCCTTTTTTCAATCCTGTGTGTATCTTAAGGAAAAATTTAAGCACACTAATAGAAAAGTCCTTTCCTGTAGTTTTGCACAATTCCATTATAATTTACTGTAGTTTTTGAGAATAGAATAAATTAAATTTGAAATTTAGTGTAAACAAATTCATGGGCTTTATGAGTTGCCATGTTGGTCACGGAACTCCAAAAAAAATATGTAAACGAATGCAGTTACATTTTATTGGAGCAATAAGTAAAAACCAAATCCAAACAGATTCTGCCAGAACTTGAATTTTTACCAGTGTCTAGGCGATCTCTAGTCCTATTAAATACAAACTTCAAGGCGAGTTTTATTTCATACGCTAATTTACTTCCACTAACTGCAACGATCACTAAATGGTTTTCGGCGAAAGTCTGAAGAATTTTTCTGCTCGCATAGACCCACACCGGTCGCGCATTAACTGCGCGAAAGAGTTCCTTAACTGCGCTAATTCCTCTAAGGGTCCCAAAAAATGTTCCTTAGCTGCGCGAAGTCCACGCCAGGTAGAGGTGAGTTGCCGGCAGAAGGAATGTCCTTGCTTACGTGTCATCATACCGCAAACCATTATCGAGAGATTGCAATTTGTAAAGTGCGTTTCGAGCAAAATCTATCTTGTTGCCTTGATTATGATTGTGATTATGACGTTATTTTTTAAATAAAGATGTTTACCAGTGTGTTTAAAAGTGTGTTTTTAAATTTCTGAATTTTTATTGCAGTACTTATTGGTCCTCTTTATTGGTCCTATTGTACCTCTTGGTCGTATTTACATTTTATTTATTGTAGTCGTATTACTATGATCTTACAGAAAACCATTTGGAAGATTAACATTTTCTTTCAGGGAACATACACATAATATGATATAAATTACTACTTTACCGAACTCATGGGACCACAGAAACAAAAGATACGAAACTCGAACATTAATATTAATGATAAATGTTATTTATTTTACAGTAACGGGATTTAATTTGAAAATACGATGTACTTATTTTTTCCGTTCAGATTAATTTATTGTGAAAAACTGCGACGATACTTTATAAAATCCCATATTGATATGTTATTTTTGACGTATGCGATTGATTAACATGCACTTTGGTCGCCGTCTTGAAGCAATGATGTTTTCCTTATCCCCAAAAAGGTGCATTTTATTTTCATTAATACGTTCTGTACATTTTAATTTATTTTCATTACGAACTAAATACGCCACCTCAGTTCTAAACTTAACTTTTGAGCACTTTTTCCCTTTTTTAGCAGAACATAAAATCCGTAATGAATGCACTCTCTGGCAGATGACTTGCTTTGACAAATTCTTAAATGCTCACATCTAAGAATTCTATACAGTCAAAGAGGGCCGCCACTTCGCGCAGTTAAAGAACGTATCTGGTGGCTACCTGGAGTATTTCGCGCAGTTCAGGATTACCCGACTACCTGACTCAGGTCAGTTCGCGCAGTTAATGCCCGCCCTACACACCATAACAAAATTAAGAGTTAAATAAATATTGAGCTTTACTAAAATAACTTTTCACCACACTACGACGAAATCGCCTGTTTTACAAACATCAAACGCGGACCGAAACACACTGTTTGCCACCACAGGACCGAAAACGTTTGGGGCCCTAGGGCCGAAAGTCAGCTGATCGTTTATTTGCTTGAAACAACGTCAGAACATCACATAATTATACGGCATTCAAGACAGGATAGTTGCGATCATATGATTTTCATAGCTGTGTTTTGTTTTCAAGTGAGTCAAATAATAATCAGATTTTTTTATTATTTAGGGTATATTTCATTGTGTAGTGTGGTGAAAAATAGCGTTCGCACCTCGGCCGAAAGGGTTTTGCAGCTCTCGATCGCGTCAAATTCTCGACTTCGTCTCGAATTTGAAAATCGATCTCAAGCCTGCAAAACCTCATTTTCGGCCCTTGTTGCGAAATATACTATTACACGCAGCCTAACTTTTGTAAAATATCCCCAAAGCACCGACTAAAAGATCAATGTAACATTATGTGCATCATGAAAAAGAATTTTTAGGGGGAGAGATCTGATGGGGAGGTTGACAAGCCACGTGTCATGCGAGTTGCCGAGTTGACAAACTGAAGGCGGCACGCACCGCAGCTTTGTATGTTAAACACGGGATCTGGACTGTAAGGCTACATTCTGTGAGGTGACGCTTTGTCAGGCTTTGTAACCGTGAAAACGGTAGGCCTATACTGCCTTGAATCTCTATCTTGACCAGGAAAATTAACACTGTCCGGTTTCTTATCAACTGTTCTAATTGTTCGTTTTGTTGTACGTTTCCATCTCAGTTTTGATCGTGGGCAAAGATACGGTTTTTTATATTTGGAATCGGATTGTTCAATAAGAATGAATAGTTACAATCATTAATTCAGTAACTGGTGTTTTTCAGGAGATTTCTAATGTCATGAGCATTAAGTGATAAAATGACGCTTTAGTTTTTTGGGATTGGCTGAAGCACCATGCAAAAGCTGCTACAACCTAGGTTGGAAATTAAAATACCTTATATCTCATTAAGAAAAATTATTAAAATCTAACCAAAAGGATTCAAAATGCCTCTGTTTTACATTGTAGTTCAAATCCATTACGGACTTATCAAGATAGGACGATACTTAAGTGAAAACAAACAAATAGTAGGGCCTAAATAGTTTACCAATATGTACTACCTTTTTAGATTACATATTTTGATGTAATGAGTTAGTATTCTCTGAGGGGATTTTATTCACTGTTGAGGGAGTTTTAAATATTAAAAGTCTTAAATGCTACAGTTTTAAATGTATAAGTTATAAAATATTTTATACATGGAGTATCAATTTAAGTATGTTTAACAAAAGTTGAAATAATGGAGATTGCCTAATATCTAGGTTTAAATGAAATTAATCCGTATAGAATGAAATGAAATGAAACTTAAACACTTGGCAATCTGTGGACTGTGTAGCTGTCAAATAAACCTCCCAGATCGTAACTTTCCGGTTGAATGAAGTGCAACGAGTCTGTAGGGTAGTGCTAATATTTTAGCGGGGTGAACTAAATTGACTTTGAAAGTAGTTTTATCTTTGTTGTTTACTAAACTTCAGCACAGATTGCTTGATTGGAAACTATATTCACGAGAGTGGTCTAAAACATACGAACTTTTGTCATTTTAAACCAGAGCAGGTTAGATTTTTTTCGATCATTGTTGATTGAGACTCTATTACTTCTGTAGTTTCTTTTAGCTAAATAAATCTAGTATAGTCGTGCAATATACAAATTAAAAACAATTAGTTTTAAATGAAAGTATTTTCATAGGTAAGGTAATTAAAACCTATTATATATGTTTCAGTTTCTCTCACCTGCTGGGCATATTTGAATTGCATATATATGTCTGTCTAGTTTTAGTTGAAATTAAATTCCAACCATGTTAAGTTGTCCTTGAAAACAGTTAGTTATATTATACGCTATTACGAACGTTTTTTCTTTTTTTATTAAAAATGCATAGTTTAACTTCACAGTCTTTCGCATAACCGTTACTCATTTGCGGAAACACTACTTAAAACCGTACGTCTTAAAGGGGAGATTTTCCTTAATTTTGAAACCTTAGCCAGTTAGTTGTCGGCAGGTGCCCGTAGAATGTGTGTGACCGCCACGCTTCCAACATTGGTGACAAATACCCCTCGAAGACGCGGCATGTTAAGTTGTAGTTCCGCGAAATATAGGGTATGTGAGTAAAACTAAGTTTACACTAGCATGTAGCAGTGTCGTCACTTGAACAAACTAATTTGTTGTTAAACCAATACAGGTTTACCAACACCTCCGTATTTGTAAAAACAAATATTAGAATCGTCACTCAGGATTACATCTCTCTAATAAATTAAGTGTTGTAACACTTGTTGTGTTAACACAACGATCGTTGGTAAACCTGTATTGGTATAACAACAATGTTATTGGTGTGTTCAAGTGACGAGACTGCGTGATGCTTTTAGTGTGAACTTAGCTTAACTGTTAACTATTAGGTATTTTCAAGGATAATTTGACGCTGTTGAAATTTTATCATTTCAACTAAAACTGAATCGAAATATGGCACGGTGGGAGAAGCCCAAAAATATAATCGCTTTGAAATGGGATATTTCATTGCTATAAATATAATATAGGGATTAACGTGACGCTTTTCGTATACGAGGTCAAGTTCTTCGTCCGAGGCTATTGAGCAGAGAATGGACATATTTAGTTCCTAGTAATGAAATATACTATTGTAGACAAATCAAATGTTTTGTAAGAATTTACTCTGATTACGTAGCATTTTAATAAAGGTATAATTCTCTAAACAAGAAGTGTAGGCCTGATTCAGTTTAACATATTGGTTATGAGAGAAACCTCTAAAAACGTTTGCAGGTAAAGATTCGAGCGTAATAATTCTACTTGTACAGCAAACGTTTTCGTTGCATATTTAATGCATTAACGTATAGCATAGGGCTTGTGTTTTGATGTTTGCTGTTACAAATGCTATGTAAATAACCCATGGCTTATGGTAATCCTGCAGACTAGATTTTTTTGTGCGGGATACAACTAAGGATATATTTTCGAACTTTAGTCTAATCTATGGTGGCGGACAAGACATCCTCTGGCGTTTAATTACATGTCTGCAAATATTGTAACATTTCATTCCAGGTAGTTACCTCGCGCTTGAGAGACCATTGCACTATCAAGACAATGCGATGACCCATATTTGAGGCTTCTAAAATTTGACTTTATAGATTTTTCTTCCTTATCTCTTCAAGGAGTAAAAAAGTTTCCTCCCCATCTATTTTTGCTATTCAATGGTATTTTAGGAATAGAAATGGGGCGTAAATGTTCCCAGGGTTTGTAGAACAACTTCCCACGGCAACATTGTATGTAGAGAAGAATAAATAAATATAGAAGATTAATATAACAGAGTTAAAAAGCTTTGAATTAATAGAAAAAATCTATGTAAAACACTTCTTTTCAAATGCATTGCTTTGGATCAAAATTGCTTTAAAACTATCATTCTTCTCTCTATTCCATTCTCCTATCTACATGCAAATCCAACGATATTTTTCCATTTCTAAAATGAATGATGATCTCGATTCTCCTATAACGTTCTCAAAATAAAAGAAAGCCAAATGATAAGTGAATTTAGCGAATCTGGAAGGTAAAAACCCGAAGCAATAGTCGCTGGAGCGTTAAGCGATAAGCGGCCGCTCTGTGACTCCCGGGTCGTGGCTTTGTAGAGGGTTTACAGAATCCCCAAAATCGATTCTAACAGACCCCAAATGGGACAATATCAGCGTTCGATCAACCTGCAAATTGGCTTTTGTTCATATAAAAATCCAGTTTTTGTTACTGTTAATGTTCTTCAGCAAAACTTTCTCTCAGTATTACCAGGTTTGTTCGGATTTAATTCTTGAATTGGTAGTTTGTGTAAATCTACCATATTAAATCAGGATTAGAGATTATTTTTTTCCTATATAAATGTTATTCCGTATTAAAGCAACATTTTCAGTTTTTTTTTTTTAGTTCTTGTAAGGTTCATTTGCATTACGTATATGAAGGAATATTCTATAAACCGCAGCTAACAAATATAATTGAAGGAAAGCAGTAGAAGCATAACGCAGGATTTTTATTTTTCACAGGATTATTTGTTGTTGTTAAGTACTTGTGGAAAAAACCAAATTATTCTGCCTCTGCGAAAACTGTTAGAATTCAAAAAAGAGAGTGTACTTTTTAAAATTAAACAAACTCTATGGCATTAGGACATTGTTTAATAAGAACAAATCCCCGAACATTAAATAATATATATATTTTTTCAAATAATATGCTGAGTGCAACGTAATCATTGTTATGGTTATCTAAAACAAAAATAGCTTAAATATAGCTTTATTTTCGTTTCCAAATTGTGCAACACAGCTTACTGCATGGTACAGGAATTTAACCACAATCACGTAAACCCGGAAGTCGGAAGGCCGGAAGCTGAACGTGTCAGTCTATATCGATTGTCAGTGGCGGATTTACGTATTCAGTGGCGGCTCTCCGCGTGCATGCCGTTGCCCGGGCGACACCGCTCCACGCTACCACGCCGGCCGCGCCGCTGCCGCTGCGGTGACGAGGCATCAGTCGAGTCAAACTCATTAGCATAAATACTCTGTATTCAGGAATATATATTTATGTACACACCATGGGGAAAAAGTAGCTCGATTTCGACCGGTCACACCGATCACCATTTCCCAGCTTTTGATCACACTTATAAGTAGATAATGTATTTATATTTTAAGTGTTTAAGTCATTTTTATTTACACGCAGTAAATACCGCAGCACTTACTATGTTAATCAAAGAGTTAATTATGTTGTGTATTGTATTTCTGGGTGAAAGCAACTGAAATACGCTTTTGAGTTTAAGCAAGCATGTAAAGCGTGATAGTAATGCATACATAACTTTGTGATAGTAGTTGCATAACTTTGCAGTTTTAACCATTATTTCTCAAAGAATTTAAAAATGATTTTTCTATAATGTAGGTATATTATTTTGATTTGCAGTGGAAAATGTTTTGAACTGTATTATCACAGGACATCACTGTTGCAGGACATCACCACATAGATAGATTGGTTGCTACCTTGACATAGATCATAAAAAGAAGTACTATTTTTTTATTTTATTAAAAAATGTAATAGTTTAAAAATTATTAAGATAATAAGATAGTAATTCATTCTTGGTAGACATATGAGGGGCCTTCAAACAGCATACAGGCAAAACGAACACAGTACTAATTTTGCTTCCATGATAATGCAGGCTCTCTCTCTCTCTCTCTCTCTCTCTCTCTCTCTCTCTCTCTCTCTCTCTCTCTCTCCCGCAAACGCTATTTCTTCAGCTTCATAGACTGGTCTAAGTTCTTATTTTGATGAAACTTAAAGGATCTTTTGTTATTCACAATGCCGATTCGGAGGGTGAAAATACATTAGGAGGAACATTTGTCAAAGGCCAGCAGCCCCTCTCCCTCTATCTACTTCTCCTCTGTTTTTCTCCCGGCTTATCCCGATGTCATCAGCAACCAGGTCACGTGACTGGTCGCCAACGTTGTCACTTAACTCAAGCATAACAACATTAAAACATGTACCTCTCCAACGGCGTGTTTCGCCCATATATTCGCCAGGAACGAACCAAGTTTGTGTCAGCGTCCAGTTATCATGATCAAACATACTGAATTTAATCTTTGCAATGGCCTATGCATGAACGTGGATCGATATTTAGTGGAAATAATTAAGAAACTTAGTTAGTAGTTTTATTTCAGAGTATTTTCGTGCATTATCTTTCCCCTCATAACAAGGAATATAGCTGATTTATTTCGGGATTAACCAGCCTGCAAACTAAAACGTTATCGAAAAAATTTATTAATTTAACTAGTAAGTAGTTTTTAGCTCTAGAATAATATAATGTATCATGGGCCTAGTTTTGAATATGTTAATGGGGAATAAACTCATAAAAAATTAACCACCGGCATTTAACAAGTGGATACTTCCAACTCGACCACTATCCAACTTTTTTACGAATTATCTCCAAAACTCACTGTCAAAACGGGAGCGCGGGCGTGCAAATGTACGATAATCCTCGCACTTGAGGCGCTTTTACGACGCGAGTCGAGCAGCTTTTACTGTGAAGGAGCGGCGGTCTCAGTCACGACATGCTGTGACGCGTGCCACGCTCTGCACACTCGCGCCGCCGGCAACAATGTACAAGTTAGTGTTTCATGATAAGGTTTGCTTGCGTAACCAAACACTACACCAACATATTTTAAGGGATGATGCTTGTCTATTTATTTAATATAATGTGCAAGAAATGTGGTTTTTGAAAAAAGGCCTAGCCTTATTACCATGCTTAACAGCAGAACTCTTTAATTTATAAACCAATTTGATGATTGAGGTGCCAAATTAAAGGGAATTAACTCAGTTCGGTTTTGGTCCACTAAGTAACGTAAAAAAGTCAAAACATAAGAATCATCACAGCCATAAATAAAGCAAAAAGAAACTAATTAAAATAACAATAACTCACAAAAATATTATTTTTGAAACCAAGCAATCACGTAATTAACTTGTTTGACTTGTTTGAATTGGATCATTTTTATAAGAAAATATTGTGCATAGAGTGCCGCTGGTCACACTAACATTTAGCCTATAGCACTAAGCAATCATAACTAATCGTTTCAAGGATACGTATCCTAAAAAATTAAATATAAATGAAGCTTACATATTCGTAAAGAATAAGACTAAGGAAAAAGAAAAATATATTTAAAAGACTGTGCAGGCAACTGCGATGAAGTAAAATGATTCGAGAGTGGCAAAGTTTGAAAGGGTGAAAAGGCAAAAAGAGAGACGGTCCGGATAAGACTGTCCGGTCGTATTGATTTGTCGCAAACGAACTTATTTTGTCCGACGTTTCTTTCACATTGCGATGTATTTCTTGGCGTTTCCTTTGGAGACAGTTTGGCCAACGTTTGGCACTCGAAAATTTGTATACCATAATTTTATATTTATTAGCTTTTAAACGTGAAGAACACATCAACCTCTGTGGGAATGCACTATGGTCAAGAGATTAGATTAGATTAGGAGAAATTTAAGTGAGTAAAAATTATTTGACTAAAATATGGATGTTGCATGAAGAGAAAAATTCACCCGCCTACATATTCAACAAATATTTTTAATCTTTAAAATACTTAACAAGTCATGAAACGTAGTTTAGAACACTAAGGGTGTTACATATATGTTATATATATCTTGTGGTACTTAAAAAAGTCGATTATTTTTATAATTTAAATCGGTAACACATTTACACATGTTAAATTAACATAAAATAATACTTTTTTTATCAAACATAAACACATTATTTGATACATATATACTGTGAAAGAAAGGTCTTCAATCCCCCGATGAGTTAAGTAATATCAGTTAAATTGTATGATGCACAGATTTAAACAGTGTTTTGAAGCTATCGCCTTACTACTTGATTGTGTGTAATAGCAAGGCAATTTTTGTGATTGTTTACCAGGCTGTACGAATTAACATTTGTTTTACTCTATCAGTAAAGCCAACGTGAACACAAGCAGTCGCGAGATCCACTGGTTTCGCAGCCTGCGAGCTGCGGGGATGTCGGGTTGACAAATGTATTTCCTAATGTACTCCGCCCTCGGATCTTCCCGTGAATACCAACTGGCCGGCCGATAAATCTCCCGCCGCTAACCTTATTGCTTCACGGCCGGTATTGGACCTAGGATGAATTACAACACACGTCTTACAGCAGAGTTTTAACGCTAGTTCTTTGTAATCATAATTTTACTGAGAAAGAATAGATATTTTTAACTTTTTGGCTACCTCACTGGACGCTATCATAATTTGGGTGATTTTTTAAGGATGCAATTTTTTTATTACTATAAATATTACGATTTAAACTTCCTAAATTATTATTATTATTACTAAATCAATTATTAATTAAAATCGCAATATCTATCATTTACATAGTTTCACACATTTTTGTATCCAAGTTATAATTATTGTCCTGCGTAAGGTTAATAATTTATAAGTCGTGAGGGAAAGTGTCAAAATGTAACTCATTTTTTCACTAATAGCCTATTGTAAAAAATAAGTTTTGAAACTAGACTTCCTGTGGCGAAAAAAATAGGGTTTTGCCTTTTACAAAAGCATTCCCGTCGAATTCCGTTTCTGCAGATAACGGAATTCGACCGCATTGCTTTGTTGGGATGTAAAATTAGTCAGGACAACCTTCTGTCAGCAAACCGAGGTGACCTGCTCTTTTCGTGTGATAAGCCTATCCAATATCGTTTTATTGTCTATTTGTGTAATTTATTATTTTATCTTCATGAAAATTGTAGGAACATTGTGTTTTTGTAAGATCTTTGTTCTTAAGAAATTGTATTCTATTGAAACATAAAAGCGTAAGTAGACCAGAAGGGAATTTGAACTGCAGACGGTTTAAAGTAATTCTATCCTTTGTTTTATAGTAAAATTAGTGATTATTTTATTAAGAAGTGATAACAAGGTAAAAGTAAAACCATCGTCTGCAAAAGTCAATGCCAAATCCAAAAAGGTACTTAATTTGTATAGGGTTGTTTTTAATATACACTATTCATCACTTTTGTCAGAAGTATTGCAGCATATCTTACTGTACGTGGTGCGAAAACACAACAAAAAGAAAATGAATCTGGACAATTAGACAATGTGCACGTGTAGGATGATGAGTAGCGTGACGTAAGAGAGTAGAGGCGGGTCTCGCGTGACGGCAAACACGTGACAAGGTGGTCATCCTTCCGCACGCACCAGGCGAACTGAGTAGGCCTAATGGAGTTGCAAGAAAATACTGTGCTGTGCAGGAACGCAGACATTTCCTTGCGCCTGTTGTTTCTTCGACGCAAACTGCTGCACAGATCGGCGTTTGTGCAGCGAACGTTGGTCATGCAGGCACAGATAATCCGAGATAATCTGATACTAATGCTAAAGTTAGATCATGTATTTTGGAAATGCCTATTACCTATTTGGATTTCATGATTAATAATATTTTATACTACTGTATATGCAAACTTGTGTGCAGTTTATTGTCTTACTACAGAGGACTCTGAAATGAAGGAATGAAAATCGGCATTAATATAAACAATAATAGGCTTATAACTTTTATTTTACGAAACCAGTTTCCTGAACTAGATTACTTATAAGCATACATTCAGTCTATGGGCAAAATGTATTCAGTTTTTTTCCCACCTTGATATAATACTTGAGACTTAAATTAGATCTTGTGAAGACTTTGGCCCCACATATCGGTAAAGGACATGACCAAACGGAACATGGCCATCAACAAATAGCTGGCTAAACAAATAGTGACAAATTTTGCTGGAAAATGAACATTTATTGATGGATAAGCAGAATTAAGAAAAAACGGTGCAACAAACAGGCCTTGCATTCTTCCCTGGTTTGTTGTAAGGGGAAGTTGACAGGCAATACTTGTCGTGTGAGTTACCGACTTGTCAAACCATAGAAAGTCACGCGCCGCAGGTTTGTATGCTAAACTGGAAAACAGGAATACATGTGGATATTATGGACCAAAGAGCAGAATCCACTTGCATAGATAAATCTTATTTTCTACAGCAACAAAAATGACTTCCTAAGAAACACTGTAAAGTACATATTTTTTGTTGTGTATCTACAATTATCAGAAATGTTAATAAATAACTCGTATTCAAATTAAAATATTAAATACATTATTCAACTTATCTTTTGTGACACATGGAAAAGAGTGTTACGTCATTAAACCACTTTTAGCGAACTGTTTTGTAAAATAATATAAAGAACAAATAAAAATGAAGTCTAATTTTGCTTATATTATGCGCAACATTGTAAGGGATTATTTGTTACACATTTTAGTGCTACAGTAATAATTACCGTAAAAAATAATCGGGTCCCACGCTTTACTCAGAACACTCTTCGGTGTTAAAATAATAACTGACATAATTCAGTCAAAATATTTTATATTTAAACGTAAGCTAACAAATATGGTGGATTGGTAAAAGACGTTTAAGTCTGATGCTGGATTGGTAGGGTGTTAATTTCGACAAGTCTCATGTGTAACCCTACAAGTATAGCCTAGCTCAATTTGAGCATTAATTCCAGTAAGATGTTCTTTGATCGGGGTGCTAATTGGTAAAGGATTTCGAAAGAAAAGGTATGATAAAATAATGGAGAAATAAACGTCTGGGAGGAGGCTACGCCAGTCTCGCTACCGCTATATTGATGACAAGAGAAGTGAGAAATCTTCTGTGAGTAAACAGCGAAGAACAATGACATAAATATCCGGTCTCAAAAAAGGTTTGATGATTCGTAAAACAAAGGGAAGTTATACAATTAACAGATTTGACAAAAATTTATGGTATTTAAAATGTTAACAGTTTGACAACATCGGCTGAACAGTTTTGCATATTTTTCAATCGTACTATCCTGTTATCTTGTTTGACGAAGGAAGAGTTTTCTTAGGACGGACGAGAGATTCAATTAGTCCATTCCCAGAAGGCCCCGGACTCGAGCTTCAGAGCACGTACTGTCTACATCTGGCCAATCTCAAAAGTCCTCTAATTTAGTTTGGTTTATAGCATGATGAGCAATCCCGGTGAATAACGTTGTCCCTTTATGGAGTTTTTGCTATTTTTACCGTGTTTAGTTTACCTTTATTGGCTTGTAGAAAGGTTATCATTTTGAAAGTTCCAAAACGAAAAGAGCTTTATTTTGAAACAACGATTTAAAAATGTAAACATTCCTTTTAACGGGGAATTTTATGTAACATGGATAAAATTTTTCTAAATATAATGAATTCTGTAATAATTTAAAACTGGAAGTAAATTTAATTTTACTGCAAAAAATGTTCATATTATGCATGATACGCTATAATGTTCTAACCATTTACGAGATAATCATTGATAAATATTATACAATTTAACAGTGCTTATAATGTGTGTATGGGTTTAACAATTTACGAGATTGTTTAATTTTATACAACTGATCGATGTTCATTCCGCAGTGATTGGACCACATATAAATAAATGTAATTGTAATTTATTTTTTGGAAATTCAATTTTCTTTCAATTTTCTGTTTGATTTAAAATACTAAAAGATGCTAGTTATCCAAATAGGCCCTATAAAAAACTAAAAATGGCACTTAAAACCCAAGAAAGTAGCGATTTTCAGACCCCCCCCCCATCACCACCGGGGTTCTTCGTACCAATAGTAGGGCGTTTTAATAGAATTTCTAGGACTTTAAGATTAGTGTAAATTCTTTTTCTCTAATTTATTGGGTTTGCTTGAAGTTTCCTATACCCTGTATTCATTTTTTGTTAAAAAATATCTTTGCAAACTACATTCTGTACACAATACTAAAATGATGTAGAACTTTATAATAATAACGGTAAGAATAAATTATTATCCAACGATGATTAAATAAAAAAGCTGTTCGCAGATCTGATTGTAATGTTCCATTTTTTGTTTCTTCAACATCAATGCCGTAATTTGTTTCCTTGATTAACCGTAATTTTTTGATGCCGTAATTAATTGTCTGAGGTAAACGTTTGTCAGTTATAAATATTAATATTGGACAATAAACTTAGTTCTCTAAATTATCTACCATAAAATTCATAATATAATAAGAGAACAAAACCATTTCTAGTCAAAGTAGGTAACTTGTACCCAAAATGGCAATTTTTGATGGAATGTCGCATGACATTTTAGTGAAGAAGTGCCTTCACATATTGCCATGCTACACCAACGCGGATGTGTGTAGCATAGTATCAAGTAAATGTAGGAGCTACTCAAACATCCAATATCTACAAGGCATTCATTTAAAAAAGCTTCAAGGATAACTGTTCCTTCTGTAAAATACAGTTTATTTAGGTTATCATATTATTTAAATATAAAATGTATTTTAGACCTAATGTGGTTTTATTCCGGACTAGTTATCTTAGTTTTACAGCTAAAACGATTTTTAAGTGGCTTAAACAACGGAGTTTGCATTACTCTAAATTTATATCATACTTTTTTGTCTGAAATTAATTATCATTATACACTGGCTTGCAGTTTAATATTTCAAAATAAAAAGTTATATTTTCCGCTTTCTGGAACTTCGAAGACTGTATAAAATCCCTACGGAAAGATTGTTTGACTAGGAAAATTTAAATTAATTCAACACACTACTTTCCTAAATAAATTACGTAAACTTATACACCGTCACTGATTACTAGGCAAGACTTTTTCTAATAGTTGATTCATAGGTAACACGTTAATATGATATAGATCACTTACTTAATATGGCTGAAATATTTAACTCTGTAAAGACAAAGCGTGAAGGATTGATCTATGTAATGCGTGTGGGATTTGCGTGCGCCAGACAGCTGTCAGAAAGTTGAAGGCACGTCTGGAGGGTTTACCATCAAGCGTCTAAATTTGGGAACAAAATTTAAACATTACTTAAGTCAATATCGACGCCTGCGGCGACCCAGGTTCAATCTGTAGAAATGCAAAACTCGCGATCTATACATACTTAGTGTTGGAATCATATACCATATGTTAAATTAAGCCTATTTTACAGACTCTATAAGCCACCACCACGGCTTTTTAAACACATAGATGGGCGTTTTATGGCCTAATATTGGCCTACGTTCAAAATTTAGAGCTGAAATAAGTTTGTGAAATGCAATTTTAATCAATTCCAATTACATTTTATGGTGATTTTGGTATTAGTTTGTTAAACGAAGTTTGAAAACCTTTGTTAGAGGTTCTGATGTCAAGTTTTAGCTGATTAATACTGAATTTCATTTAATTTTGAAGTTTTCTAGCTTACTAGTTCCAGTAGAGCCAGGGAAATATTGACAATCAGGAGTTAAAAGCTGTAACCTAACCAGTTAAACTACAAGATTACAGCACACAACATTTCAAACCCTAGCTTCTTCAACGTCCTCTACTAAGCCCTCCCCTACCACACTACAAGTGTGAAGGACCGCTGTAAGCAACGCATTAGCGTAATCGACTTCGAACAATATTCAGTAAGGACGCGATCGGCCGAAGATTGCCCTAGACAATCGCGTTGATTGACTCCAGTAGGCTGCGATCGCGTCCCCTCGCCGCGCCGAGTGCGTCATGCTGCAGCCCCTACCGCGCAGCCTCGCACGGACCTCTCCAAGTATCCTACAGTCATGCTGCAGCCCCTACCGCGTCTGTATTGGCAGCCTCGCCCGGACCTCTCCAAGTATCCTACAGTTTTAATAATATTTGACGTGGTGGGAAACACAATTGTTAATTTTCCTGTAGAAGTATCTTTGAAACCCCGTAAATGGGCTAATACGATATAAAATCATTTACCGGTATTGGGAATTTACTCTGAAGGGATGGAGACATTTTTATTCATTATCTAATTAATTTATTTTGTATTGAGTGAAGAAATTTCCTACGGGCAGAATGGATTAAATGAACTAATAATTGATTAATTAATTAAATTACTTTATACTGTGGTCACATATTTTAAAAAGACCTTTATGACAAATCCGTTCAGAGGCTACTTCAAAGAGTAAACCAAATGTATTTAACAAGTAGTATTAGGAAACGAACGATCTAAAACAAGTCAATAATTGAAATGTAAAATTCTGAGTGGTTGAGATGTCTAAGAGTGAATTTTTGTTTGTTGAGATGACTTTCATTAACTGTTATATTTTGAGAGAACGTCACAGACTGTGAATACAGGCTTAGTTTCTCAACAGAGACTGACGTGTTCTTATTTAGATATGTCGGTAAAAACCTTCTCAATTAATCAAATTCTTTGTTAAATGAGTTATTAATTTAAGCTTAACTTAAATTAATTCGGCCTCGATCAATAGACCTAAATCGGTATTACAGTAAAATGGACTACATTCATTACTTACATTTAGGTTTGAAGGCTGTCAAAAATTATTCCATTTAAACTGACTACAAAGAAATACAATTATAAAAATGTTTATTATCACTTAGAACTGCCAAAGAACAGGGAGCATATAACAGTATCATTGTGATTACACGTTTAATAATTCAAAATTTCCTTTGATTTAACACGTGACGTTTAAATTTGACTTTAATGTAAATATAATCTTTGAACAAGTAAATGTTTATGTTTCTATGAGATTTTAATAATAAATCACACCAACACACCTATTTTCGAAAATCACATCAGGTAAGTAATTAAAAATCATTTTCGTAATATTTGCATATTATTTTGCTAGCTTGATATGAATTTTACTCCTTTTCCTTTCTGTAGCTCAACATTCTCAAAAACGTTCTTTCCAGTAATAAATCGCACGCCCCCATACCTCCAGCAGGGGAAAGTAAGATCTTTTGTAGGAATGTTCAAAGAGACGTCTCATTCGAAATTTTAATTCGGTAAAGGAACGAGAGCGAGACTGGCGCCATAAATCAAGTCCGCTCTTTTGGGGGACCCTATCGCACTTCTCGCTTTCAACTGCATTCATACAATTTACAAACTAACTAAAGCACTCTTAGAACTCTCCCATATTAAATTAGCTATATAAAATAACGATTAACTTCTCAATTATTATTGGACAACATCAGATAAATAATCCAAAGATAACAAATGTTATTCTAGAGCGAAAGCTCAAAGCATAAGTTTGTGTTTGGCAAAGTCGATTTTGCAAACGAGGAGCTCTTCCCACCGATTGCGTAAAGGTTCCCTCCTAGTTTTGGATTACCGATATCTTTTGGTAAAGGATTTGAGCAACCAAGTTGCTTATCGAATGGCGCATATAGAATGGGTTTGATTTAAGAAGGATCGAAGGATTCAGTTTGGCGAGTCTCCCGGTTTTGAACTATTCGGTTCTCATCAGCTCTTCAGCTATGGAGAATTTCGCAAACGCAACAGATTTCATTTGCAGCTAGCTACTCTAAGGCAGAGATTAGAAACAATAATTAGTTTGTAAAACTTACTTCACTAAGCTGACTGCTTTGAATGTTGTCTTTTGACTTTTGTCTTCACATTTACAGACAACATATAAACATTAGTATGTTAGAAGGTAACCATTTTATCCTACATATATCACAAAATAATAATTCATATTTTTACGGAGGATACAGTGCTTTTCCGTATGTCATAGATCGAACGCAAGTAAACGTTTAGTTATTAAAACATGATTACGTTATGTATATTTTTACAATACATAAAAATGCTTTCATTTATATCAGCTCATTCTAGTCACTCCTAAATACAAAATAATTAAAACAGATTATTATTAAAATTACATTATGTATAATATTCCTACTACAACAAGTCATTTCCCCACAACAAATAAAACCGGACTGTCACCCCCAAGACTTAAAACTTCAATTACTAGCTTTTATATTACTGAGATTTCCACCTATTTCTCTCGGTTCAAAGGCAAAAACACGCGTTGCAATTGTGGACGACTTTTATGAGAGCATATGTGTAAATAATGAGGGAAGAAAGGGGAATTCCGAAGAATAGCAACTGATGTCAGAAATAGCAGGTGGCTTCCGGCGCGCCGCGGCGCTTCCGGCGTCGGGGCTAATTTTGATTTTGTGGTTCAAACATGCGTAGCCCATTATCTCTGCTCATCTCCTTTTGAAGTAATTTCCCAGTTTTCACAGCCTTGTCATTTCATATTTTCAGAAAATATGTCTTTTTCCTTAAAGAGTGGTTAAGTTTTATGTCTTACAGCACAGCTCTTTACTGTTAATTAAGTTAGCAAAATAAACTTGAAAACTCAATTACTCTTTGTCAGATTTTTGTGATTTTTAATAACCGATTTCGGATGGCTATGCAATTTGTAAGATCATATTATACCCCTATTCCCCTAATATCTACAGTTCCCTTCAAAACTGCACGATGCAAATCAAGAACTGCCTCCAAATTGCATCGATATTATCAGCAGGCGCACTCCATAGATTAATAATAGAAAATTGGTCTAGAGTCTAAAGAAGGTTAAAGTCAAATATTTCAATGTTGGAAGTAAGTAAATCAATTTTCGTTATACCGCTGCAAAAACGGCAGTTTTCATTACATGTGTTGTGGGCCAAAAGAAGATCTTTTCGCCCTAGGAAGAAAAATAATCAGATGATGTCGAGAACGTCAGCTGTTCATTTATAATGTACTACTGCAAACGTGTACGTTGGCGTCTCAATAGTGACTTATCAATTACGTCTAAGGAGGTTATCGGATTTTATCATCAATTATAATTAAGGTGACCAGATTTTGGAACAGCCAAAACGGGACGCCGACTTCCGAGGGGTATGGGGGGGTACCCTCCACAAACAGAGGGGGGTCTGGGGGTCCTCCCCCGGAAATCTTTCAAAAAATTGGAGCATTTTGGTGCGTTTTTAGACTCTTTCAGATTGAAAATATGTGCTAGACTCTAGTTCATCTTTATCATTAATTTAAAGTTACTAGAAAACTACAAAAGAACCGAAAACATTTATTTAAGAGTTTTTTACATTAAAACGTATTTCCTTACCCCCCACAAAGAGAGGGGAGTTCGGAGGTTCTCCTTCGGAAACTTTTGAAAAATAAGGAGCATTTTGGTGGGTTTTTGGGCACTTTCAGATTAAAAATATGTGCAATACTTTAGTTCATCTTTACAATTGATTTTAAGTTACTAGAAAACTACAAAAGAACAAAAAAAAATTATTTAGGAGTTTTTTAAACTAAAACGTATTTCCATACCCCCCAAGAGAGGGGGGTCCGGGGGGTCCTCCCTCGGATAATTTTGAAAAATTAGGAGTATTTTGGTGGGTTTTCAAATTCTTTCAGATTGAAAATATATGCTATACTCTAGTTCATATTTACCATTAATTTTAAGTTACTAGAAAAGACAAGAGAACCGGAAAAATCCAAGAGTTTTTTTACATAAAACGTTTTTAAAAGTATTTTTCTTATTGACGTTGTTGGTAAGAAAAATACTTTTAAAAACGTAATCAGTCAAGAGTTTTTTTACATAAAACGTTTTTAAAAGTATTTTTCTTACCAACAACGTCAAAACGGGACAAATGGGCGTCTCGAGAGAGTTCGTCGGGACAACGGGACACGTTGCAAAAAAACGGGACTGTCCCGTTGAAAACGGGACGTCTGGTCACCTTAATTACAATGCCTTGCTACATTGTTGTATAGGTTTAATTGATTTGTGAAACTCGCTCATTTCACAAACCGATAGTTCAATGCGTTCGCTACATCGATGGTTGCTCATTGTTGTCAGTCTCACCTAACACAATGAAACATACGAACAGCTGATTGTTTTAAATAGCTAGAACAATATGAAAGCCTCTTTGGGAGATATCTTTAAAGGTAATATTTTGGTTTTCTTAAGCAGATAGTCTGTTGTATTTAGTGGTAAAACGAAAAATATATTTCATCACACGGTCCTAAAGCTTCTTTTCGTTACTCGGTCATTTTCCGACCTCGGCTTACAGCCTCGATCGTAAAACTTGATCTCGTACGAAAAGCGTCACTTTAGGCCCTAGTAATGTAATATACTAATTTAGATTAGGCAAAAACATAGTTTTATAAGACGCGTTCAACAATGTAGTTTTTTACTAAAAACAACTCATACCAGTTGTATAATCTCATTAAAAATTTTTTATATTCTTAAAATTTATTTTACAGTTTATTTATCTATTTAACTGTATTGTATGGAATAAAAACCTATGCCTACTTCAATTCATTTCCCAAAAATTATAGTTTTAATGGGTTTATAACACATATAACTAAATCCTCATAAAACAACACCAACACAGATTTCTAATTTCTAGTAATCACTATACATGCAAGAATGTTGAACTGCCTAACATTTCAAGTGGTGCCCAAAGAAAATTAGATATTTCTCTGAAGAGGATTTCAACAATAGCATTTTAAGGTAAAATGTATCAAACAGTACAAATATGAGCATTACATATTCTCGGTACATGACTGATTACAATAAAATTACATCCAGTCTGAAAAATGTCAGAAAATTATTCTGTTCCTCGAAAAATGTTGAAAAATAAATCAAAGAAAACGACTAGAACAAAACGCCAAGTAGGCTGGCCAAAGCGAGTTGTTAGTCCCGCTTCTTGTGCCTCTGTTGCTCCTTATTTGGATATTTCCGAGATCAGAGACAAGAATGTAACGTTCATTAGGCAGCTATTCCAGCGACAATGCGAATTACTCAACAATTAATTGGATTAGTGAACGTACAACGGCAATATGTTATTTATCGAGTATGTTTTCGGAAAATATGTACTGAAAACCCGTTTTAGAAAATATATTAGATCTATTATTCACTCCTGAAGGAAGGGTTCCGGAATTAAAGTGTTGGGAACTAATTACAACTCTCACACATCCTAATAGGATACAATGAATAAGCCATTGTATTAATATTCGTCATTTTCTACTGCTAAACATGAAATGCGTGATTGAAAATTGTTAGTCACCAGACTCAAGAAGATTCAATATTATGTTACAGTGTATTATAATGACTCAATTAATATTTGAACCCGCCTAAAGGTACTGTCAGACACAGTGCTCCCTGGTACTGACAGACACAGTGCTCCCTGGTACTGACAGACACAGTGCTCCCTGGTACTGATAGACACAGTGCTCCCTGGTACTGACAGACACAGTGCTCCCTGGTACTGACAGACACAGTGCTCCCTGGTACTGACAGACACAGTGCTCCCTGGTACTGACAGACACAGTGCTCCCTGGTACTGACAGACACAGTGTTCCTGGTACTGTCAGACACAGTGCTCCCTGGTACTGACAGACACAGTGCTCCCTGGTACTGACAGACACAGTGCTCCCTGGTACTGACAGACACAGTGTTCCTGGTACTGTCAGACACAGTGCTCCATGGTACTGACAGACACAGTGCTCCCTGGTACTGACAGACACAGTGCTCCCTGGTACTGACAGACACAGTGCTCCCTGGTACTGACAGACACAGTGCTCCCTGGTACTGACAGACACAGTGCTCCCTGGTACTGACAGACACAGTGTTCCTGGTACTGTCAGACACAGTGCTCCCTGGTACTGACAGACACAGTGCTCCCTGGTACTGACAGACACAGTGCTCCCTGGTACTGACAGACACAGTGCTCCCTGGTACTGACAGACACAGTACTCCCTGGTACTGACAGACACAGTGCTCCCTGGTACTGACAGACACAGTGCTCCCTGGTACTGACAGACACAGTGCTCCCTGGTACTGACAGACACAGTGCTCCCTGGTACTGACAGGCACAGTGCTCCCTGGTACTGACAGACACAGTGCTCCCTGGTACTGACAGACACGAGACACAGTGCTCCCTGGTACTGACAGACACGAGACACAGTGCTCCCTGGTACTGACAGACACGAGACACAGTGTTCCTGGTACTGACAGAAACAGCCCTGGTACTGACAGACACAGTGCTCCCTGGTACTGACAGACACAGTGCTCCCTGGTACTGACAGACACAGTGCTCCCTGGTACTGACAGACACAGTACTCCCTGGTACTGACAGACACAGTGCTCCCTGGTACTGACAGACACAGTACTCCCTGGTACTGACAGACACAGTGCTCCCTGGTACTGACAGACACAGTGCTCCCTGGTACTGACAGACACAGTGCTCCCTGGTACTGACAGACACAGTGCTCCCTGGTACTGACAGGCACAGTGCTCCCTGGTACTGACAGACACAGTGCTCCCTGGTACTGACAGACACAGTGCTCCCTGGTACTGACAGACACAGTGTTCCTGGTACTGTCAGACACAGTGCTCCCTGGTACTGACAGACACAGTGCTCCCTGGTACTGACAGACACAGTGCTCCCTGGTACTGACAGACACAGTGCTCCCTGGTACTGACAGACACAGTGCTCCCTGGTACTGACAGACACAGTGCTCCCTGGTACTGACAGACACAGTGCTCCCTGGTACTGACAGGCACAGTGCTCCCTGGTACTGACAGACACAGTGCTCCCTCGTACTGACAGACGCAGTGCTCCCTGGTACTGACAGACACAGTGCTCCCTGGTACTGACAGACACAGTGCTCCCTGGCACTGACAGACACAGTGCTCCCTGGTACTGACAGACACAGTGCTACCTGGTACTGACAGACACAGTGCTCCCTGGTACTGACAGACACAGTGCTCCCTGGTACTGACAGACACAGTGTTCCTGGTACTGTCAGACACAGTGCTCCCTGGTACTGACAGACACAGTGCTCCCTGGTACTGACAGACACGAGACACAGTGTTCCTGGTACTGACAGAAACAGCCCTGGTACTGACAGACACAGTGCTCCCTGGTACTGACAGACACAGTGCTCCCTGGCACTGACAGACACAGTGCTCCCTGGTACTGACAGACACAGTGCTCCCTGGTACTGACAGACACAGTGCTCCATGGTACTGACAGACACAGTGCTCCCTGGTACTGACAGACACAGTGCTCCCTGGTACTGACAGACACAGTGTTCCTGGTACTGACAGACACAGTGCTCCCTGGTACTGACAGACACAGTGCTCCCTGGTACTGACAGACATAGTGCTCCCTGGTACTGACAGACACAGTGCTCCCTGGTACTGACAGACACGAGACACAGTGCTCCCTGGTACTGATAGAAACAGCCCTGGTACTGACAGACACAGTGCTCCCTGGCACTGACAGACACAGTGCTCCCTGGTACTGACAGACACAGTGCTCCCTGGTACTGACAGACACAGTGCTCCCTGGTACTGACAGACACAGTGTTCCTGGTACTGACAGACACAGTGCTCCCTGGTACTGACAGACACAGTGCTCCCTGGTACTGACAGACACAGTGCTCCCTGGTACTGACAGACACGAGACACAGTGCTCGCTGGTACTGATAGAAACAGCCCTGGTACTGACAGACACAGTGTGCCCCCTATTTTATCGTCTAGAGTCTAGAATCACGTTCCATTTAGCATTTATTTTAATATGCAGTGGTTGTAATATGAAACTAGGCTAGTATGGGAATACCTTTTCTAAACATTAGTTTATTGTAGAGGCTAGAAAGCTCCTAGTTCATGTACTGTACGTAGTCAGTTTTGTTTTTGTTAAATCAGTTAGGTTCGTACTGGGATACTGAACCATTTTCTTGGACGAATTATCCCTTCAGAAAAATATTGTATCACCCAACCACCCAACATTTAAATTCAAGCTGCCTGGGAGTAATAAACACACGAATCCATGAAATCACTATTCGTACAAAATTCTTGAAGAGATAAGATAAAAAAATATTAAACTTAAAGAGATCTGCAGTTTACTTTGTTCTCAAATTAATTTATTAACTTCATTTTATTAATTTAAGAGTTACCGCAGTTATAAAAAAAAGATAACGGCGGCGGTAAACAAACTTTAACGATTTAATCAAAATACGCCCTTTTAACATTACTCAGCTTCTAGGCCTAGTGCAAACAAAAACAAACATTCACAAGTCAACAGACTAGACTGAGCCTTCCCAGCACCAATCCGGCCTCAAAACATTGACCAGATGTCGACTAGTCTACTGGTCAATGTTCGATGGTTTGCGATTAAAAAATTTAAAAAGAAATATACTTTGAACTTGTCTTACTTTTTAATAACGGAACCAATTACTACGATAAAAGTTCAATCAGCATGTTTACAATAAATTAAGTTAATTTTAGCGGTTAAATATTGGCTATGCCGCTATATTCGAACATTAAAAATTAATTTTGATGAATGGCTGTTTAAATTTTAAAGGTTTGCCGTTGTCATTTATTACAAAACGCATAGACTAGAGAAAACTTTGAAATAGGCAAAAGAAACAGATTCACCCTTCATTTTTAAACTAATTGACCGATTGTAATCATATATGTTCCATAGTACTTAGGTTTTAATGAAAAACTGGAATTTTAATTCGTTTGTTTGTTTTGTTCTTATTTAATTGTATTGCAACATTGCCAATTTCGATCAATAACAAGTTTCGATATTTGCAGCAGCCTATGCAATTCCACTGATCTCAAACATAAAATTACTATAGTTTGTGTTGGCTATAACCGGCTAACCCGTAGTATGTTTTCTTTTAGTTGATTTTTTGAATATTTTCTTTACAAAAAAAAAACACTATATTTTCAGATTAACTCAACTCAAGGAAAGAAATACACTGAAACATGCACTAATATAACTATAAGCTATAAATTATTTTCACCACTACACAGTTTGACTTGATTTAAGAAAATTTTGAACTCTAAAAATTGTTTTATCGGAACAAAAACTTAAATGTCCCTACGTTACAGACTAAATCTAATTTCGTTTTTTTTTATGAGCCAAGCTTTGTTTTAATTTTATATAAAAATAACATGATTCAGATTTAACACATACGTATACCATTAAATTTTGATTTAAGTTCTATTACACTACAAGCAAATCTCTCTCTGACGAAATGAAAATAAATATTATTTTTCAATACCTACATAAATACCGAGTAGTTTGTTCATTTTATTTGTAGTTGGTTTAAACATTTTTTATTGCCTTGATAACTGAGTAAACTCATAATTGAATATTAGTTATATGCTAAAAAAAATACACCGGCACTATTGATACCTCACAAAGGAGGTCCTCTATGAACCACTTTATAACAAGGCTGTAGGATTCAACTTAAAACGGTGTTCTGTTACGCGGTTGCGCAAAATATATATAGTTTTTTAATCGCGTAATTCCTACAAACTTTATGATTGATATTGAGTAAGTAAAAAATGTACTGAATTTATAACATCCCCCTGGAAGACTTGGGTTTAATGTATGAGATATTTTTCTTCAGAAAGTTTCATAGTTACTACTATGTCTAATAATAGACAGAAGCCTACCTTCAACTTTGTTACTAATCCAACACAGCTTCACAAGTCACGTGGTCACGTACACCCGCACACGCGCGATGTTCACCCACACTACCAGTAGCTGCGTCTCGCCGCGACTGACGCTCCACCGCCGAAATGCCTCCCTCCCCCCCCCCCCCCACCAACAGACACAGCCACCCCCTCGCTCAGGGTCGGGTAATACGTTAATTGCCAGGGTGAGATAACCCTGTCACGAAGACGTATGACCACGACCATCGGCGTTTCCACGCTTTTCATTTGTTTAATCTCTCTCCCCCCCAGGATGGGTTCAGCTATGGGTGGCCGGTCTTTGAAGGGTCGTTGAGGTTGAAGAATGGGTTTCATGTTGACGGAGGTTTAAAAAGTTCGAACTAAGTTATTTGATTGAGTTTTAATGAAATTGCACAATTTCTTAAACTGTATTTAGTTTAGTCCTGGTTTTTTCTCACCAAGGAAAAGCTATTTTTTAAATGATAACATTTTGCTATTTTTTTTATCCTAAAACTATTCTTAATTTTAATCCTTGTTCATTTAAAATCATAATAATGCTCACTGTAAAAAACTATAAAGAATTAATCCAAATATTAAAGAGAAACTATAATTTATGTTAAGAGGGTCACCTAATTACGGAAGAAAAAATCTCTTATCTTTTTTAAAGTGGGTGAACGAAAAATTACTAAAATGACTGGCTAATATTCTTTAATAAGAGAGATCATGAATACGCAGACAACACTTACCCCTACTCCCATCCTCAAAATCCCCTGTATACTGTATGCTTTAAAAAGTTTTTATGATCTTATGCCAGAATAATTATACAAAAAGAAACTTATAATCTTGTTATTGCAAATCATAAGAAATCCAACTCACAAAACCTACTGCTCCCAAGCATGTGTAAAACTGACATTTATAATCTTCCTAAAAATTAAAAATTAAGCATTCACTTGGTAGGTTTATTGCAAGCAATTCCATCATATTATAAACACAACTGCATTTTACATATATTATAAATAATGCTTGATCTATTGAGTTTAGAACTCGCAAAAATATAGAAGAAATGGACTAAAAAGTGGAGAAAACTAAATGAAACATAAGAAATAAAAATATTCTTAGATAATACAGCGTTATCCTAACAGCTTACTGAATGGAAACCGCTAAAGGGTCAGTATGGTGACCGGATATGATGAGATAACTCACGGGTTAATGGGGGTTGAGGACCTTCATTAATAACAAGGGGGCGCCTGTGGCGCCACTGATCGAGCATGTGCGCGTTTGGTGTGCGTATGTGCGTGTGTAGCGTGCAAGTGTATGCGTTTGGCGTGCGTATGTGCGTGTTTAGCGTGCAAGTGTGTGTACTTGTGCCGGGATTAGCCTATCAGCCGCGCCCGGTTAGGTAAATGCCTCTCATAAACATGCATCTTGTGGACCCGTTATACCGGGATACTGCTACGGACAACCCGGCTTAGATAATTTAACTCATCGGATAAAAAACCCTGTTAAAACCATGCGTGTAGAGAGAACTAATGGATTCGTAGCATGCGAAATCGGCAACGTAAACCTAACCGGAATAGTTACTGTTTTTATTTTCTTGTGCAATTTATGTTCTTTCAATCTAACAGTAACGGCGGAGTTATGTAAGTCATTGTCAAAACTTGTTCCAGAAACATGCCATAAACGTTCAAAGTTAATTCGGGGCTAAGTTCGCATGTCATGCTTTATGTTTATACTGTACCTCAATTTTAGTCACTTTACATAAAAGTTGTTCGTCGTTATGTTTCCAGACAGTGCCGAAATTCTAGAAACTACGCACCATCAGCAGTATAGGGTTGTTGTAAAAGTGTCAACCCTGCTTTGAGTTGTAAATCCAAAACACAAAACGGCCGAAGCGGCACCAGAGGGCAACAGGAGAAAGTGACTTTTCTCAGAAGAGGGCGGCTCCGTAGAATCGAACTCAGGTTACAAGATATAAGTAACAGAAATATAAATAACATAACATAGAACTGGGATTGAGTCCAAATTCTATTATGTTTTTGGAGCCTGATCATCACATCATCAGCATCCTGTACATAATAACCATAAAGTAACTACAGTAAATTCCAGTAAAAAAATACCTTTAGGTTTCTTCGTGTAAATGTCGTCAAAACCGACTGAAATATTTTTAGTTTCGTCAAACGTTTACAATTGAGATCCGCGCATTCCTCCGAAAGTCATAACTCCGATAGGTGCAACTCCGACACAAAATAAGTTTGTGTAAAGGCATATTTCCGAAATGCACTGTTCCGAAAGTCATTACTCCGAATGACACTGCTCCGATAAACATAACTCCGAAAGGCAATGTTGCGACAGGCATACCTCCGACACTTTTAGTACAGTGCATTTCGGAGTTATACTTGTCGGAGCAGTGCCATTCGGAGTTATGACTTTCGGAGCGATGCCGGCGCCCGGTAGTATTGAAATTACCCCCGTCGTAGCAGATCTGCATTTTCAGAGCAATTGGATTGCTTAATATGTTCTATTGTTCTGATCACAGCATTAGGCGAGTTAGTGAGTGCCCTGCTGGCGTTTAAAATACTAGCCTATGTTTTTAAGTTAATCAATAAACCAAAAACCATCTAACGTTATAGACAGCGATGCTCAATGTTTTTCTCCACAATCAGCTGATAATTGAAATATGTGAATACACAAGGTCTAATTTATTATGTTTTCGATATACAGTACTACTTTGGAACTTAACTTGTGTCAAAGACGTATTTTGCAACACATTGAGCATCGCACTATTATGTGCTTACGGGCTTTGAATTTACTTATAAAGTCGATTGCCTATAATTGAATTAGGTTAATACATATCCGAGTAAATGTGCTACTATCTGTTTGAAAATATATGTTCAAGTAGTTACATATGTAGAGGAGCTACATATTTATTAACGTCAAGTCAATACACAGCTGGAGTTTTCAGTTTTTGCCACCCACCTAATGCTGTGACCATAACAATAAGCAAAAATAAATGTTAAATAAAAAACAAGCAAAATGTTTAAGATAACGCCAGGGAGTTTTCTTTCACAGTCATAGCTCGATAACGATCGGACAGATTTTAACGTGTTTTTTTTCTTGGGTTCGCTAGTAATTTTAAATTCCTGCTTATAACTTGATCTTCCACACACGTGAGAACAGTTTGTAACCACATTATGTAATGTTGTCTTGTAATAATCTAACGTTATATACAATTTCGTATGGACATATCTCTGAACATCTGAGTCTACATGTTTCTCACTTCAAAACCACACCTTCATCCATCAGTTTATATTCCGCCGCTTTGTGCGGGGTCGCGGCCGGTAGTGAAGGCTGCCCGCATACACGTCACGGCGCGGCGGGCTCGGCAATAATGAACCTCCACACACCCAGCCCGTGGGAACCGTGGAATGATTTCGTCCACCGAACCGCTCGCGCTGCGGTCTTCTTTGGAACTCACTTGAAAAAACTTCGGTACCCCATTGTTACTTTTATTTTTTTTAGGACTAGAACCCTCCTACATAGCACTATGGGCTTTAGCCTTCGTCTAAGGCTGGCACTCAGGATGCAAGTTCACAAGAACTATTGTCCTAACATCAAACCGATTTGGTTGCTGTTGCGTGGCCACCAGGCGTCCTCTTTGGATTGAAGTAAAGAACTAGGCAAAATAAATATCGAATAAATGGAAACTATATTTTATGCCTGAAAATATTATTTATATAGTTGAGATATTTCGACTTACAGATTTGTAAAGCCCGAATGTAATGAAAATAATATATTTGGGTGTCGACGTTAATTAACAAAGCTACATTAAAAACCCGAAAATGTTGAAAAAGTTTAATTTCGAACGGGAACGTATTTCAAGTTGACAAAGCATATTGGACGGGCCCCCCATACACGTATGGAGCCGGGAGTTGCTAGTTTATAACCCAGGGGTGGGAAGTATGCGGGGATATGTTGATCGTATGCTGAGTCAGTGGCAGTATCGTCAGCCGATCAAGCACCTGCTCATACACTTACACGATACACCCACCCCTTCACTGCATATTGAAAACTGACTGGGTGGAAAAGTTTCGATTAAGCTGTATTTCACTTTGAGCGCTTTATACGGTTTACTTTATTTAAGCATAGCAGAATTTAAAAAGTGAGCAATGAGAAATGGAGGGAAAAAAATTGCAGGTGATCATAATTTTGTTCATTCATTGATGTGTTAAAACAATTAATTTTACATTAAATTGTGTGACTGAATGGCATATGCATGTTTCAGAATTGTATATCACAACGAATTTTATCTTGATTAATTATTTAGTTACTCTAATTAATAAACAGTTACTTCATGATCCCTCGTAGAAATTATAAACGTCTGTTCCGGCGATTCACAAACTGTTATTTACTTTGCGTGGTAGGAGGTGTTATTGCCTTTCACGAGGAGACTGGAATCCTTTTTCAATATCTTAGCTCCCTTCCTAGCGAAGATTGAAAGTTAATTATCGACCTATGGCTCATTTTGTATAAAACACCTAAACTCGTGGGTCTTTTTTCGATTTATTTACTTGATAAAATTGAGAACTGTTTTGAAATTTTCTTTTTCTCTTGAACTTACTTCTTTGAATTTGTCTATTGCCTAAGTGTTTTGCTGAGCTATTCGTAAACTTATGTACACTTTATTTTAAAATAACCATAATCATATACTCAGGGTCATTTGTTAAGCATGAGATTTAAATCGACCTGCAGGAAATAGGAGAAAAGATGAAGGGTTAGCGAAGGAGAATTAATTCTTGCCATGCGTAAATTTATTAGACTCATCTTTTGAGTAAAGCCATTCATTCTTCCGATGCAACAATTCCGCAAGCTAGGCTATAGTTCTAGTTTCCCTAGTCGGCGTGAGACACCATCAGTTATCACCATTTGACAGGTTTATACAGCCATTACGGGAGATTATACGGTGTGATCGGCGCAATAATTACATGGCTTCCGACAACTCAATCTCGGTCCATCGCGCTGCCGCTGCTGCTGCCACAGTCCCGCCCGCTGGCTGCCACAGTCCCGCCCGCTGGCTGCCACAGTCCCGCCCGCTGGCTGCCACAGTCCCGCGCGCTGGCTTCCACAGTCCCGCGCGCTGGCTGCCACAGTCCCGCCCGCTGGCTGCCACAGTCCCGCGCGCTGGCTTCCACAGTCCCGCGCGCTGGCTGCCACAGTCCCGCGCGCTGGCTGCCACAGTCCCGCCCGCTGGCTGCCACAGTCCCGCCCGCTGGCTGCCGTGGGTGTGGTGGTATCGTCTGACGACATAACCGTTGTGTCTGGCGAGTCTACAGCAAGTACAATATGTGATCATGTGTAGTAAGAGAGATTGCTAATTGTGTGATCAGTATTTAAAAGAACATACAAGTTGGATGTCACTCGAAACCACATAAAATCCTTTGTTTGAAGTTCCTTGTTGGCGACTGTGAGATTATGTTTCGATTTGGATTTTTTGGGACATTTATTTTTACTATTGTTTACCATTAGTTATGACAAATGTCCGCAAAAATCAAAATAAAAACTTTTGTTAAATATTTCGATTACAAAAAAGCAGAACTTCACGATCTATGTTATTCGAAAATTAATTGGATATTTTCTCTGTTATATTTCTATTATTATGAAAAAATAAAAACCCAATGGACCAGTTATAACCAGATATAAAGAGCATATCTATGCCTTAAAAATCAACATCAAAACAAGCATGGAATTAATCATAATCATAATCTCCAATTTATTTGAATGAAAACCTGTGTCCTGCAAGGAAAACACTCTTCTTGGAAGCCAGGCAGTTCAGAAGAGAGTTTAACTTCAAGTAAGTATGGCTGAAAAACGGCCAAATCGTCCAAATAAAAAACGAACAGGACAGGGTATTACGTGTAACAAACACAAATGATCTTCAAAACCTCCGACTTAAGGTAATATCTTAAAAATACACCTAGAGCTCCTGTTTTGTTTAAAACAAAAAAATTTTTTGACTGGAAAAAAGTTTTTGTTTGACTGAAATTTGGATAAATACCTATATGAAACAATTTTTTTTAAATTGATGGTTAAAACTACTTTAATAAATGTAACGATACATATAGAACATAAGGTGTCATAATTTATATGAAAAACACTAAAAATGTACATTAATATTAGAATACCCAAATGTGAACTCTGCTGATTGTTTATGTTTAGATATAAACTATATGGCGATAAGCTTCAATGTAATAGCTATTTATAGATTACATGAAAATCCATTTGTAACATTTTGTGAACAACTTGAAAATATCTTACAGAATGTAAAAAAAAAAAAAAAAAACAGAAATTTAATAGTTGCAAGAGATATGAACAGACAGATTCCTTAAATTCTCATAGATATATGACTGTCATGTCAAATTTTGGCTTAAAATCAATAATTAATCAACCTACGAGAGTAACCAACAATAGCTCATCTTGCATAGATCATATTTTTGTTAGACAAAATTCTAATAGAAGTGTCAAACTAAATTTTTGGGGGAAGTTTTACAATTGAATATTTCAGACCATTCATTAACTACATGTACTGTACACACTGACCATGAATGGAATATTGAAAATAAAACAAACTTCAAAATCGATATTGATAAACTTAATAATGAATTAGTTAATTATGACTGGACAAATATTTATACAGATCAGAATGTAAACACGGCATTTGAAAACTTTATAAAAATAATAACAACTCTTTTGGAGGAATGTAAATGTCCAGTTATTAATCAAACAAAACTAAAACTTTTACCACCATGGATAAATAATTATCTATGTACTAAAATTCAAACAAGGAAATATATTTTTAAAATAATGAAATCTCAACCAAATAATCCCAGATTAAAAGCGTATTGTAATAGATATAGGAATTTCTTAAAAAATGAAATTAGACACTCAAAAGAACGTTACTATTATACTAAACTTGAGAGCCTAAATAGAAATATAAAAGGCCAATGGAATATAATAAATAATTTAACAGGTGATCCAGTTAAGAGTGTAGCCATCAAAGAAATTAATTTAAATAATCAAATTATAACTAACAATGATACCATGACTTCAGAATTTAATAATTACTTTTTAAATATAGCAGATGATTTGAGAAAAACCTTAAAGAAGCCACACATAAATCATAACTATTGCAATACTGTAAAGTTAAATATATAGGTAGATATTTTTTTTGTAATACCAACATCAACAGATGAAGTAAGAAATATTATTCTTAATTAAAAAAATGGAAAAGCTTCAGAATTTGATAATATCACGACTAAAATTATTAAATAAATATTAGAAAACATTGAAGTATTAACGTAAACACAAGCATACAACAAGGAGTTTTCCCAGAATGTTTAAAATTTGCTTTAGTTGTCGCCATATTTAAAAAAGGGAATCCTGAAAATATTTCTAATTACCGCCCAATATCTTTACTTCCAATATTTTCTAAAATTCTTGGAAAATCCATGAAACAACGTTTAATACATTATTGAACACCCATAATTTTTTTAGTTAAAACCAATTTGGATTTCGTGAAAAATTATCAACTGAACATGCATTGCTGAAATTCTTAGAACACATTTACCAAGATATAAATAGTCAAATGTCATGTGGGGCAATATTCCTTGATATCACTAGATTTTATTAGAGAAAATGTGGATGGCTGGAAAAAGAGGTCTGCCCTATAATTGGTTTTCAAGCTATTTAAATAACAGGAAACAAAAATTAAAAATTGAAAATTATGTAATTGAAGATGGTTTAATCACCTGTGGTTTCCCTCAAAGCTCTGTATTAGGCCCAATTCTCTTCCTTATAAATATAAATGAATTGTGTGAGGCAAAAATTAATGGTTGTGCAACTACTTTTGCTGATGACACAGCTTTAAGTTATTCAAGTAATAATAATGATAATATACACACCTAAATGCAACGAGCTCTAAAATTACTCAATATATGGTTTGCAACAAATTCCTTGACATTAAGTGAAAAAACAAGGTATATTCTATTTAATATTAAAAGGGAAGTAAATTTTAATGCAGACTTGTTTTATCATAAATTCGACTTTGCAATAAAAATATTCACAATATAAAAATTGCATTAAAATTTAAAAAGTAAACAAGATAAAGTATCTAGGAGTAATAATAAATTCCAACCTTAATTGGAAGGACCATGTAAGCAAACTTAAACAAGAAATGTATACATCAATTAGAAGATTTTATCATTTACAAAACTTCTGTCCACAAAAATTATTAATTAACCTTTATCATGCTCTTGTAGTAACAAGATTAGGATATGCATTATCATGTTGGGGAGGGGCGTACATATCAACCTTAAGACCACTAATTACACTTCAAAAATGTATAATTAGAATAATACTAAAAAATCTAGAATGGAACATTGCTGGCCACTGTTCTCCCAATTAAAAATATTATCAGTTAGAAATTTGTATATTTATAAAGTTCTCAAAATATTTTTGATAGAAGTATTTCTAAAAGAGAGCCCTCTATTAAGACCCTATGGTTTGAGAAACAGACATGCTATCCAATTAACACAACCAAATTTGACGATATACCTTCATTTTATACATACAATGCACCAAGATTATATTATTTAATTATGAATATTTTAATGAACGTTCAAATTAAACTAAATTCTAATTACTTAAAAGGGCTATAAACTTGGCTTTTGGGAGTTGAAAATGTTTAATTTTTATTAAGAAGATAACCTATACAAATAAATTTCTTTCAAATAGATTTATAAACTACTTACCAAATTAGTAGCAATATAAATATAAAATATATACTATCGAACTAAACATTACTTAAAAGAGAAAATTACATATCAAATAATTATGAGCAACACTAATTTTGAATAAATTTTATTAATTTATTTGTTCGTTTTTACTAAGGTGACCTTATGGGCATTTGCGTAAGGGAAATTATTCCCTTAAGTTTTATTAAATTTCTGTTTTTATTGGAGAGAATATATGTACATATATATATATATATATATATATATATATATATATATATATATATATATTCATTGTTAATTATAATTCAGATGTAAAATTGTAACAATGGTGAATAAAGTTATTGTTAATTTATTTATTTATATTGACATTTGCAGAACCCCTCTTGGATATTAACCACAGCTATGAAAAAATAGACGAAAATATTACTTTTTAAAATACAGGTCAATGAGACATAGAGGTCATTTTAAAATATAATTTTATATTTAAATAAAACTAGAAGAAATCCTTCAAAATACTCTGAATTTACAAATAAATTATGAAATATTCAATTATTCAGAAGATGGAATATGAAATAAACCAAAAATTACAACAAATAGCGACTACTTCCTGACTTCGCTATAAGATTTTATACATATATTTTTAATCTTAATTGTCAATCTATTTAGCTTTATATATTATTAATTTATATTTATTATAATTTTTATCTAACCAAAACACATGTAACCAAACTAAAACCTTGATAGTTACCTTAGACTCCAAAATATGTCCGTTGAAAATTATATAATCACGAAAGGTACCCTGTTTTTACTATTTATTCTTTTTTATATGTTGTAGTAGCCCTCTCCAGGAAATCTAACAGTCCCAAAACAAACTTAGTTTAAATCCTTAGAGCAAACCTATTTATAATGATAAATTTATGTCCTATTATCATGGTATGAAATAGAAATATTATCACCATACGGCTTATATGTTAAAGCAGGCAACATATATTTATTTTATGACCTCTTTTATGATTAAACCTTTATTTATATTTTAAAATATATTTGTAACCTTTAAATACAGTGTACGGAGGCTTGCAGTGCAGGGGCCACCTTGGTCAGACAGGCACCTGGAGGTTAAATATAGCCAGACGGCTGCAGCTAAATATGAACTTGCAACAGGCCAGCCGGTGTAAAAAAGTCATGAATTTTATCACATGTTTACGACTACATACCGATCGGTATGTTGGTGGTATATTTAGGCGAAATTTGATGTGATCAATAGGGTAATTTTGAATCAGTGTCTTTGGATTCTTGGCCTCATTTATTCTATTATCTTAAAAGGTGTTTGGTTATTTTATGTTTATCCACTTACTATGATGAATTTTAGTCTTTATTATATACGAGTATATTTAATTTCAAATACCAACACTTATCAGACGTATAATAACACATCAGAAATAAATAAATATATATAAATGTTATATAAATACACGATTATATATAAATATATATATATATATATATATATATATATATATTTATATATATATATAAAATTTATGTTTGAACGAATGGCTATTTTGACTTCTGGGGCTCCAAGATGAAAAAACATCATGGTCCAGGGCTTAGGTCTTGAGGCCATGAGACCCACGCAATAGCTTCTTCCTTAAGGGGAAATTTGCTGAAATCTTTTATGTTAAAAAAAATTTTTATGTTCTTATTATAATAACTAAAAGCAAATATTTTCACCTAAACGTAGTCGAGTCTAATGGTTTATGATGCTTTGTTAAAGTTTATGACATCGTTTGTTATAGCTATTAACTCAATAAAAGTTAGTTCATAACGATTGACTGTGAATGTACACAGTTATAGTCAATAAAATTGCAATAAAATCATTTATTGTCTAATGTTCTTCTTTAGTGGTATTACTTTATTTTACGATATTGCTTTCTGTGATTTCAAATAAAATAAATTGGCAACAATAAATTTTATCGTCTTTTCCATCACGACGTGTAAAGGGATTTGCATGAGTTTTTAACTGTATCTTTAGATTTGGTCATCATTACAACACTAGTTTTTTACCCGTTTCACATTGCCACTGTAAGATATTCTAGATTCCACTCTAACCTCTTAATTTCTATTCCCCCTTTATGCTAGAGAATGTTGAAATCTGAAGGCAAGAGATATGGAGGGACATGGTGCAAGTCATTGTTAGGTCTTAAACTGAACACTTACTTAAGCCAGTTAAGCCATGTTTAGTTACCTTGAAGTAACTGAAAACCCTCACAGACTTTTTCCATTTTATAAGTGAAACCTTAAACATTTTGTGAATCTATTTTGTGAACATATTTTATAATACATATATACACAATGTACACCATGGCGTTAGTGTAGATGGGCTCTAAAGTCTGCCTGTATCTGTGTTTTCAAATTTGTAAATTTCGTAAGAACCTCTGGGTGAATCAACTTAAAACTTGGTTCATGTTTATGATCTGTAGGACTAAGTCCCGTTTCGTAACATAACTTTAAGACTTTGAGAATTTTAATTGATTCCAGTTTTGAAGTTTTATATAGGCCTAGTATATATGAAAATTAACGTGTGGACCACATCACAAATGACTGAAACATTTTTAATTTGAGAAGTAGATACTGAAAAGTATTAGGCCGTATTTAGTAAACTTGTTTATAGTTTTTATTTAGACAATTTAAACCTTCTCCATCATTGAAGACATGAACATTTATAACTTTGCCTAAATTATTTTTGGAAATTAAGGTAGGGAACCTTACTGTCTTCTGACAAAATTAGAAAATAGGCTCAAATATTAGTTTTATTTTCATTTTATGAAAATGCCTCGATTAAAATTTGCATGATTCATATTTTTGATTCTTATCATAAGAATCTTTTGAACTTTTTAATCCCGATCAAAACTGCGTTATGCTTTTACGTTGAAACCTCAAAACATATAGTAGTATTGTAATGTAATTGCATGTTTTAAAAATTTTTATGGGGCACTCACAGCAGCATAGAAATAAAACATAATAAAATAACTAATCAAAATTACCTTAATAAGAGTTTTTAAAAGACTTTTTTTGGATTCCTTAACACAGCGTACCTGAAACAAAACAAATATTTCTATTAATAAATAAAAATAAAATCAATAAATACAAATACAATAAACAAGTATTTATTTTAATTATTTATTTGTTAAAAGCGGTAACAAGCCTTGAGAATCAAAATGTTGAACATTTTATTGGGAAGTTATGATTCTAATACAATTCCTTGAGGGTATGATGCACATAAGTAGAACCTAGGTAAAAACGCATTGCTCTAGACGCAACACATTATATTATAGGTATATTTAACGTGTTGCGTTATATTTTGACTTAAGTACTCTCCCGTGACACCTCGCTGTAGCCCTCAAACCCCGTAATAATAACCCCCCCCCCCCCCGCCACAATGAAGCGTCCTGGTTGAAGGACACTTTCCTCCATAAATGATTCCCCCGACCATCAAGGGAAACAAGGCTTCTGATTAAACCCAGTCCTCCCTCGCCACCGACGAATAAAATAACTAATACAAGTTACCTGATGATTGGATTCTCACTTTACTCAAACAATAAATATAAGTGTATAAAAATTTAATATTTAAGAGATCAACGAAAAAATATATACATTTGGCGTCGCCTAACAAAACCCGGAGGATAAAGGTTTGCTCGGTATTTACGCTCTTAAGTTTTTATGGTGTTAGCCTAAATTTTTTTATTTCTTTGTTCGCTCCCTTTCCTATTCTTGTTGCACTATCTAGGATAAATATAATCAGTTATTACTCTGCCTTAATATGTACGTTGTTATTCCGTAACCAACATGACAAACCACCAAGGTTTTTTTTAAAAAGTTTCTACTTCAAAATATTTAAAATTGGCATGTTTGTATTAAATTCCACAGTAGGTGATTTTTAAAAGCCAAATTTCACCTATATACAACAATTTATCAAAATTGATGAATCAGTTTTTGAGATAGGCCTAATTCATATTCAAGCCAACAAACAACACAAACAAACAAGCCCATTGAAATAAATAGGATTTTTGACTAAACTAATTACTTGCTACAAATTTTCTCGACTGTTCAGATGGTAAATTCAACCACTTCATGAAATTATTGTGTATCATACACATTATTAATAAACTTTTAAAGACAGATTATTAAACATAATTTAAGTACGTTTCCAGACATAATTCTTTTTTACATCTCCATAATGAGCGTAAATCTGAGTTGTACTACTTTTATAACACTCAGTAATTTTTGCGCGGCTTTCTACGATATAAACATAATTTACAGCCTGTTTCAACGTAAACGAAGATTTGAACAATGTAACAGTTTAATCGGTCCTGTAAATTGAGCTAAAAAGCGTAGAGAAACATTTGAACGAAATTTTTTTTGTCAGATTTTATTTGAAAAGAAAAACCTCCTCGAAAACACTGCACTATTCTCCCTCCACTGATCAAAAACTCAATCGCGCAGAAGAACACGAGACCGCATTCAATCGCGGAACTGTTTGCCTAGGAACGGTGAATTTCGATGTGATACGATTTCTCTCGCGCGATACGAAACTCCCCCTTTAGAGGGGGTCACAGTCCCAAGCGACTACCTGCTCCTCTTAAAATGCCACTGTTTATCTTAAAAATCGGTACAGACTTGATAGCGAGGCTCATATCAAAGAGCAAAAATTAACCAGCAATTTCAGAGAGCAAAATATTAATTTTAGTTTAGTCGTGACAAAAGAGATCCGTCCGATTTTATATAATTTTATTGTTGATAATATATTTTGTTCACTGAAATCCCTAGTTAAAAGCTAGGGGGCAACGTGTTCACTGGCCATCGTTAAAATGAGGTATAAGTAAACTTTATTGGTTGAGTGTTTGAATTGAAAATTAAGATTGGTATTACGGGAGAAGGTAGAAACGCGCTTTTTGTGATTGAAGCAATTCAAAATAAATTGGTAAAAGTACACCCTCATAAAAAAAGGTTTTTGAGTGAGATTTACTTTTCTTTTTTTTGTCAGTATAAAAAAATAAGAGTTAAGTGAACAATCAGAAAATTAATTATTTTGATCCATAATGGCTCGATTTGTTTTTAAAATGCGAATTATAAGTGTAAAAAGAAAACTATCATTAGATATTGTTTTCTAACTAGCCTAAATTTTCTTATTTCTTTGTTCGCTCCCTTTCCTATTCTTGTTGCACTATCTAGGATAAATATAATCAGTTATTACTCTGCCTTAATATGTACGTTGTTATTCCGTAACCAACATGACAAACCACCAAGGTTTTTTTTAAAAAGTTTCTACTTCAAAATATTTAAAATTGGCATGTTTGTATTAAATTCCACAGTAGGTGATTTTTAAAAGCCAAATTTCACCTATATACAACAATTTATCAAAATTGATGAATCAGTTTTTGAGATAGGCCTAATTCATATTCAAGCCAACAAACAACACAAACAAACAAGCCCATTGAAATAAATAGGATTTTTGACTAAACTAATTACTTGCTACAAATTTTCTCGACTATTCAGATGGTAAATTCAACCACTTCATGAAATTATTGTGTATCATACACATTATTAATAAACTTTTAAAGACAGATTATTAAACATAATTTAAGTACGTTTCCAGACATAATTCTTTTTTATATCTCCATAATGAGCGTAAATCTGAGTTGTACTACTTTTATAACACTCAGTAATTTTTGCGCGGCTTTCTACGATATAAACATAATTTACAGCCTGTTTCAACGTAAACGAAGATTTGAACAATGTAACAGTTTAATCGGTCCTGTAAATTGAGCTAAAAAGCGTAGAGAAACATTTGAACGAAATTTTTTTTGTCAGATTTTATTTGAAAAGAAAAACCTCCTCGAAAACACTGCACTATTCTCCCTCCACTGATCAAAAACTCAATCGCGCAGAAGAACACGAGACCGCATTCAATCGCGGAACTGTTTGCCTAGGAACGGTGAATTTCGATGTGATACGATTTCTCTCGCGCGATACGAAACTCCCCCTTTAGAGGGGGTCACAGTCCCAAGCGACTACCTGCTCCTCTTAAAATGCCACTGTTTATCTTAAAAATCGGTACAGACTTGATAGCGAGGCTCATATCAAAGAGCAAAAATTAACCAGCAATTTCAGAGAGCAAAATATTAATTTTAGTTTAGTCGTGACAAAAGAGATCCGTCCGATTTTATATAATTTTATTGTTGATAATATATTTTGTTCACTGAAATCCCTAGTTAAAAGCTAGGGGGCAACGTGTTCACTGGCCATCGTTAAAATGAGGTATAAGTAAACTTTATTGGTTGAGTGTTTGAATTGAAAATTAAGATTGGTATTACGGGAGAAGGTAGAAACGCGCTTTTTGTGATTGAAGCAATTCAAAATAAATTGGTAAAAGTACACCCTCATAAAAAAAGGTTTTTGAGTGAGATTTACTTTTCTTTTTTTTGTCAGTATAAAAAAATAAGAGTTAAGTGAACAATCAGAAAATTAATTATTTTGATCCATAATGGCTCGATTTGTTTTTAAAATGCGAATTATAAGTGTAAAAAGAAAACTATCATTAGATATTGTTTTCTAACGTAACTTACATAAATTCGTAAGTCCTTAAGCATTAAAACTAATCAAAACCATAGTGCCTTGCCAATTACCTGCAAACTAACATAAGTGCTTACTATATATACAAATCTATATTATACTAAAAAACTAAACTAGAGTAAAATTAATTAACCTCATTCGAAGTCGATTCAAGGTCGATGTTTTCCCACATGATGTCGAGCTGAGACATCATGTGGGAAAAAATATACTGAGCAAATCTCAAGTATTTTATAACCACCTGACCCCCAATATTCACATTATGAAATAATTATTCAATCAACTCAATTTTCGTTAAGTAATTTTCACGTTTGTGTTCAAGCGCCCGACAAAGCGTATAAACTAAATCGTGCCACCCAGGAAAGTGGTTCTATGCAAATATCTTGAAAGTTTAATATTGTTGCACGACGAGAACAAGTTCCATAAAGTAATCAGCCATGTTTATGGCGGGAACGCCGACTACCGAGCGGCAACCTGTTACCCAAGTATTCCGAGAATGTCGCCATTTCGGCTTCTCTTGTTTAACATACCGACTCTTCTCTTTAAAATACTCTTTAAATTTTGTGAGTTCTTCCTTTGAACCTAAGTTTATTACCTCTCATAGTTTTCTGTTGTCTAATTTGACCTATGGAAGTAAGTATATGATGTGATTATTTACGTTATAACTGATGCCATTACGCTTATTTTTCGTTTAATTTGGCTACGCGAGTGAAGTAGATTTAAACATCCCATTGATTTAAATTTTAAAAATAAACTAAAAGTGGTAGCCATATGCTGAAACCTTTAGGATGTAAATATTAAATTTTCATCACCTAAATACAAATTTTTTTCTATTGTAGGGACTTAGTGAAATAGTATTTAGTGGTGATCAACTGTAAAGCTCCTCTGCTGAAATAAGTATGGAAAACAAAAAGCTGCATAGTAATTTTATTCCTAAAATTATTGTTAAGACAAAGTGAAAGTTGCAACCCTGAGACTGCTATCACTACTGCTGGTCGTCTATCTACACAAAGTTGTGGCAATCCTTTCTCCTAGATGAAGCCACTGAAGCGGCGCGTGATTCGTGGACCGATAGTATCACGTAATTACAATCTAATGACTGTATAAACCTGTCGAAACTGTGATAGGTCGAGTTATGGGACGTGCAACCATGTGTGGGAAACTTGGAGCCTGGCATTAATATAAATCAAAATCAACCACATAATAAAAATAATAGTTTTTAATTTATACTAGAATACCCCCGTTGCAGCAGACCTGCATACTCAGCGAATTTCAAATGCAAAACAACATATTTCAATCCAACATAGCGAGATTTGACATGTTTTGGTAAGCTCCATAAGAATAACATGGGGAATGAGTATGCAGGTTTGCTGCTACAGGAATATTAAAACTGAGTGGTTTTAATTTAATAATTAGTAGATCTGAACTAGAAGAAGCTATGTACCAAGTTTTATTAAGATTTGTTGAGAAATAACCGAGATGGAAATTTTCTTATTTCCCATAAGGTTAACATTGGGACAACGTACTGTGTTTACCACTTTCAATATCTCGGTAACCAATGGACATAGAGGGGTGATTCAAAATACCAAATTGTTTGTTTTTTTGAGCTGAATTCAATGGTGCCAATAAAAATTCGATAAATTTTATTTTTGTATGTAAAAACCTCATAAAACCCATTTTTGGGGGGGTTTATCCCCCTTAACCCCCCCTCCCAGTGGTCCGATCGGGCTGGTTTACGAACTCGTCCGAGGGATTACTACTTTACATGTCTGTACCAAATTTCATTAAGATCGGACCATATTTACGGCTGCTATCGTGCTGACAGACACACACACATATATATATATATATATATCTATATATATATATATATATATATATATATATATATATAGATAGATAGATATATGTATAGATATATATATAAAAATTCGAACAAATGGTGTTTTTTGCTTCTGGTGGCCCCAAAACGAAAAGTTATCATGGTCTTGGGCTTAGGTCTTACCATGAGACCTACGGTAATAGCTTCTTCCCTATAGGGGAAATTCGCTAAAAATAATTTTTTACCATCTGATTAAAATCCAAATTATATGATGTGAAAAACCAGGCAGACCCTTACGAAATTCAGAACAGCGATCAGATGTTCTATAGATTACATTTTCGCTGCTGTCAAATTATTCTTTATTAGTTTGTTTATTTATTAGAGCAAACAAACATTTATTTATTTTATTAAAACAAATTATTCTTTTCTTTAGTTTGTTTATTTTTTTATTGTTTAGTGGGATTTATTGAGCTTATTTATTTAATTATCATATCATTTAATTTTCAGAGAATCGGTACATACAAACACCCTGAATCTATTATTTGCTATTAGCAGGGATGATAACCCTTGAAATGAGGGGAGGACCATAGGATTTGATAAAGGAATAGGAGATAAACCCCGGACCGACATAAAACAGGATATAAAATACGTCAATATTTATTTGAACCAATCACAAAAATTAATCTCTTCTATTTTATTAGAAATATATTGATCTATTACTAAACTTTCTAAACACTTAAGTAAACTTGGTTTACCCATGTAAATGGCAATTAATTTGCATCTAATTTCCTTTGAGTCTTCACCTAATAATATTTTTATATGACCATCTTTACATTAAATTGCATGAGGGATCAACAGAAATACCAGAGCAGATACTCTGTACATGTGTAGTTCGCCGCACGGATTAACTGCAAGATGTTTTGGCTTAAAATTTACAGGGTGGGTTCCTTGCGGTTTGTAGATTTTGCACCTGATTTGTGAGTTCTGATATATATACAATGTCCTTCAAATAAACACCTGATTTAATTGTCGTTAATTTGTTCAGTACATCGACAAATCTTTTTAAAACTACTGTAAATAGATTTCTACCTGTGGAACCGGTGTTGTCAGATAATAAACAATAAACTACCACTATTAATTATTTTAGGCTTAGGGCTATTTTATTTTTTTTCGCTTTGATGGGATATAATTTTAAACATTTTTTATAACTACCAGGAAGGTGTATCTTGGTGCTATTTACAAGACAGGTGAAATTTTTACTTTTTAAGGGGAATATCTACGCATAAATCCTCGTTTGAATATTGTTTGTATTCAGGTGCTGTATGATACGTATTTTTGTCAGGCCTTCGATAAAAACATTATAAGAAGTCCTTTTAATGAGTTATTTTGTTTATTTTTTTAGTTTTACTGAGTTATTAGGTCATGAAGACATTCCAAACGTACACAGCAGAAAAACCAATGTCTATCAAAGCATGGGCATCAATTTAAGCAGTTTCAATGCAGCGACCCGCCAACCTCTTCAGCTCTGACTAAACATTTGCTCATATCTGCTTTAGATTCAACAATGAGTTTCGTGTTTGAAGAAGGGGGAACAGAGCCCATATGCCGCCAGGGAGTATCTACTATAGGCATATTCCCATTTATTTCTTCGAACGTCCAGTTAAGCTATGGCACGGCCAAAGTTACAGTTTCACGTTTAGTGATAGCCAGAACAACCACAGCAGGTACATTATTTATTTAATCAAAGGGCATGTTCCCTCCACTGCGGGGAGAGGCCCAGTTTACGGCGTCAAGTGTCCTTCAACAGCGTCACTTGATTAGCCAAGGGTGGGAATTGAGGGGTGAGTCACCGGGGTGCCGCAACAGCTAAGATGTATGGGGCTTTTAAGGGACACAAGGGAGGGTGTGGGATAGGTTGCGGTTGAAACGCTTCAATTCTTTTGCTTATTGAGCAAAATGCATTTGTGAAAATTGTGGGGGTAATTACTATTACCCTAAGAGATGAATTCATTGTATTAATGGTGGTTTTAATTTCACTAGGGGGTTTTATGATGGGATATAAGAATAATCAACATTTGTACCTGTAATTGTGCATGGGGTGAGTACTGGGGTACTTTCCGATAAGGACCTCTTTTCCCCTTTGTTACGATAATGATTCGAGGTGGAAATGTATCAAGTAATGAATAGTAGCTCGTAATTATAAAGTTTCGAGTTTGTTAAAAAGAAGGAACCTGTCTTTTAAAAATACATTAACCTCTCTTGCGCACATGACTGGCGAGTTAGGAATCTGCGGATCTTACATTTAAAATGAATTTTACGTTAAAAACAATAAACTGAGTTTTAAACTCGTGTATTTAAATAAAAAAAGTATTAATTATAATAAAAACGTATTTTCAACGGGTGCGAGTATTTAATTTTCACCCATCAAATTTGCATTCAATTTTCTTGAAGAACTCCTTGCAGCCCCCACAACACATCAGACGCGTACACCTGATCGCCGCAGCCACGCGCCGTATATAATGGAGGCATTGTTATTCAAGACCTCACCACCGCCTCCCTCGCCCTTAATATAAAAACCACCCCCTAACGGGAATGTCGGGAAATCTTTCCGAGGACAGCCTGGTGTAAGAGGAGGGGAGAAGGAACATTTCTGCTAGTCATTGAAGACTATTAAATTTAAACTCTTTCAAGCTTTATTTTCAACGGTAGTACAAGTCAAGTATAGGGACTGTGGTTGTTTTCAAGAATACTATTTAGTATGGTATGAGCAAATAGATTAATCTATGATATCTGTAACAAATCTTTAAACTTATTTAAACTTTTATTGGTCTCATAAAGATAATAAACTTTTTCAAAAGCTTTACTAAACTTTTAATACTTTTCATTAAAAATCGCCTGATTTGTTGGAGATTGCCAAAAAACCTAAATATGACATAATTTTTTGGACTTATTTTTTCATCTTCGTTCATGGACAAATGTGAAAAGTTACTTGGATGGATATAGTTTTGCCATCTTAGTTTTACTTTAAACCATTGTTGCACTATTACCTTATCGAACGAACATCTGTGACTTTCCAGTATTAGTATAATATACTCCCGTATTCAATACACAAGAATACGTTTTGAAAATTCTTCAATAAAATAAATTCATGGTAAACATGTAAGTATGAGAAATTCGCCAGGCAGAAGCCATTGAAAATTTCAGAGAGAACACGAAGGCGGCAGACAACGTTGGGTTAATGTCGCTAATATACTGGCAATGTAGCCAGTTAGCGGCTCCGTGCCCAGATTAGGCCCATGTGTCGCGGGCTGTTGTGCACAATCCTTTACAGCTATGTTACACCTTCTGTGTTGCGGCAAGAGGGAAAATAAAGTGGAAGATTAATAGACATTTTTCATACAAACCATTTTCTTCAAACATTTCACTTTCAATAAAATAAGCACTACTCATCAATTCACCAAAGAAAAAATTTTCCTTTGTGAATTAAATTTGATTTTTATTTGTTCAAAGTTGGCTAAGTTTTTCAAAAACTATATTAAAGAGATATTAAGATTTTTGTACTGCTATTTTGATTGTTTTAAAGAAAAAGAGCAATCAAATGAGTATGAAAGATTTCTTCTTGTTTACTTTATAATATTTCATTTCAATGATAAAGATTTCATCCCTTTATAAAGATATACAAAACTCTTGCTCAACAAGAAACTGAACTTTCATGTGACCAGCAACGGTGTTTCTCTTCTTATCTATAATTAATCATAATCTAGTCATTAATTATCACATAATGAGTCGCGGGCCTCGTGAGGCGGCGAGCAGTGAGGCGCGGGGGCAGCCTCGCGAGGCCCGCGGCAGCGGAGGCCATTACTGTTAAATGCCTCGTAAACTGCGGTATCTTGGGGGCCTCCGATAAATTTGGCACTCCGGCAAAAAGCGTCATCATAATGAGAGTTGTAAATAAAACAGGGCCGAGAGGCGTCTGACCAGACTGATGGCGGATAAGTGGGGGAGGTGGGTGAACAATGTAGGAAACCAGAGATTAATAGGCTGGCTCGTAAATGTTAATAATAAAACAGGTATATGAGAAAATGTATTTAACTAATAATTAATCATATGTTTATAGACAGTACAGCGTTTACAGACGATATAATGACAATGCATAATCTCTCGTCTGTTAAAGCAAGTTACTAGTGGTAATATTTTGTTTTGTTATATTCTACCCTCAGGTGTCAGGTTTAAGAGAAAATTAACTAAACTTAAGTAAATAAAAGAAGGAGCTGTTTTGGCGAATTTCCCCTATAGGGAAGAAGCTATTACCGTAGGTCTCATGGTAAGACCTAAGCCCAAGACCATAATAACTTTTCGTTTTGGGGCCCCCAGAAGCAAAAAAACACCATTCGTTCAAATTTCTAGGCATATATATATGTGTCTGTAAGCACGACAGCGCTCGCAAAAATGGTCCGATAGGAATGAAATTTGGCACAGGTGTGTAAAGTAGTAATTATTCGGACGAGTTCGTCAACCAGCCCGATCGGACCACCGGAAGGGGGGGAAAAGCAGGATAAACCCCCCCCCCCAAAAATGGGTTTTTCGAGTATTTTATATAGAAAAATATAATTTATCGAATTTTGGTTAGCAGCATTGAATTCAGCTCGAAAAAACAAACAATTTAGTAATATGAATTATTGCTCTACTTCCATTGGTTACCGAGATACTGAAAGTGGTAAACACAGTACGTTGTCCCAATGTTAACCTTATGGGGAATAAGTAAAATTATATATCTCACTTATTTCTCAACATATCTTAATGAAACTTGGTTTGTGGCTTCATATAGATGAGATCTAATGTATTTTAGTATAAAATCCCGGATATTACCGTTTTTATGGCAGCAAACCTGCATACTCATTCCCCATGTTATCCTTGTGGGAAATAAAAAAATGCAATATCTTCCTTATTTCTTAATATATCTTGATAAAACTTGGTGTATGGCTTCTTCTAGTTCAAATCTACTAAACATTGAATTAAAACCAACCAGTTTTAAAATACCTGTTGCAGCAAACCTGCATACTCATTCCACATGTTATTCTTATGGAGCTTAAAAACGTGTCAAACCTCGCTATATTTAATTGAAATATGTACTTTGCAATTGAAATTCGCTGAGTATGCAGGTCTGCTGCAACGGGGGTATTTCTTCTTTCAGCGAATTTCCCCTATAGGGAAGAAGCTATTACCGTAGGTCTCATGGTAAGACCTAAGCGCGGGACCATCATAACTTTTCGTTTTGGTGCCCACAGATACCAAAAACACCATTCGTTCAAATTTCTAGATATATATATATATATAGATATGTGTGTGTGTGTGTGTGTGTGTGTGTGTGTGTGTCTGTAAGCACGATAGCGCTCGCAAAAATGGTCCGATCGGAATGAAATTTGGCATGGACTTGTAAAGTAGTAATCATTAGGATGAGTTCGAAAACCAACCCAATCGGACCACTGGAAGGGGGGGTAAAGGGGGATAAACCCCCCCAAAAATGGGTTTTTCGGGATTTTCACATATAAAAATAATTATAATCAAATTTTAGTTTGCACCATTGAATTCAGCTCAAAAAAACAAACAATTTAGTATTTTGAATCATTGCTTTATGACCATTGGGTCATAGAGCAATGAAATTCTAAGTGGTAAACACAGTACGTTGTCCCAATGTTAACCTTATGGGAAATAAGTAAAATTCTATATCTCGCTTATTTCTCAACATATCTTAATAAAACTTGGTTTATGGCTTCATCTAGATAAGATCTAATGTATTTCAGTCTAAAACCCCCGAAATTTCCATTTTTGTGGCAGCAAACCTGCATACTCATTCCCCATGTTATCCTTATGGGAAATAAAAAAATTCTATATCTTCCTTATTTTTTGACATATCTTGATAAAAGTTGATATATGAATTCTCCTAGTTCAGATCTACGAAATATTGAATTAAAACCGCCCAGTTTTAATGGACCTGTAGCAGCAAACCCGCATACTCATTCTCCATATTACTCTCATGGAGCTTACAAAAACATATTAAATCCCACTACTTTGGATTGAAATATGTCCTTTTGCATTTGAAATTCGCTGAGTATGCAGGTCTGCTGCAACGGGGGTATTTTTATTTACTTTGAACGGATAGGTTAGTGTATGTAACAGTTGTTTTATTTTTTACTCAAGTGAAAAGCTTTTATTCTTAATGTAATTGAACTGATATTTTAGTAAGTTTCTTGCATAATCCTCGTATCTATCATGGAATTTTTCATTGACTGTTTGCATTTTAATATTGTCTGCTTAGAAATGTTTGCATAGTTATTATAATAACTGTATATTATTTTCTTGCTTGTTTCATTTAGAAATGTTTGCGTGATTGTTGTACAGTTTAAAGATGTATGCTTGTGAAGTTTTTGTCTTACATATTATGTAATGCTTTATTGCCTGATTATGCTGTTGAAAGATGTGTGTTAGCATAATTTTTTTTATATTATTGGAATATATAGGTAACTAACAGATATATATGCGGTTTTGCCCACCGAAAGGATAATTAATTTTTATTTAAATCATTTAATGCAATGTATAATTTTTCGGAATATATTAACAAACGGTCTGACGTGGGTTGTAGGCCATAGGCGTGCAATTACACTGGTGATCCCACCCTGGATTAAAATGAGAAGGCGTATGCCTATAGTTTCCTTTAAAAATATTTCCATAAGGATTAGCAAATGGTATAAGTTAGCTTCCTTCCGTTTGCCAACACAGAGAATGAGAGATAACCCAGGATATGAAATAATAAAAAATTACGCTAAGGGCGGATTTTCGACTTAACACAATCTGAAAGTTTTTGTAAAATAGAAATAAAACTAAAAAAATAGATGGTGAAAGCCTATTCCCCAAAAAATTTCCTCATTCACATTGAAGATCGGGTCACTTATAGTTGATAGAGGCAACGATTTATTGTAGAAATAATATATTATTTGGAATTAAAATCCCCATCACCTACTAGCAAACACTCGTAAAATTTTTAACTTTGAAACCCCCGTTTCTAGTAAATACATACAGTATAATTGAATGTCCATACCAAGCTTAAAGATTCTAGTTTGAGTATTTATTTATTTATTATACGGACAACCCATTTTACAAAAGTGGTAGTACAATACAGTGCTTCGGGTGGTCCGTACAACGCAAGTGTAGCCAACGGGGTGGTGTATGGTGTAGGGAAGTGTGGCCTACGTGGTATTTGCCAGATACATACCTAGTCGTTGGACATAATAAATTTGTACATTTTATTCTTGTAGTAGATTAGATATCGTACATTTTATATCCCTTGAAAATATTCCATAGGCTCCTCATCCATTCCTGCATTGAATGCTGCTGGCATTTGGATTCATGTATGAGAACTATTTGCAGCTAATTTACTGTTTCGTCGGGCTAAGATCATTCCTGGAGTGCTCAGGACTACATGAAATAATTACTTAATTAACTAAAGTGGCCGCTATTTTGAATTTTATGATATACTTATTTTAGCCGTTCGAGAGAGAATATAAGATAACAGATATATATGCGATATACCAAAAAAACCGGGGGTTACCAAAACCCCCCAAAAACGCGATATACCAAAAACGGGTGGGTTTTACTTTATGTGGTGGGGTGGTTGTTACTGCGTTATTTTTTTTCTTTGTTTGAAGAAATTATAACAAAATTGAAATAATTCCTTGAAAAAAAAACGTTTTTTGTGAGCTCGCCAACACCTTAATTTTAGACCAATTTTTATGATTGAGGTGTCAAATTACTGGAAATTTCGTCAATATTTCCTGAATGCTGTTCATTTTCCTTTACGTGAAAAAAACTTTGCCCAATTGGGCATCTAAGTTACCCTCAAATTTACATGTATTTCTTATGGAAGGGGCTATTTTTTTAATAACGATAAAATTAGTGCTTACCTTGTAAACAGGTGGACCAAAATAGACATATTATGTATTTTTCTTACAGTAAATTTAATTTTCTTTAATTTTCAAATTTAATAGGGAATACTAAAAGTTGATAGTTTTCAAGATATTTAGGAAAAACCAAAAAATTGTACCTTTAGGCCTTTCCAGCCCAGCCGGCTCAAGGGCTAAGGGCGGGGACTTTTGATATGTTTTACTCCTAACTAGTCCAAACAAAGTAACAAAGTCAAAAATTGTGATCCATGCAATTCCCTCTATTCCTTTTTTTGAGCATTCATTGCCTGGACTAGTATTTGTAACAAGTTTCATTGCCAAAGAAGCCTTCATAAACTTTTTAAAAAACTGAATAATGGCTGCCATTTTGAATATTATAATATTTTATATTTTTGCCGTTTGAAAAAGAATATTTTAAAATACTTTTTTAGTACGCATTTTGAGTCTTTATAGTATAATTATGTCAAGTTTCACGGTCCAAGGGTTTGTAGTTTTTGAGAAACTGTGATCAGTGAGTGAAAGTCAGTCAGTCAGTCAACCGTTTTAGATTATATACCTATAGATTGACTGTTGTTAAAATATTTTGCTTTTAGATTTTGGAATCGATTTGTTATTGAATGAATAAGTTAGAACAGCAATTTTCTTTTAACACGTTTTAGTGGATTATTTAAATGTCTTTGACTGCATACTTTTTGTATGAAAATAAATTAATTGTTGCAGGTATGTTAGTTATTTAATTTGCTTTCTCGTATCGTCAGGTTTACTTTATATTATTGAAGTATACATTTAATTAAAAAGTTAACATTTATCATATGCTTATTGTAAAAAGTCGAAATAAAAATGTAAATGTCCGCAAGAAATTAACTTAAATTTGAGTACGAGGTTTTTGTATTAATTTTGCGATTCCATGTGTGTCGTTTTTAGAAATGAATGTTCTACTTTGTATTAAATTCTGTAGTTTAGCCGTTTATATGGCAGATAGCTTAGAAAGAGGGAAATATTGAGATTATACAGAATAAAACTAGAAAAAAATTAACTGGATGAAACAAATTATTTCAATACCTTATTCAAGATACACATTTCGCTATTACCAAATAAAACTTAAACATTACTAATAATCATTGGCTTTTCCTAGTTTTACTTTAGGATCAAATGTGAATTAAGAGTAAATTTATTTAATTTTCAACTTTGAAGAGAATGACCAAATCCTCGTTTAAACTTTATAATTTTCATTTTGTCTATTTTGGGTTATTTCTTATGGATTAAGCTATTATCGTCGTTAGCGTCGTTCTGTGGCTAGTTGAGGGCAAGAGCAGAGATTGCCCACTTGCCCACCGGAACGCCCCATATCACGTTGCGTGTTTAACACGGCTGATAAGGATCTCGCGGCTTATCACCAGTTTCACGGTCTGTCGCTCGGCTTCGTCACGTTACATGGCTCCAGACCATCAACACATCTACACGGGTGGTCTGACACGTTAATGTGGCTTGAAACATAATTGAATGTTGCTAGGGTTTGGATTCATGTACGAGAACTATTTGCAGCTAATTTACTATTTGGTGGGGCTTAGATCATTCTTGGAGTGCTCAGGACAACATTAAATTAATTGCCTACTCCACAGAGAACCTCGAATAAACTTACAGATTATTTGTTTCTTACATTTTTATTTAATGTTATTTTTCTGTTTTAAATACAATACTTAAAAATTCAATTAGACGTAACAAAATACAAAATTTATGAAAATTGATGATTGATTTTCTTGTTTAGGAAATACCACATGAAGCGGTAAAGTAAATTAGGATAAGAGTATGAAGAAACAACAATAAAGTGACGTTCTTTGGTCAAGGCTTTTTTTTCAAATTTTTGACTGATAACAAACCTTTTGTATTCAGGTAATTCAGTTGTCCCTTAACACGAGCCTGACCTTAATCGACCCAGTGTTACAGGTTGACCCTGTTAATACTCTTAATAAGGAGTACAGAGTAATCTGCTGAAACGCTAAAATGGAAGCTTTCATATAAAACACTGATACAGTGAATTGCAAAGATTTCCGATGGTTAGCCTGGAATCATCTAATAAAGCAGAGGTACGAGCAACAGGCTTTGTAGAAACTCAGACTACTCCAAATAAAGTTTAAACACTGCGTGGACTAGCAAAAAAATAGTAAGTGTTCCCATTGAATAGACAAACCGTAAAAAATGCACCACAGTGGCTTTGTTGGCATCTGCTATAAAACAAAGCGATAAAAGACTTGGTGGCGCATTTAGGCCGTCAGCGAGTCGTCGCGTCGTCCGCCGCATCTTCCCTACATGGAAACCTGCTGGAATCCCTGCTACCTGGAACCGTTTAAGATACGACGGTTGACAAATAGTTTATACGATTCAGTGGTCGAAATGCTATAAACCCCGCCTCCGATGGTCGACTACCATTGTGGAGTTTATTGACGGTGTAAACTAATGCTAGTATATTGTAATGACCGAAACCGTTTTATCAAGGAATAAAGTGGGGTGGGTGGGTAAAATAATGTTGATGCTCCTGTAGGTTTTATTTCATGGTATTTCTCAATTGTTGATATAACGAAATAAAATGTCCACACCGTTCGCGTATTTTCGAGCTTTTCATCAACAAGAAAATTACTTGAGATACACCCCCCTAAAACGCCAACGGGGGTGGGGGATGGAGGCCTGGAGGTCCTTGGGCTATCCATCCCTCAGCCTCTCCGGCTTGAGAGTGATGTCTCTGCAACTCTGGAACTCTCTGAAGACTCACTTGCTGCTGCAATGACAGTTCAACCACAAGCATGCAATGTGTTTAATGTTAGATGTTTAGAGATGTATGACTATGTAGACAAACATTGTCGTTAGATTACTGAACTGTTATGAATTTAAGTTCATTATTTCGTTTTGTTACCTTATTTGAACTGTCATTGTATCTGTTACCTGTTCATTCTATCTCGTTTTTGCACCAAGATAGTTTCTTTAACATTCTAAACTTCTGTACTGAAAATGGTATTAGACCTCTGTGTGTTAGACCTACCGTGGGAAATAATGACAAAGACACATGACAAAGTATACATGACAAAGATAGCCGACATTTCATTTCACCTACTGCCACGTCACTGGTCAACATTTATTTGATATAAAAAATCGAAAAGTGGTTTGGCTTACCATGTACATTACATTTACATTATTAATGTACATTACATTATACTATACAATGTATATACGTCGAGATAGATAAACATAAAAAAGTATGGTATAAAACCAAAAAGATTTCGTAATGTTTATAAATAACATTAGAAATTAGGTTTTTAAATTGGTTTTAAAATTACATTTTTATACTTTCTTTGATTTACAAATTTTTAGCTTTAAGTGTGTTTAAAAGTTATCATAAAGATATGATGTATCGCATTCCTATTATTATAATTATATATATTATAATAATATACATGTCATATACTTAAAAGGGCTGAAAAAAGTTAACGTTTATCTCCACGCCACACACCCCGAGATGACTTTAATCAATGATTATAGGCTTTATTGGTAATGGCTTTGGTTGGCCCAGGCTAATCCTTATAAGGCCGTACAAAAGGCTTTATGTAATGGTGTATGGGGCAGCCCCTTCCTAATGGTTCTGGTAATCTCCTAATTGTGTTTATATCATTTTCAGACTATATCTATCTCATGTCTCTTTCCTTTGAGCAGTAAGACTAAGGCGGCCCAGTAAATGTGCATCAGACGATTCATAAATCGCAAAAGTGGAAGATCACTTCTTAGTTTTACTCATAATACTTTAATTATATACAAACATTGTTCGAATTTATTCTAAAAAATCTGTAGGTCTACTTAACCGTGTAAGAAAACAGTCAAATCAACTCTGTCTATAACCCTGTAGCAATAAAAACACCTTACAAGGTTTATTAATCTTATGCAATACTAGATTTTAAATAAAAAAACTCACAAGCCAGTCTGCTAATAAGTCGATTATAGATATAAAAGTTTTCTATGTTTTTCATTTTCAATTGAGGTCAACGACCGTATCATAACATTTTATAAGAACACACTTACAACGAATTTATGAACATTGAAACATGTATCAGTATAGGGCGTTTGCCACTAGTGCAAGTTGTTTCGCGAAATACTATACTGCGTGATTCATATTGTGTTTTAAGCGACTGATAGAAAATAACTACATAGATGTTTTTATAAAAGCACTTAATTAAAATTAGTTAAATTAATTTTTATTAGATGCTTTTATGTAAACATCTACGTATTTATTTTCCATCAATCGCTTTAAACACAATATGAATTACGCAATACACTATTTCGCGAAACAACTTGCAGGAGTGGCAAACGCCCTTATGGCATTGACCCCATGAATGTTGGGAATCGTGCTTTGTCACGCTCGTTGAGATTGTATAATATTTTTATGTTCCAGTTTTTTTGTATCTTAACAATCCTTCTGGCTGTAACTAGGCCTAATTTTTTTTCGTGCCTACCTCAGTTTAAAGAAAAGAAAACTTCAACTATAAGTTTCGATTGTCAGGTCAAAGGAAAACAATGTAAGAGAAAGGAGTGTCGGCGAGGAGAACGGAGGTTTGAAAGTAAAACGAGAAGACCAAGAAGGGCCTGGGGAGGAGAAAGCCGACGTAGTGACTCGTCGAGTAATGGGTGACCGTACATTGTTGGGCCGTCGTTTGATAAATAACAGTCAATTTATCAACAAAATAAAATAAAATAGCTAAAATTACCTTGCTCTAAAATGGATCTACGTAATTGAGTGTTAATTATTATTGCAACCAATGGACTCTGCTAAAGATTTATCAACGTCAAAATGTTATGAAATATAGAATTTTTATGATGATTTAACTTGAGAATGTTCCATATTGTATAATAAACTCGACAACTATAGTAAAAACTTGTTAATAATTGTGTCTCTTTTAAAATTTCTGGAACAAAATTGACGATAAAAGGAAACCACACATTACTGCTAAAAATTTGGATGCATTTGACTTAAAACCCAGCTATATGGTAATATAAATTTACAACACCAAAAATCATCATTTCAATGGGCCGGAATATAAATCACGCTGAAAAAAGATTCTCTCCACCAGATCACAATCAAAGTAACATTTGCGCAACTTTAGAAACAAAGCTTTTCGAAACAGACTCAAGACTCGGGGCAGTTGAAGTTTAATCCTGTAGCCTTTGGCGATCTTAACTTCCGATTCTGAAAGTAAACATTAATCTGGAAACTTTATTTAGAATCCAACGATTTTCAAAATATTCCTCTCTTATTTGACCGCACAATTCATCATTAAAGATGTTTCAGTTAAATCCTAAAGTTTAAATTTATCTGAAAGCAATAGAGTTTATAACTTTTTACTTTGTTTCAGCATAAACTACGTTTTGCGTTGTAGATATCCTTGGAAAAACGTTTTCTAACTTTCATTGCAACCTATTTGACTAAGTCATATTTGTGACAAACCTCCTTGAACTATACTATCTCCATTGTACATGACGATGATAATTAGTATGATTGGTCAAAAATCAATCAATCTTTTTCAAATATTTTAATAGATAGTAATAAAAAACTGTGCGTTTTACCATCTTCTATTTATAAATGTATTTTGAATTCATCCTATGTAAGTGTAGTTATACTTTCTTATGTATTGTAAGGCCTTCTACATCAATATACATGAACTTTACGTGTAATTAAATAATATTCACACAAAAACGTTAGTAAAATTAATATTATTATACCTTTTGGCTGTCTCAAAAACAGGGGTTCCTTACTAATAGTAAATAAAAATTTTACTGTAACGAAATCTCGTATTTCGACACTGCATGGCAACCCAATATACTGAGACCGCTTTGACCCTGAAGTCCTAGGAGTGGTTTTCTCCAGCTGCAAAAAGAATTTCAACATTTTTCTCTGTCTGGTGAGGTTTTCAATCACGGTATTTAATTACGCTAACGACACAGCGGTCCAAACAAGGGGCGGGTCTGGACCAATACAATAATCAGCCTAACAAGCGGCCGCCGGACCGGTCGAGGGCGGCCACTAGGTGCTAACGTGATTGGTTCTGGCACCGAGGCAAATTGAGAAATTAACGGACCTCTAGTCTAGCGGATTGTCGCCGCTGATGATCTGATCATACGATGATCAGCGGCATTCTGATGACGACGCCGCCTTTGAAACTTCTACAGGTATTCTGTACATATCGATGGTTCAATGGTTTGTCAGGTCCAATGTAAGGGCTTATAAAGATTTCATGAATCTTATGAATGAATAAGGCGAAAATAATTCTTGTTTTAAATAATTCTATCTGCAGTATGCAATGGCTATTTTCATCAACGTATCACAGAAGTGTTCGTAAACATGTCTTTAAGTTAAATATATTAAGAATTTAATTTGGGTTTTCAGCGAATGATTTATTGCCGTGGATCGGTTAATCTGTGTGATTTAAAGAAATAATGACTTGCATGAAAGCATGCAAGTAATAAGACTATGATAATGTCGCCTGTCACAAAGGTCACATGAGCACATGAGTGCGATTTAACACATAAATTAGAACGTAATATACATTTGATATTAGTTAGGGTCTCAATAATAGCTTAAGTACTAATATTTTTAATATTTTTTACCGCTTTAAAATAAATAATATATTTTAATATATATGTTTAAATAACATTATTATATATTCATCTTTATCTAAATAATAGCTAACAATTTTGTAAATCAAAGAAAATACGAAGTGATTTCAAAAAACTAAAGAAGTTATTTAAAAATCGTTTTTAAGTTACCAAAAACTCTTATTGGTTTTACAACGTGTTTTTTTATATTAGCTTATTAATTAAAATTGAAAATGACACTACGTCACTTTTAAATTAATACATACTTGCAAACGTAAGTTTAAATAACATTAATATGTTTGATTAATTCAGAGGTAATGTAAATTTACCCGTAAAGCTACATTTATGTCTCTCAATGAAAAAAGCAACCAATATAAAAAGTAATGCTAGAATATAAACATGGACGAGAGATTTGATTAACACTGAAAGGAAAGTTTCGTCAGCAGAAGAGAAACAATCCAGCCCCTGGAGTTCATAGAATGGGATTCTTGTAATTCTAATTGAGTTTTCTTCAGACAGTAGTTTACTTTTTGATTTTTCCTCCGTACATAGTTTGAACTACTGTTAAGGCGATTTACGAATCAACTGAGGTTCAAGAGACAAATTATGTAGTTAATGGTATCGTCGTTTTAAGGCAAATACTACTGTGTGACACAAAACAAATATTTTTTCGGTGAACAATTTTACATCAGTATAAATAGGCAAAAATAAACATTAAATTAAATTTTATGTATTTCAAACTCCTGTGGCTATTAAAAATAACATTTGGACCCTTAAAGGTAGGGAGAATTTCTCAATAATCACAAATAAAGCATAAATTCTCTACTTATTACATAGAATATAATTTGATAATAGAGCGTATACACGAAACGCTTACGACGGTAATAATAATTTACGATAATTTACGACGGTAAATTATCTTAATAATTTACGACGGTTAACTGATTGACAGTTTAATGACTAAGGGAAATTAATACTTCAAAAACTGTTTTTACGTTTTAATCTCTAAATCAAAACGCCATTAAAATCTATTAAGTTATTACGTATATCGTTCATATTACTTGTTAGCTAAAAACATTTTAGATACCTTGGGTAACCCGCTACACGCTTCACAATAAATACCTCAAAACTTAAAATTGTCATTAATGCCTTATATAAATGAAAAATAAACCAATCGATAACTCTTAAAATTTTATAGCAACAACTTTCCCTTTCTCTGTTTTCTGGTGGAACAGGAGTTGTCACCAGACGACGTCCCCGCTGCAGATACTGTAGGTAGCCGCCCCCTGCGGCTATATGTCGGTATGCCGCTGCGAGCCATTGTTCTCATTCCTTTATAGCTGCAAAGAATTGCCTCCACGCATTCCCTCATGTCTGACAGTCTGGCTGGCTGTATGTTGTGGGAAGTATACGGGCCGCCTGGGTCTAATGATATGTGAAATTGGTTGGGGCTACACCAATTTGGTAAAATGATTGGTTGGCTTTAATTTAACTTGTTATAACACATAGGGCAAACCAGTTATTTGGATTTTAAAAAATGTATAGAAAAAACGTGAAACATGTTTTATTTAAAAACCTTGGGGTTCGTTCCGATTTAAATACAAAAAGTAAACATACAGTGTGAAAAGTACAAAAATGTTCAATTTCTTAATAATATCATATACTTAACAAAATTATCCATGTAATATGTAAAACGTTATTGGGGGTTTTAATATTATAATCACCAAAGCAGAGCAATAAGATACCGCAAAGGGTATTATTTATTTAAAAAAATAATTTCTGGTCATAGCTCTTTTTGTTACAGGTTTTTATTTAGTACGCTATATTTTCTACGATAATATTAAGATTTTTCTTCATAGTTCTAAATATTCTACTCTATTTTCAGATATTTCTACATGAGATATACAGCTGCAATAATCTTCTAGTAAATTAGTGGAATTGGAATAAATGTAAACCCTTTTGCAAAGTTAATGTTTTCGTACTTTCCATAAAGTGAAATATGCATTATATTTTTGAAATAGAAGTGATAATAAAATAAAGACGACAATTCATCCTGAAAATTTGAGGAAACTGAATGTTTTATCAAAATAATAGAAAATGCAAACATTAATTGGACTATTTTTAACCACTAAAGAACTGTAATATCTCCAAAACGAGATAACAGTAGCAATGGAATTGAACTCCGTGGTTAAATTGTAAATCATCTAAGTTTTGTGCCAGCGGCGGCGTCGGTGCGGCGCCAAACGACTTTCTTACATAAGTAAGAATGAGTTCCAGTACTTATACAAATTATCTTTTGCAATATTCAGTTTATTTATAATTCTAAACTTTATAGAAGTAAAATCAAACTTTTAAATTAAAGAAAGAAACAACTTATGAAGTATAATATTTTTGTAAAATCACATTATAAAATGTTAATATAATATCAACAGTAAAATAAAATGTTCCGTATAAATCGAAGAATTGTATACAGTTGATAAATATGAATATGTTTTTAATTCTTAATATTCAATTCACGAGTTATTAACTTGACATTTGTTTTTCCTAAATCCATTCTCCTTAACCAGCTTACTAAAGCTTGATAACCTATTTAATTTCAACTTTTTTATACATTGGAAAAAAAGATTAATAACAATATAAGTATAGGTTTCTAGACTCTCTAATGAAAATACTACTTTAAAAATAACTGGATTTGGGGATTGTAATGAATTATCATTTTTTGTTACTCTAAATAAAACTTGAAGCAAATTTTAAGAATCAGCAACTTTGTCTGGATACAGGTTTAGAGTACAGTTTAATAAGGTACTAATAATTTTAAAGTATAAAATCAACATAATGGAAGGAATATTATGTACATCAAAATATAGGAGTATAGTGAGAATAGTAAAAAATATGGGGTTTATTACAGTATTTTATGCGTAAATTGAATAGTATAATTCTGAAATATGTTATAATTTCTGACTATATATATAAAATACAACATTGTTAAAACAATGCGTTTGGTTATTACATAGTTTAAAAATATGCCACGACAATATAGAAATCATATTAAGATAGTGCTTGCAAACCGATTACCAGTGTTGTTCAATAAAACTAGAACTACAACATACTTCAACACATATCGAGATAACCTGCAGGATTGTGGATACAATTGAATTAGTGTTGCCGACCGATAGCAGCAGAGCTAGACAATGAGAGGTTAACAATAGTGTGTAGGCTGACCATGTATAACACGACGTGACTGGGACTGCGAGCCCGCGGCCGACTCTCCACACTCACGCCGCCGCGCCGCGCCGACGATTGTGTAGAAACATTAGTTATAGTTGTCTGCAAACAAAAGACGTTTCTCGGCTTCGTTGTCCAATCATTTCATTTTTGGCCTTTATAATGATCAAATGTTGCCTAGTTTACGTGTCTGAATAAGAGATTTTTCGTTCTACAGGGTGTTTTTTTAACGCAACCACATTTTTAAGATTGAATAATGCACATACAAACATGAAATGAGTATTGTTTTGTTATTTGTTATATTATTTTTTTTGTATTTACATTTTATACAACTTATTATGTAAGTGTTATAACATTTTGCTTACATTGTGTGTTCAAACAGTCCTCCATTGACATTTATACAAAGATGTGCTCTCTCGATAAAATTCCTGAACACATTTTGTAAAGTACCTCTTTGAACTTCTTGTTTTAAATTTGTTTAGTTTGTTTTGCGGTGTTAAATACCTTATGCATTGTTTTTTTATGTATCCCCAAAGAAAATAATAGAGTGGGGTCAAATCCAGGATATTGGGGGGAGTGATCATTCACTCTCAAAATAAAGTTTTGGGTTGCATTAAAAAAACACTCTGTATTACATCAAATTGAAGTGATTCTTATGGTTATGTTTCCCGACTGTAATGATGAACAAATTTAAATTCTTTAATTGGCACCTCTGCAAATAAATTTGAATGTATTTGATGAGTTTGATTTCAGAACGTTGTTCAGACTCACAATACTACCATTTACCATACTCTGCTGGTAGTTTTTTATCTGTCAGTGTTGCACAGAGATAGATAAAGAATAAATCAAATCCAATTAAGAGTATAAATAAACATTCGGAGATTACTTTTAACGGTTGATTATCTCTAAAAATTGATGGTTGAATGAATTATTGTTAACTACTATTATTTAATTATGATTTCCAATGCTACGGGTATTATTTCTAAACCGGTACGGACACAAGTAGTTGTCTAACGTTTAACCAATTTATTTGACAATGTCACAATGGCATAAAAGAGAACATTTATAATATCTGTACTGCAACTTGAGTGTTGATATATTCGTACTGCTGGTGTTTCTGCTTACATAAATTATGTTTTCCTTGCGCATTCACTTGGCTATTTAACCTCAATGGTGGCAAATCGGATTTCCTATAAAGACTAAGCCTAATATATTCTAGTAGGAAAATCACATCAATGTGACTAGCCAAGTATCGGCTAATGAGTCTTTGTGAGTAAGAGAGAGGGGAGAGAAATTAGAGGTCTATTCTCACTGGTGATAAATGATGTGAAGAAGGTTGTATGAGGCGAAGCACTGAGACGAATGTGTAATAGACACTTTCGTTTAGTTTCTCTTTTATGTTGACGAAAGAGAGGGAGAATCAAAGAACATCACCAAGACGCTTCAGACTGAAAAATTCCTAAGTCAGTCTTGTTGGTCGTAATCGTGATTTCACAGAACAAGTGGTGATTCTCAATTCAACCGATACTGTATGAATAAAAAAGTGTTGCTGCAAATAAATAAGAACAATAGACACAATAAAGAAGAAACGCTATTGTCAGTTTTTACCGCGATCAAGCGCAGCTTATTCAACAGAACACTTCCGAGGGCAGCCTAATTGAGTATAACAGTAGAACAGCGAAGTCTTTCAAAAAGTGCCGTAAAAAAGATTCAGTTTATGTTTTGCCGGCTGTCAAGAAGTTGTTTTTTGTGTGAGAGTGAAACTTCCTTACGGGTGAGCTAAGCAAAAACTAGACAGAAACAAGCTTATTTCTGCTCTCACAGTTATTGTAAATACTTATTGAACCTTAAATAAGTTTTTAAGTGGGGAAATCCAATTCACTAAGATATATTTTCAATGAAAATACCTCTGAAACACACAAATCAGTCACAAGTCTAATGACGTAAGCGTACCAGTGAACAAAAGTTTGCGAACAGAATCATCTATATTAACTTAAGCTAAATGAAAAATCTTAAATCTCTTTTCTCTCATCGGAAAGGTTAAAAACCTTCTACAAACAAGTTGAACCTCTAAAATTTCATGCAAGACCGGCCAGTTTTTGCACATTTAGCCATTAGGGTTTAATTTGATTAACATCACAAAATGAGCCTGTTGTACCAATTAGGGGCAGAATTATCTCACAGGAGGTCCATGACTAGAACGGAAGTCCAAGCCTGAATGATTGATGAGGCCATTAATCTACCAGTCCATCTTTCACATTTTTGAGTGATTGGAAGTTAAGATAAAATAAGTAAACCAGTCATCAAGGAAGCCGTGATAAAATTAGGATTTAATTAATGTAAATAAATTTAATTAAATGTATTGGGGAAGAGTTTAAAAGAACATTTAAAATACATTAAGTTAATTTGAAAAAAACCTGAAATATGAGATGTATAATTTTATTCTAAAGAAAAGTTTGTAACTTATATTGTACCACAAATAACTCCGACGCGACGTAAAAAATTACTGTTTTTGAAATTTTACGCAACAATAATTTTATTGTTATTTAGTATTGTCAATTTAGACAGCATTTAACTGCTGCCTACTTAGACAATATTTAAGTTGTCTAATTAGGAAACACTAAATAACAATAACATGATTTCAGTGTAAATTTTCAAAAATAGTTATTTTTTACGTCGGAGTTCTTCTTGACACAATGTGACAACTGACCGCGACTAGCACAACAGAAAAGAAAATCTAAGAGACTACCTAGTAATAAGAATATACTCCAAGTTAGGATGTTCAATTTAGTTGTCTTATATTTTAAGCTAAGGGTCGAGAAAAATAAAATCAATTTAAATGTGTTCATACTGATACTCCAGGTTTGAAATCACTGTTCAATAGGTTTACACGTTACTGCAATCCACAAATTTAAAGGGTTCTCAGGTTAAAAATAATTACTTATGGAAACAAAATGTTTTATTAATTGGTCTTCTTATAGTCAATCTTAACTGTTTTTATAGCGTACAAAAATTGATAAAAGCATAGTGTAATAGTGCATAAAGCAGTAAGCATAGTGTGGCATAGTGAAACTAGAAAATGTGAATTAAATAGTGAATATGTTCATCCCCGAAATTAACTACTGCTATAACTTTTCACTGCTGTTAACTAATGCTGCAACTTTTCATGATTAACGTTTTCGGAATGAATTTTAGTTTGACCCTCCACTTAAGGTTTACGTACTCAAAGTTAAATACAGGTTTAATTGGACTCAGTACATCCACAAAACTAATGAAAGGAATTAGTTAACATAGAATACCAAAATATAGGCTAAATAGTTTCACATCATATGACTAACGAATTTCAATCTAGCTTGTCTATATACCTCCCACGACACTCGCCCGCCTTCTCAGGTAAACGCGTTAAGATAAAATATTTAATAAATTTAAACAACTTGTTAAGCGAGTCATAATTAATTGGTAATTATATTTGAGTTGGAGCAGAACATCGCCGAAACGCAGCTAATGGGTCGGTTAAGCGAGTTATTCACACAAGGTTTATAAATATGTAAACAGGCCATCCGGCCCTCCTAGTAATAAGAGGCAAATAAAACACTAGCGGTATTTTAATAGGGATTGTTATCCCTTTCCCGTAACCATAGATTTTCAATGGTTCGGTAACTTTTATTTGACTTCAGCTAGTTTGTTAGTTGTTAGTTCAGCTAGTTTTTTGTTCTAGTTTGGGAAAGCTACTCCAAGCTCACGCCATTAATTATTTTAATTCTATTTCCAATTGTTTTCAGAACTCACTGATATGCGATATATGCTGGAATCCAATGTAGGCATCAGCGAGCACAGTAGGCATACGCGTCAAGGAGTGATGAATTGTATCATATAACGAATAATGAACAGGTTTACATACCTTGACGTCACAATTCCATAAAAGTACAACTTATTATAGTTTATCATGTTTCGACCTCTTCGAGGTCATTAGCAAAACTAAGAAAGTTAAATTATCATTCTTCTGAATTTCGTTTTGAGTTTAAAATCACATAAACACCACTTAAAGTGTTTAAGTGTTGTGTTTATGTGATTTTTAAACTCAAAATGAAATTCAAAAGAATGATAATTCAACATTCTTAGTTTTGATAATGACTTAGAAGAGGTCAAAACTATAGTGAACTATATAATAAATTGTACTTTTATGGAATTCTGACGTCAAGGTATGTAAACCTGTTCATTATACAATGTAAAATACGATATAAAGTTTTTTATAAATGTATAAAGAACCATGAATTATGTAAAAACTTAGATTTAAAAACCTATTATTACACATGTATTAATAGGACAATAAAAATACTAAAAACTAATAGGATTCTAAAAACTAGTATCGGAACAAAGGTTTTATCAAATAAACTAACACTTATTTCCGGTTTCCTCCCTTTTAAATTTGTTAATCCAGTAACGCGTTTGGAATTGATTTCGTTGGTATAATACTGTTTCTCCAGGGTATAACTGTACTGAATTAATTTAATTACTTTTTTATTGAAACAATTTTATAGTTGGTCTATATTTATTTTTTTATATTTACAAGATACTTTTACTTTATAATCTATACAGCTGAAATAACACGAATTTCACGATACATTTTAATTATGTTTTGTCCCAAAACTCGTATAAATAAATATTATTCAAACTTGTACGGGAAATAAACAGATGACTTCAGGAGAAAAATGACTGATTTTTAATTAATTTGTATCAAACTGAACATTTATCAAGCAAGGTTCGATTGGAGAAAAACACATTAGTTTCCCTTCATTTTAGATTTCTGTATGACATTAATTTAAAGATTTGAAATAAATTTTGGCTGATAAGTTTGTGGAACTATTTTTCACCAGAATTTTTTCCATTCCACGCCTGTTAGTTTGGAGAACCATCACCATATAGAGCCACTTATATTTTACTGATGTCTGATTAGGTACTCAAAAAAGTGTTAACAACTCTTGAATCAAGTTTAATAACTATAGTTCTACTGAGTAGTTTCATACTGTCGTAAAGAAGTAAAAAAACCTCCAGGTAGACCTTTGGGGGGCTGGGCAGAACTTTTTTAACCTCCCCCTACCTTATGTTGTGAACATTTTTTGTCCAAGAATGTCTTACATTATGCGTTACCACATTATATAGTGCGTAATGTTTCTGTATGAATTGCGTTTTGACTATATGTACAATAGTCATATTTCTGACGAGACGCTTTCTCTTTTCATTATTTCTGATGTGAACAACAATTTTAAATGAAACCTGTACACAAAACCCTAGCTCTCAGGTAGAAGTAAACCGCACTGGCCAAGTACTCGCGTCGATGGAAGCCCCAGTTGCAGCATTGACTATCACAGTCGCGGTTGTCAGGCAGTCGTCGGTTAGAGGTTCATTAGGCCCAACAAGGGCACAGTGGCGGTATCTGGTGGCAGCGATGCCATCTAGGAGACAACGCCGGTTGCCATGCATAACATCAGATCTGGCTGCCTATAAACTTGTCTCCAGTCTCTGACTGAGTAACGTGCGCTGGGTAAGTAAATTCAAAGCTCGCATTCAAAAGCCGAACTGATAAGAGAATGTGAATTGTGTGTAGATTTTGACTGGGAGAATAATATTTATTTAACAACTAAAGGGCGATAACAAGTTGAATTTGTTTTGGAAATAATACGACTAGTAGCGACAAAAATCGCTTTCCTTCAACCAGACATGTCGCAACCTTGCTAATGGTCTCTATGGAAAGGTTCCAACATGTGGTAATGGCGAGAGTGCGGTACAGGAGTCTTATAGCTGTTCTAAATATTGTTAAGAATTTGCTCTACTTATTTTTTTATTCTCGCGTAGGAGCATTCCTATTGATGCCGAGCTTATTATAAATGTTTTCTTTTAATTTTTACTTATGAGGCCACGTTCAGAATAATCATATTTTTCAGCAAACCAATGTAATTTATTTTCAGTTGATAGTTAAATTAAAAAACTCATATTCTAACATAACAATTTATAGATCTAGATCATAAAAATTTATAGATTTAAGGTTTAGTGATTTTTACTCCTTGTAAAAAACATAGTTTTTTATGAAAATCCGTTTTTACTAATGATGTTTTTGTCTTCTTTTTAACGGTTAGATTTGAACGTTGTTTTATAGCATAAAAGATTAAAAACGTAATAATTTATTAAAAGAAGCTCGGTTTAAATGGATAGGCCTGCATATTACACAAACACAATGTATCAATTCAAAGTCAATATATTTAAGTGAACATGTGCTATTGGGGTTAAAAAAGACCTGTAAGAGGTTTGTTATGCAATGGGGCGTTATACTTTTGAAATATGGGGGTTTTCATTATTATAAACCTTAAGTGATAGTTCTGTTTACACATCCAAACATTACAAAAATGCAATACTGGATACAGTTTAGCTGCAACACTTGCTGAAGTACAAAAAGTTGTACTAAACCAGTATCTTTGTTTTAAAAAATCAATAAACGATCTTGAATTGTTAAATAGATTACTTAATTTCTGAAACCTTACAAAGCAAACCCAAAACTGTAGCGTGGTAACTGATTCCGTTTCAAGGTAGGTCAAGGGGCGAGGCCAGACATTCAACAATATGCTATAAATCAGCTCAATAGTTTCCCGACCTTTGGCCTGCGCGGATGTGAGTGGCGCTCTTCTGGCCACGAGGGGTATATGACTAACGGCTATTATATGCCTGTCTAACATCCCAGTCTACCCGTTAGAATAGTTATTATTTCACAAAGTTTGGCTTTCTTACGAGTTTTTAGTAAATCATTTTCCATAGTGGAAGAGTAGGATTACAACTTAAAACCCTATGATACCCCGTTTTATAATTTGAGTAATCAATTACTTTAAAAAAAAATACAGGAAAACATAGAACGCATTGAGAATCAAAGAATTTGAGATATAAACGAACTTACACTATTGATTTACTGAATATTTAATTAGCTCAATTGAAAAACATAATCATAGTGAAAATCCAGATATTAGAGAAGCCAGATATATGACCATAACATATATTGAAGTGCATCTAAAGTAATTCTAATTATTATCAATGAGTTTGTTTCTTTGGGGTTTCATCATGCCTATACTACTTAAGCGATTGACCTTATATTTTGGAGGTAAAATTTGCCCTCAAGGTGTCTCAAGTAACATATAGACATTACTCGTTCTGAAATTCTCCTCATGCTATGCCCCGTGGGCTTTTATCGTCCACATACACATCACAATATTATTTTCAAGGGATTTATATATATTTTTTACCACGGCAGCCAGTGTAAGAGCTCGGCAATTACACCGAGCGAAGAACGGGTACAGCAGCTAGTTCCTAATAAATAAAAGTCTAACATCCTGTATACAATTAAAGTCCCAAGCAGACAAGGAACTTCTTAATATGTATAAAAACAGCGCCTTTCGTTCTCCTTCTTTCGCTTCTTTTGAAGGTGACAGACACCGCCCCGTGTAGTGGCCTACCCAGTAACACGTGTAGTGCTCCCAGCAGGATCCGCTTGACCTCAGATTGATGTGGGGACTTCTCCCTGACGTCTTATTAGTGACAACAGATGGCCCTGTCGCCTTATCTAGAGACGGGAGACGCATCTCCAGCCGCGTCATAGACACCGACAGAGACAGTCCTGTGTCTCTTGCTCAGGTGTCGCGCGCCTGCTTATCGCGATGGCTACTAGAACAGCCACACGGGCACACATGAAACGTTCTTTTACGTATCAACACCAGTGAAATTTTTATGTGTTTTGATCTTGGGTCCTGACGCTAATTTAACGTTCTTCTTTTATCAGTCATCTTTGAACTGAGTTCATTAGTAAACATTCACCAGATATTCTCAGGATTTTCTATCTTAGGATATGTAGATCATGAAACCATGCTTGCAATTATTACTTGTGCTGGTCGCAGTTTTATCAATATTGTCGAAAAATGAGTAAATATTGCTAAAAGACGACGTATCTAGGTTGGTGTACCTTACCTAAATGTAATAAAGGTTACCATATTGATATATAAAGGAACACATTGAATATTTTACGGAGACTTGCTTACAAGCCCAACTGCCACTGGTTATTACCACTGGAATTATTTAACATGACAGAGATTTTTGTTTCATGAACAACACTGATATAATCATCTCGCTCAATTCAACATATGGCTTTAATGCCCGACAATGATTGCATTCTGCATTGGCACCTCAGACACTGACATAGTGACGACGTAACGGTTCAAACCTTGGTCTTGTTCCTATATAAGGGTGACCTGTTCTTAGATAACATCGTTTATTCGCAACCAATGACAAATGACAACTGAGGCCATTATCGAACCATTTAAGCGATAAGATATCTTTGACCTAGAACCTCGCTTTATGAGACAAGCAACCAAGTAAACTATTTAAGCTATATTTCACATTAAACTCACTGTTCTTTAGAACTTAGGTTTTAAAAAATCGGGTGTTTATTAGAGAATGCTGGATTTTTGAACTAGCGCTATACTGAAAAAGTTTTAAAAATAAATTCAAATTATTGCAGTATCAAGGTAAAGAGGGACGTTTTTTATTCCTACCGTAATGCGTTTTGATAAGTTTTGTTGCTTTGCTAGATTTGATCCAAGAGTTTAGGAGCATCTGATGTTACAGTCGTGATTGCTGTCAAAAATCGCTCACGTATATTATGTCTCATGTCATTAGTAATTAGTAATGTATGTAGTAACTGTTTTATGCTAGTAATTAATCAAATGGATTATATTAGTATGGTTATAACGCTGTTTATTATTGCATTTTATTACTAAGTTTACTTTTTAGGGATTAAAAATTTCATTACAGTTGGATTCATTATGTTTGGAAAAGCCTTTTTAAATGGTTTATTCAACATGTAAAACTTATTTTAAGTAAATTAACAGAGCAAACATTTAACTAGAAATGATCGAGAGGTACAAGAAGAAATAATTAGATCACGTGCTCTATAAACAACTTAAATTGATTAATCCAAGCAACCGGTTTGAAAAGTAGCTAGACATGAGCTGTGTAATTGAAAGGCGTCGAAGTGTTATTTCTCTTCAACAGCTATGTTTAACGAAAATTACAAATGAAATCGGCTAGCGCAAGGTGTTATCAAGTTTTTCATTCTTAACCTTTAGTGAAGATTTATGAGGATTGAAATAATCAGTCAGATATTTATTCGTATATTTATCTTGCTATTTCAAGAAGAAAGAAATCTTAAAGAACAATCTTGAAATTAATTAAGAGGTTTTGTAGATCTGGAGGCTCACCATGATAATGCTATATATTTTTTTACGGTTGAAGGTATTAAATTATAATCTAGTATTTATAATTTTAGGTTCTATTTATAATAAAAGAATTATGTTTAGTGATGACGGGCATCTTCCTCGTAATCTTTATGACCTCAAACAACTCAAACCACACTGAGCAATGTTAATTGTGTTCCAATTCTAAAAGTCATCTCTCATCATCTGCATGATATCTCAGCAGACTAGTCTTGCAATCAGCCTTTGGCGGTTATGTATCTTAAATTGCCATTTGCGATGGCATTGACTACTTATATTCTAGTCAAGTTTATTAAACTGCAATGTTGTATACAAAATGTTCTAAATGAAGCGGTAATAATATCTTATTGGCCTGTTTGCTTTATTATTATTACTACGCCACTCTAATGTTTTTAAGTTTGTTTTCTAAGTGCCTTGATAATAGCTGTTGTTTCGTAAATATTATCTATCATTTGATGATGTGTAAAATCCTCTTTACCTTGTCTTAGTAAACACATATTATATCTATATATATAAAGGAGAAGGGGTTTTCTTACGGACAGCAAATCTCCAAAACTATAAGACATACAGAGTTGAAATTTGGCACATGTGCTCCCCTTAGGTTTTAGATGCACACTAAGAAACGGTTTTACAAAATTCCCAAAGGGTTTCGCCCTATGGTACTTCAAAAGTTGTAATGTTAAATTATAGGGAAGGATATAAGGTTGTCATGGCAACCTTAAAAAGTATGACAAATTAAATCCTAAAAAAAAGACAGAGGAAGTTTTTATGTTTTTCCACGGGTGAAACCGTGTTGATCAGCTAGTTTATGTATAAAAGCCAATTCAATATTTTATTTTGCCAAAACATTATATTATTACTTTATTGAAATTATTATTATCCACATTTTTCTTTCAACTCTTTTTTGAAAAATAAAATATTTTTCCCTTGGTAATATATACGAAATAATGAGTGATAAAATTCAAACAGAATCATAATAGGTTATTATGATTAAACATCAAATCACCAAAACATAGTATGAGCTCAATAAACAGTGGGAAAACGCGTTAAGTTAGATAATAGTTTAATAGTATAGTGTTATAACGCTCGAAATATTATAATATAGTGTAATATATTATACTATTGTTATATTATATTATAACAGTAATATAATATAACAAGCGAAATAGTGTAGTGATATAACGCTCAATTTAGGGGTTTGTCTTTCTTAAGTTTCAAAATGTTGAAAATAGATCACTCGGACGACTTCCAACCAACGACCAGAGAAGATACGGAGCCAATTTATGACCTTACCTCCGTATCTCGGAGATCTAAGAAAGTTGTTCTCCTAGAGATCAGTGTAAATTGGTACAATAGTAACAAGTCTCCTAAAATACTTTCACTCTTTATGTGTGGTTGTATACTGTTAGAGAGCTGCTGCTACACCTTTTGCAATCAAACCTTTGAACGTAGCGTTGGTCTCCACACCACTTTCTCTGTGGTACTTCCAAATATTGCCAGCTATGTTATTTTTGGTTTACTAGCTCGACACCTAAATCCACCTTAAACATAGAGTGGATTTTAAATTTAAATAAAAATGTTTGAGCGGTCGAAAAAGGCTTGTAGAGAATATTCCTCTATCCATATATTTTTTTTTGCATATTGTACCAGCAGATTGAATCTGCCAGCCCATTGTTTATAACTAACTAAAAAGAGGTTATATACAAAAAAGAGTAAATAGTTCGTATCCACTGTTACCATTGGAGAATGTTTTTAAATATGTAAAATCGCTGAAAATTAAGGCATATTACCACTTCTAGCTGCCAAACCCATTCCAGTTTCCATACCGGCTATGGTAGCGAGCGATAGGCCGCCGATGAAACAATCACCGAGGGCCGGGGCCTGGGACCTGTTATTATCTAAATGTTGGCGAAATCTCAGCGGAAACACGGGCGATCCATCACTCCTGGGGAATTGAAACATGGCCTTTCCACGCTCCGGTAATGGATATTGTGTTTTTCTCTGTATAAAAACCGTACTACAATTATACTACACGTTTTATCTTCATAAGAAAACACATTACATTTCCAATTGCAAAATTATAGCTATTATGATAAAATTCTCTCAATTAAATGTTGGTCATGGAAGTGGGATTGAGGGATTATAAGTGAAGTTATTTTACTCTAAATACCACTTCTCAGCGAGCCGAATGTTTGGAAAATGATATTTAAATTAATAACAATTTAATTTGATCATTAATGAACGTCCATTTCTAAATATTTTAGGTTTTTGGATCAAATCTAACGATACTTTCAGCCTCATTGATTATATCAACTTGAAAATAAAAGAGGTAAAACAATTTTTCAGAAAGGGTCGATGTACAGTTTATATACTTTGCTCAGTCCGATTTATTAAAATGCGTAGGACAGAGGAGTGAGCGGCAGAAGACAACTGCAGTGCGACAGGTCAAGAGAGAAGAGGGAAAAACAAAACAGGTTGATGATAAAAAGACGCCCACGGAGGCCAGGGAATGTCGTTCTGCCTGGCGCGAGCGCGCTATGCTGAAACCCAACTGTTACGAATATAAGTTTAATAAATATATAAGGTAGACTCCATATATATGTTTCAGTGATACTTATTTTTTATGCATGATGAAAACATGCGCGTTAATCCAATTAATATAACTGTTGCATGTTTTGTGTTAGTTTTATTCAATCAAGATCGTAGGTTCTATGCTTTATCCCGCTTCAGTAATTAGAAAAAACTCAAATTTCCTTTACAGTTTACATTCTATTATTTTAGTATTTTGACCAAAAATAACTACTCACTTTCAGATAGTTACTAGCATTTTTAGTTAGTTGATTTTATTCTGTTTTACTGGTGGTTGACTTAATTTGTTAATGTAAAATTTGATTTATTTGTTCGAAAAATTTTAAAATGTATTTGTGTTTGATCATTGTTTTGTAATTTAAAACTATAACTCTTAAACCGCTATGATTTTCGCAGGGAACGAAGCACACATTACATAATAATGGTAACTTATGACTTGGCATATACTGAGACATATACACCTAATAGGCCAGTAAAATTAGATCAAAAATTGGTCATGCCTGGACAAAATTCCCGGAAAGCTGGAAATCGCCTTAATCTTTCCGTTTTACATCCAAGTATATGAATTCGAAGTTTGTCCCATTTTTCCTGGTGTGCTTCCGACCTGGGACCACAAAAATATCAGAGTTTTGGGCAATTTTTTATTCTTTTGCAAATAAGTAAAAAACCGTTTAAACTACATAAAACGTTTAAATTCAAGAATTGTAGAGGACAAAATTCTGCGTTTATTGAGTACCTTCTGATAAAGATACTTTGAATAGTAATTGATTTATGGTAAGTTAAATAGAGGGTTTTGGCGAATTCCTCTTTTAGGGAAAGAGCTATTACTGTAGGTCTCATGGTAAGACCTAAGCCCGAGACCATGATAACTTTTAGTTTTGGGGCCCTCAGAAGCTAAAAACACCATTCGTTCGAATTTCCATAGATATATATATACCATACGTATATAAATATTTATATCTCTATATTTGTTAGCTCGATAACTCTCGTAAAAATGGTCCAATCTTCTTGAAATTCGGCACAGACTTGTAAAATAGTAATTATTTTGACGAGTTAAAAATTCAGCCGGATCGGACCATCGGAAGGGGGGTTTATGGGTAATAAATCCCTAAAAATGGAGTTTTTTCGGATTTTTCATGTAGAAAAATCGAAATAATCTGATTTTGGTTTACACCATTGGACTCAGCTCGAAAAAACAAATAAATTAGTATTTTGAATCATTGCTCTATGTCCATTGGTTCCCGAGATACTGAAAGTGGTAAACACAGTACGTTGTCCCAATGTTAACCTTATGGGGAATAAATAAAATTGTACGTCTCGCTTATTCCTCAACATATCCTAATAAAACTTGGTATATGGCTTTATCTAGTTAAGGTCTAATTGATTATGGCATAAAATCTACAAATTTATATAATCCTGAGGCAGCAAACCTACGTACTCACTTTCCCAATGTTAACCTTATGGGAAATCAATAAAATTGTGTAGTCTGCTTATTTCCAATATATCTTAATAAAACTAGTTATGTGGCTTTATCTAGTTAAGGTCCACTTGATTATAGTCTAAAATCCCCAATTTTATAGATTCCTGAGGCAACAAACCTGCGTACTCATCTCCACAATGTTGACCTTTGGGAGAAAAATAAACGTGTGTAGCTTGCTTGTTTCTCAGCATATCTCGTTGAAACTCAATACCATGTGGCTCAATATAGTTTGGATATTTTGGATTATACTCTAAAATCTGCTATTTTTACATTTTCCTTGTCAGGAAACCTGCATACTCACTTATACCATGTTATTCTTATGGAGAATATGTTTGCATGCTTATTTACGGACATAATTTGATTTTATTTGGTACGAGGCTTTATCTAAAACACTTATTTGAGCATTTTGAATCCGTTGAGTATGCAGGTCTGCTGCAACAGGGGTATTTTTCATGTTTTATCATCAATTGTGAAAACTTGTAAGATTTTTAAGTTTTAATTTCGTTTTCTGGTATTATTGGCATCACTGTATTCAACATAATAACATGGTATAAGTGAGTACGCAGGTTTCCTGACAAGTACATACTCACGATTTCCAGCTTTCCGGGAATTTTGTCCAGGCACAATCTTAATTTTATTGGCCTATAATCGATATATTATATATTGTAATAATTAATACTGCAATAATATTTTTGTAGTTCAAACAGCTTTGGTATTTTTAGAAATAAATTAATTTTGAATTTGGACTCAGCTCCTACTGGGCGAATAATGTGTGTGGGATGCACTTTACAGGTTACATATATATATATATATATAGATGTATTTAGTGGTAAATTAGATCAACCACTAATTGCAAAAAAATTTACAAATAAACTTGATTTATCCACAATATTAACTGACAAAAACATACTGAAGTTCAAGAAATAAACGTCTGTGAAAGATATTTAAAATTTAGTTTGTAACAAGCTTCAAAGTCCTAAAACTCTTCAATAACTAATTTGTCTTAGCCAATTGCTGAGTAGTAGATTATAAACTATTTAATTCAAATCAAAATAAATTGTTGTAACTGATAATTAAAAAGTAAATTCCCCTCTACTAAAACCCTATACTAATAATAACTAAAAAAAACAACTCCACTAAAATTTGTAAAATTAAATAAAAAATCCACAAACGCGTAAAACAATCAGCGGTGGTGTTTACTCAGCCCTCAGACGTCGGTAAGGTCGAGCCGCCGAGCCCATCAGTCAGGGCGTGGGATACGGACAACCCGTGATTATCTAAAATGTGGGCAAAGCCACGTGGAAACGCCGACCATTCTCGGGAATTAATAACATCATCTGAGGCCACGTCTTCAATCAGGCTGGCCGATCGCGGCCGTCGCGTCGGGGAAGTCTGGCTAGCCCACATGGAGGATGTTGTACGAAGCGAAATGAAAATAATGGGTTGGCGGGGTAATGTAATGTTGAGTAATTTCGTTTTAAGTTATTTTTGAAATTTTCTGTAAAAATACTTAGGCCTCAATTTATGATGATTTTAGATCTTAGATAGAAACGTTGCGATGTATAAATTACTCTTTCCCTTGAGGTTTATAGTACACTGGTGATAATTTACTTAATTTACCCAACAATTATTAATCCTTTTTACTTTTGGTTTTTCAATCTTTATTAGTCACTGTTACACAGTACCAATATATCATACCATACCAATATTCTACTAATATATCACACTGCCCTGCAGTGTTTACCTGCGAATGTGTAATACTAATTTAAACTTTCGAAGGAATACTGATGTAAGAATCTTTTCCTACCTACGCAAGAAACATTGGGATATGATGAAATATACTCGATTTTACCTGATAAGTGAGAGAAAAATTGTCTCATCTTTTCACCACTTCTGGTCAGATAAATTCATAATCCACCAAATTTCATGATCAAAAATCTGTTAAAAGAATAAGGTAAATTCATAGTAACCTGCAACCTAGGATTATGATGCTATCAGGTTTTAAATTTTAGAAAAACAATTGAAAATGGGTAGTAAAAACGTTTTAAGAATGGTATACTATATTTAATCCGATAAATTATTATGAATCATATAAAATACGCGTTCAATATGATATTTTTATACGGATCTGCTCTGATTTTGTGATTCAGCTAGTTTTTGCGCGCGGAGAGTCAGTGCCGAGAGCGGGCATCTGTCCGTGACTGTCTACGACCAGTTTTTGTGCGGACTTCTCTCGTCTGGTCGTGTGTGCTGCACATTCTATCTCCAAAGTTGGCAAATGGACGTTGGGGACGGGGTCTTCTTTGGACTCGTATTGCAAAAGAGGATGGTTTCATATTACTATGAGTGTTTCTTATATTCAAGTGGCCGAAAATATATAGAAAAATTGGTCGAATTTATCTGCTTTACTTTGTCCAGTCTCACAGTTAGAGGTGTTATATAAATACCTGAACACATAATTAAACTTTGATTTAGCTTGTAATAAATTTCACACACGGAAACGATATAATATTACAATTAACAAAAAAAATCCAAAAGTCATTTTTGAAGACCTGCGGCTGACAAAAGCCGATCCTCTTTACCATACTTGGTAACTTTATATTTGAAATCCTGAAAAGGTAGTAAGGAAGCTCAAACCTTACTATGTAAAATGTGGTCTTCATAAAACTGTTAACGAGTCGTGTTCAATATTACTGATTGTATCAGCAAGTTGATTGGCTGACGATGGGTTTTGAGATATGGGCTAAACTTTAGGATCCGTCTCCACCGTTGAAATCGGAGTAAAAAATATATATTTTTCTATTATATATGAATAATCGATTTCCCTTAGAAACATATATTTTATTGTTGTTAATGTGAAACTTATCTGAAATAAACAATTCAGGTTGCTGTTTTAACAGTCTATTAAAATGCCGATCTCAGTTAGTTCTTTTAAATCCAATTACATTTAGAGAAACTGAAAAAATCTACAGTCAGTCATGGATTGCAAAAATTTGCTTTGATAGCTCATTCAGTTTCATGTAGTGTCACGATGATGTTAGGAATGAAACGTGATAGATATATTTGTCAGTGTACTAACGTGAATGTAGGTAGGCCTAAATGGTTCGAAAATTCCAATATGTCGTCAAGTAACATTAAAGATCACTTATATGTGGAGCCGTAAGTTTTCTCGATTGCAGGTTTTCTCTCTAGCATTTAATTAGTAACATGCTATACCTGGTTCAATAATTCCAGTTTTTAATTGTTTTTATATCTATTGAAGAAAGGACATGTTCGACTCGCACCTTGGCAATTTTATGTGTCGGTAATACCGAAGTGTCGTGCAAAGTGTATTTTCTCAATGTTTAGAAGGTGTAGCTAAAGTTTAAATACTTTTCAGTAATTTTAACCATGTTTTTGTTATCTTTAATATTTTATTTCGATTAAACCTGATGCAATAATTGTTTATTTACTTAACACTCATGCAGATAAACATCACTATGCTTTAAGCTATCGTTCCGACGATGATATGGAAATATTAATGGTTGGCATAATCGTTATTGTAAATATCGAAAAGTATCGATTTTTAACTTTGACTTTAATGGTAGAGACGGATTCTAAAGTTTCGCCATAATATGCCCGAAATTAATTTTTTACAATGAAAATATTGTTTTATCATCGCTAGGCTTTATTCAAATCTTGCCATCATCCATTCAAACTTCACCGGCAAACAACGCTTATGTAACGTTGTCTCTGAATTTATTTGTTAGCAGCAGCAACCGACTTAGTTTATAAAGTAAACAACAGTCCAGTTTACTTTTAAATAAGAAAGTTTTTACCTGAAGAAAACAATAGATATGTCGTGTACTCAAGGTAACGTGTCACATGTCATACTCAAAGTTTCAGATGATTTTGATTTTTCATCGCAATATGTTCAGTGGATATGAAGTTTTACCTTTTTATTGTGGAGGTGCACGAATAACTGAGGGCCATTCGGGTGGTCCTACTACAGTGTGTTTGCCCAACCCTTGCTGAGAGAGGTCAGCACCTCGTCCTTGACCTTGACCCGGCACTCGTGACCTTCAGAACATTTATCACCTGCGTGACGGACTTTCGGCCTAACGTGGAAGATCAATTATCGATAACGGCTCTTACCAACAGAGTCTCTGAGCAACACAAGAAACCGCAATGCGAGGGCGACTAGTTTGCAGTCGGACTATAAAAACTACCATATCTCGCATCCGGATGTAAATAGGTTTAAATACATCTTAATATTACTTAGGAAACCCAGTTAATAAAGTTAAGTTTTCAAACATTATTGTTTTATAAAAGAATTCAATTTAAGGCTATTAATAGCATTAAAATGATGTTACGGAAATAACATTTTCCTTTCCTCCACCATTAAATAAATATAGGCCATAACATGTTGAAATAAATTACAACAGTTTTATAACATTACAAATTCTAATGTGATAATTACGTATAATGTTTAAAAATTAATCCTCCCCTCTCTCTGAGGTTTGTTTCAATGTTACTTTAGCCGACAAACTCTTATACTGATTTAGACAAAATTGTTTTAAATCGGTTAACAATTATTCTAAGTGTTCTTTACAAAACACGGATAGTAAACATTTCAATTTAATTATGTTAAATGCTACTAATATAGTGTCTAAATTAACATTTTTTTTTAAACTTCTCCACTGCGTTCTATGGAAGCGATTGGACTCCATGCAGAACAACGTGATATTTATTTATACGGTCTAAACTGCGTGAGAGGTCCGGATTAGAGTCCTAGTAGCGCTATAATGGGATCGAGAAGGCTTGCTCCTTAACTAAGTAGGTATCAGCCGCAGTGAATGCTCAGGAGAAATCAGTCTGCAATTATCGCAGACCTGTTTCCCACTGAAGCTTCCGACACGGTCAGTTTCCCTTATATTACTTCTTCCGCTATTGTCTTCACTTCTTAGAGATAGAGAGTAAATTCTTAGCTCCCATTGGGATGAACTACTTACGAATATTTTAAAATCGAAATAGTTTAAAAGTTGTTTTAATTACTAAGAAGTGCTGTTGTTTGCTACTTCATATGAAGATTAATCCTAAATCATTGTGAGCGAATGGGGTAACGTGGCTGTGCTAAGCCATTATACAAGCAATCTGAAGTAATACCTGCAGCATAGTTATTTTTCATATTTACTTAAAACCACTTTAATGGACCCAATAACAACTAAAATGCACGTAATTAATACATATTCAACAATTTTATTCCAAATTCAATCATTGTAATAAGTATGTTAAATATTCATTCAACATTGAGCCAATTTTCCACCAAGTTTGAAATAATAAGGAAATTTTCTTAGCATAAACGTTTTTCGATGAAGTATCAAAGTGACGATTCCCGAGTTAGTGGTCGCGTCAAATAACGTGGTCCTTTAGTCCAATGCTAAAATTAACATTGGTCTCATGGGCGGACTGGGCCTTGTTATTTGACTCGATCTATACGGTTGTATAAAAAATGTTAGGTGCAACAAACTGTTTTCTATTTTTGACATGGGTCAATCATATTAAATTACTTAAGGTTTCTCAAGATGTTCTTCGAATCCTGATTATAAAAAAGTCTACAAACTAGTTAAATCATAAATTTGTCGGCTTTGTTTTATGTTGATTCATCCGAATTTCATTTTCTTAATAATCAGGCTTTGGTATTTCAAACTACTACACGTAAGCATTGATGTAATTACCATTAAATCTAAAAAAGTTATATTTCATATAAATTAAACTTAATATCTCACCGACTAAACTGAAGTTTCAAGCCTCGTTAAACATCACGTACCTGATAAAATAAAAGCAATTAATAAATGTATATTCACAATTAATATAACTGAAAAAGTAAAACAATTTTGTGTTTAGTATAAATGACAACATGATTAATACCTATAAATTTTTAAACGTAAAGCTAATTCGTAGTTAGTTGCTTATTTTTTACTAATACAATCCAAAATATGGAAATAACGAAACATAAAAAGTCAGGCCAAATTAACTTGTAAATTAGACAAAACATCTTCAAAAGTTAAAGTGTCTGACGAAATCAGATACTGTTAGCCAAAATATTATTCATCAATAAATTTTAGTATAATTTTTTATCCTAATTCATGAAATTTTATTCGAATACTAATTTGCTAACTTTAACTCACTGGGATTAGAATAGTATATTTTGCCATTCACACTATATACTATATTATTTATGATCCCTTAAGTAAACAGTTATAAATAACTATAAAAAGTAAGAACGGTGTATTAATTAGAGTCATATTAAAAATCTTTAAGTAAAGATTTTCTAGGCCAAATATCTACTGACCAAAGCTGCGTGAGCGTCAATACGCTGCAGCATAGTAATTTACAGTAGTAGGGCAAACTCGTTTCTACTTCCCGAGATAAACGTTATTCACGTAGTAATTTTCTTTATGTTTTCAGGCTATTTTCTAAATGACTAAAGAACTGCACGGGATGAGAGGAGAATGTAGAAAGTAGAGAGGTCTGCAGTGTGGGAGGTTGCCGGCGGGCGGGGGACTTCGTGGTGGACCGCCACTCCTTCAGACGGGAAAATAAAAATAAGAATTCCATTTTCAGGACAATATACATCCTGTAAATGTTGTTATTTACAGGGAAATATTACCTCGTGTATAAAACAGTTATTTACTTCCTATACAAAGTATACAACATCTACTCATTCCCAAAATAAACCATTAGTGTTTATATGGTTTGGAAAAAAATATTATAAAAGAGGACGTATTATCATCTACACGATGTAGAAGTCTCCAGCGGATGACTAAGCTTTAAGCTAAGTATAAGCTAGAGTTTAAGCTAGAGTATGGATGATTCTTGCTCATCATGTTATTAACTCAAATGAATATGTACAAACAAAAAACAATATTACCAAAGAGGATCACTTTTACTGTCAATACTTTGTATACTTGGTACTTTTTTGGTCAATACTGTCATGAATATGTACTTTTACTGTCAATACTTTTAGTTGGCCATTTACATATATTTAAAATGAAAAAAATTGCTTTGTTGTCATGTAGTGTTGTACATATTACAGATAACTGTTTTAACTTAAAAGTGTACTTCATAAAAGATAAAAATATGTAAAACACACACACACACACACACAAAACAGTTTTTTACTTTTAAAATTTTCGATAAATTTATCTGTACTATCCAAGGGTTTTACTTTCAGAACTTCAATTAAAATTGCCTATTGGATGAAGACATTCTATATCAGAGTTTCCGCAAGTATTTTACGTCGTAAATAGGTTTTACAGCCATCTATTCCCCAAACTCGTGACAGCCCGGGCGGTGCGGCGCGGTCCGGCCCGTCCTCTGTTATTTTGGGGGCGTGGGAACACAAAGTAACCTGTCATTATCCTAAGTGCTGAAATGCCGCGAGCGACTCATTTGTAAATATTTTCATAGAATGTAGATCAAAAGAAATTTGAGGGTATATATGCTTTGGATATATTAAGGCATTGTATGTAAATTTATTTACATTATTTAATTTTTGAATCGTTGATAAATGAGTTTTGATGGTTTTTTCCAATGCGTCAAATAATATAGGTTATCCTTTAACTTTTAGGGTATTGCTGTCAAGATATCAGGGTCTAACGTAATAGAGACCAATTAACATTTTATCGATATAAAAATCTATTCAAGTTAGTTTGAATTGTGAAAATTTGTGTATCTCGTAAGAAAATAATACTTTATGTGCTACTCATTAATATTGATTTCCTTTTTTGAACACAACTGGTTTGCAATTTGAGAATAGCTCTCTGAGTATTGAGGCAAAAAATCAGTTTAGATTCTCTAGTCGAAAAATCTTCAAGACTGATGATTGAAAAATGACGACGAAGACTGATGAGCTAAAATATTATTTATTTTAATGTTTTTTTACAGTATTTTAATATTTTTTATATTGTATCCATACCATACAAATAATATTAAATTAAAAATAATTAAAATAACTCAATGCAATTAAAGCTTCATTTACCAGGTTTATTTATTTAAAGTTTCACATGCAAAGATGTAAATATTAATGCCTATTAAAAAAAAAAAAACAATTAAAAATATAATGAAGATTTGACATTGGTTCATATAAATCTGAACTAATTGTCAGTTAAGATCTGATTCTCGGTTCAGGAATTAATCTGATAACTGCTTATAACCGTAAATATATCACAAGCACTGCTACTATGAAGTAGAGGGTTTTATTTTTGTATACCCCTTAATTCTTAATGCGATTCGTCCGTTATCTGTATTAATTCATCGACCGCTCCGTTCTATTTATCGCCAATGAAGCAATGGAGCAATGAGACCGTCACGATGACGATACACAGATTCAGCTCACTAACGGCACTGCCTTTGTACGCGGCGGTGGCGACCTGTTTATGCAGTAACGGCGCGTTGTCCATGAACAACCATGGCCGGTATGATACGGCATGATCAGGTCAAACTGGATCAGGTCAACTGTGCTGAGCTCAGGTTTGAAGTCTGAAGTGGTGAAAAACATAAACTGAAAGTGGACATAATTATGAAGTTAAAATAATAGCTTCTTAAAGAATTCGTATGCAGTTTTACATAGAATTTTACTTTGATGTGATATTTGAATACTTGCATGAAAAATGCATTCTTTTAAAAAGCAGTTTCACTTGACCTGCACATTGAAACTAACATTTTCAGTTCTGAGGAACAAACTACAATCGAAATTTAACTAGGGCTGTATTAATTCTTCTTATACTATACTACTGTACTTACAGTAAATCAGTATAATAGTATTAACTCCTAAAACCGAGATGCAATCAACCAATGGAGGATACCCATATACTACAAAAAAATGGAAATATATTTTCCATACGACTAAAAGCAATACTATGAATGCAAGGTTTTGGGCGAAGGCGCCAAAGTCTGGAGCTCGGTGGCGCCAGACGGTATTGTTTGTAAACAGCGGCAAGTCAAACTTACTGAACTATTACTGAAACTTAAACATTTTATTTGCCAATTCTTTCCTGATTTTAAATAACAGCTGTAAAGGTTCATTTAATCTCAAAGTAACCTGTATGATATGTTCATTTAAACATTTAAATACGAATAATATGACCTTTATGTTTAGTTTATAATTGATACAACGTAGCATATATCAATCATTAGGAAACAGTTAATTACCAAAAGATTAATTTTGTCATTAAAATAATATTGACAGTTCGTTAATAACTTTTATATTGACCAAGGATAATTCGACTTCACTTTTTGGTTGTATTTTTCATTAGTTTACACACTAGTAAGCAAATCTTTAACCGATCAATACACGAATAATGTAAGATAAATTTAAATTCAAAAACTAAAATCTATATATACAGTTTCACAAATTATACCACCAATTGGCTGATGTATATGCATGAACAACTTTACTAACTTCACTTAATGCCACGACGTATCCATCCAATATCACAGCATTGGGTGACGTTAATAGATTATATTTTCAGTTTCAAATGAACTGAATTTGACTTCGCAAAGCTAAGGACGTTTCGCAGTGACTGCGACTGCCGTCGTCAGTGTAGGACGGGCTGGGGGGGAGGGGCGCCATTTGAATATGAAAGCAGCCCGCGAGTGCAGCGGAGAAGCGCCTCTCGCCCGGTTATGGCTCTGGTTCTGGTTCACAGTTACGGTTTACCAGAACCACGTCGTAACTCTCGCACTGCAGCCTCTCCACATTCCCTATAACTTTCTTCTCATCTTCCGCTTCTTCTGGTTACTGTTTCTCCTCAATTTAAACTTTCACCGAATTTATCGTCGTAGTTTCTCTCTCTCAATGTTTTTTTGCGGTAAAGTTATTTGTTTAGCATTCGTTTCTTTTCAATCTTTCAAACCGTTATCAGGCAACTTTTAAAGTGGATATTTTCTTCAAATCACTGCTATTGTTCATGGGAAATACTGACACGCGCTGTTCAGCTGCTTGTTTTGTTTATGGTCTGCTGACGAATAAAAGACTATTCATTAAAATCAGCTGTCAATTAAAACTGTTTCTCCATTGTTAAATCTTATGAATGTGGAAACGAAATTTTAAGGCGTCTATAACTGTTCCCCTTTTAATCCTCACAAATTTCATTTCTTGCAAAACTTCACACCGAGCTCTTTCCAACGACATCTAAATTATTAAAATCTGTTCAGAGCTGTAGAAGGAGTCTTGAAACAAAAAACTCCCTAGCGTATTAATTAAATAATAATATAGATTTTGCACCAAATGGCCGCACTTCAATCCCGATACTACTGGTATATTAAGTTTATTTATGTATACACCAAGGAGAGATATTTAAATAATTAGGAAGGTGTTAATGACAGCCCTTGTCAGGCTTATCAGACTTATTTTGACCCGTGCTCATATAGTTCTTAAACAAATAATAATAGCCAACTAATATTCTTTTCGGTGGCATTTTTCGAAAATTAATGAAATAATTATTTCTTAAAAGTAAAATGTTTACTATTTCACAAAAATGATTATTTGCAATACTTAAATCCTAACTGATGAAAATGAATCAAACGCATTAGTTTCATAACTCTTATTAATGCTCAGAAAAGCTAGACTCGGTGAAAAATTAGCAATGCCAACTTAGAAATTAAATCAACCTCCAGAACCAATTTGCAAGGAGCAATGAATCGTTCCCGTTTAAATGACCGTTCCGGCGCCGCTGCTCTCGTTGTGGGTGTCATAACTCTCGTTCTTCACTTTCGTTATTTACTACAGTAGTTCTTTCTTGGCAAGCAAAGCTGACTCTGAATCTTACAATCTCTCTAGTTATTTTCTTCAGCTCAGAAATTGTTCTGTGAAAAGTAACTGTCATTACTAAAACAAAAGGATTTTAACATATTCTCGTATTAATAGCTCAACATCGATAAGCATAGGTAAGTAATGTTTATAAAAAACATATTCCGTGTTGATCCTTCTCTTATAATAAGAACATTTGGAAGTAGAACAGTGAATCCATCAATCATATTTGCTTTCAGGAAGTAGTGGTCAAAATATGAAAATTACTTTTTTTCACTTATACATACATACATATATATATATATATATATATATATATATATATATATATATATCCAATATAACGTTAAACATAGTTCTTTCACTACCTAATAAAAATGAAACTGTCAATATTACTTTAATCTTCATAACGTTTTCAGCATATATAATTAGACCACAAAATGTTGAAACTTTTCTAATACGATTTAATGCCTGTAAAAATGTTTTGTAACACTATTTGTTAAATTTGCCATATTCTAAACATTGATGCTTCGAAATGTTGTTTTGTACATAAATGTTTTGCTAGGAAATAATCATGATTGATATTTAAATAAGTACAATTTAAAAATGTAGATCGTTGAGTTTTGTTTGTAAGTAAGATCTGCTAGCTCCCACTTTCAATTTAAAATGAAGAGTCATTGAAAAACCGTTAATCATCAGACATATAAATCATTCTGTCAGAAGGTAATTCACTCCTCAGAAGAAAAACCTTTTGATTTGAATCTTGGAAAAGTATCTCTAGGGTTAGTCGTTGCCTGGAGGGATTCATCGTCTGCGGAGTTACCGCCTCCAGTCGCCTCGGAGGCTGCTGATGATGACGACCTGGGGACAAAGACCTGGAGTTCCAGACCAGTAGACGCTCTAATGTATATATTCTTGTCGCAACAAGCCCGAGCTCCGGCCAGCGATAAAACAGTCCATTGAATAACTGCAAAGTTGACTGGTTGTGCTACTTTCTTTCGAAGAACCGTGGGTAATAACTAGACGGGGAGAGGACAAAGTGAAGAAGGAAAGATCAAGTCACTGAACAACTAAGCAACTGGAGAGTAGACATAAATTTGTAATAAATATCATATTTGGGAAATTATGTTAATATTTTTAATTTTTGTTAATTTTTAATAATTTTACAATTACTAATTTTATAACAACTCGTTGTGGTACTCGTTGGTAATATCAAACGCCTCAATAGTAAATAAATGAACGAATTAATGCAAATGTCGTATAGCCACTTGCTGTTATTGGGCACTTCATGAAGTGTCCAACGCAGCCCGGACACTTCATGAAGTGCCCAGCGCGCCTGGGCACATAGTGTAACTAGATTATTTCAATCAAAATTACAGCACCTGCCCAACGAAACTGGACACTTCATGAAGTGCCCAACGCTCATTGGGCACATGCTGTAACTAACGAGGCATTGAGGGCAGTCGATTTAAAACCTTCGTTAAAGTCAATCCTCATTTCTGCATTAAATCCCAATGTCTGTGTTAAAGTAGCCAATGTAACTACTGTTTGCTATTAAACCTTTTAATATTTTTCAAATAAAAAAATTAACATTCGTTTTAGTTGCGTACGCACAAAGCAGTTAACAATAATGTAGTTATTTTTCACAATAAAATAGTAACCACTTAATCTAGGATGAAACATAAACAGTTATAATTGGTTTAAAGTTTAATACAAATATCGTGGTTTTTAAATAGTTACGAAATCAAAAAATCGTACCGTATAGATTTATAGGTAACACACTATTAAAAAAAATAATTATGATAATTAAACATCGATCCGCTAGAATTTTCAAGTAACCGCTTACTTTTGAATTACGTCTAACATCCATAGGTTATCCCTTTAGACAAATTCTTCACATGAATTTCCAAATATTTGACTTAATAATATAAACTTAGATTTTTAGGCTACCGATGTCAGTAGGAATATAATAAAAGATTTAAAATATAGTTTTGAAAAGCTGTTAAGTAAATAGGGCACTCCATATACTTTTTTATATTCTATAAACAAATAAAAACAATTACAATGAAAGGGTTTGATGTAAAGATGTTAATTCATTCAAACTGACATAAAAGAAAAACTTAAACCTAACCTGTCTTCAATGCTAGTAAAATTGTAAGAGATAAACGAAATAGTAAAGTTTTATACAAAATGTTTTCAATTTTGATATCAAAATGCAACTAAAGAATCGTTTTATATATTTTTTTCAAGACTTATGGCACTTTCTATGAATTTGTTTTACCTTGCTATATTTTAATTTATTATAAGTTTTGTTACGGGTGACTAAGTCAGAAGTTCATCAATTAATACATGAAAAAATAAGTTAATGTTAATGTTTATGTGTTAAGTTAAATGTAAATGTGTTAGGCAAAATGTTTCATGTGTTTTATTTATTAAAGCATAAAATTTAAATTGACTAAATTGTCTGGTTCATGTTTCCTGAGTTATTTTGGCTACACATCGCTATTAATATTATTATTTAACTAATGAATAATTTAAAACCCGTTTGATGTTTCATTGATAATAACATTAATAATTTCGAGTAGCCAAAATAACTTTGAAAACATATAAGAAACCATGATAAAAAAATACAGGCAAGAATTGTCTGGTTTATTGGCAGGCAATCTTATTCTTAATGTTTTACAAAATTCTTTAAAAAGGATCCTATTTTGTATTATTAAAAATAATACGTCGGATACTACCAATAGCAACGTAAACCTCACTTTTACGTGTTTATATCAAGTGTCCAGCATCTGAGCTGGACACATAGTGTAAAAGAAATAATTACAGCATGTGCCCAACGAGCGTTGGGCACTTCAAGAAGTGCCCAGTTTTGTTGGTCACATGCTGTAATTTTTAATGAAACCGTTCAATCACACTATGTGCCCAAGCGAGCCGGGCACTTCATCAAGTGCCCGGTTAGCGCTGGACACTTCATGAAGTGCCCAATTACAGCATGTGGCTACGACAGAAATACTTCCTTTTTTATGTCGAATATTAGGACAAAACGTCCTTTCTTACACTAAACCACTTACATTAGAATGCAATAATACATTTTATGATAGTAAAGAAAAATCTTTTTAAATAAAATCTTGCACATCTTAACTAAATTAAATATCAATAGGCCTGACAAGATGTTTAAGCAAAGTTAAAACGAGCATTTCCTGTTTCCTTTTCGTAATTTATAGCAGTCATTAATTTCTCTTGATAATACGAGCCAGAATGTAAAGAAAACCTTGAATGAAACCCTTTTATAAGTGATTTTTCACTATGAAACCTCTAAAAAAAAAGAATAATAATTTGCAATGAATAAAATGTGTTATATTATTATAATATTTAAGATTTGATCTATTTTTTATCTTGAAACTTCAAAACTAGTACTGATGGAAGATTAGATGATCTTTGAAGAGCCGTATCTCACAAAATGTTTGGCCTATAATAGCCACATTTGTTTCAAATTGTATTAAATAATTGAAACTTATTTCAGTCCTAAGAAAGGTGCTCATTCAAGTTGAAATATATATAAAAGTTCAATATGTGACAGTTTTAACTCATTTTGGTGGAGCCAAAACTAAGTAACTAATATGCCTACAATAAACAATTTGTCTCATATTGTAGACAATTTTATGTACTTTCCAATTTCTAATAGTTGTTTACATGAAAAAGTTACTATTTAGGGTCAAAATTAGCAAAATGAAAATGTGAAAAATGTTGTGATTTTTATATTTTTTGTTGGAACCGAATCTCGGAAACTACTAAGCCTACACTAAATATTTCGATCTTCAATTGTAGGTAGTTTAATATCCTTTTAAAGTTTATGGGGATATGTTTTGTTAAAAAAATGATGCTTCAGGGTCAAAATTGACCAAACGTAAAAAAGTGCAAAAATCCTCCAATTGTTACTCTTTTTGGCGGTGATCCGGAAGGTCGCCGAAGTCTAAAACTTGGATTTGGCAACTCAGTACTATCACTTACAATAAAAAAATCGATTATCCCATTTCATGTAAGGTAGGCCATGCTTTTAATGACGTCACTGTGCTAAAAGGTTAAAACAACCGATCCACAAACTTCCGTATGCCACACATTAAGGCTAACCTATTAAATCAACCAAACGACGTTTACTGTCGAGAAGATGTCGCCTTTCAAAGATAATGTATGATCTAGAGTAACGTTAGAGAGGCTCGGTAGTGACCTTTAGTTCCAGCAGATGAATGAAGGCCTGTTACCTTCGTTAATCAAAGTTTCACCTTGAGTTTGTTGCTCAATGCCTTTCCCCGTCCCACCTACCTGATTCGTTGAATACTGATGCAAAACAGAACAGTATACTAATGGCGGGGAGCAGTAAACAAAACTACAATTGTAATATATCAAGCAGGCCTTCAGACCAGTCTGTACTAGTGTAGCCGTGAGGACGACACCAGGTAGGCAAAGAAGATGTCAGCATATTTTCCTTTCACTATCCATTTTGACAAGCTTCCCGTTTACCTTGGAGTCCCATGTTTGTAGACCGCATGCAACTGTTGTAATATCTTCCCTAGATAATGAACATGAAAAGCTTGACGTTAAGTTGACTTTCAAGGTGGAGCGGAGGAGCGAACCCACGAAAATTAAATGTAAAGGAAGATATCACAGTAGATTTAAGTGTTCGCCCACTATGTTCTGTCACATCATTTCCTTCTCTACTACTCAGTATCTCCAGCTAACAACTGTTTTATGTGGAGGCTGAACATAGCAACTTTTTTAAGGTAACTGGTTTAGGAAATCCGGACTTTATTATGGGAGCATCTTATTTTTATATCAGAAAAATCATTTTTGTATTACAGATCAATCTATGCAGATTCCTGTGAAGTTGTATGTATTATTTAATCAAAATCCATTTAATCATTAAACGGTTATGTTATGTGATTCAGTGGCATGTACAGCAATAATTCCATTTAAAGAAAGCCTCATATATGGCTTTAGAAGGCTATGTGAAGGAGACGTGGGTTAATGATCACATACCCAGTGGTGAGTAGAGAAGCGAGAACTTTTTGTTATTTAATAAGTACAAATAAAATATTAATTGCTGTTGCCCTACCGATGTCAGGAAAGTTTTGAGCAGTCATTAATCTTGTTTCGACTTTAGATTGAGATTCTCCTTCATACTGTGTTTCTCTAAAAACGAAATTTATAAACGTATCAGGTGTGTAATTCGTCGGAGACAAGACAAAACACGTGACATGAAGTAAAGTACCTTTGTTCGCTACGGTTCACGAATACAAATGTCTTCGAATGGACTCCTCAACAGACTGGCTACTTGTCAAAATTTCTCTTGGAAGTTGTCCTTGTTGTCCTTGTGTGGAACTAGAATATCAAAGACATCCTTTTCTTATAGAGTTAAAATTGTGTTAAAAACTTCAAAAACGCAATGCCATCCTTTTTTAGTTAAAGTAATTGTTTATGTATGGCTAAACTATATTGACAATAATATAATGAATATAAAACAGCGTAAGACAACCTAACAAAAACAATAAGTTTTCAAAAAGTTCCAAAAAACTTGTGGGCGCAAAATTGCTTTCATTATTTTTTACTAGAACTGCAGAGACAGTTACCAATATTAAATCGTCAAGATAAAGACGCCAGAGGACCAGATTGATGAAATGCATTAAATTGAAATCCAATTAATCGTTTTCCTTCTTAATAATCCTATTTTTGTTTTGGTGTCGTTTGTGAGATGAATTATTGATATAACTGATAAGGTTGCGTCATGAATAATTCTTATACTTCGTTTAAGCTGTTTGGATATTAACATTGACTAATAAAGAAATGGTTTGTTAAAATACAACTTTGGCCAATCTTTGTCACAAGCAACCTCTATGTAAATTATTATAAATTGTTCAGGTACGAAGGAGGATATAATAAGGACACTATTTCTTAACGCTGGACAAACTTAAATTAGGTTTCAAATAGACGAAGTATTATATGTTTATCAACTTTTATTTGATCAAAGTTTTGAAGAATCTGTAAGATTTTTATTTCAATAGGTTAAGTCTATTATTGGTGGAATTAATTTTCATCCTCGTTGATCCACAGTCATAGTTAAAGGAGAGACTCGACATAAGCTACAAGGAACGCGAACGGTCGGTGTTGATGTAGTGAGAGAGGCGAGGAGAGATCGAGAACCAGTTGATATACAGTCTGAGAGGAGGGAACTGGTTGTGTTGTGACTAGAGCGAAGTGAACGGCGTCAGGCCGTGGCTCGAGTGTTGAAACAACTTTCAAACTATTATGTTTGTCGTTTAACACCTAGATTGCATCTGCAGTCTTCGTGTTGCATAATTCATTTTTAATAAATAAAGTTTTCCTTTCTATATACAGTTCATTTAGTAGGAATATGATCTCAAAAATCTCCCCTCACCATTGGAGATCAAATTTTTCGATGATTTTTATAGTAGGAAAGGTTTCTTACGAGTAGGAAATATGTCTATCATAAAGGGAAATTTTCCACTATCACCTGTAACATTACCAAAAAAACAATTCTACTTACTACTGTATTCTACTTACTAAAACAATAAAAAATCTCATGTGAACCTTTGTCCGATTCTCTTTCTCCTGTGTGTCCAAAATCACACATTTTTTTACTATTTGATTTAGTTCCACTAATTACCCTACAGATAAAGGTTCTATGTAAAACCAAGTGAAAAAAGCATAGTTATCATTATTACTTTTACAACAACCTCGGTTGTGTTGTTCTGCAAGGAAGTCTCTCTCTTTTCCTTCTCCACCTCTCGCCTGAAGATCGTCGCTGTCGCTGACAACATCGCGGCGCAGTAGCGCGTAAACTGTGGTTACACGCTCACTGAATATTGATTGAATTTCCCTTCATCTGCATTCCGACATTCGACACTGACTGGCGACTTCAGGGAAGGCTGGTATCGAGTAGTGAGGGTGTTTGAAATCAACGGTTCTGTCTCGTTCCAGCCGTTCCGCTTGTGGGTAGAATTGCATTGAGCCACTCCTGTGATGTTCCTGGGTTATTTATTGATACTTCTGGGTTAATCATAGTCTATTTCGGTACCTTTCTGAACATTTCAATTTTACAAACCTCAATGTTTTATTTTATTGTTATAAAGCGGAGGTTCAAAAACATAATATAAAATTTAGAATGTTTTACTATAAAAATATCAAGCTGTCGCTAAAATGATTTACAATGTCCCTGTGTAAAATCAGCAATGGTCTTCAAGCGCGTGTGATACTGAAGCTTCAAGACTGGATCGGTGACCGGAATCGCCATTATTGGAAACGATCCAGCAACCTGCCGTCAGCCGGTGGTTCAAAAATCCTTGGAACTCTCGTCAAGGATTCCGGCCGTCCACGCCGGCCATCTGTTCCGGCAGTCCCGACCTGGACGGATCGATTCGTCCCAGAGCACTGCTCCTCACAGTGCGATATCTCCATTGAGTATGACGAAACACACTCGCCTGGCCCTTGTGCACTAACTCGGATAAACAGCGGACTTCTTAAATCATATTGTACTGTTGGGAGGACTGCGTTGAAAACGTACAGTGCAAAGAGAGCGCTTCTGTTGCAGTCATTTAATAAGTCACGTTTCTACACGTGGTGTTCCTCTTTGATTGTTCGACTTACATATTGCAGTTGGTTTCCTTAACCTATAAACCAATTAAAAGCTTAATAGTTAAATTTAAATCATATAAATATATATGTATCGATTTCGTATTACTTTTGGTTCAGTCCCAAATCTTGGAACATTTTGATATAAGTAATTAAATATTTTCTTTTGGGATACGCTATCAAAGTATTGCTATGGGCAACGGGTATGCATTTTTTTCAAGAATAGAGCCATATTGAGTTAATTTCAAATAATCTTTGAGCAAGGAGGTTACTTAGGATGGGCCTCCTACTTCTATGATTCAATTAGAACAGACAATTCATATATGGTCAGTCTGCTAGAATATTCGTGATTCTTTTACAATACAAACACCTACTTTTCGATTACTTCCTCAATTTTTAAAGGGGTTAGACGTTGGTTGCACAGTTATCGAATACCAGGACACGAGTTATATTAGTCCCAAGGTCCACAGAGAAGAAAAGTAACAGCAATAAAGGTTATTTCACGCATAAATTAAGCAAATAACGATGTCATAAAAGGACTGGAAACGTGCAGCTCGTATGTAACCTCCAACTAGGACAAAAACTATATATAATCCAATTATATACCAATATAATCAAAGGGTACTTTTTACTGGCACTCGAGTGAAGCTGTATCTTTACCAAATAAGCTAATATTGAGCTTGGACAAAACCGAAAAAGGATCCGTCAGTGAGTCACGACATGTTCCAAAGCTCTTATGAGTGTGAGGTAACTTGAAAATATTATTATTCTCTAAAGACCTTGGAGTAGCCCATAGAAAAGGCTGTCTAAACCATGAAATGTTAACTGAATAACGAATAAAACTTCTTAATTACCCTTCTCTCTAGTCATTATATATGTCTATGTATGTTCGAGTTTGAAGATGGCATGAGCATATTATCGTTGTACCAAAAGACTCCTAATTAATTCTTTAGTGGTTACAATTTATCTCTAGTATTTTGATGATGATCGGAAACAATCCCCTAGTTCCAATAATGCGACCTGCTACGTTGTAACACACACAGGAACCGGTTCGCCGTCAGTTTACTGGTCGGCTCGTTATCCAGCATCTATCATAACTAACTCGCAGCTAACGACGCGGCCCACTGCGTTACAATCGGTGATTGTGAATTCGGAGGGCATCAATATCGGTCGTGAAATGTGGAATTGGGCGGGCGTATTTGGATTTTTGATGGTTACGGGCTGCATTATTCCTCAAACAATGTTTATAGCAGGTTTTGGTTTAGCACGTGCTGTCTGTAGATCACGATTCTAGATCAGTTATACGGAGTTCTTTGTTCGGCGGTTTTATGTATGGAGATCCTCCCGCCTAGCGTTAGGTTTCTGACAAGTAATCACCCACCACTCTCCGGCTCGCCTCTTAAATTCGGTAGACCTTCGAGCTAGCCTTTTTGAAGGCACTATCCTTTCCTAAAAGCATATGTAAAAATAATAGATGGTCGAACAAATATTAGATTGTTGAATTTTTATTTTTTATCATATACTTATTTTGGTCTCACAAATAGCCCATACAATGTTATACTAACTTGGACATGATATTTCTGAATTGTTTTATCTCTTATCGATTAGACGTGATAATTGTTTATCTTAAATAAAACTAAATTTGTCCGAATGTAGTTATTACTGGAACAGATTCAGCTTTATTGTGATTAACGAATCCACTTGATTCATTTTACTTATATCTTACAAATATAAAAAAAGTTTCGGTGCGTAAACATTGGATAACAATAAAGAGTGGGATTCCGTAAAACGTCAGTTTCAGAACTTTATAAATAAATCCCCTTCAACAATTATTTTGTATAACATGTCCAATGGATCGTCAGGACGGTAGTATCAGCTTCCAGCATCTCAATTATGATCAACCCATGAAGCCACTGTCACGGCAGCTGCTGAGGGGGGGGGGGAGATCGTGACGGACGGCGACGACAGCAGCCCAGTGGGGGGTATAGGGGGCAATAGCAGGGGGGATGTAATCATCTTAATTATTTCTCACAGACTTCTGTGGTCTACTCCTCAGAATACCCGCAATCATCTTAATACGAGATGGTGTTCAAATTGTTACGGCAGGTATAGTCGTGTCTTACGGTTATTTAGGTCTCTTTCTTTCTCTGCTATAATAACTCTGTAATTACACTTGCTAGATATAGTGAGATCAAGGATGTTTTACTTTGATGGAGCCCTACGGAATTAGGATGGAGGATATACCAGTCTGATATAAAGTTTTTTACGAAAAGTTTCATATTATTGAAATTTAAAAGCTGTGAAGAGTAAAAAAATATAGCCTATTACCGCACAGGTCTCGCGCTAAATCTTCCCGACTAAAAACAGAGAGCTTTATGAAATACTTATTATCATACGTAATAGTTATATCTTCAATCATATAACCGACCCATTCGTCTTTGCCAATCTCGTTTTCAGCAAAAAATGTATATTTCATTACATTTTTATTTTTAATGCACCTGACTATATTTAATAAATAGTTCTAAAGTTCTGAATACATAGGAATATCTATAACCTATTTAGTATGTATTTGATTTCATTTCTAGCTATTTTTTTCGTTTTTTCGCTTCATCAACTTCTTTCCTCTTAAGCTGAGTAGAATTTATAACAATAAACGAATTTTGCCAAAAATTCGGAATCCCCCTCTCTCCACATGGGTTGAAACCAATAACATTGCCATATATTTTCATATGAGGTTAGTGAAAAATTAACAAGACAAAACCTAACCTAAAAAGTGATCTAATCATCCTCTTCTACCAACAAGTACAACAATTTAGGTAGATTTATATATGTCCAAAGTCTTAAACAAGTTTTCCTCTTTAGTAACCATTAGCTCCAGGTTCATCGAGGATGAGTGAATTTCCAGCGAAATCGATTATAAAACAGGTTCCCTCCAGACGGTACGATCGCACCTCCGTCATGTACATCAAGGACGTGCCCCCGCCCTGACCTCACGATACAGAGATTGCCGCCCTCCCGCCCCCGCCCCCTCCGCCCTCTGTGGTCGTGGGCGGCAAACCCAGCCGATGATTGCCCGGGATTACCGACCGTGAAAATACTTTCCTACGCGTCTCGCGTTCGCTAACTACTTCTTACTGCAGAAAGGATTGGTGGCGCAAAGGGAAACCTTTGTCTGCTATGTATTGAGACTTTATGACTTTTGGTCGAAAAAATTGACACACTTTTGTTTAAGGAGTTTTTTAACATTACATATGGTTTTTAGGCGTTAAAAGTAAACCAAAACCTTAATTACGATGTCCTGTTCTCTTAATGGAACATCGGTATAACTGGACTAAAATCTGAATTCCTCTGATTTATTTAATTTAGAATAATCAAAACTTATTCAAAAAACCAAAACATCAATGCACAACTTCAATGCAAACCTTATTCAAAATAATCTCGTGATTATTCTGAGCTTTACGAAATTGCGTAAAGTAGTGCATGGACATCATATGTAAAAAATAGTTCCAAAAAATTCTTTAGTCGCGTTAAATAAGTCCGATGTTTACTTGTACTGTATATAAATTTTAGTTGTCATCTCACTGACCTTAAAGCTCCAACAGAATTCAACAACAGTAAAAGATGTATTGATAAATATTATTTGTTTTTACTCAAAGTTTTATTTTCTCATATAGTTTTTAAGAAAAAACTGTAAAAACACAAATTAAATATGCTTCAGTTATTCCGTTCGTTTAAGTCTCCGAGTAGTTTTTTTTCATAACTCTTACCACTCTATAAAAATAACTATATGATAAAGTTTAGGAAGATTTGATAGGATATGATTTTATTTTCAAGACCTCAGCTTGCACCAGTAATATTACACTGATCCTTGACTCGTAAATGTTAAAATGTGTGATGACTTAATCAGATAAAAATATAACTCATTGGACATCTATTGTATTATTTCTAATTTTAACATTTTTAAACTTTTAGTATAGTGTAAGTGTTAGTTCACAATTTGACTGCTAGGTTTTTGTTAACCCTTTGTAGAGTATAACACCAAATCAATAACGAATATACGTTTATTTCCAATTATTAGCATTCCTCCACATAAGTAACTTATTCTAAAACAAGTAGGCACAAAAAAATAATAGAAATAATATTTAGTAAGGGTGTGCGAGTACTCAAGTATCGAGTTTTTTCGAACCGAGTTTACACTATTCGACTCGACTCGAAATTTTTAAAAATTCTCGAAGTTCAAGCCGAGAAGTTTCTCCCGTCGTTTACCCACAATCGGTACGTGCAACTCAGTTTTGCAGTTATTTTTAACATTCATCTTCAACAGCTTTCGGTAAAAATACTTTGTTTCACTTAAATAGAAACATTTTTTTCCATGTTATTGACATCAATAGATCCATACCACTTAATTAAAGAATTTGAGATAAAATCTTATTCCTTATCCTGTTTCTCAATCTGAGTAAATATGTAGGCTGATATTTTTAATTAAATATGAGCTATGCTTAACGAAAGCATGACCTTAATTTTATTCATTTTATTTGAAAACAGTAAAATAAAATTTAGTTAAAGAGGTTTTAAGTAAAAAGTTGCTTTAATTTAATTAATATAATTTGATATACTTGCTCTTAACTCAGGAAGACCTCTAAGTTAATGAACATTTCATTACAGTATTATATTTTATTCGTATAATAATTATTACAGTATTTTGACATGATAATTATGTCGAGGAAAACTATTAAAAACCTATTATCAAAAAAACTTGGCTCGAAAAAGCTGAAAACTCGATCGAGTATTTAAAAATTTGACTCGACTTCCAAAATCACTACTACCACACCCCGAAGATTTGCTTATGGTTACGAATTTCGTTAAGTTAAATATTATATTTAATACTTTCAATTATTGCTTGTGTAAATATTTATTTAAATATACGCTGCAATTATTTTACATAGCAATGACACATTAACATTGCTGAAAAAAGCGCTGAAGTTATTTGAATAAATAATCTTTACTTAATTTAAATTCCCTCGTTATGGACACTTTAAGCTTTGATGTATGCATAGGCAACGAACGATGCTGGGTACCTATTATTCAAAACTTCACTTGTTATAATAACCCTACAGAACCACTCCTTAACCGAACCCAAGAAATACCCATTATTGTATTCCCAAATTTAATTTACCATTTTACCTGCCATTAGCTGCGTAACCACTGCAATTATTTACATTAGGAAAACCATTTTACAAAACACTACAGTATTAATCAACAGAATAAACCCCGGATTCCTTCCTTAAACATGCGTTATTAAAGTGTTTAGAAGTTAGCGTGAAAGATGTAATTTTAAGGTGTAATTGCAGAGTTGTGCCTTCGCTGGAGAGCTCCCATCTACCGACTCATCATTGCTGTGGCCCACGCCTTGCCCATCAATAATGCTAATGCCACGATCATTCATGTCTGTACTTAACGCAGTTCACAAGGAAATCAACTGTGTGTTTTATCAGTCATTTCTAAAGCAGTTGTTTGATGTCTTTGTCCTTTTTGTGAGCTTGTGTGAGTTATGTTTTTGATTTTTTGTTATTTTCATGCAGTTTGAAAATATAAAATATATGCTCACAAGAAATGATATAGTAGTAAATATTGGAACTATCAAAAAATAATTCTTTACAAATCTGAAAAATAAAATACTTAGTAGATAAATAACACTACCAAAAGTCGAGATTTATCCAACCACAGAAACCACCATCTTAGTTTTAAGTCCAGTCAGGGACACCTTCAAGGAAAATAATTGTCTTTTACCCAAATATTTGAGTGTTAAGACTGCTCTATATCCAGTTAGATGTTATTCATCCAGTTAAAAAAGAAATGAAATATATTTTATATAAGATAAGCAGGAGTATAGGCTAATTTATGCAACGAAAATAAGCAATTCTTACTTTATCAAGTGTTATTTTTTGTAAGCTTAAATAAACCTTTTTGGCTCTTAAAGTTAGTTCGTATACAGTAAGTTTTCACCCTTAGGTTGCATTTCCTTCAAACTTTCCACTCAATCTCCGCCGGAAAGTAACCCGAGATTGTTTATAATCGGATCTCACACGCGATTAAGTTTCGCTTTTTGTCGAGCGCTCGGACCTCCTCGATTACAGCACTTAAGCCCCTCGGGTTGACGCAGTTAGAACTGTCACGATTTACCTCCAGCCTGTTTTTTCTCCCACTATAATATGGAATGTACTTGTATATTGCTTATGACCTTATAAGAACGATGACATATAACCTCGGATATGAGTTTTGAAGGCACTAATATTCATTAGATTACAAATAATAATCATTGTTGTGGTTTGTGCGTGCAAAATAAATCACCTATAGATACAGTGAGACAGTACGGGTTTATCTACTTGTACTATAACAGGTAGATAAACCAGTTTGAGTACATAAACTTTAAAATTACTCGCTTCATGAATTGGGTTTTAAAGGTTGCACTCCAGTAATTACTATCAATTCATTCAAGTAAGCGGAGTATATGATTTTTTGTACATAGGTACAGTTAAATTTACTGTTGACTGATCAAAAGTTGTTTAAGTTAGTTATTATGTTTTATCTTTTCAAGGTTTGCTTGCGTGATATTAAAAAAAAATAAAGTTATACCTTTTAGCGAATTTTCATAGAAATAAGCTATTACCGTCGTTTTAACAGAACAGAATGGACAAAAAATATCCGTTCAGGGTAGCCTCAGCAATCATATTAATATTTATATTAATTGACAGCTTTTTATGTGTACTTTCTGGATATGAAGTGAGTTTATTGTGAAAACGCATTTTTACCTGCAAAAATCACGATTTGTTTCAAAATTTAACATGGGCTGTATGGGAAATAGAATTTTCATTTTTTGAGTTTTGTTACAGATCTATTCAGCCAGGAAGTCTTGAAGGGGTGGAAGTGCGAGAGAGATGGAGAATACCCCCACCACTGTTTTTTCTTCATCGGTTGTGTATAGTCAACTTAAAATCCCACATGGCCTATGACAACATTACAAATATGGTTGCAAACAAAGAATCATATGTTTTGACAGATGAGTTATTTCGAAATTTGACTGTACTGAGACGCGCGGTAGGGGAAATCTTCACTGCGCATGCGCATCCCACAGGACTTCTGGGCTGAACAGATGTGTAACACGATAACTCTCGTAAATATCCTCCGATCGTAACAAAATTTGGTACAGACATGTAAAACTAGATTCTCTTGGACGAGTTCGTAAACCAGCCAGATCGACATATCCAAAGTGGGGTAAAGGCCCCATTTTACCCCCCAAATATGGGTTTTTTGAGTTTTTCAAATTGAAAAATTATATTTATCCAATTATTGGTTGCACCATTGGATTTAGCTCGAAAAACAAACAATTTGGTATCCTAAATCATTTCTCTAAGTCCATTGGTCTCCGAGATATAAGCAAAAATACCTCTGGAAGGCCCCTTTTTGCCAACCAAAAAAATGGGTTTTTTTGAGATTTTCAAATTGAAAAATCAAAGTTATCAAATTATAGTTTTCACTTTTGGATTCAGCTCGAAAAAAAAACAAACAATTTGGTAGCTTCAATCATTGCTCTAGGTCCATTGGTCTCTGAGTTATTAGCGAATTTCCTTAGAAATTAGCGAATTTCCTTCAAGGAATAAGCTATTACGGTAGTACTCATGGTAAGACCTAAGTCCGAGACCATGTTAACTTTTCATTTTGGGGTCCCCAGAAGCAAAAAATACCATTCGTTCGAATTTTTATATATATATGTATGTCTGTTAACACTATAGCGCCCGTAAATATGGTCAGATTTTAATGAAATTTGGTACAGACGTGTAAAGTGGTAATCACTCGGACGAGTTCGTGAACGAGCCCAATCGGTCCACCGGAAGGGGGGTAAACGGGGATAAACTCCCCCAAAAATGAGTATTTTGAGTTTTTCACATAGAAAAATTAAATTTGTAAAATTTTTGTTGGCACCATTGAATTCAGCTCAAAAAAACAAACAATTTAGTATTTTAATTACTGCTCTATGTCCATTGGTTACCGAGATATTGAAAGTGGTAAACACAGTACGTTGTCTCAATGTTAACCTTATGGGAAATAAGTAAAATTCTATTTTTCGCTTATTTCTCAGCATATCTTGATAAAACTTGGTAAATGGCTTCTTCTAGTTCAGATCTACTAAATATTGAATTAAAACCAACCAGTTTAATCATATCTGTAGCAGCAAACCTGCATACTCATTCCCCATGTTATTCGTATGAAGCTTACAAAAACATGTCAAATCTCGCTATGTTGGATTAAAATATGTTGTTTTGCATTTGAAATTCGCTGAGTATGCAGGTCTGCTGCAACGGGGGTATTTATATTTGTGTACCCTTTAGAGATGAAACCACTCATTAATACTCAAGAAAATCTGTAAATCTTTTAAATTTTTCCCAGATTTCATTTAATAGATTTTATTATATATTTATTTCTATTTGACATTAATTTACGCCTTAATGTATCTAAACATTGTCACATGTCATGCTTAATTAATAAAATAATTCGTCAAACAAATAAAATGTTTTGATTTTATTATTTAATTAAAATTATATCTATATTATAGTCTAAACATTAGCAGTTATGTGTCAGGCACAATTTCATACAAAAAAATCCTATTTTTGTTCTTATAAGCTTTAAAGTGAACTCAATGAACCCCAAAGCTACAATTTTGGGGTGAGTATAAAATATTGAAAAAGACTGTTCTTTACATTACGGTATCTTAATTTCCAACCATTAAAATAATTCTTATGATAAAAAGGAGCGGTAAATCGTTGTCCGGCGGCGAGAAGCGATCCATGTCTAAACGGCGACAGCCTGCAGACAATGGTGGCAGTGTGAAGGAATGCATCCTCAAGGACACTGGCCTCTGGCCTGGCAGGGACATCCTTCGTCCATACTTCACTGATAAACATTTTACGATTGTGTTGAATGATTTTAGTAAAAAAAAAATTAAAATATATCGGTACAGTACGATACATTTTGGAATTTTAAGTTTTGACTTGTGATTAAAAAATTACATGCTATTTATTATAAAATAATAGTTTTCAGCTTTGAATATTATATTTTATGCGGCGAGGAGGAATTAGTCGTTTACAGAATAAAACATGATTTGTGAACTTTTAACAACAATGACATAATTACATTCTACACGCCGCACCGCTTACTGTGATGATGATAATTTGATGGCACTAAAACTGAATCGCCGAACAGTAATGGCAACTTTTACTTCTAACGAGAGTAACTTTCCGTTAAGATTGGAATGATTATTCCACGACGGACGAAGCAGTATAGGTATGGAAAGTACCTCATTCTAAATTAGAGCATTAAACTTGGCACTCGAAGCCAGTAAACAATTAGACAGTTACATTTATACATATTATAAGTTTGTATAAGAGAATGACATATGAAAATACTTAAGGAGAACAGCTCATAAGATGTAGCGTTCGTGTATTATTATTCTTACGTACACTTACTGCAGATTTATTTTCACATTTTCTTAACAATCACAGGTTTCTTGCTTATCACTCGGGGACAACTACATGGGAAGAAAAAACTACTACAGAGCACTATAGAACCACACAACTTCTTAGCCTTTGTGGGCTGATCGTATGCACGCGGTGTGGTGGCGACCCACTTCCCCCCAGGCCTGCCATGTGCCGCACACATACACTACACTCCACATTCACGTAACTGGCTCAATTTACGACTTCCGGTTGGAGGGAATGTTCCTGGATCAATCCTGCGATAATTTCTTGCGGTGCGATTCCATTACGCCTGGGAACCGCTGATGGCGAGCAGACATCTTTATTAAAAATTAAATAAGAGTCTCGAACTCGTCGGTGAAAAACTCTTTGATGAGTACTAGGAGGAGGAAAAAGGTAGGTTTAGTTTTGTTTAAATGAGGTGTGTGAACAATATATTTTATTTAGAAGTATTAAAGGCAACGTAATAAAGGCAATAATGGGTTTTATAGTAATGATTGTCGGTTCAAGTCTACCGGGCGAAAAACATATCATAACCAGCATAATGATTTCACAAAAAACTACCTCATTCGGTTTTCTGTGACTAAAATATCAATAATAACAAAACAACGAAGGAAAATCTTTGAACACACAACCAAGCCAAGAGTTAAAAAATGGGAACGCAATAACCCGATCGATGTGACAATGATAAGCTACGCTATATGAGAAATATTCTAACCACACCATCATTTTGACAATTGTTCAATGAAATGAAATGCACACTTTGGAATAAGATGTAATTTGACTTTCTACGATTAAAATATATACTCAGTAAATACGCAAAACAGTTTAAAGATAAAAATGTAGGTTAAAAATAAATAATATATTTTACTCTTAACTATCGATGTATCGGCATTTTTATCCAACTTACATTGTATTTACAAGTCCAATACCACAACCTGATCAACAATATCCATAGGCAGGTAACACTTTTTTAAATTTTATTATAATTGTTAAATAATTTCCTTTATAACAATACCAATTCAATTTCCGTGTAAGTTTCCACTTTACTAATCCTGGAACCCGAAACCGTATTTCCTGCAATCTTAACATTATGTAGATCTTATCATTGGCACCCAACGTGTTCAAGCGCGTTTGTAAACTGGGATATGAGAGTTTACGAGCATGTTTAGACGAGGTGTTGACTGGACTGGAGCGAGAATGAGTTTTGGTTGGCTTACCTCCAAAAGTGCGGCGCGTAGCCCGGGCAGCTCTCAGTGCGTGTGGCCTGCCGTCCACTGGCACTGCAAATGACGGTAACAAGCATTAGTCGTAGGAACACAGAAATAATAATAACGCAAATTGAAACGAAGCTTTTATCTTAACCATAAGCCAAAGCTACTTAACAAAAACGTATCGTGGCTGAAGTCGATTTATTTGCTCAGTTAAATCCTCACTGTAGGCTTGTGTTAGAAAGAGGAGGATATCGAATATTCACCTTAACAAAATACACAATTCCTTAAAATGCCTAAAGAGTAATAATGAATAGCTAGTCGTATGTAAAGGTACATTGACGCTTTACTGAGTAAGGGATGGTTTCAAATGAATGAAACAAAGTTGACTTAATCAGCAAAAAAATAGTTTCATTCGCAGTTAAGGAAAATATAACACCGAATTATTTTCCTGCATGTGCCTAAGTCTGTGGGTGGGTAAAGAGTTAAGAAGGACTCTAAACAATGATTAAATTAAACTAGTACATACTATCTAAAATGAAATTTTAAAGATATTTTACACAGGAAATAACTAATGTTTAATAGTTCTTCAACAGAGGTGTAAATAACAAATCGATGTATATTCATCCATTCTACTTGGTTTATTACACAGTACATAACACTGTTTTTTGCAGAAACGTTTGTTTCTATCGCATGTTCATGTCACGTTAGTTTTAGAGGTTTACATTGATTTTATTTCAAATTTCAGTTGTAATTTGATGGTAATCAGAGTTTAAATGAGTAATTTTACTAAAACCGAGTTAATTCAAAATTAATTAAATGTTTTTAGCAAAGTTGAACTGCATCAATTCAGGTGAAGGTAATTTAGCATAAAAAAACTTGTAACATAAGAAGGAATACTTATTTGTATTTCTATATAGCTGATTTCAAGAGTAATTAAAATTCAATGTAGAAATAACGCTTCCCAAGAAGGAAGGGCGTCATTATAAAATTCTGCCAGCCCGGAGAACCGACTACGCTTCTAGGGTCTAAGAGATTGCAAGTCTAACCAATCCTAATCAACCCTCACCTCACTTAACAAAATTATATTCAATCACTTCATTGGTGTAGACAATAAAAATAGTCAAATAGTACAATCAGATATTGATTTGTCACAAATTTCTTATTACACGTATCACCAATTAAATTAATGTAAAACGGTTGCTAATAAATTATCCCGACAGCGAATAGAAAAAATGCCTATGATACCTCAGACCATTGGCTTATATGTAGGCAGGAAGGCCGCTGCGTGCGTCCTCAGACCCCCTGACCCACAGCCGATCGTGTAGGCAGTTCTCATCCCCCCCTACAGGGTCCTACAGGTGGCTTGCTAGGATCCCTTCCCCCATCGAAAAGTAGGCGAATCTCCGGTTCCCTAATAGTAGTTTATGCAACGATTGTATAATGCATGTCTTTAAGCCACGAGTGAGATGTAAGTTAGAACACGAGCGAAGCGAGTGTTCTAAATATCTCACGAGTGGCTTAAAGGCATAATACAATCGTTGCATACACTATTTTATCTACGACCAACAATATACGACAAAATTTCCCCCGAAGTTAAACAAAACTCATGACTTACTAATGATGGAATATGTCAACTAACATTTGAGGTTAGGCAAATAAGCAGACTGAGCCATGACTCGTTGTGGAACAATCAGCTGATGGGATAAGTAAACTCCAACATGAATCGTAATGCAACAATCAGCTGATGTGCGAATTGCGTAATTGTTATTATGACACTACTTCCGTCAAATGCCGAGCTCTCATTGGTCTAGAACCAGTACTCTAAAGTGACTCCAGTACTCTAAAGTCGTCATTAGAGTACTGCTTGGTTTTTGGTGTTTTAATGTATATCATTATAATGTTTATTGTAATACCATAATTGGTGCTTATTGCAATGGTCGTAGATAAAGGTGTGTTAAGCCACGTCCTTACTATCGCTAAAGAGAAACTCTTCGAACCTTATTCACCCCCAGGAAGGCGCCATGAAATGAATTATAGGTGTAAGACAAACATTCAATATCCAGGGTATTAAAAGGTGTCTGGATAGTATAAAGAGACGCATAATCGGCTTTAGGAGGTTTTTGTGGCGGCGACGCACCTGCCGAGTCATTAGTCATTATTACGGCTTAACAGAACCGCATGTCATCATGTCCTGTGTTCGGCATACCTCCAGTCAAACTCAGTGTAGCTGTGAGTTGTGTTCGGCATACCTTCGGTCCAACTCAGTACAGCTGCGAGTTGTGTTCGGCATACCTTCGGCCCAACTCAGTACAGCTGTGAGTTGTGTTCGGCATACCTTCGGTCCAACTCAGTACAGCTGTGAGTTGTGTTCAGCACACCTTCGGTCCAACTCAGTGTAGCTGTGAGTTGTGTTCGGCATACCTTAGGTCCAACTCGGTGCAGCTGCGAGTTGTGTTCGGCATATCTTCGGTCCAACTCGGTGCAGCTGTGAGTTGTGTTCGGCACACCTTCGGTCCAACTCGGTGTAGCTGTGAGTTGTGTTCGGCATACCTTTGGTCCAACTCGGTGTAGCTGTGAGTTGTGTTCGGCATACCTTAGGTCCAACTCGGTGCAGCTGTGAGTTGTGTTCGGCATACCTTAGGTCCAACTCGGTGTAGCTGTGAGTTGTGTTCGGCACACCTTCGGTCCAACTCGGTGTAGCTGTGAGTTGTGTTCGGCATACCTTCGGTCCAACTCGGTGCAGCTGTGAGTTGTGTTCGGCATACCTTAGGTCCAACTCGGTGCAGCTGTGAGTTGTGTTCGGCATACCTTCGGTCCAACTCGGTGCAGCTGTGAGTTGTGTTCGGCATACCTTCGGTCCAACTCGGTGCAGCTGTGAGTTGTGTTCGGCATACCTTAGGTCCAACTCGGTGCAGCTGTGAGTTGTGTTCGGCATACCTTCGGTCCAACTCGGTGCAGCTGTGAGTTGTGTTCGGCATACCTTCGGTCCAACTCGGTGCAGCTGTGAGTTGTGTTCGGCATACCTTTGGTCAAACTCAGTGCAGCTGTGAGTTGTGTTCGGCATACCTTCGGTCCAACTCGGTGCAGCTGTGAGTTGTGTTCGGCATACCTTCGGTCCAACTCGGTGCAGCTGTGAGTTGTGTTCGGCATACCTTTGGTCAAACTCAGTGCAGCTGTGAGTTGTGTTCGGCATACCTTCGGTCCAACTCAGATCCGATACGTCCCCAAAAAGTCAAGTAGTTTTACACCTTTAATCGCGATTGTTTACATCCATTAGATTTTAAGTGAGGTATGAGTCTCCATTCAACGTACACTATATTTGTTGCTGTAATTTGTCTTAAGTCAAAGTCTTACACCTCGTTATAAATGAGACTCAATGTTCGTTCTATAGTCTTGAATTTAAAAAAAATTTGAAAAAATAAATTATTGGCTTTATTTCTAGCTATTGATTATAACAATCGGATGAGTTTAAGATGAGCTACAACATTCTGTTCAATAAAAATCAGTCTTATATTATACAAATTAGTATAGTATTATACACGATAGTATAATAGATTTGACGTATTAAAAAACATACAATTAAATACAATGTTTCGAGTGCTTAATAGTAATTAGACTGTTCTTACTTATAGCTGAGTTTAATGGCCAACGTTCAAATCTTTGAGGAGCTGTAACTTCTGAACGGCCTAACTTTTTGAGACGCGGTTTGCACTGTTATAACCTACTAATTAAGACCTTTAAAACGAGGTCCAACTCCAGGTATCCTTATAGTTAAGAATTTCAAGACTTCCATCGTGGGACGTCCCTTGGTCATGCGAAAAATAATAAAACACGCGAAACGAAAAGTTATCTAGGTCTTGGGTTTAGGTCTTATCATGAGTACTGCGGTAAGCTTCTTCCCTAAAGGGGAAAATCGCTAAAATTTAAGTTTACGTAGAATAGAACAATATTATAACTCGTCTCTAACTCGTCCGAATTTAATGATCAATAGATCAAATTGAAACTCGTATCATAATGAGAATTTTAAGACCAAAATGAACTGCATACCTCAATTAGAAGAGGAGAAATAAGAAAAATAATGAAAAGTTGATTCAAAATGCGATACGTCCATAAGAAATGTATGGGGAGGAATTTAATTTGAGTTTATCTTTAAAACGAATCAAGATTTTCAAAAAGAGATTGCGGCATTGTAATCAGCGTAAAAATTTACTTTGAAATGATGTATCACAAAACTATCTTTACTCTAGGAAAAAATAACTTACATCCAATATGGCGGATCCAAGATGGCGGCCAAAAAATAACAATCGGGGGCATTTGGGGCATTCACCATCCAAAAGTTATCGGTGGTGGTCCTACGACATTAAATAGATAAATGGTTGTAAAAAACGAAAAGGGAAAGCTTTTTTCCAAAATTTATCCCATTACAAAAAGCCACCATTTTGGAACGTGATTTTAAAGGTGTAATACAACTTTATTTTTTAGGGATTCATCGGACCTTTAATTATGGGGCTCAAAATAAGCTCTGATCAATAGTTCTTGAATGTACATCAGTTGCCGATCTTAAGGGTGTTTTGGCCTTATTTTACTGTACTAGAGGTAGATTGAGTAATAGCACAAAGGTGCTATTGGAGTTATATGACAAGAGGAAGAAAATTTACAAAGTTATGACATTCTTTATAAAATAACTTCATGATTAGCATGATACGTGTTGTTGTAATTACTGAATATAAAAAAGGTCGTACGACACCAATAAATATTTCATACTTATTTATATTTAAATACAAGACGGTTAATATACGCAATTGGTGGAAAATGACTTTTCCATCTTTTCAAAAGTTGGCAAAGCCATATTCGATATTTTGTGTATGTTCACCGTCGTATAGCAAAATTGGTACGCGCGATCTAATTTTACGGTAATTTTTCACTCACAGCTAACCCCATATTTACCTGCCACCATAAAATATCTTTTGTTAACTTGAACTAACTTTTTTGTAATCAACATAGTGAATTTAAAATCACCTTGTTCTTAGTAGGATTTGAGACATTTTCTTATTCATTACGTAAATAAATTTACACTGGTTTTCTTTTTTTTAATTTTTGAAGCTAAAAATACATATTTTATTTGTTATTTGTTATCAAATAACAAATACAATAAAATAACAAATAACAATACAATACAACAAATAACAATTTTTTTTTTATATTTTATTTGTTATCAAATAACAAATGAAATACATATTTCATTTGTTATTTGTTATGAGTGTGTTCGTGAGTCGGTGGTGCAGTTGGTAGCGCACTCGGCCTCGGTTCTGTGGCGGCAGTGTCGCAGGATCGAGTCCCGATGATGCCGCATACTTTTAGCAGTACTGTTCATCCTTGTACTGTACCGGCTCACTCCTTGGGTTTGCTTCTTAACTTCCACGCACAGGCCTGAGGCCCATGTGGGGGGGCAAATGCAAGGTAAAAAGAGGCCACCACCCTCTTTAAAAAAAAGTGCAAGGGTAGATGAGTGTATACCTCATCAGGCTGACGTATTAATCAATATTTGTAAAGTAATGTTGAGGGCATATTAAAGACGGCCAGAATAATCTTCCATGCATTCTTTTGGAAACACAGGCTTGCCAAACTTAATGGCGGATGATTCCAAGTTTAATTTTAAAATATCACACTGCATTTGAACCCGAAAAAAATTGGAACTCAAGAGTACTTGACTCGACTTCAAAATCACTACCCGCACAGCCCTACTGTCAATCAAGAGCGTCGATGGATTCAGCCATTCTTCTCCTGAGTTGTAAATCAACACTAACTTGTCTTGTCAGTTGAGGATTTACTGGAAGTAATAAACTGGAAGCCGTTGAAGGTTTTGATAGACACTGCAGCCGGTGCCCGCTACAACGGGTCAGAACCGCTAACGAAGGTATACACTTTCAGTAGGGCCTCTAGTAGAGAGACAAGAAGAGGTTATTTCCATACTCTCCTGTGAACTATCGGTTATAAACTGGACAATTATTTTATCAACATTGCGGAAAAAATGACAGCAGTTAAATCAATGTCGTGTAGAGTATAAATTAATAAATTATACATTTTCGTTGCCTCTAAGAATCAAATAGACAATATATAACAGGTTATTCACCCTAAGTCCGTCAAGATGCTACACAAAAAAGAATCTTGACGGACTTAGGGAGAGTAACCTGTTAGATATAATAAATTATGCTATTTCTTCAATTGACAGGATATAAAATGCAATGGCTATACTTTCTTCATTAAAGTTAGGGGTTTAATATTGTCCAGCGTTCTAAATTTATAAAAATATTAGATTCAGTTGGAATGAAAAGCAAATCAAATTAATATTTCGTCCTTTCCTTGGAAAATCTAACTCAATTAGTTGTTACACTGTGCACATGAAAATATATAACGATTTACAAATTACTGCTGGAGTCCCACAATGGTCGGTACTGGGTACGACCGATATACCGGGTGTCCGTAAAAGAACTCCCTAATTTTGATGACCTCTAAATTGTAATTTATAAATCATATTGACTCAAAGTATATACCAAGTGACAGGTAAACCCACCAAGTTTTTGTTACAAGTCACAATTTTTTTGTGAATGTCACTTTGGGCTCATGGCAAACAAAAAAAATTAAATTTTTTCTGTGCACCAGTAGTAATAAAAAATCAGTTTTAATGAGTTTTTTTTAGATTTAACAGTTATCTTTAAAACTATGCATTCTATAGGAACATCTCAGTTTTTAACATAAAAAATTAATTTTTCCTTACAGTTTGTATGTTTTTGCAGGTTTTGTAGCTTTTTTGGATCCTGAGAAATGAGTTTTGGAATCGAACAATTTTTTTGTGTTTCGTATGCCATACTGCTATGTTGGAAAACCCCTAAATTTTGACTTTTACCAAATTAAAGGGAAAATCACCAATTTTTTGGTAAAAGTAAGGGTGTTTTTTTTAAACATAAACTGAGAGTTTTCTGTAGGATGCTTCATTTTCAAGATAACTGTTGAATCTAATAAAAGAAAAACTCATTGAAACGTGATTTTCAATCACAATTGGTGCACAAAGAAAATCAGATTTTTTGTTTTGTGTTTGCCATGAGCCCAAAGTGGCATTCATTAAAAATTTGTGACTTGTAACAAAAACTTAGTGAGCTTACCTACCATTTAATATACAGTATATTTTGAGTCAATATGATTTATAAATTACAATTTAGAGGTCATCAAAATGAGGGAGTTATTTTACGGACGCCCGGTACCGTATATTTATAGGTCTTAAATGAAGACTGTTCATTGTTCATAAGTTATTGCCCCGATATTTTTCACACATTGTAATTGCAATTGTGATTGTAATCATTTATTAATTTATTGATTGCATTTCATGTTAATTGTGTTTTTGTGATTGCAAAATGACTATTTCTGATTTGTGATTTTTTGTGTATGACATGTAACTTGTCAGTCATTGACAAAAAAGAGGGATCTATTAAATGTGATATGTGTAATAAATGGGCACCCTCAGATAAAAAAATGTATCAGAATTAACGAAACAGTTTTTACCTTTTTTTTCAAAATCTTCTGAAACCATTTGGATTTGTCACAATTTGGGTCCTTGTAAAAACTTGTTAAAGCCTATTAGGCCTTAGAGGGAGTCCAGGGCTTAGGCCAATAGTGAACTCGACAAGAAAATTAAGTTAAATCAATCACTGTTGAAATTTGTAGCTTAAGTCAGAATTAAATGAAAAAGAACAAAAAATACATCAAAAATAAAATGCTAAGTACATCTACCTTAAGTGCGATAAATTTTATAACAATATACTGAATATATTAAACCCTAAGAAACATACATGAAACACTCATTGTAAATAATTATATATTTACTTTCGTAATATAACAAAACAACACGTTATTTAACTCAGTTCGTCATTTTGTACTGGTTTCGATGTTTACGTTGTCATGACACTGTTAGAAAACGGCGAGCTCTGATATATAGAGTTTTTTACTTTATTAACTTATTGGTTGATAAGTTTTCAGTTCTCAGTACCTTGATTAAAGTACAGAACAAATTGATTTAATTAGACTGACTCTTCTGCAATGCAAGAAAGTAGTGCCATGCGACTATGACGTTCAATATCTGTCGATATTAAAATGGGTGAGTTTTGTATTTTGTGTCTTTCTACGCCAGTGGCATTTTTCAACGTTTCGATCACATGCCGTTGAAATGGTTTTCAGTTGATTAGTTTTTTTTAATTATTATTAAACTATTAACCTAACCATTACTTAACCTTAACATGGATTACAGTATTTGTTTGTTTATCTCGTAATACGGTGATTACATTAACCTCTAAATTCGATATTATCGAATGAAGCATTCGATAGTTTGGGTGCACAGCTATCAAAGTTTTTTCGGTTATCGTTTGTTTTCACTCAACAAAGGTTGTTAAGAATTAGTATAGTTTGTAATGGGAAAAAATAGTACCTAAAAGGAATACTTTTAAAATATTACATGTTTCACGGGAAATGTTAATCATTTGATTGCGTACAAGAAACAGCTGTGACACTCCTAACTATATATTCCCCAACACAACACCACTTTTTTCGAAAACCAAACGTTTTATTCTGGAATTAAGTTATTCAACTCCATCCCATCCCACCTGAGATCTGTTTCTGATCCAGACACCTTTAAAAGGCTTCTGAGGACCTTTTTGATTAGGAAGGAGTTTTACAGTGTACCTGAGTATTTAAATGATACAAGTGAGTTTTAGTTACCGCATTCATGTTTTTTGTCATTATATACTATTGCACTAATTTGTTTGTATTAAATGTTCTGTGAACATTTATTTTGTGCCGTTTGTCAATGCTGTAAACAGTCGGATGACAGTAAATGATTGATTTATTGATTGACGCCAAGGCCGATAAACAAGCACAAAAAAAAGACAAGTTATCTTAAATTTCCGATTTACTTTATACCGATTTATAGCATAGAAAAATTGACGTCCCAAAGACCTACTCAGTACATTTCATAATATAATCAAATTTACATAATTTTCAAAGAGCTTTGCAAAGAATCTGTAACCATATTATTATGACTTTTTGTCCCAGTCCTTTTCTTCCTATCGGGCTCCTCTTACTTGATCCTCATTATATTTTGTAAGGTAAATTTATCAAACTAACATAATAAAATTATTAATAATCAAAATTACATGATAAAAACCAACGGTTAATACAGTATAACCTCCCGTGTCATAGTAGGGAAGAATTGTCGGGTCATTGGTTTTTTCTTTTTCTTAAGAATGAAAGGATTATCCTCATTGCATAGCTAGAGCGTAAAATGGTATGTCAAATTGCTGTATCATCCTATGTAGTTTATTTTTGACTCTTTAAAAGTCGTCCATTCGCAATAATAGGTTAGACAGAGAAGGCCAATAAGGCCATAATGTAGAGTGGCGCAGAGGACTATTGCACCAGACTAGCCACAAGACATGTCAGTCCCACTTTCACCACCCACAGGTAACATTTATGTTCAACCCATGACGGGGATCTGACCTCTTCAGAAACCTTTGAAAATAGCTTTGATATTCAAGGCTTTGTGTCTAGTTTGCCACAACGTTATTAGATTATTCGTTAAGTAATCTGAATGTCACCCAGTTTTTAGGGTTGACAATATTAATGAAAAATTAAAAAAATACATGCAGTAAATGTAACATAGACTCAATCAATTTTATTTCACTTCAGCTCTTTAGTAATAATGTTAAAGAATGGTATGAAGTGATGATGCTTATGACAAAACCATATCAAATGTTCCAGTTTTCTTACACTGTTAATAAAATATTCTTCACAGATATTTTTATTCGGTTTCAGAAGAAATTTCCCTTCAGAAAAGTAAATATCAAAAAGTGAAATTTCTATTTGATTTGTAATCCCAGAGTAAAAACATTAGGAAATCAGTTGCCTACAATAGACATATCCTTTGAAAAAAGTGTATTATATGGTTCAGTTTAAGTCCATAGCTTTTTAATTATATATGAAAAATTAAATACCAGTGTAACAATTAATTAGATCAATGTCGTAGCCTAGTAATTGAATAGAATATGATTGATTTAAGTTAAAGATGTTTTTAAGTTTGATTGATATTATAGAATGAGGGACTTGATAGTTTGGATGCAACGCATACCAAAGTCAATAACCCAATAATCAATAATCAATTGGTTGCTGCTTGCGGAAGAAATCAAAAGATTATAAGTCACTGCATTGAATTAAATTTCGTCAATGCCATTTTATCATCAATTCCGATAACAGGGCAAGTTGATGCCAGAATAACCCCATAATTTAGTAAAACGAAAATTGGTACTAGCAAAATTCGTCAGCACAATAGACGGTGACAGTAACGGTCCAGCATAATGGTCACGGTCGATGACTGACCCTCGGGCAACCGAGAGTAGACTATGTTGAAACCAATAATTTTAAACTATATATTAAGATGATTTTAATGCCGCAAAATATCTCAACTCTTTCTCAAGGTATGAGGGACTACCAAATACCATTTCAAGAAAATGCAATATTTGATTTGCCTCAACTCTCGAAGGATCAAAATAAAGACCTCCAATCTGTGAATTCTATTCTTTTACGAGACTCTCTAAAATGATTTACTCTACCATTAAATGGGGGTTTGCATTTGACATTGAATATTTACCCCTAAACTACACCATTCAACCCTGCGAGTGGCATAAAACAAAAATTGTCTATCTCAAAAAGTGTTGCTGAAGTGGCAAGCGACAAAATTTGTCGATTGACGTAACATTTTTTTCCATTGCATTTTATGCTCTGAAATAGTTGGTGAAATGAGATAATTCTCATACCAATGGATATATGAGATTCTGAAGTTTAATTTTATTACTAGAACTAACCTTATAACATAAGCATTGCTGATAATATCATTCTGAATGAAACTCCTCATAAGAATCCCAGCAAACATACATGGAGATATATTGATTCTGAGATGACGTGCAGATCTCAGCGGCTTTATTTCCCCAGTCGCTCAGGCCACGACGGATGGACACCAGCCTCGTCTGTTTGTTGTGCTCGGGGCGAATCGCCCCAGGCATCTTCTGTTCTCTCGTCAGGCTTCAACGTCTCCCATTGTCGGCCATCTATAAATCAGTCGCGGGCCGCAGTATATATATCGCTGTCGCCGCGGAAGGTCGCCGAGAACCAGTTGCGCTGCTCGGACCATCTGACGTTTTCCCGCCAAAATGTGGAACGCCCGAGTAACGGAGGTTGCGGTTTTTTCGCGGTCGCAGCTGTGACCGGATCCGGATGACCGGTGGCTTTAATGGTGTCACACAAAGTCGTGCGTTGAACAGTGCAATGATAACAGAACAAACATAAAGTAGTCTTCCACGGTCTGAATATCCATGCATGCCGATAGTTTCCGGGGTTCGCCATGTCGAGGTGGAGATATATGACGGCCGACGCTTTGGGCGTAGTCTATATCCATGTTCGAGACAACTGTAATATTTTCTACACAAATAGGACCAAAGTGTATTGTAACAGATTTTTAGAACATGAACGGACCGGTTATACTAGGAAATATGTAGTACACAATTTCAATTATTCGATATTAACTTTCATTGTAGAAAGCTTTTCTTTCCACTTTACCGCCACATTGTAAATATGATACGGAACTCCTTACTGTGCCAGCTATTTGGTAATGTCTAAAAGTATATTGTTTGGTAAAATATGATATTGATAAACTAACTTTTATTTTTTAAATTTATTGTACTTCTAAGAATACAGCAGTTGAGTTATAATTTGATACTTAAGTTGTAAAATATTTACTTGGTTATATATTTTATAGTGATGTGTAATCAAAATTGTATTATGTTTATTTTCATTTTATCACTCGTTCATTTACTTATTATTTTTCATAATTATCTTTTATGTTTATTATAATTGTAATGTTTATGGTTTTCTTGGTTGAACAATGAATTATTTCTTTCTTTAATTAATCTTTACAAAAAGGTGGAATATGCTTCAACAATTAATACGTAATATAGCATATACGTAAGGTATGTTCTCTTTAGTTTATATGTAAAATATGTTCTTCAAAAAATACAAAAGAAATAACATTAAATGTTATTTTCAAACCCAGACTCTTATTCATAGCACTTCTATTTAGTGCATGTATGTTTATGTGATTGTCATATGTGAAAAAGAACATACCACTATTTATTTATAAAAAACAATAACAATGAATTATCTCTTTAAAAAAAGTTCAATATAGCTAAACCCTTAAAAAGAAAGCGCTGACTATAACCAGAGCCAGATAGTCACCAGTAGAGACCAGCTCGACCGTCGATCATGGCCACTCGACTCGAGAGCAACTTGAGCCTAAACGACTTTGTCATCAACTCTTCACAATTTATTAATCTCTTTCACAACAAACTTTTAACTTTCCTCCATTAGAAACTAAAAACTTGGAAGAATATTTCCTAATTAGTCTCACTAAAAGTCAGTACATAAAGTTTAACCTCACCACTAGACTAATGTGATTCTGACGATAAGAATGAAATACGAGCTATTGTTTCATAAGTGCGCCTTCAGAAGATTACATATCTTCATTGTATGTTTCCTCTGTTGGTTTTTACAATTCGTTGTGGGAAAGGCGTTCATTATTTACCAAATTGGAGTATTTAACAACTCATAATGGTTTCAATTTAAAGCATTTAGTTTTAAGAATAAGTTTATATTTTCAAATTTAAAGATAATTTATCTATGCTGATAGTCTAAGGGTTTTATGTTATATGTGGATATAGCACACTCCTATATAAAAGCAGTTTGTAGGGGAAAACTTTATTTCATTACAATTTCAAAGCTGAAAGAATAGTTTATTAATAAGTTAAAAATAATTTTATAATAGGTCCTTTATGATCATGTTAGGCACACAAAGAAGCAATTGAAAAAAGGCGCCAAATAACACATCTGCAACTAAGCTTATTAAGTATTCAACATAAACATTTAAAAATTGTGTTGATAATGTATTTTTTCCGTATAATGTGCATTAATTAGTGAATGATTTTCATTAGTGCATATTATGACAACAAAATAAGACACATTCCCATTTTAAAGAAGTTTTTTTTAAAGTCAGAAACTATAATAATTTATAAATTGCTATTGTTTGATTTGCTATGAGATTTGAGTAGCATATGATACATTTATCAAAGTGTACGGTAAATTGTCTACTGAATTTAAATAAGTAAAACTTGGAATGAAATGAGGGATGGGGAAGTGTTCTTGTGGATAACCTCTTATTGATTTAAAGAAAGCTGCTTTCGTGTTTAAAAAGCCTAGCTGACAGGCAAAACAGTTCTGCAAATCTGCTGACCGTTGCAGACTGACCCCACGGCGATAGTGGTGCATCCTTTCTATGTGTATCATTGCTGTGGTGCATGCTTGCTGTAGTCATTGCCTTTCACTTTATCAAACTACGAAGAAAATAAGAGGAATACTTAAGATTTTTCTGTTGTGCTGTGTATTTGAGATTGACAGAGGTCATCGATTTTTCAGAGAGTGTTTTTGTGCCTTCCTTAATTTAAACTGTAAAATATGACGCTTTAGAAGGATAACCACTCGCACTATATCGCTGTTGAACCGGATTAGAAATACACGTCCAACATGGTCTAACAAACAATGTTTTTTTTATTGGTTTTTGTATAACAGATAAACGATTGTAGAAAAAATAATACAAAATTTAACAGAATGAAGGGGTAAAACTTAAAAAATAAAGAATATATAGTCTATTGTTTAAATGTTTAACCACAACTTCGGACTACTACACATTTTTACTTTATAAACTGTTTCAAAGGTGACTTTTATACCGAGTAAGTTTCCACCCGATTTTTTATTAATATTTTGTCCTATTCGTCTCGTGATTGAAATTGTTTTTTCTGATTATAAAATGTAGAAGTTCGGTAGACAAAACAATATCTTTCAGTCCATTGAACAAAGCAATAGTTTGGTTTAAGTTACAAATCATATTCTGGCCAATAAAGGGATATAGTTATGGTTCTAGTAGTTCAAGAACGATGTTTTTTATGTGACTTGTCAGACTGCAGCCAAGTGAATGTGCCACAGCGCAGTGTCCCAGACATGAGGAAGCTGCTGGGTCCGCCTGTCGTGAGTGGCTTTCACCTCTTAGCGCTCCTGACGCCCGCGGCGCTCCCGCTCCCAGACCGAGCGGGAGGAGAGTGTGTTCGCTGGATATAAATCAGCACTGATTCACTTCATCTAGAGTAAAATATACTTTAATTGGGCAAGAAGAATAGGCAAGAAGAAAAATGCTACCTACTGTACTTTGATGCAATTAGGCTACACATTTCCAGGTAAAGAGTTAATTTTGTTACTTTACCGTGGTTGGCACAGGTGGTATTATTATTACACGGAGTACCAAGCATTTTTGAACTCATAAATCCACCCATAACTATAGAAAATGGGGTGATGAGATTTGTTCATTCTTTTGATGAATGCAATTTATAGACAGGAGGAATAGTAATTATATCAGATTATCATAGATATATCTTCAAAATTCATTTGAGCTCTCCATCTGATGTTTGCATTGGATGGTTATTGTGCTTTCTACTAAAAGGTCAACAGGAGAAATCTACAAGGTCTTGGTTTGGGCAGTACCTAAATATTATCCAAATTTATTCAGGATCAGGAAACTAAACATTGAGTCGTAGTACTCCGTTAAGAGGGGGCTCCAGTCCCACGCGACTACCTGCTTCTTCCATAAGGCCAATGTTACTTTCAAATTCGGTACAGCCTCAACCGCCACCTACTCAAAGTCGCTGGTTTGTAGCTCATTTGAAAGAACAAAAAATTAACTGATTCCAGTGAGCAAAATTTGTATATACCATTCAGCAAAAGTTATAAAATTGCAAATCGTTAATTTTCGCGTTTTTTTTAACAAATCAAAAGGGATGTCAAGATTCTGCTCACTGGAATTGCTGGATAATTTTTGCTCTTTCAAATCAGCTATAAATCAACGACTTTGGTTAAAAGGTTGAGGCTGTGCCGGATTTGAAAGTTAACATTAGCCTTATGGGAGGAGCAGGTAGAAACGCGATATTTTTCGTGACTGGAGCCCCCTCTTAAGACTACATGAATTTTCTCCGGGACTAACTCTTGATACTGACCTAATCCTAATTGAATATTATCTTAAGAAGTTGAGGTGATTTTATACTTTAAGTTGATACTAAACGTAGGTAAATACATATACTCAACATTTTCGTAATATGGGTATATTAGAAAAGGTTTTTTATTGCGACAATAATATATTTAATTTCATATAGAAAGTACAATTACTTAAACATTTCTCTGGTATGCAACAAAAGCCTTGACACGTTTCGAATTTCCCCGTCGGCAGTAAATATATTCATGGCTCAACGTGCGACAAAGGGCTTACAACATCTTTGGCTGAAAGGGAACCAATTAAATCACAAAAGAACATAAAAGCGCCGCGTGCAATTATCAGTAATGAGCCACTTTTATGCAGGAACACTATCATCTCAACGTGCTAATGGAACTCCTTATAAATTACCCAAATATTCTTTCGTAAGTCAATTCCATTAAATGTTCTTAACGGTAAAAAAATTTTAAAAATTAAATTTTTGCAATGATTTCTAGGGTATACGTAAATTATTATAATTTTTCCCACAACATGAGTTTCCAAAATAAATCTGAGAAATACCAGGATCATTTCTGGAAGCTCGACCATTATTAGGTGGTGCAACCGAGTTCTATAAAGGGGTTTGGAGGCCAGCCACATTAGCTGGAAAGGCCAGGTTCCTTCGCAGCCTTCAGTCCTGCTTCGAAGCGGATCCTTCTTTCCCATACGTGCCACCTCGGGGTTATGACTATCGTTACAAGGACTTTCACGATTTAAAGATGGCGTCTGTAGAAACATAGGTAGTGTAACGAGTTAAACAATATTTGCGTATATTTTACCTTCTCTTAATAACGAAAAATGACGAACAATGCTTATAAAACAGTTTTGGTTAAAATATTGAGGGTGATCAATAATTAAAAATATGAAACTTAAGTTATTAACAATAACATTAGATTATATTAAGTAAAACCTCCAATTACTCTGTAAATTGAATGCCCCTAGTCGTTGCTGCTGCTGCTGTAATCTAGGCTGCTTCAAACTGGTTACTCGATCTAACCCGCTAACCAGAATAGTCCAAGAATCTGTGCTTCTTTAGCCTACTGCCGTACCTAGTTCATGCACGATTAACAAAAACCTCAATATACTTCATGTTAAACCATGGTAATTATAGAAATTTAAAACGTGTAAACCAATTAGTAAAATTTCATAGACAATTCAAATTCTATTTATGTAGATTTATAACCATTTTTTACAGGTTACTTTGCCAATTCATTTTAAACTGGTTACAACGTTACTTATAATGCAATTAACTTATCAAACATAAATTTTATATTTTATATAAAATATTTGTCTGACCAAGTGACCTTTGGTTTATTCTGGGTGGTCACCGAGACCTAAACACTGACATCTTAAAGTTTAGTTCTGCCTAAACCCTATGAAATGTGGGGTGGAGGTGATTAGTAATGTCCAGCGAAGCAATGATTTCCCTTCCTACTATTGAAAGGTTTGGTTTGTAAAAAACCTGCATTTGACATAACCCATCAGGAGATTCACAAGGCTTCACTAAAAAAGAAGGTAAAAATAAAATAAGTCGTGTTCTCTGGATAAAATAGAAGGTTAGATGCATTAAAAAATATTAACCAGCCCACTCATCCTAGAAATATAACTCAATATTAAAATCACTATGTCTACGTCTCCCATGCTTGTATCACTTGAAAAAAATGTAAAAATATATTGTCTCAGAGTACTAAAAAAATATTTATTTTAAATTACAGTTCATCTACCGTGGAACTATTACATACGTGTTTTCGACTATAGGGAATTAGGATTACTCATAAAGGAAATGAAATATTTTTCGTTATACCGCTGCGAAAACGGCAGTTTTTGTAAAATGTGTTGCGAGGCTAAAGGAGCTGTTTCTTTCACTAGGGAGAGAAACAATTAGCTGTAGTCGAGGACATCAGCTGTTCGTTTATAATGTACTAAAACTGCAAACGTGTGTACGACAGCGTCAATGGTAAGCTATCGATTGCATCGAGAGTAGTTATCAGTTTTTATTAACAGTTGTAATTTATTGTTGCAATGTTGTCGGTTTAATCGATTTGTGAAACTCACTTACCTCACCAATCGATAGTTCAATGCTTTCGATACATCGGTAGTTGTTCATTGTTGTCAGTCTAACCTAACACGAATGAAACAGACAATCAGCTGATTGTTTCTAATAGCAAAAACAAGATGGAAGTATCTTTGGAACTTGGTGGAATTAGTAAGGTGTGCTACTGCGCATCCAGCGTCAGCTGATTGTAGGGCCAGCTGCTGTCATGACGTCAAGTGGGGGCTAACGGCTACGACAAAAACATGGCGAGAGATTGGGCGAACTCGACGCGCTCTGCTTTGAATTTAAATTATGACCAAACCACAACTTCCATCTCGTCCATCGAGTGCATTTTTCAAAGATTGTTATCGATTGGTATGATTTGTTTTTACATATAGTCTTTTTTATTAATTATTATAGACGACCAAAGGTAGAAGAGTTGTCATTGATTATGAAAATACCACCACTCCATTACGTTATTTTTGGAAAAATAGAAAGTGTTTCCTTAAAAAAACTATTTATTCTTGTTTCTTAAGAAGTTCCCGTAATATCAATGCTAAATTTAGCCATTTTTATTAAATAATACATAAAATACAAATTTAAAAAAATCTTTTTAAATGCAATTAAATACTGTATTATTTTACTAAAATTAGGCCAACGGCAAAAATGCAATAAGAGTATGGCAAAATAAATATGTTGTTCTTGTATCTTAAGGTACAATCGGACTTTCAATGCATTTTTTTCTCTATAGCTTTAAAATATTTATGTGTAAGGCAAACAATTATGATAGGAAAGTTTTCAAAGAATATACCAAGATGCGCAAACTTAATTACATTTGCGTCCGTTATACTCGAATGAAAACAATATAAAGTAAAGGACTGCGTCGCCGATTAAATGCTTGAATTTTTAATAAGTTTAGCGAATTTTGAAGTGTGTGATGGCTGATTTGTGTTGGCTGTGTTGGTTCAATCAGTTAAGTTTGGGGGGGGAGATATCGGAATAATATACCCCTCTTCTTCACCGAAACCCTAAAATGTGTTGAATATAATGTCAAAATAGGTGAAATGTGGACGTAAATCAATGATTTCCCCCCCTACCGAAAACATCCTGGGCACTATACTGGTAAAGTTCACACTACTAAGCTAAATAAGCTTACTTGTTCTTAAATCATAAATGATTTGACTTTAAAGAGTCATACACAATTTGATAGTTTACCCAATGAAAGATTGAAACCCAGGTCCGGCAAAATTTCAATTAGTATAACGCCACCGACCAAGCTAAATTTATTACTAAATCGAAATTAGACAATGGTACGTACTTATAAATAGTCTATATTGCCCCTAATCAAATGACAACCAATGAAATCAGTAGATGTTTTTAAATTGGACAAAATAGACCTATTTTTAATGGAAATATTTAATTATTACATGCTTTCATCTCGATGAATTTTGAAACTTGGACTTAAACTTTTGTGTTAGGGCTATTTTCTTGCAGTATGTTATAAAAATACGCAAAAGTGAAATCACATTACTCGTTATACAAATAACCAGGACATTCCTAAAAAGCGTTGCTGGCTATGCATATTCGGATTCTGTGCGAAAAAATAACTAAAATACCCCCGTTGCAGTAGACCTGCATACTCAGCGAATTTCAAATGCAAAACTTCTAAGCGAACTTCTAAGCTAAATGCGCTACCTTACAATTTGGAGACACTGATATGTTCAATCAGAGAAATCACATTTGTTTTAATGATAGGGCCTATCACAACAAATAAAATGAGTTGATGTTTTAAAATTGAACCTGTATTTTATTGTAAATCTAAACAGGTATTTTGGTAATATTTCAATACTACTATTTTACATTTTAATTCATAGTGAATTTAGAAATTTACTTAAACTAAGGCCTATTGACTTTGAATAGGCTTATTCATTTATAGGCCTAAGCAAAAATTCAAGTGCTTTCTTCTAGTAATAACTTATTCAGAAAAGGTTATGTTGGAATATTTTTGGCAAAAAAGGTTGTCCTGCAAAAAAAGATATGTTTGTTTTCTAGCACCCTATACAAAAGTTGGTTTAAAACTCATTTGTTAAAGGAACTAGGTTCTTTAATTTGTCATTGCTTAGCTCTAGTGAGTTTAATTATTTGGAGATATTAATTATTTAAATATTTGCTAATGTAGTATTAAAAGTTTGAGCATAATGGGCGAGACAATCCTTTACTTTTATTGTTTAATTAGATTATAATGGACGCAAATGTAATGAAGTATGCGCGACTTGCTATAGGCCTATTTTTCGAAAATTGTCCTATAATAATTGTTTCCTTCACTCACAAACATCTTAAAAACAAGCGAAAAATGTATTGAGAGTCCAGGTGTAACATAAGATACAAACAAATATTCATATCGCCAGACTTTTAATTTACTATTAGCCTAATTTTAGTAAACTAGTATTTAACTGCATTCAAAACAAATTGTTTTCAAAATTGCGTTTGATGCATTTTTCAATAAAAATGGTAAATTTTTGCATTGATATTACGAGCAACTCTTAAGAAACAAGAATAAATAGTTTCTTTTTAAGGAAAAGCTTCCTATTTTCCAAAAAAACGTAAATCGAGTGGTGGCATTTTCATACCTAAGGATAACTCTTCTACCTTTGGTCGTCTATAATGATGAATAAAAAAGACTATTACTAAAAACAAATAACACTAATCGATAGAGAATTTTATTTAATTTGAAACATGAACTCGGTAAACGAGATGGAGGTTTTAATTAGGTCACAATTTCATTTCGAAGCAGCGCACGTCGCGTTTGTCCAATATCTCGCCATGTTTTTGACATCGCCGTTAGCCCCCATATGACGTCACGACGCAACAGCTGATCGACATGCGCAGAACGGTTCAAAACTCGTTCAGCTGGGTATCACACCTTATTCAATAGTATATTGATATTCCTTCCACCATGCTTTGGAAGACATTTTTAAAGGTAATATTTTGGTTTTCTTAAGTAGATAGCCGGTTCTACTGAGCGGTAAAACGGAAAATATAGTTCATCACACGGGCCTAAAGCGCCACTTTTGGCCCTGTAGTGATGAAATATACTCAAATCGCCTTGAGGTAGCATGTAAGATGAGAACCACAACTGCAAGCGCAGAGCCGAGCTCTCTCGGTGAGCCTTTGCTGGTGGCAAATGATAATAGTTAAAGTATTATTTATTTATTTTCTGCGTCTTTAATTATTTAATAATACTTTGAACTTGTTTCACTCTGCATGAATTCATATTATTTATATATTAATGGACATCTAAAACTGTTGCATTGTTTGCATAGTTTCAATTGTTTTATTGTTTCTAAATTTTGTGTAAAAATATTCATTCAAGTGAATGGCTTGGATTCACGGGTGATTAAATTTGCAATTTATGTATTTATTTATTTATTTATTTATTTTTGTAATAGCATGCAATATGAATGGAACAGAATCACTACTATATATTAACAGGGTAACTATTTTACTTGTGTATGTCTCATCAGAATGTGCTGTTTTCTCAGATTGTATGTATACTTATAAATATTTGCCTGAAATTTTTGTATTGATTTGTTGTAAGCTTGATGTAGCCCATAGGGCTTAAGTCAATAAAGAATTTGAATTACATTAATGGAACAATGGAAATTAAGTTATATCAATATGAATAATAACTTGAAGGAGACAAAACTATCTTTATTGGACATCATATTTTACCACATAATTTTTCATTTTATTTAGAATTTTAAGAAGTTCAAAACTAAATTTTAGGCTACTTAAACACAAATTAAATAGTACGATGAATAATGTTACTATTTATTCTTTGATTAAGGCCTGTGTATCACTGAAATAAATTTACCGCAAGTACAATAGTCTTTGAGTGAATCTTTTAATACAATAACCACCAATATCAGATTATTTTTTGCCAGGATTTCAATAATTATTATCAAGTTAATTGCAAACTTTGCCAAATTTACTCCACAGTTTCTATTAGAATAACACGTCTCAATAACAGCTAATAATTTTCAACGCTAATTGCTCGTGTTAAATAACTAGAAGTGTAAAAAAATATTAGATTAGACCTCGACCGTTGCAAGGTGTGAAGCACAAGTCCTAGCCAATTACAGCATATCTTGTTGAATATGTTTAAACTTTATTAAGATGTTAGAACCTCCTGTTAAAAGCATCCTCTGGTCTACGTAACAAGCAATGAATAAGTAAGGAGTGTTGAATATTAATAGACAATTCTGGCCTTCTAAATCATTCAGTCTCATTCCAAAACAATAAACTGTTGTGCGATTCCTGTTGTTGTATGTAATTAAAATTGCTATGTAAAATACCTACTATTTAAAAATATTATATTTAGTTTTAGCGAATTTCCCCTATAGGGAAGAAGCTATTACCGTAGGTCTCACGGTAAGACCTAAGCCCGAGACCATGATAACTTTTCGTTTTGGGGCCCCCAGAAGCAAAAAACACCATTCGTTCAAATTTCTATATATATATATGTGTGTGTGTGTGTGTGTGTGTGTGTGTGTGTGTGTGTGTGTGTGTGTGCGTGCGTGCGTGTGTGTGTGTGTGTGTGTGTGTGTGTGTGTGTGTGTGTGTGTGTGTGTGTGTGTGTGTGTGTGTGTGTGTGCGTGTGTGTGTGTGTGTGTCTGTAAGCACGATAGCGCTCGCAAAAATGGTCCAATCGGAATTAAATTTGGCACAGGCGTGTAAAGTAGTAATTATTCGGATGAGTTCGTGAACCAGCCCGATCTGACCATCGGAAGGGGGGGTAAAAGGGGTAAACCCCCTCAAAAATAGGTTTTTTGAGTTAAAAAAAAAAATGTATCGAATTTTTGTTGGCACCATTGAATTCAGCTCAAAAAACAAACAATTTAGAATTTTGAATCACTGCTCTATGTCCATTGGTTACCGAGATATTGAAAGTGGTAAACACAGTACGTTGTCCCAATGTTAACCTTATGGGAAATAAGTAAAATTCTATATCTTGGTTATTTCTCAACATATCTTGATAAAACTTGGTAAATAGCTTCTTCTAGTTCAGATATACTAAATATTGAATCAAAACCATCCAGTTTTAATATACCTGTAGCAGCAGACCTGCATACTCATTCCCCATGTTATTCTTATGGAGCTAACCAAAACATGTCAAATCTCGCTATGTTGGATTGAAATACGTTGTTTTGCATTTGAAATTCGCTGAGTATGCAGATCTGCTGCATCGGGGGTATTTAAATATAAGCACATCACTTCTTTCCATATTCTAATACCTTATACTGTTAACGTTTTTTTATTTTACAAGTTTGTGTTCTAAAATTCGATTATCATTTAAATATAGTTTTATAGTGACAAATTTGGAAGACAACTTATAGAGTGAGGTTTTATGTGAAGGTTATTTCTTATAGCAACGCTTATAAACTTTATCAACCAAGTGCTCTTACTGTACATGTGGCCAAAGATAACGTTCTTTTAATCTTTTATCAAATCGAAAATTTTAATACAATTTTGTAAACAATTTTCGATGATAATCTTGTAAAATACAATCTACTGTAACAAAGATTTTATTTACGGCCCAAAAACGTATCTTTCTTATCATGGGGGATAATTAGTCATTTAAAAATTACATAGAATTATTTTACAGTTTGAAAATCCACAGGTAAAGTGGTTATTTTCATATGAACTGATTTAAATATATGAATCGAAGACGACTCTAAGATTTATTTTCAAACCACTTATATCACTTCAACCTCGCTTTCCTGAGAACTTAAAACATGAGAACCTACCAAACAATAGATTTCACAAATTCTAAAGGCCACAACCTTGTATATGTAATACAAAATTATCTGCGATAGAGGAAATATTTCTCATAATTGTGTGAATGAACGAGGGAAAGGTGCCAACATCCAGTAACCATCGACTCATTGAAACATCCGGCATGCTCGACTGCTAGCTGAGTCGACCATCTCAATATCCAATATTAATAAATATTAATGGACACCGTGACTTACCTCCCATCTGCGGCTACACTTTTGTCGAGTAAAATTTGATGTTAAAGATTTCCAAGATTGCTTTTAATCACAGTCGCCACGTTCGCGCGCCTGTGTCGGGAACGTGACCAAAGATGATGGTAACAATTATAGATTAGCGAGCAGAATGTTGTAGTTTGGTATCCTTACCTTTATTAATTTTTAACTAACGGTCATCATATTTTCAATTTTTTGGTTATTAATTTCACAACCACTAGTGTTATAATCTGCGTTTAAATCTCAAGGTATAATTGAATGACGCATGTACGTATGCTTGGGGTTCATATATTATGAAGAACATCTATAGCAATATTTTGAAAGTGATATAGGCCTACTGTAATAATGTTTTCAAATTTTCATCTCATACCTATATAATTTTATTGCGTAGTAGTTCTTCTTGACGCTTAGTAAACGTTTTGGTAAAGAGAACAAACTCAAAAAGTTGAGCCAGACATTTCTTAATTATGTCCCACCATTACTAATATTCCGTTGTATATATAACACCCCCATAACCTGTGGATTTAGCCTCCCCTATAAATAGTCTCTATTGCATAAACTTAGATACAACTATAATAATTGTTATTTATTTATGTTATTTATACTTCATTGATAATATTTAAAAAGTAAACTCATTTCCTCGTTAATCCATACTTCAAAATCCACTTTATCTATACACTTATATAAACTGAGTGAAAATAAGTTATATTTATCATGTCTTTGATATATTGTAAAATTTTTTAACTCAATCAGACCTCTTTGATAATTTGGAGCCGACTCTGTTTTACAAATACCTGCTTACAATACCATTCACTTAAGGTTTGATATTATAGTAAATAATTTTTTTTTCAAAACTTGAAATTATAAAAAAATAAGTTAAGAAATACTTTGGTCCAAGAACTTGTATATAATTTAATTCTGATGAACTGCGAGAGTGACTTGATTATGTATTTAAATGGAGAGGTTATGGTTAACAAAATAGCTTGCTCAAGTAAAGTGTTTGGAAAAATAATTGTGTGATTTAGTTAGTTATGATCATGGTTTGAGACTCTTTGTGTAGCCATTAGATATAATCAAAATATTTATAATAGTTTAAAGTAATGATTATATTGTTATGCACTCAAAAAGCAGTAGTAGGGTAACTGTGCATTTTTGTATTCTTTTCCCTTCTGCACTATCCAAAAAAACACTGAGGGTGCGTAAGATCTACAAAATATTTCACCGTGTATATTTTTGAGGAAATCTTAAAAATAATTTAAAGTGTAAATAGATCGCTGTTGAGGTTTTCAATGACATTCCAACAAATCTTAAAATACAATTAATTTCAGCACAAATCTGTAATTAAAAGCAGACTTACGTGGGAACAGCGACTGAGATAACCTAGCATTCGGCTACATTGGCTACATGTAAACATCATTAGTGTCCAGAGAATTAGTAGTTTGTACTAAAAATCTGTTTTAAGAAAGAACATATTTACAATCTCTCGCCGACAAAGAGACCCGACAGAGCGCCGACATCTCTCTCAAACTATGCCAGAGATGGATTTGGATCGATCGATCGTTTCAAATCGGCTCCACTTCTCACCGCCTCGATAATCTCCGATTCTCCTCGGCTGTTGGCGCTGGCCCGGTGCGTGTCAGCTCGTCGCCCACCTCGACCTCGCCGTGTTCGACATCAGAAAGGAAACGGAGGCAATGTTACTTACAGGACTTATATAGTACACGCAGAGACTACATTTCATTTGTCACTACATTACGTGAAATATTCCCAAAGCATTAAAGTTTTTCCCATCTCTTCACTACCGTCTAAAAATAATAATATTTATTTTTATTTTTTATGATTTCACGGTTCAAACTCTTCTATCCACCGTAATTTTGTTTTGGTTTAGCACCTCAGTGATAAGGAAAATAACCGTGTCACAAGTCAAGCGTGGAGAAATACTTTGAGGTCATAAGCGAATAGAAGATAGGTTATGATACTCGGCGCCAGCTCTCTGTCATCACTGTGATCATCTCTGATATCTCCGCTTGTTGGGTTGATCACGCTGGACATCACTCTTCAGCAACACGTCATTCCGTTCTTTACCTCAACAATGAATCAGAGGTAACCTCTTTTGTTGTGTAAACTTGCTGGATATAAAGCCTTGAGGCAGGATTTTAAAAATAATGTTGTCTTAGCGTTTTCTAGTACCATTTGAATGTTTTAGCTTTACTTCCATCACATTAGTTTATTAAGCCAGCTAATTTATTACAGCTAATTACAAACGTAACTATAACACTTTTGACACTGGTCAGGAATAAAAGTAGTTTCTATGTTGCAGAGAAATTGGCCTTTGAGAATTTTCCTGATGGATACATGTCTTTCTCCAACGCATCAATACGATATGTTATTTTCTTGTATATTATTATATATTATTACCTCTGCTGTAATAACGGCGTTCATGGAAGTACAACATAAACTACCGTAATTCTACGGCTAGAGCCAAGGTTTTAGGTATTTCAGGAAAACAGCAAAATATTCTAAATCGAGGTTCAACCGTGGAAATATTTTAGTTTCTCTGTATTCTCTATCTGATGTGGCATTTTATGATTCTTTCCACTTATTATGGTAACCATCCTAGAGCTTACCTCGCCTGAGCCTGCCACCGTAACTTATCGACTTTTGTGCCAAAGAGAAATGAGGGGATTTTGGTTTTTGAAATGTACGTTTCTTTACTAATGAATCATGTTATGTACTAAGTGCTATAAAATAACACCAGGAAAGGCAAAAAAATTGTATTTCAAGGGTTTAGGAGCCTAAGTTAACATATCTTGATTAAGAAAATTCCTTGGAAGAATCTGTTTTTATGTGAATATTATTTTATTAATGAATTCTACCACATATTTAAACATGTTTGAATATAGTTTGGAAAGAAACTTCTCCTAACTACTGAGTCTTTTCATAATTACAATCTGTTCAAGTCAAAGGTAATACTTTTTAGTGAATGATGCAAATTTATGAAGTGTAAAAAAGTTCTGTTATTTTGCAGTTTGTTAAAAAGTATTCGAATAAAATGTAGATGTGAATTTGAGAGAATATCAAATCTAATGGCCTTATGTATCTGTTAATAATGTGAACTCAGCAATATTATTCAATTCTCACTTGGTACCAACATCAATTTATAGTAGTCTTTCAAATTCAGGCTTGTTTACATCAAAACACATAGCCATAATTTGAATAGTAGAATTGATTCATCATACTTAATCAAATAACTTTCGCGGTCAGTGGGGCAGAGTCCTGAGATCGAATTAATATTTAATTTCATACGTTTCAAATAAACTTTTCTTATAACGCCGTCAAACTTTCCAATGCATTTTCCTGACATCTCAAATCCATGAGATTTAAAGAGCTTTAAAGGCACCTAGAGTCTTTTCTAATGGGCAAAAGAGTAATGTCCTTCAATTTTTCACTGACGGACCGCCATTGAAAGTTTGAAGTGTTAATTTTTAGGTGTTACTTTCTTCCTTTAGTTTTTAATATAAATTTATGACATTGCTAATGCAATGTATTTTGTCAATTTGGCTTACTAAATAAGTAAATACAAACCTTGTCTTAACAATGACGTACACAGCGAAGAATAAATCATACAAAACGGTGAATACGTTTAATTATCAAGAGAAATATTGATTGGTTTTAGTTATATATTTTTTTATTTTGTAATAGTCTAGAAATAAATAAATGCTGTGAAAAGAAATAACTTTTAAGAGAGTTTTAATAGAGCTTTAAAAAATTTTTAACATAATAAAACGGGATTTTGGATTCAATGTCATCCAAAACAGTCCATTTTATTACAGTTTTTTGTGTTTAAGGATATTCACTCAATTTGGATCATAAATCAAGATTCCACCCTTAGCGGTACTTTCGTGTGTATTAGTTTTATATCACGGGTTTCATACGATGCTGATGGCAAATTGACTCATGGGAAAGAGGGACGAAATGATAAAAATGCTATATAATACTGTGTGTAAATTACAACCAATAACATTAATACATCCGAAATTTGGAAAACAGTTAAGTTGTTTAAAAATAAATATAGGTGATGTGCTAATTGATTTCAAATTTTCCATCTGCAAAAAATTCAGAAAACTTATCATGGAATAGAGTAAATAACGAGAAAAAATGGTTGTCAATGTTAGTATAACCTAAAGACTTACTAGAATTACTAGAATTTCTGAAGAGAAATTCTAGTAATTCACCTGTTTCAAGAGTTAAATTGTAGACATTGTTTTCTATATGCCTAGTTAAAATGATGTTCAAACTGTTAACTTTTCGTTTCCGCTGTATATTCATACATTCCTAATTACACCATTCTCGAAAAATAGTATATCTCACTACTAGGGCCTAAAGTGACGATTTTCGTGCGAGGTCAAGTTTTATCTCGTAAAAAATAGCCGAGGAACGAGTGATGAACGATATTTTTCGTTATATCGCTCAATACAACACGCTAACTACTTAAGAAAACCAAAATATTACCTTTAAAGATATCTCCCCAAGATGCGTCCATCTTGTTCTTGCTACTTAAAATAATCAGCTGATTGTTTCATTGGAGTTACGTTAGACTGACTACAATGAACAACTGTCGATGTATCGAACACATTTAATGATTGGTTGGTGGAATGAGCGAGTTGCATAGATTGATTAAACCGACAACAATGCAACAATGAAATGAAATTGATAACAATAATCGATAACTATTCTCGATGCGATCGATAGCTCGCCATCGACGCTGACGTTCACACGTTTTGCAGTTTTAGTACATCGTAAACGAACAGCTGACGTCCTCAACATCAGCTAATTCTTTCTTTCCTTAGGGCGAAAAAGAGCTTCTTTAGACCCGCAACACATGTAATAAAAACTGCAGTTTTCGCAGCGGTATAACGGAAAAAAATATTTTTGTCGATTAAAAATAGAAACCATAAATCCATTAATAGAATCATATAACAGAACACATCCAAATGTTTTACCTTTCAAAATTAATTATGGTGTTATTTATATTAATAAATAAAAAAAATAAGCCTTCGTGTCTGTTTATGTAAATCTCTTATGTAAAATTAATTATTTTAATTTGTGTTTTATCTGGTCGATACCTGAAGTAGATTTTTAAATAGGTCATCAATCAGTATTTTCATTACAAAGTGAGCATCAAGATATTCTTTTGTAGGCTTCCACAGTCCGAAGGTACATTCTCAAACTGGGCTTCCGGGTAAAACCGTGTATATGTCGAACTTTTTGCCGAAGTTTCGGATATAAATTGAGATGTCTATCATGAGGGCGACGAGCGTCTTAGTTAACAGACTTACTCATGTATGCAATATACCCGAAACCTCGGCGAATAAGTTCGACATCTATCACGGTTTTACCCGGCAACCCACTTCGAGAAAATAAGATATTCTGAACGCTATTATTATATAATTTTTATGACCCCCTTAACAAATAATTTATAATAACTACATTTATGTTGAAAAGCATTTAAAATATACTAAAACATTTAGTAAAATTTCCTTTTGTTTCGGAAGTATTCAGATCAACAATATGAATAACATATAAAATCTAAATACATTTCCATTTGTTATTTCTACTTTACCCACCAATAAAGCATTAGAAGTTGATTCAGTAGTGTTTTCAGTAAATTAAAGCGAATGAAAATTTTTATCACTTATACTAATACACAAGTTTTAAGTATTCATTAACCAAGAAATCAAAAATTAAAAATTTACAAACCTTGAAGACTGAGTATCCATAAAATCCATAAAAGGTTCACCAGTGCACAAAACCACTACACTAATTCTCACACCAATTCAAGTATAAAAAATAAATAAAACAACGACAAAATAGTAAAAAACACAACACACAAAATTGAAGCAATAAAAACAATGTATCATTCAACAATAAAATTTATACAATCACATGAGCGAAATCACGATGACCGGAAACAATGCAAGCAATGGTGCGCGCGAGTGCGCAAGCGTACAGCACGGTGGGCAGCACAAGAGCACCGACTGAACCAAACCGGGCCATTTCACATTCGCAGGTGTCTGGTCTGGGTACCCGTAACCGGTTCAGCTGCCCACGAACCCTGGCGGCCAACCGCGCAACTAGCCGTCAAGCCGCCATCGCTGCAACTGCACACTGCACACTGCACCACTCTCGGTAACAATAACGACTGATGATTGTGTTCTTTATTTTAATCCCACGGCAGTGGATAGTTTATATTACGAAGGGTACTGCTTGTTATGTGATAACCTTTTCTGGTCCCTGACGCGAGCCCCGAACTTATTCCAATCCCAATTTCAGGTCTTTTAAGGACTGATTTGCTAAACCTGGATAATGGAGACGAGCAATTTATTCACTTTTCTGTAGTGTTAGGTGTATATTAAATAGTCGTGTTTGTCGTTAACGTTTGTCAAGAGAGTTTAAAACAGTCGCTGTGAGAGGGCCTTCACAATCAGAGAGTGTTGCAAGTCACTGAACAAAGTGCTCTTAATATTTACCCAACCAACGATGACTCCTCTTGCCAGCTTGCTTTTTTGTGAGCTTTTAAATGGAGGCCTCTAGAACATGAATTGTCCTTGATCAATGTGTGCATTTCACTTGGCCCTCATACTCGTATATTGATCTGATGTCCTAAATCGCCTCATTTTTTCTAGGGAAACCCCCTTTTTAATTTCAACACTTTTGGTGACACTGAGAACTTCTCTGTAATGGGACATTTCCATTTAATGACATTGAAACAATTTGACTTTTAATATAATGAGGATATAATGTTGGCAAGAAAAATAGATTTCAGTATTTTGTAGCTACTTATCTTTCAATGGACGAAGAAAACCCGTTAACATAAACAACTAAAATAAAATACTTTTTTAATGTTAAACTGCAAGGGTACCCAATTTCATAATGACTAACTTCCTAAAATTTCTCACTCTTGCCCCCTCAAGGCGTGCGGATTTTGCAAGAGGGTAAAAGACCAGTGTTAGAGCAAATTGTCATCAGCAAGGAAGTCTTCTCAGCAGCGTCCTCCGTGCGTGTTTTATGTATTTCATTATATACTCTAAATTGCATGTAAACTGTTACGTATGTTATTTATTGTTCAGTTTTTATTCAAGTGTTCAAGTGAAACTCGGGCGGCAGAGGCGCACACAGCAAACCCCCGTGTAATGAAGGGGAATCGAATTTATGGGCAAAGAACAAATTTTGTTCATTGTTTATGAATATAATATTTTAAACTGTTAATCTAGTTCAAATATTTTCTAACTGCGTTTTGTGTTAGCAAATTCGATATTATACAAATCACTACTTTTACTTCAATTTCGCAAACATCAACCTCAGATTAGATTAGATCAATCAAATTAGAAAATCATTATATGTATCAGGCCAGCTGCCATCAGTACACAATCAGTATGGCAAACATTATTTTCAAAAAAAACAATTAACGATTTACATTAACAAAACCAATTGTGAAATAAACAAAACATTTTGAATTATTTAAAAACATTTTGTAGTTTAACCATTTTAAAATACTTCTATATGTTTTAAAATAGAGAACCTATGAATAACATTTAAAAAATTAACAACCGTTTACCTTATTTTGAAAAACCTTTGGAAGAAATTTTAAAAGTAATCACTTTGAAATCCTGATAAAGTCTGTAATTCCTTACCAGTAAAAACTGTTCTAAAAACTATACTTTTGTTAATTTTATTTGCCAAGACACATTGAATGTTTAGTAACGAGCAACTGTTACAGAAATCCAATACCCATCCTTTCTTAAGAGAAACAGAGATAATTTTAAAAGAAAACGACCAAGTTGTTTTAATAAGTTTGCCAAGAGCAGCATTTCTCAAAATTTACTCATAAAAGTGATTTGTGATCAAAGATAAGAAGCGAACTTTCTTTTAATTTACGATTCGTTTAAGAATTTTGGTCATTTTATCGGAGTGTGATTTTTTACAAGGGAAAGAAAAATTGTCTTCAAAATAAATACTTTTGAAAATGCTAACGGTTTAAGCTAACGAAAAATTAATATTTTTACATCGATTTAGACCCTGTTATAGATTTTGATTATAGTTTTGGTTCTGGGTGCTGATTTATTATCTGCTCGGATCAAATTATTTTAAGCATAATATGTTAACGATTTCCCTGTATCCAGACTTGATATTGGTAACAATTTAAAATGGTTAACTCATTTACAATATTAAACTTCAATGTTATTTATAGTAAATATCCTACCTCAAAACTCGTACTACAAAGACGAATAAAACAAGGCGCAAGTCTACGATGTAATGAAAGTGTGATTATTTCAAGTTATGACCTAAACTAATTTATGAACTAAATTTATGAGAAAATCAATCATATTGTTAAAGTTATAAAAAACCAGTCTTATATTTGTGAATTATTTCATGTAAATAATAACTTTACATGTTTTTAAAACAATGCTCATTCTGCATTCCTCTTACGACTTATCGCTTCAAAGTTAATCTTAATAAATACGAACCATTTTACATTGAACATAAGTACCTATCTATTCAAGAACTTATTTTTTGAGTAAGCTTTTGGACAGATTAAAAGAACCTCAGAAAAACAATGGGGTGTCAAACTTTAAAACTGCATCACTTTTAAAAGTTTCATCCTCCTTCCGTTGGATTTCCCGGAAGTAGACTTGCAGATCACAGTTTGTCGGCCTGTCACGTGGCAAGGTGATAGCTCAGGTCGCGTGAGGGCCGCAGGTGATTTTTATATCTCACGCACCCTCCCCCCTCTCCCCTCCACCCCCCGACATATCAATCCAACCTCTCCTCCACATTCCTCACACCCGTGACAAGTTATTACACAGGGTCGCGATAGAGTGCGAGTTCACCATATGGTACCTTGCGTGTATTTTGTTGAGCCTGCTGAGATGAACAGTCGGATCACAAATGCACCTGAATTATATTCGTGTGCATAGACCAAAAATAACAGGCTATAAGATTTATTATAGAATTAGTTACATTTCCTTACAGATTTTCTTTTAAAACATGAAATATCGTTTTCATTGTATTTAGATATTTTAATTTCAGTTTAAATGTTCAGAAGTTTTTACTGTAAAGAGATGGTTGAATAATTTATTACAAGTGTTGTAAGACGTCTTTGATTTATTTACAGTGTGTAGAACAACAGGTATCATGCTAATAAAGAAGTTATTTAGTGATGCCAGTCAGGTGAAATTAGCAGTGTCTTTTAGAGATAACATTATCAAGATCCATTATCAGTGTTGTAAAGTATATTTTATTTATATACAGTAAGTAGATGATTAAAAATAAATCTTTATCTTAGGAATAATTTTCATTTTTTGATAACAAATTTCTTAAATTATTCCTTTTATCTTTGATGTTAATATCAATTTTATAGCAACAAGTTTTTATCAAATAAAATTTACAATTTTACATCCTATGTTTGTAAATATAAAATATAGTATATAGGGAACCATTTTTTATTTCAATCAAATGAAAAGGCATTGCCGTTGATGTATAAATAATAATAAAGAATTAAATAAAAGTATAATCAAATCATTATAAAACTTAAACTCGATGGGCTGGTTCTATATTTAGCTCTTAGAGTTTTAGCTTACGAAGTCTGTTTAAATTAATTGCCCTATGGAAAATTCGCAATTACACTTTGTGTTCTGCTTACTATAGCTATAAATAATACAAAAACACAAATTACTTTAGTTATTTAGGGACTCTGTGAAATTTCCTGATCGCTGTCTTAAAGTGCTTTCGTTATCGTCAGTGATAGAATTTTCTTGGTAAAAATATTTTCACTCAGGGTTTTTGTATCACATTGAACGACTACACAATAATATACTTTTACTAAATATTCAATTGTTGACTTTATTCAAGCATCTTACACTCATATATAGTAAATGTCGGAGTAATCTGGTATTTAATAATATTATCGTGCTTTTTACATGATTATAGAACTTATGCGGTGGCTTATTTGGTTCAAAAATTGATTTGTAGTCTATGAGTCTATAAATTACGCCCAGATCACCGATTTACTTATTTATATATTTACCGTAAACTCAGTCTATAGAACAACATGACTGATATTTTGCCGTAAAGCTACCAAAGTTATCTCGCAGATATGACTCTCCCTTATTTAAAGGTACATATAAATAAGTTACAGTTTTCTGCTGCGTCGGGGTATAACAATTACTCTTCTTTTTAATTATTTTAAGAGGGAGTTATTAAAAAAATACATTGAATTGAATATATTGGCTATCCGTTTTCTATGAGAAACATAACGTGAGGCAAAGTATAAATAGACAATAAAATACAATTAGTTAGGAATAACACAAGTCAGGCCGATGCTAAAATTAACAAAGTAGCTGTACCCGTTGCTTCGCTCACGGTAAAAATTCAACATACAGTATCGCCCTTCAATAGTATAGTTTTGCTTATTCATTTAATCTGCTTGTTGTAAAAAATCATTTCTTTAAACAATGTTGTTTAGAAATTACTTAGAAAAACCTATTTTTTTTGCTTGTCTCATGAAGGTATATGTATTTGTTCTGACATCTGACATTCTATGATTTTTGTTAACAAAAATGATAGAACTTGAAATTGTATTCATTGTCAAAAACTACTGAACCAGTCGGTTCAGTAGTTTTTGCGTGATCGAGTCACAAACATTCATCCATGCATCCAAACTTTCTCACTTATAATATTAGTTAGGTTATATAACAAACTGTACATAGCAATTATTCAAACAAAAATGTGGTTAATTTTGTAAATGATATTATTTTGTAAAAATGCAAACATTTTCTAGGACAACATTTCGTACTTTAAAGAGTATTATCCGACTGTATTTTTTTAAGTTTTTTCCCTCTTCTGGAAAGTTGGGTTTTTTACATCAACCAATTTTAGACTGTTTTCTATCAGGCTGACAAGTAATCAATCTCAACCAGACCCCGTGTTGTCCGTATAAAGGTTTATTACTAAACTTTTTACCTCGCTGTTGCGATACTCACGGCTGGTTGGGAGGTCTGTAATGTCAGTAAGCAGTCTCATGACAGCTTGTCCTTGCTACTCTGACTGTGCATACGTTTTACTTTTGAATTTATACTCCACAAGTACAGTGAGTTTGCACTCGTATCATGTGACGTCTCTATGGCTGTTCTTGCAAAGGCATGAAGTTAATCTTCAGCTAAGGATGGAAGGAAACTACTTAAATACGTTCGTTGTCTTTAAATATAAGTTTGTATCAATATTGAAAACCAATGGTTCATCAGAAAAGGCTGGGAGAGAAAAATTAAATCGAGGGCAAAGATCCCGAAAACTATTAGTGTTTAAATTCAAAAAATATATATTTTTGTGCATTTATCATGCATATTGTGTATTTAATTTTCTTTCGAGGAATTAAATTCAACATTAATCCTGAGGAGAAGCCGGTAGAAATTCGAAACTGAAGTTCGTCACCAGTTCTCTAAATTATTCATGGCTAAACATGGAGATTCCTGCAATCAGAGAAACCCGGAGGTCGTCTACAACCACAGGTCATCGGAACGTGACTACCGTGGAAACCGACGACGAGACTCTGTCGCCGAGGTATCAGATGCCTCCAAATACCACGAACAAGCTCAAATTAAAGTAAAAGCATGTGTAAATTATGTAAGTTTTTAGTTTTAATATAACCTATGTTTACAGGAACCAAACTGATTGGAGGAACTAAAGATCCCTACACTTAAGGGGAGTTCAACTTAAAGATAACATTTCAAAATAATAAGGTTCACATGTATGAAACAGAAAGGCAGTTTTAATTCACTCTAAAAGGCCTGGCATATAACCTTAATTTATTTGCTATCTTTCACTTAATAAATTGTAGAATAACACAGTCAGTACACTCATTAATCGATTAATAACTGCTTGTTAATAGTTCAATGTCATAATGAATACAGTCAAGAATTTCGCAATAGAGGTAAACTAGACATTTTTGAAGGTGTGTTGGTATCAGATGTTTAAGATAGGCTCATAGAAGATCACCAAGATAGGTAGACATTAACGAAATTACAGATTACCAGTATTATTTTAGAAATCTTAAAACAAATTGAAAGGCTAATATAATAATTTTTAAATCTTATTTAAATTTGATTTTGGTTAATTGTAATCAATTTGTATTATAGTCCTGACATTCAAGCTTAACCTCACATTTCTTTATTCTTTTTTTCAATTTTCAAATTGTAAACTAACAAAGTGGTATAGTCATCAATTATTATTTGAAACTAGTGGTTAATAATCAATTACTATACAAGTCAGGAATATTGATATGTGCGACTTGTGTTTCGCAACAGAGGTAGTTAATCTCGAGATTTCAGAACGTGTGATGAGATAACGGGTTTTCAAGATAGACTCGCCAGAGATGCCCAAGATAGCGAGACACTAACTGACAAGACCATCGTTAGAACTAAGCCACGTGATATGTAGACACCACAGCAACCCTCTGATTGCACCTGTGGACTGATCACTGATTCAGAACTGATTAGAAACTTAGAAAACAGAGGTAAAAATATACGAATAATGCATTACGATCATTATATTTATAATTGAAAGTTTGAAAACCAGTAGGTTCGGTACACTCTAGTAAAAATGTTTCACAAACTGAACCATTTCTAAATTTTTAACTATTGCTGATTTGAATACGCTACTTAATGTTAATTTTGAAATATAACATTATAGTACACGTCACGGAATTTCATCTCTCACATCACGGTAAACAGCTGGTCATTTTTCCATATGATCACATCGGAAAAAGCCAGCTGTTTTGAAGTTTTTAATATTGCATTTTGGTGATGCTGAGAATAAGAATAAATTTGCTTAAACAGAGCAGTAAAACGAAAACTTTGTAAAACAAACTTTCACATTCACAATACATATTTAACCGAAAACAAATAAAGAAGGGACTTCTTATATATATATGTGATTCTAGAGGTTTTATTATTGCCAACATAAAATTCTTTAGTAATAATATGATCAATCTCAATCGTATTTTGAATTCCGCTCACGTTCAAAAGGAGAGGTTTTTTGATCCGGGTAAGCCTTTCTCTCTCTTCCTCAGAACCCGATAAGGGGTCGGATATAGCCCCATTTTCATAATTTTCCTTTAGCGTAATCCCTGTTGCATCTTTCATATACGTTCAATAAATCTTGTGTTTTGAATTTTTTCATCACGTTTTGTTTTATTATGTATTTTATATACACTGCCTTAAACAGTTTTAAATATGGTTTGTTTTTAGTAACTCATCTGTTTGCCACTATGTTTTTATTCTTTAAAACACTTTTGTTTATATCACAAGCATATCGATGCATTCAAACCTTTGCTGGCGAGTCACCTGCTCCTGAATACAAGTCTTCATAGATAAGCTCCTCGTCCTGCGCGGGCAAAGATTATGAAAGTCAGCCCAAGGTATGAGCCCTCGACGCGATGGTAAGCGAATAAGAGGAAACATAACTCAAAACCGCGACTCTAACAGTGTCTTTGTACGCGTTATCACGCCGTGTGATCGTGTATGGTAATTTGATAATGACTAGTCGGGCGGGCTGACTCACAGATCATCACCAGTGATAAGAACACCAGAACTCTCACCTCCACCGGGCTAGTGTCCCAGCGAACAACGCAAATGTGCGGGAACAAATGTTACAAGGCAAGTTCAGCGAGCGAAAGTTGATTCTGAACAAACATGTTTTCTTTTCTCTGCCTGTGTCGTCGGCACCAGCACCCTTAGAAGAATGTAAGAACTTCCATTTCGGGCTACTGAACCATTTTTAATCTTCTTCTAAACTTTAAAAATATAAACAGAGCCATTGGATTGAAGTTAAACTCATAATCTGGGAATAAGTGTCATACTATAACAGCATTGAAGATTTGTAACCAACCACAGTTTGATTTATTGCCTCAACAGTATAGATAACAGGTAAATCTCTGATTACGCTGGTAGCGCACAGATTATCCAGTCAACTTATCGCTGTACTCCTCAACAAATGCGCTGAAGGATGTGGATCCTCTCTAACTCTAATTCACTAATACCGATTAAGCTGTATGAACTCCCATTCTATTTGTGATTTTCTCATAATTGGGAGCAACTCATGTGATTGAGAACTGCTCGTTTCCAGCATTATCTATAACTAGAGATCTCCTACCAGGGACGTAGCCAGGATTTCGGGAAGGTGGGGGGGGGGGGGTCCAGACGACGTACACCCCCATTTTTTTTGTCGAGAGGGTCGTGAGTTTGAGGACACGAGATTGTGCGTAGTAGTAGGTAGTAGATACTGCTTGGTAGACTTTATTAGGCATCATTATCTTAACTTTCCACTTTACATTTAAGAATAAACAAATAATATTAGACTCTGATATTATTAAAATACAAAATAATTTATCGGTAAATGACAGGATAATATTACAACTTAAGTAGTGGACAAAATAATAGTGAAATTCGACCCGCGTAACAGCGCTGAGTATTTCGTAGTTATAAAATACCACAATTAGCTACTTTAGCACTTTAAATGTAATAAATTAATTTTCAAAAATACGGAATTGTATTTTTATATTTATTAATAATTTAAAATGTTTTCGTAAAAAATCTGAAATTATTTATTTTTGTTTTTATTTGACCTTTTTGGAAAACTTCAGTGGTACCGATTACATTGTATTTCAAAACATATATTTTACGAAGTAAAGAGTAAGTTCGGCTCGGGAAGAGTTGGGTCAATCACAGGCGTGCAATGAATCTGAAATTGGAATTTTTATTTTTGGAAGAGGTAAATTTAAAAGTTGTGTAAATGAAATGCCTCATACAGTAATAGGTTCGGAGACTTAAAAACTGTCGCCAATAATGCGTTTCAGTTTTATTAGGGTTATCATCATTCTAATTCTTCCCTTTCACTCAAAACTTATGTCTAGAGCGCACAGTGGGTTAGGCTAGTTTGCCATTGTGACCGATCCGTAATCATGGGTTTTGACAGTGTGTTACGTTACGGCACCAGACCAGTAGGGTACTAGTTGTGGGTACGCGAAGAGACAGCCAGGGACGTTTGAATAAAAGATATGACTGGCTCTTGCATATCTCGGCCAATATTATTTATTTTGCCTTCATTAACTCTTGATTAAAAACTCTTTACTGCTTTAGAAAAGCAGATTTAAATTTATTTTAAAATCATTATTATAATGTGAGTGGGGTCCGGACCCCACGGACCCCCCCCCCCCCTTGGCTACGTCCCTGCTCCTACTGGTCGAAATTAGACCAGAAAATATTTAGGTTTGAATTTGACTTATTGCTCCAATGAAACTTGCGACTGCGTTTGTTTGCATTTGGTTTTTATGCCGTAACCAACATGGAAACTAATAAAGCCCATGCTATTTTTTTACAATTTCAAATTAAATTTTCTACAATTTTCAAACTAGAGTAAACTAGCTGTTCAACTCAGTTTCACCCGTAGAAAAACAGAAAAACATCAGTGGATTCATGATTTAATGATTCATTTAATTTTTCAAACTTCATGAGGTTGTCATGTCAACTTCATAATCTTCCCTGTGGTTTAACAATAAAACTTTTAATTACCATAGGGGGTAATCTTGAAGAAATTTAGAAAAAGCCGTTCTAAGCGGATGCCTACAGTACACCCTAAGAGGACCGTCCATACAAAGTTTCAAGGTTCTAAGTCAAGTATGAGCGGTACGATGATACGTCATTGGTATTAGGTAAATATATAGTAGATTATTATAATGGGATTGTCCACATCTTCAGGAAAGTACTTTGCTAAAGGCAAGCTTAGATTTGCCCTTTGTTGTAAAGCCCAAAGGCTGATTAAAAAGGATTACAAAAATCTTTCTTGACTATTAATATACTGTATAGATTATCATAGTACTGAGTGATATGAAAATATCAAAATGGAGAGGTATATCGAACATTAGGTAGTTAATGTGATTTTATATTATCAATTATATTCCATCTAGATAAGTAATTGATATTACTGTACATGTGGACGGATAATAACAATAATATTCTCAGTTTTCTATAGCAGTGGTGAATAAGAGTTATAAATTCTGTTTTCATATTTAATGCTACAATTCCTTTGAATGACGTATTCATTTTCCTCCGATACAAGAAGTAAAACTCCAATGTTACGTTAAACCTTAGTTTATGACAAATGTATTTTATATTTTTTCACACGTCAGTTGTCTTCATTTGGTTTGAAGTGTTTTGTATTCTGTAAAAATTAAAATAAATAAAATGTTAGGACAAAGCAACGTAAAAACTATATCCTTTGGAAATTGGAAAGATCCATTTTAGGCTATAGCTTAATAACAAATGATTTTCGGGAATGCATTCCTATACCTATTTACTTACCTTAACTTATTTATTTATGTTTTGGGGACATGGAAATTTTATCTTAAGTATTTTATTTTTTTCCTTGTTAATAAGGTCCCTATTGATAAGTCAATGTTGACCAACAGGGCCAAGATTGTAAATGTTCTTGAATTAATGGATTTACTTAATTTGAATTAAACTTTATTTCTAGAGTTGGTGTGAGATATCTGGAAATAGTATTTTTCGTTACTAGACCGGTAAGTATCGTTTTGCCTTGCGAACATGATAGTCCCCGCGCGAGCCGTTAGGCGAGTGCGAGATTTTCATGCGAGTACGGTAAAACTTACCGGGCGTGTGACGTACACTACTTTACATCATACTACTCAGAAAATAATATTTTTAATCATAACGTCTTCCTTGCCAAAACTATTACCTTTCTCAATCCTAAAAATCTAGCCAATGATAAACAAACAAACATTTGCTACTGCCACCAGTGCTGCCACTATATTCCTCTGAACATGCCACTACATTCCAATAAACATGCATTAAACGTCGGTTTACTGCAATCAGCTGATTTTTTGATTGTTGACTTCCGTTATTTCCGTTTCCTAGTGCACAGTAAATTAACTGTGCGCTGCACAGAAAATTTACTGTGCAGTGACCGGCAAAGAGTAACTTTCAAGCCAAGAGTAAGGCACAGAAAACATATGTGTATGTGTAGTATGATGTAAAATATTTTACAATCATCCCAAAACACTCTTCATATAAAAATAATTGTATTATTTTAGCTACATACTTAGTCAAAGCGTTTGTTATCATACGTTTTTGGCTAATTATGAATAGCTAAAATAATAATATGTAGTCTAACTATTCCGCATTCATGCTTCGTTATCAGTATTTATACTTTGTTAAGGTAGGTTTGGATACATGGTTACCTCTGAGCTACCGCCTCTGTATGACCACATCATCAATTTAGAAACTTTAATATGTTTTAATTTTGCAAGTTAGTCTGACAGTTTGTGGTTTACTGTTACTGAATATCCTTTTTTATAGACAATAGACAAAATTTCTTTATAACTCATTCTCCAGAAATAGGAATAGGGTCACAAATTCAGAACAAGATACATTGGCTGTTTTAGATTGAGTAATACAAAGGAGTGGTAAAATTGACAGGAATAACAGATTTAAAAGATTATTGATGAAACCCAATAAAATCAATTAGAGTTCCGGCCAAATCACTAGGCGGGTGAGTGAGTGCGCTGCTGGCGTTCAAAATATGTTTTTGGCCAATCATTTACCCATCTGAAGCTATAGACAGTTATGCTCTTTTTTATTTTCTCCAAATCAGCTGAGTAAGTTCTCTAAATATATCCAGGTAAATGCGCTTCTATCTGTTGGAAATATGTTCAACTACTTAACTGTGTAGAGGAGCGGAGGTGTCTTTAAACATCAGTCATTTATACAGCTGGAGTTTAAATTTTTCGCCACCCGCCTAATGATTTGGCCGGAACTTTAAGTGAGGATGACATAATGATAGAAAATCTAATTAATAAAACTCACAAAGAACAGCGGTTAGTTTTAGAATTTAAAATTATAACAATGTAAATCAGAACAAGTCTTGATAAAGGTTGTTAGTGATTAAAGGAGTAAAGTTACAATTTAAAATTACTGTCATTTGAAAATTGACAATTAAGGGATTTAGACTAAAGAAAGTGTGATAGTTTACTGAGACACTTGTCTCCAACTTTCAAATTCTTCTACAGTGTAGCAGGGTCGCTCTTGTAGCCATTTCACGATGTTTTTTTTTCTCATCTTTAGGTTGAAATTGGTGTTCTTCACCTCATCGGGAAGGATGTTTAGGAACTTGGCTCCCAGAAACGATAATTGCTTTTCATAAAGTGAGAGATGATGAATAGGGAGGATGCTGTTGTTGGCCCTTCTTGTATTGTAGTTGTGAGTGTTTATTTATCCATACTTCAAACGGCTTACGATTTTGCGTGTCTTATATCCGATTGTTATGGCTAACTAAAGTCTGTTGCTTTTAATCATGTACATATGTGGAGGTTCCAGTATACATCACCTACCTAGTAGTCACTGTACGACGACCAGCTCTGTATGATCGTCTTGCGCAGCTCGTCCCTGACCATCGCGGTGATCACGACCAGGTTTGCGCTCCTGTTGAGCTTCGCGTTGTGGTCGATGACTAGCATGCCACTCGTCAGCGCGCCGCCGGTCTCCACGGCGCCGTAGTAGCGCGCGGCGTCGCCCACACTCGCCGGGTTCACCAGGGCCACGGCGGGGAACACGTCGAAGGGATGGTAGGCTTCGTTGAGTTCAGGATGTAACGTCCTAAATTTAGACTCAAGCTTGTCTATAAACCTGGTTACGTTGTTGTTTAGTTCGGACACCTCGAACAGTCTCCAAACCTAAAAACAATTGTGAAAAGATAAGTTTTTTTAGTTTGAGAATATTACAACGACAAGGTATGAGCTATAAGGGCGGCGACACACGGGGCAATTTTTATCGCGGCGGCGAAACTACCGATCCCATCGTTTTCGCAGTATGTAGTGTATAGATTTAAATGGACGCTACACAAGGTGGTAGGAATATCGCGCGAAAATAATGCCGCGGTTCATTTTAATCTATGCACCACGGGCGGTGACTCACGGGGCGATTTTTATCGCGGCGGTGAAACTGCCGCTGCCGTCGCGTCGTTTTCGCAGTAGTGCATAGATTTAAATGGACACTTACACCACAGAGAAAGGAACGGACACTCTCTCTCTCTCTCTGTACGTTCCTTTCTCTGAGCTTACACACAGGACGGTAGGAATACCGCGCGACAATATTGCCGCGGTCCCATTTAAACTGTAAAAACGACGGCAGCGGCAGTTTCGCCGCCGCGATAAAAATCGCCCCGTGTGTCTCCGCCTTACTTCGAAAACGACGGCAGCGGCAGTTTCGCCGCCGCGATAAAAATCGCCCCGTGTGTCTCCGCCTTACTGCGAAAACGACGGCAGCGGCAGTTTCGCCGCCGCGATGAAAATCGCCCCGTGAGTCACCGCCCAAAAAAGTAGTAGTTATCAAGCGGTTGATAAAATAAATCATGATCTCTACTAACAGAATTGTCTTATCAACCTTATATCGCAGTCGTTAATTCAAATTACAAAGAACAATTTATTTTGTTTCAAACTAAACTTGTCGAACTAGATGGTCACTCACGATCCCCAGGTCGCAGGAGGCGACGGTCTCCACGGGCACCAGGAACACGTCCCTGCTGCAGGCCTCCGCCCGAGCCAGCACCACGCGGGCCGCCTCCGGGTCCAAGTAGAAGTTGAACTCTATTCCGGGCTTCACGTTCCCCACACCTTGACGACACATTCATAATCACAAAGCTTGAAGAATATCGCAATCTTAGAAAATGGATGGACGACGCCGCCGTTGCAATACATTCCCAAATCAACATATAGTTTTTTTATCTGATCTCATTGAATTGTTTAAACCTCCAGTTCGGATTATCAGGTTAAATTTTTTCGTCTAAGAACGTTCCTGAAACATGGTGTAAGAAAAAAAAGAAAGGTGTGTGCAGGGTAAGGTGTTGTGGACGTAGTTTTGTTCACACAACTAGCGCTAACGACGATTACAATACAAATCAGTTAATACAACTTTATCAAAATATTAATGTGTACGCTCTTAGTTCTGCTGTCATACCGCTAGGCCCGCTAGTTTCTTGAGCTCAACTATGCCATACCAGCTGACTGTGCATACACCTTTCTTTTTCTTCACACCATGCCCTGAAATACCTACTGTTATTTAAGCTATTCAACACCTAGGCTACAAGTTCACAGATATTTTTCATCATTCTGTACGAAAACCAGCCGATTTTCAATCTGTAAATAGAGCAAAAATCGCATTTTTGTACCTCAAACAAACTTCAGCAGTGATTATTTTTGGTGTGCTAACAAACATTTTTATTATTTAGTTAGTTTGCTTATTGAAATCGCTGTTTCCTAGGTGAAAAGTATTTTCCTTTCTGTATGAACCTAGTCTTTACTAGTGCGGATTACCGCATCCACAAGCCAAGACTTAATAATTCTATGTCGTAGATTATATTTACCATATAAGCGATTTGGCGTTCTCTGATGTAAGTTCTGTTTACAGTATTTTCAGTAAAAAATTGTTTTGCAGTGAACGTAACGACTATACTAAGTACTGTGGTTGAGTCTTTGCGTTCAACAAAACAGTAGCAAAAAGGTCGATTCTGGTCAAGGCCTGTAGAGAAGAGGATGAGAGAAGAGAAGAAAGATAATATTCTAGCAATCCCAGTAAAAAATGTAAACAAATCGTGATGTCTTTTGAAGATAGGATTATCTAAAACCTACCGCTAAGATTTTGACATATTTTATAGACCGTAACACTATAACCGGTTGGTACTACAAGCAATACGAGAGTGAAGCAACTGGCAGTATGATAATAATATCATTCTTCATGGTGGAACGACAATAAATAAAAAAATTGGAAAAAATTGGATGTGACACTCCGATTCTAAACTGACGTCACTCAGATTACAAACACTACTCACATATTCAATGATCAGCTGACTCCTGACGCCTAGAACAAATTTTATAAATAATGATTTGCAATGCGAGTGACGTCAGCATAGAATCTCAGTAGCACACCTATTTATTTTTTTATTTATTATTGTTCCACTATGATCGTTTTCTTCTAATCTACATATCTTGGATCCTGGCTTCATCTAAGTTTGGTGTCGTCTTAAGTTTTGTTTCGCAGCTGATTTAATGTTAAACCAGGTCACTTGAGGTTTAAATACGCAACCCGACCCATCGCACCGAAAAACTAGTGGGTGCTCTAGCTCCAGACATTGGTTTAATCGGCGTTAGAGTTATTTTCAGGTGCAGGAACTGACTAAACCTGGTCGAAAGTAGTAAATGAAGCTAAACCACATCAATAATAAACATAGATTCTGCAAATGTATTTTAATTTGATAAGTATTTTTCAATAATGAAAAAACAAACTTAGTAAGCACTTTATGAAACACCTTGAATTAAAAGTCTTACCATGGACAGTCCCGCCCGAAATGAACACACTCCGCGTCTGGTTCAGAAACTCCGGACTCAGGCTCAGAGCCAGCGCGAGGTTGGTGAGGGGCCCGAGCGCCACGATCGTGAACTTCCCTGGAAATTGCAAAACATCGCAGTTCACATTATACAAAAACATCGATCGATGCAGTATTTTGCTTTTATACAAATATAACCTTTTTCTTTCCAATTAAAAACCTCTAAATTTTAAATTATCGTCTAGTTACATTCAAGCTTTCACTGGATTTAAATTAAAAACTGCTCACAACACTTAAGAGGGTTCCCTACCAACGGTGGTTTTCGTTTTTCTGTGACACTAGCGGCGACTTTTGGAACTGCGGCTCCATAACAGCCCATGTTAAATTTGTGCACTTTTCGCCGCGCAAGCCGGTGCAGGGGTAAACGCGGTGTCATTTAGCGTCTCTAATTCTTAAGATAAAAGTTATTCGGAAATAGCATTGTAAAGATATTGAGTTGCAGAGTGTTTAATGCTTCTCCAAAATCGTTTATGCTCACTCATTAAAAAGATACATGGCGTTATAGATGGTCAACTTCAACGGAATTTATCTTCAGAATAAGTTAACATGAACGATTTTGGATTTGCAATTAACATTCTACAACTCATTGTCTTTGAAATGTTATGTTAAATTAAATTTTATTTTGAAAACTGTAGGCGCTGAATTACACTGCACGGAGCGTGTTTTAGGCATATTTTGGGGTAGGTAGGGAACCCTCTTAAAAGTGTTTATTTAAATATAGTGAATACAAAAACACGTATCAAGCTAATCAAGAAATTATTCAAGCTTTTAAATTTTATAAGACTGTTTTGCTTAAGTCTGGGCTCAACTTGTGGTGTCAAATGGTCAGACACTGTAGATGTACATGTTTCGACGTTATTACATCATCATCAGCATCTCAAAAATGAAGTTGAACCACCGGAAGGCTTACACAATACACATTGTCGAACGAACATAAAATAAATAAATAATATTACAAATACACTCAAAACAGGACTGTATATTGAGATGCTGATGATTTAATAACATTGAAACATGAACAGTGTCTGACCATAATGATACCACAAGTTGAGCACATACGTAAGTAATACAGTATTACATCATCACTGCTCAGGGGCTACAAAATGGATGATATTTTTATATTTTGATATTGAATATCCTGTGAATTTTTTTGGTAGCCGTTCCTTTTTATGCATCCCCAAAGAAAATAATCTAGTAGGGTCAAATTCGGGGATCTTGAAGGGTATAATCCTTTATCGATAAAATAAAATTTGGGTTGCGTTAAAAAACACCCTATTTACATTTGGCCTTGTTATTATTTTCATAAGTGATTGATTTACTTCAAACTTTAAAACAATCGCTGTATACGTGTACATAATTATTTAAAAATGAGTTTTTTTAAATTAGTTGTACAAAAATCTTTTATTACCTTATTTATGATATTCTTCTAGTTACAACGGATTCAATATTATCATCATTTAATTGAGAGACATCAGAAATAATATCTATATTTCTATTGTTTGGTCGCTCTAAATATTTGATTACACAACCTGTTCATGTTAGGCTATTAAAACTTCGTTAATTAACCGATCACAATTTTATAGTAAATGAAACTCAAATTAAAGTCAATGAAACGTTCATGATGACAAAATATTGGGCCAAATATAAACCTGTCTTTTTTAATTTTATTGCTTACTTTTCCGCGATATGACCGGAATCTCATACACTATATAAATACCGTCGATATAATTACATCGATGATTAATACACGATGAGTTTTCTTTTCATTCACTCCTCAATGACCCCTGGAACAATCTTATCGTTTGAGGTATTCATTTAAAGTTATGTCTAGGTATGTATGTCTATATTTCTCAGAACTTTAGGAAAGGGCACCCCTTAAGTACAGTAAAGGGCTAAAGTTCCGGGAAGTGGCGCTATCCATCAACGATTGGCCAAGTTCAGTTCACAATGTTTACAGCTGAAAATCTGGCCTTGCTTTGAAATGATTCTACAGGTAAATCACACATTGCAGTGTTTGCTAGCGAAGCTGCAACTGAGTGTTCTATTAATTTTGATAACGTTTATTATAGCTTGAAAATATAAGAAAATTTTTTAATTGGTCAGTCGTAGGTTGCTCAAGTTTTCTTGGAATAACTGACTGCAATAGGAGTAGTATTTTAAAATTGCGTAAACAAACTAAGCAGCTTATAAATAAAACATGGCTAGACTTTCATTCAAATAGGTTGAATAGTTTCGGTTCTAGAGCAGTTTTAGCTGGTGAATGTTGGGGCGCACAATTATTTATGTAAAGGGCCGAGTCGTCCTCGATTTGCCACGTCGAATGAACGTAACTATCTCCTTTCATAAACCTGATTCAAACAAAAACTGGTTCTTTTTTTACTGATAAAAAATATCACTACGGAGAGAGATGTTAGGATTAGGCATACATATTGCTTTTTCTTTTAAACTTTTCAACTATCAATAACCTTATCAAACTTTTGATAAACCTGATAAATCGATTATGTGACGTCCTTTTAATAGCTTTTTCTAGTGAAAAATGTCTCCACTACCTGGATTTTCACGAACTTTTCTTGCCATGAAACTTGCTGGATGTTCCCTATGCACCATAGTTTCCCACGCAGGATCATATGTCAACTCATTTCCGAGATCCCCGAACCCGTCATCTCCGAAGAACTTGTCGGTCGGTCTTGTGTCGACCAGACCATAATTGTTTCCCTTATACACAGGTATCTGAAAGCAAAAAAAACAATTGTTTTGGTATAAATCTCTTTTTACAAGCCATCTCCACCCCTCACCTATCTTAGAGAGTCAAAAAAGAAGCAGTCTTGGTATACATTCTGTTTGCAAAAATCAACTTTTTGCACTGAAGCTTTATGAAATTTGGTTATATGTTTTATCCCTTGATTCGGAAACGCTGGAAGCACCGCATGCTGTCTTTTTATAACATGGGGATACTGTGTTAGGCCAATGTACAAGGAGTAAGCGATGTAGAGGGTTGGATGGGGCAGAATAACCAATCGGCACTAATCCTTAGGGAATATCACCTTGAGACATCATTGGCGATTGCCTTATAAATCCTAATTTGGTGGACCATCCTAACCATTCATAATTCTACTGGATGAAGTACTTTCTATAAAATCTCGGGTATCACTTATGGTGTGGAATGTTTCATTTTCTGCTGTTAACAAATATTGAGAACATTATACCCGCATGCTACAATCATAGATTAATTAATAATATTTGCTCTGACATCAATTTTATTGAAACAGGACCACAAACCAACTGGCACCACTCTGAACTTCCTGTAGGGTGCGCACCTGGAGGTCGGCCGCCACGTACAGCGTCTTGTAGAGGTTCCTGACCTCGGTCCACACGTCGCCGCCGTTGCCGCGGACGACGGTGATGGCCTCCACGGTCACGGACGGGTCGCCCAGGAGGGTCAGTATCGCCAGGGTGTCGTCCAAGCCCGGGTCCGTGTCGACGATCACGTGGTGGTGATCGTAGCAGGATACATACTCGACTAATACAACTACTATTACCAACGGCGTCCTGCAATAAATTTATGATTAATTGTAAAGATTTTTAATCCGCTACAAAATTTTAACTTTATATAGCTCTTATATATACAAATTGGCGCTGAGTTAAAAGCGGTTTGGGCACATTCATGGACAATCAACACTGTCACAACACCAGATTCAGAAATACTATAAAACCGGTTCAACACAGACTGAAAATTTTTCATCTATCTCCTCACGGTCCAAAAATATTCAAAACGTTAGCACCTTCATTAAAGAATATTGACTCCTTCTCTAAATTAAAAGAATCATTAAAGGAGTTTTTACTGGAGAAGGCATATTATTCATTGCATGAATACCTAAAAAATTCCTAAGTAGTATTTTTTAAAATTATTTTTATGTTTGTTGCTATCTATGTATTTGTGTATACAGATCTGTTCAGCCCAGAAGTCCTGTGGGATGCGCATGCGCAGTGAAGATTTCCCCTACCGCGAGTCTCAGTACAGTCTAATTTCGAAATAACTCATCTGTCAAAACATATGATTCTTTGTTTGCAACAATATTTGTAATGTTGACATAGGCCATGTGGGATTTTAAGTTGACTATACACAACCGATGAAGGAAAAACAGTGGTGGAGGTATTCTCCATCTCTCTCGCACTTCCACCCTTACAAGACTTCCTGGCTGGGTAGATCTGTAATAGAATTAGACCACTGGACAAATCAGGGTCAAGCAAATTGATGCAATGTGATGATTGTAAATAACTAAAATAAATTAATTAATTAATAGTTTATCTAGAGGTTCAGTTCTAATTGAAATCCTAGCTAACAACACCGATTTCCCCGGGGGGAAATGTTATAAAATTTGTCACGGTACTGAATAAAATAATGAACACGAAATAGTAAAAAATAAAATAATGAAACAGCTCTTCATTTTAATAACATAAAATAATTAGCAGAGAATTGTAACCGTATGGTCTCTTTTGATTAACATTGGAATTTCGAATGTCCTATGGGGAGTTGCTTTAGACCGTCGGCCACGCTTCAGAGGATTTAGAGAAAACCGAGAGCCAGGCCTCACAGCTGCAACCGTAGGGAACCTACCTTGAAAACGTCATGACAGCCATACGGCACTCCACATACAGACAGGAACTCTGCTTTATTAATATACCTTTTTTCTAAACACCTACACTAAATCTGATGTTTAATAATATTACGCCATTAAGTATGATCAACTTTAAATTACGTCTTTCATGGGGAAGTCATCTTCAAAAATTCAATATCTTGTGAATTACAAAGATCTTGTGGGTTATGTTACGCTATGAAATGTTATTACCAGTTTCAACATTTTATGTAGATCAAAACCAACTGATCAGCCACGTCGTCAGTCACAATTTGTTTGGGATATGAACATAATATGAGTGAAAAAGAACTCCTAGGTACTTTTTATTTATCTATTTAACATTATCATCGCGGAGTTATGTGAGTCCGTATCGCCCCTGCGAGGGCAAACCGGATTGGCTTTAGCTCACAATCAAGTATATAAATATGTAGAAAAAACCAGCTATTTTATAATAATATATGTCATGAAATACTGCTGTTTTGTGTTACAAAATGGTACTTAAAAAATGGTGTAGTAAAAAAGCATTATTACCTATAAGTGTATAAATATCTTCACATGTCTACACGTGTAATTCGACCAAGGCCGTTATAGTTCTGTTAATAGAACAATATGAATTTAAATCATTCGCTGCACCATTTAACAACAAACCTAATGTGTAATATAAAGGTCATAGCAATACCAAAGTCCATTCTCTAGTCTAATTTGATCTTTAAAACGTTTAAAATGGTATATTTGTTTGATATATCCTCTATACCCACAGCCTTTAACGACAAATGGATTTTTAATTTTAGTACATTTGGGTGGTATTCGAATCTCCTTTATTAATATTAAAACCAGATTATAAGTGGTCTCGAGTGGGGTTTTCATACCTGGAGGCCCAAAATTACATTGTAATTCGGACTTGAGCTTATGTCTCATCGTGAGACCTATGGTATTAACTTTTTTAATTCAGGGGAAGCTCGTAAAAATTTACTACATAAAAACATCTTATAATACTTACACAATGGCTTTTGTCATTTAAACATCACTAGCAGTCTGAAACCAAGCTACACTCGTATACCCCAAACTTCACTAGTTAAATACTCGTAAAAGAATTCTGAACTAGTGCTGATCATAAACATGCATGCTATTAGCATGACGCACCGACTCATTAAGTGCAAACAATGGTACCTAAATTCAATAACAAAACCGGTAACAACAGAATAATTCATAAACTTTTGCTAAGAGAATGCTACATTACTTTTTATCTGCAATCTAAAAAGATAAACTTAAAAATAATACGTTGGTCAAATCAGCATCCAATAGATATTACAAGAAGAAACGGTATCAGGAAACTGACACATACTTTCTCCCTTCAAGTCATTTAAAACCAATAAACATATTTGGTGAAATAAAACAAATTAACAATTAATTATCACACAAATATATACCAAATGTTATCAAAATCGGTTAGTAAATAACGGAGATATCGGTTTTTAAATATTTGCCATAAGAATAACATTGAACAACGTACTGCGGTTACCCCCGAACTAAAATATCAATTATCTCCGCAACCAGTTGACGTAAACTAATGATTCATAATACTAGATTATTTAGTTTTTCAAGCCAAATTTAATGGTTGCAAGTATATTTTCTTGAAGCGTTACAGTTTTTGTGAAATTTGAAAAATATGAAACTTTTAACATTTCCCCATAACTTCTGAACCTAAATTTTTACAAACATGTGGGTGGTGTCATTTTGTTTGTCATCCTAAGCACTAAAAACCATGAAATTTTTATCAAAATCGTTAGAGCCGTTTTTGAGAAATTTGGATTTTTGTCATTTTGTATGGGTTTTTATGGGGTAAATACCCTTAAAAATAAAAATTCAAAAAAATGAAAATACGCCTGGAGATACCACACCTTTATACCTATGTGCCAAATTTCATGAAAATCGGTCCATTGGTGTCGTCTCTAGCTTTGTATACATCCACTCACCCACACACACACACACACACACACCCATACACACACACACACACACACACACACACACACACACACACACACACACACACACACACACACACACACACACACACACACACACACAGACAGACAGACAGACAGACACCACGCCAAAAACCACTTTTTTTGATTCAGGGAGCACTAAAACGAATATATCCACTAACAACTCAAATTCGAAAATTTTGACGAAAACAATACTTTCTCCATATACTATGTATAGGGGGGAGAAAGTAAAAATATAATTTCTGTTCCCACTAGATGCCACGGGTTCGATTGTCGGTCTCGTTTAAAGACGAAGCAAGATCAAAGTTTGTTGGGAATCGGCAGGCCACGATCTTATGGGAGTTGAGAATCCATGGTCTACTTTATCATAGGAAAAGCGTAGCGTAGGTCAGAAACTTGTTCCGGTTGTGTGTCACCTATCAAACAGATATCCGGTTATATGTATGTTATATGCTATACTTTGATGTAAGTTATTTGACACTGATTTACAATTTCAACTGTATCCAAGATGGCCGTCTACAAGTTGTCTGCTAATAATGATATAAACAATCATTCAGTGATTTTTAGTGATTAATGATTAATCATTAATCATTAATCACTGATGATTAATCATTAATCATTGATGATTAATTAATGATGATTAATTAGTGATTAATGAAATAAATTAACTTACACAGTTCTCGTTATTCAGGGCTAAAGGCCTACACTAGAAACCCCCAAAACCAGGGAACAAGACTATTTTAAACTTTTCTAAAACATACTTAACTCCAGAAAAATGGGTTACTTGTTACTAGAAACGCTTCACACGATTTCAAAATTACGTTTAAATTCAGGTCTAAACTTGTAAATGATAAATGCTTTGAAAAATCACTAAATTAACATTGATTTAAAGGGGAAAAACTTTTATCCCACCAAGGGCACGTTGGCCAACACAACAACAAGAAACACAGCGGCAACAGTGGCACGCTCTATGTTACACAGAGTGGTGACTCCAGATTATAACTTAAACCTTAATGGTTTAAAATCAGCTCCAATTTTTATCATTTAAAGCATACCCTGTATAAATCATATGTTTTTAATTTGTAAAAATTCATATTCAAAACTTATTGTTTATCGATTTTAGCTTCGAATATGATTTTTCTTCTATAATATCTTGCTTGAAAACGTTTATATCAAAAGAAAATTAGCAAAATTTTATTTTTTCATCATACTATCTTTTCTTCCAAAACGTTATAAAAGTAGTTTGACAATCACAATAAAGATAAGTCTATATAATTAAAAAATTAAATTAAAATTAAATTTTAAACAATGCCAAAGGTAAAGTAAATTCTACAATGCGCCAGAAACCTATTCAGCTGTACAATAAAATCTTGATGTAAAGGTATAGGTAAAACGTAAATGATCCCTTTTCTTTCATTCTCTGATTCACTAGCCCAAGGCCACAGATGGTCCCACTGTGAGTGACAGATCTCAGTAACAACAGCTGGACATGGGAAAGCTTATCTTCCCCTGAGGAAATCAAATTTAGATCGACGGCGATCAGTCTGATGGAGGGGGCTGCACGTCTTGCGTCTGGACCGAGTGCATTTGGTAGAAACCACCCCATATTAGATATTGACTTTAAACGTTGCTGTAGTTTATTTTTAAAAATATTTAAATGTTTGGAGGTTCAAAATTGTATAGCCAAAATTTAGAAAGAAATGAAATGTGTATTTATAAGTAAAAATATGGATGTTGTGTTTTCTCCACAGACAAAGAAAAACAGTGTTTACGCTTTAAAAACTGCTAAATCAACTGTTTATAGCATGGAAGGCGTGTTTTTTTATTATTTTTCAGTAGGTAATATAAATTTCATCACTGATGTTTGTTTGAAGACCTATTTTGCTCTTGACAAGACGCTGACACCGTCAACCTCTTGAATGAATCTGACGAGGTTAATGGTCAGAGTTGCACATTCTTTATCCAATAACAACGTCTATAACAATAATGTTGAGGTTTTTATCAACATTTTATTTTCCGTCGTTTCTTTTCATCCTAGCAGGCACATGGCATTCTTGACGGTCGTGGATCTTGACGGTGGTGTAAATCCGTTAGAATGAGTAATGTTCTAGTTTTGTAAACGTTTGCCGTATTTTCCATCAAACTACGATCCTTAGAGAACAATTCTTTAGAGAAATTCAATAAAGTTTCACTCTCTGAAAAAGGTTAGCTGATAGAAGCTTGTCGATATAGACGTCTGAACCCCTCAATCGATTCGTCAAACAGTACCAGTACAGACCAGTCCAAGTCTTCGCAAAAGTTGTACATTTTATACTTGTTTTCAACCAATGAATATCCTCCACCCAGGCCACAGATGAGAGGAACGTGTTGGTTATATCGGCACGTGCCATCTCGGATACGCCACGCCTGGTCCAACCTGCTCGACTGCGACTGGCTTTTGCAGACAAGTATAACTGACGCCAATTCTTGGGGCCCAGTGCGGTGGATGCGCGGTGGCAAAAACGGCTAGTGCGCATGCGCGACAACGCGTCGCTAGAGTACAGCACTGTCATTCTGCTCTCAGCCGTCAACAATAGCGTGTCACTACATGTCGTCCTAAAAGCATTGGGCGACGGAACATTGAGTCTCATTAACGATTATAGTAAAATACAGCATAAGATTAAAGAATAATGTTTCATAAGTATTTATTAAAGCGTCTGGATACTTTGAACAACGATTGACAGAGAAGCAGTAACTATGTGCGAGCTGCCGAATGTACGCAGCCAGGCTAGTACACTATTGGCCGCCGCTGCCGCTACTACTCCCCCCTCCTTCCAGCCTGTCCACTCCCCGCCCCATGGGCGGACTGGGCCCCAAGAATTGGCGCCAGATATACTCAAAACTATACAAAAATAAAAGTAAAGAAGGAAATAATTATCCATTGCTTCCTTGTCGCATTTTGCTACACAGTAAAAGTCCAAATATTCCAAGGTGGATAATTTTGTCTTCAACTTAAAGTATTTGAATACTCAGGGAATTTTTGCCATTCGGTAAAACAAGACGACAAATATTAAACAGTATTTTTATTACTTTTTTAATACAGGCTTCCGTGGTCCTTGGAAAACCTCCAACTCTTCGCCATCACCCGAAGACCAGAATTCTTCATTGGTATTTTTTTAACATTGCTCTAAAGGAGATATCTAGCACAATGTTAAAAATACAATTTAACGTTCAACGTACTGTTTTACATTTAATGAACAGCTAAGTTGAAACAAAAGTTGAAGCATCTGTCTCACAGTCTTCTAATCATACGTCGTGTAAACAATACATATCATAAAAAAAGTACTATTTCAGTACCAAGAAACGACTAGATGTGAATATTATAAACAGTTTGGAGAAGCTAAATATTGTTAACAGTGAAGTTGAGGCTGCCAATCACGAAACTTATCCGTCAACTCGTAATCAGTTTTCTCGCACAACTTGTAATCAAGCATTTGCAGGTAAACTGCTCAACTTAGAAGCTTCACTAAAGTAACACTGTTACGTGGTGCATACACATGTCCTTAAATTAGCTCAAAGCTCGTAGAATACATTAGAAGAGCGAGTTGGAAATTTGTTGCCAGTCAAATTTTATATCCTGCTCAGACTATATGGTGTTGGAATTATAGGTCAATATAATTAGTTAATATTTCATGAAACAGTCATTTGGGAAAAGCATCATTTACAGCTGAGATTTAGATTTCAATTATCAATACAAGTTACTGAAGAGGATTTTTTCTTTCTCCCTACTATATTAAGTACTAGTTGATCAACCCGATTTCACCTGTGGAACAACAGAGAAACTTCTTTGAATTCATGATTTTTTAATATTTCATTTAATAAATCATACTTTATTAGGTTGCTATGCCAACTTCATAAGCTTGCCTATAACAACAACAGCAGCAAATATTTTATTGTCATAGACAAGTACAAATGTTGTGTATCACGGTTTAAAATACATAGATTTTGAAATTAAAATTCATTGCTAATAATAAATATAAATAATGAATTTATAAGATATATAAAACAAAAGTGAAAGTCTAATAAATTTCACAGCGTAACAATTAACAATCCAGTTTGATTAACTTTTTATCAGCAATTTAGTTTTATTTAAAATTTGGGAGGTCCACAAACTCAGAAACTTAATAAGAAATTGTTTAAACTTTTTTTATATTTTTTAAAATTCATTTCATTGTTGAAATAATTTTGTAATTTATTCATTAATGTTATACCTGCACGTGCTGGAAGTTTAGAAGTAGGTTCAATCTGTGTTGTTGTGGCCGAAAGCTATTACTGTTTCTAGTGTTATAATTGTGAATATATTTCCCTATAATTTGTTCTCATTTGAATTTGGAATGTAATATTGTATGAAATAAGTACATACATGGCAGGGTTAAAATTCCAAGATTTCTAAAAACAGTTTAACAAGATTCCTCAATTTTTAACTTGCCAATAATTCTAATAGACTTTTTTTAGAAAATAGTCGTTTAAATTCTTTATTATTACAGCTACCCCGCAAAGAGCAATGTCGTATGGTAAATGTAGGTATATTAAACCATTATATACCATTAGAAATATACGTTTAGGGCAGTATGATTCCAATTCTCGAAAAAGATAAATATTTGTTTTCACTCTAGAGCATGAATAGTTTATAAGTTCTGTCCAATATAGTTTGAAAATTTAAGCTTTGAGGTACCATGGGGCTTAGCCCTGAGGAAATTTGGAAACATCCTGTCTTTTCCGATGCATACACTCTAAGAGGAACGTCCATACAAATTTTCAAGGTTCTAGGTCACGAAGTATGAGCGATTATAGCTGAGTGATATTTGACGAATATTGTAGAGATTTGGAGAAAGTATCTTTTCCGTCAACGTTTATGGTTGGTTAACTGAGTTTAATTTGAGATAATCTTAGATCCTTATTGAAATTGAGCATGGAGATTCTTTTTCAGGCAATAATAATTTTCTTAATTCATTGATGCAAAATAGACTAAACCGACGCAAAAGCCTTTAAGGCCATTGTTTAAAGAGCCGTAAATTATCTGACATTCGACGAATTCAAATACAATAATGCTTAAATCTTGTCACATTATTAATAAATATTTTGTGACTATAATCACCATTTTCCAAAATTACTTATCTAAATTAATTGGTTATGATTAGAGATTGAGACCTGTTATATTAGTTTCACAATTCCCATACCAGTCTTGTGTAATTGGCACATAGAGGCCGGTATTTGATGATACTCAACAGTTATTCTGCTGATTCTGGTTGCTAGCTCTTTCGACAGGGCCTAGTTACTAGTTTAGAGAAGTCAGTGTTGCCCCCCGACTTCCTTGGGGGCACAACGACCATCTGTTTTGAGGTAAGAAGGAGTATTTAATATTTTAAATTAAAATTTTTTCGACTGTCCAGATTAAGGATTTCCATATCATTGATTTATTGATAAATAATTATTTACAACTTTTAATATTCTGATAAATTATTCTAGATATTTTTCCAATATTTAATTTCATTTTGTTGAGCAATTAAAATCCTCTTGTTGAAATTAAAATCACGAGTTATTTTATGATAACATTATTTTCCATACTACTCAAAGGAGCTTGTGACATTTATGCCGATCGTTATATTTAATTAAATAATAAAATATCTTAACTTAATAATGCATTACGATTGATTATGTTTTATACCTCTCACAGCGAGTACCCCCATTTACTTCGCGATCCCATTTACGGTAGGGAATAGCACACCGTTACAATTTTTAAATTAATTCTTGATTGTAATTATCTTGCATGGAAATAAAGAACTGTTTAATTTCATTTCAAAAACTTTTTGTCTGTCAGATAGTCAAAACATTTTGATGCTTTTATACATTGGCCAATTGAGCAAAACGTACATTAAGAAATTCATTTTTGTATCTTCAAAACTTTAAGCTTATCGATTCGGAATGTAATCCTAGATTGTTAAATGTAATATATTTGCAAATCAGTCCTTGATCAATATGTTTAACGTAACTTTAAACTAAGGCTTGGTAAAATTTAATTACCAGAGGAAATACTTCAAACAATACGATTTTCTAAAATACAAGGGGTCGAATTCATGAATTAGAAGTAATCGGTTTAACAGTAGCACATATTCAAATCGTGTTTATAAAGTGAAAGTTAAAAAATTAAATGGTTAATTTAGTTAACAATAACTTGTATATAACCCTATTCAATGACGGTTCTAATTCGTTGGTTTGTTGGAGCATTCTAAAATAAAAAGTAGAAGGTAGTTTGTGCAAAGCTAATTGCAAAAGAATCAGAGACGGAGATAGGGGAGAATCCAAACAAGGAGATTGCTACCCTTCGGTGTGTTGGGGTGTCTTCAACGGGGAACCTTGGTTTAATTTTACGTTTGGAAGATTCTTTAAAATATTACTGAACGGTAAAAGGTTTCACCACCGCTACTTTGAGAAAGGGGAAGTTTTAAATAACGTTAAGGTTTCTCACAATTTCGAACACTTGGCTCTTGCAATTTACGGTCGTACGCAACAGAGACCGCCGCGTCCTTTTGAGGATTATTTTCTGGCTAGTTCTCAATTGTTAATTTTTTTAATCAAATTTCTGCTTATTGATTATACATATTTCAACTAATTACTTTTTAGTGAAGGGTTAAATAGGTTTACTAGACACTAAGACTTTTCCTACCAACTAGAAAGGAAGGAATGGAAAGAGATGGACGAATGACCCCCAAGGGTCTGTTTTGCAGTCTACTTTTCGTAATTAAAACTAGTATTTATTTTACTTTATTTTGTGTCCTTCTATGCCAGTGGCATTTTTTTACGTTTTCATCGGGAACGGTATTTAGACTTGTTTATGATAAATATGATGTAAATATGTGTTAACGTACGTATAATGTAATTATTATCTAGAATTTTAAATGCATTTTTAAAGATTTATAAAGAAATTGAACCTGTGGCTGATATAAAAGTCTAAGTAGAGATAGGCCATATTTGAGGAGAACCTGACTGTTTCCCCGTGTTCTTGCTGTAACACATAATTACTAGAAGTGGTCTATTTGTGGGGGTTGATATGGCCCGCAAAGTCAGCTGGCGTCAAGAGGACAATATAGGCAACTACTAACTCCAACAACAGCTAAACGATATAACCTCATTAAATTTAATAACATATAAATAGGCATATTAAAGGCTTGATTTTTATAATTAAAGATTTCGCACAGTATAAAAACTGATTTCAAGTGTATATCTCATGTATGGTTTCAGTCCCAACAAAGTCAACATTTAACTTAAATTAGTCCAGGCAATGAATGCTCAAAAAAGGTATAAAAAGAACTGCATGAAACACAATTTTTTACTTTGCAGATTTGTTTGGATTAGTTAGGAGGAGAGCATATCTAAAGTCCCCGTCCGCAGCCCTCGAGTGGGGGGAATGAGGGAGGTCCGAAGGTACCATTTTTTGGTTTTTCTTAAATATCTTGAAGACAATCGATTTTTAGTATTCCCTATTAAATTGGAAAATTAAATAAAATTACATATCCTGTAAGAAAAGTATATAATATGTCTATATTGGTCCAACCATTTACAAGACAAGCACTGATTTTATTAATTACTAAACAAGTATCCCTTCCATAAGAAATACATTTATATTAGTGTGTGACTTACATGCCCAATGAGGCAACGATTTTTCACCTAAAGTAAAATGAACAACATTCATGAAGATAAAATTCCTACTAATTTGACGCCTCAATCATATAGGTCTTGTGTCCAAAATATAGGTCTTGGACTCATAAAAAAATTATTTTTAAGGTCGTATTACAAATATTTAGTTACTTCAAATTTTTTGTGAGATCGCCCACACCTTTATTTTATACAAATATTTATGATTGAGGGGTCAAATTACTGGAGATTCTGTCAATATTTCATCAATGTTGTTTATTTTCCTATAGGTGAATAAGCCTTGCCCCATTGGGCATATATGTCATACATAAAAATTTAAATGTATTTCTTATGGAAGGGATATTTGTTGAAATGTTAATAAAATTATGCTCACCTTGAAAACGGACGGACCAATATAGAGATATTATATACTTTTCTTACAGGAAATTCAATTTTCTTTAATTTTCCATTTTAATAGGGAATACTAAAAGTCAATAGTTTTCAAGATATTTATGAAAAACCTTCAGACCCCCCTCTCTCCCCTCGCTCAAGGGCTACGGACGGGGACTTTTGATATGTTCACCTCCTATCTCGTCCAAACAAAGGTGTTTAGTCAAAAATTGTGTTCCGAAAACTTCGCTCTATACGTTTTTGATGCCTGGAATAAATAATTTCAAAATAGTAGTTTTTGAGATTGGCCCAAGCAGTGGCCACAGCTACCCCAGCCCATTTTTCAAGGTTGGGAGTTATTAACAGTTGAATATTTGTAAAGGAAGTTCAAGCATATTTTATGAAAATAAATTGGAATTAGTAGAGGCTAATGAACTCCCAAGAAGTTGATTTACATAATCCACTATATACTTGTCAAATACCACTAACCTATAATTGCACAGCTCGCACTACTTGACCTAGAACCTTGGAACTTAGCATGGACGTTCCTCTTAGGGCGGGCTTAGGCATCCACTAAGAACGGATTTTTAAAAACTCTCTCAGGGTTAAGCCCTGTAATACATCAAATTTTCAACGTTAAACTATAGGGAAGTTTATTAAGTTGTCATAACAACCTAAACAAGGAAGTTTTTTTTTAGTAAGTACCCCCGGCATTCCTACATATCCCCAAAATCCCCACTAAGCAACTGACCCTACGTCGTGTTTGCTGACCTACTTAAAGACAGATTTATTAATGAAAATTCAATTTTTCGTTAAAAATTTCATCAGCAAAAAAGTCAGGTCAGTTGATATAAACTAATCAACATTTTAAACACTAAGACACTAATAATTTTAAATAAATCAATTTGCTATTTGTTTTAAGAGAAGTCAAACAATAATTGTTTCAATTATTCAACAAAATAGAACCTTTACTTATACGTTCAAACCACCTTTAGAAAACCTCTTTTGCAATTAATCATCGACTACGGGCCAAGGTTTTGGTTGTGTTTTTCAAGCCTCGGCCCATCTCAGGACTGACTTCAGGATGTAATGGCAAATCGGTTTTCAAAAGTGTCGCTCCCCTGAAACCGGAAGAACCGCATCATCGCCTCTATCTGTCACCGGAAGTTTATGATTTGTGGGTGGCGATACTTTCTAGCTTTTCCCGAAGTTTTTCATTGAAGGTTATTCATCGCTTCTTTTGCAAAAAAAGGATATATATATTACTGTCACTGCAGTATCAGGTTCAGGACATAGGAGGTGTGTTTGACATATGGATCCATGGTTGTAAGCGTAGATTAATACTTATTCGGTATTGCAATTATCCTGATTGGATCAGGTCCTTTACTGCTATCTTACAAAAAACAACGGACGATGACGATCAGATAGTATATTACAAAATATATTATAAAAAAAATACGACAATAATTTCGATAATAGGTCTGTGTGGCTTTTAATCACACAGACATACACACGTACTTTTCATGTACAGGTATGTGGTAGGTTTAACATATGTGGCTGTAAACCTACCATGTAGTTCTCCCCCACCACATGAAAATATTCAGAATGGTATAAGTGTTGAGTTCTTATTTCGGATCATGAGCATAGCTGTTCATAGCTTACTCAATAGGTGGATTTATTTTGGGGATGCTTAAATTTTTTTGCAGCAGAGAAGAAACACAATATCCCTGTTGGAAGCGAAAGTTTGATTTAGTCAGGTGCAAAATTAGACCGTTGGTAGTTATCATAATTTGTATTTTTGTGTCTTTGTATTTTGTGTCTGGAGAACTAAGGTGATCCATTCATCTAAGAACGAATATCAAATGTATTGCAACTTAAATTACCGGAGTGAGTTTTAAATGAAAGAAGATAATTTATTTTTCAGTTTCTATAACTGAGGAAGGTTGTCTATTAAAAAAATCTTTTAAAACAATCTTACCATTCTCTTGATTTTTATTCCTTGTTTAAGTTGATGCTTGTGTTGTGTAGTAGTATTAAACCTTAATAAACTGTTTTCCGGAAATAACACTGAAGCAATTTGAGAAAACTTGGTAACAGTTTGGGATTAGATAGAACATAAGCGAACTCAAAGTTAATTGACTGTTTCTTAATCGTCTCTAAAGACTGGTGCAAGTTCCAAAACAACTGTTCCTTGGTTTTACTGTCTCATGTAACTCCCCATGTTGTAATTATCAGCAGATTAACCTTCAACGCTTAATGATGGTTAATTTTCACGAAGGCAGTTGCATCGTGATGTGACAGATTCATTTTAGTAATCATCAACTTAATGTTATCAACACTTTTGTGGCTTGCGTTGTATTTTGTTTCCTAAAATGTATTTTTTTTTTCATGTAAAAACAAGGCGAAGTGTGTGTATAGGTGGATATAGTGTCCCTAATACCCAACATGTTTTATTTTATCTGTTTGGAAAGATACTAAAAACGTACTTATAGTTGATACTGCTGTAATTGCAAGAAAAGAACCGAACGAGCAAAACTCCAAAAACGAACTTTTGCTCTACACCCTAAAGGAAAAGGCCAATGCAAGCTTACCCTTTATTGGGATGAATATATCTAACATAAAGAAAAATACTGTTGGTTTATCAAACTTAAATCCAAAGTCAACCTCGCAGTGTTACTTCACTCCCACCCTTATCTATTCACTAGGTTAACTGGAAATCCGTTAACTTTACTCAAACCGCATTGTACTTACGACTGCTCTAATATTTTTACCCAACTGTTGGTGGATGATTAGAGAGTTTTTGAAAGTTCCTTGTGTTTGAAGAGCTCCATTTTCATTCTATCTGTTGCAGCTTTGTCACGACATAAAAAAAACGACGGCGGTAAGTCGTTATGAGAGTGTCTACTATGATAGAGTTGAAACTATTCTAAACTCCTCCTTGCAATTTGTGCCTATTTATACATAAAGTGGGTGAGCAAGTAATAGTTCAACCATCTGTGATGTGAGTTATTTGTAAACTAGTAATACCAAATATTTTTAGTTTAGCAAAAACCTGAAACTACGGTAACATAGTAGGGCTTGGTATATTTTGTAAAATATAATTGTCAAGTTTACTGTTATAAAATGTTTTGAGGCAAAATAAATCTGGAATTTATTGTTTGTGAGTTTTGAATTACTGTAAACGTTTTGGCCAAGAATAAAACGTTTTGAGGCAAAATAAATCTGGAATTTATTGTTTGTGAGTTTTGAATTACTGTAAACGTTTTGGCCAAGAATAAAACGTTTTGAGGCAAAATAAATCTGGAATTTACTGTAATTTAACATGTTTTTGCTATATTTTTTTAACAGTGAAGTTGATGCAATTCTGACTTCCATTAAATGCGAAAACGCCGATTATAAGTTTGGTTTTGCGTACATAGCTATGAAAAGAATGAACCATGTTGGCCTACCAGTAGCAACATTATATTAAGAAATATTAAGCTTTGCGCCAGGAAAATGTTGTTTTGAGTAGTTGTTTTGGCCAGTTAATACAATTAATGCATGATTAATAAAAATTATTTACATCATTACAAGAAAGGAACGACACGCATAAATTGCTGCATATTAGTACATATCGATGGGGAGTTTATATGACTCGTACAACGTGACATACATTAAATATCTATAAAACCGTTGGTTACTTTTCTCGGTTTGCATCAGTTTAAAATTAATTTTAATCGGTTTGCTAGTGAAGTTGTTAAAGCACAATAAAACAAACTCTACATTCAAATTTGAACCTTAGTAAGGATATTGATGGTGGTTCATACAGTAAAGAACACTGAAATATTAACAGTCGTTTTGAATTTGAGTAAAAAGATATTTTCATAGGACTATTATGGTATCGGTTGGATCAAACAACCGTCAACAAAAGAAGTGAATATAATTGTGTACGGACAAGAATAATTATATAGAATGTTTAAATCCCTTAATGAAGCTTGAAAATTAAAAATATATAGAGCTTTAGGGTTGAACGATGAAAAACAAATCATGAAACGAGCAAACCCAGAAATATATACCAAAACATTGGTAAAAGGAAATTGGAAATTTTGGAATAAAAGTAAGCCATTTTCAATTCCAGAGAAGTAAAAGGTCATTCTGTAATTTCCTGCCTCCGCTATTCTCAGCAGAAACAATTTCCTACCTTACTTTATCATAACACAGTTTCTTATAGACAGATAAATTATTAAAAAATATAAATCTTAAAAAAACACATTACAGGATGTCAAACCATCCATCCGATCGCCATGACAATTTGGGAAGCTGTTCTATGTAAATGCATTGGGAGGTTTTTGTCCTATTAGGGTTTTCCTTATGCGTCCCTTAGGCTTTCAAAGTTTTAATATTAAATCCTATTTAATAAACGTGCATATACTACTCTGCAGCTAAAGTATACATATTTTAAACGGTTGGAATCCTGAAACTATTATTTGGTCAACAAAACTAGGTGGTCGAAAGTATCGAAATCAATGAATTTATCGATGGTCGAAAGGGGAGTTTATTTACCACAAAAGGCGTCACGAAATTGCAACTCTCAAAACATAAACAGCTGATAATTTTTATATATGGTTATATTGAAAATTTTTTTTTTTTAATTTTTGAACATTGTATTTTCATTTGTTTTTTACATTGTTTTTTCTGGTTAAAAGTACAAAAGTGCATTATCCACAGAAGATTTAACGAAACTATAAGTAACAGTTATCAGGTTCATTCAATGACGCTTAGTATACTCCCCCTCCTCTACAATCAGCTGATTCATTGAAATTCTTTGAGAGTATATTCTCTCTACCAACTATTTTCGACACATACAGATATAGGTAGTTAATTAAGTTTAAAATTACATTCTACAAACCTTTTTCATAAGATGGGAAAAAATTATATTTGGAATTTTGTTATGTTTCATAAGCTGTGGATTTTTCGTATGGGAGACAATGTTGTTTTAATATATGTCAAACTCAGTCGATTGTATTAGTGCATAAATTTAACCTTTCGTTATAATTGTTATCTTGACGCATTATACTGCGACAAACATAAAGCCTTGTTATAATATAACATTCAATATAAGTTCGGGTGCACGTCGTAAGGTAAACCTTACAGCCTTCACTGAAACTTCTGTTCCTCTATGAGCGTTATCAGGGGAAGACAATCACCCAACTTAAATTAATTACTTTCCTCCAGCATTTCCTGCTTTCATTTGAACTCTGGCTTCATTTTGTCTCTTAAACGACTCACAACACTTTGGGGGCTTGATTGCAAGAAATCTCAACAGTAATTAAATCCAACTACTTGGAATGAAATTTAACTCACGAAATAAAGCGTTATGGTTCAATCGTTTCTCCATGATATAAAGGGTAGATATTATCACTGATTTTCCAATAAGATTAAAATAATTTAAATATTTTTATTCCATGAATAAAACTTAATTTAAAACTTTAAGTTTTTTATTTCTGTCAGAACAATAACTTTCAATAGTACAAAATTAGAGAAAATAGTAACAACATCATTTAACTAAAGATTTATGTTTCAGATTCTAAATAAGACCATAGTTTTCAGTTAACATTGCTAGGTAAATCAACGGCTTATGTTTGAGCCGGCTCCAGCAGCCCCAGCGTCGCGTCGGACGCACGTCTCGGACAGTTGGCGACGTAAATATGCGCGGTTTTTATGTCTGTATAAGGAATGCACAAGGAGGAATTTTCGTTAGAGTATCTTTAGAACACACCAAGCTTTTCAAAAAAGGATTAAGTTTAGCGTTAAACTCTGTAGTTTGTAACGATGTATCACAGGACTCTTTTAACATTTGATATCTTTCATCTGACTAATTGTATCCAAGATGTTGGCTAAAAATCACTGTCTGTCTGTTACAATTGACGATCGTGTTCATAAGCTACTACCTTGAGAAATGCAAGTAAAACAATTGGAAAACGGAAACTTCACATCCTTTCATATTACCAGGCTACTTGAAAAAGTCAGCATCATGAAACGTAATGTAAGAGGGGTAAAATGTAACTTTATTCTCTGGGGACCCATCGAATCTTGAATTATAGTGCATAAGCTCTCCTAGTAGTTTATAGTGAGTCTTGAATCACCATCGGCAACTGTGTACCGCAGTCACCGATCATAAAATGAATCCAATCTTATTTTTCTCTACTATTTCTCAGGACCACTGAATTTGTGTTCGGGAACTGTATATCCACAACACCTAGCCATTTCTATTGAATAGCTTCCTTTGTTTATGATGGACCGAACGTACAGCAGTATTTGTTAGAGAGACAATAATTCATCGTGCGATCATACATCGGACCAATTTACGTAATTTTTCATATCCTTCAAGCTCAAATTTACATCCCGTTTATTTCAACAATCTCACTTTTTATCAATATATTATCGTTATTCACTGAGCTATAACTGCACTAGCAGTGTGTACCAACAACTCAATCCCACCAGGATTATTGTTATTTACGTAATAACTCGGCACACTCGTGGACTCGAGGCTAGAGATAGTCCGTTATTTATTATTCGCACCGTTGCAGCAATGTATGGCGGACTCAGTAAATTACATTGTTCAGAGGCCGGTGCTATATATCTATCGAGGCATCTGTGGCGGACGCTACTGTCGGCCTCGGCTCCAGGCTACGTAGCGGTCTGCCATGTGGCGTCCCGTATCTGCTGGTAGCCTCCGTCTGTGGCGGACGCTACTGTCGGCCTCGGCTCTAGGCTACGTAGCGGTCTGCCATGTGGCGTCCCGTATCTGCTGGTAGCCTCCGTCTGTGGCGGGCGCTACAGTCGGCCTCGGCTCCAGGCTACGTAGCGGTCTGCCATGTGGCGTCCCGTATCTGCTGGTAGCCTCCGTCTGTGGCGGACGCTACCGTCGGCCTCGGCTCTAGGCTACGTAGCGGCCTGCCATGTGGCGTCCCGTATCTGCTGGTAGCCTCCGTCTGTGGCGGACGCTACCGTCGGCCTCGGCTCTAGGCTACTTAGCGGTCTGCCATGCCATGTGGCGTCCCGTATCTGCTGGTAGCCTCCGTCTGTGGCGGACGCTACCGTCGGCCTCGGCTCTAGGCTACGTAGCGGTCTGCCATGCCATGTGGCGTCCCGTATCTGCTGGTAGCCTCCGTCTGTGGCGGACGCTACCGTCGGCCTCGGCTTTAGGCTACTTAGCGGTCTGCCATGCCATGTGGCGTCCCGTATCTGCTGGTAGCCTCCGTCTGTGGCGGACGCTACCGTCGGCCTCGGCTCTAGGCTACGTAGCGGCCTGCCATGTGGCGTCCCGTATCTGCTGGTAGCCTCCGTCTGTGGCGGACGCTACTGTCGGCCTCGGCTCTAGGCTACGTAGCGGTCTGCCATGCCATGTGGCGTCCCGTATCTGCTGGTAGCCTCCGTCTGTGGCGGACGCTACCGTCGGCCTCGGCTCTAGGCTACTTAGCGGTCTGCCATGCCATGTGGCGTCCCGTATCTGCTGGTAGCCTCCGTCTGTGGCGGACACTACTGTCGGCCTCGGCTCTAGGCTACGTAGCGGTCTGCCATGCCATGTGGCGTCCCGTATCTGCTGGTAGCCTCCGTCTGTGGCGGACGCTACCGTCGGCCTCGGCTCTAGGCTACTTAGCGGTCTGCCATGCCATGTGGCGTCCCGTATCTGCTGGTAGCCTCCGTCTGTGGCGGACGCTACCGTCGGCCTCGGCTCTAGGCTACGTAGCGGTCTGCCATGCCATGTGGCGTCCCGTATCTGCTGGTAGCCTCCGTCTGTGGCGGACGCTACTGTCGGCCTCGGCTCTAGGCTACGTAGCGGTCTGCCATGCCATGTGGCGTCCCGTATCTGCTGGTAGCCTCCGTCTGTGGCGGACGCTACCGTCGGCCTCGGCTCTAGGCTACGTAGCGGTCTGCCATGCCATGTGGCGTCCCGTATCTGCTGGTAGCCTCCGTCTGTGGCGGACGCTACCGTCGGCCTCGGCTCTAGGCTACGTAGCGGTCTGCCATGCCATGTGGCGTCCCGTATCTGCTGGTAGCCTCCATCTGTGGCGGACGCTACTGTCGGCCTCGGCTCTAGGCTACGTAGCGGTCTGCCATGCCATGTGGCGTCCCGTATCTGCTGGTAGCCTCCATCAGGCTACGTAGCGGTCTGCCATGCCATGTGGCGTCCCTTATCTGCTGGTAGCCTCCATCACAGGGGGCGTTGGGGGATTCCGGCACAATTATGTTACTGATACTGTGAACATACATTTTCCTACAGATTGCTGAAGCGTCTCAAGTCAACGTTATAGAGAGGGCATTGTTTTTAGGTTGTTATAAGATTAACAAATTTATACTTAAAGCCTCGCTAACTCCAGGATTTTTATTGGCTAAAAATAAGTCTTACGATATTTGAGCCTATGTACGTTCAAATATTTCCTGGTTTTTAATCCTTTTTACCGGTGATTTTTGACTGGCCAATTAGTCCTAGCAGACCAGAAATATATAAAAATCTAAGCAAGGATAAAAGATCTAGGATAAAAACTTTAACAGTGCGTGTGATTGTAATGTGGATAGCCCTGAAAGAAGCATAAGTAATTCACTAGTTTCACGTTTGTGGTTTTATTTCCTCTTTCACTTTCTTACTTAGCCTATACTTAATTTTTTTCATACATTTTTACACGCACAAATTTGTCTGCGTGATCTTTTTATCAATTTGAAGGTTTTAAAAAGCGGCATTGGCCGCTGAAACCTTGTGTTAAAATTTTAGATTGTTATCAATCCTATTTCCCTCGGAACCATCACCACCTGCCTGTGCTTTAGATACATTAATCGGAGTATCACCTAATTAAAATTAAAAATTTTCCTTTGCTGTGGGCATTGACTTTAAATACAGAAGGAATTTGCTTTGGGTTAACCACAAAAATACTTGTTTGTATACGGTGCATTATTAATAATGATCAATTATAATTAATTAAATATGAATAAATTATTTTGAGTTTGTTAATATATTTATTTCTAATCTACTATACATTTGTCAAATACCTCTCACCTTTCATCACACAGCCCAGAACCTTGAAACTTTGCATGAGTGTTCCTCTTAGGACGTATCATCGCTAAGAACAGATTTTTCAAAATGTCCTCAGGGCTATACATGTGGTGCTTCAAAGTTTCAATGTTAAACTATAGATCATGAAGTTGTGATGTCAACCTAATGAAGTACGACAAATTAAATGAAACATTAAATTATGAACTCAAGGATGTTTTTCCGATTTTCCATGGGTGAAACCGGGTTGGCCAGTTATTAACAGCATATTTGTTAAGTATTTTATGAAACTAAATAAAATGAATACAGGCCTACTTAAAAAGTATTGCATAGTGATGAAATGATATTGCAATATATTGTTTGTCATTACAGGTAAATTAATCATATCCAAAGAAAACTTCAAAGCAAATTTTAGCGAGGTTAAACATTGGGGATGCTTGCCTTTCAATTAGATAGACCGAATTGTTCAGTAGATAAATTTTACCACCAATGAATTCACCTTAAAATTTTTTATAGTACACACACCATAAAAAAGCAAAGAAAACAGCAAGACAAAAATAATAATAATGATCAATTTATTATTTTTTTCTATTTAATTACTTTTTTTGTTTTTTTTTGCTTGGCATTGTTGTTTTTATGGTAAACTTTAACTAGTAGTGTTAGTGACATTTTTTATCTTGTTTCGGTTATGTATAATGTAATATAACTTTTCTTAACTTCTGTGTGCAAAATTAATTATTCGTCTTAATTTTAATAGGATTCGTGGAGAGAAAACTGACTAGTTTTTATAATGGCCTAAATGACGATTTCTTTACTGAACAGGTTTTAAAATATAATTCTTGGATTGTTTTTAAGAATTACATTAGTTATAATGTAGTTTAATGGTTTTCGTTCTAAGATCAGAATGGCCAACAGAAAATAATGTGCCATTCTGGTGGTTTTTACAAAATTCTTAAACATCTCAATTAAGCAATTTGTACAACAGGGGTAATTTTGGAAGCTACCCCAATGAAAGTAATAGAACTTCTGGTTTCATAGAAATAAAGAAAACTTTCCAATCGTATAACTGTAGAAGTATTATCCTGGAATCATTTTGTTTCTAAAGACTGAGAGGATGCATGACTTTAAAAAAAATATTTTAAACCATCTTGTTTTAATGTTTTTGATTATTATTATTTGGTTTGTATAAACTCTCATAGAGTTTTACATTATCATAAGGAATTGTCATTACCAGCTCAACGCAAGTTTTACTAATCAAAATACTTTATTTATTCGCAACAATTTTTAAGTGCGTTAACTTTATATATGAACAAAACTCAATTTTAGAGCCCTATATGACATTTATAATCCCTAGTGTTCAGCTAAATACCTTCACAGATTATTCGAGAACAAAAACTAAGTTTCAAAAACACATTTGAGACAGCACGGCGACGGCAGGGCGGGATGCCGTTTTAATTCCACATTACAGAGACGAGTTGAAATATCGTAATGTTCTTCAGCGAGGCGGAAACTTTCTTGAGTTGCAGCATTTAAGTGTCTCCACTCTGGACGTTTTATTAAACGGGGGAAGGAGCTGGAGATCCTAAATCACAACCTGGAGATGTGGGGCTTTAAACGCTTCGAAAACACAAAGGTAGTTTCTTTTTACGGTATTGTTTGTGAGAGCGATACAATAACTTTTATCCGTCTACTCATAGATGCAGAGTAATGTATTTTCAACCAGAGTTTTTTATTTCAAACCATTTAGTTCATTCGGAAAATGCTGTTTATGAATTATATTAATTTATTAATTTTCTTATGGCTATAAAAATTAATTCTCTTGTTTAATGTTTGTATATTCTTGAACAAAATGAACTACTTATGCAGAAATTAAAATATTTCTAACATTAATCAATAAATAAAACATATTCAGCCATTCATTGAGTTCTAGACTCTAAGGTGACATATAATGACAATATGTTCAATAGGTTCAGCACCTTTATGAAAACCACCCAGGAATAAGTTGTTGCTATTACATTATTATGCTTTTAAAAAAGCATACACTATTTTTTAGTCAGTGGTAAAAAAGTATACGGTTATAGAGTTAAAAGTTAATACATTATCTAAATATACCAGCATGCTTAGATTTCATAATTAATCAATCATAGCTCACACTCTAAAGAGTAATTAAGAAAAATTCTGATTGCTTGAAACAGAAGCGGAGCGTTAAAAGCAATCAAAGAAAGCTTTTTGGGGGGAAGGGTGGTTGCCGTGAAAATAGGGAAATAACGAGAACCAGGCGAAAGTTTGGTGTCACGGGAGTCATTTAAAAAATATACTTGTGGAGTTACATAAAAAAGTTAAAGATTAATCCCCTTCTTGATTTTTAACCTTGACTTATTTTTTATCGAATACTCTCGTTTCAAATTTATAAATACACTCTTTATGAGTAAAAATTACCTATGATATCATAAAATATGAAGCAGTTTTGACAAACAGTAACGGTTTTTTTTATAGTATTGGATGTTTCTAACTAAACTTGTATATACAGGGTGAGTATTCTAAGCTGTGCACAATAGATTGTAGACGAACGGCTTGACATACTAGGACGAAACAAAACTTTTCCCTCTAACTCAAAGGAGCAGCCTATAACAATATTTTTAACTCTTTTCAAATACAGGGTATTCCAAAAGCCTAGGTCATGAATTTTCAGACGTTAACATATATCATACATAATTTTAAATCTCTAAACACGATTAATTTTATGAAAACACAGCTCACTTATCTTTATTTTTTCAAAATGGCGGCCGTGTTTGTGAAAAATATTGTTATACAACCCGTATATTAAACTTTCCTTACGAAGATCATTATTCCTTACATAAACGATCTAATGTTTCTTTCAGTACAAAACCATTTACAGACACCTTTCACGCGGGTGAGTTTCTAGGGAGCCCCTAATTATATGCAAACAGAGGCAGTGTTTCATAAAGCAAGTCAAAGAAAGCGCAGCAAAGGAGAGGGAGAGGTGGTTAGATTTCCTTAAAGCCTTTGTGAGTATAATTTCAATTATTATATTGATATTTTTGTGTATTAAGCAATTATTTATACCTTTTTATATGGGTTCCGTTTAACAAAACAAATTTTATATAATTTATAAAATTTACCCATTCAGATTGGGACTGCCCTTCTACAAGTACCAAGAGCCTTTTAAACTTTCAAGTATCTTAAAAAATCCTTCGTTAACATGACGAAAAGGTGAAATATTATTACATTATTAAGGTTTAAATATTATTATACAGGGTGTTCGGGCTAGAGGTATCAAGAAATAATTATCTAGCATGATATTAAAATGTAATTTTTATTTTAAAATAACTATGCCAACACTTCATTAATACAACCAAGATTGTGTGAACAACGTTTAACGGTCGTATTTCAAACACAATGCATAAAAACTACAAGTTAAAGAAAATGCAGTATTTCCATTTGACCAAGCTCAATCATTTCTGGCCATAACAACAACTTATCCACTAATGTGAATATCAGCCATCATGTTGATCATGTTATGGATTTAAAGCTGACAATGGTGTTGTAAGCAGCTGACTTCTCAGTAAACATCATCATTAGGCTGATATTCACATTAATGGCTATAAGTTGTTGTTATGGCCAGAGATGATTGAGCTCGGTCAAATGAAAAGACAACATTTTATTTAACTTGTAGTTTTTACGCATTGTGTTTCAAATACGACCGCTGAACGTTGTTCACACAATCTTGGTTGTATTTATGACGTGTTGGCATAGTTATTTTTAAATGAAAATTACATTTTAATATCATGCGTGATAGTTATTTCTTGATACCTCTAGCCCGGACACTCTGTATTATTAAGGTTTAAATATTATTACATTATTAAGGTTAAATATTATTAACTAAAGTAGCATTACACTTTAGAATACTTGTAGAGGGGCAATCCACATTCAAAAGGGCGAATTTTATAAATTTCATCCTAATTAAAAGTTAAAACATTCATCAATTAAACATTATTTATTTGAATGTACATAATTTTCCATCGATTGTTTTATTTATTTTGTTAATCTTCTGTATACTTAATATAATAAGGTTTTTTTCTGTTAGATCCATTTTTCAGCCGTCCTACTTAACAGATTTTTACGATTGAGGTGTCATTTTAAAGCTTATAATGTAGCGCACCTGCGACTGATGATTAAAATGAACAATTCTTTAACTGCTTTGACCCCCGAGCCTTTGATTTATTTCTAGAGGGCGCTTTCAACGGTCCAGTGCTGACCAACTTGCTAAATGTAAATTGTAATTAAACAGCTGATTACCTTCAGACGAATTGTCAACCATTGACATTGTAAACAAAAATAGATACTCTGAATACCCCCGTTGCAGCAGACCTGCATACTCAGCGAATTTCAAATGCAAAACAACATATTTCAATTCAACATAGAGAGACTTGATATGTTTTTGTAAGCTTCATAAGAATAACATGGGGAATGAGTATGCAGGTTTGCTGCTACAGGTATATTTGAACTGGTTGGTTTTAATTCAATATTTAGTAGATCTGAACTAGAAGAAGCCTCTTACCAAGTTTTATCAAGATATGTTGAGAAATAAGCGAGATATAGAATTTTACTTATTTCCCATAAGGTTAACATTGAGACAACGTACTGTGTTTACCACTCTCAATATCTCGGTAACCAATGGACATAGAGCAGTGATTCAAATTACTAAATTGTTTGTTTTTTGAGCTGAATTCAATGATGCCAACAAAAATTTGATAAATTTTATTTTTCTATGTGAAAACCTCAAAAAAACCCATTTTTGGAGAGGTTTATCCCCCTTTACCCCCCTTCCGGTGGTCCGATCGGGCAGGTTCACGAACTCGTCCGAGTGATTACCACTTTACACGTCTGTACCAAATTTCATTAAGATCGGACCATATTTACGGCCGCTATCGTGTTAACAGACATATATATATATATATATATATATATATATATATATATATATAAATTCGAACGAGTGGTGTTTTTTACTTCTGGGGACCCCAAAATGAAAAATTAACATAGTCTCGGACTTAGGTCTTACCATGAGTACTACCGTAATAGCTTATTCCTTTAAGGAAATTCGTTAAAATGTAAATAAGAGACGAAACAATTTATGAACAGTGAATTTATGAATAGTTAACTTATGAACAGTGAATTTTTAGATATGATAGTTTTATTGATTCGGTCGGTAAATCACTCTCTAATGTGTACATCGACATGTTTCAAATATTGTAAAATCTTTATTTTCATATGACGATATTTTTCTTGAATGTTCAAAGTTTTTTCCAGCTAGGAATTAAATGTATAACTGTAAAAGGAAATCGTTACAATATTATTTAGGCCTGGATGACAATTTATGAATCCCGAAATAGAAAAAAGAAGAATCAAAAAGAGAAAATAGAGAGGACAAGATAAGAGAGATCAGGGAAAACATGCGTAACGTTCGGCAAGAACAGATAACTGCTAGGAGACAAAGATTGAACAGCAGAGCGACATTGTACCACCTATATTCTTCAAACAACTTAAAGATTATGTAAGGGCAAACGTTGAAAACACATGCGGTATCCTACTGTTGAGCGAAGTTATTTTCAGAAGACAATCAAATACATAGTGTTGGTACAATGGACAATGTGTGTGTATGTTTTTTTTCAGCTAAGCTTCTTAAAAAATGTAACATTTCAATTTCAACTTTAACAGGTTAAGTTTTTAATAATTGTGAATTTAAAGAAGGTAATGAATTTCTTCGAATTTTATGTTATAGTTTCTCACAACAAACACAATATTGAAATGCGCAATTTGCGCATGGGATTTGCGCAATGGGGATTCAATCTTAACACTATATTTTTATAGTTAACGTTTCTTTCTGCTTTCACCCTCGGAAAAAATACGAACAGTGCCTCTTTAAGTTAGGATGTTCTTTTTCTTCTTTTTAGTATTAGGAAGAAAGAAAAGTGCAAAAATATGGGAGCTACACGTCACATCGTTAAAGTACTCACAATGATATTTATAGGTAATAAACATGAGCAAGTGCACTATGTGACCGACTTACAAGGCGTGCATCCCAACTCTTACAGAACTTAGTCTATAGTTTTCACTGGAAACTAATTATTTTTGAATCAAACTTTAAAGTAAAAAAATAAATATAAATTAAACTGTATGATTAAAAAATTAATAATATCGACCTAATAATAATTGTAATCAAAATTTTTATCTATTATAAAATGTTTATTATAACTCCCATATCTCTGAGCCTATTTACTCTTTCCAAAACTCTACCATTGACGGAAACAAAACTGGATCTAGTGTTCTATAAAATGACATTGTTGAGCACTTAGATACGTTCAACTTTAGTTTGTTACGACAACACCACTGATGAAGTGAGTCTAGGTCGTTTTGTATAATTACGCAATCAGAAGGCAACTTAACTGCCGAAAATAGTTTCAAGTCATCGGCGTACAGTAAGAAATTGCTTTTTAGATTATAGGATAAATCATTAATAAATATATTAAAACATAAAGGACCTAAATTACTGCCCTCAGGGACGCCAGACGGGGCTGGGAAAGAATCGGACTTATATACTAAAAATGAGACAAACTGCCGTCTGTTTTGGAGGCAAGAGATGAAAAAACGTATATCGGCAGAAAATCCATGAAAGTTTATTTTCTCCAAAGGGAGAAAATGATCAACCTTATCAAACACCTTCGACGTGTCCGTGTAAACAACATCAACTTGATACAATAGCTGTATTAGTGAAATTAACGAAATTGATAAGGTTAGTAATTATAGAACACGAAGGCAAGAAGCCGTGCTGTCGGGTGCTGATATATTGTTTCATATGAGAGAAGACATGATCAATAATTATTAGCTCAAAAACCTTAGCTAGAGTACTCAAAACAGCTACGGGTCTATAATTTGGTATTTCAAATCTATTACCCCTCTTTAATATAGGAGTTATTTTAGTGGTCAGCATCTTATTAGGCCGATTAACATGGGACAAACACATAATTGTTTGATTTTTTTATAAATAAAAATACACTATCATGATTTTTCTTAGGTAATGCATTTATAACATTTTCAAATTTATCCCTTCAATTTCCGTTTTTAAGTGATGTGATCGACGACGCGTGACTAATGGGATTTACTCGCCAGCCCAACTCAGCGATTGTCCTGATCAACCCCTCCGTTCATGCAGCGTGTCTCAACTTTTTTTTAGACAAACTTTAGGACTGGTAGAGCAGGATTTGTAAGAGCAGTTATTCGGATATAATCTATATATACTGTTATATATATATATCTGTGTGTGTGTGTGTGTGTGTGTGTGTGTGTGTGTGTGTGTGTGTGTGTGTGTGTGTGTGTGTTTTGAAGATGGAAACCCCCGAAATATAGACGCTTTTTATTAATGTTGACGTTTTCTTGAAAAAAAAAAATGTATAAAGAATATATTTGAAGTAGGAAAATAATCGGCAATCTCACATGAATTAAATTTATGTCGAGAAAGTGATTCCATGGTCAACAAAATTTATTAAACCAATAAATATTCAAATGGTACAAGGTTGGCTTTTAGCAGTAAGATGATATCAGTTTGAACAAGACGGAGCGCTGGAGGTTCACCGGGCCCGGGGGAGACGTAACATCAGTGTAGGCCGCGGCTGCTTAACCCCGCAATGTTACTGAGATGGGAGTTCCAAAACGCTTAGCCTGTAACAAGATATTCTTTTAATTTTAAGAAATCAGAACTTTTTAATTCAAAATTAGTTTTGAGGGGTTATTTTTAGAGAAAATATTTAATAGTTTAACTTACAAAGTTTTTTCTCAATCCTAATTGTATGGTAATAACAAGTCTTCTTGTTGTTCTTATGACATTCTTTGTAGCAGAATGATACAAACTATTGAGTAATTGAGGAAATGCAAGCGTTACGTCTGAGATGTCAAACACTGGTTTTGGATTTAGAATAAAATAATATGTCAAAGTCTAAAATTTTATTTTCCTCTTTAAAATCCAGCGTGTTACTAGCAAATAAAAAATTATAATTTTTCTACAATAAAACTCAGTTTCACACTTTTCTTTTTTATATGGTAAAAATCATTTTTTATCTAGGTATTTTTTGACAGAGGTGTGAAGTTTTTGTGACTCATAAATAAAAACTTTCAAGCTAATGGTATTGTTATTTTAAAACTTCTTTACAATTTTTAACTGAAACTATTATTTAAAAATTCAAAACTAATAAAACTGACTTTTCTTTTGTCCTAGAGGAAGTTACAGAAGGTCTTCTTGATCTCCACCCCTGTATTAGGCTGATCGCCTTCAATCTAAATTTATTATTTCCTCAGAAGGAGATAAACTTTCATGTGTCCAGCTGTTTTTCTTTGTCACTAGCGTGATGACTAAAGTCAGTGGTTCAACTTAAGAAGCAAATCATCTGGCCAAATAAAAGCAGCGGTTGTTTTGTCAAATCACCATGAACAGTACATTTTTTTGTATATTAAAATTATTAGGTGACTAAGTCTTCAAAATCGTTTGCTAATTCCTCAACTTTCCAATGTGCAGCAAAATGAAATTTTGACCCAGTTATAAATCTTGGTCATATCAATGACTTTCAGTAAAATTATTAATGACACTTAATCTATTTCAAATTAAAACGCAAAAATATTTTTAATCTACATTAATAAATCAAATAAACCAAATTAATTATAAAAATAAAAAATGTTGTGTCAGATACATTTTTAATTTCTTAAATTAAGTAAGAACTTGCAGACCGTGTCACTTCGTGCCTGAAAAAAAACATTTAATAGGATAGGCTTTACTTTCATGTTGGTTATTTATGGGGTTTCGCAGCGTAAATCGCCTCTCAATGAGAAAGTGTGAGTGTATTGTTGTGTTTATTTTTTTATTTTTTATTTTCTAGACGAATGGTGTTACTAGAATATAATTTACAGTGACTGAACTGCCCATCAGGAAAACTTTAAAACTTTTACTTGACTTGGAACTACAGTATGGAGAATAAATGTATATATCGTGACCATTTTTACGAGAGTTATCGTGCTCACAGACACACAAATAAATTTGAACGAATGGTGTTTTTGGCTTCTGGGGGCCCAAAACGAAAAGTTATCACGGTCTTGGGCTTAGGTCTTACCATGAGACCAACGGTAATAGCTTCTTCCCTATAAGGGAAATTCGCTGAAACAAATTTCTTCCTTCAGTGGCCTCAATATTTTTTTATTTTGATAGCCTAATTTATTTTCTTTCTCTGATGTGAAATATCTGCGAAAATCTACCTCAGAAAAAGCCAGGGTGTTATGATGAACAACAGTCTAGATCGGATTTGCATCTCTTCACCGGTATCACCGCCGTGTGCTGGATGTGTGGGGGTGGAGTGGGGGGGGGGGTTGTTGAAGGGATTGTGAGGGATGAGTGATGTGGTCGCCTGTGATAAGGCCGAAGGGTGAATATGGAAAACATCAAATGAGGCAATAGGCTTGTAAAAGGTAAAGAGGGGAGGGTAATGCTACCAATAATAACGTTGCCGCAGTGTGTATAAATAAAAACAAAAATATATTGATTTGTTTGTTGAGCTTCAAGCAGCCGAACCCTAAAATAAGCCGTTTCTAATCCAGGCAAAATAAGCAGCCTATAGGTTCGTAATATACGCGTACAGTTTGGCTTATTTTATTTTCTTCTTTTATTTATTTTTGCCAGGCTCTTCAATTTAAAGTCATAATACCTGTATAAAAAATGTATTTACTCTAAGCGAATACCTTTATCGTCATACGATTAGAAAACGGCGCGGCGTCGTCATAGATTGATGTTCGGTTGAGGACAGTGCTGAGGGCAGAGAAATACTAAATATTAATTTGATAAGAGCACCAAGGCAAAAAGGCATAGCTTAATGATATGAAAGACAGCAAAAATAAGCATACATCCTTGTACGTTCATTTAGCACGTTCATTTTTAGTCTTTATCTCCATCTGCTTTAAAACAGAAGGTCGTTATTTCCTAATTGGAGAAATACTAATAATAATTTAACAAGAGCGCTAAGGCAAAAAAACAACAGCTTAAAAATATAAAATATACCAAAAATAAAAATAATTGTACGTTCATTTAATCTTTATCTACATCTGTTGTAAAGCAGAAGGTCGTTATTTTCTAATTAGATTGTGATTAGATAGTGTCAAACTGCTGTATTCCCAAATTTTATCGATTATTGAAATTTATCTTATGTTTCGTTTTCTTTATTTAAACGTATAATAATCACCCTAATAATGTTCTTAAGGATGATAATTATGCCTCAAATGCTTAAACTTAGGTTTTTAAGGCCGATAGATCACAAAATTAGACAAATCTACATAAATTTATATTTTAAAGATGAATTTTAAAAAATTGAAGTGTACATGACTTCATATTGGCTTATTTTTTTAACAAAAACATTAAATTGTTATCCCACCTGCTAACCAACTCTCGACAACCCCCAGATGTCCTGAAGCCAGAAAGGGAGTTGTAGTTTGCGTGTTTGAATTAATAGGACATCGACTCTGATCCCAGGAGAAATTTCCGCCTGGTCATCGTAAAGTAAGGGATGTAAACTTTCCCAATCCCTTAACAATTATTAATTGCTCTGTGTTTTTTTAACTTGAATATTCTAAATTTATCATCGACGCCTATTGAATTTTAACAGATTTATAAACCCAGAAAAAACAGGTTGTTTGGTATTCCATTTTAATTTGTTATACGCGTCTTTCAATATCAGTGTCCTTTTTTTCTGGCGGAATTTTCATAAAACTATATTGAAATCAGTGAGGCGGTCCCAACTAATTAGTTATTTTATTAAAACACGAATTATTATTGGATTGGACAGAACGTTTATCAAAATTTTGAAAATTTCCTCCACGTTAATGTAGAGGCAAAGGTGGTATTATGGGCACCTGAGGGTAAAACGGGCACCCATAACATTAGAAAAAGACGATAACGCAGTCTAGCGGAAAACACATGAACTTGAAGAATAAGTTCATAGAAAGGCCTTTAGCAGCGCTAGTGTCGATATCAGTTGTAGTTAGCAAGTTGTCAACTGGTTTTTGTTCGTGAGGAAATCAAAACTTTGAAATGTAAGTATTTATCCATTTTTCACAAATACTACACGTTAATAAATAGTGTTATTGGTCATAACAGTTTCTTGTACACATTACAAGGATTAAATCTACGCAATCTGCACGCAATTTAAGGTTAAATTAAATAGCCTGTGTGCTATTGTTTTTCAAAATGGCGAGGGTTGTAATTTGGGCATTAGTTGTGCTGGTAATATGGCCCCCCCTATTTAAGGTGCCCATAATACCACCCTGAAATTAAAAGTCGCTGTTTTTTTCAGATGCCACGGAAACTGCTAAATCCTCCAAGGAAAAGTGCTAAAAGACATTCCTGGAGCAATAGTGATATGGAACAAGCTATAAAGGCTGTAAGAGAAAATGTTATGGGGGCTAAGCGTGCAGCTAAAACCTTTTCAGTCCCTAGGACAACCCTCCAACGGCTAGTCGCCAGTGACCTCACTCCAGAGGAGGCAGTCAACGTTAAACTAGGGAGGAAACCAATCATTCCAGAAGATATCGAGAGAGAACTCGTACACTACTTGCTAGTAATAGAAACTAAGTTCTACGGACTAACTAGGCAAGATGTGCGGCGACTGGCTTTTCAGTTGTGTGAGAAAAATGGAATAAAACATCCATTCAACGAAAGTGGTCTCGCAGGACGTGCGTGGTTCGACCATTTCATGAATCGTCACAAAGACATTCTTTCTATCCTGAAACCAACAGCCACTTCGTTTTCTCGAGCCAATGGGTTTAATAAAGAGTCAGTTTCTGAGTTCTTTGATATTCTCGAGGCTGAGCTAGAAAAACATCCATATCCACCTGATCGCATTTATAACGTTGACGAAAGTGGTATATCAGTTGTCCAAAGTAAAGTGCCACGTGTTGTAGGGCTCAAGGGGAAACGTCAAGTCGGTGCCTTGAGCTCTGCAGAAAGGGGATCACTCATCACAATTGTGTGTTGCATGAGTGCTGGAGGAACATTTGTGCCACCCATGATAATTTTCCCCAGGAAAAATATGACTGAAACGTTGATGAGGGGAGCCCCCATTGGCTCCATTGGCAGATGCCATCCATCTGGATGGATTCAAGGAAACCTGTTCACTGATTGGTTCAGGCACTTTATTGAAAAAACAAAACCTACAAAGGATGATCCTGTTCTTTTAATTCTTGACGGACACAACACTCACACGAAGAACATCGAGATTGTTGACCTGGCAAGGGAAAATCATGTCACGATCTTCAGCCTACCACCGCATTCAACACATAAAATGCAACCTTTGGACAAGACGTTTATGTCACCGTTAAAAGCTTATTATAGCGAATATATTCGACAGTGGATGCGGGAAAATGAGAGACCACTTGGACCGTATGATGTTGTTGAGCTATTTGGCAAGGCCTACGTAATGTGTCAAACCGCATCTATTGCTATAAATGGTTTTAAGGTAACTGGTTTTTGCCCCTGTGACCGGCAGGTCTTTAATGATGCTGATTTTCTTCCGTCAAGGGATGATGAAAACAATGTGACTATTGAAACTATCGTCCAAACCAAAGGCAGGAAAAAAAACAAAACTATCTACAACACGGTCAACAACACTTGCCCAACCACCAGCTCCGGTGTCTGCCCAAACACCAGCTCCGGTGACTTCCCAAACACCAGCTCCGGTGACTGCCCAACCACCAGCTCCGGTGACTGCCCAACCACTAGCTCCGGTGACTGCCCAACCACCAGCTCCGGTGACTGCCCAAACACCAGCTCCGGTGACTGCCCAACCACCAGCTCCGGTGACTGCCCAACCACCAGCTCCGGTGACTGCCCAACCACCAGCTCCGGTGACTGCCCAACCACCAGCTCCGGTGACTGCCCAACCACCAGCCTCGGCCACCACTTCAACACTTGAAAACTCACAAATAAGAACGCCGTCAGTTTCAAATAAAAGATCAATATATGACATGCCGTCTGCTAAAGATCTTCAAGAGGCCGGGCCTTCAAGGTGCCCATCAAATTCCCATCAGAGTGACAGAATTGTTTCCCCTCGGGACATATGGCCCATCCCGAAAACAAAACAAAAGCGTTCTAATAAAGGCCCAAAACCTGCAAAAGCTGCGCTAATTACATCTTCTCCTTATAAGACAAATTTGGAGGCTGCGGCCAAAGAAAAAGCTGAAAAAGAAGCTAATAAGAAAGGCAAAACGATTAAAAAGGAGATTGCTGTGGAGAAAAAGAAAAAAAAGCAGAAAGCTAAACCGATCAAAAGAAAAATTGATTTTGAAGAGGAAAATGAGGAAGAAGAGGATGATGGTGGGGTAACGTCGGGAGAATCAGTTATGGAACTTGAAGTGGGAGTTACAAATCCTGGAGATGACAACGCAGTTTGTATTTTTTGCGAAGGAATGTTTATGGAAGATACCAGAGGTGAACTTTGAGTCCAATGTGTGCTATGTGAGTTGTGGGCGCACAATGACTGTGCGGGATGCGAAACGGACATTTATGTTTGCGATTTTTGCAAATAGACATCTAATTTAATTCTAATTTCAAAATATTGTTTCCTGTTTAAAAAATAAGTTCCTATCATAACCAATAAATTCAATTTTGTTAGATTAAATTTGATTTATTCTTAATTTTACCATGGTGCCCATATTACCAGCACAATTCGAAATTATCTCAAAATGTACTTTTTGGAAACTTAATTTTAAAAAAATATTAAGCAGTAGGGATATGCCATAATTATTACTGTAATATCATAACTAGATGTCAGGGAGTAATTTAATACATATTTCAGATTTATTACTGGCTTTAAAAAAAAGTTATGGTTAACAATTCAAATGGGGGCCCATAATACCACCTTTGCCTCCAAATATGATGTTATCAATATTTGTAAAACATCGTTTGGAAATCTGGTAAGTGATATCCTGTCTTCTGTCAGAAATATACATAAAATGAAGAAATTGATCTAATTTATAGTATATAAAACGGTCAAAAATAAAAATACACGTTCACTGGTACTAACTATTCTTAAAAAATGCTCATTAAACCTTAAACCTGTGTGGGTTTTAGTCGGCTTTCAGTTTTTTCATGAATGTCAAGCAGATTAGGGGATGGATATCATCGATTGGATATTTAAAGATCTTTCCAAGCTGTTGAGCGAAGTCATGGCGAGGCAACATTTAAGCCAGCCGACGTTGAAAGGTGGTGGGAGGATGTTAATCCCCACTGAAGCGTATAAACTCTCGCTTTCGCATGTTTCCATCGGCATTTAAACACGACCGAACCGCAATGAAGCCCCAAGGAATAGTGGGAATGAAATTAAATTCAAACACAGAAACTAGAGAGGGAGAGAAAACGTACAAGCGTCAAGGGACGAATTGACGAGACGGATAGGTAAACTGCGAAGTTGGGGCGGCATTTCAGTACCTACGTCACTGCTATTTGTTTGCAAGTTCGAGAGTGTTTAAATATTGATTAATATTGTTATATATTTTACATCATTACAAAACTAAGTTCAAGAAGAAAACACCTCCGTTGCAGCAGTCTGCTTACACTTTGAATTCCAAAAAAACGCATGACTGCATGATTAATTTGAACTAAAATTCGTATAAATTAGAGTTATGTATTGCGTTGGGCTCAATATTAATAATAAGGTAATGTAGGGTTGCCATACCCTGTGTTCTCCGCGACGGTCACCACGTTTCACAGCTTATATAATTGATTGTTGCAATGGCCCTACGAATATTTTTGTTATTCATTTTCTTAAATGCAAATTTACAAAAACTACAGTCTTAATTTTGTCTGTTGGCTGTGCCAGGATTAGATAGTATTACCACACTGGACGAATGTGTGCTATCGAGGCTCGCAATTTACTTCATAAATGCTTTTTGGGAAAGTAGTCCCAACCAAAATTGGCTCACCTGAAATCTTGCACATAAATTCCTCGACCGATGTCCCATAGTAACCACCAGACTGGCAAGACAACCCACTGATGTTCTATTTATTTTGAAGATCGCTTTCTTAAATTATTGAGATTGTTTGATTTGAGGACAAGATGCTAGATCAATTTGTCCTTGCGTGTCAAGGAAGTCATCGTCGCCATGGGAGGCGGATCGCACAGCTGGGCCCTCCCCACCGGCAACAATCAATCTTAAACCTATCCCCTATGGGGAGATTTGTCTTCTTTTTTCATTCTATAACAAATAGGATTAATACCAGAACATGTTGTCAGTTTCAAAAATTTTAGCAACTTTTATTATCAACAACAATCTATTTACACACCCATCTCGAAAAACGTTGATTTTTAGGCCTATTGTACGTAAATAGTGAACTTGTACATATTTGAATAGAGTACCAAAGTCTTCTTGTGTATAGCAAATGCTGAACCGACAAAACCGTGAAAATATCTGCATACTGAGCACGCGCATCCAGTAATTAGTGCGGTGTGATCACTTTAAATTACCTTCAAATTTTTATTAATAGTAGCTTCACAAATTGAATCTCTGCATGTATCTGATTTGAAAAGACATCTTATGATCGATATTAATAAGATAATTACACAAACTCTCTTCAAGTATTACCAACTATCTGTAAAGGTCGTAGATAATGACATGAGGGCTGTCACATGACCATCGTCAAGTGTAACATTCGCCTTCAAATCTACATCCTTTGCTCAAGAACGATGCTACTCCGCCGCGACAAACCCCACATAGAGGTTTAAGTAGAGTGTAACATATTTTGCTGCTCATGAGAGGTTTATCTTCATGAAGAATTCAATGTAGATGTTGTGTCAGTTTGCATTGTTACTAGTGTTAGGCTCGCTGAAGTGGTACTAGAGCGTGGAAAGACCCTCGACTTAAGTGGTTTGCTGTCTGTTCGTGTGAGAGGATGATTTTCAAATGAAGGTTGAATTGAGTCTTGCGAACCAGCTATGGTTCTTTTGTGACTAAGCAGGAATATAAGGATCATAAGCAAAGCTTAGTCGCTCTTGATAATCTAAATCAAACTGAAATGAGTGTTGTGTACATACCATATCAACGTTGTTATATAATTTAAACAAGCAGTAATCTATTTAAAAATTCCAAAACGAAAATTAAATAATAAAAAACATTCATTTCAAAGTCGGGATTAGATCTTACCATGAGACCTATGGCAACAGCTTCTTCCCTATGTCAGGAAAAGCGATAAAAATTATTAAAAATAAGATTTTTTGTGCAACTAAATGTTATTGTTTAGAAACATGTTTTGTGAAAAATTCTAAACCCTCTCCTATTTTGGGGATTTTGGGTTGATTCCCAACCCCCTTTCAATGTCTGACCTTACTGGTCTATTTAATAACTGCTTTTCACGTATGGGGGGTAAACTTCGTTAAGATGGGACCTCTTTTGTGAAATTTCTCGTGGTTAAAGATACATATTATTATATATCTATATGAAAACGACCGAAAGGTGATGTTAGCATTTGGGGACTCCAAAACGAAAAGTTGTTAAGGTGAGGCTTTCGGTAATAACTTCTTCCCTATATATAAAAATTCCCCACAATATGTTTTTCTTATTTTATTTTGGTTAAGTTAATTAATAGTACATTACGTTACCCCTATAGGTTTAAATTTGAATTGGTAAGGTTTTCCCGAAACATTGATATTTATTTACGAACGAAACAACGACTACAAATCCGACAGACAAATCTGTTTCCAGGTCATGCATTCAAATGGCTGAGTTTCCGGGCCTTTGAGGGACTTTCGGCTCTAACGAAAATAAGGTAAGAATAAAGTAGGATGTTTTGCGTTATTTATTTTAACATTGAGCATATCTTATTTCTATTCAGGACCGTGATTATTACATGTATTATTATTATGATGCATACACACACTTACCATTTTCTTTTATCTCTAATCTATTTTTCCCTCAATTGATACAGAAAGAAAATAATTAAATTTGAAGTGCCCTAAATAAGCAGATACCTTTTATATTTTTACAATAAGGGCATCTTCCATTGAAATCTTCTTTCTTTTTCCAAAAATGTTCAAGAACTAACAAATATTGATAAAAATATTATTGTTAGCTATATTTCTTGTAAGGCAAGCGTTGATGTTAATTTTAGTATGAAAAATTTTGGTGTTTTCCAAAGACCTAGTAAAGAACAAAAAAAATTAAAAATTAAATTAAGAGTAATGATTAACATTGCATTTTGTTTTAGATTTTTGTGGGAATAAAATGTAGTATGTAATAATTTTTACTACTATTAATGCTATCTATTTAATACTCGTTTTCAGGGAATAATAATAACAATAATAATTATTATTATTATTACTATTATATATTATATTGTATTAGAAATAGAAACAAAACTTAATTAATGTTACATTTTGACCGTACATTTTTGCTTATTAATTTATTACTTCTAACCTTTACGAATGAAGGTTTATAGAGATATATCAAATCAGATCCTGTTCACTATGACTTATTTGACGAGAAAGCATAATCATTAATCACAATTTTAATTATTTTGTAAGTGGAATAGTTTGAATGAAAATTCTACTTTCCATTCAATACTCTTTTAACCTTCTACAAAGTGCTGCAGGAGTGATGTGGAGTGATTGTTTTATTTATTACTACATTTAAAGACATCCATCAAGTGATGACGCGACGTATCCTTCTGATTGATGAGAACGTTGATGCTTGTAGTGCAGAAGGAAGTGTGTGATCGCAGCCCTACTTGCTATGCATCATTTAACACTCAGGTCCTCCTAAATTTGCCTTGTAGTTTCTTTGTTCTCCACTGATATAATTCAACTGTTAGTTTAATAATTAAAAAAATAATGTAATCGTGTTTAGTATTATAGAAATACCCCCGTTGTAGCAGACCTGCATTCTCAGCGAATTTCATACGCTTAAATAAATCATTTACATAGAGCCTCAAATCAACTTAATTCCTAAATTAAGCATTCACCAATTTTCTCCATAAGAATAACATGGAAAATGAGTATGCAGGTTTGCTGCCACTGAAATGTGAAATTCAGACTTTTTTGCAATAATCCAGTAGATATAAACTACATGAAGTAACATGCCACGTTTTATTCAAATATGTTGAGATATAAGCAACATATATAATTTTATTTATTTCCCATAAGGTTAACTTTGGGACAACGTACTGTGTTTACCAATCTCAGTATTACAGTAACCAATGAACATTGAGCAATGTATCAAGATACAAAATGATTTGTTTTTCGAGCTGAATTCAACGGTGGGACCCAAAATTAAATTATTTCACTTTTTCTATGTAAAAAAAATACTTTTTTGGGGTTTATCCCCTTTCCCCCCCCTTCCGGTGGTTCAATCGGGTTGGTTTTCGAACTCGTCCGAATAATAACACGCCTGTGCTAAATTTCACTCCAATCGGACTGTTTTTGCGAGCGCTATTGTGCTTCCAGACACAGATATATATCACATACTTTGAACGAATGGTGTTTTTTGCTTCTTGGTGCCCCAAAACGAAAATTTATGGTGGTCCCTCGCTTTGGACTTACCATGAGACCTACGGTAATAGCTTCTTTCCCATAGGAGAAATTCGTTAACAAGAGGCCTATTTTATTCTGATTTTCCTAAGTGAGTTGGAAGTAACTGAATTTATTCAAACTCCCTACCTACGCCAAAAAATGCCTAAAACACGCTCCGCGCGGTGTCATTTAGCGCCTACAGTTTTCAAAATAAAATTTAATTTAACAAAGCATTTCAAAGATAAAGAGTTGTAGAATGTTAACTGCTAATCCAAAATCGTTCATGTAAACGTATTATGAAGATACATTCCGTTGAAGTTGACCAACTTTAATGCCATGTATCTTTTTAATAAGTGAGCATAAACGATTTTGGAGAAGCAAAAAACACAATGCAACTCGTTATCTTTACAATGCTATATCCAAATAACTTTTATTTTAAGAATTGGAGACGCTGAATGACACCGCGTTTACCCCTGCACCGGCTTTCGTGGCGAAAAGTGCACCAATTTAACATGGGCTCTTATGGAGCCGCAGTTCCAAAAGTCACCGCTAGTGTCGCAGAAAATCTAAAACTGCCGTTGGTAGGGAACCCTCTTCCCTACCAACGGCAGTTTTCGTTTTTCTGTGACACTAACGGTGACTTTTGTAGCTTCGGCTCCATAAGAGCCCATAATCAGTGTACATTTTGCGAAGCATAAGATTTCGCGCGGACCCATTTAGCGCCCATATTTTTTTCGTAACCATAATATGCGATATTTTTTTGAATAAATAACACTCTAAACTACTGGAATTACTTTTTTATTTTTGAAAAAGGTCATTAAACACGTTATATTAATGTCCAGAGTTGACTATTTTAAATTGATTATTTTAAAAAACGTTTTAAGCTTTCGAAATTCCAAATAGCAATTCTAGTAGTTAGGACATTTCCCGTTACAACTATATTGAATTTAAAATTTTCCCTTACCTCATGGGGCGTCTATATGGGTCCGCGTGAGAGCTGTTTTTGAAACTTTTTGGCTGGGTACTTGGGTAGGGAGGACTCTTAATAAGGAGGTTTTTGATTTTTTTGCTGCACTATGTAGGCTACGAACAAGCAAGAGTCATGATTCTTTACTACATCAAGATCGCATCGTGGTAATACCCACGATGGACTTTTGATTTTAATTTAGATAAATGCGAACCTGCGAACAACTCCATTAGCTTAATTGTCTTTCCTATATCATAATGAGTTGAAATTATTGGATTATTTCTTCGATTTTATCTCCTTTATGGTGCAGTGTTGGAGTTTTTTTTTTATCTTTGTCACATATAAAGGCAGAAAACTTAAAACAATAGAAAATATAAAACTATCACAGCTACCTTTAAATGAATAGTTAAAGTTGGTAAATCCAAACCTTGATTAGGCTGTTTTATAAGCCGAAGTACAAGTAGCCTAAAAGGGCAAACAAAATATAAAAACTCTTACATTACCATAAACTTAAATCTTTGATTCTTTGCCAATAAGCCATTCTTATAAGAGTATTTCTTTCTCATAAAACAATGCAGTTATAAATATACCTCATTCCACCAAAAAATATACGTTTACTAAAGATATAACACTTTGTACTATATGTAACACTTTAATTTAACACGGAGTGTTACATAAGTGTATGCCGCAAAACAATATTGAGTAGTGTCTTTCAGCAACAAACAAGTGCATTATCGTATTAAAAAATAGCAGAAGCCTCGTAGTTTTTGTACTGAACCAATGAAGGATAAAATTTAACAGATACACTATTTAAAGTGTATTACATCTTGCACGAGTCTAGACCAAAACTGTTTCCTTATGTCTTTTTACCAAAGCTCTTACACTGGCAAATGAGAGTAATATTATTAGTATGAGTAAGAACCCTACTCTATTTCAGAGCGTTCCCACTTACCTTTAGGTCACTAGGTAGTTTTTTTATTTATGACCAGCGATGAGAGCTGAGTATCTTCTGTTAGTTAGCACACATAAAACTGCCTATTATTGTTTCTTCAGTATAATTGATTCAATTTTCTAAAGGGTTTTCCCTGTCTTTCCTTGCCTGTTCCTTATCCCTGACTCCTTTATGTTTTAGCGAATTTCTTTAAAGGAATAAGCTATTACGGTAGTACTCATGGTAAGACGTAAGTCCGAGACCATGTTAACTTTTCATTTTGGGGTCCCCAGAAGCAAAAAACACCATTCGTTCGAATTTATATATATATATGTCTGTTAACACGATAGCGGCCGTAAATATGTTCCGATCTTAATGATTTTTGGTACAGACGTGAAAAGTGGTAATCACTCAGACGAGTTCGTGAACCAGCCCGATCGGACCACCGGAAGGGGGGGTAAAGGGGGATAAACCCCCCCCAAAAATGGTTTTTTGAGTTTTTACCAAATAAAATTGATCAAATTTTTGTTGGCACCATTGAATTCAGCTCAAAAAAACAAACAATTTAGTATTTTAAATTACTGCTCTATGTCCATTTGTTACCGAGATATTGAAAGTGGTAAACACAGTACGTTGTCTCAATGTTAATTAACCTTATGGGAAATAAGTAAAATTCTATATTTCGCTTATTTCTCAACATATCTTGATAAAACTTGGTAAATGGCTTCTTCTAGTTCAGATCTATTAAATATTGAATTAAAACCAACCAGTTTAAACATACCTGTAGCAGCAAACCTATATACTCATTCCCCATGTTATTCTTATGGAGCTTACAAAAACATGTCAAATCTCGCATGTTGGATTGAAATATGTTGTTTTGCACTTGAAATTCGCTGAGTATGCAGGTCTGCTGCAACGGGGGTATTTATCCATGCATATTAGTATCCATGCTTAATAATACATGTTATTATTATACATGTTAATTGTTGAGCTGTTTGACGGATTTCAGAGTAAGTAATTCAGTCTTACATAGTATTTTTTTTCTTGTAAACGAGGAGGTCTTAATGTATCTTGCTCTTTCTATTCTATAAAGGGTGTCCATAAAAACGTTTCAGGAGGCGATTCCTTACATCTAAACTAGGAAAAAAGTTATGTGAAGGTATGGCCTAAAATGCATGATTCCGCCTTTTTGTATTTTTCACAATTTTTTTTTCTCTGTAGTTTTTCAATCGATTTTTTCAAACTCGGTATGCACGTATATCTAGTCAAGGTTAGTTTGAAAAAGTAATCACCATGATCGAATTGTTAGTTTCAAAATGGCGGCTGTTTAAAATCTTTAAATTGAAATACCGAAAAAACGGTACGTTTTACAAAAGAAATAAAAATAAAATAAAAATGTTCAGTAAATTTAATTTCCAATCTAATGACAGCAAAATTATGAGATATGATTAATAAACAACATAACTCTGAACCGATTTTCATGATTTTGGTAGTGGTATCATTAGATTAGAAATTGAATTTCCTAAAAATTGTTTACCTTTATATTTTATTTTTAAAACGTACCATTTTTTAGGTATTTCATTTTGGTGCCGTCCATAAATTACGTAATCAGAAAATTGGGGGAGGGGTCCAGAATGGAAATGATGGTTGGATATGATGTGCATGGAGGGGGGTAGACGCTGAGATGACGTAATTTTCATGTTTTCTTTTAAAACTGATTTAGATACGAAAATTGTAAACATTCTATCAAAATTCATTAAATTAAAGTTCACCTTAGAAACTACGAACTCGATTCGTAAAACAACCGTTAAAATGGTAATTTTAGCTTCAGACCAAAACAAAGTTGCGATAAATGCAGATTTTAGTGATCAATATGTTTTAGATTTGCACTATATATATGCACTACATATATATATATATATATTTATTTATTTATTTATTTATATAGAATATATATATATATAGAATATATATATATATATATATATATATATATAAATTCGAACGAATGGTGTTTTTTGCTTCTGGGGGTTGCAAAACAAAAAGTTATCATGGTCTGGGGCTTAAGTCTTACCATGAGACCTACGGTAATAGCTTCTTCCCATATAGGGGAAATTCGCTAAAATTAGTAAACTCATATCACGATGTTTTTGCAAGCTGTCTACCTCAAAACAAGATAATAACTGAGAGCAGGACATGAAATGTGGGTGTGTTGATATCAGATGGTTTTTAAATAACCATCTGAAATGAAAAACAATAACAAACACATTGTATGTTTACCTCTTCTAGCTTGTGATTACGATTACTGTTTCTTGTTATCCAAATAAAGTTTCCTTGAAATACATACATATATTTTCTTTTAACAACACATGGTGTCTAGTAAGTGGTTTAAAAAGTACCCATAATTAAAATTCAAAATGAGTGACAATGAATCAGTAGCAAGCACACTTAAGTGCAATCAAATGGATGTTTATCAGCTACATCTACAACCGCCAGAACAGTTCAACATCAGGACTCCAGAGAAATGGTCAACGTGGTTTCGGAGATTTGAAAGGTACCGTAAGGCTAGTGGCTTGGCTCAAAAGAGTGAAGATGTCCAAGTAAGTACATTAATATACGTGATGGGAGCAGAATCAGAAGAAATTGTAAATTCTTTCAAATTAACTGAAACAGAACTAGCATCCTACAATACAGTTACCAGTAAACTAAATTCTCATTTTATTCCAAAGAGAAATTTAATATATGAAAGGGCTAAGTTTAACCTGAGAGTCCAGCAACCAAATGAGACAGTTGATTGTTTTGTCACAGCACTACATACTCTAGCTTATCTTTGTGACTATAAGGGCCTAAGAGATGAACTTATTAGAGACAGGTTGGTTGTTGGTCTTTCGGATAAAAAACTTTCAGAAGTTTTACAGCTAGACTCTAACTTAACTTTAGATACAGCAGTTCAAAAAGCTAGGCAGAGTGAATCCGTACGAAACCAACAGTCAGTTTTAAATCAGTTTGCTGATAATTCATTGAATGTTGATAAGGTCTATAAGACAAATGTGAGTCCTGGTAGTTCTAGTAGTTACTCAAAGAGTTTTTCTAGGGAAGCCCTTAACACCAGTACACCTAGAAATAGTTCCAAATCTAATACCTGCATTCGTTGTGGAAAATTTTTCGAAAGAGGTCATATGAAATTCTGTCCTGCTTTAAATGCCAATTGTAGATTCTGTTCGACTAAAGGTCATTTTGCTATAGTCTGTAAGAAAGCTGAAAATACACAGAAATCGAATGTCAGTGAGGTGTTTCAAAATAATGAGTGCGCTGAAAGGTTGAATAATGTTTTTATTGGAGCAGTTAACGGTCAAGAAACTTCAAGTAAGCCCTGGAAAATTTTTGTTACGGTAGGCAATAAAAACATTCAATTCAAGGCAGACCCTGGTGCCGATGTTACATTAATTCCTGAGGAAATGTATTACAGGTACTTTTCAGAAATTACATTAGAAATTCCTAATTCCAAACTTTTTGGTGCATGTGAAAATGTGTTACAAATTAAAGGAGTGTTCAAAGGGGAACTGAAATGGAAAAATAATACAAGTGTACAGGAAATATTTGTACTTCGAAATTTAAAGGAACCACTTTTAGGAAGACCTGCTATTGAGAAGCTAAATATATTACATTGGATTCATCAGGTGAGTTCTAACTGTAATTTAAGTTTTGAACCAAGGGAAAAGTATCCAGAATTATTTTTGGGTCTTGGGAAAATGAAGATGGAATACGACATACAACTTAAGCCCGGGGCTCAGCCGTACATATTGTCATGTCCAAGACGAGTAGCATTGCCGTTAATACCAAAGCTTAAGGAGGAACTGGACAGGATGGAAACATTGGGTGTTTCCTGTTGAAATATCTCCTGTTGAAACTCCAACTGAATGGTGTTCAGGTATTGTTATTGTGCCAAAACCAAATGGTAAGATCAGAATTTGTGTCGATCTGACTAAGCTGAATAATAATGTGAGAAGGGAGCATATTATACTACCAACAGTTGAGGAGTCACTTGCGAATCTTAGGGATGCAAAGGTTTTTTCTAAACTTGATGCTAATTGTGGTTATTGGCAGATTCCTCTTTCAGAATCTTCTAGGTTGTTGACTACATTCATAACTCCGTTTGGTCGTTATTGCTTCAATCGTCTCCCGTTTGGGATCTCCAGTGCGCCAGAGTTTTACTCTAGAGAGATGATGAGAATTCTTGAAGGTATTCCCGGGGTTGTTTGTCACATGGATGATGTCCTTATTTTCGGGAAAAATGAAGAGGAGCACTTCAAAGTCCTGGATATAGTGCTTAAAAAGTTATCTGCAGCTGGAGTCACCCTTAATGACAAATGTGTCTTCAATACAAGAAGAGTGAAGTTTCTAGGACATATTGTTTCATCTGAAGGAATTGAAGCTGATCCTACAAAGTGTGAGGCTATTACAAAGATGCCAAATCCACAGTCAAAGGGTGATGTTCGCCGTCTATTAGGGATGGTTACTTATGTTGGGAAGTTTTTGCCAAATCTAGCTCAACGGACAGAACCTCTACGCCGATTATTAAGGAACGAGCATGATTTTTACTGGGGGGAAGATCAAAAGAGAGCTTTTGAGGAGATTAAGATTGCTATTACAAGTCCACCTGTACTATGCCACTATGATGCCAATAAACCTATAAGAGTTTGTGCAGATGCTTCCAGCTTCGATGCTGGTGCAGTTCTCGAAATACTTTCGGATGAACAATGGAGACCAGTTTTATACGCATCGCGAGCTTTTAATCCAGCTGAAATGCGTCAAGCGCAGATAGAAAAAGAAGCTTTGGCGTTGACCTGGGCATGCGATCGATTTGCTACATACATTATAGGAAAGGAGATCACACTTTTAACCGATCATCGTCCTTTAGTGTCTATACTAGGTCAGAAATGCATGGATGAATTACCTCCAAGACTACAAAGATATAGGATGAGACTAATGAGATACTCATACAAAGTACAACATGTTTCAGGAAAAGCATTTTACACACCAGATACTCTAAGCCGAGCTCCAATCCAAACACATGAAGATCCTGACAACGTTTTCCAAGATGAAGAAATAGAAGAATTAGAAAGAAATGTTATTAATTCTATTTCGGCCACAGACACAAGAATGAAAGAGGTTCTAGAATCACAGAATAACGACATTACTTGCAGTTTACTAAGAAACTTGATTTCGGAAGGATGGCCAAGGAAAGCTACTCAAGTGCCATTAGTTTGTCGGGCATTTTGGAGTGTAAGAGGTGAATTAGCCATTGTACAAAATTTAATAATGAAAGGAAATGCACTTTATATCCCGTTAAAACTGAGAAGTGATATTCTTCAGCGCATTCATGATGGTCACATGGGCATTCACAAATCGATACAACGTGCTAGAGACGTGGTTTGGTGGCCAGGATTTACAAATGGCATAAAAATGTATGTTTCACGATGCGCTGCTTGTCTAGAGCAAAGGCGAAACCATCCTGAACCACTGATTTCTACTCCTTTACCTCAGCTACCATGGCAAGTTGTTGGCACAGACTTGGCCGAAAGAAATGGGAAAAACTATCATGTTCTAATTGACTACTATTCAAGGTTTCCAGAAGTCTTTTTGTTACCTACAACAACTTCAACCTGTATAATTGAAAGAATGAAGTCTGCTTTTGCGAGACATGGTATACCTCAGGAAGTGCGTTCCGACAATGGACCTCAATATACATCAAATGAATTCAAGGTTTTCTCAAAAGAATATGGATTCCACCACATTACAAGTAGTCCTCGATTTCCTCAAAGCAATGGACAAGTTGAAGGAGCTGTAAAAATAGTCAAAAATATAATTTCAAGATCTGCTGATCCTCATCTAGGATTACTTAGCTACAGAAATACACCGTTGGCAGAATTAAAGTATAGCCCAGCTCAACTACTGATGGGAAGGAAACTGAGAGACACTCTTCCCATAAACGAAGAGAAATTGAAGCCTAGTAATGTTAACATGGAAGAATTCAAGAAGCTGAACGAAACGTCTAAAAACCGTCAGAAAAGAGACTATGATCGTCATCATCGTGTAACGGAAAGATTAGAGTTTAATCCCTTCCAAAATGTGTGGATTACTGATTGTCAAAAATATGGAGTCGTTAAAAAGAAAGCAGAAACGCCAAGATCATATTACGTTGAATCAAATGGAAGTTTGCTAAGAAGAAATTCGTATCATTTGAAAGAAGCCCCTTCAAAACCTAACTCAAACGCGGAGGAAGAGGAAAATAATGGTCATTTAGTACTCCAACAACAAGCAAATGAAAGTCAAATTGAAGGATACCATACACGAAGTGGTTGTGGTGTAAGAAAGCCTTCAAGACTTGATTTGTAGTTGAACATTATTTATTTATTTATTTTCAAGAAGGGAAGATGTGTTGATATCAGATGGTTTTTAAATAACCATCTGAGATGAAAAACAATAACAAACACATTGTATGTTTACCTCTTCTAGCTTGTGATTACGATTACTGTTTCTTGTTATCCAAATAAAGTTTCCTTGAAATACATACATATATTTTCTTTTAACAACACAGTGGGTAAACACCAGTTTCTTTGAGATGCAATAGTCTTTGAAACTTTTTTGTATTTTCTCTCTCATTAAGTAAAATTGATGCGGGTACCATATGTGCAAACCAAACTTTGCACACAACTTTGATTCGTTAACTTTGCACATATGATTATCAATTATTGCCATTTTAAAACTTCCAGAGGCGACGTTCGGGTTCCGTAGTATCCAAGTTTCATAACATTCAGGTTTATTATTTTAAATTATTAATATAATACCTTTTTCATAACGTCTATGTTAAAATTGATTAAAATATAATATTGCTTAATGTCCAGGTTTCATAGCGTCCAGTTTGCTTGTTTTAACTAATAATGATAGCTTTTTCAAAACGTCCAGGTTACTGTTTAACAAATGTCATTTTTTGCAATTTTCATATCGTTAAGGCTTTACTAAAATTAACCTGCTCTTTCAAAACGTCTACGATTCAAAATGTCCAGGCTAGGCTGTAAACTCACTACATTCCAAATCATGTACCGGTATAGTATAGCTTCTTTTAAAACCTCAAAATTAGGTTGGAAACAATACTGTAAGAGGACTGGAGTGGAGCGAGTTTACAAACGTCCTGAAACCAGGACTTTTTAAGATATATATATATATATATATATATATATATATATATATATATATATATATATATATCAATAATTTTAATAAGCTAACCTAGACGTTATGAAATCGCTTTTACTTTTCGAAATCAGGACTTTATTAAACAGATATTATTAATAATTTAAAACAACGAACTTAGACATTAAAAAACCAGCACAAATGAAATAGCTAATATATTTATTAAATAAATTATATCCTGGACCTTTTAAACATGCGCGTTTTTAATAGGCTAATATTAACTTAATAAACATCTTGGACGTTATGAACCTGAATATTATGAAATCGCTATTAATTATAATGATGAACCTGGACGTTTTGAAAAACTTTGGATAAACATACCAAAAGCTCCGAGCCCCACAGTACCAATACATAACCAATCCCCTTCACGTTTTCATGTGATTTAATACTGTGCAGTCCTATTTTATGTAAATCTGTGTCCTATGATTAGCATTAAAGCATAGATAAAGGGATACAAAGCACAACCTTTGTATCCCTTTATCTATGATTAAAGTATCATGGAAAAAGATTACATTTCTTTACGTATTTGGTAATAACAAACTAAACTGCAAAGCTACACTAATTTTGAACAGACTGCCTATTTAGACAAAAGGACTGTCCTATAAAATGTCAAGGTCAAGGATGAATGTTGTTCTGCTGAAAAATGAATGTTTATTTTGTTAGTTTCTTGTATAGGTTATGTTATTGTGTGTTAAAGCTTAAACGCAATTAAATAACAAAATAAATAATAAAGCATTATTATATCAAAAGGATTTTGTTGAATTGATATATAAGGGGTAAGAAGGATGTAAATTATATTATAATATTTTCACAGCTTAGGAATTAGGGTAGTGATCTTATATTTTCACCAACCAGTTATCTGCCAAACCTTGGCCAAACCCATAAATGGCAACTATGATTAAGTGTATTGAACAATATACCACATTATTTGTCTTCAATATCAATTTCACCGAGTTATTGTTGTTGAAAGTGTCTTTTTATTTAAATCCGACTGCTTGGGCAAGGTCTGCAAAGTTAATTTTGTGAAAATAGACAAATTTCGGCCTGGGCAAGAGACGCAGAAAACAAATATTTGACTATGCTCTCGGCTCAGTATGTTATTTAGTGGGGTACAAGTTCGGCAGAAGGAGCACACCCACTCTTATCTTGGGGACATGTTGGGAACCGGGGTTGTCGGGTAGGGGAACGAACTATCGAAAGGCCGTAACTGAAAACAATCGATATATCGATAGTTCAATCGAATGGATATATCGAGATATCGAATTTTACAGTAATTGGTGGTACCCATTCTAGTGATGCCCTGAGTGGCGCCAAGGGCGTCACCAGTGGCCGACTGCTGCAGCTGCGGCACCAAGGGCACCATGACCCCGAAGCTCTTAGGGATAGGAAATTTGAAGTTGGGCAAAAGTCCCAATGGGGGAAAATTGCAGGGGGGGCAAAAAACACGTTGGCTATTGTAAAACGGCGCAAACCACTAAGAAACTATAGAGAATAATACAACCAATCTTATTGCAGGCCGGATTAGATGAGTCTAATCATCTGTGACACCCGTAGTATAAAGATAAGGGGAAATAGTTAGGACATCGCCGTGTATAAGATGAACAAAGAAGACGTCCATTCGGCCGTTTTGTTACGGCGGAGTGAGTAACACAAACAACGTAGACACTAAATATTTCATAGCTAGACAGTCAAACGTCACAGCCAATCGCAGGAAAGGAATACCAACAGCCACTTATGATTGGCTGATCAACTTTTGTGTATCGATATATCGTTCGTTCACACATGCTGGCACTCGATTGTTCCCCACCCAACAACCCCGGTTCCCACCGACTCCCCTACTATATATTTATGCGAAAGAAATCGGTGAAATATCGATTGCTCGGTGATAAGTCACATGTGAATATTGATATATCGTACGTATGGATGCTTGACTATCGATTGATCCCCACCCAACAACCCCGGTTCCCACCGTGTCCCCTAGATAGTGAGGCGAAGCGTACCCCTTTCTGCGGGATTATAGCCTTTAGGGTATCAAAAAATTATTTCCTGTCACGAAAGATTTGAAGATAAAACTATTAGGCCCCCCTACACTAAAAGTGGCTTTAGGGTAAGGTCCTAGGTAGACCTAGTCAAGTTGACCAGATTTATTATGGAAAAGCTAATAACAGGATGCTGATCGCTGGGGTTTGTGGTAAGGGGGTTATGGAATACCCTCAAAAAAAGAGGGGGCTCTGGGGGATCTCCTGTTTAGTAATCTTGAAAGCATGTAGGCCTAGCCTAAACTGTTAGCTACACTGACAGAATACAATTTGTATTAACCTCATTTTGACCTATCAATGCATGTACACATGTAAACATGATGAATAAACGTCTTATGTCTTATGTCTTATGTCTTATGTCTTATGTCCTCCGGAAAGTCTGGAAAAATTAGGAGTAGGCTATTTTGGTAGGTTTTTCATACTTTCAGAGTGTACATTTGTGTGATATTTTTGTTTATCTTTACCATTTAATTCTCTACTTGACTGTTCTCAATCCTGTTGAAAGGCAGGCCTACAGGCAGGGATTCTCGTCACCTTAGTCCTTAGTCTTAGCTCTTATTCCACAGTGATATGTGATAGGTTACCTCGGCTGCGCCATCGGACGACAACAGTTTTGTTTCCCTTAGAAAGAAAAAGTTGTATTTTAGTCCCTAGATGCACAATAACTGTTATAGACTATTAGCCTATACGTCACTATGTAGGCTACTGTTCTTTTTTAATTGCTGTACCTCATTGTTTTTTTTCTTTAAATCTACAATACACCTCAGATTATCCAGATTCATTTGGTGGCTCACTGATCCAAATAACAAAAGATTCAAATAATCCAAGGATTATAATAATGCATGCCAATATAGCAATTACGAACCTAGCCCCCGCTATATTGATGCTGCAAACAGCATATCAAGACAGAATAACATAGTATTCAAAATGAGTACTACATACACATGAGTAACATCCACTCATTTTGAAACTAATGTCAGTTAACACAAAGCTTACACATTTTTTTTCATTTCATTTCACATGTGTGTTCCTTGGTCGGTACCTGAGCATTTGCCTTACCCGGCCCCAGCCAGGCTTGGGACCATCGCCCCTGGCTGTCGGGATGGCTTAAGACGATCACACTCGTCAGCGGCAAAGCCGAGCCCATCGAGGAAGGGGTTACCCCCGAGCCTCTAACCAGGGCAAACTGACAACTCATGACCACCAACTGAATGCTTAAAGGAACACTTGCCACGGATGACAAGAGCCCTTACCACACCAGTGGGGTGGAGGTCTACGTGAGCTTCGCACGAGGCCTACCTTACCTCTGACAGAGCCAATCCGCCATTTTGAGCCAGAACAGGGTACACCAGACTCATGGGGGTGACCCCATAAGCCCAGAGGGACATACCCTGCCCATTTCGTAACCACATACCACCACGAGACCAATCCCAAACGCTGGTCCACCAGCCCTGACCGAGAGTCGACCCCAGCCAGAGCTAGCGGGGCACGGTAACCAGCACCCGTGATACTTCGTTTGCCCATGCATCCAGCCTTGCGGCCTTCCGCGATAGGTTTCCCATTACAGAGGCGGGATTAGAAGTAGGTCCCACCCGGGATACTAGGTTAAAACCCGACACCCTTGCTCAGCAGAGGCTTCCCACAAAGCCTCCTCCAATGGACAGCGAACCATCCAAAGTCCTGACGTGAGCCTCGCCAGGTTCCCCATTTTAACCGCCAGCAGACCTTTGCCCTCACTCTGGGCAGGACCAATGGTCCCGTTTCACACCTCGGAGGGGAACCATCCGGAGAACTCAGGCCTCAACAAGGGGAACCACCCCGCAGATGAGCTGGCAAGCCAGCTGAGAGCTGCGAAAGGCTGGCCCCAAAATATTGGCCCAGGGAAACCTTCAGGCCCCCACCAAGGAGCTAGTTCCAGACTAAAACACAACAAACGACAGTAGCAAACTAATCCGCAAAATTGGCATAGGTTAGTCATTTGTTGATTAACCTATGAGCTAGCGCTCATAGCAGCAAACCAAATCACTTGTTCTTACAAAAGCTCTATAATGTTCTGTACAGTTAATGCAGCTATTTCAATTTTTGTTATACCAAATGTGTAAAGTGATGTAGCCTATTGCAATTACATCTTACTTTTAGAAGGCATCCTTTACATGTAAAACTCATTAAAATCACATTTCAACCATGATTTCAATGTTTTAATTTCATGGATAGGCCAATTCGAATAATCCGGCATCCGGATAATAATGTCTGGATAACCTGAGGTGCTCTGTAAATAGTTTATCTTTGTTACATTCATTTGATATTGTATTGTCAGCATACGGTAAGACGTATTTTTTCATCTTAGGCTAATAAGATTATCATTTTGATCATTAGTGCATGTTAACATTGCAAAGGTGTAGAAAATTTTGTATAGACTACTGTACCATATAAAAAATACACTTAACTTAGATAGTTAAATCAAAAATCCTAAAATTTTCAGGCAGGACTGGACTTCAATGTTTCCACTTTCGCAACTTAGACCTCCAAGACTCAAACATTTATTAAAAGTAGGATTACTTAATAAAAGAATAACTGGCAACGAATTCCTTATTATTTTGACAAACAACTTACACTTACCAAACGACAATGGGTTTTTGAGTCAATGCAATTTACCAAGTGTGAGCAGCAACGAGACTCTGCCATCTCAGGCTCGAGTCGTCATCTGTGGGGCTGGCGTTGTAGCGAACTCAGTAGCCTACCACCTCGTCCAAAATGGCTGGAACGATATTGTTGTCATGGAGCAGGGAAGGTAAGCTTATTTTAAGACAATAAATATGTATAGGCCTATATTATTCTTGCTGGTGACCGTCTAAAATATTTCAGATATGATAGCTGTATTACGGTTTTCCTAGTTCAACTTTTTGATATCGGTACTTCTTTATTGAAATAATTTTCCCTTGCATGCAGGACAGGTAATCAACTCATAGTTTTTAGTTTTGTTAATATATTCAGATTGTTTTGTATCAAACTAAAATGTTTTGTGTAAATTTTTCTGCAAGTTTAACTCTTAAAAATTATTATTTTGATATAAATGAATAATTACACTTTATGCAGCGTTGAATTTCTAAACTTCTGCAGTACATCTTTTTTCAATTGTGGTAACTTACTTACCAATACCGTTCTGTTTAATTTTCAGCATCTGTGGAGGAACATCACACTTTGGATCTGGAACCCTTGGACTTTTTAAACCACTTGCTGAGAAAAATATAATTTGGAACAGTGTTCATCTGTATAAAAAACTACAAGACGATGGACATAATTTAGGTAAGAGAAACTTGATTGCATCATGAAAACCATATTTTAAGCTTTATTATTAACTCTTGACATGGTCAAATCTAACTGATGGTTTGTTTCAGATCTGAGGACAGTGGGCAGCCTGAATCTTGCCCAAACTAAGGACAGATTGATCTTTTTGAAGAGAAGAATGTCTTGTCATGTCGCTACAGGCCTACAATGTGAGGTAATAGCTTTGCCCATGAAGGCACAAAGAAGAGCTTTGCTAAACATTAACACGTTTGCTGCAGCCATATCCGATTGGATGTGGGCCGAGCACTGTTCGTGTGTGGGCGTAACCGATGCATTTAGAAATGCTACCTGGAAATGCTCGCCTCTCCACCAGTGTTGTATGAGGGACTCAGTTGAGTGTTGCCGCGTGGAAGGGATGTGTGTCGCCAGTCCGTGTTCACTTTGTTGAGATTACCCACCATGTTTGAGCCCATGGTCCGTGTGCATTTAAATTAATTTTTATAATTTATAAAATACCTAAAAATTGTGAAAAATGTTTTATTACCTTTTTAAGGTAAAACTTTGAAATTATAATTTAAAAAATCTTAAAAAAAAACAACTAAACTTAGCTTGCACAATGCTGCCTAGGATACATAAAACATAAAAGCAAACAAATATTTAATTTTAAAAAATAAAAAAAAATAGTTATTAACCAAATTTTTCTATTCCCATAGCTAAACTAATCAAATTACATGATAAAACAGTGAGAATGCAATACTGTAAATATATTTCCTTTGCACGTTGTTGTGGTATCCGATCAAATACAAAATGGGGATCATTTTCATGTTTGTTTTTCAGATAAAAATTGTTTTTGATATAAACCTTAATTCCTAATGCAAAACTATTAAATCAGATAAAACGAATTTCAGCACCCTAGTCACCTATACGTCACAGGCTTATCGCAGCGAACGTATTAGAAATGAAGTTGACCACTCAAGTAATAAACAAGAAGTTTTTTATTCGATTTTTTTTAAGCAATTGGTTTGGTTTCTTCAGGTCTTTCAAATATAATAAATGATCTTAATGGGATTTTTCAGGCCACATTTAACTTGAACCATCGACTTTAAATGTCAATGCTTGAACTGTCCCCACTATCATTTTGACAGTAACAGAATCTCACTTAATAAATTGGAATTAAATAACCTTTAACCCTTAGACGTACCATTTTTAAAAAATTTTTGATTTTCAATTGTAAAATGTTTATTTTGTCTGTATTTTACCTAATATTTTGATTATGTCCTTTGATTGTCCATATGTATTGACAATATGCTGAATTCATTGATAAAAAAACGTGTCCTCCTCCTCTATACAAGGGTAAAAACAAGCAAAGCAGGTGTCCACTGCAATCCCTATTAAACGTACAAACGCCTTTAACTTCCTCCCAAGTCGGTCACCATTTATTTTAGGTGGGCCCTCCCACCAACTTTACCACACATTTGGAAGCCTAATAGGAATTGCACATGGTCGGGAATGGAACCCACGCACCTCTGAACGGCTTCAACGCTATACTTGTCAGTATAGTGCATTAACCGACACAGCTACGCCACCACCATCGGCCAGGAGAACGATTGGAGCATAAAGCCTACAGTCGACCCTAGCAGCAAACCAGTGAATGACTAGGCCAAGCCCTCACTAACAGCACCCGGAGGTCATAGAAATCTGTCACGAGACAGTCTTGTGTAAAGTCTCCAATGGGTTAACTGAGTCACCCTTTTTTAACCTATTTTTATCACAGTTAAACACTTGTTCAAAATCTTCCGAGAGTTTAGTTCATATTTATTCATGTTTTAAGCTGAAAAAAATTCTTCTCTTTAAGCTGAACAAATTCAGAAATGATTTTTTTTCTCAAATAGTTTAACAGTTTAATTTGTTGTGTTTGCTTTAAAGACTGATTTATATACGTGTGAGTAAAACTGGGGGAGCTACAGGTTTAAGTGGGTTATCCTTTACTCTTGTATGAGTAATGTTATCGTGCTTGTATGCTTGCTTGCTTGTTTGCTTGCTTGCACAACGATCTCAAAAACTGCTTCAAGGATTTCCTTCAAATTCTGTAAATAAGTAATATATGACTCAAGAATGTCTTTTATGCAGATTACTAGGCCAGAGAAAATCTTATAAAGTAATAAATCAAATTTTAAAGTTGTAAAATTTTAACATTGGCCTTATGGGTTGAAGCATAGCCATCTTTAGTAATAAGGCCGCGGCCTTCGACCTGGCAACGTCGCTTCTCAAGGGTTTTTTGCATAGTAAAACCATTGACTTTCCCCTACAGAGCCTGCTGGTTTAAAGTAAACAAAAATTAGTGCCATAAGAGAGTATGGATAACCAAATCAGCTGAACCCTTAGGCGCGATGTTGCCATTTACTAGCGCCGCGGCCTTGCACTAGAGATGGTTATGGTTGAAGTGATAGCAACGAAAATAAACAAGGAAAGGGTAAACAAATGAAGTAATCATAACAGCTGTTTGGAATCTACAACCATCAAGGGAAAATACTGCAAGTGGGATGAAGAGTCCATGGAGCAATAAAAAAGGTTTCTATTTATCAATTTATGACATTGAAATATTTTATAGTAACTGGATGAACTGGTAAACATGAAATAACACCGAACAAGGCTCCGTCCACCAGGTTTTTTTCATATCTTGCCCATTTTTTAACCAATTGAATTCAATGATTACGCTAGTAGCAAGTTGCAACTTGCCCATCTAACTCACCTCCAACTCGACCAAAGCTCTAATGTTAAAGTTCAATAATGCTTTACATAAAGGAAATGGTAATTTTGTTTTCAAGCAGTAGAAATAAATATCTGCAATTTAATGTTGTTAATAGAGCTGTCTTATTTTGTAGTATAAAAATACTTCAATCAATCAATCAAAAATATCTTTATTCATTACTGCATACATAGTTAGAGATAAAATAGTGTCAAAAACAAAACTACAACTAACAATAAACTATCTTTATTTCATTGTTTTCTTAAAATTCAGCCAGGGAATAAAATGGATTTTTTGTTAAATTTTTTTAAGAGTACAAAACTTTCCATTATCAGTCACATTTTGAATTTCAATTGGAAGATTACTGAAAAACTTTATACCCGTGTAAGATGTTTTTTTTTAAATTCTAATTTGTGCGGCTTAAATACATATTTTTGCCTGGTATTATACTTGTGAGCCACTACATTATGTTTTGACGTTTTGAACCATTTTAGTGTTTCAAAAATGTAAAGATTAAAAACTGTCATTATTTTGTGTTCAGCAAATTTTTGCCCGACTGCATTTCTGGACTTTAAACCAGATATAATCCTTTGAGTTTTTTTTTTAATAAAATAATTTTGTTTTAATTTCTAATTTTGTGGCTCTATAGATAGTGATTCCATAGAGTATAAGGGATTGGATTAGAGCAAAATAAACAATCCTCAAAATATTTAAACTGCAAACATGAGACAAACGCCTCAATGCATATAGGCCTAATCCAGAAGATATTTCTGCTATGCTGATCCCAACTCAAGCAGCTATCAATATGGAGTTCCAAGAAAACACTACTGTCAACATTCTCCAACAACTCTTCATCAATTAATATTGTAGGATCAAAAGGGTTCCTGTTTTGTTTTGTATAAAATGTCATGAATTTGGTTTTTTGCTGGTTAACTAGATGGTATTTTCTGTAATTTTTTTTTTTTTTTATAGAAAGGGTTATAAAAGATGAAAGTTCAATGTGTTCTTGGGATTCACCTGAGGAAATTGGAAATCCACACCCAACCATCAGCACAGCTGCAGGCATTCGAATTAAACTCTTCTCGTATTGAACTACAAAGTCTTGCAGCTGTGCGCTACCCTAACCCACCTGTCCAAGGCTGAAGAGGGAAAAATCCCTATAACAGCCTCAGTGTGCCGACCCGGCCACTGGAACCTCACGATCACATCACAACTTACATTGTCAGCATAAATTGTAACAGAGCAATCGCCCACCTGAGGGACATTGGGAAGACCCTTCAAATAGCATAGGAATAGAAAAGGTCCTAAAATTGAGCCCTGAGGCACTCTGTAGTGGAGCTCTCCCAATGATGAGACAACACTCTGAGACACGCCTTCATCAGAAGAATGTGAAAGTTCTACATACTGCATCCTACCCTTCAAATAAGACTGAAATCATTATAGTTCCTTTCCCTTTATACCATGGACCTGCAAGACTGACCAATTCCCAATGTGACAAACTGTCAAAAGCTTTTTTTTAAATCCATAAAGACACCAACAGATTTCTTCCCTTTGTCAACTAAATTTTTGATTGATTCAAAGAACACTATGCTTGCACTTGCAGTAGATTTGCCAGGCTGGAGATCATGTTGATTTTCATCAAAGATTTTATTTTTATCAAGATGTTCCATCAACTGTGAGTACACAACACATTCATAGATTTTTGAGAAGGAAGGAAGGATCATATGGGCCTGTAACAAGAAACATCTGAATTATCACCTTTTTTAAATACTGGCCTCACCCTAGCTATTTTCAAATTGTTAGAAAAAATCACTCTGATCAGAGTGGAGTTTATAACGTGAGTGAGGGGTTTCACGATGCAATCCCTAACCTCCTTAATTATGGTCATGGGGATGTCATCAAAACCAGAAGATAATTTTTTTTTTCTTAAATCACTTGTTAAGGAACTGCTCGATTTGTACAAACTATCCCGGTGGTAGGGGTGATGTTAGTTAACCTTTGTTTTGAGGAAGTATTTGTGCATGTTTTATGAGTAGACAGAAATTACTAAACAAGCCTCTTGTTATGCTGACAGGCTGAGAGGTCTGGCTTTAAGTCAGTTGCTAGTGAGGGTATGGGGGTTTGTTGGAGGACTTACTGGTCCTTAGGGCCCTGGGCTCTCAGAGTACATTAGTATTCTAATTGGTGATCTTCATCAATCTTATAAATTTCCAGGCTAAGTGCCTTTTAGATTTCTATCTTGAATTGTTTAAAATCACATCCTTTTCTTGGAGTTCAATGGCTAAAGATAAAATGTAATGTTAGTGTCCTTAAATTGTATTTCTTGTAAGGTAATATTTTCTTAAGTTTTTGGTTTTGCATCTCTGATTTTACCAGTGATTGAATAGCAGCTCTGTTTTTAAGCAAACATGTCGCTTTATTTAGTGAGGCAACGTCCCCATGATAGCGATTAAGTTATCTGTGTTTGACGAGCAGATGTGCAGACGAGCCTTTCTGTTGATGACCATTCAGTTAAATATTTGTTTGTTCTGTTTATGTCAGCTGTTAGGTCCAAATGAGCTGAAAAGGCTTCACCCGTACTTGAACACAGAAGACCTGGAAGGAGCGGTGTGGGTGCCTGGAGACGCAACTTGCAACCCCAAAGCCATCTGTCACACGCTGGCCTCTCTGGCATCTCAGGGAGGTAAGGTGAGATTGTGTACTATTGTACTTATGGAATCATCTGTGCAAATTTGATGTACTGCTTCAAATTATATGTATTAAACTAGGATAGAAGATATGAAATGACTCTTGTTCTAGCTGTTACCTAATGTTTAAATGTTTTAATATCTCCAGTGTGTTTTTAACAGTTTAAATTTTACAAAAAAAAACTCCTTAAAAATAAAATACTCCCGTCCATTGCAGAAGACCTGCATACTCAGCGAATTTCAAACCCTAAGGAATATATTTCAATTAGGGGTGTGCGAGTACTCGAGAATCGAGCTTTTTCCGAACTGAGTATACACTACTCGACTCGACTCAAATTTTGCAAAATACTCGAAAATTCGAGTCGAGTAGTTAGTTACTCCCGCTGTTTACCCAAAATCGGTACGTGCGAAAGAATATTACGGACATTTTTCACAATGTTAATCCATCTTTAACGAATATAACTGAAACCTCGTTGTTATACTTGAAGTATAAAGTTCTTTTTAGTTATTAAAGACACATACATTTTTATATCAGTCTATCTTTTCTATAGTTTGAGATTATTTATTGTTACATCTCTTAAAAAATTATTTTTGTTATATATCAGGAACCATTCCAAATAAATAAAAGCTTAGTTTTTTGTTGACTCTTACATGAATAAAAATGTACCTGTGTGAATAACTCAAAGGAAATATTTTAATCATGAATTGAGTCAGGTAATTGGTCATGGCTTATAGTCAGTGTTTTCATTTAATTTCAAAACCCAGGTAAGCCTTAAACACAAGATAGGCTTGAAAAATATATCAAATCAAGAATTATTGTGAGTTTAAGTAAAAGGTTTTCTTCCTTTTTTTCGGTATAATTTATTTGTATATCTGCTCTTAGTTCAGTAACTCTTTTAAGTTTAATTACCTCAAAATTGTAATTTGTATTTGAGTAATGATAATAATTTTTTACCATTATGTAGAAACATGATGACTATTTATATCATAAACAAAAAAAAAACTTGACTCAAAAAAGCTCTGAAACTCGCGGGTATTTTTTAAAACACGACTCAACTCGACTTCAAAAATCACTATTCGCACACCCCTAATTTCAATCCATCATAGCGGGATGTGGCATGTTTTTGTAAGCTCCAAAAGAATAACATGGGGAATGAGTATGCAGGTTTGCCGCTACAGATACGATAAAAATGTGTTATTTTAATTTAATATTTAGTAGACCTGAACTAGAAGAAGCCATATACCAACGATTATCAAGGTATGTTAAGAAGTAAGGAAGATAGAGAATTTTTTTTATTATTTCCCATAAGGATAACATGGGGAATGAGTATGCAGGTTTGCTGCCACAAAAATGGAAATAACGGGGATTTTAGACTAATATACATTAGATATCATCTAGATGAAGCAACAAACCAGGTTTCTTTAAGATATGTTTAGAAATAAGGGAGATATTGAATATTACTCTTATTTCCCATAAGGTTAACATTGGAACAACGTACTGTGTTTTTGCCACTTACATTATCTTGGCAACCAATGGACATAAAGCAGTGATTCAAAATGCCAAATTGTTAGTTTTTTTTAGCAAAAGTACTAACAAAAATTAGATTATTTTAATTTTTCTTTGTAAAAAAGCTAAAAGAAAACCTTTTTTTGGGGGGGTTTACCCCGGTGGTCTTATCAGGCTGGTTTAAAAACTCGACCGATGGATTACAACTTTACATGTCTGTACCAAATTTCATTAAGATCGGACTATATTTATGGCCGCTATTGTGTTAACAGCAGACAGGCAGACATATATATATAGGTATATATATAAATTCGATCAAATGTTGTGTTTTAGCGAATTTCCCCTGTAGGGAAGAAGCTATTACCGTAGGTCTCATGGTAAGACCTAAGTGCGGGACCATCATAACTTTTTGTTTTGGTGCCCCCAGATATCAAAACCACAATTTGTTTAAATTTGTATATATATATATCTATCTATATATCTATATATATATATATATATATATATATATATATATATATATATATATATGTGTCTGTAAGCACGATGGCGCTCGCAAAAATGGTCCGATCGGAATGAAATTTGGCATAGGCGTGTAAAGTAGTAATTATTCGGATGAGTTCGAAAACCAGCCCGATCGAATCACTGGAAGGGGGGGTAAAGGGGGATAAACCCCCCCCCAAAAATGGGTTTTTTGGGGTTTTCACACATAAAACTAAAAATAATTCGATTATAGTTAGCACCATTGAATTCAGCTCAAAAAACAAACAATTTAGTATTTCGAATCATTGCTCTATGTCCATTGGTTACCGAGATATTCTAAGTGGTAAACACAGTACGTTGTCCCAATGTTAACCTTATGGGAAATAAGTAAAATTCTATATCTCGCTTATTTCTCAACATATCTTAATAAAACTTGGTTTGTGGCTTCATCTAGATAAGATCTAATGTATTTTAGTCTAAAACCCACGACATTTCCATTTTTGTGGCAGCAAACCTGCATACTCATTCCCAATGTTATCCTTATAGGAAATTAAAAAAAAATCTATATCTTCCTTATTTTTTGACATATCTAGGTAAAAGTTGGTACATGGTTTCTCCTAATTCAGATCTACGAAATATTGAATTAAAACCACCCAGTTTTAACGTACCTGTTGCCGCAAACCTGCATACTCATTCTCATTACTATTCTTATGGAGCTTAAAAAACTTATTAAATCTCACTACCTTGGATTGAAATATGTTCTTTTGCATTTGAAATTCGCTGAGTATGCAGGTCTGCTGCAACGGGGGTATTTGCTTCTGGGGGCCCCAAAACAAAACAAAAATATATCATGGTCACGGGCTTAGATATTACCATGAGACCTTCGGTAATAGCTTGTTCCCTTAAGGAAAATCGCTAATATTAAGGTTATGGATAGAGGGACAAAGACTAAGTAGAACTGAGGACAAATTTTCACAACCAATTACGTGTTATTGATGTTGTTCGTCTAATTTTATATGCTACTTTTCCGCTTGGTTTCAGGAGCTCGTTACTATGAAAATTGTACAGTTGACAAAGTTTTGGCTGAGAATGGAAGAGTGGCGGCCGTCGTGACAAATTTGGGGACAATAAAATGTGAGAAGTTCGTCAACTGTGCTGGTATGGTAAGAAGGAAATCCCTTATCACTCTAGTGTTAAATGGTATGGACAGTTGCAGCTCGTTAGCAATCAAATGTAAACTTTTACGGGTATTATTGGGGACCTATCATTTTGTTGTGGTTAAAATTGTAGTTGGTTACAGTGACTCAAAAATTGTTGTCACAAAGTAAAATATTGTTATGTCATACAATGAGAAATATTGTACAATAATAAATTTGAATTTGTATTTAATCTCCTCGTAGGAGATTAGAGGCTATTTATAAAAATTGCTATTAAAGCATCAGTCGTTGCTTCAATGTAATGAAATTTAGTCATGAAATAGATACTGTAAAGAATGAGGGTGTTTTATCAGTATAAATAACATATTTAATAGGGGTCTGCGGTCCAAACTTTTTAAGTTCTGGTTGGGTCAGGCCTTTAATTTTGGCTTTCGGGTCTTGGGCCAAAAATATTTAAATAATTACTTTTGCATGAAATAACTACAACCATAGCTAAATCAAGAAATTAAATAAAAACTAAATAGATAAAAAAACTATCTATCGAGGCCTAATAATTTTTATAAGTTTAAAATATAATTATAGCCTAATTCAATTTTAACCTACTACCAGAAATTAAGATAAAAAAATAATAGGTGAACAAATTCATCCTAAAAACTATGAGAGTCGTAATGATTATTATCATTTCAAAGCTACACTTTATCACATCGACCATAGTGCCAATAAACAATATAAATTATGAATACAAATTTGAAGTTATAAATTACAAGGTCAGAGCTAAATATAGTTTTCAATTTTGGAATTCTGAGAGATGGTATTTCTAGATAACTGTCAAAATCCATTCTTCTATGGGTTGATTAAATATTGTTGAAGTTATTATTATGAAAAACTCGTGGACGGCTGCGAAAAACGATAGCGTGTATCTGTTGGTCCCGGATAAACGGTAGATGTAGCTTTATGAAACTGGCAATCAGCTGTGACATACGATCGCGCGTATTTGCCGATATAGCTTTGCAAAAGTCGCACTTGGCCACAAAAAACAACTGCTTGTATTTGCCAATCGTAAATAAACAAAATGCAACTTTGCGAAACTAGCGATCAGCCATAAAAAACAATTGCGCGTATTTGCCGATCACAAATGAACAGATAATGCTGCTTATTTGTGAAACTAGCGAGCGGCTGCGATAAAGAATCTATCGATTGCGTATTAAAGGCAGATGTAGCTTAGCGTAGCTTGCAATCGGCTGTCAAATTCGATCGCACACACATAAATCGCACATAAATTCGATCCCCGTTTAAACGGCGGGAGTAACACCTTATCAGGCGCGGCCCGACACAACCTTTGCCCGAACTAATGTTTGCCCCGACTTGATGTCTCAGACCAGCTCTTGATCCAACCCGACCTGAAAAATTCAGGGACACGCAGACCCCTAATATTTAACTATACCAACTTGTATCGAGGCTCTAATATTGGTAATTAATAAAAACTAAACATATATTCCTCAGCTATTTATCCGTAAATGTGATCTATTGTAGTGGGCGAGAGACCTGGGGGGAGCCCAAGGTGAGAGTCCCGGCATACCGAGTGCAACACTTCCTAGTGATCGCAGAGGCACTGGCCGGCCTCCCCCTGCCCAACTCCCTGCCCTTCATCCGCGACTTATCTGTAAATGTGAACTTTCGTAGTGGGCGAGAGACCTGGGGCAGCGCTGTGAGCCCAAGGTGAGAGTCCCGGCGTACCCGGTGCAGCACTTCCTGGTGATGACGGAGGCACTGGCCGGCCTCCCCCCGCCCGACTCCCTGCCCTACGTCCGCGACTACGACTCCCACACCTTCATCCGCCAGTTCGAGGGCGGCTTCATGGTCGGAGGGTTCGAGAAGAATGCCAAAGCGGCCTTTGTCGACACCAAGATACCCTCTGACTGGCAAGGGAAGCTCGCTGAAGACTGGGAACACTTTAGTAAGTTTTAAAATTCTTTTTTTTTATCTCAACGTAATAAATGATTGATCAACTTGAATTAGTAATTATTGTTGTTAGTTTTAGTTGTTGTTTGACATTTGTTGTTAGCAGTTACAGATGACTGCTAGAATCTGAATACTACTTTATCACTAAATGTACCCACATTTAGTGATAAAGTATGACCTATGCATTTGATATTTATAACTATTCAAATGGATTTTTCTCAAGCCTACAATAGTCTGTGTTTGTTTCAGTGCCTTTGTGGGAAGCAGCACAAGACAGGATTCCTTTCCTTAAAAATTCCAGAAATCCAGTTTTGACTAACGCACCTGACAACTTTACTCCCAATGGAAAGTGGATTTTAGGTGAAGCTCCTGAGGTAAAGAAGACTGATAACGTATTTCTGATTTGTTCATTGTTGCTTCCCCATTTAAAAATCACAAATAAAAAAAACAGTGTTGAGCTGAGTATTCTTTCATTAAAAAAGTTGAAGAATAATGTAAAGAAAACAGCCAGTAAATATGTTATTTACTTCAGTTTAATTTATCCATCTTAAGGTGCGTTACCCCTCTTTTTTAGAAAGATTCACCACATTATAACCTAATAATATATGAGTCATTTAACTCACAGTTAAAAAAAAGTTTGTTCACACACAATTAAAAAAAAAATAATTGTTATTTTTTATTGAATCAAAAGATCAAAGCTAAATTCTAGTGGTGTTGAATTAAATTTCTACTTTCAAAAAAGAGAACGTTGAATTAAAGATAAACACACCACCAAGAGCAATTAGATGTTCTTTAATACAAATACTTATTATTTCACCCCTATTTCATCAGCACATAGCCTACAGTTCTTGAGGTAAATCCTACTAATATTATAACTGTGAACGTTTGTGAGTTTATCATCATCGATGTAAATAAATAATGTATGTCATATTATGTAAGTCAACTGTAAAAATGTATCCATCTAGGCAGACAAATGTAAACAGATAAACCCAATTCTATTTGACAGATACAAACAACAGTGCAGTAGCAATACCAGTTGTTTCATATTATTTTGAACGTGGGTGAAGCCACCGGAGACATCTAGTAATTCATACATTTGAACATTAAGATAATGAAATAGAGGCGTAACAATATTTTGTACGTTTAAGATCATCACATTGCTGTATACAGTGAGCTCATTTTTAGTGTATTAGTATTAAGAAATTCCTGGTAGCCAATAGCCATCATAGAAACCTTTGAGATTTTCAGATACTTAGACATTGCGCACTCTCTACTATCCACAGGTGGACAACTACTTTGTAGCCGTGGGCATGAACGGTAACTCGCTGCAAGGCGCCGGGGGGATCGGCAAGGCTGTGGCGGACTGGATCGTGGAGGGAGTCCCCACACAGGAGTTGCTGCCTTTTGAAGTCAATCGCTTTGTCGACCTTCACAACAACAGGCAGTATCTGCAGCAACGAGTCGTGGAGATTGTTGAAAGGTTTTTCAGATTTTCCATTTGAAGCATTAGAAGTGTCATTGTGTAGAGTCCAGTCGGTTCAGCATGAGACTCTTACTAGTTATTAGTTTTCAGCATAATAAATAAACCAGATGAATCATAATATTATATGCAAATACCCCCGTTGCAGCAGACCTGCATACTCAGCGAATTTCAAGTGCAAAACAACATATTTCAATCCAACTTAGCGAGATTTGACATGTTTTGTAATCTCCATAACAATAACATGGGGAATGAGTATGCAGGTTTGCTGCAACAGGTTTGTTAAAACTGGTTGGTTTTAATTCATTATTCAGTAGATCTTAACTAGAAGAAGCCATGTACCAAGTTTTGTCAAGAAATGTTAAAAAATAAGTAAGATATAGAGTTTTTTTATTTTCCCATAAGGATAACATGGTGAATGATTATGCAGGTTTGCTGCCACAAAAATTGAAATTTCGGAGATTTTAGACTAAAATACATTAGATCTCATCTAGATGAAGCCACAAACCTAGTTTTTTCCAGATATGTTGAGAAATAAATGAGATATAGAATTTTACTTATTCCCCATAAGGTTAACATTGGGACAACGTACTGTGTTTACCACTTTCAATATCTCCGTAACCAATGGACATAGAGCAATGATTCAAAACTCTAGATTGTTTGTTTTTTTGAGCTGAAATCAATGGTGTCAACAAAGATTCGATAAATTTTATTTTTCTATGTAAAAACTCAAAAAACCCATTTTTGGGGGGGTTTATCCCCCTTTACCCCCCCCTTCCGGTGGTCCGATCGGGCTGGTTCACGAACTCGTCCAATCGATTACCACTTTTACATGTCTGTTCCAAATTTCATTAAGATCGGACCATATTTACGGCCGCTATCGTGCTGACAGACACACACACACACACACACACATATATATATATATATATATATATATATATATATATATATATAGATAGATAGATAGATAGATAGATATATAAAAATTCCAAAGAATGGTGTTTTCTGCTTCTGGGGGCCCCAAAACGAAAAGTTATCATGGTCTCGGGCTTAGGTCTTACCATGAGACCTACGGTAATAGCTTCTTCCCTATAGAGGAAATTCGCTAAAATGCTGCTATTGCTATCTAGAGATTTATAATTTTCAAAAAAATTAAATGTCAGTAAAAATTTAAGGACAAAAATAGACAGGATAAATTTTTTTATGATGTTAACTTGATACATATTAACCTTGTTTGCATTGAGTGTTTATCGATCTGGATCACTGTTGCAGACATTACGCCCTGGAGTATCCGATGCAGAGTGAATACCAGACGGGTCGCAGGCTGCGATGCTCTCCTTTGTACTCTGTGTTGGAGACACGCGGCGCAGTGTTCGGTGTCAGGATGGGTTACGAACGTCCTCTCTACTTTGACACCACGTGTAAAAGTAGGTAATGGCCAGCTAGATAAATTTATATGCTGAAGTATAAGTTATAGTCAATGACAAAAATCAAAAAAATAAATTCAAATTTATGTTGAAAGTCCTCTCAAGTCTTTCAATGTCAAACTAAAATTGACATACCAGGTTTCCAGAAAAGAACTCCCTGATTTCATAAATTCTAAATTGTAGTATAATAAACATGTTACTAAAAATAATATATCAGATTAAAGGAAAACTTGCTTAGTGTTTGGTTTGTCAGACATTTTTTTTTCTATTTACAATGGCCCAGTATAGCAGAGTTCAGTATAGCACACAAAAAACTGCTATAGGGATGTATCTTTTTTAGAACACAAAAAAAGTTTATGTTTGAATCCACCTTTTTTAAACTGTACATTGCCCCTTTATGTTTTATATATGTTTCAATTTTTTATTAAACCCATTTTGAGGTATTCAGTAAGCAAAAAAGCATAAACCAAGAACATTCTCATGCAGTACTATTTAAATACCACTTTGAATTATCCATATTGTAGCTTGGATAGCAAACAAATTAGAAAATAATTAAATCTATGTATGGAGGTAAATATTGTGCTTTGTTTTGAAATTTCAGTAGGAATATATAAATATCGGTTTTTCATTTTTTTAGCTGGAAAGCCACCAAAACTGCCTGAGGGAACGTATTACAAACCTAAGTTCTTTGACTTCATGTTGGCTGAGTACATGGCTTGCAGGGAAGGAGTAGGAATAATCGACATGTCTTCATTCTCAAAAATTGAAATCAAGGTAAAGCATACTTTATTGTAATAAAGTAATGTTTTGGTTTTTAACATTCTATATTGAAACAAATGCTTCCCTGAGCTTTGAGCTTAAAAGAAAGATTTGTTTAATTGTTTCTTAAATATTTTCCCTCTTTTCGAAGGATTTTTGTTAAGTATGTGTGGGCCTCAACAGTTTGCTGAAAAGCAGTAAGTGGTGTAGCGAATGCATTGCCTCTGTCACAGTCGACGGAGAAGAGAGCCGTGGTGGATTACCTGCAGAAGATGTGCTCCAGCGACGTGGACATCGCGGTGGGCGGCATCGTGCACACGGGCATGCAGAACGAGCGCGGCGGCTACGAGAACGACTGCATCATGGTGCGCCTCACGGAGAACAGGTACTGCTGCAGTGTACGAATTGTAGAATCTATTAAATAACAGGCATGTTCAAGAATGAGCCATCATTCAAACAGGGTTCAATAAATAAATGTAGGCTGGGGATGAGTTGATAGCAAAAATGTTTTCTGTATACTGATATCTGAAAAATATATTCTCGATACAGTTACCATCGATACCTTTGATAAGGTTCCTATAATTATGAATGATAGACTGTTGACAAAATTTCGGGTTTGATAAAATATTTGAGTCTACCTTATTTTCCTATTTTACTTTTAGAAATTAACAAGGCAGGGAGTTTGCCAATTAATTGTGGGTAAAAGATGAAAGGAACTTTTTTAATGACACAAACAGATGTGAAATTTGATTCTGTGTACAGTATTACTTTGAAAAATTTTTTCAACGATCTGAATAACTTTGCAAAAGACACAACCGACAATGAAGTCTATTTTATGTATCTACCAACAGTGGTCAGATGGTGGAAGTAACATTGTGAAAGATTCAAACTGCTTCTTTACCCTTGGTACCAAAGGAATTGGCATTAACATTAGGCCAACGAATTGCAATAAACAAACCAATATCAATTTGTAAAAAATTATAAGTACCAAAAAATCATGTATGTGGAGTTAAATCATGCTTAAATCAAAGCTAAAAGGGATTGATTCCAAAATATTTTTATTAACTACTTCACAATTCCTTAAATATGACACTGATCCAAGCATGATCAACACCAGTCTCGAGGTTATAATAAATTGAAACAACAAAGACTGTGATATACATTTCACTCTGAATTCTACTCTTCTAGTCTATAGCTTACATTACTTTGATATCTTATTTTTTTCGGTGGATTTTTTTGTGGTAAGCTTACATGAATGAGCTAAATACACAATTAATGGTGCACAACTTTAATATTCAGTGGTCATTAAAACCCTTTTCAGTTGTTGATTGTTTGGCTACTTGTCGCAGCTACTTCATGGTGTCGCCGACCAGCCAGCAGACGCGGATCTATGAGTGGATGCGGCGCCACCTGCCGGCCGGCAGCCCGGTCGTGCTCACCGACGTCACGTCCATGTACACCGTCATCAACATGGCCGGGCCCAAGTCCCGCGCGCTGCTCAGTGAGCTCTCCAACACTGAGTTCCGCATCAAACCCTTCACCTACAAGGTGCGTTCGGGTCGGTCTCGTTTGCGGCTCTTTCTGTTATGTTAATGGAATTACTTTCCTTGCACTGAGTATCTTGCGACTTTGGTTCAGTGTTATGTTTTTGATCCATTGTTAGCTTATTAAGTAAGACCAGTTTTTTAATGTTGCCTACTAAAATCTGGGAACCGCTAATTAATAAACCGCTGCCTTTAGTCTGTTCAGATATGCAATCGGATATTTCATGCTTACCACAGATCATCTGACATATCAGACATTAATAAACTTTATTATATTTTACCAAGTTTTAAAATGTTATCTGTGTAAGAGTGATCGATAGAATAAAATATTTGTCATCAACATAGTCACTGTTTTTATTAGTAAAGTACAACACAAATTGTGATTTCAATTTTAAATCAAGTAAAGTTTACTGGATGAAATTTAAATTTATGAAACTATTTTGAATTCAGTCGAGTAATATAATTTTGTATTCCCAACCAAACCAATGTGAATTTAGAAGTAGTCATAGTTTGTGTTTAAATCGTTAGATTATCATGTTGTTTCCAGATGGTGGATGTAGGCTACGCCAGCGATGTGCTGGTTATGGCACTCACTCACACTGGGGAGCCTGGCTACTGTCTCTACGTTCCGTCAGAGTATGCTCTGCATGTCTACGACCGGCTCATTACAGTAAGTGGCTAACGTAAAATAACAGCATTTAAAACCAAAATTTATTTTTTCCTGGCTGCTCTTGATGTTTTTAGTATTGGTTGTACCACATTAATTTGCAGACAATTCACTACATGTCAGAGGAATAAAGATGAACCCCATGTACTTATTTTAACTGTTCACTGCTGGATTGAGCTCACAAAAACCAAAACTTCTGCAATTGTTGCTCATTCAAATTTATATTGTGTTTATTTCTTTAGGTAGAAGCCATCATTTTACAACTTTTTGTATGCTTGTTTTCAGTGTGTCTGTGTTTAAAAAAGTAATAAAACTATTCATAATGTAATAAATTTTTGAAATAGCACTCAATTTTTAGCAAACACATCCTTTGGTTTTAATTTTGTCACAGAGAAGTGTGTAAAACATTGTTGTACTTTCAAGTAGTATCACACTAAATCATGCTGTGTCATGTGTAGGTGGGTCGAGACTACGGGGCCCGAGACGTCGGGGTTCTGACCCAGAGGTTTCTGAGGATCGAGAAGTTCATCCCGCTGTGGGCCGAGGACCTCACGAGTCTCACCACGCCCCTGGAGGCCGGCAGCAACCTCGTCAGCTTCCATGTAAGTCTCAACTCTCACTGACGGTTTGTTTATACGATTCTCAATCAACAGCTGTCAGGGCCGCCGAGAGGGGGGGGCAAAGGAGGCAGATTGCCCCGGGCCTCAAAAGGAAGGGGGCCACATTTTGAGCTGAGAATATTTTTGAGGATTATTAAATATTAGAGGTTTTAAAACAAGGAGTCCAAAATTAAATGTATTAGAAGATATATAAAAAAACTTAGTTCTTAAAAAACGTAAATAATTAAAATTACCTAACTGTTCATTTGTCTTATTTTGATACAATTTCATTTGGTTTTCGGCCATCGCGTCTAGGCCCCCCGAGGCAATAGGCCTGCACCAGACATCACATTAACTAAATCCGTACCAAGCTCAGCAGTCGTCCAATACCAATCGTTTACACCCTAAATTCATCACAAAACTTTTTTTGTACAGGCCTACGATGGACCAAGGAAAAGAATTCCTAGCTTTAACTAAATGGTGTATATTTTGCAAAAGAATAATATTAATAATAACATTCACGATAAGACTTTGTTTCTCCTCTGAGTTTGAGTTCAGCTACGTATGAACACAGATAAACGAATACATAAACGAATGTATTCGTTTATCTGTGGTAAGAACCAAGGTCCAAAGAAATTCAGGTTTCCTGATACAAAAATTTAAGCAGCTCATGATGCCTTCAGCAGACCGAAAGAATGCGCTCGTTTGTAGCCTCAAGCTGGCACAATAAAGTATCTTGGCCAGTCAGAGGGTAGTTATTACTACATCTTCGACTTAAGCTATACTTTAACCAAAGGGCCAAGAGGGCCTTGCTAGGGTTAGGATACAACCGGTAAAATGGTGTCCTGGTGACGCCACAAGCACCAAAGGCATTATGGGAGTTGGAAAACAGAAGGAAAACAAGTAAAGTAGTTTATAGTATAGTTAGGTAGTCCGTGAATAATTTGTATAATAACTTTAAACTGTTTCTTAAATCCTTTTTACCCCCAGGTACAGGCTTATTAGAAACATACATTTTTTAGTCTAGTGCTTTTAATCCCAAGTTCTGTGTTATCCAGTAGCCGTATCAAAAAGGATTTTACCAGCTTTTACTTTTTGTAATGTTCTGAATTTTTAAAATTCATAAATCAAAAGTTTAGTACAGACCTTTGATGTAGTTGTTTTATATTGAACAAATTAAGATACTCAGCATTTTTAGATATAAAAGTTTGTAATCAGCAGATTTTACAAATGTAGCTATTTGACAGACAAAGGTATTTTTTATTTACAATTTTTTGTATTGAGGGGCCTCACTCCTAAACTTTGCCCCGGGCCTCAAAATGTCTGTCGGCGGCCCTGACAGCTGTGTCAGGAGTGCATATAAGAATCATTGAGTTTCATAACGTCCTTAAATACTAATTACATACTGTGAGTACAAATTATGTTTTAAGGTAATCTTGTGCAGTCATTCTGGTTTGGGTCTAAATGTCCTCTCATACCACTGAAGATTTAATCTCATACTGCAATTTAAAGTTAGTTAAATGAAGTTAGTTTAAAGTTACTGTAAGTTAAATGAAACAGCCATAGTCACGAGGGGTGTACTGTTCAATCTTCCAAATGTTACCTACAGTTGAGATTATCAATCAAAACAATTTGCTAATGGTATAAATTTTTCTTACCTATTTTATTGAATAGATGACCTATTGTTCGTCTTATTTTTACCAGTAATTTTTTTGGGAAAATATGGATGTTTCAAAATCTGAATGGGTTTTCACAGTTCAGAGTTTTTATAAAGAACCATTTTGGCCTATCAGACTGTGTTTATAAAAATATTTTGCCAGAGTTCAATTAACCTAAGTTTAATTTAAATTACAGCTTGCAATGATTGTGAATTTGATTTTCTAATTTAAATTTTAAGAATCGTTTCTACAATAATTTTGCTGGCCTGTGCCACACACCCCATGATCTCTGCCCTCATGAGCCTGTACCCTTAAAAATCAGCGTGTCTGCAGCAGCCTATGTAGGTGCACAGGTTGTACTGCCCACATGCTGCCATTTTGGTTTAAGTGTTATATTATATGTGTCTTTTTAAATAGCCCAAGATAGATTCATTAAACATTATTTTGGACTTAAGCCATCATGCATGGCATGTATTAATGATTAGGTTTAGATTAGTGATTCCATAATGGTTTTTTTATCTGGCCTGATTGTTATCCAGCCAAGGCTCAGTCCTATAAGGGGCGCTGGATATAAGGGGTTCTACCTAATAAGTTTATATTTAAATATCAAAACCAATTCGGGTTTTGTTATATATGGTAGAAGGGGCACTTTATCGGACGAGAGGCGTTGTTGAAGCAAAGGGAACGAGGGGTGACGCAGCGGTTGGTCATGTTAGAGCTGGAAGATATCGACCCTGACAAGGATGTCTGGCCATGGGGCAACGAACCCATCTACCGCAACAACCAGTACTGCGGCACTGTCACATCGGCCGGGTGAGTTGTGTGAAAGTAAATCAGTCATTTCCTAAATAAAATCAATCATCCGACACTTCGAAGATCATTGATCTTAGTTATCAATGTGCAGTATTGACTTTCTAAGTTTTACATTCTTATAAATAGGGGGGGGGATTCTTCATCCTTTCACTTTCCATTTTTCATTGCTTTTCACCGATTTCTCTTGCCTCTCTTTTTGGCTTCATGTGTTTAATCTTTTTTCAATTCGTTTTCTGTTTTAATCAAGCATATTATTGCAACCTATCTTATTTTCATTTTTTTAAACAATCTTCCTTGCACTGTTCAATACTTGTATCCGTTTTCTTAGCTCTTTTCACCCAACCTGTTTTTATTTGTATTTACTAAAAAACAATCTTTATCACTTGGCATTCTTCAGTTTTGTCTTACTGAGTCTAAGAAATCATTTTTGTGTTTACCAATTTTTAGCAAATATTTTAAGTTAATGGTATCATTTTTAATAAATTTAATAGAGGAAATGAATTAAAGGTGTTTAACAAAAAATACTGAAGCCACCATAAAGCCACCATGAGCCACCATATTAGCGTAGGCATATTTAAAGCAAATACGACTGAATGTTGGATTTTTCAGGTACGGCTTTAACATTCAGAAGCTGATCTGCCTGGGGTTCGTGCGGTGCCTGGGCGAGATAGTGTCGATGGAGTACATCACGGACCCTTCGGCTGTGTACCACATCGACATCGCGGGCCACCGAGTGCGGTGCAAGGTGCATGTCTCTGCGCCGCACCACGGGCTCGACACTGGCCTCGACGAGACCAGCGACGACACACGGCAGTACCGGCCCAAGGTCGTCACCACCGTGCTCTCGTAGACATCGACATCGCGGGCCACCGAGTGCGGTGCAAGGTGCATGTCTCTGCGCCGCACCACGGGCTCGACACTGGCCTCAACGAGACCAGCGACGACACACGGCAGTACCGGCCCAAGGTCGTCACCACCGTGCTCTCGTAGACATCGACATCGCGGGCCACCGAGTGCAGTGCAAGGTGCACGTCTCTGCGCCGCACCACGGGCTCGACGAGACCAGCGACGACAGGTGGCAGCACCGGCCCAAGGTCGTCACCACCGTGCTCTCGTAGGTCCACTTGTCCACTACGTTTTGTGAATTTTATTTGTTTGTGCCAAAATTAAGGAGGGGTTGAAAAGCTATGTACAGCATTACTTTGTGATATTGTTTAGATCGCTTTAACTTGGATATTTTACTCAACTTTAGACATTGGTTGGTCAGGAAGTTTAAGGAAAAGCTTGCTTGTCTTCAAAATAAGTCCAAGGAACGTTTTTAGATATATTTTTCTTTAAGGAAAAGCCTTAGGCATTGGAGGATTCATTTCAGGAAAGTAACAGTAATACTTGGATCTTGAGAAAAGGCAAATAAAATCAGAATCTTTATCCAAACATTCAAAAATGCTTGAACAGAATGGCGTCAAAAAAGTTCCAAAAAAGTTGGTTTGTCAGCATTAGTCCCAGTAAATTATAATGTAGAGTTAAATAAATAAAAGATTTCCAGATTTCACTGTTTCATTTAATTGAATCCGAAAGTAAAAAACAAAACTAGCTATTGATTTAACTTTTTTTTATTTGAATGGAAATTTTTTTGTCCTCTTGAAAAACATTTTCCCAAAGGACAAAATATATTTGATAAAATTTGCCTTAGTAATTCTTTGTATAACTTTATAACCAACTTAACTTACTATCTCCAATATTCTCTCTCGATACTATCACCTAGTTGAAGTAAGCCAATTTGTTATACAGTATACCCCTGATTATCTAAGCCCCAGTTATCCGAGACTCTTTACCTCAAAATTACTAGTTTAGATAACAACACTGAAAAGTTACATTTTATTGTATTAAACTAAAAATTAAAATGGCTTAGAGTTATTTACACTCTGTTTATTGACAAAAAGTATGACTTGCTATTGCTAGTACGCGAGTGGTGTTATTACATCCTAATCTCAAAATACAAAGACTTCTGTATTTCTCGAGGTTCTCAGTATATGAGGCAGCCTTGGTCCTAATGACCTCGGATAATAGAGTGTGCAATTATATAGCTTTTAATTGTAACCCATATAGTAATTTGAGCTTTATTATTGTTATCTTCATAAGGGATTTGTTGTCTAATTATTATTATCATGAGGTAGTGCAATGAATAAGTAAAAAAAGTTTACTTTCCCAAATATTATATTTTCTGGTATAAGCATCAGAATGTTACTTCGACTATTTATTTTAATTACATAAGTTTAGTCTGTTAGTGAAATTGACTTACTTTTTTATTGGGATTGTGCAATGCTCAATTGAGGTAGTTAATCTTTCTTACACAATGCAGTGAGAGTATTTCTTATTTGCCTACTCTTGTTTAAAACAGTTTTATTGGTTCACATGAATAAATCTTGAATTATTTCTAACAGGTCAAAGGACACGGAAAAAGATTAATCTTGAGTTGTAAATGAATACATATTTTTCTTTTTACCCAAGAAGAACATGTACTGAAGTTAGAAAATAAATGTAAAGTATTAAAATTAGGCTTTCATCAAAACCCCAGAAACAAAAACTTGAATATTAAGGTTTGTTGTAATGTTTTCTTGCAAAAACAATATAGGAGACACGACTCACTGTGAACATTGTGTAGGTGGTTGGAGTAATATTAATTTTCCAGTGGATATTTTAATTCAGGGTTATAGCAAAGTGAAGTGAAGTTTTGTACTCAAATAATAGGATTCAGTAATTGGATTGTTATTTATTGTACGTCTTCTATTGAGCAGTTATTTACTCAGGGAACAAGCATTATTTTTATCAAAACTAGTTATACAAAAAATTGTACCTTTTACTCCACAGGGTCGTGTTAGTGAGCTTTTGAAGCTTTTTAAGTATTTAATTTATCAATTTATTGTAAAAACTATTCATAGATGTTTGTTATCATAAATGAACTGTTATTAATTATTATGAAGTATTGCCTATTTATAAAGGTAAAAGTGTGTGTGTAAAAATATTAGTCTATATGTAAATATATATTTATTTAAATTGAAGTGTATTATGTTATTAAATATTGTAGGGGTGGGCAAGTACTCGACAGTCGAGTAATTACTCGAGTAGTTGCTACTACTTGAGGGCGAGTCGAGTAGTTAGTTTCTCCCGCCGTTTACGCGGCGGCCGAATTTACGTGCGATTTCCGTTTATGCGATCAAATTTTACAGTCGATCATGAGTTACGCAAAGCTACATCTGCCGTTTATCCGCAATCGGCAGATTGTTTACCGCAGCCCCTCGCTAGTCTTACAATAAGCAGCATTTTCTGTTCATTTGTGGCCGGCAAATACGTGCGACTGTTCTTTACGGCCGATCACTAGATTCGCAAAGTAGCATTTCGTTTATTTACGATTGGCAAATACATGCAATCTTTTTTCGCGGCTGACCGCGACTTTTGCAAGGCTACATTTGCCGATTTTTGGCGATCGGCAAAGACGCGCGCTTGTATTTCTCGGCCGATTGCGACTTTAGCAACGCTACATTTGCCGATTTCCGGCGATCGGCAAATACGCGTGATCGTATTTTGCGGCAGATCACGAGTTTTGAAAAGCTACATCTGCCGTTTATCCGCAACTGACAGACATGCACTATCGTTTTTCGCAGCCGTCCACGAGTTTTTCATAACAATAACCTCGAAAATATTTCATTAACTCATAGAAGAATGGATTTTGACAGTTATCTAGAAATACCAGATTCTGAGAGATGTCTTAGAATTCGGAAATTGAAAACTTACAGCTATATTTAGCTCTGACCTACATTTAACAACTTCAAATTTGTAATTATATTTTATCTTTCAAATGATACTCAGCCTTCATTTCTGTCTCATTTGATTTGTAAAAATGAGAAGAAAACTGTGGACTTCATTGGTAAAGTGGACTTCATAAAACAATTGGTTTATGGTTTTGTAATTTTTGTATTGGGGGGATATCTTATTCTTATCTGGTCGCAGCTGTGTCACTCGTGCTCAAGTGATTGGATGTCAAAAAACAATAGATCAGCAGTCAGGTAAAGGAGTGAAGTTGGGTTTAGAGAAGTAATCAAATAACCGGGCAAAGCTCTCCTCCCTGATGTTTTTAATTCTTTCTTCCACAATTTCTTGGCTAAGGTTTTAATTAGGGCCAACAATTATTTTTTCATCACTCTGTATACGAAAATTGCCCGTTACCGTACAGCTGAGATCTACGAAAACTCTTGATTTCCTTACGTTAAAACAAGTAATGATCAGCTGCTTTTTCGGTACCCAAACATTTCATTCTTGTACCCAAACAAACCATTTCCGTACCAAAACAAAATTTTTCCGTACCCAAACAAACTAATTCGTTAATTTGACAGTTCAACCAGCTGACTTTATAAACTAAAATAGACAGTTCAGACGTTTTGTGTTTACTTATAGAAAAATGAATAAATTATGAAATGTCAAAAAAGTGACTAAGTGAGTGTGTGTTGTGAGCGTGATTTTTTTATAAGTTTGGTCACTTATAAGTTGGTCGCAAGATAGTGTTTTACTTCCGAGGCGTAAGCCGAGCTAGTAAAACACTATCGAGCCCCGAAATGGGCTACTTTCGTGACTAATAGTGAAATATACTATTACGGAAAATATAAACCTGTTTTTGATTGTTAAAATAATAGGCTAGTAATTAAATCATATTACTGCTTAAATTTTACAACTATGCATATTCTACATAAATTTATTTATTGATCTTGTTACATTAAGCAATTTGTTATTTTGAATGATTTAGCATTTAGTCAACTTATTGATTTAAAAGTAGGGATTATGCAATGTAAGGGTATTAGAATATCAGAGTTTTATTTTTCCCAAGAGAAATATGAAAACATAAGGTTAAATAAAGTAGACCAATTTTATAAGTAAAATTGAAGAAAGATTTTAATTGAAAAAAATTAAAATTTCATTACTTTTTACAAACTTCTCGACTTGACTCAATACTCAAGTTTTTGGCTTAATACTCGACTCAACTTCAAAATCCACTACTCGCCCACCCCTAAAATATTGTGAGTTGAATAAAATCGTTATTTCAATTCCTCTGAAATGTTTAGCCGAAACTTATAGGTACGATATATATAAACATTGTTTAGAGGCAGAGGTGGTTTAAAGGCGGCTCCTGGGCTAGCCAGATAGTGTCATCAATGAGTTCAGGATTGCCAAATAATGTTGATCGGCAGTTGAATTTAAAGCTCACAAGTTAAGTACTTCATGATGAATTGGGCTTTATTTCATCAGAATATTAATTTAAATTGAAGCCAAATATTCAGAGATAAATATGTATCAAAGATTAAGAACATTTGAGAGATCAGTACAAAATCAAAATCGATGCTATGACTCGACAACTAAAACAAAAATATTGTTCAATTGTCATTCTGATTATCTTCTGCCTTTCTTTTTCCCCCTCCCCGCCCGAACTGATTGCAACGTGACCAGTGACACAGCAGATTGTCATGGTAACTGTGTTTTCATAACTTTAGGCAAAATTAGGTTCTGCGTTGTGAATAAATGGAAAGGACAGCTGTGTAAACTATCAGTATTTTAAGACCCCGGTTGATCTGCATATTTATCAGTATTTTAAGACCCCGGTTGATCTGCATCGGCCAGTCCAGATGAATGTTTGTTGTGGTTGCCGCCCTATCAGGCATGATATTCACCTTGCAGCCCCTTTTTTGCCTGTGTATATTTTGTTTTTGTCGTGTTTTTAAGGCAACTCTTTGATATCACAAAAATATTTTCAAGTGATTGATTCTAATTTCTTTGTAAAAATGTATTGTAAAACAATTGCTGTTAATAATTAAAAACAACCCTATAAGGTCTGCCGCACCTACATTTGCTGCCTTAAGCTACAGCTCCTTTAGTGCTCCCACCCTCCCTTAAGTCTGCCACTGGGCAAGCACTGACTCCAGTCAGGTGCTGGTTTGATCCTAGTTTACAGCACAGCAGTAGCGGCTCTGAAATTTACGGTTTCAGTAAAACTGCCACAACATTGATCAAGTGTTCCAACGAAGCCCTATTACTGTTTTTTTTCTGCCTAGTTACATTCGGCTAACACCGATTCTCAGTGAGCTACAGCAAATTAATTTGTTTTTATCAAACCTTCCATGTTTTATAACTGCAATAACAATCTGACAACCAATATTAAACTGCTAATGGGCCACTTAAGCACACATTGGTCAAGTAGAAAGTTAGGTAATTTCACAGAGGAGAATCAAACAGAGGTATATTCTAATGTTGCGCTCAGGTGGTGTCGAGCGCTGGTGTCGAGGACTTATAAAAAAACAGTTCACCATTAATGCCGCGAGCGAGCAGCACCGTCGCTGCCCTCTCCTAATTTAACCTAACTGTAGCTAGTAACTGGATGTAACTAGTTACTAGTAACTTAACTGTAGCTGGATTTAGCTGTAACTAGCTAGCATTTGGGCGCAACAGAAGACCCATTTTAAAGCGACCTCTGTTAAATTCTTCTCTTTGGTAATTTACAATGCTCCTTTCCTCATAAAATGAGGGACAAGCTTACTTTTACGTGCCATCATTGATGTGCAATGAGCTTCCTAAAAGTTGTTGAATGATTATTTAAGAATTAAGTTTGTAATGTAAACAAATGTTTAAAGAAGGAAAAAATTTGAGATTGGAGGTAAATCAAAATACAAAATAAGAATAAATATTGTGCTTTATTATCACAGAATCACAGCACCACTGTAAGATCGGCTCTAAATTTTATGAAGCCAATCTCACATAAAATTGAAAGAAACAAATGAAAAAGAAACACAAGCTAGCTGTTACAATCAACGAAATACAATTAGAAATATAAACTTCATAATTCCTGTATCTAAATTTATCACACAATAAGATCATACAAAGTCAATAAAAGCAACAAAATAAAATAAATAAAGCTAATGGAAGTTTTCTATGATATACAAGTAATAAAAATAAAATAATGAAATGATGTTCACAACAAATAAAAACCTCAATATGTAATAAAATATTGCACACATTCAACACAGGAAAACAAGGTAAAACTATAAAAACTTAACAAATGATTCATAATCAGAAAACTTAAATGTTATAGGGGAACACAATCAAATCAAAAGAGTAAAATGAGACAAATACACCTCAATTACAAAACATTAAAACGTGATTAATCTATCAATTGCACATTGGGTACAGATTAGAATACCTAACCTCAGAAAAAATTTATAAGTATAATTTATAATAAACTTATAATTTATAAATGATATTCTTTCAAATCAAACCAATGGTTTAGTCTTTATGTATATGTGGACAATAACTACATTTGAAATTAATTATTTGCATCCTGAATTAATGCAATCAGTAATGAATAAAATTTGATTGAAAAATTTTTCTAGTTTCAATCGTTTTTATAAAGTAAATCTTTGCAACGTTCAAACAGACAGTTAAATTTAAAAATTAATGATATTGAAATTCAGTGATAAAATCAATAAAATAAAAGCCTGAGGCAAACTATGACTACTAGCTTTTCAGTAGGCTGATAAAATTCATTGCAAAAGATAACACATCTATGGACGACAAAATCATCTCTCCATAAAACAAATTCCTTGTTGATTTACAAACTGACATTAATGGTGATAGGTTTATTTCTGCTATTACATTTTTATTTTATTACCTTTGCTCCCCTTACTTCTATTTTGAATTAAGAGTCTGCAGTACCTCCCCGCCATATTGGTCCCATAAGAAAAATGCTAATTTCCTTGAAACATGCAGGGCTTTGAGTACAAATTACTCAATTACCTTCAATTGTATGAGTATGATTCTTGAATATATTTTTATTAAGCAGAGAACTGTGAAGGTAAATGTGTAATATGTTAAATACGTAAACTGTACATGTAAAATGGTTAATTTCATACTGTATATTGTTAACTATTCTAAAAAAACTGTTACATATTTCTTAATTTTAATGTCACAAATCACCATATATTTTTATTGCTTTTAAACTGACACCAATTTTTTATTTTTGTGCAGAAAATAACGGTGTAACAACAGATTGAAATTAACAATGTCTTATCGGACAACCCCCTGAGAGGCGGCAGCTTCTGCAGACGCTTAATAGTAAACATTTGAGCGAGTAATGTTCCTAAATTATAATGAAATTGAAATATGACACTTGTAATACTCATAATAGATGATGATATTTACAATACTAGGTAGGAATGTGCGATGTAACATTTTTATTTTGATTTGATATGAATTTGATTTGATACAGAGTAGCATTGCTAAATTAAGCGTGGCAGGCTACACTTAACTCGGTCCTCCAGCAAAAAGTAACCAAATCATTCCAATTGTGGCCTAAAACATTTTTGGAATTCAGCTTTTGAACATTTAGACATGTATACAGTATATTATTATGTATACATGTGTGAGACAGATCTTCACATAGAATTTTTTTTTCAGATTTAGCTACTCTTAAAAAAATATCAAGAAATTATCGTAGAAAGAGTTACAGATATGGAGCTGAGTTATAATGATAATCATCAATATAGTACACTCAGTAGAAATAACTGTGCTCTCCTTGTATTTGATTAGAAATGTTTTCCAATGAGTCATCGTTATTATACACGAATAAAATTTCCGGACGATCTGCTCAACATAATAAAAAATTTAAAAAACGTATCATTCTGAAGATAGAACTATAAGAGTAACTGGTAATGAGGAAATCATAATATTCTCTCAATGAACTTTGTATGACAGATCTTCTAAACACTTCTAAACAGATTTTTTGTTTTACTTTTCATATTGGAGGATATTTTAATGTTTTTTTATTCCTTTTGATTTATGTATACTTTCTACTTGTAAGAGGTATGTAATTTTTTGTTCTTGACACCATTTAAAGTTTACCGTGTACCTTATGCGAATAAAGTTTGATTAAGGTCTGTTTTTGTATGCATGCCACAATAAACATAGATTGGAAAGATTAAATAATTGTATTACATCATTAAATCCTAACCTAAAAATAAATATTTTAACACAAGAATCAAAGTTATTAAGATTTTGATTACTACTGCATCAAATAAAAATATGCATCGCAGACGTCTAATACTAGGTAAAGTACTTGTAAAAATAGTTAACAACAATACTAGCCCTTTTAAAGGAATGCAGAGAAATCATTTTGTATAAAATAGTAACATTTTATAAAATACGTAGTATAAATATACCTATTGATGAATTAAATTAAAATTATAATAATAGGTATATTTATCCGTTGTATAAATATAGCTATTGATAAACTATATTAAATGTCAAGCATTTACTGAGATTTCATTTCCTCTTGCATCATCTTGTTTATGTTCAACATTTATTTCGCCTTCATCATCTGGAACAAAAAAAATTTTTAAATGATTTATGGTTGAAATCTATATCACACGTCCATAATGTCAAATATTATTTTTACCGTAGAATGAAATATTATTTTAATCCTACCTCATTTCTACAAAATCAATTAAGATATATAAAACAAAAAATACATATACACAACACATATATATTTTTTTCAATGAAAATAATATCAGAGAATTAGAGAACTTATGTCTTTAAAAAAAACTGTAGGAATAAATATTATTGCGAGTTACTCTGTATTATCTGAATGGTTAATAGTAATAGGTATATAATTAAGGTGAAAATAAAGAATGTATATGAAAAATTAATACAATAAGTCATAATTTTATAACAAAAATAAATTTGAAAGTTATTGTAATACTTTAAAAATACTCTTGGCTGTTTTACTAATTTTCTACTATTGTAAGCACCTGACTGCTGCTTCATACTAGATATTTAGGTGGTTTGAGCCTTCAGCATCTAAAAATGTTGATTAACAAGTTAATACCGATAAAAATTATTGCCAAAAAATTTTATATTTAGATGAATACATAAACTATATAATTTTAAATGTATAGCAAAAGCCAAAAGCAAATAATATTATGAAATAAGAAACATTGGAGATAGAAAATTAATTTGCCAAAAGTTTGCGTTCGGATGAAGAAAAAGGTATGATGATGGAAAAACACTTTGTATTTATCAAATCCTACTAAAACCTAAGAATATAAAAGCAAAAGTATGAAAAAAACAACCAAACTGAAGTGGAAATCCATTTTTAGGAGAAGAATTAAACAGAGAGAAAAAAGGAAGAACCAAGTAAAACATAGATCCAGCAAACCATTGAAAAGCAGGCCCGGCGACAGGATTTTCGGGCCCCTGGGCAACCTGCATCGCGGGCCCTAGAAACTGACGACCTTTTTTTTTTACTTATTGCGTGTATGGACCCTTTTCACCTGTTTCCGGGTCCCCTACGGTCCCAGGCCCCTATACGTTTACCCCCCCGGGCCCCCTGTCTGCCCAGGCCCCTTGTCTGCCCGGGCCCCTGGGCAATTGACCCAGCTGCCCCCCCCTGTCGCCGGCCCTGTTGAAAAGGATAAAAACTTAAGGTCCAATAAGGCGAACCTAGTTTACAAATAATCCACCATAACTAGACTACACCATTTCAGAGAAATAAAAAAAGATATACTAACTACCTAAAAACCCCCAAAAACAAGTTTTCAGATAGTCTTTCTAGGGATTTTTTATGAGAAAAGAACACAACCCAAAAAGGAAAATATAAATTCTTCATTAACTACAAGAGATTTCCAGAAGGGGTTGATACCACCACAGTGCCAGGGATATAATTAGTCGACTTACTGTATTACTCATATTTGTGCGTCCTTTATTCCTAAATTTAGGATGTTAAAGTTGGTGAGTTCGAGAACCTAGAGTTTTGTAAATTTGGTAGCCAAGAGCTCTTTTTAATCTCCTGCTTAAGAAGTGAATCCAACATTTATTGCAAACAGACCCACCTGCGAGCATCAAACATGTTAGAGGATAAAAGTGCACTGACCTGACACATTAAACACAAAACATTTTTTATCAAATGAAAAACTGGAAACATAAACATCTTTAATCAACACTAAGACCATTTGAAAGGCAATAATAATCACAACAGAATTGGTGACACAATTCCATAATTAATTATGTGAAATATTAATGGATTCAATACAATACAATGGAACAATACAAATATGTAGTTGGTTCTTTAGCCAATTTTAGGTTTACAAATTTTTCAAAAATATGTCAAAGAAAATATTTTTAAAACTAACAAATAAAATGTTTAACCAATATCAAAATTGTCATCTGATTTTCATTAAACACATCATTGCAAATTAACCATAGAGAAAGCCCATCTTGCGTTATAATCTAAGGACTTTTAACTAAACAGTGAAACACTGAATTAGTATAAACTACCAGTCTATTTGTTTTTAAAGGAAATATTAACTTTTAAACTAGTTATTTTCTAAACACCTACTCATTCATAAAAGAATTTCTTTAGATGCTCAATATAAATTTATCCCTCCAGCACTGGATGTATTGGGGGGATTATGCGGACAGGATGAGTGTAACCCATGCTGACGGACTTTCCAAAAATTATACTTAAAGAGCACCAGCCAATATAATTTGTGTCCAAAGAACTTGAATAATTTCCTCAGAGTTTCCCAAATATTCAACAACAACGGAGGTTACCGACCGGTGGTGGGGGTGTTACACAGAGTCATGACTGCCACCGCCCCCAGCGCGGCCGCGGCGCCGCACACGTAGGCCAGCGAGTCTCTGTAGTGCATGGCACAGGTGGGCCAACACGTCCTGCACACAGAACATACAGTGTCACCAATACAAATAATCAACTGGAAAGTTTTAGCAAGAAAGTAGAATTTACTCCCAACATTTAGTGTGTATGCCATGCCTTCACCTGAAATTGTTGATGTGGCAATAATTTACTCCAACTTATTGTGATCTACTTTCTTGCTAACAGCCCTACTCACAGAGACTGCAACTGCCTCAGGTCAGTAATAAACTTGGGAAAAAGGCATTTACTTTTTTAACCCCAAATCTACAATGCTCTTAAAGTTGACCTCAAATCAACCAACCAAAGAATGTTTTAACCCCTTAACCACCGCGCACGAGTTAGCTCATGGTGGTATTCTGTACGCGCTCCGCCAAGTACGAGATATCTCGCGCGTCACCCTTGCTTTGTTGACCGCCACGCCCGAGTTTACTCGGATTTGACTTTCTCAGCTGATTTATGTTGGTACAATTGTTGCGCTAGGTTTTTTCCTGCTAAGACTGTACATTGCAACTGTACACACCCTGTACTTCTACATTGTACTGCTACCCTGTACTGCAACATTAAAATTGTACTGCTAAGACCCTGATGAATTGCAGACCGTTTGGTGCTGCGCTCTAGTGGATTTTCCTGGAACTTTGTCCACGTCACAAGATCTGCCATATCACGCTCGTCACGTTGAGACGAAAACCCGGTGTTGTTGTGTTGATTATGTAATTAAACTGCGCGCTACTAAAATCTGTGGGGGCTAATTACTCAGCTCTTAAGGGGTTAAAAGAGTGTAATTAATATACCGAGTGTGAACTAAACATGGAAACAAATCTGTGTTTTTTAAACCAAAGTAGATAGCAATATTTTGTTTGTGGCATTGTTTTTTTATTAAGGTTCCGGGGTTATTGGCATCGGATATTTTTGTTCACCCCTCTAACAGCATGGGGGTGGGGGGGGGGTAACTTAATTTTTTTAAATAGCAACCCCTATTGAGTGACCTCTTAATTTGTCAAAAGAAATACAATGGCGCATACCCGAGGTCGATATCTCACCCCTAACCACAATGGTAGCCATTTTAAATTTTGAGATGGGCACAAGAGATTAAGTATGGATACCCCAAATTACCTTTTAAACGGGTTCCATTGGTTAAGTCTAACTCTGGATACCATTATTAGTTGGAAACTAGTGGATGTTTTTTTCATATTCCTAATTTGGAGTGTGATTTTAGGGATCCAAATATTTGGGCCCAGCCCCCGAAATAGGGTGTTTTAGGGGTAGCCCCAAAACTTCTAATACAATCCTCTATTGAGTGAGCCTCCTTTTAAAGGATTTGTTAAGACAAATGCAATGATGCTAAGCTGAAATGGATATGTCACCCCTAGCTAAAATTGCAAGCATTCAAAATATTGAACTGGTGAAATGGGTGTATTCTTTAAAAGTTGAAAAATAATGAGCTTTGGTATACGGCTTTGTACTAATTATTTAATACTCAAGGGTTTTTTTACAGTACTGAACTGATTTTAATAGTTTATGTTAGGGGTGTGCAAATATTCGAACTTCGAACTTTTTCAAATCGAATATCACGATATTCGATTCGATTCGAGATTGCAAAGAAGTTCCATATGACTGAATTGAATATTTAAAGGACTGGTATAAAATCAAAAGTAGGTGAAAACGTACCCATTTTCAAAATAAAAGTACGTTTTTTGTAGTTGCAAACAACTACGAATCCATTTTTTACATCAGAAACAGTTGCGTCCTCACGTGGACAGAGGACAGATGAATAGCTGCTGTAAAATAATACTGACATCGCAGTTTTGCCACCAAATTCCCTCTGCCGTGTTGATCAGTCGTGCAGTACCTAGGTTAATATACTGCACAATACCCGACGCGACAACGAATTTTTTCGTAAGATAAATTCTCGTATCAGAGCATTAAATCATATAAAAAATAATAGTCCATCCTTCATCAGTTCTGTCTCGACCAGAATCCGATACTGACGAAACATCAGTTGAGTTGGTAAAAGAGAGAATTGCAATCAAGACCAATCAGAGTTCACCGATGACCGACAGTGTCCAGAGTCGTCTTCAGTTGCCAAAACGAAATGTCCTGTAAATACCCCATTAATAAATAGTCGTGTTGGTGTTTCATACGACTTTTTCAGGCCGTAAATATCTTAAACGGAATCCGGGATCACCATCGCTTCCAACTTTGATACGATGAAGTACAATAATTTTGAGCTGGTAATTTTTTGGGGTTGGCGGACCTGTTTATTATTTGTCTTTTCGTTTTCGAATTTCGTCGTCGTTCTAAACTTCGTCTGCTTTTGCTTTTGAAGTTTAGTTGTTGTTAATAACTCGAAAACGTCTATCGCGTGTTTGTTTCAATCGCTCAGATTTCTTTATTTTTCAAATAAGCAATTACGTGGAAATAGAAACGTTGAATGATCAAAAATTGGTTTTATTTTGTTGAAATCTGACGAATCAGGCGGAGCGTGTTTATTTTCGATTCGTGATTAAAACGGTCATTTTTAGATAACGGTACAATGTTGGTTTGACAACTTAAGCTTATGATAATAATTAATGAATTTGCTTGCTGTTTATAATGTAAAACTAATAAACTTTGTTGTAAGTAAATGGCAATTGTAAATTATCTTAAAATTTAGGTTAAGTTTACTGGTCTGGCTTTTTATTATTTTTATAGTATTACTTTAGGAGAATCAAAATCTTTGTTCTCAGGCATTAATGCACAAATAAAATTGTAAGGCTTTCTTCAAATAGGAAGTAGTTGGTGAACCAAGTTTTATATGTAATTCTTTGTTCTAATCCCTTAAGCCTAGTCCCTGATCAAATAATTTATTGGTTCATTTAAAGGAACAAAGGGATGCAGAGGCCTAAAAGTGAACAAATTTAGGTTGCAGTAGAAAAGGAGTTGTTAAGTAGCCAATTCCTGAAATTGCCACTATAGGCCTAATTATGCTTATTCAAATGAATATTACCTAAGCTTAAGAGGAATCAATAAATTTCTAAATTCTTAACAATTGATTAGTTGTACCTTTGTATACTTTAGTAATCGATATTTGACCTATATTATTTTGACTTGTTATAATGCTATTAATAATTAAATAAAATAAATACAGGGAGGAGAGGGAGAAAGTAAAGGACAAGAGTAAAGAAAAGACAATGAAATAACACTTTTGTTTTGATAACATTATATTAATTATTGAATAGTTGCTAAAATATGCTTGGTAATTTGCTGAGTATACAGGTTTGCTGCGAAAGGGTATTTATACTTACAAGCTGCGATTTAAAATTTGATCTCATTTGAACGAATACCCATTAACATAAATATTCGTTTCGAAAATATTCGATATTCGGAATAGTTATAAACTATTCGATTAGATTCGAACCAAAAAATCACTATTCGCACACCCCTAGTTTATGTGAAGTTGGAAAGAGCTCGCTTAAATTTGGCAGGAAGCAGAAAAGGGAGGAGTCCTAAACACCCTTCAAGTTTGGTACCCCTCCGTACCAATGAAAAAGAACACTTCAAGTTAACAGCAGATACGAGTAAACACAGATTTTTAGCAAAGCCATCTGTTATTACAGGAATTATGTATGTCATTGCAAGCAAAGCTGCAGCAGTAATTTAGTTTTATATATGTCCCTCTGCTGAAATGTCGTTGGCGTAGACACAACCTATGACATCCCCTTAGTTTTTTAAGTAAACTCACACAGATGTTGCAAGTCACTTTAGTTATTCAATTAAATAACTTTTACATGCTTATTCCAACTCTGAAGATGATATGTCCTAATTGGGCCTTTGCCACATATAACTTACGATTAACTGGATATCACTTTTCTCAGAATTACTGTGGCACCACCAAGTTAACTTTCGTACTAACGTTTTAACTATTCCAATTCTAGTATTGAATAACTTTTACATTCTGCTAGATAGTTTAAACTGCAAAAAACTTTTATTGTACATACCAAGTTTGAATGATCATGACAAAGGCTCCATTGGAAAGTTTATCACAGAAGCTCATCAGTCCGTAAATGAATGCTCCATTATTGAGGTCTTGGCCAATCAGATCTGCAGTTATACCCAAACTTGTCACTAGCAGTGTTGAAGAGGTGATTCCTGTGAAAATAAGCACCCCATTTTACTCTCTTTAGAGAATAAAGAGATGAGATCATAAGAAAAACTGTGTTTTCAGTTTTCAAGTATAACAAGTCCCGCAAAAACAACAATAAAACTATTTGTGCTGGTCTTTTTGTATTAACATACTGTAAGCCATATTTTTATACTCGTTTTTTTCCTTTTTTTACTCAATGAAAGTGTGTGCACAACGGACGAACAATTTTTTCTGGCTAAAAAATAAATGCTATTGCTTACCTATCAGGTCTAAGTGCTAAATCTAACACAGTTTATTATAGCTAAATAGTCCGGGAGCTGGGAGGTCAAAAATTACGTCATAAGGTGCACATGTAAAAGCTGTGCCATTTTGAAGGGGCATCCTGGGGGGTTTCAAAAATGGGTTTGTGAGACCTCAATCTGGGGGCTTTCGCCAAGGTGGACAAACTTGAATGTGTCTTTTTTGTATTCTCCATAAGAATAACATGGGGATGAAGTTTTCAGGTTTGTTGCAACAGGTATGTACAAATTGGGTGGTTTTAAGTCAATATCCAATAAACCTCGACTAGAAGAAACCTTATGCCAAGTTTTATCATTATATGTTAAAAAATAAGGATGATATAGACTTTTATTTTCTCACCATAAGAATAACATGGGGAAAATGTGTGCAAGTTTACTGCCACGGAAATGCAAAAATGGGGGATTTCAGGCTAATATACAATAGTTCTTAACTAAATGAAGCCACATATCACGTTTCATTATGATATGTTGAGACATAAGCGAGTTATACGATTTTATTAATTTCCCATAAGGTTAACATAGGACGACGTTTTGAGTTCATCACCCTCAGTATCTCGGTAACCAGTGAACATAGAGCAATGATTTAACATACCAAATTGTTTGTTTTTTTAAGCTGAATTCAATGGTGTGAACTAAAATTTGATCATATAAATTGTTCTACATGAAAATTGCAAAAAACCCATTTTTATGGGTTATTTTCAAGTTTGTCCACCTTGGAGAAAGCCCCCAGATTCAGGGCTCAAAACCCCATTTTTGACACCCCCCAGGATGCCCCTTCAAAACGGGATAGCTTTTACATGTGCACCTTATGACGTAATTTTTGACCTCCCAGCTCCCGGTCTAAAACACAGTATATCATTTGAAAATTAATTTGCAGTATATTAGTAAAATAAAGTGAACTCGAAACTCTTTGGAGAGGAGTGTTTGGTATACTCATTGATAATGTTCCACCACAGACTGAATTATGCCGAAGGTCTTAGTTGAGGCTTACAGCAATCTATCCCAACATGAAGCATCCTTAGCTCAAGATATTACTAGGAAGAACAAATAAAACCACCTTAACCTGAAGAGGATTGAGGGGTGGCTCCTAAATCCTCTTTACCATCAATTCATGCCATGAAAAACTGAAAAACAAAATCATTTTGGTTTTTATAACTTTGCTTATTGTTTTGTAACAAATTACCAAGTACCAAACTGAATGCATACTTACCATACAGTCCAGCGACTGCATAGATTAAGTATGACGTGTAGAAATCTCCCTCTCCCAGTCTCACCCACACAGACACACCAATGCCAATGACAGCGCCAAAGCAAAATGCCACCTGAACAACAAGTTCCATTATGATTTAGATGTTTATCCATTACCTCTTATTTTGTGAGCTACAAACATAGTGCTTAAAGAACCAATTTCTAAACCATGAGTGTTTTAAATTTTGATTTGTCTTAGTTTTACAAAGAGCTTGATTAAATACTAATTTACCTTGCGCCCACACCGTTTGTTGAGTGGCTTGATGAGCATGGACATGAGGAAGCTGAAGGCATACATGACCAGAGGCAGGATGGCGATGTTCTGGCCCCCCAGGTGCAACACATCGTGCAGGTAGAGTGGGAACATGGTCTGGCTGATGTTGGCAAACAGCCGCGTCGCCATGTACAACACTGCCACCTGCAACACACCAGATGTACATGACCAGAGGCAGGATGGCGATGTTCTGGCCCCCCAGGTGCAACACGTCGTGCAGGTAGAGTGGGAACATGGTCTGGCTGATGTTGGTGGGGAGTTGGCGCTGATGTTGGCGGCCTCTTTGTTGGTTGGGAGCTCTGTATCAATCGCAGCTCTGATCCTTTGCTTCAAGTGATTTATATCTAGAATTTTTTCACTGTAAACCTTTGTTTTAACATAGCTCCACAAATAAAAGTCCAAAGGTGTAAGGTCCGGCAAGCGTGGAGGCCAAGCCTTCCACCCATCACGACCTATCCAACTTTGAGGAAGATTTTCATCCAGAAAGTCCCGAACGATCTCTGCGTGGTGTGGTAGAGCGCCATCTTGCTTGAAGATAAAATTTTCGTTCTCAATTTGCGGAAGAACATAGAGCTCCAGCATGTCAAGGCAGATAAACCTATTTATAGTGTTCTCTGCAAAGAAAAATGGCCCGACAACACGGTCTCGTGACAGAGCACACCAAACGTTGACCTTTGGAGAATCACGTTCATGTTCTACAAAGGCATGAGGATTCTCTCTACCCCAGATACGAACGTTATGACGATATTCAAGTCCCAATGTGTGGAAGGTAGCCTCATAACTAAAAAGGATTCGATTGATGAAATTTTGATCCAGTTCGTTTTCATTTAGAATATCAACAGCAAAGTCATACCTTTTTAATTTGTCACCAGGTTTCAAGGCCTGTAGTAATTGTAATTTATAGGCAGTGAACTTACGTCTTTGCTTCAAAACACGGTGCACTGTGGACCTGGAACATTTAATTCACGGCTACATTGACGGACGGACTTTTTTGAACTTCTTGTCAAACTGTTACGAATTTTTTCGACAGTGTCATCTCCTGTTTTTGGCCTTCCTCTTACTTTTCCTTTTAACAAGCTACCTGTTTCCCTTAACCTTTTACACCATCGATGAATGTTTTGTCTACAAGGAGGATCTTCATTATAAACTCGCTGATACTCACGTTGCACGGTAATTACAGACTCAAACTTAGAAAACCACAACACACACTGAATCTTTCTTTGCAAAGTTGCCATAGTTACCGTTTTTATAAAAAAAAACGGTTCCTGGCAAAGTGAGCAATGGCAACAATGGGTACTCAGTGAGTGTAAACAAAACTAAATAATCAGCTGAATCAGCTGATATGCAATTTATTGGTCTGCGATCGTCAGTAGAGTAGCACTGAGCAATTGAAAGTGTAACATTACTTTTGGGACTCACGTACATTGTTCTGCGCTGAGGAGTCAAATGTTGAGGTCTTCCTTTAATGAAATAACTAGAGGTTGGCGGCTTCTTTTTAACCTCATATTTGCTTTGCCCACAAATAATATTGATCAGTGCATGGACGATATCATGCATCGTAAAAAGTAAGCCAATGCAATCCAAAAATAAACAGTACTGTTGAAAGATACTGACAGCGTGCATATTCGAAACCACTACATCTTTGAAGGGGACCCGAAGTTTAGCACACTACCGACTGTGCCATAATTACTAGTTGGAGGTGCCAAATTTATCCTAATAAATATTTTAATTTCAACATATAACCATCAGATGCCTCCTCCAATACTTGGAATTTGTAAATGTTTTCTAAAGACTGTAAACTTAATCATGAGTGGCACACATTTGACAATCACATCCACATCTTAAGATATTTTTAAGTGCTTTGCTAAATATAATATTCACTACATAAAAGTATCTAATCTGTCAACAAGATGATTGCTATGCAGCTGATTGTCTCATGAGCCATATTATCAACATTTAATTGATTTATGCCTACACACTTTTTAAGGCTCTATCATCTATTTACAAATAGTACAGATTATTGTAGAACTACACTGAAAGAATATGGTGATACCAAAATATTTTATTGAAAAAATAGCAACTGTTTTGTTTATTATTTTTTTTACCATTTTACTTCTCCACAACTGGTTAATAAAACAGGGCTCTTATCTCTCCTCTTTGGCCAAAGAAAATTAGTCAACATTCTCATTACTGGATATAATTTTGGAAGATAAAATGTTTGTATCTGTCCATGCAACTTAACTACACAAAAAATTGAAGCACTTATTAGATTTAATGATAAGCTACTTGCATTTATTCAAAGTTTGCAAGGGCTTGTTTTATTTGGCAGAAAGCAAAGAATAGCAGCTTTTCTCTTGGTTTATTGATTTTATAATTGTTAGCTTCAGCTTTATAAAAATGTTTTGACTAAATTTCTTAGGACAAAAACATTTTCAGGAAATCAAATATCCCATAGAAAATTACATTACTAGTCATCGGGAGCCTTGGAATTTCTTGGCTCGGCTGCTTGGATGATTCCAGGGGTCAAAGTTTGAGATCACAGTAGTTATCAACCTGGTTGATTAACTCAAAATTTTCTCATCATCCCTAGCTATTAGGGATGTGTCGAATCCGAATCTCGATTCTCGAGTCCACCGATTCGTTAGAAAAGAATCGGATTCAAGAATCAATCAGCAAGATTCGAAAATCGAATCCTTCGAAATTGTTCGCGAAGTTAATATTTTAACTTAAATCACGCTCGTGTGTCGATCAATAACGTGAAGGTCACAAGCCTACTATCACCGGTCGTCTAGCTTCAGGAGTGATAAAAATAAATATTGGTCGCTGGATAACAACAATTTTTCAACTGATACGGAAAGGGTGTTGACAGGTTTCGATGAAAAATTATTTTTCGGGATTCATAAAAACAGGAAACAGTCGCAGTCTCACACAAAGTGAAGGGTTCAGCTAGCATGTATCCCCCTTACTTGGTTGATAGGTCACTAAATAATTTTGAAGTTGCCTAATAAACTGGTTGAAGGCCTGAAAAAATATACTTCTGTACCACCTTCTTCTAAGTCAAAAAAACCAGGCTGCTCGCTTGGAGGAGAAGAAAGCTCCACTATCTGCCAACATTAAGCAGTAATGATGATTGCTAAACGAGGTTCTGTTGAGTGATGTTCACAAACAACATACAAAATTAATTTTCACATTAAATAATCATTTTCGAGTCAATGGAGGCATTTGACAGTCTTGCAGAGTGTTTTATACGTTTATGGAAATCTAGACTGAGATAATATCTAAACTATTATCTTCAGCTATTGTTTGGCCTTGTTAGTAGATCCCTTGACAAATCAGCATGTTAATTGTTTTTGGAATAAAGCCCCCTTGCCATATACTAATTCTTTTGGCGATGTGCACAAAAACGTTGGCCCACCTGTACAGATTTTAATATAAATTTATTTTCCACGGACAAATTTTTAAAATTTTTACCTGGTAAAGACGAATTTTTCCAAAAAGATCCCATGTGGAGCTAGAGGTAGTCTCTGAACCACGGTTGGAGTCTTGGTGTTCATCACTTGGCAATAAAGTTTCCTGTGATATTTCCCGAACTCCCACATGAAAGATTATGGACATGACGCAGCCCAATGCTACCACAGTGTAAGTCACAACCTGATGACAGAAAACATTTTGAAATAACTTCTCACACAAAGGTAACATAAAATAAAACCTTAACCTCTAGGGCTACTTCCCTTGGATGTAAAAGTTAGTTAATATTATAACAATCAAATAATTTTGTTTACAATTTTCCGCTTTTTATTTAAGACTTTTTGGTTGTACTTTAATTTCCACTGGTTCCAATACTGAAAAACTTTACTGAATACTAAATGGATTTCCATAAGTAAAAATCTCATTATCGGCTAGTACAATGATAAATTGGAAATTTTAATAACAGAAAGTGTAACAATGGTTTCATTTGAAAACCAATTTCATAAGTAAAACAGAAACATCCATTATTAGGGAAAAAACCATCCCTCCCCTGGAGCATGATAAAAGGTTAACCCTTTATCAGACATCCCTCCCCCTCAAAATGAATTCAGTTTTGCCCCTGGTATAATCTCATTTACCCAAAAATGTTAAGAAATGGGATTGTTTGGATGGTAATTCATTTGAATTAAGTTATTGAAATGAAGTGGATGTTGGTTTATTCAAAATACAAAAAATTATTCACCGTAGACCTAAGCATTTTGTATTAATAGATGTCAAATTATTTTGGTTAAGGACACAAAAAGATATATATATATATATATACATATATATATACATATATATATAATATACATTTATATATATATATATATATATATATATATATCAGGCATACATTTCTATCGTAAGAAAACAGCAAGCGCAACTCTGCAATGACGTGGGTACATGGGATAGATGACTGCTCATACTATTGCAACAATCAGCAGTAAAATACGTTCTACCAGTGCCACTGTCCCTTTCACAACCTACCGATCCTATGACAGGATTCGGATGATTGACATTCAGGTATACAAATTAATTATAGTAAGCATACACGAAACCATAGTTCTGCTACTATTTTAGAGTTTTAAAATTGGCTTTTAGCTTGACTTAAAAAACTTCATATTGATTAAAGAAAAGCCATTAATTTGTGGCGACCAGACTATCTCAACTAGACCATCTGTATTGAATTAATTGTATGTGGCGACCAGTCCATAACAACTCGACCATCTACATTGAGTTAAATGTTTACATATATTAATAACAGATGTTTTTACACTGCTTATAAGGTTAATTGGAGTCTTGGTACTGAATAAAACAGCTTCCTAAAGTAGAATTAATACACTATGAAGCGAGAGACGGAGGGAAATTTCACTTATCTTTCACCAGCGTCAGGCATGTCACTCAGAAAACAAAGAAATCTGACGAGTACTATTCGCAAGATCCCGCTAAGTATATCACTGACTGGAACAATTTGGTTTTTTGTCATGACGTCGTTTCCTATAGAATGAATCATTTGCTTTATTTTTGTTTAAATCTTGCCCTAAAAGTTTATGGATTGTCCACTAGATATTTACACTTAGACATTGGAATTTTAGCGAATTTCCCCTATAGGGAAGAAGCTGTTACCGTAGGTCTCATGGTAAGACCTAAGCCTAAAACCATCATAACTTTTCTTTTTGAGGTCCTCAGATGCCAAAAACACCATTCGTTCACTTTCATAAATATATATATATATATCTATATATATATATCTATATATATATCTATATATTAGAAAAATTCTCTTCATATTTCAGTGTTAAACAGTTTTATTAATTTTCGTCCATCTAGTGAACTTCTTCAGATAAATAAAATGTATAAAAGTGTATAAAATATAAGAAATATAAAAAATAATAATAACCAAACAAAAAATTAACAGGTAAATAAACAATAGACATATGGGAAATTAAGTTGGTGGTCAAAGATGAATGATAGAAAATTGTCATAGACCTTTAAATTATTTTGTCATACTATTTTATCGTAAATTTAAGCCACTTGGGTTTCTTGTTAGTAAAACTAGTTGGTGGGCTAATTCCGACTGTCTTAAATCAATGTTTGTTACATTTTTATTGTCATCTTCTTTTATTTTTCTTATGGCCTTCAATTTGTAACAATCTTCAAGTTTTTGTGCCTTGTGAAACATGGCATGTTTCGCTACTGGTTTGTCTTTATCTTCATGTGTAATATCTGCCCTGTGTCCAGTCATTCGCACTCGTAAGTGGTTAGAGGTTTGCCCTATGTATTGTTTGTTGCAATATTTGCAGTCCAGTTGGTAGATTACATTTTTGGAGTTGCAGTCCATTTCTCCTTTTATTTTATACTTTTTCTTTGTGCAACTGCTACTGAGTTCATTTGTTTTGGAGATAATTTAAAAGTCCCACAACGTGGTTTTTTGCATGGTCTGCAAATATTTTGTGTTTTGTTGGTGGGTTTTTTAGCTATGTTTGTTTTCACCAACATGTTTTTTAAGTTTGGAGGCCTTTTAAAGATAACTCTTGGGGGTCTTGAAAACAGATTTCTTGTTTCTGGTGCTGACTGTAGTATATTAAATGATGTTTTCATTATATTGTTTATTTTGTGCAGACCAGGATAGAACTGTGTTATGAACTTTGGTTCATTTATTCCAATTTTTGTTGACTGTTGGTTCTTTGGTTGCCTTATTTGTTTATCAATCACTTTTGAAGGATAACCTGATTTTACAAGTGAAGAGGTTAATTTTTTGATGTATTTTTCAAACTCTGACTTCTCACTGTATAGTTTTTTTGCTCTAAAAGATAAACTTTTTGGAATTGATTTCTTGATGTATGTAGGGTGACAACTATTGTAGTTCAGATATTGCATTGTATTCGTTTCCTTCAAGTGCAGTTCGGTTTTTATATAGCCATTGTCTAAAAATACATCTACATCAAGGAATGTTACAGTTTTCGTGGAGTAATTCCAAGTATACCGTAATGATGAATAGTTATTTAAAGATTCGAGAAATTTATTTAGCTCGGTCTCTCCATGTTGCCATATGAAAAAGATATCGTCAATAAATCTGCACCATAAAAGAGGTGAATTCTTTTGTGTGTTGAGGAAGTTTTTTTCGATTAGTCCCATGAATAAGTTTGCGTAACTAGGAGCCATTCGAGTACCCATGGCTGTTCCATTCTTCTGCAAATATATTTTGTCTTGAAATATAAAAGCATTCATTGTCAACATGAATTCTACTAATGTTAGCAAAAAAGGCGTTGAAGGTTTAGAATCAGTTGGTCTTGTGTTTAAAAATTCTTTAACAGCTTCTATTCCACCACTGTGGGGAATATTAGTGTATAGTGAAGATACATCTACAGTTACAATTATACTATTTGGATCCAAAGGTTGAGTAATTTGACTAAGCTTATTTAAAAAATCATCTGTGTTCTTAATGTGTGATGGCAATTCTTTTACAAATGGTTGCAGTTGGTCGTCAATATATCCTGATATTCTTTCTGTAGGACTTCCGTAGCTAGCAACAATAGGGCGTCCTGGAGGTGGTCTGACATTCTTGTGGATCTTAGGTAATATATAGAATGTCGGAGTTCGTGGTTTGCGTTGAACTAATAGACTCACTGTTTTTTTATTTAGCCCTTCTTCAAAACCGTTTTCTAAGATAAAATTAGCAATTTTGTCATTGAACTCAAGAGTTGGATCATCGTTTAACAGCTGGTAAAAATTGTTGTCTGATAGTTGATTATTTGCCTCAGTTATATAATCCGTTAAATCTTGGATAACTATTTTGTTGCCTTTGTCAGCAGGTAAAATAATAATATCACTATTATTTTTTAAATCTCTAATTGCTTTTCTTTCTTCAGGGGTTGTGTTTACAGGTTTGTTTTTTAAGGACTGGTCAAATGTCGAACTAGATAAATTTGACAAAATCATGTTTATAAATTGTTCAATAGGATGGTTTGAAGGTAAAGGTTTAGGGTCAAAGTCAGATCGACCTTTGAACTTATTTAGGCATTGTGGTACATCTGAAGTAATCGGTTTTGGTTCAAGAGATTGGTAATATTTGTTTCTAATATCACGAGCAAATGATAGAGCATCATTTACCAGAGTTATTTGGTCAAACTTGGGAGTTGGACAAAATGTGAGACCTTTAGATAAAACAGAAACTTCAGCAGGTGAAAGAGAGTAACCTGATAGGTTCTCAATATTATCAAATTCAATATAATTATCAGTAACATTAACAATCGTGTTAGAGGGAAAGTTAACTTGGATTTCAGTTGAAACTGTTCCAACACAGTGTTTTTTTGTGGAATTTAAAGGAATTGATGCTGATTGACCAGTTTTTCCAGGAAGTGAATCTATTGGTGAAGAAATAGGTAAGGAAACACAATGGCAACCTGAGGAAATATTAGAGATGATTTCTTTCCTTTGATTTAAGTCAACCAAATTCTTCTTGGCTTCATTTAACAAATTTAACAGTTTTTTGTGCAAAGTTGCAGTTTTTTTCACAACGAAATTGTCAATTTTAAAAAGAAAATTATTTATATCATGAGTGTAGTTTAGTTCAGCATATCGATTACATAAGACATCATATATTTCTTTGAGAGTTTTACCGTGTTCTTTTGCCAAACATCTATAAGAATTTAATACTTGACTACACAGTTGAAAACTTGTTTTTAATCCTAAGAGGTTAACTTCTTCATGTAATTTTACTGGCAACCCTGATGTAGGTAAATTAATATTGAAGCCTTTAGGACATAATCCTAGATTCAGACAGATACTAATAAATAAAATATGACAGTTAAGTTTTGCAATCTTCATAGAATGATATCTTTGTATGATATACAATTTTCATGATTATGATTTATATACAATTATTATATTATTATATATACAATATAAAATTATGATATATACAATTTTCATAGACATATATATATATCTTAAAGACATATATATATATGTCTTTAAGCACGATAACTTGCGCAAAAATGGTCCAATCGGAATGAAATTTGGCATAGACGTGTAAAGTAGTAATTATTCGGACGAGTTCGTAAACCAGCCCGATCGGACCACCGGAAGGGGGGGTTAAGGGGGGTAAACCCCCCCAAAAATGGGTTTTTTGAGTTTTTTACATAGAAAAATAAAATTTTTCGAATTTTTATTGGCACCATTAAATTCAGCCCAAAAAAACAAACAATTTAGTATGTTGAATCATAGCTCTATGTCCATTGGTTACCGAGACATTGAAAGTGGTAAACACAGTACGTTGTCCCAATGTTAACCTTATGGGAAATAAGTAAAATTCTATATTTCGCTTATTTCTCAACATATATTGATAAAACTTGGTAAATGGCTTCTTCTAGTTCAGATCTACTAAATATTGAATTAAAACCACCCAGTTTTAATATACCTGTAGCAGCAAACCTGCATACTCATTCCCCATGTTATTCTTATGGAGCTTACAAAAACATGTCAAATCTCGCTATGTTTGAGCGAAACATGTTGTTTTGCACTTGAAATTCGCTGAGTATGCAGGTCAGCTGCAACGGGGGTATTTGGATATTTCAGAACTCCTCATGGTTTTGTGTTTTTGTCAAAGTCCCATGCCCCAGTCCCGTGCCTTTGAGGGCCTGTCTCTGGGGAATCATATATATACAAATTTCCCTCCCTCTCGCACTTCATAGCTGTATTAATTTAAGTATAAATTGACTGTTGTGTTATTTCTCCTCAAATCCTGTGGTTTTAAATTAAAGAAACTTTAATATGAGACCTCTTCCTTATCACATGCAATTTATTGTTATGCTTCACTTTGACAGTCCCTGATTCTGCACTAAACAATGGGAATTGTGTAGCAATGTCGATGAGTTATAAAATCTGGGTCAGATAAGAAAAATATTGATTTACAGATGCAGATAATGATGTCACCATTTATAATTAACATTTTAAAAGATGTGAATTATCATGGTTTTTGCAAACCATAATTATATTGTTTTTGTGTTTTTTGATAAAAATATACTAAAATTACATTTTGGGCTTTTATTACCCTTATTCAGCCTGAGGCACCCAAATTTGGGGTAAATAAGCCTAACAAAACTAAGATTATGAATGCTCTTTATTTAACAATTTTTAAAACGGACCTGTTTTTAAAACAGGTGTAAGTCCTAAAAAGTAAGCTTTTGGAAAACGAGAAAAATCTGTTTATTTTTAAAAGGGCATAAGTCCAAAACGCCATATAACGCTATATAGACATTTGTTTGTTTTAAAACAAATAACAGAAATGCAATGCTGATTTCTTCCATAAACATTCATGATTCAAACGTCCTTTCAACACAAATCGGTGTATATAGTTGTGTAGAGTACATAACAACCAAAATCTGAAAATTGAAAAAAATCGGACTTACGCCCTTTAAAAAACTCATTTTATTTGCATAAAACCAGAATAAATTATGACCACCAATGTGTTGCCAAAATGTTGGAACTTAACACATTGACTGCTAAAAATGCTTAGATTGCGTTCCAAAAATGCTAAAAAAGATTTTGATTCTAATTAGCTAAAAACGGTATACTAAATGTAGAAATGTGGTTTTTGTGCTAGTCAGACAACATTTTTGCTAAAATCAGTGACACAATTTCCGGGACGCGAATCCATGTCGTCACATCTGGAGCATTTTTTTCAGCTTCCGAAAATTTTATTTCCAATATATTATTCAAATTCAGCCAACAATATAAACTGGGTACATTTATTTTGTGTCCTAGCATCTCAAAAATTTGATTTCTATAGTTTTTACCATACCAAATTTTTATTTTATTACATATATGTGGCTAGAACAAAAGGTAAAACTAAACTGTGCTCCAAACAATTTTTATGAGATTTTATTGATGAAGACATATGTTATAAAATACAAATTGAGTATGAAAAAATAATAATGAAAACAATAAATAATAAAGATAATAATATTGCATGTAATAAAACATAACTATAAAAAGATCGCAGAAACCGAACGAGTCCATGGAGCGGGATGCGGCAAACTCAGAAAGAAACGGTGAAAACTGCCCAACACATAGATCCCACAAGTGACAAGATCCCACCTGACAACTGCTGAGCTCACACAAAGCAATGTGACGCGGATCCTCGTTGTGCGCGGCCGGCGCTAGTGACGCATGATGCGGATCCGCGTCTTGCGTGGTCAATGTGTTAAAAAGTTTTAAACGGGTAGTGTTTTTTTTTGGAATTTGGGATCACTGAGATAAGTTGTCAAGCTACCTACATTGATGTTAGGTAGCTTAGCTCGGTTAAGGACTTATTAGTACTGCACTGCTGAAATATGACTTTGTCAATGCTTGTAAACCTGAAAGACAATAAACGAATTCTTATTCTTATCCAACATGCTGGTGTTGCCAACAGCTGACTATTCCACAGGAAATTCACGAGAGACATCCTCTGTACTATTAACTGATAGCATTTAAATAATAGCATTCAGCTGAAACACATGTTAAAGTGATTTGTTATCTCTTATTACTCAAGTTCAGACACTATTTTTAGGTCATAGAAAAAGATAGAAGACAATGATTTATTCATGGAACTCAGACATTATTTTTAAGTCATAGAACAAGATAGAAGACAATGATTTATTCATGGAACTATCATAAAAAAGGACGAATGGGTAAATAATAATTGACTAGTTGTAAAGTCATAAATCATAGTTATCATTATTTAACAGCTTAGTATAGGCTATTTAAATTCTATATAATTAAGAGGGAACATTTTTGATTCCTCAGTTCATTAATCAAAACGATAAAGGTAGTTTCTATGCCTCATAAACTAAACATAATATGAATATGTATAGTACATTTTTTAACCAGTAACATGTTTTCGAGCTAAATTCAATTATGCAAATCAAAATCATACAATTTCATTTTGTAGGTGAAAAAACTCAAAAATCTCATTTTTGAGGAGTTATTTTAATTTTCCCCTTATCCAATCAATCTGTTTTCGAAACTTATCTGAGTGATAACAGGATAAACCAAAAACTCTTAATTCCTAATAAATATACATACAGATTGACCATTCAGCTTTTTTATTTTTTTTATCATTTTAAGAGGGTGGTGGTCTCTTTTTACCTTCCATTTGCCCCCCCCCCCCCTCCTCACATGGGCCTCTGGCCTATGCGTGGAAGTTATCAATCGCAAGGAGTGAGCCAGTACAGCACAAGAGTGAACAGTACTGCTAAAAGTATGCAGCAACATCAAGACTCAAACCTGCGACACTGCTGTTTCAGTTCCGAGGGCAAGTGGGCCACCAACTCGCTTAGTAATAAAAGTATAATCTTGGACTGAACACTACATGAGTTAGGGATATTTTTAAATAGGCTACCTGAAACTTGGTAGTTTCCCTGGGTGTAATGGGAGCGTCCGGGTCGATGCTGTCGACCTGCAGCACCACCCACAGGATGACGTACACTACCATGTTGGAGATCACGGTGAAACTATATCTGCAACACAACATATTCAATACACTAAATTTGACTAAATGACACAATGTTAGTGCTATATTTAATCGTTTGAAAACTATTATTTATTTTTTATCTGGGTGGCTTTTTGAATGGCTGGGGCTCTAAAGTTTACAGAGAGTGAACATTTTAAAGAAGTTAAAATTTTTTCAATATTGCTAGAGCACTCAAACATGCCCAAAAAATTATAAATTTATATCAGACAAAAGTCTCTGGCAATTCACAAAAAAATCTAAATCAACCAGGAAATCACTGCATAACTTTTTCAATTTCTGACTAGAGAAAACAAAGGAATTTCAATCAATGTACTGTATCGTCGGTGAAGAAACAATACAGCCTCTCTGACATAACCCAAACTTTTCAGGAGAGAAGAAAAACCGTTTTGGCAATATAGCCTATCTACCCAGGGCTACTAATACAGAAGGGCTGCGCCGCGCCTTTCATCTTGCCGGTCGCCGCCTGAGCCAGACCCCCCTCCCCCCAGCCATCCCTCCCCCCGCGGTGACGTCACACTTTACAGACCCGCGCCAGGGCTGTCACGTAAAAAGTATAACCGGCTGACTTTAAACCCCGATATCTCAGCAATGGATCATCCGATTAGACTAAAACAAAAAGTAAACTGAAGCTTATTGAAATATATGTTATGACATATCATTAAAAAAATTAAGCCATTTCTTCTCTTAACATCTGTCCCACCGGCGAGACCACTGCACGTAACTAGCGCGAATTTTAATTCGCAGCGTTTCAATTACACCGTCTGAATAGATAGTTACATTTTAGATAAAATTCTGAAACTTTGCAGTAATGAAATAAACAACACAGTATTGCCAACGATTCCAATCTTGAGTGAAAAAGTGAGTTATAAGTAGCTTAAAAAATTAAAAACTGTGCATATTAAATTATTTATTTTTTAATTGACATGAAAAAGTTGACCTGTGAGGAAATTTTTTGTTATTTGGTCAGGCAATTTTTGTCTGTGAGAAAGTTGTTGGCAAGGATACAAATAAAATTTTTTACATTTAAAGTGTTTTCATAAAATGTTTGGTTTAGCCTACAGGCGGTCTCAAAAGTGAGCAGCGTTTAGATTTTTCCATTTTCACCCGCCCACTGACCGCAGCTCCCGCACAGCTACAGGCCTATACCACCGCTGTATTAAAGATTATTAACTATCAAAATGTGATGCTTTTCGCTTTTATGATTATTATTCTCATTGTTAGTAAACCTATGTTTACTGACATGATAAGTAATATATTTTATCTCAGTAATTTTAACTTAACCTTAATAAAATCTTACAAAACTTCATAGGAGACCTCAGCAACGAACCATCCGATTGGACTAAAACAAAAATTAAATTGAAGCATATTTTTATAAATTTAATGACATCTCATTTAACAAAATTTCGATCCAGCATAAAAAATGCTATAGGCTAAAAAACATAGCAAGTACCAGTTTTCTTGAGCTTTTTATTCCCTAAAAGTGAGGTTTAAACTTTTATTTTTTAAAACCACTAGAGCAATCGTTTTACTCGATCTGAAAGGTAACATATTTCGGATTTATCTTTAAAATTTATAAACTAGCAGCGATAAACGCACTGAAAATAAGAATTAGTCAATTTTCAGTTCCCGAGGCAAAAAAAGGGAAATTTTGGGCCTTTACATGGGAAAACCGCCAAAACGAAGTGGAAACACTGGCACACTGTGCTCTCATACTGTTTCCTACTTTACTTGGCTGCAGTCACACGCTTGTTTTGCTATCAATTTGGAATTAAATAGTTTTTTATAGTTTTCTCGTTAAGTTTTCCAGTTTTTAATATGTAATATTAAAGTGTTTTTTTAATATGGTGGTTTGTAGTGTGGCAACTTGTAAGAACTATCCAGAAAAAAATTAAAACGTCATTTATCACGGGTTTCCAAAAAATGCGTCATTGAGGGATTTGTGGATTATCAAGTGTAAAAGGGCTGATAGTTTCAATGCGCAAAGTGCCAAAGTGTGTAGTGAACATTTTCTAGAAAGTGACTATAAGGACGATTTGAGGAACAGACTCTTAGGATTGCCTGAAAGAAAACGTCTTAAGGATGATGCAGTGCCATCTGTTAATTTGGGCCATGAAAAGGTTAGTAATAATTCAAGTATTTCAAATGTCAGGAGAAAAAGGGTTGATAAAAGAAATGTAAGGAAATCAACAATAGAAAAAATAAATCTGTTAAGTCCCGTGAGAGGCGTAATTAAGAAACTTCAGCATGAACTTATCAATAAGTTTCCAGATGTGTGTCCTCAAGCCCTTAGACTATATGCTAGATTAAGGACATTTATCAGGATAAGACACCTAAATCGTACAACAGTAAAGGACATAAGGAATAATACCAAAAAAACTTTGAAGTGGGTGAAATCTAGTAAAAAGTAACTTGCAGCCAATCCGTATGTAACTTAATAATAGTTGGATGTAATAAATACGTAATATGTGCTGTATATACAGTGTGCTGTTCTGATATTAATTTCCTTTTAATCCACTATACTTTAATACTTTAATACTGTTATAGTGTGATCTACGAGTGCATATCATATCACTCAGCTCAATCACCCGTTCGCATATAGTCGCATACAAGCATTTTAAGCAGTTAATCATACGGGCGGGAGCCGCGAGCTAGTCTGGAAACTGTGACGTCACAGCGCTCGCCGGGCTGCATCACAGCGCCTGCCGCTGGGATCACTTTTGGAGCGCGAGCGGCGCAGCCCTTCTGTATTAGTAGACCTGCTATCTACCGCCTATCTGGTAGATGGACGGTATTGTCACAAATAAAGTCAAATATAGTCAAATTAAAACATTGCGTCTACCAACGCTATCCTTAGGGATCTCGGTGAACTACAGCCGTCATTACGTGTACAATAACACTGAGGTTGCTATCATACCATAAACCCAACTCTGATTAATAAATACTTTACAGGAGAGAAGAAAAACTGTTTTGGCAATACCGCCTATCTGGTAGATGGGCGGTATTGTCACAAATAAAGCCAAATATTGTCAAATTACAACATTGCCTATACCAACGCTATCCCTCGGATTTTCAGTGAACTACGTCCGCCATTACGTGCAGAATAACACTGCGGTTGCTAGGATAGCATAAACTCAATTTCCCAAAATTTGTCAGATAGGCGGTATTGTTTCTTCACCAACGGTATGTTAGATCTATTCCATATGCTTTTACCAACCAACCATGCTAAATCCAAAAATCTGACTTTTTTAAACTCTTAACTACTCTATGTGATGGGTCAATAGGCATGTGCAGCAATCTAAGGACAGCGAGGTACCACAGCTGTAACAGTCACATAGGCTAGCTCAACAGGATTCACTCGCGGCTTGGGTTGAACCAGCAATGTTTGACAAGCTGGCCAGCGCTTTACCATTAAGCTACCACTCGTTTTCAAAGATCTGTATGTGTTTACTCATTGAGAGTGAACCACTTTTATAGGAATACAATATATTCTACTAAATTTGTCAATAATATATTTTCCTTAGTTGTTAAAAATAACATATTGCGTCACTTTAACAAGATCACATTTAAAAGACTCAAGACCGACCTTATAGCTAGAAGTGAAGTCCTCTCGTGTTCGTCGGGCGTCAACTCAGGCACCAGGGACAGGTGGGAGATCTGCACCGAGGCCCAGCCGAACTGGAAGATGACGACGAAGGCGGAGTAGTAGATCATCTGGGCCCAGGCGTCGCTGTGCTGGCAACCCACGCATGGCGAGAAGATGAACGGAAAACTGGCTACCACGCATATTGTACCTGAGGACAGATAGTAGTTGGAATGAATACCAGAGTACACCTGGCACATTGTATCTCGAGTCTTGGAAACCATTTTTACACAATGCGGTTGGAGTGCAATGAAAGTCATCTGGACCTGTTACATTTTCAAAGGTCTGTCAATTTATAGCTTTATTGTTATTTGTAATTTATTGTGCAGTTGCCCTGAGATAAAAATTAGGGTCTTGGTTATAGAATGATTTATTTTCAATTTATTACTTTCAAACTATTCTTCACCCGTTCTAGTGATGTTACTGGAAAATTTTTACTGGAACTGATAGTGCAAAATGTTGTATCATCATCATAAAAAGTTGTTTTACATGGAAAAATTTGATTAAACCATTCAAGAGGACAAATAAAAGAAAAAGGTCTTTCAGTCACCTGGGTATTCCATTCTTAACTTGTAACATGCTAGATCTTTTCACCATTTAGGCTAGCCCCACACTGCCACGACAAAATGTTATTATCTTTTGTTTTTTGTCTTTTGAAGTTAAAAAAATATGTTTTTTTGTATACCTACATTTTGTCCATAAGACTATATACAAAATTTATAACTTTCAAGAGCTGACAAAACATGTCACTGACAAAAACATTTTGCCGTGTGGCATTGAGCGGCTGGACTTAAGGAATAGTGTTAACATAGTTGAAACCTAAATGTGACTGCCAGCTGGCATATGAATGACAGCTGAGCCCAGAAACAACACCAAAAAAGGTTGAGACTTTTCAAAGGTGGACAGACTAGTAACCTCTGAATTATCAAGCGGCAACTAAAACTACTGCTTACACCATACATAATATTGCTCATCAAGCAAATATTCCATACAAATCCAATAACAAATTGTTTGCTTCTTAATTATTAGTAATAGTTAAATGTTTCCTAAATATTGTTAACGTCTAAGGCTATATAATATCATTTCATTTCTTTGAGTATGAGAAGCTCATGCAGTACTCAAATACTCGAATGTTTTTGGTGTGTTCAAAAGGCATTAAGCGAGATTGTTTGCTGATAGTTATTCTGCATTGTGACAATTTTAGCGAATTTCCCCTATAGGGAAGAACCTGTTACCGTAGGTATCATGGTAAGACATAAGCCTGAGACCATCATAACTTTTCTTTTTGAGGTCCCCAGATGCCAAAAACACCATTCGTTAATTTTCATGAAAATATATATATATATATATATACAGTATGTGTCTTTAAGCATGATAATTCGCGTAAAAATGGTCCAATCTTAATGAAATTTGGCATGGACATGAAAAGTAGTAATTATTTGAACGAGTTCGTAAACCACCCCGATCGGACTACCGGAAGGGGGGGGGGGATAAAGGGGGTTAAACACCCCAAAAATGGGCTTTTTGAGTTTTTTACATATAAAAATAAAAATAATCCAGTTTGTATCAGCACCATTGAATTCAGCTCAAAAAAACAAACAATTTTGTATTTTGAAGCACTGCTCTATGTCCATTAGTTACCGAGATATTGAAAATTGTAAACACAGTACGCTGGGTCATTCCACATCAAATCAACCAAATAAAAAACATTTTCAACTTTGGTATCTCAGATTTTAGTAAAACTTTACTTGTTTGTATTTTTTTGGGTGCTAAATTCAAAAATAATTTTTAAAAAATTCTACCTCTTATACTTTTTTTGCTATGATTTTTTTTAAATCGGAAATTTTCACTGTTTTTGACATGCGCTCAAACCTATAATGTGCTATAACTCAAGTTCTATTAGGCCTATCAAGCTGATCAAAGGCTCATTTTAAAGAGGATTTCAAGGTCTTTCATATAATACCACACTTGACCAATTTTGATTTTAAAAATCTTTTTTCAAAAATTTCAAAAAATGATTTCAAATTTTTTTTGAGATAGTGATTTTTGAAAAATTTGAAAATTACATATATTTTTCATTGCAATGTGGACAACATATGTTGAAAATTTCAGAGTGGGATGACAATGGGATCAGCAGTTATGATAAAAATAATTAACAGCGGTTTGCTATTTAAGTGAGATTGCATGTCACTTACTACCATCTAGATTTAACATGAAGTTTTTATTATAAGTATGCGTAATAAAACAAAATTATAAACTATTTCCTAATAAACATAAATCATAATTAAATATACACTACCCTATGTATAGGATGTACACATGCAATCAAAAACATGCAATCCTTGTATACATGCAGAAAAGTGTATATACCGAGTGTCTCACCTCAACTGAACCAATAGCTAACTTTTTTATTATAAATCTGACAAAGAACTTCCTATGGGGGACTTCCCTTTTTGAACCCATTGGTTCAAGAGATATGAGCAGTTAAAGTTTGATTTGTTCCCATTTAAAAAGCATTGTGTCCATTTAGCTGTGCCATCCCATGTATTCATTATGCAGTAAAAGCATATTCGAAATAATACATTTCTATGAGTGAATCTCAACTGAAAATTGTTTTATGATTTAATCTCAACTAAACTCACATTTTAAGACACTTTTACTCTTTGGCATGTATTATTAAACCCAACCTTTTTCGATATATAGACTACCATCAATTTCCCAATGCATTTTAAATGGAAAAAATCAAACTTTAACTGCTCATATCACCTGAACCAACGGATTTAGAAAAAAATGAGAAAGAATAAAAAGTTCCTAAAATTAAGCGTTAAATTCAAAACTGCCATAAAATACAGAGTGTTCCATAAGAAAAATAAAAGTTGTCCACCATATTGGAAAATGGTGGCCATATTTTAAAATTTTTAAGTCACTCCAAAAAGTAACTTTAAAAATAAAGGGAAGTCCCCCATAAGAAGTTCTTTGTCAGATTTATAATAAAAAAAGTTAGCTATTGGTTCAGTTTAGGTGAGACACCCGATATATACACTTTTCTGCATGTATACAGGGATTGCATGTTTTTGATTGCATGTGTACATCCTCTATACATAGGGTAGTGTATATTTACTATAATTATGATTTATTATGTTTATTAGGAAATAGTTTATAATTCTGTTTTATTACGCATAGGTACTTATCATACTTCATGTTAAATCTAGATGGTAATAAGTGACATGCAATCTCACTTAAATAGCAAACCGCTGTTAAGTATTTTTACCATAACTGCTGATCCCATTGTCATCCCACTCTGAAATTTTCAACATATGTTGTCCACATTGCAATGAAAAATATATGTAATTTTCAATTTTTTCAAAAATCACTATCTCAAAAAAAATTTTGAAATCATTTTTTGAAATTTTTGAAAAAAGATTTTTAAAATCAAAATTGGTCAAGTGTGGTATCATAAGAAAGCCCTTGAAATCGTCTTTAAAATGAGCCTTTGATCAGCTTGATAGGCCTAATAGAACTTGAGTTATAGCACATTATAGGTTTGAGCGCATGTCAAAAACAGTGAAAATTTCCGATTTTTAAAAAAACATAGCAAAAAAAGTATAAGAGGTAGAATTTTTTTTAAATTATTTTTGGATTTTGCACCCAAAAGAACACAAACAAGTAAAGTTTCATCAAAATCTAGGATGGTCGGGTTGAGTGCCTTGTTGGTTTTACATGGAATGACCCCGCTGTCCCAATGTTAACCTTATGGGAAATAAGTAAAATTCTATATCTCGCTTATTTCTCAACATATCTCGATAAAACTTGGTAAATGGCTTCTTCTAGTTCAGATCTACTAATTATTGAGATAAAACCACCCAGTTTTAATATACCCGAAGCAGCAAACCTGCATACTCATTCCCCATGTTATTCTTATGGAGCTTACAAAAACATGTCGAATATCGCTATGTTGGATTGAAATATGTTGTTTTGCACTTGAAATTCGCTGAGTATGCAGGTCTGCTGCAACGGGGGTATTTAAGTTTACTACTATTAACAAATCCTTGAAATTGACTAAAAGACATTTTCTCTTGTGTTTACAGTCTAAAAACACTTCATTGGCAGTTGCCTTAATCTACCTCAATCCCTAGACTGTAAGTTTCTAGAATTTCCTAAAAAAATATGCATAGTATATGTAAAAATCACTTATTTTAAGAAGCCAGCGCTATCTAGGGGTATATGAAAGAATTATGAGTGCAGAATGAATGACATGAAAGCCTTTTTGCGGCCAATGATCAGCTGATTCATTTGCCAAGATTCTTAAGTAGTAGCTCAATAACCAATATCAGCTGGGTCCAGATTTGAACTTTAACTAAATCTTCTCAGGATCTTGCTTAGGAACAATCTAGTGACCTTTGTTTTATGAATTGAGCACTTTATTTCTGCACTACCCCTACAATCAACATAAACTTATCATACAACAACTTCAGAAAATGTTTAAAAAGTAAAAGCACACTCCCTCACCGATCAGATGCCACGTCTTCCTCCTGCCGTACTTGCATATCCAAAAGTCGTCCCCTCTGTCGGAGAAGTATCCGACGAAAGGAGTGGCAACTCCGTCGGCAATCTGTCCCGTCAGGACAATGATGCCCGCGAAGCTGCTGCTGAACAGGATCACCTTGTTGAAGAAGATGAGCGTGTAGGTGAACCACATAGAGGCGCAGAGGTCGTTGAACACGTGACCGACTCCGTAGGCCAACTTGCGGCCTGCCGTCAGCCTCATCCTGTGCTGGCCCCCTGCAATCAAACAGGTACAGTTACTACTGTCAAAATTTACATGGTGTTTGAATTGGGTCTTGGGAAAATTATCTAAGCAATATCCAATAGATAACATAAATAATATAAAATAAACAAAAACTGCTAAAAATTAATGGTCTATGTGGGCTCCTTTATAACATAGACAGATTCAATTAACTTAAAAATGGATGTAGAACGTCTGTTTCAATGTATATATTCATTGCTTTTTAAACCCCAATGTAACATAAGTCCATTAAGCTGATTTACTTTATAGTTATCTTGTATCTAAATCACTCAGATGACCGTAAAAGGAATAAATTTACCTGAGTGCCAGAGTGGTCCTATTATTTTGTCCTACAGGATTACGTGCGTTTCAAGGTTTAAAACCTCATTATTAGACCGTAGAAGAACACAAATTAAAAATGACTCTCAAAAGCTTGACAGTTTATTAAAAATCCAAAGCAATCACTTTGAAACATTAAAAAAACACAGTAGGCACACACATAAAGACAACCAGTAATGGCTGCATGTGTGCACTCAAACTAGTCACAATCATGATGTGGCTCCTGAGTTTGCTGTGCGGTGACTTAGTCCATCCTGGTCTCTTATCTTTCAGCTGTTTTTGTTGCTCGATAAGAATATCAAATAATGCATTTTACTGTAAAATGAGCTCACAAAATTGCCTTTGTTCGAATAATGTAGGGGAGTGATGATTAATTAGTATTCTTGTACGGTCTGATGATGAGGTTTAACACCTCGAAACATATGAAATCCTTTAAAACAAATAGGATCACTCTGACATTCAAGTAATACAGCAAACTGATTTACTTACAACATCTATTCCATATCATTACATGGATGGCTATCAAACTTGAAGGGCGCCAAGGGCTCTTCCCACCTGACCTCCATAGGATTTTTATCTAGCAAAACCTAACGCCGAGCTCTTTTCAACCACATTTAAATTATTAAAATCTTTTCAGAATTGGTTAAAGGAGTCATGATTACAAAAAAACCCGTTGCAGCAGACCTGCATACTCAGCAAATTTCAAATGCTAGTAAAACCAACTAAAATTCTAAAGTAAGCATATGTACAGCAATTTTCTCCATAAGGATAACGTAGGAAATGAGTATACAAGTTTGTTGCCAAAGAAGTTTGAAATTAAGTTATTTTTGCAATAATCCAGTAGATATGAACTAGAAGATGCCATATACTGACTTTCATTTAGATATGTTGAGAAATAAGCGATATAGAATTTTATACATTTCCCATAAGATTAACATTAGGACAACGATGTGATTCTTCTACAGCATGTTTGCTTTTAAATAACTGTGATGTAATATATACTACAATATAATTGGAATGTATTCTGTTTTGAAGCATTTTAAATGAAACAAATATATATGTAGCATTTTAAATGAAACAAATATATATATATACAGTACACTTTGGATTATCCGGACCCCATATCATCCGGATCCCGGATTATCCGGACCGGTCAGTCCAAGAAATTAAAAAATTAAAATCATGGCAAGAACATGATTTTTGTAAGTTTCGGGTGAAATGCGCCTTCTAAAAGTAGAATGCAAATGCAATACGTTACTGAATGCATTTGGAATCACAATAATTGAAGGAACAACATTGCCTAAATAGTACATTACAGAATTTTTGTGAACGTTTCTAAATTAAACCCCTGAAAAATTTAAAAGATTAACATGTTGTACAGTCTTGATACTCCGTACGCAGCACCAATTTAGCAGGGGCTAAGGTATGCGATCGCTATTCAAGTGATATTGTAATGATCTCGGATTATCCGGATTTTTTGTTATCCGGATCGGGGTTTCGCCACATTAATCCGGATAATCCGAGGTATACTATATATATATATATATATATATATATATATATATATATTTATTTATTTATTTATGAAAATGAACGAATGGTGTTCACCTCAAAACGAAAAGTTATGCTGGTCTCGGGCTGAGGTCTTACCATGAGACCCACAGTAAAAGCTTCTTCCCTATAGTGGAAATTCGCTAAAACTAGCGTATTTGAAAAGTCGATAGGCCTAAAGGTACAAAAACTACCAACACCTTCAAAGTGTATTAGATTTGTGAAGCTTATCTTAAATTTTATTTGTGACTGCAGAGTATTATATTTTCAATATGTTTTAAGTTAAAAATAAACTTTAATGAACTTATAGTCTGATGAGAGAAATTAGTATTAAATTGTTATATTTTATCCCACTCCTGTAAAGATTTTCATGACACCAATTTACCATACTAATGAATAAAATATTACAGAACCATTTTTATATGAAACTGGCAAACGCTATTCTCTACATTCAAATTTAAAAATCCAACTTTACACTCTACAGCTACGGTAATCAGAACTTATGGTACCCTACCTTCAATTACAAAACAAGTCTTAGCCATCTCACTATGAGCAGTTGGCTTAAAAGATCAAATGTTGAACATGTCGTGAGGAACACTGATATGAAGGGCAGTTGTCATGACTCCCCATTAGTACATAAAATTTAAGAGATTAAGAACTGAAGAAAATTTTGAACAGTGACAATATCTTTTATTGTGCAGGCATTAAGTGAAGCAGTTTTTTATGAACATAGATAAACCATGCTTATTCATACCCAACTTAGCTTTTGTGCTTTTTTTTAACTACATTAGTCCTGGATGTTACGGCAGACAGATAACATGTTATTAAATTAATGCTGTGAGCTACTTTTTTTCTTATTGACTTAATATCATTTCAAGTAGGTATCTCTTAGAACTCACTTGATGGGTGATCCCATAATATCATAAAAATCAGTACTTCAGATCTAGAAATCCGTGCTAATCATGCTTATTATCTTTTAAAATTATAAGTGTTTTGTGTCTGGTAAGTATTAAACAAGTAGTAGGATGGTACGGTAATTAGAACTAGAGACAATACATTTATTATTCTTAGAAAAATAAATTTAAATAATAGAGTTTTATATTGGGAACAGAAATAGCAAAAATATAATGAAGTATAATTTTTCACGGTACAAGACGCTTTCCAAACCAATCTTTTAAACTACCCAAAGTAAATAAAACTATTTTCGACCATTCATTCTTTTTAATACAAGGTCCTAGATTTTTCAATCAACTTCCTCTTTAATTCAAACATGTAACAAACCACAAACATTTTTTTCAAAAAGCAGTCACTCGATTTTATTATAAACAGGATGTTACGACATCTTGGAACCTTTTTTTTACTATCTGGCAGTTTAAAAATGTTCATAATTCAATTATAGCTTAACACTTTCTCACTTTCTCTTTATTCATATTCAATTACTCTTTTGCACTTTAATTCAACTACATTAATCCTCGATGCTATAGCAAGCAGATAACATGTACAGTAGACTCCCTCATACTCGGACACCGCGGGCCCGAAGCCTATCCGGATGACGGTTTTTCAGTTAAACTGACGCTCCCCAAAATTAATTATTAAATCCAAACATTAAAAATTGGATATTTTACGATAGTTTGCCTATCTCATATTTCCCGTGGGAATTCTCGATATTGTTTTTTAGACAATCAAAAACTATCTCATTCTACTTAAACTGAAGAGAGCATAGTATTTATACACGTCATTACTGGTCTCAAATATTTTCCCACAAGAATCGTCAACATAGTACAGTCCATTTCCTGCCGATCACGTCTGGTAAAACCAATGTTTTGATAAAAATTGTCGGGTTTAAAGGTGTCCAGATAAGAGGGAGTCTACTGTAGTTAATGTTGTCAGCTACTCTGAAGTGTATTCATATTATTTATATTTTTTAACTGGCTAAGTTATTTTTTGATAACTTAGCCAGTTTAATTTCTCAACGATCAACAAAATGGGGAAAGGGGCTACCAATTTTATTTTCCCGACCAAATAACCAATCAGGACATAGTCAATCGTATTCCAATCAAATTTAAAGAAAATCAGATGGTAATTGCAGCTGCTGAAGTGCAAAAATCTCCTTAAGACCTGCAATTAGTAGTCACATTTTCATTCATAACTCGGTTATTTTTGTTGCTATAACTTAAAGAGATGGCTTAAATTTTAGCATTTTATTATTTTAATAAAATGTATATTAAATTTAAAATTGGGATTTATATTGCTCTTTTAGGACCAAAAACTCATATTAGACAAAACTTGTGACCGCTAGAGTGCATACAGAAAAAAAAGTTAAACACATAAAGTAGTACCTCACTGATTCTGAACTCAGGGAAACAGCTAATTTATTTCGAACTATAGGAAACCTGAAATATTGATGGTTTAAATTATAGAGGTTATTGCGAATGAAATTCGAACTATGAAGGTCTATCTGTTTACAAGCACGTTCAGTGCTGCAAAGAAAATTCGCCAATACATTCAGATTACAGGACTGCACTTAATTCGAATTTCAGAGACTTATAGTGGTCTCAGTTTGAACTGTAGAGGTTGTCTTTGAATTTAGGAGGTAACTATCCTCGATCCTTGTCATCCTCACTGTAGAAAACATAATCAATTTAACAGTGACCGAGGCCTTAAGGCCTACAACGTACCTTAAGGTTACAGCAAGTTTTTCCTGTTTTGAAATAGGATAAAGGTTCCTACTACACAACGCTGTTTTGAGGTGTTCTATAAATCAAACTTTGCACTAAATTAAACTCTCAATTGATAATCCCAAAATTTCCATTAGTGGTTTGTTATCAACTTCTGAAAGTTTCCTTCATCCATTTGGTTGATGAACACGGGATGAATCACTCCTAGAAGTTACCAATTTAATAATACTTTCGCCCTCCATTTCCTCAGACACCATACACTTCAGTTTAGCGACACAACACAAGCAAAACTGGCAGGTTCTGGAGAGTGACTGGCAGGAATCTGTTACTTTTAGTAGTCGCAGACACTAGCGTCTGTACTAGAGCAAAATACCCTCAAGATTGTCACTCGATGTCAGGCCTCAGACGCTCACCAAAATAGCTGCTTCTTGCAAAATAGGCAGATTTAGTTTTTCTACGACATTAGAGGTGATTCCTGAAACTGAAGCCCCATTAGAGCACACCCAAATTTGGCTATGCGCTAATTAACAATTCAGTGGCCCCGGTGGTCATTTCTTCTGCCAAATCGATAATGACAATCTGCGGATATCTTTAGTGATAGTCTTGATTCTTTCAAAAATAAATTTATCAAAAATATTTATAAATAAAAATAATATATCTGTCGTGATGGCTGAGGTAGCCTCTCAGTAAATTGTATTGACTCATATATTTGTGCGAGCTTTTCTGCAGTGTCATGATAATTTCTTTCTGTAGGCCTACTCTGACTGATTCTTTAAAAGTTCATGTTTATGTATATTTATATTTAAGAATGTTATTCTACTTATATTTTACTTTAGCCTATATGTTTTGTGAATCAGTTACCTCCAGTGCATCTAATGGACATTAATTTATTTATTCAAGATGTGGACATTTTCACCGTATTCATTTATGTAATATCATATGTATGAACTGCATTATTGTAATTGGGTTTGAACCTGTTATAATGCATGTAAATAAATGAATAAAAAATAAATAAAAATAAAAATAATGACAAAGCACAGAGTGGATTTTCAGCAAATTTCAGTGATTTAAGAATTACATTATTACTGGCAACAATTCTTGGGGCCCACGCCATCCTTAAGATTAATGTTAATTTTAGCATTGGCGAAGAATTTGCACCAGTTAAAAATTACATCGCTTGAAATGGCGACCTACCCAGGTAGGTATTTTAAGCCAAGTATGAATGACAGATGAGTGAAAGATGATTGTGGCGCGATCTTGTAGTCTTGTTACTGACTATAGCCAAACAGCCAATGGCAACTAAGGGACCTACATTTTAACATGGGATCCGAACCACAATTTCCCTGGCTAACAATTTACGAACTGGTCTAATTATAAGGATGTTAGGGAATATTAAGAATAGTTAAGGAACGTTCTCAATGTAAGTCTGGGTGTAGTGACCTAACTAGGCTTACTCATTTGACACCTTTTCCCTCACAATAGCCTGTGTTTACTTTTTCAATAAAATTTACAATGTTTATTTTAAATAATGTATCATAAATTGTCTTGAGTATTCATAAACATATTCAATTCATATTCATAAACAATTCTCATCCCCTGTAACGGTTGCAAAAAGAATACTTTTCACTGACTAAATTTTTTTATCAAACTTTCAATAGAATTTGCATGGCTTACTATTAATCAACTCTATTAATGGTAAATATCAACATGTGCTTGCCCCTCCCTTTCCTGCCTGATGGGTAAGAATTTCATCATGGATCATGGCCTACTTGGAAAAGTTGAGAGCAAACAGATTTTGAATGAGTAGGCTGGTTAGATGTTTAGTTAATGTGTCACAACTGATTAACAAAATTTTATCTGTAGTGACTACTTATCTACAGTGACACTGACATGAACCATTTAACTCTTCCTTTAAAAACCCCAAAATTATGACCAACTGATCAAATTGTAACAAAATAATTCTAAAACAAATGTTAAAACACAACCCAGTTTGGATATACAAGAAGGTTTAATAAAACAAATCTAGAAAACTTATTAAAAACTCTTGACCAGGACATTTGAATGGAAGTATAAACGTCTCAGATTTAAACCCATCTGAAATATGATACATTACTTGAAATAATACATCATTTTAAGATAAATTTTCCAAAAACATTAAGTAGAAAGTAGAAAGCATAACAACATTAAGCCTTGGTTTTTAAAAAATGCTTAAAGTGAAAAGAACAAAATCACTTTGGTAATATTGCGCACTCACTAGGTGACAAATCAATGTTTAGGGAGTTACGACTTAGGAACAAAATATAGAGATAAAAGCTAATGGATAAGAAAAAGAAATATTATAAAAATAAGGTTAAAATCTCCAAAATCTAAATTTAACAATTTTTGGGACTAACCATTGACAAAAGTCTAAATTGGATACATTGAAGATATCACGCAAAATATCATAATAACCTTGGTTCATAGGAAAATTGCAAAAAGCTTTGAGATAAAGACATAAGAATTTATTTTGTATATGAAGCCCTGAAACCATATTTATTAATTTTGCATATGTGGACTAACTCACAAACTGTCAATATTGAGCTTAATATATCAGCTGATGCAGAAAAATAAGATCTATTCAAAGGTAGAATGCACTACCCTCTATCAGCTATAGTTTTGTTTTTTTAATTAAGGGGAAAAGGTTGGTTCAAAATGCATGTTTACATATCCTGTTGTAGCCAAAATGTACCGAGCCACAATATTAAGTGCAATTTTGGACTAACCATAATTGGATCAATATTAAAATTCTTCATTCTCCGTAAAAACAAAATGGACCAACCTGTGACATCAACTTCTCTTTTATTTTTTATCCATGTAGGCACTTCCAGTATATTGTTGTTGAACTAACCATGTATTTAGGTATGTTTCCTTCCAAATGCTTTGTTGTAGGTTATAACAGTTTGACTAAAACCGGTTCGTAGATTTTATTACTTTTTAAAGTGTGAAGTGGTGTTATCAAAATGAGTGGCGTGAGGTGTTCACAACACAGAATAGTGAAACAATTATTTTATAGACCACTTCTAATCCTATTTATACAGACTAGAAATTGCCTACTGGTTGAAATTCAAATAGAAATTATTTGGGTTTTATTTTTACTCATTGCACCAATAAAACATGGCTGCAGTTAATTGTCTAATTTTTTTGTGTTCCAAAACCAACATGGCAACTCATATGGTCCACTTTAATTTTTTTTAGATTTAAATTTCTTTTACAATTCTCAAAAACAATATAAATTATGATAGGATTGTGCAAATTTACAGAAAATTACATTTCTAACAGTGTGCTTGGATTTTTCCTCGCTGCACACTGGCAGGGAAAAAGAAATTATAAAATCATGCTTGCTGATTAATATAAACTAGAGATCGCCAGTGGTCGAAAATACGACCAATTTTCAAAGTGACAAAGGGATAGCTAATTTTGTAAATGATCCCCGCATATACCAAAATGCGTTTCTAAATACATTTCATATAGTACATTTTTTCCATGTAAACACATAATATAACCAAACTGGGGGCCAAAACCAAAAGAGAAATTCTCAATCCTTGACTAATTATTCACTTCACTTCTGGCTTATGGCATTGTTTTTAGTAATTAGTATTTTACTCAGATAATGACTATTTTATTAAGATTCCATGTTTATTATTTTAAGAATGATTATTTAATCAGAGGAAAGTAAAACTTCAGTCATCAAGTCAGTTTATCCTGTACACCCCTTACCACAGTTCTCTCCCACCCTCCATTAATTCCTTCCTTCACTCTCTACTTCCCTTCCTTCCGACCTTCTTTCCACTTTTCCCTCCTTTTCTCCTTCATTCTCTTCCCACCATATCTCCTCTCTTATTTCCTACTTTTGGAATCTTTTCAATCCTTCCCTCTCTTCCAATTATTATTACTAAAGTGTAATTGATATTTTACCTTTTATCTACCAATAAAAACAAAATTTGAATATAATGTGTCTATTTGTACTCCGGTTGCCAGTACCGGTGACAGGATTTTCGGGTCCCTGTGCAATTAAGAAACCCGCCTTTTTGACTTATCTCGAGCCTGGGTCCCATTTTGACTAATTTCGGGTGGATCCGGGCCCCCTGTGAGTCCAGGTACCAGGGCCGTACTCAGACCGGGATAGCCGGTTCAATTTTACCGGGGCCCGGGGACAAGGGGGGGGGGGCCCGGGGAGGGTCGAAGGGGGGCCGTAATTGGCGTTTGAAATAGTGGAAAGGCCCCGACAAGGCCCAGGAATGGGGAAAAAGGGCCCGCAGCGGACAAAAACCGGGACGTGTGAGTAGAAAAAAAAAAAAAAAAAGGTCACCACTTTTGCCGAGCCGGAAATCAGCTACGGTTTTTAGTGGAACGGGTGCAGTACCAGAACATGAGGGGCCTGACCGGCTTAATATCTTTACCGGAGCCCGCCACAGCTGGGTACAGCCCTTCCAGGCACCTGTGCATTTGCCCCCCTCCCACCGTCGCTGGCCCTGCCAGTTGCATGTCGATCTGTTACTACATTGGGTGGTAGGAAATTAACTTTATGTACTTTTTCCTTCCCTTTTTATCAGCAAATTTGTACAGTGGATAATTCGAACCTCAAAGGACCAGCTAAAAACTTTTAATTATCCATAAATTCTAATTAAAGAAGTTCTAAAGAATGAGGCCAAGACTTTAAACCTCAAATTGTGAATTTAACCTCTTTATCAAATTGCCACTCTAAAAGAATAAATTCATCAACAAACGCTAATTATAAGGGTTCAAAAACAGTAATCATAAAACAGAAATAACTACCCTAAAGTATAAACTACGTACGACGCGACGTACGATAATACAAAGAAACGTTTCTGCTAGAAAAAATACAGTACGTTCTGCTACGTCTGAACTTTATTCAGGCTACCAACTTAACTTCGTGTAACATTGACAATTGCACGCTGATTGACTTCCCGCTTAAGTGAGTGTTTTATAGGTCCAAGATTTTGTAGAAATGATCACTACACTTATTTAATGTTACGTAAAAACTTTTAAACACTTAAAAACAAGACACTGCACAGATAAAAAAAACACTTTGTTTGAAGGACGATCGAAAACAACGGATTGCTGCACTGTAATTCGCAAGTTAGTTTGGCTGGTGGGGGGAGGGAAGGGGGTCGCAGTGTTGAGTAGCCTTTGTGTCAACATAGAAAACTGCGCATCAGGTCTGGCGCATGGTTCGTCTGCCGGGAGCCGTTCTACACAGAATCAAGTGCGAAAAGACTAGTGGCGCTGCCACGGCGAGCGCAACCCTTTGCCGAACTCAGTCAGCGTTCTGTACTGTTTTAGTTTACATTATTGTGTCGAGTTACAAGCGATGTTGGGGCAGGGTGGGAAGCCTGGGAGATGAAAGGGATGAGTCATTTTACCATAACCTGACACGCCATCGGTCTGGCGTTAAATTGTTATTGAACGTCGTAGTAAAACAGTGTTTTCCAATGAATTTGTAACTATTTCCAGTCGTGGAATGAAGCTGATGTACCTTAGTTTGGCACTTAAAAAATTCGAATTATCCAAAATAAAATTCGAATTATCCACAATTTTTTAGCATTGTTTGGATACAAATTGCCAGGGACCAAGAAAAATATTCGAATTAAAGAGGATTTCGAATTATACAAGTTCGAATTATCCAGGTTCCACTGTATATCTTAAACTTACTTAAGCAAGTAATTTTAAGCAAGTATCTTATTTAAGCAAGTATTTTTTTCCATTTATATGTAACATGGAACACATTAGAGTATGGTATCCTTAATCTTCTCTAAGTAGTCCTGATTTCAATCAAATTCTATATTTTTACTCCTTGCCCCAATATACTGTGGCTTAATCTTTCTACGTCAAATCTTTACTCTACGAAAAATAGCATGTGATAACAGCTACATATGGTGCTAACTTTGTTCACATTTGGTTGTTATAATATCACCAAAACAGCAACTCATAAGGCTAATGTTAATTTTTTTGAAATTTTAAATTCAATTTTCTACATTTCTAAAAGACTAATATAAATTTCAATGGGATTCTGCACATCTACAGAAAAATACAATTTTATCGGTGTTCTTAGATTTTTGCTACGTTGCACACAGACTGAGAAAAAAGGAGTACAAAAACCTTATGGAAAAAATGCTTGCCTATTAATATAAAGATAACTGATAACATAACAATAAGCATTTAAAAACTTTACATGATTATTTTTTTGGACAGTACTTGACACTTTCAAACAAATCAACTTGATTACAAAGCAGACTCTTAGTTTTCTTTTGTGTAATTTTCCCCCTATAATAATCTAGATCCACAAAACTTAGTTGTTTTCTCATAAACCTACAAAGGTTTTTCCAGTTATTCTTTACTTGCCCCTCTTAATTCATTTGAAATTTATTTTAGGTACAGTAGAGCGCCGATTATCTGAACTAATTGGGGACAAGGGGTGTTCGGATAACTGAATATTCGGATAATTGGACATGAAAAGAGAAAATTTAAAAATTATATATGTAACATAATTCTTACTTAGTAAAGAGGCTAACAAATGATCAAACAAAAATTATTCACGTAATTTTATTGTGAAATCGATCAGAATACATGGGTGTAAATTTTTAAAGAACAATTTATCATACACAGATGGGCCTACAGTATACTTTTTATTTAGAGAAAAAGTCCGAAATTTCTTTTTGCTTTAGCCCTGACACTTTTTCTGTGCATGAATTTGAATTGCTTGAGAATCATGTTCAAAGTGTGAATTATTACAGGGTTCGGTTAACCGACGGTTCAGATAACCGATGTTCGGATAATCGACGCTTTACTGTAGTAGATCTGCAGATCATGTTGCCCTAAATACCTCCAATTTACCAGGAGTTTTATTTTAATCTATGGGCCAACAACTCCCTTCAGTATGACACGATACTTGGAATGGAAGTGGAGAGGGAAAAGGACTAATTTTTATTTTGTAATCAAAGGTCATTCATGTCAAAATATTGTATGAAATCAATAAAATTTCATATGGAATGGAAGAACACTTTTAAAGTGTTGTCGTTTTAGAATTTCAATAAATTCTCTTTAAAAACAAAGGTAATTCCAAAATATTAAATATAAACAAAAAATTCAATAAGAAGCAGACTAAACTTGTAGAAAAATTATCTAAGCCAAATGAGAATAAAAGCAGAATTGACTAGCCTAAGGGTTAAAATGGACTAACCCACATTGTTTTTAAAGGTAAAACGGACTACTCATTTATGGAAGCCATTTTAGGTACCAAAAAATAAAAATAAATCAAAAACTTATTTAAAAATAAAATTTTATGGGTTTTATCATTGACTTTATACCTAAAAGGAGACTGCTCATGCTTACACATGTTTTGAAGCCAGAAATTTCCACGTGAAATTAGTACACATTCGTCACTATGGATTGCGCCAGCTGTGGTGTTTCACCTTACACATGAAAGATCCATATCCCTGAAATGGGATTACCAAATATCTCCACCAGAATGTGCTAATTTTAGTAACATATGATCAAATTTGTTGGCTTCAAAATTTAACATTGCTTCTTGAACTATATATTTTTTTCTTTATTATCAATGGTTTTATGTATCATACAGTGGAACAATCATTCAAAAGAGCAATTCCTGTACTAAGTTATATGACTTTTTTACCTCTAAATATCTCAAAACTGATTTTTTGGGGTTAGTCCATTTTGCCTTTCGGGGCTTCATATATTCATTCAAATATATAGATTCTGCCTTCTGTTTGTGTTGCACCACATTCATCAACAGTCTAAATTATACTTTAGACCCCCAAAAAGCAAAAAAAATTATTCTAAATTTAAAAAATTCAATATCGGTTAGAGAACATTTTATTTTATTAAAAATACTAGCAGTTGCCCGTGGCTTTGCTCACGATAAAATTTGTAACTCCCGCTGCCTAAATGAAGATAGGGCCACATACTGAGATTATGATTAAACAGATAAGGTAAAAAAAACTAATGACGACTTTAATTTAACTAACTAAACTAAATTTAACTTTTATATAGTACATATCACCTAAAAAATCAACAAAACAATTATAAAACCATTATGAAAGTAACCAAATTATAAATCAGCTGTAAAATCGTATTCGTATGCGAAGCTGAACCACCAGCTTGTTGAATGAAGATTGAAAATTAAACAAAAGATCATCCATTCCACTTGCGTAGGAAAATTTATAAACTTCGACCCCGCCAGAACCCCTTAAAACTCCGAATTAAAAAAACCGTTCTTAGTGGATGTTTAAGATCCATGCAAAGGTCCAAGGTTCTAAGTCAAGTAGCTTGGGCTGTTTTTTTTTTAATTTTTAATCATTTTAATCATTCTTTTTGAGACAGATACCTCATGGAGAACGTTACCCTGAATATGACTGAAGGATGAGTGTGATGATCAGTGATAGGTCAGTGGTATTGGACAAATATAAAGAAGATGGACTTTTATTAACCATACAGATGTTTTCAGGAATCCTCAAAGTCCGTAGATCTGCTGCGACTGGAGTTATTCTATTGCTGCCCCCCGCAGGAGGTATTTCTATTTGGCCTCCCTATAGGTACTATACATGTGATCAGATTCAGCGCCCCGCCGATAAAGGCCTCAAGAGTGCCACTGCCCTGAGAAGGCTTATGCCCAATATCGTTCCCAATATGCCCAGAATCTGCTCGCATGCATGGTGCATAGTGGCCCTTAAGCAGGAATATAAATATCTCCGTCGCAGCAGACCTTGCGTACTTAGAGAATCCTAAAGCAGTACTCACTAAAGCAGTTTTCTGTTTCATGAAAGTATGTGTACGTAAAACGTAGAAATTGCCTTTATTTAATGTCAAAATATTTTAAGGTTTTTAGGGTCTATCTTGAACATAAAAATACCCCCATTGCAGCAAACCTCCAGACTATGTGCATGACCTTATTTTATTTCTTCCATAAGAATAACATGGGGAATGAGTATGCAGGTCTGCTGCAACAGGCATGCAAAAACTTGGTGGTTTTAAAACAATATCAGGTGAATCTGAACCAAAAAAGCCACATACCAAGTTTTATCAAGATATGTTGAGTAATAACCGAGATATAGAATTTTTCTATAGGAACAATGTACTGTGTTTTCAGCTTTAAATATAGTTTGAATAGTGTTTTTTGCTTCTGGGAGCTTCAAAATGAAAAGTAACAATTACTACAATAACTTGTGAGTTTCTCTTTTTAATATATTAAATATATTTCTTGGGCTTAGGTCTTGCCGTGAGACCTAAGGTAATAATTCCATCAATAAAATTCGCTAAAAGACAAAGGCAAAGTATTTTTTCTAATGATGTAGATAAAATCAATGGTTTAAAAAAGCTCTTTCAATACCAGCTGTTACAGGGAAGAAAGGTCTCATAAGTTTATGTTCTGTTCCTGACAGCTGGTTTGACATTCTACTAAATTTCTTGCTCTTTCACATCTGTTTAAATATAAACATTTCATCAATTTATATTCTGCCATAAGGATATTATGGGATCTTTGAGAGGGTCTATGGCGGAGTCTGAGGGTCAGATAAGGATGAACACTACTTAGTTGTCCTATTTAAAGCCTAAAGAAACAGTGTACCAAATTTCAGCCTTCTGGGTTATTGGGAAGTTGAAGAATTAGTGATGAGTGAGTCAGTGAGGGCTTTGCCTTTTATAGGTATAGATTAACTGTTAATAATGGTATGTATATTTATGAAACAGTGCTGGGTGTCAAGCAAAATTTTGGTCACCAACTATTAGGACACACTAAATTATTTATACAATAATTTATAACACTAAGTCCCATAATGAGTTGGCTGTTCCCTCTCACAATTTACAGATTTAAACAAAAGAAGCCTCAATTTACTGGATCTTGTTCTTTAATATTCCATAAAATATTAAGTCAGTACAACATGTGAGAACCTCAAAAAAAAACTTCAAAGATTGCCTTAATGAAAAGGCAATCTGTTCTTTTGACAGTTATTACAGTAATTAAGTTTATCAATTACTACAATAACTTGTGAGTTTCTCTTTTTAATATATTAAATATATTTCTAATATATTTCTTAGTCTATTTTTGTTTTATTTTTCCACTCCTGACATTAAGATTATTATCTATTTATCTATTATCTATCTTTGACACTATTCAATGTCTTTCTTTCAATGAATAAATATACCTAATTGATTAAAATTTGATTTAATTGAAAAAGTAAAATTAAGTTATAAGACATGCTGAAAACACATCTCTTAAACAAAATTTTACGTTAATTTATTAACTTAATTTGGAAAAAAAATGTTTGCTTTCATGCAGAATTTTTTTTTTCAAAACAACAATATGTTTTTGGCGAATTTCCTTTAGCTCACAGTTACCATAGGTATCATGGTGACCTGAATTGAGGCCATGAAAACCTTTTGTCTTGTGGCCCCCAGAAGCCAAAACCCATCCATTAAGAGTTTACTTGTATACCTTGTAAATAATTTACAAATAATAAACTTTCGGTTTGATTTACAATTTAATTGTAAATCAAATAAAACCACGAGAAACACTTTCTTTGGTCAATGTCTCATGCTTCCCCACAATTTGAAAATTGTTCTACAAAACTACTCACCCTTGAGGGGGGGCTATTGCATAATAAGTATCACAAGCTAATAATATTAGCAAATAATCAAATCAGAGTTGGTAGATAACTGATATTACTAGCTTGTAATGAATTGATTGTGCAAAAGACACCAAAAAGTACAACTTTTGGCCCTCCTCCAAAAAAAGTTCAATGCATAGTTTGTGTCATGACTCCCCCGTCACCCCTGTGGGTGGACATCCCTGATTTATTGTCTCGAATCATTGCTCTACGTCCACTGGTTACTGAGATATTGGAACTGGTCAACTCAGTACATTGTCCCTATTTTATCTTTTGGGGAAATACGTTCATTTCTATTTACAGTATCGCTTATTTCAAAACATATCTTAATCAGATTTTATATATGGCTTCATATAAAGGTGATTCAGTAATTTTTTTTCTAAAATCCCCCACTTTAAAATTTACATGACAGCACACCTGCAGACTCACTCATTAGATATGAATAAAATTTTATTTCTTCCTCGTTTCTCAGCAAATGAAATTAAAACATGGTATGCAGCTTTCTAGACAATTCTTCCTTCAAATTATTAACTTTAACAAAAGTTTGGTTTCCTAAAGTTAACCTTATAATAAAACTGAAAATTAATGAAAAAATAAAATTGTTTACTGAACAGTAGACTCCCTCTTATCCAGACACTGTTCAGGACATCGGTTTAAGCGGACTACAAACCAGTGACACTTTTTTTAACCAGAAGGTTTTCATCAACACATCGGCAGGATATAGACAGTCCTGTATCGACGATTCTCATGGGAAAGATTTGAGTCCATTAAATCACACGCCCAAATCAAAGTATTAGCTTGTACAGTAAGTTATGCATTAGAGTTATAATTTAACTTGTTTAAGTAATGTTGGTTTAACCAGAAAAACCGTTATGCAGACGTGTCTCGGTCCCGGGGTGAACAGATAAGAAGGAATCTTTTGTATTTTTTAAACATATCGGTAGTCTCTTTTTGACAGAAAATTATGAAGCCTACTACAGACAGTTCCAAAAGAAATCAGTGATTCGTTTGACAAATTTGGCCTAAAGATAATCAAATTTATTGCAAAGATTTAATATAGGCTATTTGTAAATAGGAATTAAGAAGAAGATAAAAAGTTTCCTAAATAACAGATAAAAACCTGATTAAAAATATGTTTTCCTGAGTATGCCTTCAAATTAAAATGTTTCATATGTATTGTAATGATAATTTTGACTAAAAAAATTGTTTTCTTTTATTTAGGTAGTTTAGTTATGTTTAGCCCAGACAAAACACATTTCTGAGACTTAATGCTCGAAGAAAATAATATGCCTAACCAAAATTTTTAAATCTTACCCTAATTTTTTAACCTACCTTTACGGTTTTTGACAACGGTGGCAGTCGTCATTTTACTGGCACTAGGACAAGAAGTTAACACTATGACAAAGTTAACACTAGGACAAGAAGGTTTTTCTCTAAATACTTCAGACAAAATAATACCATAAGCACATTAGTAAGTGATGTAAACAACTGACAATAAATTTACACCAAATCTGTGACTTCCATATCTAGAATGTTTGTCTGACATTTTTGATAAGTATAACTACTCAAAGTTGAAGCAATCACCAAAGATAAAAATCTTAAGCATCCCATTGTGACCAAAGATATACATACGTGTACATGTTTCCACTTCTTTCAAAGTTAATGAAATCATGTTGCTTATCATATATCACACACATGCACAAATTATCTCAAAAACGACTCCAAAGATTTTTTGACTTAAAAACGTGTTCTAAGCGGGCCATATTGCTAATAAAATCTAACTATGTAAAAAAGTAAATTTACATATACAGTAAAATTTTAAACAGCCTACCCATGTCACGGCAGACCTGTCTACTCAGCGAAAAGATTTGTTTTCATGCAATCATATTCAATACAGTATAAGGAACCTCACGACACCTTACACCTCACCTCACGACTCATACACCTCTTATCACATAACCTTGCAACAGACACTTGCCCGGACAATGAGTTTTCCGGTTAAACCAAAGTTCCCTAAAATCTATATATATAAAAGAAGAGTTGTGTGTTGGTATATTTAGTGCTACAGCCAAAACGACACGTCGTAGACCCATGATCTTGATACCAAATTAAAGCTTGGAATCTCATGATCTGCACTATGGTGGTTGGGTTTCGATATCTTATTAGGTGTAGGCACAGGATCGTCCAAAAGGGACCTATGTCAAGGATTCTGTGAGTACTTGAGGTTTTAATTGTTTATATCAAAACACATGGTTTAATTTGAAAAGGTAACCGTGGTTAAAGTGGTTGCCAACAGAATGCAGCACCTACAATTGTTTTTGTACAACAGGTGAATACAGTCTTATTTAGAAAATGTGTTTTTATTTACGTTTTCAATTATTTAGTAAATTTTTACTGTTAGGTTATGTTATTAAAAAAAACATGAAGTGCATCAAAATGTAGAGTTACATATTTTTTGTTTTTAAATACAAAGATAGTAGTAAATAAGACAAAAAAATGTTAAAACGCAGGAGAAAATGTTTGCAATTCCGCATCTTATCACGTAAATGAACGATTGCAAGAAAAAATGAAACAACGAAGAGAAAGAAACACATCTAAGGGTATCATGGGAAAATTCACAGCGACATCAAGAAACACTGTCGTAGCAGATTTGGAACAGAAAGGAGACAGATGCACAAGGTGATGAAAGAAATAATCAGAACAGAGATATAACGGAGAACCTTCGAAAAAGGGATTAAACAGAAGAAGCTGAATTAAATTAACCAGTTTAAAAGCTGTTTACAAAAGGACAAGGAACTATGATTTTGTCTGTAAAGTACACATTATTCCAATAAAATGTAGATTGTATTGTACACCCGAATGTAGTAATTTGCAAGATGGACAAAATTTGTAGTTATTGCATAGCACAAAGATTAATTCAAAAAGAAAACGCATATTATGTGCTGTTTGAAAGGGAAAATAAGACTGCTACCACCAAATATGCCACCCCTGGCTTTATCAAATATAATATGTATGGAGAAACATCAAATTACATCTTTTGGGCTACTATTTAGGCCTTCATAAGATTTTTCAACCCAGCGAAGCGGGTTAACAACAGCTAGTCTGTTAAATTAAAACTCTAATGCATTCTGTACAAGCCAAAACTCTGATTTAGACACTTCATTAATGGTCTCGAATCTTTCCCATGAGAATCATCGATACAGTACTGTCCATTTCCTGCCGATCTTGTCCAGTTCAACCAATGTGTTATAATATTAGTGCAGTTAAAAAGATGTCACTTCCTTGGAGTGATCCGATTAAAAAATGTCCGGATAAGAGAAAGTTCACGTATGTGTAAGGAAAATAAATATTTTCAACTATATCAATCCGTTTCAAAATAGTGGCTATATTAATGAAATTGATCGATATTTCAAATGAACTGGAAAACCCTACTTTTTTCTAAACAAAAAGTTTTTCGGTGTTGTTAGCACTGAAGATTAAAAATGTCAACAAGCATCTTCTATTAAATTAATGGTCTTAACAAATCCTAAATCTTTGTGATTACACATGTATTCTATCTTCTTTAGTTTTTTAGTTATAAACAAATACTCATTTTTCCCTTATTAAAAGCATGTTAGTTGTGCAGTAGACCATATGAATGAATAAAATTGATGGTCATTAAGGAAAGTTAAACAATTAACATGTTTTTAATAGCAAAACAAGTTTTTTTCTAGGTTGAGTGTACCAGTGAATGGCCACTCCCCAGTAAATGGCCGATTCACAAGATAAAAGCCTGTATCAAGCATTTCCTTTAGACTAGCTGTTCATAAATAAGCTTTAAACCCTGCCTTGGTATGTTATCTAACATTTCCCTTCCATTAATTAAAATTTAAAGACAAAAAACTTTTTTTTAATATTTAATAGTGTGTGTTTATGTTCAACCATTGAAGATTTGGATCTTTCCTCCTATAGTGAATCACCTTCCGAGTCTTAGCTATAAGTCTACATTCATTTGGTAACTGATAAATATTCCCAAAGTCTATTATAATTAAATAGTAGCAAACAGATTATTCTACAATTTCAAGAAATTTCAATGATCTACATGCTACCATTACATGGGCGGATTTCTGAGGGTGCCTCAAGGGGGAAAATGAGAGTGAAGGGGGGAAATGTTTTCAACATAACTTTGATTGAGGTATTTGCATAAATTAAAAACGGTTGTTGATGAATAAAATAAGTACCAACTTGGAATAGGCCTTAAAATGGGCCATTGAAACACATTAAACGGGCCATTTAAATGGGGTTTAATGTTTGAATTTGAACATACAATTCATCAAACGTTAGGCGAGCTGGCACCTTATGGGAAAAAGTAAAATTCTATATCTCACTTACTTCTTAACATATCTTAATAAAACTTTAATTTGTGGCTTCATCATGATGAGATCTAATGTGTATTAGTCTAAAATCCCCAATAATTATATTTTTGAGGTAGCAAACCCGCATTTTCATTCCCGATGTTAAGCTTACCCTTATGGGAAATAAAAAAATTCTATATCTTCCTTATTTCTTAACATATAACTTTTTATTTAGAGGCCATAACATTTGGTATATGGCTTCTTCTAGTTCAGATCTACTAAATATTGAATTAAAACCCAGTTTTAACATACCTGTTGCAGCAAAACTGCACATTCATTCCCCATGTTATTCTCTTGGAGATTACAAAAACATGCCATATCTCCCTAAGTTGGATTGAAATGTGTTTTTTCATTTGAAATTCAGTTAGTTTGCAGGTCTGCTGCAAAGGGGGTATTTGATTTTCCAGCTGTTAAAAGTAGCAGTTTCAGATATCAGGGAGTGGTGGTTAAAAGTGACGACTGATCGAGGTACCATAAATATATCCAACAAAGAGTAATGTTTTTGTCCATCAAAAGTTATCAATGTCATAGATTCTAAAAATACATAAAAAAGCTAATAACAAACTTATAGATGGGCCTGATAAATTGTTTATGTTTTAATTATACCTTTGATGTCTTGTACTTAATTCTTCTTTTATCACTCGCCTGGAAATCAAATTCATTTGATTAGGTTTCTACACAGCAAAAAAACTTGGTTATCATCAACAGGATAGGTACCCAAAGTAGATATACATTGGCAGTTTTACATAAACCATTTTTCACTGTGGTTAAGCAAGATTAAATGGCTTAAAATTTTTATTACTTTTTATCAAAGACCTTAACATTTTAAAGTTTTAAATCAGTTTTTTAAGGAGCTTATAGACGATAACTGACGTTATAAGTTGTCTGCCAACCTGAATTAGTTTTATGAACCCTTAATGAAGAGAGATATGACTCGTCGCAAACTCCAAATACAGAAAAGAAACTGAAAAGATATGACAGCACAAGATCTACTTATACTTGGATGCAATGAAAGCGTAGGTGGGCTTGTGGCTTTCAATTGTTATTGACAAAATCCTTTAATTTTAATGAAATTATACCTTATTATTAGTGATTAAAGAATTATATTTTTATTGAATTTGATCTCATAAATGTTGTTTATGATTTGTTTTTGTCTTTGTTTATATCTACATAGAATTAAGGCCTGAAAGCCCCACTTTCACATTTTTATGGCAGCAAACCTGCATACCTAGACCTAAATTACTCAAGTTACTTTCTACGTTCAGGTGAATATTCTTGCTCGCTTATTTGAGGACGTTCGATGTTTTTACCTGAAGTGAGGCTTTGTCCAATTTATTTCAGTCTTAAGCGTTTGAAATTTGCTGACTATGCACGTCAGTAGCAATGGGGTTTTTCATCTGTGCAAATATTTAAAAGTTACTCCCTATTTTCCTTGTAGTAATTTTATAGCTCAAAAACTATGCACCAAATTGGATGGGCTGATTACTTTTAAGTGATAGGACAAGGTTTATTGGCCTATGAAATAAAATTTTCAATCCAACCTCAGGGCGGCTCTGGGTAGGCTTATGGCTCTGGGGGCTGGGAATGTTCTGGAAGGAATTTTCCCAACATTTTTTGGATTTTCCCTATTTTGGGGGCAATAGCCTAAATTCATTATGACCGTGGGCGACCCCCTTTTTCATGTACTAGGGGAGGTCATGCCCCCTCATAAAACAAAATTTTCACTCATTAAAAAAAGATTCCCTTTATCTTTATATTTATAGACAAGCATTTTTTCCATAGGGTTTTTTTACTCCTTTTTTCTCAGCCTGTGTGCAACGTAGCAAAAATCTAAGCATACCGATGGAATTGTACTTTCCTGTAGAAGTGCAGAATCCCATTGAAATTTATATTAGTCTTTTAGAAATGTAGAAAATTCAATTTAAAATTTCAAAAAAAATTAACATTAGCCTTATGAGTTGCTGTTTTGGTGATATTATAACAACCAAAAGTAAACAAAGTTAGCATCATATGTAGCTTTATCACGTGCTATTTTTCGTAGAGTAAAGATTTGATGTAGAAACATTAAGCCACAGTTAATTGGGGCATGGAGTGAAAATATAGAATTTGATTGGAATCAGGACTACTTAGAGAAGATTAGGGATATCATAATCAAATGTGTTCCATTTTACATATATATGAAAAAATAAAGTTGACTTGCTTAAATAAGATTAAGAGATAAAAATTTTCTGATAAAAAGGGGAGAAAAAAGTACATTAAGTTTCTACCATCCAATGTACTAACTGACATGCAACCGGCAGGGCCGGCGACGGGGAGGGGGGGGGGGGGCAAATGCACAGGGGCCGGGACTCACAAGGGGCCCGATCCACGCGAGGTTAGTAAAAATGGGGCTCAGAATCGAGATGAGTAAAAAAGGCGGGTTTCTCAATTGCACAGGGGCCCGAAAATCCTGTCACCGGGCTTGGCAACCAGAGTATAAATGGACACATTATATTCAAATTTTGTTTTTATTGGTGGATAATGGGTAAAATATACATTACATTTTTTAGTGATAATAATAGGAAGAGAGGGAAGGAGGGAAAAAGTTCCAAATGGTAGGAAAGAAGGGAGGAGAGATGGTAAGAAGAGAATGAAGGAGAAAAGGAGGGAAAAGTGGAAAGAAGGTCGGAAGTAGAGAGTGAGGAATTAATGGAGGGAGGGAGAAAACTGTGGTAAGGGGTATACAGGATAAACTGATTTGATGACTGAAGTTTTACTTTCCTCTGATTCAATAATTATTCTTGAAAAAAATAAACATGAAATCTTAATAAAATAGTCATTATCTTAATAAAATACTAATTACTAAAAACAAATGCCATAAGCCAGAAATGAAGTAAAATAATTAGTCAAGGACTGAGTCTTTCTCTTTTGTTTTTGGGCCCCCAGTTTGGTTATATTATGTGTTTACATGGAAAATATGTACTATATGAAATGTATTTAGAAACACATTGGTTTATGCGGGGATTATTTATAAAATTAGCTATGGATCCCTATTTGTCTCTTTGATCTCTATTTTTATTGATTTCAAATATACCAAGTTTGTACTGTCCAACAAGACCTACAAACCACTCGACCCCCCCCCCCCCCACTAAAGGACCTACCCCCCTATCTTGAGTGGGAGGGACCTGCTCTAGATAGGGGGCAAAAACCCCTTTTGACTCTCAGTGCAAGGTCTGGGGGGTGGGTATTAAACTGTAGCTGATTTTCAGGGTTCCCCCTATTTTTGGGGTGAGGGATTCATCGTTACCATCGGCGACCCCCTACGACTCCCCCCCCCCCCCCTTTTTTGTGTTCTAGGACTCGGTGGGAGCCGGGGTTGCTGGGTGGGGAACAATCGAGTGCCAACGAGTGCAAACAAACAAATATGTTACTAAGACTTTTCTCGTTTCGTTATGAATCAAACAAAACCGGATGAGTCATACTTTCGCCCGCCAAATCCTGTAAGCAAGTGATGCACACACTCCAGTCAACAACCTGACCTTGGCCTACTTGGAGGGGATTTGGCGGGAGAAAGTATACCTCATCTGGTATTGTTCGATTCGTAACGAAATGAGGAAAATATTTCGTACATATTTATGATAACCCAACCTAACATAACCAACGAAGCGCGTTGAATAAGGGTGGCTTCCATATAATACCAAAGTACCTTTGTGTTAGTCACTCCTACGTAACAAAACGGCAGAATGAACGTCTTATCTTTGTTCATCTTATCTACGGCGATGTTCTATGTTCCCTTATCTTTATGTGACGGGTGTCACAGACGGTTAAACACATCTAGCCCGGCCTGCAATAAGGTAGGCTAGGTTGTATTATTCAGTGACATATTTTAGTGCTTTGCGTAGTTTTACATTTAGCCGACAATGGGTTTTTGCTCGGCTGCAATTTTCCCCCATTGGGATTTTTTCCGGACTACAAATTTCCTATCTCTCAAAGCTTGACCACTGCTGCATCCGCAGCGCTGAAGGCTCAGCAGTCAACCCACGGCGCCGGACAGCACAGGGTGTCACCTGAATGAGTAAGTTTACCACCGATTTAATGATACACCTCATTCTCATCTCGTTATGGGTCAATTTCGTTTCTCAGGTAACAGTAGCGTTTTGGTTATATTCCTTTTTTTTCATGTTATTGCTTGCTATTTCTATTGCAGTGTTCCTTTCTTTCAGTATTGGCGATCAAGGTTTGCAGAAGGGAGAACAAAGCGCTACGCTTTACAGGGCCACCGCTGTTTCAACCGATTACTGTCCAATTAGATATCTCGATATAGCCTATCCATTCAATTGAACTATTGATATATCTGTTGTACTCGATTAGAGGCTTTCGATAGTTCGTTCCCCACCAAACAACCCCTGTTCGCTGCCGTGTCCCCAAGATAGAGTGGGTTTGCTCCTTCTGTGGAACTTGTACCCTTAAAAACAGTGTACTTTAAATATTTCAAAAGTTTGAAAAGTTTGAAAGTTTGAGAAGCACAAACTCTGCAATTTTGAAAACGTGGGATATTTTCCTTGACCATTAAAGGAACAAATCAAGGATAAACTTAGCTGCATTTCATTTTAATATCAAGGCCTTAGTGAGGATATTCCATATAACAGTCAGATATTATTAATCGATAGAATATATGGACTGCTTTTTGAACTGCAGCCTATTTGAGAACCAATGTGGCAATAATAGAAAGGTCATACCTAAGCCTCCAGTTAATAGGCTATTATTCAATTGGACTGAATTACTCTATTTAGCTAACATGCTATTTCACAGAACTAATTATTGTTTGTTTCAGCATTATAATTTGGTAAACTTGTTAATAAACTCAAATTATTATCAGGATTATTAATATGGGGTTTGATTCATTAAGTACTTACCCAAACTGCAAACATAACCTCAACTTATTCAGATTCCTAACATTTTCCAGTTACATAAGAGAGCGAATACAATGTTTTGAGGAACTGGGAAGCCGAGTAATTTTCGGTGAGTCATGTTAAGTTAAAAGTAAGTAATCATCAAAGTTTCCAACAAATAACGTCAAATTCTAACCATCTTAGATACAGTCATCGTTAACATGTGTGCGTAAATAGTGACATTTGTGGATGTCGAACGTATCATATCATATGTTTTTACTATAACAATTTTTTATGTTTGCTAGTGGCAAGCTTAGTAAAAGCTATGTAGTCTCGTACACTATTCAAGCACATATTTCTTTCACATCCGATATGAAAAACTGGTTGAATACCTACTACGGTTGAATTAGTTTAATTTGCTATTTATTTAATATTTATTATTATTAATATGGATTTAAAATGTCTGATGATAAACATGATAATAACACTTCTTTACACACTCCCTCTAACCTCAGTGTAATAGTTTTGGTTATTTGACAGACAGTTTTCTGGAGCAAAACGGCGCAACTAGAACTGTCGGCTGGCGTTTACACGTGCCAGCGGGAAAGGCATAACACTAGAGATGTCAATTCAGTAGCTAGTAGCGACACAAATATATGTAGAAACAAATATTTGGACTACATATAGACACTTCTAGATGCTAGTGTAAACTTGGCTTTTACCAGCATGTTGTAGTGTCGTTACTTGAACCAGGTGACGACACTTCTTAACTAGTACAGGGTGTTTTTTAAAAACGCAACCAAATTTTAAGATTTAATAATGCACATATAAATAAGAAATGAGTATTGTTTTGTTAATCTTTACATTTTATACAACCTATCATTTATGTTTGATCACGTTTAGTTTACATTGTGTGTTCAAACAATCCGCCATCGGCATTTGTATAAAGTTGTGCTTTCTCCATCAAATTCCCGAACACGTGTTACAAGGTACCGTACCTCTTTGAATTTTTTGCACAAATTTGTTATGTTTCTTTTGAGGAGCTGATTATCCGGAGAATTGTTTTCGTAGCCTTACTTTTTATGTATCTCCAAAGAAAATAATATAATGGCGTCAAATCCGGGGATCTTAGGGGGTAATAATCCTTCACTGATGAAGTTTTGAGTTGCGTTAAAAAACACCCTGTATAAGGGGCCGTCCATAAATTACGTAATCGCTTTTTGGTAATTTTTGACCCCCACTCCCTACAATCATCTTACCATCATAACTCACCTGCTCCCCCACCATGGACAAATGACGTCGTAAGGGTACAAACTCCTAAAATAATGCCACTTTTTGAGAAAGCCCAATTAATATTTTATAATACTAGGTTGTGGAAACCATCAATTTAGGCTAAGTTTTAAACCCATTTTGGACTATTTTGATGCTCATCAACAAGTCAAACCAGAACTTTTTAAACTTTGTAGTACTAAATTTACTATAGTGATGGACGCTGACGCAGCTTGCCAATCTAAAAACATTGATCATTAAAATCTTCATTTATATGGCTTTGTTTTAACCTAAAATTAAAATTAAAAATTTAAGGGATATTTTAGAAATCGAGTACATAGTTTCTAATGTTTTTTTAGGAATTCGATGAATTTACATTGATTGTTTTCAATTAATTTTCCGATATAAATTAGAATTTTTATAAATGTTGGGAAATTACGTCGTATCAGCGTTTACTCCCCCAATCAAGGCCCCGATGGACATAATCTATTCCGTCATTTTCATTCTGGACCCTCCCCCCTATTTCCAGATGATGGACGGCCCTTAATGCCTCATGGGGTGAATTGTTAGCCGAATGTTTTTGCAAGTAAGTTCACCCATGTTCGACGATAGTAAACTCGCATCATAAGAGAGAGCAAGAATAAGTTGTAATTATTTTGATGTTCTGAAATTTACCGAGTCAGACTCAGACTGTCATATCGAAGGGATTACACCTATCTTTTATTTTAATTAATTTAATTTTTCGCCCAAATTTTGTCACAATGGCGGGTCCAAGTAAAACATTGGAAGATAAATTTATGTGGGAAGATGGAGAGGTAAAAAAATCACATTTTTATTTGTCGTAACGACACATTTCTTTCGCCCAGAAGTGAATTAGGTTATGAATGACTTGTACTAAAATAGCTTAGAAGAGCCAACAATTTTGTTTGGCCTCAAGAATTTGAGTTTTTAGTATATTTTAGCACACTGTATTTCTACATTTAATTTAATTTTCAACCGGAGTTGCCCAAGTTTGGTGGAAGGAACTGGAAGTTCATTTAGTTGTAGGGCCTAGGCCTTATTTATTTATGTGGTAGGCCTATTACACTTGCTCATTATATCTTGACCCTTGGCCTAATCCATTGCTGGAGCTGTCAGATATTGTTTATTGTCAATGATTTTGGACAACAAACAATATTAAAACTAATTTCTACAAATATCAACCATATTTTGTTTACAAATGGCAATTGGGCCTAGCTGTTGCAAAATGCTTACATGTCAGGCTATAGCTCTGGTCAGCCTTAGTGGTGGGTGGGTGAGTGTGCTGTTGTCGTAATTAGTGTTTAATATCTGCAATGTTTGGTAATAAATCACATGGTCATTTGTTTATGTAAAGGTACTTTATACAAGAAAATATTTTGCTGCAACCGCAAGTGCAACTAATGTTAAATGCTTGCAAGCTCAACACAATTCATGAAGTACGACGACTAAAGTGTGGAAACACATTCTTAAATGTAAACAAATCATTTAAGATGAAAGGTTGCCAAAACAAAAAGACCAGCTGATGCATTGCGCAAATATTTTCCAGAAATCTTAATTGCGTAAGAAATCTCTCGATGAAATATTTCAGGGCATTCTTTTGTAGTGTAAATGAGGTGAAACGTAAACAAAGTTTTGACAGTTCAACTAAAACGTGTTTATTTAGCAGGCTTTTTGGGAGATCACAATTTTCTCCACCTGCCAGTAAGGCTGTCCAGAACGATAGTACACCTTTGCTTATCAGCTGTGGTCTCCTGATGAATTTCACTCTACTCCCATTTCTTCTGTTGTATAGGGTTCCCAAGTGTCAAGATAATGCGCCAAGTGTAGGCTATATAAATCAATAATAATTAATGTTTTAGGTAGGCCAATTATAGAAGTAGGCTACATTTAGAAAAACTAAATCAGCTTAAAATATAATGTCAGTGCTCTTTTAATTTAATTTGAATTAATTTAGCCTATGTCCAATAATTTTCTTCTTCCATTTCTTGTATTTTGTATGGACATTTTAAGTTAGTGGTGAAAAACTATTGATAGTATCGATAGTTTCTCACTATCGATAGTTTTCCGATTGTGATACTATCGGTATTAAACTATCGATAGTTTAGTAAGCTGAAGTTTTGTTCAAAATAATACAATTTCATCCATACCAATGACATAAATTAATAAAATTGTAAAGAATATGTCCATAATACAACTCTATGATGATTATAACATTTCTTTGAAGTGATAATTTATTTATTATCTCAGTTTGAATCTAGGAGGATACATGATAGGAGAGGGCACGCTAATGGGAATACACATGCTGCGGTGAAGCCAGGCGCTCCCCTCCACAAGAGGTGATCGCTGAGCCGTAGAGGGGCAAAAAGGGCTCTGCATAACATGGGCGAGATAGGGGAAAACACGACGCACGCTACTTCGAATTAAAATTGCTGCCAAACTTGGATACCCATGCAGTGGTGTACCTTGGTTATGTGGCGCCCATGGCAAGATTAAAATATGGCGCCCCTATACAGAACCCCAAGAACCTCCAAAACCCTTAGAAATTGGCAGTTTCCCTCATTTCAAGAAAAGTTGAAGTCGTTTTTGGCCAAAAAATTTAAAACTTGAAATATTATTCAACCAAGAATTTGAAATTAAGATTTGTAAATTGCCAATTTACAGAAATTCAAATGTGTATAACTAATGCTCAACACAGAATCAAAGGTTAAAAAAACAGAAAATTAAAATAAAAATTCGTTACATTTGAGAAAATATTTAATCCAAGTTAAATGAGTATGTGTATGAGTATGTGTATTAAAATTAACATAACTCCAGTTATTACAAGCCTTATTTACTTAAAAGCTGCTTTCCTAGCTTTGATTTTCGCAATTTATCAATTAGTTCCTCTTAGTTAAGTGTTGCTACCTCCTCATGTTCAATAGATAAAATGGTTAAATTGACAAACGTTCTTGTCCCATTGATGATCTTAGATAATTCTTGATGATCTTTAATTTACTAAAGCTTCGCTCACAAGAAGCCACCGTAACAGGAAGTGTTAAGTATATTCGAAGAGCAATCTGGATGTTTGGATAAATATCCTCTAAAGACAGCTCTTGAATCTTTTTGATGATATCAAGTGGAATTGCTTTTTCAAGATCGTTGATAAGTTAAGCAGTCGCGGATCCAGAGCATGAGTTCAGGGGGGGCAAGAAGGATTACGAAGGTGACCTTCCGGGGGGTCTCGGGAGGGCCCAGAAAATTTGTGAAAATTTAAACCGAAAACTCGTGTTTTTAGACAATCTAGAGACTAAAAACATGCTTAATTTTCAATTTAAAACTACAGATTTGTATTGGATTTATTTACTAAATTATACTTGATTAGGCAATTAGGGAAATAAAAAAGCATTATTTAGAGGTTCAAGCCATTAAATTTATTATTTACAATACTTTCTCCAGAATGCTTAAACCAAACAATAAGTTCTAAGTGGAGCCTTATTTTTCCTGTCTTAGCATAACGTTCAATTACATTTTCAACACTCGCCTTCGGCTCGCTGGGGGCTCCGCCCCCAGGCCCCCTACTGTAAGTGCATTGGAGAGGGATTTTGATATTGAAAAGTCACATAACAAAATTAGTATATTTGTTAACGTACAAAGTCACCATACCAGGTATCTCCAATCGTGGTCATCGGGGGTTTGGACATTGAAAGTTATAAGACAAAATTAATTTAACGCCCCCAGGCCCCTTGTTGGTCTTTGCCCCAATGCAGGGGGTGTGTATTGAAAAGCTACAAAATTTCGAACAAACTCACTACAAATCCTCAGCAAAATATATCATTGTAATGTTTGTGAGGGTAGTTATTGGGAGGTAGTTGAAGGGTTACTTAAGGGGGGGGGGGTTTGTGGAGGGGGTAGGGTTTAATTTTTCGTTTTGAAAGAGGGTTGGTGGAGTCAGGTGGTGAAACGGTGAGGTAAAATAATTAATTGAAAAACAACATTGCCTTAATTTGAAGAATGCTTCTTAGTTCATTTATTTTTTTGATCACATATAGGGATTGATAGATTTAAGAAAATACAAATGACTGTGATGAACATGGAGGTTGGCACTGACGAATCCCTTTTCAAATATTTAGTCTTTCGGTAATGAATAAATTGGCAAAAAACACGAGTCAAATCGTAAATTCATTTAAAGTTCAATTTGAGATAACTTTTTTAGAGGTTGAAATGGGGTGAAAATTGGAAATTACCTATGATAAACCGAAAAAGTCAAACTGACTATCTCCGTGTCAATAATTCGGAATCCCTGGCTAAAAAAATTAAAAAAAAACAAACAAAAAAACACGAGGAAAATTTAAAATTCAACAAAAGTTTAACTTTTGAGACAGGATGGATTTTGCGAATGACCCCTGATAACCGTAAAGGATCAAACTTACTATATCAGTGTGAAAATAGAGGTCTATAAAGCTAGTAATAAATATTGAAAATCATCCAAACTCAAAATAAGCTGAACATTTATAAGAATTTTAAATTAAGAGGTCATTTTGGAAGTGAAGGAGGTGAGATAAAGCAAAATACATAATGGGAAATTGAACAAAATTTAATTTCAACTGAGGAAAGAGGAGCATTTGTTTTTGAACAGAGCCATAATTTTAGCCGTTAGCGGTAAAAAAACGAATAGTACTTTTATCGAAATTCAAGTTTTCCCCCGTTTCACCCCCTCTTGGAGGTCGGGGGGGTTGAAATTATTTGTTTTGAGAATTTTATATTTAGTGTGACCACCCAATAAATATTCCTACAAATTTACAGTGAGCTAAGTAGTATATCAAGTCAACTGGTGCTGGAAAACCTAGGGAAGATCTTCGAACATTTAAAAATTTTGAGCAATCTAAGGGTGGAGGTGACGAGATAGGGCAAAAAGTCATAGGACCAAAGTTGTAGATCGTAAAAAATCCGTAGCACGTGGTGCAGTCCGTTTTTCGATTGGACCTCTACTTCAGCCGCTATAGCCCAAAAACGAAAAGTACCTTTTTCGAACTTCAAATCCCCCCCCCTTTTTCGCTTCTTTACGGGGCTTGGGGGTGAAAATGTTTTGAGACTTTTCCCTGGGGTTTGACCACTCGAGCAATATTTGTGCCGAATTTCAAGTTTCTAGCTTAGCGGGAAGTTGATTAGAATTCGTATACCTCAGTGAGTCAGTGAGTCAGTTACACATGCGGCTGTATAGTTATTTAGATTCACCTCAATATCTCGATGTATGTATAAAAGACATAGTCCGTTCAACCTCTCTTCAACCATTCTTGTCCGTAACCAAGATTTAACCAGCTTTACAGTAGCCGTTTATCAGCGATCGGCAAATACTCGCGATCGTTTTTCACGGCCGATCGAGAGTTCCGTAAAGCTACATCGGCCATTTATCCGCGATCGGCTGATAAGCGCTATCGTATTTCGCGGCCGTTCACGAATTCCGCAAAGTTTATTTTGCCGTTCACCCGCGACCAACAAATACGCGCGATCTTCATCGCGGCCAATCGCGAGTTTGCAAAGCCACATTTGCCGTTTTTATTCGCGATCGGCAAATACGTGCGATACTTTATGTGGCCGATCACGAGTTTCTCAAAGCTGGATTTGCCGTTTATTCGCGATCGGCAAATACGCGTGATCGTTTTTTTGTGTCGGATCGCAAGTTTCGTGAAGCTACACTCTGTTGCGATCGCTAAAACGATCCCGTCCCGAAAATTTCCCGAAGCTAATTTATATCCCGCCCAAAAATCGGGAATTTCAATTTCCTGAAAATTTCCCAAAATTTTGGGAACCGATCATCTCTTAAAATATTTTTTAGTTTATATTGTTTACTTGCCAAGAATATATTTGGCATAATTATATTCGTCTATTGAGAAATTACTAGAAACAATAACAAACTTATGCAGGAAGATGTCAATAAGTCTCGCGCCCTCGAGCTCTGATAAAAAAAGTTTGACTTTTGAAATTTTATTATTTATACACGACCACATTTGAAAACAAATTAATCTTTTTTTAATGAATTAGTAATTAGGCTATCTTAATTTTTTACACATTATTTTATTTTGATTTTTTTAGATATTTTTCGACTATTATTTTCTAAAAAAAATTACTTTCGTGCTGTGCTCCATTGCGACATCATCGTCGGCCGGCCGCCCTCTAAATTTGCGCAACCCCTTGCCCTTGCGCCCTTGGTGGGGGCCACTCCTGCCAACCCCTAGGTACACCACTGTACCTATGATGTTCACCGGTGGCATTTTTAAAGTAAATTAAATTTGCTATTGAATGGTGCAATTAATTTTCTTAAATTTAATTGTTTACTATTTTTTATTATAGAAGGTCAAAGTTGTATAACTACACTGGACTATGAACATGCGATTACTTGAATAACGTGTTTGGATAATATATTAAGTTTTCATCAAAATAAACGTTTTATTCTTGTTTCGCAAGAGATACTCGACGTATCAATACTTAACTTTATTTAACTTTAGTCATACTTTTTGTATTAAAAATTATAATAAAACATATTTATTTTTTAATTTGTTTAAGACGAGTTCACTAAAATCTAGCTAGTACTTAAAATGCATCTTGAATGTCATTTAAAACAAATGCTTAATTCGCATTCCTTATTATATTCTTGAACTTTTAATACCATTTTATGCTACTTTTAAAAAATTTATGAGTTAGACAAGCAACTAAACGAAAACCTCAAGGGAAAATTCTAAATCACAATCGCAGTAATTACACTTACGACCGTTACAATTAAATTAAAATAAGAAATTTAATACCATTTTGCTCGAACATTTAATACTATGTGAGCCATATTTGAGTATAACATGTTCAGAACAAATATACAACCTTCCAATAATCAATGGAAACGTACATTTCCAGCTTCCTATAACAGCCTAATTATTGTATTTAATAGTTTTTTGTAATTAAAAAGCATAAAATGTTTTTATCCAAAATCATTTATGAAATATTCACATAGTCGTGTTAATTCAGGTATGTGGTAATGAGCAAGCGGGATGTTTCCCGTCATAGCCGCTGCGCGGTACGGTCGGCCGGTCAGCCGCTTTGTTGGCTTCAACGCAACCCGTGTGTGTCCTCTCCTGCTAATATATCCTCCTAGGTTTGAATACACTACCATACCCTACCTTAGATTTTACCGGTCACGTTGGAACGCTGCAGACGATACCACATTATCGTATTATTACTCTTTCTTTCTTTTTATTATTCAATTATTTCTTATTATTCTAATGTTGAGGTACGTTTGAGTGTTTTACTTAGTTCAACCATACCTTAGTATTAGTATTTACACATTAACTCCTTATAACTAACGTAGTCCGTCATACGCACTCTCTGTTGTAATGTTGGACCTAGGTTTCGGTCCAATATTTACACATTAATATTGTAGGCCTATTAATTTTTCATACAGTTTTAAGCTAAAGTTTTTATTTTTATCTAAGAATTAAAATGTATTTGGTATAATTCGAATTTGAGATTGCAGTTTCTTAATCACCTTAAACTAAAAAAAACGCAAATAAATAATCACATCTGTAATAATAATTATCTGCTGTGCACGAGTTAGCTCGTGGTAGTGTTCCGTAACCCGCGACTGCTGTACACGAGCTAACTCTGCAACACCCATGTTTCGGTATCTGCTGCGCCCGAATATATTCGGATTTGACGTTTCCAGCTGATTTATGTTGGTACAACTGTTCTGCTAGGTTTTTTTTCCATTTTACGACTGTACAGTTGACCCTGACGAGTAGCAGACCGTTTGGTGCTGCACTCTAGTGGATTTTTCTGGAACTACGTCCACGCCACGAGTTCTGCAGTATCGCGTTCGTCGTGTTGAAACGAAAACCCCGCAAATTGGTATTGATCTTGTAATTAAACCCTGCGCCTCTGATCTCGTCGGCGCCGCGGCACGCCAACTTACTCCGCAGTTAAGTGGTCAAGAAATATCAAAAACTAGCTACCGATAGTCCGACTTTCGATAGTACTTCAGCACTATTTTAAGTAAGAACACATAATTTTCCTTGAAATTTTCTATCTGATAATGAAATCCATTTTTTTAGGTATGCCATAAGGCTAGGCCTATATAATTTGATACATGTAGCCCTATGTAAATTGATTTGACTTCTTGAATGTATAAAGGTATTGCTAATTTTGAATGATTTCTTGTTAAACGTTGATGTATATATAGATTTAAGTTAAATTAGCTGATGGTAACCCGCTCCGCTGGGTTAAAAAATCTAGCTCCGAAAGACCTAATTTGGAAGCAAGCATTATAACGAGCAATGTTTTGGGCTGCAATTTCCTTTACGGAATCACATCCACTAGCTTGGGGGCTTGGCAGGAATCGGGTGTTCTCAGGAGTGGAACTAACTTTCAAATCAATAACCAGTAATATCAAAATGATAGGCCTACATCGATATTCACTATCAATCAATATTTCACCGATTTACTTCACATTTCTGTCTAGGGGATTCGGTAGGAACTGGGGTTGTTGGTTGGGGAACAATTGATTGTCAACGACTTCGCTTGGCTGCAAATTTCCCACATTGGGAATTTGGCCAGACTACCTACACGACTTATCAGTGCATGTAATTGGCTAATGTAAAATATGACCAATGAATGTCTTATGTTATGTAAAGGTGCCTCAATAGGCTGCAGAAGCTGGTCACTGGTGGCGCCCACGGCGCTGTGGCAGTAATTTACTTTTTCACAAAATTATGTGTCATTTCGGGCATGGTGATTATTTCCTTTGTTTTCATATTAACTTACGCTAGCGTTTGTGGAATTATGGCGGAGGAAACAAAGAGCTATGCATTACAGAGCCAGCGCAGCGTTACCAATAAACTGCTCAAATAGATATATCGGTATGACTTACATACCGCCATTCACGGCGTCAGCGACCCTGGTACAGCCAGTTGACTTCAGAATGAGACAATCGATAATACATGATTTATTACACATTGATATATATCGAAGATCACAATTAATATTCGGTTTAAATGTTCAAAATAACAATTGAAATTCTTTATAGAATACTCTTACAGACGACTTGACGTAAGCATCACATTTCACGATTAATGACATTTTACTTCAATTGCGTACATTTTTAACGTCGTTTCCAATTAAGACATTTAGATTTCCCCACCCAATACCCCGATATCCCACTCTCTCCCCTAGATTGACCGGATATAATAGGTTATTAGCGGTATACACGGTAATGGAAACTGCAACCATGTTTAAAAAAAAAATATATATATTTTGATGTTTCTCCATACAGATAAGTTTGGTTTGTGTAAGAAAATTCGGGGTGGCATATTTGGTGGTAGCAATCTTATTTGCCCTTTCAAACAGCACAAATATGGCATTTCCCTTTTGAATTTCTATGCTGTGCAGTAACTACAAATATTTTCCATCTTGCTAACTACTACATTCGGGTGTTCATAATTATAATCCATATTTTGTTGGGGTACTTTGGTATTATACAGAGGCCACTGTTTTTCGAGAGATTATTTTGCCTGGACACCAAAAATAACTACATAATTGGGAAGAGGAGAAGAACATACTTTAATCGACTTACTGTCCAAAATTTACCTAATTACGATGAATCGTATTTGTGTTCTGCCTCCCAGAAGGCAACGATGTTAGTAGGCCTAGTGTTTGGATATCGAAAGGAAATATTGATATTTTTAGCGACAATAATATCTTATATCTCAATATCGATATTCCGAATATCAATATATCAGAAAAATATTGATATTTCAGAAAAATTTTGTTAAAAACTAATTGATGCATACAGTATGTAAGTATCACACAGTTAGCAGCACCTACCTGTGACGTCCATTTGACGTAAAATTGTTTACAATTTATACTTTGAAGTATAATTTTAGATAAAAAACTAAAATAAATTATTTTACTGCAAAAGACTCTTGTTTCAAATAGCCTACATAGCCAATATAATTTTTTTAAATTGTGTATTACCATATCTTTACAGCAAAACAACAAATAATAAAAAAATAACTAAAAACCCTTTCGTTAGCTAATAATTTATTTTCAAATTGAAATCTTTTAATATTTACTAATCAAATAATATTTTATTACTCCTAATAAAAAAGTGTAGAAAAAGTAAAAGTGTATTTTATCCATGTATTATTCTTAAAAATCTACTTACATCAATCAATACTAACGATAATATCGAAGTAAAATATTGATTATCCGATAATATCCGATATATCTTATATTGATATAAAAATAACGATATATCGGAACCAAAATATCGCTATTTCTGATATATCAGATATCGATACCAAACACTAGATGTTAGCGAGGATTGAGTTGAAAACGTCGTCACCGCCACTCTTGGCCACACCCGATTGCTACCCTTATACAGTGTGCTGCGGCGGTCATATTAGGATAAGTTATGTTAGTAGGACTTTTCTCGTTATGTTACAAATCAAACGATACCGGATGAGTCATACTTTCGCCCCTCCAAGTAGGCCCAGGTCTGGTCATTGACCAGAGCGTACGCATCACCTGTCAACGAGATTTGGCGTGCGATATTATGATTCATTTGGTATCGTTCGATTCGTAACAAAATGAGAAAAGTCCTACGAGCATATTTATGATTACCTAACTTAACATAACCACCACAGTGCGCTTTTGAGGGTGGCCTCCGTACAATACCAAAGTACTTTGGTTGGCAATTGTATCCTTCCCTGTCCTACTGCTAACACCTTGTAGCACAATTGTTTAATTTAAATAAGCTTTTGTTTGATTCCTTTTTCTAAGGTTTATTCTTTCTCTGTTCTGATTTTTTACTCCCAGTTTAACCTTCTCCTATGAAGAGTTCTTTAATCCTTCCGTTACGAGAAGTTTTTTTCACAGTTGAAACACTGTGTATCTATTCTTATATCTGCCTTAAAGTAGTATTGTAGATTATTGTTAGTAAAGAACTTCTGGGCAAGACAGTTAAGTTTTTGAAATCCAACCAATCTCAAGTGTCTTACAAACCATTCCCTCCCCTCTATGGTCAACACGGTGTCATCTGCATGGTGATAGTCAGGTTGTGTTTAGGGTCAAAGCTTAAGATGTCATTAAAATTCCCTAAATGAGATAGGGCCTATACCTAACAGCTCAAGCACTGATTCTTGTGGCATGCCTTAAATGATCGGCTGCTCGGCTGACGCTGCCATTTGTTTTTTAATCTGTTTAGGTAAAAAAGTCTATAAATAATTGTTTTTTCTTAGTTGAATTGATTTCAGGCACTACTAAGCTGACCTAACTTGTACGACATTTTTAAAGAGTATAGCTTTATTGAAGCAGTCCATTGCTTTTTCTGGTGTGTCACTATCTTTAATGCATGCTCACAGTTATTTACAAATTCAATCAAAGCAAGCTTAAGTTAATATATTTATTTGTATGGATTTTGAAGGAATTAAAAAAAATCCATATTATCTCTAGATTTTGCAATGTGATGTGGTTCCTATCGATATGGTCAGCACTTGAACTAGTTCTGGTTTTCTGGTATGGTACATCCCGAACTTAAACAAAAATACCAGCAAGCCTATATCCATGATACAAGGAATCAGGGGCTTATACTATTTAAAAATGGACACCAATGTATGGGGTTAAAAGTGTGCAGTAAATTACCTGCTTGCATTAAAGTGATAGAGCCCTGTAAAAGCACACATTAAGTACCAGACCAAAAGAAATGTGAAAACAACAATAATTTGAAAGATTTCGTTGAAGATGATCATTTTCTATAAATTAGTGTGTGATATTTTCCATGAAGATTTGTAAATAACCAAACTTTATTTTCCTGTACGATATGTTGTGGTACACTATTTGTGTGCTCTGGAATAGATATATAATTTACTTTTTTAATGTAGATATCCCTGAATTGCCAAATAGACCCTATTTATCTATATGTAAATAAAAAAAAACAGTAGAATAAATCAGAATCTACATCTGAATCTATTAAATGTGTTGTTTTTTTAAGTTGATTATGTTTTTGTGTAGCACAAATCAAATTCCACCATGTTACAGGAATCTTTGGGAGAAGAAGTTTTACGTATGTCAACTGATGAAATTGTGAGCAGAACACGTCTTTTAGACAATGAAATAAAGATAATGAAAAGTGATGTGATGCGGATTTCTCATGAACTTCAAGCCCAGAATGAAAAAATTAAAGAAAACACTGAGAAAATAAAAGTTAACAAAACACTCCCATATTTAGTCTCCAATGTCATTGAGGTTGGTTAACTCACTACCCTTTACATTTTACATTATTTCAGAATTCTGTTCACACTTTATAACTACCCTAGACTTATGTTGAAGATAACTTTCTGTAATGAGTTAGGGCAAGGCGTAACTTCGTTTTTTTTTACAAACAATATGAATAAAAATTTAATTTGATCACAGTTATATAGCTTTTTTCAGCTTAACTTACTAAGCCAGAAGCCTGTTCTCTAGGGCCGGCTCTATACTATCTAGGCGAACTAAGCAACCGCCTTGGGCGCCAGGGCCTGAGGGGTGCCAAAGGGGGCGCTGAGCAGCCCCATTGTCAAAAAAGCAAGACACAAATAAAACACTTATTTTGGGAAGAAAATTTATGAAAGTAGTGTAAACGTAAATTTATATTTATATTTTATTAAATTGTAAGTTTATAATTTGGAAATAGGCCTATCTCGGGAACATGCTCTGCTTTTTTACTTCTTTATACACTTCAAAACTACAAACTTATCTCAAATGGAAGAAAACCCTACCCTCAGGGGTGCCCTACAGGGGGGGAAAATGACGCCAAATGCGTCATAAGAATTTTTGGGGGGGATTTTTTAAAGATTTTTTTTCAAGGTGTACAGTTAATATATACTGTGTACTACTTATTTCATTATCAAATCATTAAAAAAACTTGAATACTATACTATTTAAATTGGTGTAAACATTAAAATTCTTATTTTCAATGTACGAAGTAGGAATTAATAAGGACGTGTCGGCCACACGGCGCGACTGTCCAGTGTCAACGTCTTTCCTGACGAGGCCGAGGCTGCGGTCGCAATTCAGCAGGCTAGATGCATAGCTGCATTGACACTTGACTTCGGCCCCAAAACAATACAATATAATTCTAGGCTACAAATACAGTAATGATAAGAGGGGTTTATACGGCAACAATGGAATGACTAACGACCCCTTATGAACTAATATTTTCCCATAAAACACAAAAAAGTTCTTTAAACTTATTCCTTCTCCTGCAACATCAATGATTTAGTCAAACTATTTCTAGGGGGGAAATGAAAAATGGTATCCATCTAAAAGCAAAACTAGTTATTACCCCCCCCCCCCCCCCACCATATAGCTTTGAAGTTGAAAAAATTACTAGGGGGGGGGGAAGGTGCATTGAAATGTAAATTAACTTTTTTAGAGAGAAAATGTAAAACTGGTAACAGCAAAATTTTAAATTGGTCATCTAATAGCGAAATTTAAAATTTATTATATCCCCCAATATTGTATAGCCTTGACGTTTCAAGAGCTATTTCTTGGAGGAATGGAGGTGTTGGAAAGTAGCCTACCATCACATTTTAAGGGGGGGGGGGGGGGAATATACACGGCAAAAACTTCAATCGGGTACAAAAATAATAGCAAAATTAATTAGCTATCCCCCCCAAATCACATTGAGGTTTTAAATTATATTATTTATATGGGTGTGAGAGAATTTTTGTGTTTTCATATGTGAGAAAAGTAGGGAATTTTCAGTTCCCTATAACGGTATAATGGTATTTATGGAGTGATTGTGAACAAAAACACAAAAGGAACGTCACCTGAGATGTGAGCAAAATAAAGAATACTTACAAGGTTAATTAACTAATTCTTTCACAAATTCATTTATACTATATTACTCGGTTGCAACAAGTGACTCAGTAAATTTCAAACCTTATCCATAACATGTGTTGTTAAGAACAAAATGAGTAGAGTTTGATCCGGCTAGCGCCACTAATCCACAAATCCATCCATTTAATTAAAATATATCCTTTCTTACAATTCTGAGACGTATTTGAAACTTTGTCGAATTGCCTTTAATTTGGCGCCTCAAACGTTAAAATCCGTCCAGCCGTTCTCGAGCAATCACAGAAAGAAACCCCCCCCCCCCATATAGACACAGACGCCCATCGAAGTAAACTTTGAGGTTAATCACGACGATTTTGTCAAATGGTAGGTTTGTAACTAAGTAACAACAATAACTAAAATTATATGGTCGCCTTTAACCCTTGGTTGAAACCTTTTTTTTAAATCGTATAAACATCAATAATCGTTGATAACACCGTTGTTTACTAAAAGTAAATTACCAAGGATATAAAATATGGTAAAAGCATTGAATATACAAGGCTCCTTTTCACCTTCCCCCGAATGCCATTACGGAAATTAATTACGACCAATAACATCGTAGTTTCATGAAAAAATCATTTTCATGTACTGTAATTAACATTGTTGATTTTAAGTCGAAAATATGTCTTTACTTTCAGGTGATGCAACCAGGGCCGCCGAGAGCCATGTCAGCCAAGTCTGAAACTTGGGGCCCGGGCTCCGGAGGGGCCCGGGATGAGCGGATGTTTTTTTAGATTGAGAAAATATTGGCATTGACTTCTTGGAAATGAAATTTGGCCTGCATGTTAAAAAATAAAATGTCCAACTTTATCAAACAAATTACTTTGATAATACAATACAGTATTTAGTTAAGGCAAAAGCGATTGTTTTGTCTGTACTATTGTATTTGCGGCTGACTGTACTGTACACTAGCTACGGCGGTGGCGGCCAACGAGTAGTGAGCTTTAGCGACTCATACCTCCCTCTTCATTCCTCTGCATTAAAATATTTTTACAACGACTTTAATTATCCACGATAGTAAACAACAAGAGCGCAAGATAGTCTATGTTGCAACATATAATACAATCCAATTGCAACTAATGCAGATGGCTGGAAAAACAATCGTGCGCATCGATCGTGAAAAAACGGAAGAGTAATAACTTTGAGAGTGGAACGAATGCAGAAGTTATGGGAAAGAGACGGATGAATAAAAAATCCAATAGAGCGGGATCGTTGATAATTTTAACTTTTTGATTTTAATCAGAGTAGACTATTTTGTGAGTCCGAGCGACCATTCAGCCTAAATTGGTTCGAATTTTTGTTTTTTTTTGGGGGTTCGGATAATGTATGATGTTCTAACTCCAGGCTGCAAAAAAAACGCCTATTTTTAGAGACCTATTTTTCAACAATTTTCCGGGGGAGCACCCCCGGACCCTCCTTTCACTGGGGGGTGGGTCCCGGAGGGCCCGTGCGGTGTGCAGACTTGGGGCCCGACTTGGCTCTCGGCAGCCCTGGATGCAACTTAAATAAATACAGATTATTTTTAATGTTGTTTGCTAAAACAAGATGTAAAAATATGTTCATGCTGAGGGGGGATATTTGATAACATCTGGACATTTTTGGGGGGGATTGGCGTCATAGCTCTTGGGGGGGATCGGCACCCCTGCCTACCCTTCTAAACTTATGAATACAAATCAATACTAATCATGAACATTCTCTGCTCTCTAGGTGCGCGTGCCGTTATACAGTAGTTAAAGTTTCTTTTATATTGACAGCTAAATTTAAAGACTTGTCCACTGTGTAGTTCATTTTCCCAATATTGGCAAATAGGCCTAATATGTTTTTTATTGTAATTTATTGTTCTTAATAACTTGTCTACAAGTTGTTTAATTGTTTGAGTTGTGTTTTGGCTAAACCTAAGATTCAATAAGTTAAACTAAACAAAATAAAAATACATTTTATTAATACAAAATTCTACCTAGATTCATCAAAACAAGATAAATTCACAAGGTAAACAAAAAAACCAACTGATTATATATCATCATAAAATAATTTAAACTAGGTAGCCTGTTGCTCGAAATCGAGCAATATTTAGGTACTGATAGGATCAATATTAGTAATTGTAAAAAAATGTTAAAAAATAATAGGATCAATATTAGTAATTAATTAATATATTTATTTGCAGTTATTAAGTTAATGATAGTGCTTCAAGATTAGGAAGTTGTGCATGGACATGATCGATACCATCAACTTCATGGATTCAGTCTTGTTCATGTAAAGTTAATAAAATACGTGCATGTCGTAATCCACGTTTCTGAAACTATATTTTGTATATCAGCATCATACACAAAAAAATTAGTATTTCCAAATAAGTTTTTTTATTCCTGGTATTAGCTCCTTTAACTCGCTGTGAAAAACTTGCTATTAAGTAAGGTTGAAAATGTGCCGAGCTCCAGGTTCCAAATTTCAGACCACTTAAGATTAGCCTACATGTCATTGTTAAGAATAAAAAAAGGTATCCCAAACCGTTGAACGATAGCTATTACGTCCAGATAGTTTTAGTTCATATTTTGTGGTAATCCTATAAATGGTGAAGGGAGGATTACCCAATTACCTCAAATATGTCAGTTTTAGTGGTTAGCTTGCTGTTTGACAAAGTCCATTTAAAACATATCTACTCGCAGTTGGATGATTCCGAATTAAAACCAAGTCGAGAGCCTTCTATCCTCACATACATATTAATCACCCAATGTAAAAGAAGATTTTCGGACCTATGCAGAATACAAAAAAAAACCCGTACAGCAAGTCGAAAAGAGGAATACTGCAACATGTGGTTACGTACCGCAAAGGTTCCTTGAGCATGTTTCAAACCTACATGCCAGCCATTATCTCTATTTGGAAGTGTAATAAAGTTATATAAATATACCTGAGGGTACTTAAATTGATGGTTTTCTGCAGAAAGTAAAGTCTCAATCCGATTATAAAAAATAACGTGAATTGGAAAGTTATATACACCTCCTACGATGGATTAATCTATATTTGCTTCAGAATGCAACATCGCAAATGCGGAGTTGTAGGATCTGATTTTGTTGAGGTAGTTTTTATTTCTTTTTTTGTTTCCCAGTAATTTCCCAGCTATGTTCCCAGTCCGTCAATGAGATGTTTAGTACATTTTTATTGGGTGTATTCTTCTAAATTCACTTCACTTTTATGGCAACACAGATTAAATGTCCTTAACGTGCCAGTTTTGTCATCTTAAAGTGTTTTCCTCTGCAATGATTACAAAGTAATTCCATATTTTCTAGTGAGAATGGTAGTTTTTCGGCAGACATTCGCTTTCCCCAATTTTTAGGAATCTATGTCGGCAGACCTCCGACCGGTCAATGTTCGTCTTCTTATCGGTGGCATTGTAAATGCAACAAATCCAAAAAAAGATTTGCTCAGATTAATGTAACTTCAAAAAACACTATGAGATATCGTAAACTACATTGTAAAACTGGTAACTGCAATGATTAACAGCGTTAAAAACTTCATAACATAACCTAAATTACATAATAAATCTTTAAAAAAAGAAAACTGTTGAAAACAAAACCAAACCAGCTGTAAAAATAAGTTTACCTGTAGAACTATTTCAGAGCTTGGCCATATGTTCAGTTTATAAACAAAGTAAACTGAGCTTGCTTCAATGTCCATGAATAGCGCCACTGTTCCGAAACTTCAGCCCTTTACTGTACTTTTGTGACGGCCTTTTTTAAAATTCTGAGACTTGATGACAAATCTACATAACAATCCCTTTAATTTGACACCTCAAACGTTAAAATCCGCCCAGCCGTTATTGCGGTTGGACTGTGAAAAGAAAACCGCTTGCGTATTAATATATAGATAACCAAATGTTTCATATTTCCAGATAAGTTGTACATTTTATTATTTTTATTTGATATACTGTCAAAATCACATCTTAAATCACCAATTATCTATACTAAGTAAAAAATTATTTTTTTTTCATATTTTTTTCCAAAAAATCAACTCTATCTCAGTTCTATAAAGCCTTATTTTATGAGCACAATTTTTCAAATAGTAGCCTATCAGGTGTGCGCACAGTGGGTGCCATGGGTGCCCTGGCAGGGCACCAAAATGGCCTTAATTTTTTTTTTTATCTTGAAACATACAATACAGAAGTGAGAGAAAAATTATCAATAAATTTAATAATATAAAAAAAGGTACAGTTAATCATAACACAGTATATAATCCAAATTTCAACCCTATGGGAGGCAAATAAAATAGTTATGTTCTTACATCTTAACATATCCCAATAAAACTTGGTATGTGGCTTCATCTAGTTTAGATCTACTGGATTATGGCGTAAAATTCTTAAACTTTCAGGAAGGAACCAGCATACTGGTACTCACTTCTCATATTAAAAAATATTGTGTGTAGTAGAAGTAGAATATAATCCAATTATTCAGCTGGAGAAGCAGGGTAATTTATATATAATTCATCTATACTAAGTAAAAAATTATTTTTTTCATATTTTTTTCCAAAAAATCAACTCTATCTCAGTTCTATAAAGCCTTATTTTATGAGAACAATTTACTAAACAATAACTAAAATTATATTAACTAAAGCTATAACTAAAGCATGAGCATAATTTAAAGGCTGTCCCACAAATTCTGATACGAACTCACGAGGAATCCCGAAATCTCCAAAAATCCCAAAGTCTAAGTGTCACTATCAATATGGACATACCATAACCGTATTATAAACGGCAAACCAAATCATTCATCTAATAGGAAATGAGATCTTTTAAAAAAACCTGTAATACTCCAGCCACCTTAGTGGGATCTTACAAACTATACTTACTGGTTTTTGTTTACTATTGTGAGGGACACACTTATCTGTGGTAAAAGTGCTATTATTATCTTTTCCTCATCCATTTCGTGCATCCTTACTTCCTATGTTATTCTGTTGGGAATGTTCTTGAATGCTTGTTAATAGACATATGTTGATTTTACTCGATCTGAGGCTTTTTCTAAGCATTTGAAATTCCCTGAGCATGTAGGTCTGCTGCAAGGGAGGTATTTAAACCAATGATTGTCATTTTTAGCTTTTGGATGTGGATCCACAAGATACAGAGGAAGATGGAGCAGTTGTCGATCTTGATGCTCAGAGAAAAGGAAAATGTGCCGTCATCAAAACTTCTACTCGACAGGTTTGTGTTTATCACCAATTGATGTTATCCTTTCAATATAAGGACTGTACAGTAAGATTTGATCTGGGATTTCCTTTGCATAACAAAAGAAAATAACAGGTTTCTTTTAATTTGTAGTCTGTAGGTTATGATTCAAGTTATACTTGTAAATTAATTAGATCAAATACATTTCTAATGTGTTTTTACAGTACATAATGAGTTTTTCTGCTCACTTCCACTTCATATCCTCAGTACGTTATCGGTAAAACATACCTATCTTCGAGAGACGCAATACGACAGTTCAACATAAGAGACATCAAAATATTTTCTTTGGTAATTAAGCACTGTAAATATGTGTAAATAACGTGTTTGGTTGATTTTTAAGCACAGGTAATGAATTTAATAGGGTTATTTTACATTTTGTTAGTAGATCCGGATAGTCCGACCAGTGGTCCGGTCCCGAGGTGGCCGAATTAGAGGGCGTCTACTGTATCTTTAAATTGGTTATTGCTCAAGAATTTTAAAAGCTCAGGCAGTTTGCTATACATCTTTAGACCATGGAAAGGATTTTTTGTAAAGCGTTAAGCTGTAAAATTTATAACAGGTTTTTGTTCATTGTACCAGTTAATATTATTTTATTTTAATTCATGAATTTCAGTGTAAATAGTGATAGAGTGATTATGGACTCCACTCAGTTTTTCTATAGGCCTACTTAAAAAATGCACTGCATGTGTTCTGTTCTGGAAACAAATATCTTAAAGACATCCAAATTACTTTTTTTGGTAGGAATATTAAAAAAAACCTATGGTAATATTTTTTAAAGCAGTTTAAGATGTTTTCTGATCTGGAAGGGACATCCTAAAGAAAAGGATCTGGATGTTTTTCCCTTAAAGACATCCTATTTGGTTTTCTTAGTAGGAATTTTACAATAAAAAACCTACAGTAACAGTTTTCAAATCAGCTTAAGATTACGTGATGTTCACAGACATACTTCCTGCCGGTAATCGGCCTGGTGGACGTGGAGAAGCTGAAACCCGGGGACTTGGTCGGCGTCAACAAGGACTCGTACCTGATACTGGAGACACTGCCCGCGGAGTACGACGCCAGAGTGAAGGCCATGGAGGTGGACGAGCGACCCACCGAGCAGTACAGCGACATCGGTGGCCTCGACAAGCAGATACAGGAGGTACGTACCTGATACTAGAGACACTGCCGGCAGAGTATGTTGCCAGAGTGAAGGCAGTGGAGGTGGACGAGTGGCCCACTGAGCAGTACAGCGACATCGGCAGCCTCGACAAGCAGAGGAGGTATGTACCTGATACTGGAGACACTGCCGGCAGAGTATAACGCAAGAGTGAAGGCATGGAGGTGGACGAGCGACCCACCGAGCAGTACAGCGACATCGGCGGCCTTGACAAGCAGATACAGGAGGTATGTACCTGATACTGGAGACACTGCCGGCGGGAGTACGACGCCAGAGTGAAGGCCATGGAGGTGGACGACTGGCCCACCGAGCAGTACAGCGACATCTGCGGCCTCGACAAGCAGATACAGGAGGTATGTACCTGATACTGGAGACACTGCCGGCGGGAGTACGACGCCAGAGTGAAGGCCATGGAGGTGGACGAGCGACCCACTGAGCAGTACAGCAACATCGGCGGCCTTGACAAGCAGATACAGGAGGTGCGTACCTGATACTGGAGACACTGCCGGCGGGAGTAAGACGCCAGAGTGAAGGCCATGGAGGTGGACAAGTGGCCCACCGAGCAGTACAGCGACATCTGCGGCCTCGACAAGCAGATACAGGAGGTGCGTACCTGATACTGGAGACACTGCCGGCGAGAGTATGACGCCAGAGTGAAGGCCATGGAGGTGGACGAACAGCCCACCGAGCAGTACAGGGACATCGGCGGCCTCGACAAGCAGATACAGAAGGTACGTACCTGATACTGGAGACACTGCCATGGGAACTTAAGAAAAAAAATATACATTTTTTTGGGAAATTTCTATTTTGTAACAAAGCATTCCAAATAGCCGTTTTCATTGCCATTTTTGTTGTGGTCAGCAAATCTCCCTGTCATGTATTAGCAAAGAAACCTATTGTTGGTATGTTGACAACCAGCAGGTATCTATATGTGTCTCAATTAGCCAACAAGTTTCTCATTCATAGTGGCCAGCAGGTCTTTCAGTTGTAGTGGCCAGCAGGTCTCTCAATTGTAGTGACTGGAAGATCTCTCAGTCATATCAGCTAGGACTCTTGGTCAAAGAGGCCACCACGTCTCTCAGTTAAAACTATTGCAGACATACCTTTCACCCGAATCACAACAGGTGGTCTTGCAGTCATATTCTGTTCTTTTGAAAAATTTGTTGTAATATAGTGTGAACGGTCAATCTCTTGGCTGTAATGTGTTCCGAAAATTGCTTGGTCGCATCGCAGCAATTAGAGCTCTTTGCCAGGAAAGCAACCACTCCTTTGTGGCTGACAGATCTCTCAGTCACATCATGGCCATTAAATCTCTCACTGGCATCATGGTGTAAAATATTTTGGTCGCATTGTGGTCATTAAATCTTGGTCATATCTTGGCTAGTAGTCTCCCGGTCACATCGCAGCTGTTAATCCCTTACTAGGAAGTGATGTAAAATATTTTTGCCATATTGCGGCCAGCAAATCTTTGTAAAATCATTGCTGACAAATTTTGTTGCCGTATTTTAGCAAAATAAATTTCTCAATCTGTTAGTGAATCTTGTGGTTGTATTGTGGCGTATGTGGCTTGCTAATCTTGCGGTCAGACCCAGTATTCTAATTTTAAAACATTATGTTTTTAATGGTCAGGAATTTTTCTTAAATCGTCAGGAAAGGTAAGGAAAAGGTTGAGAATAGTCTGCTAGGCTGCAAGTGCAAAATAATTCTCATGTGTCATTAATATATTCAAAATAAATGCTATCATTAAAACTGGACTATAGCAAAATATGAGTCTTATTCATACTTTTTAAAGGACAAAGCTATTTAAATGATTTGTTCTGTGGTATTTTGAAACCATTGAACCCATTTATTAAAAAAAAATTTACATTATGCAGGGCTGCAGGCTCACTCAAATGTCAAAGCACTTGTAGGCAGAGGTAGCCATAAAAAGGCAAAAAATAATAAATTAATCAAAAAGGTTGCTCTTAGTATTCTGCTGAAATGTGTTGATTCACAGTAAAGTATTGTTACAGCTGATTGAAGCAGTTGTCCTACCGATGACGCACAAGGAGAAGTTTGAGAACCTTGGAATCCAGCCTCCCAAGGGAGTGCTCCTATACGGTCCGCCTGGGACAGGCAAGTGCTTGTTTCGATTATACAAAAATAAAATAAGGAAAATAATTATGTATACAATACTGATCCAGATCAGTGTGGCAGAGCACCAATACGGATAGCCTGAGGTCACTTTCATATCACCAAGGGATCGGGACCCAAGCCCCTGCTATAGTGATTGTGCAAACAATGTCAGGCTCATCCAAGTCCGTAGTTTAAGTGCAAACAGTGTCAGGCTCATCCAAGTCCGTTGTTTAACAGGCGCCTTTGGGGAAATTTATTTCTTTTTGTGTCAATTCTTGATGGGTCACGGTTATTATTATTTTTTTTTGCAGGGGAAAGGTGAGGTAACCTCACGGTAGGTACTGCCTGGAACTGGTCACAGATTAAAAAGGCAAACTTCTTAGCAATGTCAAATAACACTGTTCTTAGCAAAGAGAAAACAGGTCTAGTGAACCAATGTGACCTACGCTTGTATAATGAAAGTAAATAAACCTAAGGCAAATCAAAAACAGATAATTTCAGAAAAAAAATTAGTGTCTTTGCTTCAAAGTTGACCCAAAGTATTACTATTTAAGACACTTGGAAATCGTTTTCCCAGGTAAAACTCTGTTGGCTCGAGCGTGTGCGGCTCAGACCAAGTCCACCTTCCTGAAGCTGGCGGGGCCGCAGCTGGTGCAGATGTTCATCGGCGACGGAGCCAAGCTGGTGCGGGATGCGTTCGCCCTCGCCAAGGAGAAGGCGCCGGCCATCATCTTCATCGACGAGCTGGACGCCATCGGCACAAAGAGGTTCGACTCCGAGAAAGCGGGAGATCGTGAGGTGCAGCGAACAATGTTGGAACTCCTCAATCAACTGGACGGCTTCAGCTCGACTGCTGATATCAAGGTATGTTTTTCAAACTCTATTAAAGAGTAGTTTAATCCATTAGTTTATCAATTTAAAAAGTTCCCAGGTTAAATTTGGGCATGCCAATAGTACACAATGTGTGAATTAGGTTTCAAGTTGATCAATATGAACTATTGTAAAATAATGACAATAAAAACCAAGTACCCTTTAAATATTTTGAATTAAAGTCGTTTTTAAAGATATTGACATTGACAAAAAAGATCCCTGTAGTTTGGTGAAACTAATGATTGTGTTCAATTTTTACTGTGGAGTCTTTTTTTTGTTTGGGATAAAATAAGTAAACCAGCTTTTAAACAAATTACATTGTTGTCCTGCAGGCACTGCCGGTAATATTTAAGTATATATAGCATCCCAATTATAATATCTTATTACAGGTCATAGCAGCCACAAACCGAGTAGATATTCTAGATCCTGCATTGCTCCGGTCCGGACGTTTGGATCGTAAAATTGAATTCCCGCACCCCAATGAAGAGGCAAGGGCCCGCATCATGCAGATCCACTCACGTAAGATGAACGTCAGTCCAGACGTCAACTTTGAGGAGCTTTCCCGTTCCACCGATGACTTCAATGGAGCTCAGTGCAAGGCTGTTTGTGTTGAGGCGGTAAGCAGCTGTACTAATAGATCTTGGTTTCATTACCTACTTTTTCCTTTATATAAATTCTAACAATGAATTTTTCCAAGATTAAACAAGATATAAAATTATAAGGAGATCCTGACAGATATATATTATTTCAATTTTGTAGGGTATGATTGCTCTCCGAAGAAGTGCAGCTGCTGTCACTCATGAAGATTTCATGGATGCAATCCTTGAAGTCCAGGCTAAGAAGAAGGCTAACCTCAACTACTATGCTTAAATAGGTAGGCCCTCAACATTTCTTCTGTTTGATTTATCTATAAAATTCACTTAGTAAAAATTATTTTAATTAAACCCCTATCTAAAACCACAAAAGCTTGTATTAGGGTACTTCAGAAAGCAAGTACCATTTATTTAGTGAAGGGAGAGGGAGGGGGTATATGTGTGTGAGTGTTGACATTGGGTAATAGACTCAGAAGGTATGTGTCCTTATGCCATGGAGGTCAGTAGGGCTGCATTTACATCAGTAACTGAAAAATGGCTGCCTCCTCAAATGTTAGTGCAGCCAGCTTTACCACCACAATCATAATCCAGCAGACGCTTCTAATTCGCTTCCTTCAAGTGAAAATATGAAACCTGTGCCTATCCATTCGGAATTGTGTTCAAACTGTGCATGAAAAAAATAGGAACAGTGCAGTGTGGAAATGGTATTTTATTGGTTAAAGAAGGATGCACCAATGTCTGCAATGAATTAAAGAGTGGCCGTTTGTTGTTGGTTGGTTACATAGATGATTTTATTTGCCAAAATGTGAGAGAGATATACAGACCAAAAAACGCACAGAAGGGTTTAACAATTTAGGAGAAACTCATAGCATCCTCCAATCATGACCTTCTTGTTTTTTGATCTTTAAGGGCGTTTGCCACTAGTGCAAGTTGTTTCGCGAAATACTGTACTGCGTGATTCATGTTGTGTTTAAAGCGATTGACAGAAAATAAATACATCGATGTTTTCATAAAAGCACTTAATTAAAACTAATTAATTTGTATTAGGTGCTTTTCTGTAAACATATATGTATTTATTTTCTATCAATCGCTTTAAACGCAATATGAATTACGCAGTACAGTATTTCGCGAAAAAACTTGCACTAGTGGCAAACGCCCTTTATGGTAGGTTTTGGTAACAAAATAATCTGTAATTTGATCTATTATTAGACTATTCACCTTCAGCAAACTAACTTTGTGAATTTAAATACCAATGTAATATGGCTTAAAAAAACTATCTTATTTTACAGGATTGGCGTACTGACTCATCCATGCATCTGTGTTTTGTTATTTTCTAGAAATATAATTTATAATTAACCTCTAATAATGGTTTTATTTCACCTTTCTTTATAATTTATTTAATAGGTTACAATTTTAAAGTTATTTTCCAATTGCCACAGAGAGTTGCCAGATGAAACAACCCATAATTAAAAACCAAATGATGTGAGTAGTGAAAGATGGTGTGATAAGCAAATTTAATAGCCAAATTTTCTCATGTTGTATCCACTCTTTTTTCATTAGGGAATTAATAAAAATTAATTTTAGCTTCATAGCTAAAAATTTGTATTATGTCCATTGATGACCGTAAACCCTTTGGCTGCCAAGAAAATTTTAAATTTTGTTTTCATACTGCCATGAAAAACTCTTGATTTCAGTTTTAAACTGCCATGGTAAAAATAAAAATGCTTTGTCAGTCTGAGAACTGCTAGAATGAATCAGCCGATTTTACAGTAAAAATCTGTACAAAACCGAATAATCAAATATTGCAGCAATCGATATAAAGAAATTGAAAGATTAATCGATTATCTTTCAGGTTTTTAGTGGAAAAACCGTTTCAGTAGTCTTTCATGGAATCATTTTTGATTATCTTAACAGCTGCGAGCTGATCTGCAAGACCCGATCTGCTGCTGGTAGGTCTCACGATTTAATGTAAAGCCAATCTAATCGGCCGCTGGCATCAAAGGGTTAATATGTCTTTGGGTTCAGCTTAAACAGGGGTTCATCCTAGTTCCTTTGGAGCTCCTGAAGACCCTAGTGGCGCTGGTATTCTTTATAGAGTCTTTATTTAATGACATTTGTAATTGTAGTTTAGGTTTTGAAAAAAACATACACATTAGTCACATAATGACATTTTTGTTAAGGCATCTGATATTAAGTAAATGATTGTAAATTGTAAAACTAATTTTTCTAATGAGATAAAAGAAAAACATATTGTATAACTCCTAATAAATGTTGAGTTATTTTATCATAAACATCTGTAGTAGTAACAAGTTACAATATTTTAAGTTGTGTTGCTTGAATCTCAAGCAGTTCAGGTAAACTTTGCAGTCAACAAAAAATGAATTCCAGGTCACTAGAAAGTTAATGAACATTATAGGGGATCTTATGAAATTGTGATAACAAAATTATAAAGTATAAGGAATAACTAATTAAATCCTACTAGTGGCTTAAACAAGGGAAAGTTTAAACAATCCTTATTTATTATAGTACAAAATATCTTCAAAAAAACTGCCTTTTAGATCTACCATATTTTAATATATAGCTGATGGTTTTCAATCAAGTTTTCATCATCACAACTTTTATGTAAACAAAGCAGACGTTTTTTTAGACCCCAGTGCTTTTTAAATGGCAGATATTTCACGTTATTCCCTGTTTTTCGGTGAATTTCGAACAATTTCAGAATTTTTCCTACCATCACGTAATAGAGACCTTAAATTTGAGCCCTCTCCCACCTTTCTACGACTTGCCAGACGCCCATAATTTTAACACAAAGTATCGCCTTACGAAATTAATTATATGATTCCCAAATTCAAGAAACTTTTTCAACAGGTGAAACCAGGATGATCGGGTATAGAAGAGTATATAACAAGACCTTATTTATATTTTTTTTATTTTCCAACTCAGAAAATTTGTTTCTCTATTAAAGTTATGAATTGGATAATAGTCTAATATAAATTAACCATTTGAAAACAAAGTATTGGTTAGCAAAACTCTAGATGAAACTGTTCGTCCGTTTTATCTTGAGCTATGGCCTACTCCGTTGCCGGAGTTATCTAAATATTGTTTCTTCTCGATCATCAGGAACAATAAACAATGTAATTTTTTTTTTTAATCAACTGCGTTTGTTTAAAAGGTACAGTAAAGATATAAATAGACAGCAGTTATAAAATGTTAACTTATCACTAGGCTAGTGCAACTTCAGAGATCAGCTGTGATGTACTGTTGCCTTTCACTCCACTCCAACTGCTTCATGTTTAAATGATTAACATAGATCAAGATAAAGAGGACTAACTGGAAAATTCAAGATTCATTTCTTCTCATCTTTAGGATTACCTAAATGCACTAAATTATTAATAGAAGCTGGTGTTTAAGGTTGTGATTTTTTGCAGTCAATTTAAGGGGTAAGAGTCATAAAAAAATACATGTACAAAAGTAGGTAGATGCCGAAGAATATCCGGTCACAGAGTATGAGCACTATCCGCCACTGCTGTTCAGTGCAGTCCCGGTGGACAACTAGTGATGATTCATCTTCATCCCCCGATGTTCCAGACTGTGGGACAATAATTTTATTACTAAAGATAAATGTACTCAATGTAAGTCTATTGGAAGCACACCTACATCATAAACCATTTGAATTTTAGGTTGACGCTATTTCAGCTTTACCTTCTTGCAATATCAGGAGATTTGTATAATATCTTTTTCATCACTCTGTATACGAAAATTGCTTGTTACCGTACAGATGAGATCTACGAAAACTCTTGATTTCCTTACGTCAAAACAAGTAAAGATCAGCTGCTTTTTCGGTACCCAAACATTTCATTCCCGTACCCAAACAAACGAATTCCTTAATTTGACAGTTCAACCAGCTGACTTTACAAACTAAAATATACAGTTCAGCCGTATTGTGTTTACTTATAGAAAAATGACTAAATTATGAAATGTTGGAACCTTTTTTTTAAGTATGGTCACTTATTTGCATCGTGATGAAAAGTACTGTTCACATCTCGTCACAAAAGTACCATTTCGGGGCTCGATAGTGTTTTACGTGCTCGGCTTACGCCTCGCAAGTAAAACACTATCTTGCCCCGAAATGGGCTACTTTCGTGACTAGTAGTGAAATATACTATTACCATATGTTTCCAAGCTATCAGAAGAAATGTTAAGCATGGAAAATATGATGGGTAATCTGTAAGATCCTTTAAGTTGTATACAGTGTGTAAAAAAAGTCCGTCCCCCCTCTTTAATTTTTTTGTTTGTTAAGACAAACAATTAACCTTTGGGGAATGATACTAACTCAACCCAGATTATTTTTTGACGATACAAAAAATTTTGAGTGTCCCCCAAAAATGGGGGATTTTGGGAGCAACTCAAAATTTTCAAATACAAACCTCTTTTGAGTGACCCCTTATTTTAAAGAGCTTTCAAAATGTAGGTGAATGGTGAAAGTTGGAGGTTTCTAACGTGCAACTAAAAATTTTCATATGCAAGCCCCTTTCGAGTGCCCCCTTATTTTCAAGAGCTTTAAAAAGAATAGGCGAATGGTGGAGGTTAGAGGTCGCTAACATGTTTGGTTTCTATCAAAATTGGCAGCTTGTCAAGTTTTGAATAAAATTTTTGGTATTGTCAAAAATAATTTGGTTTTAGTTAGTATCATTCCCCAAAGGTTAACAAACAAAAAAAACAAAAAAATTAAAGAGGGGGGACAGACTTTTTTACACACTGTATAAATACTTCCTTTTAAACAGCTTGCAGAAAAATTTCTTTCCGAAGATTAGTTGTTCTGTTAAACTTTATTGGTACTGACTTCTACCTCTTTAAACTATGTTTACTTTGAACACGTGCAGGTTAGAGATTTATCATGATCATATTTATTAGTTACATCATGACATCAATTAAAAGTCATTGAAAACAGTAACCCCTATTATTAGTCTTAAGGAAGTACAAAATGCTTCTCTTAAATTTAAATCGCTACAAAGATTGAATCTAAAATCATTCTTGAAAGTTTTACCTAAGCTTATATCAATCAGGTAACAAAGTTGAATTTTATTGTTATCAGGAAGCAAACAACAACATTAACATTAACCTTGTGAAAATAATCCCCTAGAACACTTACCTTGATGAAAATGTCATGAGGTAGGAACAACTTGATGACCTGGTTGTTATTGATGTTGGAAGTGACAGTGTAGAGCCAGTAGGGTGCAAAGGAGCAGGTGCTGAGGGCTCGACAGGCCACACTCCACACTAGCGCCATCCCAGACAGCAGCAGCGAGTTTCGAATAACTACGACTGAAGTGTAAAACATGATGATTCAGGAGCAACTTGATGACCTGTTAGTCCCTAATGTTTGTAGTTAACCAAATTTTGGAACAAATACAGTACACCTCGGTTATCCGGTTTGTTGAGGTGAGTTCTAATCAAGATAAAGAAAATTTTGGACAATACCATAGCAACAGTGCATATTACATTATAAAATATGCAACTGTTGTTTCTTATATTGCACTTGTCGTCAGATCGCGGCAGACAACTCGTTATGATATTGCATGGAATATCTCTCTTAGTGTCATTTTAAAATTACACTATCATATTGTGAGATAGGAACACAGTATTTCCGTCTTCTCATTGTACTGTGCACAACACAAAATGTCTGCTGGTCGATCTCCTAGCCTAGCACGATAGCCTAGCCTAGCTTAGCAGCAGTAAAAATCTCATATTTGTTACGTGAAATCAAGTTCGCTATCACGCATCGAGGCAAAACTCAGCAGAATTGACACTTGTATGTAAAATTTTGGAGATCGAACCTTTTTTGCTTGTTTGGGTTCAACACAAAACTACTCTTACAGTAACTTTCCGTTAAGGTGTAACGCTATTTAGTATACACATTATGCCATTTTTGTTGACACTAATGAGTTGACAATTTTATCCTCAAGAGAAAACTTGCAATTGAGCCTTAATTCATTCTGTTTTATAACCTCATTTGGATAATCTGGGATCTGGGTAGATTGAATTCGGATAATCTAAGGTGTACTGTATTTAACTTCATCTTTGGTTGAGCCCCTTGTTGGCGACACTGACCTTTGCATAAGTGAATCATCATTGTGATCTCCTTTGATGGCATACCAGTCAAATAGCCAAAACCATGACTCACTTATGCAGAGGATACTGACCAACATCGGTTGAAGTGTTGAAGGTCCTACATTTCTAACTCAGACCTCTCTACTACTTACTTTATATTGTTTAAATAATTACAAAACTATACTCACTAATAACGGGAAGGTTTTCAAAGTTGGAGTTGACAACCTCCATGAGCCATCGAAGGACAATCATGTGACACAAGATGGCCAACCCGGGTAGAATAATGCGAGCGGAACACTGCATCTCCAGCCAAAACACACTGAGCACCATCATCATCATCACTGCATCAAATATACACAATTATCATCACTGGTTTAACAAAACACTTAATTTGTCCGTGTCATGTAAGATTAAGTGTAACAATAGTATGGATCAGGATACTTAAAACTAACAAAGTTGTATTTTCGGTCTAATGCAGTGACTTCTCTGGCTTATGCGAGTATTCATTTTTAAAACCCACAAATCTTTCTATATGGCTTCGCAAAGACATTACTAAGAGAAAGAACCTTCATTCTTAAAACCTGGGACCTATTTATTGCACAACAAATTATAAGCTATAGTTCAGGACAGCCTTACTGGCGGGTGACGAAAATTGTAATCTCCCAAAATGTCTGCTAAATAAGCACATGTTTTGGTAGAACTGTCAAAACTTTGTTTACGTTTCACCTCATTTACACTACAAAAGAATGCCCTGTAATATTTCACCAAGAAATTTCTTACGCAATTAAAATTTCTGGAAAATATTTGCGCAGTGCATCAGCTGGTCTTTTTGTTTTGGCAACCTTTAATCTTAAATGATTTGTTTACATTTAAGAATGTGTTTCCTTTTGTCGTCGTACTTCATGAGTTGTGTTGAGCTAGCAAGCATTTAATTAGTTGCACTTGCGGTTGCAGCAAAATATTTTCTTTGTGTAAAGTACCTTTTCATAAACAAATGACCATGTGATTTTTTAACAAAACATTGCAGATATTAAACACCAATTACGACAACAGTGCACTCACTCACCCACCAGTAAGGCTGTCCAAAGCTATAATATCATTCGCTAATCATAAAATCAGAATTGTTAGATCACTTGTACCATTAGCTTGTAATTTGGCGTTCAATGTGCCTCTGATTTTTGTTGTCATTAATTTTGCCATACCTGTATGTTAAGCTTCCTATGATTGGTAGGAACAATAGGACAAGGAAAATCATGCTAAAATTCTTACTTATTATTTATTAAAAAATCAACAACAAACTAATGCTTATATGTGAGTAGGCTATTATTGTTTCACAATGGATGGTAAAATGTTTGTGTTCACTATCCAAAAATCGAGCAATGATAAAGTACACCTAGTACATAGGATAAGGGTACTGAGCAGCCTTGATCAAATATGTAGCCTTGATCAATGTTGTTTACTTACCAGCAAGTGGGGTTGCGTTGTAGTAAGCTGAGCTTCGTCTCTCTATCACAAAAGTGTACTCCATGTCAATAGTGTAAATGTCATCAAATAACTTGGTCACATTACGATTTGCATTCAGTGACACCATATTCCAAATACCATGAGAACGATAAAACTTGAATGGGTTCGTTCCCTGAAATAAATATTGTTATGATATTATTGGTTTTTTTTAGTCGACTGCAATATTATGTCACAAAAATTTAATGTTATCTAAAACTTTTGTTACAAACCTGGATGAATTATTGTTGGAGTAAAGTGTTTTGGATACGTTATGAAATAGCATTTTCTTACAATTATTTCTTCATCGAGCAACCTTCCTTTAACCAGTCATTTAATAATCAGAGTATCAATAATATTTCCAAATAGAGAAACCAATGTGATCACCTCAACCAAGGCTACACTCCACTACAGGCCGTAGTCACCCCTCCCACTCCTTAGTGCCCCGTCACAAACCTCAACCAAGGCTACACTCCACTACAGGCCGGAGTCACCCCTCCCACTCCTTAGTGTCCCGTCACAAACCTCAACCAAGGCTACACTCCACTACAGGCTGGAGTCACCCCTCCCACTCCTTAGTGTCCCGTCACAAAACATCGGCTCAACTCCTAATACTGTGTTGGAAATAGCAAACATTGATTAACATTTTATTTAGTATTTTGTAAACATTTTGCTTAAAATCACGACATTTCGAGCATCAAAAATTGTCAAATTTTAAATAAATTGTCTGATGAAAAGTAAGCAAAATACTTAGCTGTAATATTTACTGTCTTATTAATAAAAAAATAAAGACTTTTTTTTAATGTGTTCAACTGGAGTTAGTAATTCATTGATTCATGCAGATAAAAAAAATTTTTGTACATGTAATCCTGAGAAAGTTATTCATTTTGTGGAAATTTTTAAGTGCTCAACAATGAATTACCATGAGTGGCCAATATAAAAGCATCTGCGAGCCTGTCTGATAATGTGACGTCACCACGGGGGACACTGGCCTGTGGTGTAGTGTGGCCTTGCCTCAACGTTCATGAAGTTCAAATCGAGAGCGTTGTTCTTGTAGGTGCGAGGCCGGAACACAACCTTGCAGTGATGTCGGTCGTTAGGAAAGTAGGTGAGGTCGATGGTGCAGCGGGCAGTGACCCCCATGTTCTTGGAACAGTCCACGTAACCGTTGGAGCGCACACCACAACTCATCTGGCGGGAAATCTGCGACTGGGGACTGAAAATCAAAATGTTATACAATTATTTTTTACAACTCTAAATTAAAATGTAGATACCTGAAACAGTAAAAATATGATGGAAGAAACTCCATTTGAATGTTTAATGGGAGAGCATCACAACTCTGTGATGTGACAGAAATAAAAGTATTTTTAGAAAAAACTTGTTTTTTCCATGAGTTTAAATTTAATTCAAAGAAATGTTTTATATTGTAGCTAATGTCATGGATTTAAATTTGTTAGGGTTTGTATGGTTTGGATAAGTCCGAATCAACCTTTGCTATGGTAATAATAATAATAACAATAACTTTATTATTTGCCTTAACAACTAGTTAGGCTTCATCTGCAGTTGTGGATGTGATTCACTTCCTTAATAATACTAATTATTCTCATTGGATGGCTACCGGTAAAAGTTGAGTTTTTCATAAATTATGAGTTTTGTCACATTTGGGCTACTATCTCATGGTTATCTAAGAAAGATTTATATTAAAATGAAGAGGGGCTTAAGATTATTTATTTAAATGATGAAACTTACGGGTCACTAACGAAAATCTCTGGGACCCAAACCACATTCCCGTCTGTATGAAATTCTTCTAAACCATCGTACTCAGAACTGTTCCATGTCAAAAGGTCATCTTTCCATTGCTGAAAGAAAGTATTTTATTATCGAAAGCCATAAAATAAATAATGTAATATTAACATTAATTAGAATTTTATCATTGAATTAAGAGAATGTCTCTTGAGGGAATACTTTGTTTAACTGAAGAGTTCCTAATTCATCTTAAATTGAAAATATTCAATGATTTTAATTTTTTAAAGTTTCTTAAATGGAAAGTATTACAACGACCCACTTACCATGATCAACCAAAAAGACATCCATACTGAATTTCTTTCTTCCATCTGAAAAAATACAGGTAAAAGTTTTTGTAAATTTTAGTGAGTGACCCTTGATCATTAATTTTAGCCAGCCATTTATTATAAATTAAGCCAATAAATCTCAACATTAAACACATTAACATTTTACCTATGATGAGTAACTTAAATAAGAAAATGGAGAACAGGTCATTCTGCAAAGAGGATGAGAGAAAAAGATCTGGACGGAAAATTTGGAATGTACCATATAATTGAAGGGGTCCCCCCCCCCTAAAAAAACGTTCTAAGCGACAAAATTTAAAAATCGGAGATATTCAGTGAAAAAGGTTCCCCAGGACATGAGCTACACCGTGGTATATTTTGTTTTGAAGATATTTGAGTTGGTAGCCCTGATTTCGTCTGACAAAGTTTGCGTGCTTCGCGAGACTGCACGGACTTTCTGGGTAATAACGTTCTATTCGCCGAAAGATGGAATACCCGCCGGTCGTTGCGCTGTCACTCAAGGACCAAAACGCGTAAATAAAAATAAAATACGTGAAGTAAATATTGGAAAGTGGAAGGATAAGGCCAGGATTGAATATAGAAAAGTTGGATTACCCTATATTTAAAAAATAAGAGGCCAAGGCCTGGAAACTGCCCCGAAAAGAGGTGGGTAGAATAACGTTTTAAGCACCGCATGTGGATAACTTTTAGCAAAATGACGTATCACGTTTTATTAACAACATTACGTTTTTGTACTTTTACATCAATAAAATAGTTTTATATTCAGTTTTATTTTTGTTTCTGTTGGTATTCCTACTCTCCCTCATGTTTTCTTCCAAAGTAGAAGAGCAGTCCGTCAGAAAACGTTCCAAGCGCCAGTCATATAGAACGTTATAACTCCTAAAAAAACACGTAAAATGTTTTAAAATGCTTGATGGCAGGTACAAATTCAATATAATGCTACATTATGATGTTATAAATAGGGTGTTAAGAGATTATACATGATTATAAGTTCTAACCTTAAAAAAACCGTAAATTTTAGAATTCAACTTTCAACCCTTGATTACTCAAAACTTGATTTTTGTCGTTTAGAACGTTTTACGGGGGACCCCTTCAATTTATTTAATACAGTTCTGGTTGGCTTAAAAAAAATAAGACAACGGAGTTTGAAATTTCAATTCCATCAAAATAAAATCATTGATTTTTTAAAGTTACATATATTACGAGGTTTACTTTTTTTTGTTTAGTTAATTTTTGATAAAAACAAATTTTTTAATGACAAGTTATTGTATTGTAATTTATATTTTGAGCAGACATGAGATCCATTTTGTATTTTAAAAAAGGCATTGGTAAATTTTAATCTTATGGGTAAAAAAAGAGAGACCATCCATCCGATGTTGACAGGGAAAGCCGCCATCTTGACAAAGGTTTGGTTGGAGTGGTGAGCGACGGGACGAACGGTCGGATCGTAACCGCAAAAAAGTTTTTTCTTAAGCTTGCCTGAAAAACATTTGCAAAACAGTCTTATTACATATCTTGTAACAAAAAAGAAAACTTCCTGTTTTGATTATGTACAATTATCAGGACAGTGGCTGCTCGTGGGCTTTGCGAAAAATATATCCGCAGGGGGTACCAGGTTTTTGACATTTGTACTTCTGCAGCTCTAGCTCTCACGGTTTAACTATAAAAAAATTAAAATCCCTGGCATTGTCTCAACATAAATAACACCTAGAGAGGGAAAAAGGAAATTTACTTTTGAACAAAAACCCGAAGGTATTAACTTAATATTGTGTACCTACTGGGCTAGACATAAACAAACTTTGCGTTTTCAGTTGATTTGTGACATGAGAAACTACTGTACCACAACTATGTGATTAATAACATATACACAGTAATTGCACAAGACTTGTCGAGCTATGCAGATCCAGTGTGAATCTAACTTAAGTCTGGAATGGCTCATTTATTGTGGAGGCTGTTGTAAGCCATTTGAGAACCAAAGCCAGGCTCCATTAGGTTAGGTAGCGCAGAGGTAGTGTTTGCTTTGTAAAACGAAGAAGGCAAAATCAATCCTTCGCAAGATCCTGAGAAAAAGTTGCGAAGGCTCGAATCTGGACCCAGTTACCATTGGATATTCGGCTATCAATTACTGTAATAATGCTAGCAAATGAATCATCTGATTTAAGCCAGTAACAAAGCTTTCATATGATATATTCCGGTTAAAAAAAACGGATTGAGTGCTGCAGTTCCGGACTTAAAATCAAACAGTTCGGATTTATTGAAATATTTACCACTCTACATTATTAAAATTACTATTACAATTTATTACTACAAGTAAACAATCGTCTTGACTCTCTAAGAATCAAGGCAAATAATGACTGCTGCAAAAAAATACTACAGAATCTTGCTTTTTTGACAAGGATTACTAATTTGAAATTCATCCAACTATTAATATTGTCTAATCAAGTAGCCAATAATGTACCTGTGTTAGTCCTTGGCGTCTCATGACAAGTTTCAGACGGTGGAGAAGGCTGTTCTACGGTAGGCAACAACGCACCTAAGAAGCACATTAGTAATAAAACCTTTAAAAAAGCTGTTACAGTCCGAGTCAAACCACATGGCCCAGTCCTTACACAAGACTCACTAAGTTATAAGAAAATTAATTGGCATAACAGTTCCTATATGCTATATGAACAAAAATACCCCCGTTGCAGCAGACCTGCGTACTCAGCAAATTTCAAATGCAAAAGAGCATATTTCAATCCAACATAGCGAGCTTTGACATGTTTTTGTAAGCTCCATAAGAATAACATGGGGAATGAGTATGCAGGTTTGCTGCTACGGGTATATTAAAACTGGGTGGTTTTAATTCAATATTTAGTAGGAGAAGCCATTTACCAAGTTTTATCAGGATATGTTGAGAAATAAGCGAGATAAAGAATTTTACTTATTTCCCTTAAGGTTAACATTGGGACAACGTACTGTGTTTACCACTTTCAATATCTTGGTAACTAATGGACATAGAGTAGTGATTCAAAATACTAAATTGTTTGTTTTTTTTAGCTGAATTCAATGGTGCCAACAAAATTTGGATTATTTTTATTTTTCTATGTAAAAACTCAAAAAACCCATTTTTGGGGGGGTCTTACCCCCTTTACCCCCCCTTCCGATAGTCCGATTGGGCTGGATTACGAACTGGTCCGAATAATTACTACTTTACACATCCATGCCAAATTTAATTAAGATTGGATCATTTTTATGCGAGTTATCGTGCTTAAAGACACACACACATATATATATATATATATTTATGAAAATGAACGAATAGTGTTTTTTGCTTCTGGGGGCCCCAAAACGAAAAGTTATCATGGTCTTGGGCTTAGGTGTTACCATGAGTACTACGGTAACAGCTTCTTCCCTATAGGGGAAATTCGCTAATAACATGGGGAATGAGTATATTGGTTTGCTGCAACAGGTATGTTAAAACTTGGTGGTTTTAATGCAATATTTAGTAGATCTAAACTATAAGAAGCCATATACCAATTTTAATTGAGAAGTGTTGAGAAATAAGTGAGACAAAGAATTTTACTTATTTCCCATAAGGATAATATTGGGACAACATATATTGTGTTTAACACTAGCGATATCTCGGTAACCAATGGTCATAGAGCATAATTCAAAATACTAATTTATTGTTTTTTTTTAAGCTGAATTCAGTGGGGTAAACCAAAATTACATTATTTTAATTTGTCTATGTTAAAAATTAAAAAAACATTTTTGGATGGGTTTACCCCTCCTTCCCCCCCCCCCCCCCTTCTGATCAGGCTGGTTTTTGAACTCGTCCCAATAATTACTTTACATGTCTGTGCCAAATTTCATTCAGATTGGACCATTTTTATATGAGGTATTGTGCTTAAAGACACACACACAAATATGAAAATGAACAAATGGTGTTTTTGGCATTTGGGGACCTCAAAAAAAAAAGTTATGATGGTCTCACGCTTAAGTCTTATCATGATATCTACGGTAACAGCTTCTTCCCTATAGGGAAAATTCGCTAAAAATAATTTTATATTTTACTTAGCATTGGGCTTTAAACAGCCTGGGCCACGTCATTTGACTCAGGTTACAAACGTAATAAACAGCATGAAATTAAAATTATTTCAGAACTTTTTTCTTAACTGCAGATGTGCTCTGCCATAAACCAAACTTATATTTGATTAAAATTTATTATAGACTATCTTTTGCAACGTGCAAGTTGTAGAGAGCTCACAGTTCTACATGCACATAACAGCTATAATTTTTTCCTTCTAGTCTAGGCGCTAGGCCATGTCCTGTGTGCACTTTAATGTGCCCTTAGTTTTGTTGCGGGGCTTTGTTTAACACCTATGGGAGCTTAAAAAAATACTGGTCACGTGGTCCAGATCATGGTCGTTTGGCCGCCATATTGGAAAATGGCCGCCAAAACGCTAGATTATTTGCTAATACGTATCTCCGCACCCAGTGGTCCGATTTTAATTTTCTAAAGCTCATTTTACTCCTTATATGATTGCAAACAATTTTTGTATTTACACTTTTTTGCTAAACCCATTATTTATTGAGATAAATTAACATTTGTAATATTTCCAGTAACGTTGTGGAAATAATGGTTGGTTAATGCGTCCATTCGTTCCAAAAGCTTAAAACTATCAATTCAAAATATATTAAAAGACTTAAATGTATGTTTAAAATATATATTTACTATTTACTTATTGATATAAATCACATAGAGACATTACTATTTACCTACTGATAAAAATTACATAGAGACATAGTCTTCCAAAACGCAAGGTTTCAAATCTTAACGAGAACAAGAATTGAAAAATTATGTATGAGGGTTCTTGCAATTGTCTGAAACACTACTCTTACATTTACAAAAGTCACAGCACATTAACTTCAATCTTCTACAGGGACATACAGTTTCTCTGAAACACGTCTGGCAATTACATGGCTTAGGGAAATCTTCAGGGAACGTTGGATCATCTGTCACTTGTGGAATTAGAGAATCACCATCCTCTACTTCCATAGTCCAAGGGATTAAGTTTCTCAGATGGTTCCAAAGCATGGATCCATTTGTAACATTGCAAGTAGCTTCTTTTTATATGAAGACGGATAGATCTTGAGGTCGGTGCTAAATCTTGAAAGTTTCGTAGTTTCTTGTGATGGAACTGTTGAAAACGCAATTTATTCATTGTTGCTGAACTTGAAGCAAGTGCTCGGACCAAAAATTCTTCTGCTTTTTTTCCATGTCCTCATTTAATGGCCCTTTGCCAAACTCTAGCAAGAGGTCTTCTGCACAGGATTCAGCTGTTTTTAAAGCTGCTAATTTCGTACTAACCTTGCTTGTAGTGTCGCAGCCGGTTAAAGAGTGAATGGCTGGTAAAGCTGTTAGAACAGTAAGTGGTACTCTGTCTTCAAAGGAGTGAAGTGGGATGTACCGCGATGTTTTGCCTACTCCAAAAGCAATCCACAGCTCTTTAAGTCCTAAGCTTTTCCACTTCTGTAGGTAATGATAGAGTGCACTAACAAAAACATCGGTATCAGTAGAACAAATAACTACTTTGCTTACTTTTGAAGACAATGTTATGTGAGAAATATGGCTTAAGATCCTGTCATCTGCTTCTTCATGGTCGGGTTCCAAAGTAGGTTCTTCTTCAACTATCCCGTTTTGAATAGCAAAACATCTTGGCTGACCATCTTTTACTACACCACCGAGATAAATGATAGAAGACGCAGTGAATGAATCCTTTTTCCGGGATATCCATTCAAAAAAGTAAACTTGCAACAATTCTTTGTTTTTAGATGAGGCCCAGAAAGCGTCAGTATCCACAGGAAGTGGCGTGTTGTCATTTGGGGCTCCATATTCTACAGGTTGTTTCCTTGATCGCTTGGTCCTCTCAAACCCTTTAACACTTTTTTCATTATAAACATCGAAAACAATATCGATGCGTTCACTTTTGTGAGATGCTTGGGATATAGCTATCCAAATGCTTCGTACCAATTCTTCATATGTCTTCAGTTTTAAAGATTTAGTTGGTACCTTCCTTGCAAATGCCATAAAGTCTATAACTGTTGCTATGCCAGGTGATTGAGGAGTTTCGGAATTTGGTGGTTTTGCAACTTTTTTTCAAGTCCATGAACCAGCTGCGATTTATCTGATTTTGTCAGAAATCCATTTCTGGTCAAAAACAAAGATGTAGAAGTTAATTCATTGGACAAAAGATGATTTATGTCATATCCTCGACACCGTGAAATGTCAATTAAACGCAGAGCATGGGAGGTTTCATTCTTTACGTCCACTTCTAACGGATTATGGTTTTTACTACTCTTTTTTTTTAGTCTCTTAATTGGTTGCATTAGACTGAGTGACTTATCTTCAAATCGTTCACTCCGAAACTGAGTGTGGGCTGTTTCTCCTACTTGTATGCAGTTTAAAAGATCAGTGCTCATTCCACGATCTATCTTTAGTTTAGTAGTAACATTCTGTAGTTCTGTTCCACAGCTAGAGCTTGTATGCATGAACGGATTTCCTTGCTTCTTCATGAAAGTCACAATTCTTCTAACGCATAGCTCATCAGCAGTTGTAGTGTTGTTTGAAAATTCGTGGTGCAGAGTGTATTCATCTTCATAGACAAGGCCACATAAATCACGCAAAACTTTTACTATTTGGACTTTCTCGTGTTTGATTAGATCATGAAGCAACACAGCTTCTTTTCTTCTTGTTACTCCGATGATTCCTCCTTGGCCTTTAGCTGGTTTGTTGTAATTTTGTTCCAGTGCTTGATCCATAGCCACACAACTGAACTTTCGCTGAGTATTTTTCACAACAAAATGTCCGGCTTTGAACTCCGCATAGATATCAGGGAAATCCAGTGGAAGATGTAAACAGTCCTCTAAAAAAACACTAGCCCACCGAGAATAGTTTGTCTTGTCAAATGCAAAGAAGAGTGGTATTGACCGCATTAAGGCACTAATATTTAGATCCCAATTCCCTTCTCTCTGTGCGCGTTTAATATCTCGTAATATAGGAAAAAGATTTGTCAGGAATTGGTACCAATACCGAAACGTCTCATTTTCTCTACCTTTTTCTATAGCAAATTTTTCTATTTCTTCCATAATATTAGGAATTTGCTGTTTGAGAGTCTTGACTTGAGTGTTTGTACGTGTCGAATCTTTAATCTTGATGCACTCTGTTAAAGCCTTAAGTTCTTTGGCTGTGGTTTCTGGAAAATTGTTACTTTCCATGAATGTTTCAATTAATAAACATTGCAAAGCTTCAGCTAGCATGGAAAATCCTCTTATAGCACGAGAATAATGTTTCCCAGCAAGCACATTCTCGACAATGTTTGGTCCAAACGTTTCAGTTTCAATGAAAATATTTTTTACTCCAGTTTCTGCTAAATATTTCCCAAAACAAGCCATAACGTCTTTAGCAAGATGAAAAGCTCCTAAGCCAAGAAATATATTAGAAAACTCTTCTGGTCGCAGCAGTTGTATTTCTTTGGCTATTCTGTACACTCCCTCATCAAGACCAAAGGGATCCTGACTTTTGATTTACTGTTGTCAGACAGTCTTGAAAGTTTTTCATGAACGTATATATTGAACAGTAAACAGCTGACAGTTTATATCACTAGTGACAGTTGCGGAGCGAAATACTGGGGCTAGTGATAGTTTTAAGCTTTTGGAACGAATGGACGCATTAACCAACCATTATTTCCACAACGTTACTGGAAATATTACAAATGTTAATTTATCTCAATAAATAATGGGTTTAGCAAAAAAGTGTAAATACAAAAATTGTTTGCAATCATATAAGGATTAAAATGAGCTTTAGAAAATTAAAATCGGACCACTGGGTGCGGAGATACGTATTAGCAAATAATCTAGCGTTTTGGCGGCCATTTTCCAATATGGCGGCCAAACGACCATGATCTGGACCACGTGACCAGTATTTTTTTAAGCTCCCATAGGTGTTAAACAAAGCCCTGCAATAAAACTGAGGGCACATTAAAGTGCACACGGGACATGGCCTAGCGCCTAGACTATTCCAGCATAGAGAAAAAATGAGAGCCTCGTAAAAAATCTATTTTGGCAATATATGGTAAAGAAATGGCCAGATCTGGGCAGAACCACCCAGATCTGCCTTTTCACTGTTGTGAAAATGAGTGGTTTACAACTTATTATTAATGACTAAAGACCTGAGACCAATGATATTGACAAAATTTATTGAATTAAATTTAACATAACAGTTTAAGGGAAAAAATCCTTTGAGAAGAAAATATCCTTTGGGGAAAAAATAATGTAGTATAGATCTGGCCCAGAACCAGCCAGATCAGATCAACCATAACAAAACTGTACTTTAATTCATATCGGGTCATAATTAATTAGATTTTGGCCCAGAAATAACTGGTTTTACAATGGTCCTGCTTTTAAAATAAAACCTTAAAATACGAAAAAACTTAATAATACCATTTATTTACCCAAATATTATGCTGTACTAAAAATACTATAACTACGGTACTTTGGTATTATATGGAGGCCACTGTTTTTAGAGAGATTGTTTTGCTGGACACCAATAATAACTACATAACTGGGAAGAATGTACCTACTTTAATCGACTTACTGTCCAAATTTGACTTGATTATGATGAACGGTATTTGTGTTCTGCCTCCCAGAAGGCAGCGATGTCAGCGAGGATTGAGTGTTCACGAGGTCCATAAAATTGGCCCCCCCATTTGAGCACTAACGTAAAAATTTGCACCATTCGTTAGTGCTTTGTTATTGCTGGTTAGTGCTCTAATCCCAATCATTAGTGCTCTTTTGGTTAAACAGTTATAATTAAAAAACTGTGGGTGGGGCCAACTTTATATAAAATTAGCCCCACCCACTGATTTTTATAATTATAATCCTTAAACTAAAATGAGCACTAACAAGGGGGATTAGATCACTAACCAGCACTGATGATCAGTACCTTTTTGAATTTAGTGATCCTTTTTGCACTGGGGGGCTAACTTTCATAAAGTTAGTCCCACCCACAGTTTTTAATGATAACTCATAAACTAAAAGAGCACTAACGATGGGGATTAGAGCACTAACCAGTAGTAATAAAGTACTAACGATTGGTGCAAATTTTGACGTTAGTACTCACTCAAATGGGGGGAGCCAATTTTATGGACCTGGGTTCACATCGTCACCTCCGCTATCGTCCACATCCGATCGCCACCCTTATACAGCATGCTGTGGCGGCTATGTTAGGTTAGGTTATCATAAATATGTTAGTAGGACTTTCCTCGTTATGTTACGAATCAAACGATACCAGATGAGTCATACTTTCGCCTGCCAAATCTCCTCCAAGTAGGCCCAGGTCTGGTCGTTGACCTGAGCGCGCGCATCAACTGTTTACGCGTTTTGGTGGGCGAAAGTATGACTCATTTGGTATCGTTCAATTCGTAACAAAATGGGGAAAGTCCTACTAACATATTTATGATAACCATACCTAACATAACCGCCGCAACGCGCTGTTTGAGGGTGGCCTCTGTATAATACCAAAGTACCACAAGTACTCAGTAAAACCTCGTTAATCCGATCTCTATGTTTTGAAACATACAAGTCAAAAGGAACTATTTACAGATACGAATAAGATAAATACAATAGAAGTCACTAACTGTACTCTCAAATACGCTTGGCAAAGCTGTCAGATGGGCAAAAAATTGTTTTTTTCAAAAATGACATTGTATTTCCTAACTCATTTTGTTAAAAAAACACATAACATTATATATATTGGTCGATTAAAACCTTTAGTAAGCATTTATTAGTCTAGAGATTTTTTCCATTTTCAGTTGTTTTACTTTTTAATCTTAATATTACTGTGGTACCCAGTAATACTGTAATATTGTTCCCAGTAATACTGTTCAAGTAAAAATTTAAAAGGTTTAAATGCATTTTTTTAATAATGGCAATAATTATGAGTGTTAGTGATACAAATAGGCATTTCTTTCTACAGTTATATCTCGCCAAGAAAAAATTAATATTGCAGTATTTGAAAATACACAAGAAAATTGCTGAAATTAATAGTTTAAAAAACTCTCACAATGAAGGTCATTCACAAAAAAGTCTATGTCTATCCATCTTGAGGATCTGAGAAAAGTTAGTTTCAGATCTATATAGTTATGATGACACAAAAAGAATAATATATTTCAAAGTTTGTGTACATCATAGAAAGTAAGAGTGTCTCAATAACAAAACTACTTAAACATCTACATATTAGATTTCAAAGAGCTAGTAAAATACCAAGTTTGACTTACCTCTGAGAGCTGAGCTCAGTCTCGTTGCTACTGCTGTAATAAAGCAAGTCTATTGAAACTAAAAAAAATACACAGTGAACTATAGAAAAATGTTAACTGATTAGAAAAGAATAAATACCCTTGTTGAAGCAGACCTGCACACCCAAATTTCTCTTTATTCTTTAAGTATACACTATGTACTAACGATACATTTTTACAGATTATTTTAACAAATTATCCTTGTTGCATCAGACCTGCATGCTTAGCAAATTGCATACACAATATTTAAAACTTTATTTTCCACATAAGAATAACATATAGAATGAGTGAATGAGTATTCATGTTTGCTGCTGCAGGTGCCTAAAAATTGGGTGATTTTAAATTAACATCCAGTGAACCTCAACTGGAAGAAGCCATTCATTTCCAAGTTTAATCAAGATATATCAAGAAAAAAGTAACAAAATATAGGGGAGTTTTATTTATTTTCTGGTTTGCTGCCATAGAAATGTAAAACGACTACTCGCACAGCATGCTGACATGAAGGAGCGAGGGAGGTCTCCTTTTGCATACAAAGTAAATGCTAATGCCTATTACAGTGTTAGTGAAACTATAGACCATTGTCAAAAATTGTAATTGAGTAATAATTTAATACAAAAATTCAATATAAATCTTGTATGAATTTAGATTTTAGTTTACTAAAGCGTATTCACAATGTATTTACATCAAAATTATTGTAAAATTGGCACTGATACCAACTTTGTATGACATATTGTTCTACCAATAAAATCTATTTGAATTTGAATTTTAACATAGGATCTTGTGAGTTGGTTTTAGGAAACTAACAAAACAACAATATTATCAATAGCTAATCATTGACTATGCTGCTAAAAGAGAGGAGATAAAAAAAGGTACAAGATTCCTCCAATATATTCATCTTATTCTTAATCTGGACTTGTTACTCAGGTCGAGTTCAATTGACAAAAGCTTTGAGTTTAGACAAAATGCATAATAGTCCAGTTCATTTGATACCTCTGATACCTTTGATACTTTGATACCTGGGACGCAGCATTATTATTATTATTATTATTATTGACTGTGTAACTGGAATATGAGTGAAGGATAAGTTTAGGATGATTATGGTGTGATCTTGTATAGACCAGTCATTTTAAATATTTTTCAAAAAAATGGGTAACCAAGTGGGACTTTTTACGATATGTTTCTTGATATGTTACCTTTGAAACCCCATCACTTTTTCAAAAATAAAACTTGTGCTCAAGCCGCCATCTTGGAAAATGGCGGCGAAAATATAGTTTTTGAGCTATATCATGATAACTATTAAGTTTAGAAAACAACTTCTTATAAAATAGTTGCTTGGTTTGAAAAGGCCTATAACTTTTATATTTAATGTATTGTTGTACAACAATTGATAAAGCCGCCATATTGGAAAATGGCTGCCAAAAAGTATTTTTTGGCTGTTGCAGCTTAATTATTAATCTTACTAAAAAGGTTACCGAAGAGAAGTTGCAGAGATTTTGATAATCTACCACTTTTATATTTACTTTGTTATTGTAAACTCACAAATATAGGCGCAATCTTGGAAAATGGCCGCTAATATTAGTTTTTTGACTGGGACTTTTTTATTATTGAATTTACACTAGGTGACTAAATACAAAAGTTGTATGGTTTGAAAAGATCTATAACTTTTGTATTTAACATATTGTTGTGCAACAATTAATAAAGCCGCCATCTTAGAAAATGGTGGCCAAATATGTTTTTCTTGGAATTTTCACCTTGAAAATTTAAAATAACCAAGTTTTAGTTGGCATCATTGGATTCAGCTTGAAAAAACGAACAATTTAGTTTTTTGAATCACTGATTTATGTCCACTGGTTACCAAGATATTGAAAATAGTAAAGTGCGTTGTCCCTATGTTACCCTTATGGGAATAAGTAGAATTCTATATATCGCTCAATTCTTGACTTACATTAATACAACTTTGTATGCGGCTTCTTTTAGCTGAGATCTACTGGTTTATGACTTAAAATAATCTATTTTTATATTTACGTGGCAGCAAACCTGCGTGCCCATATACCATGTTATTCTTATGGAGAATATTTTAGCAAATTTACTTTACGTCTTCTACTGAGGATAAGAACCTCATATTATGATGCTTCAACGTGTGTAAATACAAATTCCAACATAATATAAAGCCTAGTGATAGATAGTATAAACATAAATTCATAAATAAGTATGGTAAAACATTCTCCATAAGAATAACATGGTATATGGGCACGCCGGTTTGCTGCCACGGAAATGTAAAAATAGATTATTTTAAGTCATAAACCAGTAGATCTCAGCTAAAAGAAGCCGCATACAAAGTTGTATTAATGTAAGTCAAGAATTGAGCGATATATAGAATTCTACTAATTCCCATAGATCTTTTCAAACCATACAACTTTTGTATTTAGTCACCTAATGTAAATTCAATAATAAAAAAGTCCCAGTCAAAAAACTAATATTAGCGGCCATTTTTCCAAGATGGCGCCTATATTTGTGAGTTGACAATAACAAAGTAAATATAAAAGTGGTAGATTATCAAAATCTCTGCAACTTCTCTTCGGTAACCTTTTTAGTAAGATTAATAATTAAGCTGCAACAGCCAAAAAATACTTTTTGGCAGCCATTTTCCAATATGGCGGCTTTATCAATTGTTGTACAACAATACATTAAATATAAAAGTTATAGGCCTTTTCAAACCAAGCAACTTTTTTATAAGAAGTTGTTTTCGCCTACTTCATTTACAATCTGGTCTATAATTATGATGATGGTCCTATGAACATAGTACTCAATGGTGCGGATGTTAATCCCCACTAGGGAACACCGCGTCTACAAGCCATCGCTTATAACTGTCCTCAATTCGTGACCTCCAAGTAGCTGGATTAGCTGGATTACAGGACACACCACCGTCCCAGTCAAAAAGTAGAAACAAAAATATCGGCCTGCTGTGTAAAAGGTCAGGTAGTTATGATATTTTGTATGTGTTGAGCTGATAACATTAAATCCAAGTTTTTGACTTCGAGCTTCCCCGGCTTGCCTTCTGGTACTTTTTTCAAATTTCAATATATATATAAAACTATACATCCTACCAAAATTTATCAAATTACAAATTTAAAAGGGGTTTGAAGCTTCCCCCCCCTTTCCTTTGAAGCGTCAAAGGGGAATCTGAACGGGATTCGAAACTCTGACGGATCCGGAGATAGGGCACTTCAAGGACAAACTGAATTCTTCTTATTAGTGGTGACCTACTTCAAGTAATCCAAAAACCTTTTTTGGAATCCTACATAAAAAAAACACTATTATATTTGCAGATGATACTACCTTTTTCTATATTGATCATGACCCACTAACCACACAAAACTAAACCAAAACCACCTTTTTGACATCAAATTTTTGGTTTGAGATTAATAATCTGAAAACTCATTCAGAAAAGATTGAAGAAATAATTTTTAGCCTTAAAAATATTCCTGTGGATAATAAATAAGTTATACTTTTGGGATTATATATCGATAATAAACTTTCCTGGGATTCACAAATAACTAATGTTATCTCAAAACTGTCCAGGGTTATTTTTCTTTTGAGAAAGTTAAAAAAATAAGTGAGTCACAACATGTTAGTCAAAGCTTACTGTCCATTTTTCCACTTCCATCTTATATACTTGGAATTAGGTTATGGGGAAATTGTCCAGGTACAGCAAAGGTATTCATGGGTCAAAAGAAGTAGTGGCGTAACTAGAACTTGGCTTTGGGGGGGGATGGATAAGAATAAAATAGAGAATAGAGTGTACGCCATACCGGATAATATAGAAAATTGTACTTAATAATATTAGGATTGTTAGTTTTTAGAATGTATTTAGGTAATAACTACCCTTAAAAAGGTAGTTATTAAGGACAGTACCCAAGGGGTGTCTCTTTGGTCCCTTGTAAGGAAAAACATACTCATATCCAACATAATCATCTGAGTTTTTTCGTAGTTTACAATTACTTAAATACAACTTTCGATTATAGTTAAAATGTAATCAAAACATACAACACGTACAAAATATTATTATCAAGGAAAAGATAAACAGTCGGGTTACTTTTTAAGTAGCTCGACGAATTTTGTTGTTGAGCAGAACCGAGCGAGATGGTCTAGAAGTTATGCTGGATTTCCCAAACCAACCAAAAAACTGTATTTTTACGCCAAACACTAAAAACGTTGTATAAATCATAAATTACAATTCTTAAAAATATATGGCCATAGAGCTATGATGTAGGCCTAATTAAGCTCTACTTACAAGGATTTTGAACCTGAAACTTATCAACTTAGAAATAAAACTTTGGGACTTATTAAGAATTATTAAAAATGTGTTTCAATTCTGTAAATATTGATAATTTTTATAATAATGGCCACTTATTTTGAAAATTGACATGTTGCAATATTTTCAATTCAATTCAATTCAATATACTTTATTTCTCAAGATAAATAAATATAATTATTACAAACATAACCCCAAGTGCAAACCGCACGCGTGGGGCAAGAAATATCACATACTTGATATTATAATAGTTGCAGTGCAATGTGTATAGTGTATTGTGATGCAGCAAGATGTGAACTCAAATGACGCACAGGTCATTTGACCCATGTGATTTTTTCTATGATTATGTATTAGCTATACATTTTTGATAAATATAAATGGTTTAATTTGGTTTGATATTCTTTACCAGATTAAAATCTCTAATAGGTTCAAATTACGTATTTGTTAGAGACAAGCTAAACCTATCTGGTCTAGTGACAACATGCTCTTATTTCGAAACACGAGGTTCTAGGTTCAAATCTCATCCCTATAGCAAACTGAATTTTTATGTCAGGGATAACAGTACTCATACCTGCCCAGATTTAAACTTAATTTTCTATTTTTCTAAATTTGGCAAGAATGGTACCTGCCCTAGTTTTCTCCTAACTAGAGCGGAGATGCATTTATTCATATGATGTATTTGCAGTATGTGTGGCAGTATAAATCTTGATAACAAGCCACAAAGCCAAAGAAAGAAATCATAACCTTGTCAAGGGAAAGAACAGACTTAAAAAACAGTAAAATATATAGTGATGAATTTGAGCTTGAGCCTTGAGCACTTCTGACCTCCTCTACCCCCAAGGGGCAGAAAGTTCCTGCTTTGTTTAAATACATTATTCTCCTCTTCGGGCATCCAAAATCAAAATCCTTAGAATAAGTACTTACCAAAAATTAAAATAATTGAGAGAATGAAATGTTGCATCTTGTTTGGCCCTATTTATGAATCAAAACCATCAAAGTAAACACAACACAAGTGTCAAGAGATTGCCACTTGGCGTCCATTTGTCCAGTGAGAACGTCCAATCAGCCCACAATACACCAACAATCAGCTCTTCCTTTGCACTTCAAGTGATTATCTCATCTTCACTTCCATAAATTTAAATTTTTTGCAGAGCCTATGGCGATAACAGGAATGTCCTTGTTCCTCTAAACAAAAATATGTCACTATGCTAATAAAGATGCAACTTTTCTAGTTGTTTGTTTTACTTTTTCATCTAAGGAATATTTATATTTTCATTTACTTATCATAAATTTTTAATATATATTGAAAAGACTTAGAATTTTCCTTAAGGATTTGTACTAAAATGAAGTAGATTTATTTAGTGTATTTACTAGAATTTTTAGTTATTTACGATCACTTATTATGCTGGATCATTATTCATTAAAAATTTCCTGACTCTATAAAGACAGAACCAAGTCACAAAACATTCAAAACAGAACTAAAAAATGTTTAAAGGAAAATCACTTTATTCATTAATTTCTCATTTTTTGAATACTGACACATTGTTGTACAAATGTACATGACTATAAATAAAGATTTTTTATATTTGATTTAATTTGAATCAACATTTCAGAGCAAGACATTTTAAGCTGGTTGAAAATAGAAAATTAGTGTAAAGAAAATGCCAAAATTAGCTAAATACTCTAATTAAAAATTAATGATTGAAAATAAAAAGAGAAAATGATGGGAATTTTTTATGATAATTTTCTTTCTACAATTAGATTTAATAGAAAAACGTCTTTCTTAAGTATATGGTTTTTTTTTAATTTTGATCTTCTAGCTCTTCAAAACTATAAAAAGTTTTTATTTTCTAAGAAGTGTTTTTTTTACCTTCTTACAATTCTTGGATTTTTTTAAATTGGGCCATCTTTATATACTGTGTGGGTTTTTTCTAAAAATATTTTTCTCATATATAAAGTACTTTTCTTGAATATTTCCTATTACGTCAATTTAAACTTTTACTTGTATAATTTATTTTTTATGTAATAGTCTTCAAATTTACTAGCAACCTGCAGGGGACAAAGACCCTGAATACAGTAGAGTCCCGCAAACCCGGACTTCGATAACCCAGAATTCTGGATAACTCGGAAAGCCTGCCAGAGCAATAAAGTGCATTGAGATTCAAGGCCAGAGCACGGTGTGACACATTTAAAACAGTTTTAGTTTTTCTTTAAGTTTTTTTTGTAACTAATATAGTTGTTATATTTTTTACTATGCAATAAATAAATGATTTCTTATAGAAATAACAGAAACTATTCTTATTTTTTCTTATTTTTACTCAACTCCCGATAACTCAGAATTTTCACAAACCCGGACACCGTTCGGTCCACATTAGTCCGGGTTTGTGGGACTCAACTGTATAGGATTAATACACTTTTTAATGTGTATAGAAGTCTACTTCACTGTAAATGTTCCATGGTTTCAACGCCTATGATAACATATAATATGGTTTTGATGAGCAATCTGCTTCCTTTTAGGTTTTATTTAAAAATAGCACAATATGTAAGTGTTGTGTACAAGTGAAGTGGAGAAGATATTTATTTCCCGATGGACTGATGAAAAGTGTTTCCAATCCATAAGCTTAGGCTCATGTGGGGAACTTCTCGTGTTCAATTTTATATGGATGTATTTTGCCTTTTTGCCTTAAATAGTCCAATTTTTAGTTTAATTTTTGATTTCATAAGATTAAATGAATATGATGTTTAGATAAGAGCAATTTATATTTTACTTTATAGATGTTTAAGAATTAAGAAACATTGCTACCTATTGCCAAAATTTGAATTAAAATGCCTGCTTGTAAAAAGAAAGACTATTTCAATATTATTGATATTGGTTTTAAAATTTTTGTTTTCTTTAGTTCCCTACTATCAAAAACCTATCAAAAACTTCATAATAAGTTGGAAAAACTATTTCTTCTGTTTGGATTTTCATATCTACTCAGGCTACAAGTTTAAGATGGTTGTGAATAATTATTAAATGAAGCTGGAAAATTTTAAAGTAAAAGGCAGAATTCGGAAATAACCTTTTTAATAACAAGAACATAAAATATATTTTAAATATCAGTCATTAAAGTAAGGCTAACAAAAATCTTAATAAATATTTTAGTAGAATACTTGAAGGTAAACTCAAAGTCGTACTATCCTGGTTCTCAGAAGTCATTAGTAAGCTCCACCACTCTGTAAAAGGTAAATACAATATTATTCACTGTCAATCACATGGACTAACAGTTATTACAGTAGAACCTGCCTAATTCGAACTTCTATAATTCGAAATCTTCTTTAATTTGAATATTTCTTCCGGTCCCTAGCATTTCATATAAAATCAATGCTAAAAAACCGCAGTTAATTCGAATTATATTTTGAATAATTCGAAGTTTTAACGCGAAAAACGACAATCGAAAGTCATACCGTCGGGCCAAGATTCCTGAAAAAAAAAACTTTATATCAATGGCATGCGGTCAAAATCCTTCCCCAGCCCCTTAGCGCAGGCCGTATTGTGAAGGTCATCGGACCCACCCGCACCTTTGGCCGTGTCCATTGTTTGGCCGATGTGACTCAACCCTACGGCTCAGCTTCTTTTCAAGGTCATTGCCCAACCCCTCCCACCGTCCTATTGTTTTGCAATATTCCACTTGTCACAGCTCATAACAGTGTCATTCTGGAAAAAACATTAGACCTATTGCTTAACGTAACACCCCAGTAGATATGTTCTTTTTATCAGCTCTGATTTTTTCCAATTATGTATGTATCCATGAACGTACTGTATTCTTGTTTTATGTAGTACAGTACTGTATTTTATAACACGTTGTAACATTTCTACTGTATTAGAATGATCTTTCACTGTTGGCTACTTGATGGAATGTACTGTAAAACGTAAATTCAAGTTATTCACAATGAAGGTTTTATGCGGGTATGTAAATTTTTAATGTTTTAAGCCTTTTAGACCGAACTTTTTTTAATTCTAATTTTTGGATGGTTCGAATTTTTTTTATCAGTCCCTTGAGGTTTGAATTATCCAAGTTCCACTGGTACAGTATACCCCCATTGCAGTAGATCTGCATACTCAGCAAATTTCAAATGCAAAAACATTTCAATCCAACATAGCGAAATATGATATGTTTTTGTAAGCTCCATAAGAATAAAATAGGGAGTGAGTATACAGGTTTTTAGCGAATTTCCCTTATAGGGAAGAAGCTATTACCGTAGGTCTCATGGTAAGGCCTAAGCCTGAGACTATGATAACTTTTCGTTTTGGGGCCACCAGAAGCAAAAAACACCATTCGTTCGAATTTTTATATATATATCTATATATATATATCTATATATATATATATATATATATTTGTCTGTTAGCACGATAGCGGCCGTAAAAATGGTCCAATCTTAACGAAAATTGGTACAGGCGTGTTAAGTGGTAATCACTCGGACGAGTTCATGAACCAGCCCGATCGGACGACCGAAAGGGGGGGGTAAAGGGGGATAAACCCCCTCAAAAATCGGTTTTTTGAGTTTTTTACATAGAAAAATAAAATTTATCGAATTTCCGTTGGCACCAATGAATTCAGCTCAAAAAAACAAACAATTTAGTATCTTGAATCACTGTTCTATGTCCATTGGTTACCGAGATATTGAATGTGGTAAACGCAGTAGGTTGTCCCAATGTTAACCTTATGGGAAATAAGTAAAATTCGATATCTCGTTTATTTCTCAACATATCTTGATAAAACTTGGTAAATGGCTTCTTCTAGTTCAGATCTACTAAATATTGAATTAAAACCACCCAGTTTTAATTTACCTGTAGCAGCAAACCTGCATACTCGTTCCCCATGTTATTCTTATGGAGCTTACCAAAACATGTTGGATTGAAATATGTTTTTTTGCATTTGAAATTCGCTGAGTATGCAGGTCTGCTGCAACGGGGGTATTTTTCAATAAAAAAGAGGGCCATTGCTTCACTTGACCATGGTGTTGCAACACAGCAGAATTAGCTTATTGTGCACTCTCCGCTCGCAGGCCTTCACTTTATGTTAAATCCCAAGGTCCTTAACAAACCTTGAGATCTTCTTGATGAAGGTACTTGTCTTCACAGCACTTCTGTATGATAAAATTGCTTAGAGCTGCAACCGGGAATTGAACCAGGGCCGGCTGAGTGAGAACTCAGTACGCTACCAACTAAGCTATGGCGCTGTCAGTATACAGGTTTGCTACAACAGGTATGTTAAAACTGGGTGGTTTTAGCTCAATATTTAGTACAGTACACCTCGGATTATCCGGACACCACATTATCTGGATCCCAGAATATCCGGACCGGTCCATCCGAGAAATAAAAAAAATCTAAATAACGGCAAAAAGTGATTTTAGCGAGTTCATGAGTGAAGTCCGCCTTCTAAAAGTAAACTGCAAATGCTTTACATTACTTTACGCATTTGGAATCACAATAATTAAAGGAGTCACATCGCCAAAACAGTGCACTACATCATTTCCGTGAACATAGTCTTTTGGTTCGCAATTTGGGGCGCTAGCAGTAATCAACATAAGGTTAGCCTATGGTAATTTTGTGAGCTGGTTTATTATTGCTGTCACTTTAAGTGTTTACAGTTGTGAACTCTTTATGTGAACTGATATTAGAATTCAAAATGGGTGGTTGTAAAATGAAAAAAAATGTTTTAACTTTAGAACAGAAACTAAATGCTGTCAAAAGACTTGACACAGGATAATCAAGTAAACAATTAGCTAAGGAGCTGGGCGTTGGGACAAGTACGGTGACAGGAAGAATCGAGCGCTGTTAGAAATAGGGTCTTAGGTCTATGTGGAACGAGCTTGAAAGAATAACACGTTGTACAGTCTTGATATTTCGTTTGCAGCATCAATTAAGTGAGTCGGTGGCGCAGTTGGTAGCGCACCCGGCTTCGGAATTGTGGCCTCAAAGCCTCGCAGGTTCGAGATCCGGGCTTGTCGCATACTTTTAGCAGTACTGTTCACCCTTGTAATGTACCGGCTCACTCCTTGTCTATGCTTGATAACGTCCACGCACAGATCAATAGTCTATGTGGGCGGGGCAAAGGCAAGGTGAAAAAGAGGCCGCCACCCTCTTTTTTAAAAGAAACAAGAAACAAGAATTTAGCAGAAGCTAAGGTACGTGATCGCTATATAGGCGATATTGTAATGACCTCGGATTATCCGGAATTTTTGAAATCCGGATTGGTGTTCCGCCACATTAATCCGGATAATCCGAGGTGTACTGTATATCTAAACTACAAGAAGCTATATACTAAGTGTTATCATCACTGGGTGGTAGTTTTTAAAAAGTTTTGATAAAAAATAAAACTTGACCAATTACGAGGGAATAGGTATTAACTACCGATTATGAAATACTTCTCATGCTATTTTTTTTTTAAGTAAGGCACAATTGTATATCCTCAAAAAAAACATTAGAGTACCTACAATAGTGCCAATTACAGTAGACTCTCAATAGTTTGACACTCAATACTTCAACACTCTGTATAGTTCGTACACAGTCTGACACTCAAAAAACATCCAAAGACTACCAAATTTTTTGTCCAGTGATATTTATTGGAATCTATATTACGATAAAAGTTAATAAATTAGCTATGCAATGGTTTAGGTTGGTTGTAAATAATACATTTTTTAGAATATGTATATGAACAACCTTTATTTTTAATGCTAGGTATTGCTAGGTATATTTTTAATGCTGGTCGAACCTATGGTTCGACATTTCAATAGTACACACCCCCAAGTTCACTAAGTTTCAAATGATCGAGAGTCCACTGTATTTCATTTGGGTAACTTCTCAATAATCTATACCCCAGAATGGAAGTGAAAATCGGCTAATGTTTTTTCTTTGAAATGATAATCAGTGTTGCTAGTAACAAAATTTCCAGTGTTAGAAGGAACTCCACTCCACTCACCCACATTCACCCTCCACTACACCAGACAGCTGTTGCGTTAAAAACCTGCCTGAGAGTATAGTTAGAAGCAGGGCCGGCCCTAGCCGTTGCGGGGCTCTGGGCCGATCTGAGTTGCGGGGCTTTTTAAAGCAGTTGTGTAGGCGAGTCGACGAGTGTGTAAGTTGCAGGCCTACAGCGCTTAGCGCTTCAGTCTACATTAATGAATTGTTTAATTGCGTTAGTTTTAATCTTTTATTTTTCAATAATTAATATAATCAATAGAAAATAATGAAAATTTGAAAGGATATAGAAAAAAATATCGGCATTCATTGTTGTCGGGCACTATGAGCTTATCATCATTTTCTTATCATTTTTTTTTTAAAGAGGGTGGCGGCCTCTTTTTAACCTTACCTTTGCCCCGCCCACATAGACTACTGATCTGTGCGTGGACGTTATCAAACAATGACAAGGAGTGAGCCGGTACAGTACAAGGATGAGCAGTATGCTAAAAGTTCGCGACAAGCTCGGGTCTCGAACCTGCGACACTATGTGGCCTCAGTTCCGAGGCCGAGTGCGCCAACAACTACGCCACCGACTCACTAAGAGCTGCTTCGGCTGCCTTGTTTAATTGTAACGAAAAAACAACAAACAAAAGTATTATAGGGACCTCACTTTCCGCCCTTGTTGCGAAATGTGATATTTTGTAATATTGTACTAAAACAATGTCATTGATTGCAAAATCAGTCCTAATGCCATATTTAATGGGAATCAAAGGTGAGTGCTTGTTTTAATGATAATTTGTTTATTTTAATCCAATTTAATCAAAGTTAACTTTTCTTGCCTTTCTTTCAGCAAACTCGTATACGTACGAGGTCATAAAAGATCATTCCAACAACCATGGCATGTTCAATTAACAGAATCGCTAATAATAAGTCTATCTGTAGACATAGTCGTTCTCAATTATGTTTTAATAGTTTTAAACACAAAAACGACATCCTTGCTACAGTTAGGAACAATACGAAATGCGTATTTCCGTTAATATCGATTGAATCTTTACATTTTTGCATATTCTTCGTAAGCTCGTTCTCCCTGACAATTTGAGACCCATCGTGACCTATTTCCTTAAAAAATATATTTTTTGTTTTTTTGATTTTTCATTATTTTCAAACGTTTTCCGACAATAAAACTACCATTTCCGGAAATAGAGCATTATTTCCAACATACCGTATTTACATAATTTACTTGGTAACATTAAATTATTTAAACTAAATCATTTAGCGCAATCGCGTATTGCATCTGGATTTGATTAAATTTATTTTTAATGAGCTAAAAACTTAAAAAATTAAACTTTGAGCTCTTTAAAATGTGATAAAAACAAATTCTGATCCCTTTCAGCTCCTCTGGGCCTAATCCCCGTTATGCCACGATCACGGCCTTGAAAGTCCGGCAAGATTGGTAAAGTTTCAGGCCCCGACCCCGACTAAACCTACCTGATCCAATAAAGATACGTAAGAGAATTTTAATAAGAGAAAATTACTATTAAACTGGACATTCAGGCCGCTTTTATAAAAGCATTACCTATTCATGATAAAACATATCAGCGTGCACGTCGTACTCATAGTCAAATCAAAATAGGCAGGCAACAACATCGCGCACAAGCGCAAACCATCTGCCGCTCAGCGCTAAGCCGCAGCAGATGACTGATGTTTCCCGAGATTTCCACAGCCCGTTGTTTACCGAAGTGCTAACATAGGAAAGGACCCACCATTGCTAATCCAATTATTTTCGTATATCTGAATTTGCACTTGTCGTGTTATCAACGTTTTTAATCACGTTTTGAAACAGATAAATAATATATTATTTTAATTGGATCGTGAGGATTTTTCGTGAGGGGTTCTCGAAAGCGCAGGGCCCCCCAAAACGCGGGGCCCTGGGCAGCTGCCCCGCTTGCCCCTGCCTGGGGCCGGCCCTGGTTAAAAGCCTATATCAAGTTGCCAGCAATAATATGCCGATAACTAGCAGAAGTAATCTTTAGTTTCAACCTTGCCATTCAGAAAAAAAGCAATTTCTCATGACTGACAGTTACTCATGATCAATGAAAAAACTAAAATATTAATCTTAAAAAGCCCAGTTTAATTTAGCCTACATGAAAATTGTCAAAATTTATTAGAATAATTAAACTCTCTTCAAAAAGAAAATCACTAACAGCCCCCCTCTGTATATATATTTTTAATGTTTGATGTTTGTAAAAAATAATTTGGACAGTGTATATCGGTAAATTTTTTTTACCAATTGCCAATCAATTTAAAATTCATAATTGGGAAAAATAAGTTTAAAAAAGAAATGAAATAGTTTTTAATAAATCAAATGTTCAATTTAGTAAAAGATTTTTTTATTTAGTTCATGTCTGATGCAGCTTAGTGATCTGAAGAGGCTGTTTTGTTTCTAAACATAATTTTGATTTTCTGAATATTTGTATGGTACTTTTTCTGCACTGGAAGTTAGTTTCAAGGCTTTTTGTTATTATACTTTAAGCTGCTGAAAGAATCTTATGTTCTGTGCTAGCTAGCTTTGTAAGAATGAGCAAACAATAAAGTGATTCTTTATTGTTGATTGACGTGTTGATTGACGTGGCCCACAGCCGAAATTATCAAGATGGTTAACCTTATGTAAAGGATTTTATTCAAGGTGCTGAAGATGGCCGAGTGCCGAAACATGTTCACCAGTAAAAAGTAAAAAATATCAAGAGATTGCAACGACGTAAGTAAATAAAATAATTAAAGTGATTCTTATCCTAATGTTGCGACTCACGTTGATGGCATCGACTTCTGCCTGGTCGAGGGCGTGGCGGCGGTACCTCGCCGGCAGCTGGTAGTCCTCGATGGTGGGGCGGGTCACGACTCGGCCCGACGCCGCCTTGACTGGCGGCGCCGCCGCCTGAACCATGGCTGCCTGAGGGCTCGAACTGTGACCTGCTACATGGAACACAATGCTCATCATCTGTCACTAATGGAATTTAGGATTTAGTGTACGGGCGATGGGAAAGTAGTTTCTATTAGCTTGAATACCATTACACCTAAATCATTTGAAGTTAAAATTTAAAAAGGCCAACTGCTGATATTATTTTGAAAACTTGATCTAAGCTACCAGTCTAACAACCTTTCAGTAGTATCCTAACTGGCATTTTACTAGTTTAGGTCCCCGTCCCCATAGTAGTTACCTATGTTATCTTCTGCAATTCATTCATATAGCAGACTCGATTTAACTATATCATAGCATAGAACAATCTCCTGATAGAACTACAGACACTGATGTTTATTTGATTTAGAATATATTTAGAAATTGTTGTTATTTATTTTATAAGATTATTTTGTTGGGTTATGTTGTTTCTCAAATTTCTATAAATTTGTCTTAGTGCAAGAAAGAGGGGAAAAAAGAATGTTTATTATTGGGAACTAATCGTTTCATCTAGACACGTTGCTTAGGCCATGCAATGTTTTGGAGCTAAATTATTTCATTTTAATATTGTGACTTAATAGTGAAAAAGTTGCTTATGATCTAGTTTTAGTATGGTCTATTATTATTATTATAGTGAAATTTCCGGATGACCAATAAATATATTCTACTCTCTATTTTGCAGCTGCTGGCCACATATTTCTGGCTTTGGTAAAGTCTATGCCCATCCAGTCTACACTTGGCTAAACCTCTCCCCATTTACCTCAACAATTTTCCTTTTACTTCCTGTACATTAATCCGCCAAGGGCCTGACCTTAATTTTTAAAATGGTGCAACCAAATGCTGGAAATTGGTTGTAGTTCATGGCGAGAGTTTGGGCTATAGATTGCAGCATGTTAGAATACTCGTATACTGCCTGAATTAGTCCCAAAGATCAAGACAGACATTCTCAAATTAATTTCATAAAGTGATTAAGATATACCTTAGCCAACTGAGTAAGTAAATTTCAGCCTTAAAGTCCTGTTGAAACAAAAAGGCCTTACTTAGCAAGTATTGGACAGTAATGAGATGATTGTGTTAGCCTAAAAAAATAAGTTCCTTACCCTCTGCATTTTTCTGAGGAGAGCCTCCTTTCCTGAATTTGATCATTGGTACATGGGCTCTTACTGTCTGGAAAAAAATATCATTGATAATCAGGTTTTTGACACAAAATGTAATAAATTACCTACCTTAATATAAGTTAATTCTTTAAACTCATGGTAAAATATTTAGGGCTAATTTCCAACAAACCTGAATTTTGATTTCTAATAATAACATAACTTACAGCAATCAACCCCCACCACCTCTTGAGCAACAGATATAGTTTGCAAGAGGGCTTATTTAATAAATCTCGGTAAAACTATTGAACACCGGACCTATCACGATTTTAAACATTTTTTGTCTCAAGACATATAGAATTTGACGCTGATTCCGAAAATGACAACCGTTTTCGTCGGAAACGACTGGAACACTGGTAAAGATGGAATTAAAAATTTCGAAAACCAGGATTTAGTGGTCATTTCACGTTCTTTAAGGAGACCCGGACAATTCTATTGTCTGACGGCGACTAACGCTTTCGGGGGAGTAACAACGAAAGCGAAACGAAACCTAATCAACTGTTCCGACCAGACGACAACCAAATGCCGTCATAAGAACAAAACGAATATCCCGTAACGGCTAGTATCTTCACTGGTCACTCACGTTTGTTGCAGACGAAACAAGCGGATTAACAAGACATAAAATCTCATAAATGTAGTCTTTTTAAAGCAAATGCCGTTATTTTTACTATTAACCCATCTTTTTGTGAATTTTATATTTAAGAATGATGATTATATTAAAATTTTACATTTAAGAATAATGATTATATTCATGCTTTACCTAAAATCTGAAACCCCATCTTTGTGAATTCAATTAATTTAAATAACCAAAGAATGACCAGAGTAGTAAATCTTAACAACAGGTATGCTAACACTATTAAATTAAGATAATAGGTAAATTTATTTCAAATATTTTGATTCTCTCTTTGTAAAACTTTAAACATAAGTTATCAATAGTAAAAACAATTTTATTGACATAATGCAGCAATTAACGAGCAACTTACTTGTCGACGATATGAGAATGAAGAAAATAAACTTTTAAAACAAGTGTGCCAACGATGTAAAACAATTAACTAATTTTATTTAATGTGGATACATTAATCAGAATGTAATTTAATACGTGTTACTTGTAGAAAACCAATTGGCTATGGGAAGAAATAGTTAAATCGGCTAAAAATAGTTGTAAGATATTATTTTGTGAGTTTAAACATTTATTTTTTATACAGCTCAGCTGTATCCGCCAAAACATTAAAGTAAGTCATCTTTTAAACCCCAATAACTTATAAGGTTAAAACAATTAGGCCTGCTAAGTAAATTAATATTATTATTAAAATTATAGAACTAATTTTAGAATTGCCCTATTAAAAAAGACCTATCATATCCTAACCTATCCTAACCTAACCTAACCTAAACTAACCTATCCTAACTAAACATAACCATTCTCTCTTGACCTAACCCAAATAAACGTACTCAGTTATGAAGTAGGTAAAAGGGCGACGGACTAGGTTGTGTTAGGTTATGTTAAGATAGGTTGGGTTAAGTTAGGTTTGGCTATGGGCTTAGGTGTTAGGTTGGTTGGGTTGTTTAGTTAAATTTTCCCTAAAAAGAATAAATTAAAATATTCTCATCATGGAAAGATTTCCCAGTTTTATATGGGATATTTCACTTTAAGGAATATTGGCCCTTTAATTTAAAGTGGGCAATTAAAAAAAATTTCCCCCCAAAACCCTGCGATCCCACTGGTAACCTAAATAGTTTAGGTTATTATTTCCCATTTTCCCGTTTCCCCGGGATATGTTCCCATTTTCGGGAAATTTCCCTATTAATGAGAAATTTAACTTACCTTGGTGGGATATTTTATTTTTGAGAATCTTTTAATCGTTCCCCACCCAATACTCTGTGATCCCACTGGGTCCCCTAGATAGTTTAGGTTATTATTTCCCGTTTATCCCGTTTTCCCGGGAAATTTACCTGTTCATGGCAAATTTTCATTAATGGTATATTTTATTTTTGGGAATTCTAAAATTGTTCCCCACCCAATACCCCGCGATCCCACTGGGTCCCCTAGATAGATCAGGTAATGAAGTACTTAATTACAGTTTTTAGTTTTTTCTGTATATATTGCTTATACATGGTTTAGTAATAAAACAAATTACATATTCGTATTCAGGACGAAAATTCGCTTAATTTGAGTACCCTCAGTCCAATACTTGAGACAGAAAAAAATTTCCTGTTTTTTCCCGATTTTTCCCGGTCCTTCTGGCGTTTCCGACAAAAAAGATCGTCATTTTCGGAATCAGCGTAAAATTTTGAATATTTTCAAAAAAAATTATCAAAATCGTGATAGGTCCGGTGTTTGATAGAATTACCTAAATCTCAATAGTAGCCAATGGGGAACTGTTTTTACAGGGCTACATAGATGGTTTTCAATATAATAACCTAAATGGTGTTTGATACCCTACATAGGCTAGACCTGAATAAGTTAGTATCATCCAAATCTTCATGGTCTGACTAGCGCAAGCCCTCAAGGATATATCTAGGCTTATGCATTTGTAGAGATATAACTTAATGAAGGCCTAGTCCTAGCCTATGATGTTAGTGCCAATATTGTAAAAAGACATTTCAGACGTAGCCTTTGAATGGACATGTCATTTTTTGCTCATTGGCAAATCAAATTCCCTACATATATTATGTAGATTATTAATATATAATTAAATACCCATAATATGTAGATGAAATATAGATAGGCTTACGGCTCTTGGGAGTCGGGTATTCCCGGGGGGAATTTTTCCCTCATTTTGGTAAATATACCCTATTTTTGGGGCGATAAATTCAATGGAACCATCGCCATCCCCCTTTGACCCCCCTTTTTTATCCAAAGGGGGGGTTTTTGCCCCCCTCAGGTATTTACGGTGAAGGCAACAACGTGCTACGCATGACAGTACCGGTACTGTCACGTCAGTATCACCCAATAACGGTTCCAATCAAATTATCGGTATCTACATTCAATAAAACTGTCGATATATGGAACCAATTTGATTGCCGGCTTTCAAGAGTTGCTTCCCCACCCGACAACCCCGATTCCCACTGTGGCCCCAAGATAAGCTGGGTGGGCACCTTCTGCAAAACCCAGACCCTACCCAAATGATTTGCCTTTAATTAATTTTTTAATTGAGTTTCAAGAAGGGTCTTTAGTTGACACTACTGCTAAGTGTATGATTAATAATAATAATAATAATAATACAAAGAATCAAGCACATTACAAAAACTAGGGTGTTGGTAGGCCTAAGTATTAAATACATACCATTATTGATCTAAAGATTATTATGTTAGTCATAATATGTTCGTTTGAAAAATGTCTTTTAATAGATTAATGTTAAGACAGCTTTTTCAAAAAATATTTCGACGTTGAAAAAACATGAATAAATAATTGCAGGAAAGAATAATTACACTGGATTTAGCCTTCAATAGATAACCTCAACCTAGTCAAGTTCACAACATAATTTTTTTCTTTTAAGTTTCTCTTTTTATACAGCTGATGAAGGATTTTATTTTTCCTCCAAACCTCAAAGGCATGACAAAATACATAAGCTATGAGGCATAGAGTAATAATGAACTTCGTAAAGAGATGGCACTCCCATGTTAACTCGGTGGTAAGGGAACAGCAGCGCTATCTGAATGAAGTGCAACGAACTAAAAAGATCGATGCGATATATCGATGGTCGTCGATGCGACATATCGATCGTCGTCGTCTGCTTTGTTTATATTTTCGTTTTAGCGAATTTCCCCTATAGGGAAGAAGCTATTACCGTAGGTCTCATGGTAAGACCTAAGCTCGGGACCACTATAACTTTTCGTTTTGGGGCCCCCAGAAGCAAAAAACACTATTCGTTTGAATTTTTATATATATATATATATATATATATATCTATATATATATATATCTATGTGTCTGTTAGCACGATAGCGGCCGCAAAAATGGTCCGATCTTTATGAAATTTGGTACGGACATGTAAAGTGGTAATCAATTGGACGAGTTCGTGAACCAGCCCGATCGGACCACCGGAAGGGGGGGGTAAAGGGGGATAAACCCCCCCAAAAATGGGTTTTTTGAGTTTTTTACATAGAAAAATAAAATTTATCGAATGTTTGTGGGTACCATTGAATTCAGCTCAAAAAAACAAACAATTTAGTATATTGAATCACTGCTCTATGTCCATTGGTTACCGAGATATTGAAAGTGGTAAACACAGTACGTTGTCCCAATGTTAACCTTATGGGAAATAAGTAAAATTCTATATCTCGGTTATTTCTCAACATATCTTGTTAAAACTTGGTAAATAGCTTCTTCCAGTTCAGATCTACTAAATATTGAATTAAAAACACCCAGTTTTAATATACCTGTAGCAGCAAACCTGCATACTCATTCCCCGTGTTATTCTTATGGAGCTTACCAAAACATGTCAAATCTTGCTATGTTTGATTGATATATGTTGTTTTGCATTTGAAATTCGCTGAGTATGCAGGTCTGCTGCAACGGGGGTATTCTTGTTTTGTTTGCTAGACTTTCAATTTTAATGACTTTACCGGTTTGTTTAGATTAAGTGCGTTTGCCGCTAGTGCAAGTTGTTTCGCGAAATACTGTACTGAGTGATTCTTATTGTGCTTAAAGCGATTGATAGAAAATAAATACGTAGATCTTTACATAAAAGCACTTAATAAAAATTAACTATCTACGTATTTATTTTCCATCAATAGCTTTAAGCACAACATGAATCACGCGGCACAGTATTTCGCGAAACAACTTACACTAGAACAACTTTCTGCAAACGTACTTTAGGTATTTTCCCACACTGTATTCTTTGTACATAGTTGATGCTTTACTTAATTGTATGCTCTTGCAATGAGATTACCTCTTAATTGTTTTTCCTTATGTTGTATTTCGAGCGTTGTGTCACCATTTTGGCCAGTCAGTGCCCGTTTTGTAGATTTAAAAATTAATTTGTTTCCCGATAACTTTTCAAATAAGTCGTTATATTATTAATTATTTTTCATCTACAATATTTTTTATTTAGTATTTTTTCTATATTATAGCCCGGTTTTAAACATTGCTGTATTCTTTTTACATAGTTGATGCTTTACTTAATTGTATGCTCTTGTAATGAGATTATCTCTTAATTGTTTTTCTTTATGTTATATATTTCGAGCGTTGTTTACTCATTTTAGCCAATCAATGTCCCTTTTCCATTTTAAAACATATAATATTTGTTTCCGTACAACGTTTCAAATAAGTCGTTTTTTATTTTTTCATCTACAATGTTTTTTACCTGATTTTCAGTATTTTTTAACTATATTGCAGTCCGGTTTTAAACATTGCTGTATTTTTTGTACATATCTGATGCTTGCTTTTAGTACGTTCTAGAGATGAGCTTTTCGACTTTTAAAGATTCGTAAAATTTATAGGTAATTTTGTTGGCATTTATACGTCATTTAGATCATATTATATTCGTTAAAGAGTATATGCTACAGTCGTTAATCAGTAATTCATGCTTGTTTGTAAATGTATTTGTCTTTTATATTTTATATGTTTTTTATTGATTGTTACACTTGGGTTACTTTTCATGTTTCATGTTAACAGAGTAAAGTTAAAATGTTGAAGTCTAATATGGAAAATTCTGTACCATTTTACTGTACACTGAGTACAAAATCTATATGTAATACAGTCGGGTTTTTACTTCACAATAATTTGTTTTTTTTTCATCCCTTAAACAACATAATGCATTCATACATTACAATACAAAGTATATTAGAGTTTATAGATTTTTATCCATTCAAAGTGGTCGTGATAACCAGTTTGAGTTCGGTACTAAATTCAGATTCTCAAAGAGAATTTCGAAGGAATATAGAAGCAATGAGGTGAAAGCAAGACAACAGCCTGCCACTAGCGGTATCGGGAATTGGCGTTGCTCGTTCAACTTCCCCACGAATTCATGGACTCCCTAACAGTTGGCAGCAATGCGTAAAACCGGTCTGAGGGTAGCTCACCTAGCGCGGTCACTGGTGAAAATTGAAACTACGTGGAGCTTTGGTGGACACAGATCGTTGTACTCCTCTGTGGCCACAGACCTTTAGAGCCCTCTTAATTCCAACTCGTTATGGTTGTGTACACGTCGCGTCGTGACAGAAAATAAGGGAAACGGAACGGGAAGTTATCAGATCGTTATCGTCGTTCTGATTGGCTGAATCAGTGAAGAAGAAGAAAGTCATGTTTTTACAACGCCATCTGAATAAAGTGCATCGAACTAACCCGCTCCAATAAGCTTACCATTTGGCTCCATTTAAGTGTCAGACCGGTGCATGTGGCCTTATTTCACGATGGCGGGCGCTGAAGGGCCATAGAGAAAAATACATATACCAGATTTCGACTGTTAATCACGAAATTTCGACCCGTTTCGACTTTCAAACTCAGAATTTTGAGATGAAAAAAGAAAATTAAAGTTACAAAACAGATTTCGACTATTAAAACGAAATTTGGAATATCAAACACAAAACTTGGATTTTCAAACATTAAATTATTTCATGTCAAAAGCTTACCGCACCCTACATTTTAAATATTCGTATCTAGCACATGTTGATATGAGGAAAATTAATTACATTATTTTAGCAAAATGCCAAAATTCAAAACTATTCATAAAACTAACATGTAAGTTGAAAGTCTACGAAACATAGGACGTCTTTCAGTACATCAGTCAATATACACCCGCATAAAACGGTAAATCCTATATTACTTGTTCGCAAGTCAAAATTTCGAGTTCCAAAGCCGAAATTTCGTGTGGTCGAAATCTGGTAGATTTATTTTTCCTCTACAGCCCTTCAGTGCCGTCGTAAATTTTCACTTATAAGAGATTTTATTTTTATTTCCAGTCAATTAGTTGGTCATCAGTGAGGGCTGAGCTTTGAGACAATATTAAATCAATGGGCGCGTTCAGCTACACCGGTTCAGTGTCACCGGTTACCATATTCCGAGAAGGCAAGGCATATCCACCGCATCTTGACAATCAACAATATCCGATTACTTACCGTAAAACCGTTCCCCTATTACTGGATAGTAGATTGCTCACCGCAGTGAGTCCAGTTGAATGCGTCCTTTACTATAACTCTTTTATTCACCCAAAGTACAACAATATGAAGTCATTGGTCATTCCGGATAAAAGGACTCCTTGGTACAAAAAAGATTTCTTAAAACAATTTTACAAATTTTTAATAAAATAACTACTTTAAATCAACTTAAACTTTAATTAGGTTACAATAATATAAAACGCCAGGTTTTTCAATTATCTGTCGGTTAGGAATTCACGGACGCTGTAAAAACATTATTTATCAAAAGGGAAAAATGAGGCCTCTTTCTAAATTTCATGTGGTTTGGCACTGCTTTGAGGAACATAGGTAGTTACATTTTCATTAAATCGGAGATTTTCTTTTGGGAAAAGCTATTGATGGGCAGGCGGGACATGAAGATTAGAGATTCTTAAATTATACTGGTGGTTACAAATAATTTGGAAATCTCCAATACATTGAGTTGTATAGGATTAATGTAAAGACATAGTCATTAATTTCATTTCATTCTTTTTGAGACAGGTACCTCATAGAAAAGTAAATAAAACATTCGAAAACTTAAAAATCGTTTTACAAGATTGACGCCTGTTTATTGAAAAATTGCACTGATGGTTTTTTTGTAAGCGAAACAGAAACAATGTAATTTTGATTTCACAATCTCGTACCATTGGGCAAGAGCATAGACGAGATGGTCGAGATGCGAGTAAAGTAAATGCATGAGCCATCAATAGGCAGGAAGATTTAAAGATTCATTTTTCAAGCAGGAGATCGTGATTGACCGAAAGCTTTGTTCAAATCAATGAATAGGAATTTGGAGCGATTGCCCTCTCTAAGAGCCTTTAATACCTGTCAAAATTTCGATAGGGCATATAGCTCTTTTGATATCGACATACTTTAACCATAGATAAAGGGATATAAAGAATATCCTTTACCTCCCTTTATCCCCCTTAATAACCTTTTATCTATGCTTTAACTGTTACACCCTTGTGCACTGTTCTGAATATTGCAATCTATAAAAGTATTTGGAAAAAATGAAATCCTGAAGAAAACGATAAATTTATGAGGTGGCTGATAAGTTAAATGATTTTTTTCTTGTTAATAAGCGCCAACACTTTTTTATTTATTTCGTGGTAATTATGGCTTAGTCTAGGGAAGAGAATTCATATGTATATGTTATATTCTGAAAATTGCCTCATAAAATCATAGATAAAATCATGTTCTTATCTATGCTATAACATCACTTTTGAAGCTGGGCTGGGAGGGAAAGAGTGTTGGCAACAATGGAGCTCAGTGCTCACTGTGCTAATAGTGCTCAGTGCTCGTTTGTTTACGTGTGTTATATAACCTTAAAACATCAATTTTCGATTTGTAGTTTTGAGTCTTGAGGCTTGACTATTTCTTACGATCGTATGGTTTTAGAAGATTAGATAGGCTCTTTGTTGCTGTATATTGGAAATCAATTGACTCTAACATAGGACCTCTTATTTTTGTTTTCTACAATGCCGGAGCCAGAGAAAAATGGTCCTCTAAAAAAAAATGAAGAAGATAAGTTTGAGAGGGAAATCACCCAAACTGATCACTTAAATAAAAGGCTTCTGATGTCGTGCTTGAATTTTGTCAATTCCGACAATAGTGGAAGTAGTGGTGTCTTCTCAAGAATTGTGCCCGAAAATACTCCAGAAAGAGTTCCCAACACCGAGAATAATCATTTTGACGCGTAAATTATGTGTTAAGGGATGCTTAATTGTTGTAGCTGTTAATTTTTAATCAATTTGCATTTGTCATTTAGTATATTTCATTTCCAACTATCAAAATGATTGAAGACATATTCGCAGAAAATCTCGTTGATGAACCTGATGATATTGAAAGGGTGATAGAGGATGGTGGAGATTTTATGAGAGATAGCGGTAAATCAGGTAAAACCAGCGGTCATTAACCTCATGAAATATAATGAATGGTCTAGGCCTACTAGGTTTTTTTTAACGAGGGCCAGGCTTTGAAGTATTCATAGACATGCACTGCAGCTAATTATTATTTTAGGTCATTGTGCACCCTGGAGGTTACGGCATTATCACATATCAAATTGCCATTGGTGATTGGCGGGTTTCGAACGTGGGACCCTGGGGCCAAACTCCCACGCTCTTCCTCTACGCCAGGCCGCTCCCCTAGGCCTAGGGTACCAGTACACAATTGTCTATGCATACAGCCTGAAGCATTCCTTTAAAATCAATAAATTTTATTTTTCTATGTGAAAAACCCAAAAAACCCATTTTTGGGGGGTTTATCCCCCTTCACCCCCCCTTCCGGTGGTGCGATTGGGCTGGTTCACAAACTCGTCCGAGTGATTACCACTTTACACGTCTGTACCGATTTTCATCATCGCGCCACTATCATCACAATCATCACAATCATCCTTCACTCATATTCAGGGTAACGTCCTCCATGAGGTACCTGTCTCACCAAAGAAAGAATGATTACATAGATATATTATATATATATATATAGATATATATATACACACACACACATATATATATATATATATTTGAACGAATGGTGTTTTTTGCTTCTGGGGGCCCCAAAACGAAAGGTTATCATGGTCTCGGGCTTAGGTCTTACCATGAGACCTACGGTAATAGCTTCTTTGCTATAGGGGAAATTCGCTAAAACAGCAAACCTTTCATATGTCTAAAAACAAGGAAATATCCAGTCATTTAGCTGCTGAAAATTCCAAGAATAAAGAATTTTTTCTCTGATTTTTTTTGCTGAAGTATCAGTAGTCTATTTTAGCTTTACGGTTTTAAATTAGAAGGAATCTGTAAACTACCTTGGTCTTTATGAAAGGAAGAGGAAGATATCACAGAACTAAGGCTCATTTCACATTAGGTCGCTGCGACTGGGTGGCAGCCACCCATCGGCCACCTGACCTGTTGAAAATGCATTGAGGCTTATGGAGCTTTCACATTAGTGCGTCGCAGCGACCCACTCGGTGGCAGCGACTCGGTCGCTAGAGAACTGCCTGCGACGCCCGGCGGTGGTAGCGACCCTGCTTTTTAGCGACTCAAGTCGCTAGCGGAGCATTGAAACATATGGAGCCTTTCACACTCGGTGGCTGCGACCACGTTCTCGGGATGCGCGCGCAGCTTGTTTTTTTCGTCAGCCTGCCTTCTTTTCTATATTTGTCATTGGCGGTTGACTCGTTTCTCTGTTTTTTAGCGTTGAATGACATTGTTTATTGTTACAGTTAACAGTTTTGAGCATTTTTTTTAGTCATACTGTACTTTCATCATGGATGAGGATAACACACTGGTTGAAAACAGTGAAAGTCTGTTAGATAGATCTCCTGAAATAGAGGTAGAGGTTACCACTGCTAAACCTAAGAAGAAAGACAAATACAATGAAACAAAAAGTAAAAAATAAGAAGAAGAGAGAAGAAGAAATGCTCCTTGAACGAAGCAAGCGACATCCTGAAGAAGTTGAAAAACTTGTCTTCATGCGCGCAAAGTTCATCAAGCATAGTAAAATATTGGCCTCTTTCTTGCTTGTTCTCAAGAATATTCTTCGTTTTCTTTCCCATCTTCTTCTTTTACGCAACAAAAGAACAAACAGGAGGTCCTCATCCTCATTACTTGATTCCAACTCGATGAATGAATTTATTAAATTAATGTCGAGACCGCGACAGCGAATAAGAGATACAGGTGACAGGCAGACGACCAAAACAAGCTGCGTGCACATCGTGAGAGCTCGGTCGCAGCCACCGTGAAAGGACATGCGTGGCTGCGACTTCTTACAGGTCCCTCCAGTAGCTGCCACCCGGTCGCAGCGACCTAATGTGAAAGGAGCCTAATGGTTCCTGTAATGTGTTTTTTAGTTTGAATTAGGTCTAAATATGAAAACAACCTCCAATCTTGACAGGTCATCAATAGAGGCAAGTTACCTCTGTGATGTTCGAAGATTCTTTGTCTTGTAGGCTACTTGAATATAATTTAAATATTTATTACTGCATATTAATATCTACACTTTTCTAAGTAAATTACTTGCTGACAGATGGAGGAAGTGATGAAGATGACAAGAAGAAAGACCAAGAAGAAAAAGAAAAAGAGAAACCTAAAATTAGAAAATCAATGGGTCCTCGACCTGTATTAAATGCACAAAGGTAAATTCATTGTATACTATATGTTGTGTATAGCCTACTGTAATGAACTTAAAGTGAACGATAATGAACGATTATCCTAAAATTGATTCTGGTTAGTATGAAAAGAAAAGCAACTCAAATTACCCTGTGTGATGGACGTCACGATAATTCACCATCACCAAATTGTGTATTTGGTGTCCAACGCATCCAAAAATTGATTTCAAATTTATTTGCGTCTGAGAGTTCAGTGAGATTCCACGACATGGTTGAAGCTGTTGGATGTAGGTCGCAACGCGACACTTTGCACCCTTGTCATTTCCTGTTATTCCAGAGCGGACGGCAAAGCTCAGCAAGGTCAACGACCTATGAACCATTGATGTTCATGGCTGATATCACGTAGACAAGCTGTGTGTGGTGGAAATAGTCCCCGGTGTGTCCCTTGGATGCAGCACCTTCTGGGATGGGAGACTCATGCCTTTGGCGGAGGAAGGTGATAATGACTCATCCAGGATGGTTTGTGGACAGCAGTCTGTTATTAGCTGTGATGTGGGTACGTGTTTGAAATTATTGCGCTGGGCCCGTGGGAGCGCGGTGACCCGGCCTTCTGCAGAATCAGAGGAGCCTCTCTTGCCCATAAATTTTAACTCTTTGGAATCAATTGTTGAATAATAGTTGTGTGTTTATTTCAATCAAAAAATTTAAGTTACTAGATCCGGCGTGAATGAGATTCATTGTTTTGGGTGCGTTGGACACCAAACACATAATTTCGTGATGATGAATTATTATAATTGACGTCCATCACACAGGGTAATTTGAGTTGCTTTTCAAACCAACCAGAATTAGTGTCAGGATTATTGTTCATTATAGTTTATTTTAAGTTCTTAAAATTTAAAGTTTTTAAAATTATTTAAAAAATTCTATCAAGTATAATACAGTTCTGTGGCTTTACTGTAAGTGTAGATCTGTCACTACCCTATAGGGGAAATTCACTAAAAACATCACTTAAAAGGACTCGCAAGACATGCGAATCCACACTGCCTAGTCGCTACCACTATGTAATCAGCGGTCACGTTAAGGTCGAGAGTTTGAAGCGGTCACTTGGGCGCCACTAGCGATACGTTGATGAGATTTTCACCAGTATTGAAATTAATTTATTCTTTCTGGCCTTCGCTGAATCCAATGATGACTGCAGGCTTCGCCACTGAGCATAAAGTGTTTGTCGTCTCTATTTTATTTTGTGATCACTGATTTAAAGCTTACTTTGTCAATTTTATTATTTTTAATAGTAAACAAAATATCTAATATGATCAAACATTGCAAGAGCCCAAAACAAAATTTGTATTCCAAAACAGATCTTGAAGCATAGAGACTCCCTTAATGATAAAAAACCTAGAAAAAGTCAGGGACTGTTATTGTAATGTATAAGAAAAATTATATTTTTCTAAATTTCAGACTAAAGGGGCCACGTGGTATTGCTACCATGGAGGAATTTTTCTCAGATGTAAAGTTGGATGGACGAAGAGGCAAAGAGGAGCAGGATTTAGATGTAGTTATGAAGAGATTGGAGCTGTGGACCCATCGGTTGTATCCTCGCGGCCAATTTGATGATTGTCTCAAGAAAATTGAAAAATTGGGAACCAACAAAGTTGTTAGAGTAAGTGTCGACTTAACTCTTAACAATAACAATTAAAAACTACAAATATCAAGGCAAATAATTTAAGTTTAATGTTAAAGGTTACATTTGTCTAATCTGGTGGAAAAAGCAAAGCATAGTCAAGTTTAGGCATACATTAGTTAAATTTCAGTAACTAACTTTCAGGACATGAGCATTTACTTAAAACCACAATAAGTCTCTCCATTGCCGTTGTAAATTTGATCTTTATTTTTTGTTACCAGGATTTTAAAGAGACTGTAGTTTCACTATTCATTAACAGTATAATGCTATCGATTTTTAATTACACTTTCAGGAGGGAATAAATTGTTTAACTCCATTCTGATATTATTGATGATAAAAATCTTACTATAATACATAAATAACTCATAATCCAAAACTATTTACTTTTTAATTGTTTAACTTTGTTTACAAACCTTTCAGATTTTGTTCATATACAATAATTAAAGTAAACATATTAGTACAGTGCAGTTAGCTTAAATAAGGGCAAACCTGGACATCCAAAAAGTTTCCAGTCAGCGTCAAATTATTTATCACACCTACCCCAATATGCAAACAAACATTAAACTGATATGAGCGTCGAGTTTGTGCAGGAATTGGGGTTGATAGGAGGGAAAATGGTAATATTTAGACTTTTCTGCAAATATCTTGAAAATAGTGCTTTTATGCCAAAATATTATTCTTTAGAAAAATAATCTAGGCCTACATTAAATTTAGAACAAAATGGTTCCATACAGCACTTAAAATCCACTCCTGATGCTCCTTTTTCCAATTTTTCGTTTGTTTATTATAGAACAAACGAAATGATCATTATAGAATCATTACAGTAGCCTACTAAGGTATGATTTTTTTGTCCTTCTGAATATTTACTCTATCTTTCAAAAAAGTGTGAGGTAAAGCCTTTTAACAGAAACCCTATCATGTTACACATCATTGCAATGAGCATGATAAAAGAATATGAATAGAGAAATCTGTAGGTCTCTAGGTCAATCCTACCAAATGTTACAACAGTTTTTGTAAAACTAAGAACTTTGTTTTGCCTATAACTTTACCTAAGATCAATGTAGAGACCTTTATTTTTCTCCATTCTTTTTTCCATCATTATACCTTTTAAAATGATAAAGCACTTGATAGGGTTTCTGTTCAAAAAGTTGTACCTCACACTTTTTCGACAGAGGGAGTAAAAATTAAAAAGTAACAAAACAGAGATTCTTCTTTAAAAGAACTGAAATGATTATTTTAGATGGATGGCCATCATAAAAAATGTTGCAAACAAAATTGAAGTCATACTACTCTGTTTAAGACAGACTAAGAGTGAATAACGGTATTATATTTAATTAAGTAACTTAATGGTGTCCTTAAGTTATTCCCAAATTTACAGCCTTAGGCATTTATGTTCATGAGGGTCATTTTGGTCAAAAGTCTACTACCCGCTTAAGAGTCAGCGTGGTAGCCGGGAATATCGGCAGCAATTGAGGACATTTTGAAGTCTTGTCCTACAAGCATAAGACCTTGATCGAATAACCTTAAAAAATTGCCTCCTACACAATTCCCTGCTAGTCCTTTGTGAAACTCTACCAATGGAATTCTTTTACCAATCTTTTTTTTCTTAGGAATTGCCAGGTTAGGAATTTTCTTCAAAATTTTAGGTTCTTAGGAATTTTACCAGGTTTTTTTCTTACAAGATGGCTACTAATGGAAACAAGTGAATAATTTGCTCCTAAATTAAATCAGTTTTGAAAATTATTTAAAGTGTTTTACATTGTGGAAGTTTATGTACATAACCAACAAGAAACAGTAAGTTATAGGAAGCATAAAACTCCAGATTTTAATGATGATACTCACAGTTTCAGATAACTAAAGTTTCTTTTAAATATGTATTCATCTTGTTTTAAATCACTAATCAGAATTATTTCCTGTCAAAACACCAAAACTGCCGCCAATTTAAAAGTCATATAAATTTCACAACATAGCCTAAAAAAAACAACTGACAGGGCTGTCTGCTTCAGCATCTGACAGAGCTGTTCCTGCACAAAACGGCAGGCCAAAAAAGACCCAGTGCTACCAACTTGGATAACTAAAATATGAAGTGACATTGGGGATATACTATCTAGCCACACAATACTATTTTCTGTTATTGTGCTCTGATAGTTAAAATTATTAACCATGGTTGTGGAATTGTTTATTGTTGTGGAATTGTCCACACATCCACCATCCATGTGGAAATGTGTTAACGCACTGAACATATCAACATCTTTGATGAGCACAGATGTAGTTTCATCAGACGGAACGAAATCAGCTAGCATAATTATGACGCCTCCAACTCCAGCTACTTGTCTACAACCAAGTACACCAACTCCTCCGCTCCAGTCCTGTCTACGGCAGATGACTCCATCTGTCAGCCCAGTTCAGAGCAGTGAAGTGATCAGTGTGAGTGCAAATGCAATACACTTGCACAGTGAGAGTGCCAGTGAGAGTGAATCAGATCTGACAGTATCAGATCTGTCCTTACTTAGTCCTAGATTATACAACCCCCTTTTTTTAGAGAATCTAAATCTTTGGCCACCACTAATTCTATCACTGTAAATAACCTTTCCATACCTGCAATAATTAACGAAAATTCTAGCAGTAATAACATAATTTATAAAAAATGTTTTAGCCAAAATTTTCAGCACTCGTTAGCTAATTCTATAAACTCGGTGAGTGAAAAACCCAAAACTGTTGGAGAAATATTGAAATGTCAAAATTTTCAAGGTTCCAATCACTCACTTCTAATGCACTTAAATATTCAGGGTGGGGTCTCTTCAAAAATATATGACCTTCAAATGACATTAGATGGATCTAATATTGATGTAGTTTGTATCAATGAGCATTGGCTCAATTCAGATGGAATGTTTATTTTAAATGCTATTCCAAACTATAAATTAGCCGTTAGTTATTGCAGGGAGGAGGGGAATAAGCATGGTGGTTCATGCATATTGCTTAAAGACGGCTTAGATTTTGTGGAAAGGAAAGATTTATGTAGATTTAGTTGTACAAATGTTTTTGAAGTTTCATGTTTAGAGTTACCTTTACATAACTGTATTATTGTCTCATTATACAGAGTACCATGTGATTCAAATTACCCAGATTTTATGTTGAGTTTAGAGTCGCTATTTGAAATTTTACAAAGAGAAAAAAGGGAAAAAGTTGTTTATGTTGCAGCAGATTTTAATATAGATTTTCTAGTTACTTCTACTCCAAAAAATGAATCACAAAGAAAAGAATTAATTGGATTGCTTGATTCTTATGGTTATTTAGCATGTTTTTCAGAACCAACCCGAATTACACCTAATTCAAAAACATGTATTGATAACATTTTAATCAATAAGTATATTACAGAAAAACAACCCTTTTCTATCAGTCTTGATTTGGGAATATCAGATCACAGAGCACTTTTTATTTGCATGGATAATAGAAATAATCATAAATCAGATAAACCAATTCCTTTTAAGAGACGGTTGTTTTCAAAAGAAAATGTCAGTAGTTTTGTGATGGAAATTGAAACAATCCAATGGGAAATTTCTATAAACTTTAGTTCCCAGCAGAATTTTGACATTTTTTTGAAAAATTTTATAATGCTTTTAACTCAAATTTTCCGTTAAAATTCTTTTCATCAAAACAAAATAAAAATAAAAAGCGTTGGGTCACAGAGGGAATTAAAGTTTCAAGTGCTAGAAAGAGAGAACTGCATAAATTAGTAAAGAGTTCGGATGATCAAAATCTTAAGAATTTTTATTAGAAATATAATTCAATATTTAAATCAGTTTGTAAAGAGGCTAAAGCAATGTCCAATTCCAATTTTATAAATAATTCTGAAAATAAAAATAAGGCTGTTTGGACAGTAATTATGAGCGAGCTGGGAGCTAAAGTGACAAAAGAAAATTCCATAAATTTAAAAGTTGGAAGTAAAAGTATTAAGGAAGGCAATGAAATAGCACAGCATTTTAATAACATTTTTGTAAATATTGCAAAAAAAGTGAATGGAGGTCCAGATATAAAGAAATCTATTTCTTTAATTGAGGTTTGTGATAGATCTAATTGCAGTTTTTCTTTTAAGCAAGTTTCAGAAAAAGATATTTATAAAACAATTATATCACTAAAGAATAAGAATTCTGCTGGCTGGGATGGGATTCCTATGAATATAGTGAAAAAAGTAGCAATTCATATCTGTCAGCCATTATGTATTATTATCAACCAATGTTTTGATGAAGGTTATTTTCCTTATCAATTGAAATTTGCTGAAGTTAAACCTTTATTTAAGAAAGGAGATAAGGAAAATCCTGAAAATTACCGTCCAGTTTCAGTTTTGGTCGCATTTTCAAAAATATTTGAAAAAGTAGCTTTTTCTCAAATAATGCATTTCTTTGAAACAACAAACCTTTTTTCCAGTAATCAATTTGGCTTTAGATCCAACCGAAGTACAAATTCAGCAATATCGAATCTCGTTGATCAAGTGGCTTGGGGCTTGGATGGATCACAGAGTACTGCAGCCGTTTTTTGTGATCTATCCAAGGCCTTTGACTCTGTCTGTCACAACATTTTATTAGAAAAACTTAAATATTACAATTTTTCTCCACAAGCTTTGTCTTGGTTACAATCTTATATTTTTAAAAGACAGCAAAGAACAATCATTTTACAGAAAAATACCAAATCAATATCTTCATGGCAGGAAATAAAGCAAGGTGTGCCACAGGGATCAATTTTGGGTCCACTTCTTTTTATAATTTACATAAACGATCTACCAAAAAATATTGATTACCCTTTAATCTTATATGCAGATGATACAACTTCAGTAGTAAAAGCAAAGGACAACTCATTGCTTTCAGAATCCATAAAGAACAGTCTTCAACAGCTGTCATCATGGTTCGAGGCAAATGGTTTGAGCCTGAATACCTTAAAGACTAACATAATAAAATTTAATACATATCAGAATAAAGAACTGTTTGATTCTAAAATAAACTTCAGTAACAAAGAAATAGCAGTAAAAACATCTTGTGATTTCTTAGGAATTACACTGGACCAAAACTTATCATGGAAATGTTATATTGAAAAACTGTCTAAACGTTTAAATATCTGTTGCTATCAAATGCTGGTTTTAAGAGATACTGTTGATCTTAAAACTAGAATAATTTTTTATTACTCACTATTTTACTCATTAATTTTTTATGGAATAGAATTTTGGGGAAAATCAAGTGATTCAAAGAATATTTTTAAAATTCAAAAAAGACAAAAAGACTTTTTCTAAAAAACATGCTTCATGCAAACCAATATTTAAAAAACTAAACCTGTTAACAGTGCCATCAATATTTATTTTTAAATGTTTAATTTATGTAAAAAATAATTATGTGTCATTAATTTCAAACCAGCATAAACACAATTACAGTACAAGACGGAAGAATGATTTTTTATTTCCAATACATAGATTGACTTTAACGGAAAATTGCCCTTTTTATATGGGAATAAAATTCTTTAATAAACTCCCCCATGAATTGAAATTAATTGACAAAATTGAGGAATTTAAAGTCAAATTGAAAGAATTCTTAATAAATAAAATGTATTATTCAATAGACGAATTTTTGCAGGATTTATTTTTGTTGTAATGCGATGAATCAAGATTTATGACTCTGTATAGTTTGTAAGTTAGTTAATGTCCATTTAGTTTTATTTTATATATTATTTGACAATGTCGCCTGTCTTAAGTTGTAAGCTGACAATTTGTAAAAAGATGTTATGCGACAATAAAGGGTTATTATTATTATTATTATTATTGTTATTTAGCTTAATGGAGTTTGGTTTTAGCGAATTTCCCCTATAGGGAAGAAGCTGTTACCGTAGTACTCATGGTAAGACCTAAGCCTGAGACCATGATAACTTTTCGTTTTGGGGCCCCCAGAAGCAAAAAACACTATTCGTTCATTTTCATACATGTATATACATATATATATATATATATCTATCTATATATATATCTATATATATATATATCTATATCTATATATATATATCTATCCATATATAGATATATATATATATATCTATGTGTCTTTAAGGACGATAACTCGCGTAAAAATGGTCTAATCCTAATGAAATTTGGTATGGATGTGTAAAGTAGTAATTATTCGGACGAGTTCGTAAACCAGCTCGATCGGACTACTGGAAGGGGGGGTAAAGGGGGGAAACCCCCAAAAATGGGTTTTTTGAGTTTTTTACCTATAAAAATACAATTTAACGAATTTTTGTTAGCACCATTGAATTCAGCTCAATAAATCAAACAATTTAGTATTTTGAATCACAGCTTTATGTCCATTGGTTACCGAGATATTGAAAGTGGTAAACACAGTACGCTGTCCCAATGTTAACCTTATGGGAAATAAGTAAATTTCTATATCTCTCTTATTTCTCAACATATCTTGATAAAACTTGGTAAATGGCTTCTTCTAGTTCAGATCTACTAAATATTGAATTAAAACCACCCAGTTTTAAAATACCCGTAGCAGCAAACCTGCATACTCGTTCCCCATGTTATTCTTATGGAGCTTACAGAAACATTTCAAATCTCGCTATGTTGGATTGAAATATGTTGTTTTGTATTTGAAATCCGCTGAGTATGCAGGTTAGCTGCAACGGGGGTATTTATTATTCTAGTTGCCGAACCACAGTAATCATGAGGATTCAAGATTCTTTTTGCCTCATGATGTACCCAAAAAACTAGGATCACAGTTTCAAATCTGGAAAAATTTTGTTCTTTAAAAACCTTTCTAGAAGTTCAGGTGGCAGAAGCAGCAGGAAGAATAGCAAAATATTGAAGAACACGGAAAATCCATACTTACCAGGGCCGGATTTTGGACTTTTGGGCCCCTAGGCTTACCCAGTGGTGCGGGCCCCCAGGGCCATAGTGCCCAACTGTCCGTTTTTAGAAGGACATGTCCTCCTTTTTAACCACTGTCCTCAGTCCTTCCCGACTTGTTGGTCGCATTGCGGCATACAACAGCTAATAGGTGTATTTCTCGGTCGTTTCGCGACCGACAAGTCTCCGCTCTTTTGTCAAACCTACTGACCACACTGCGGCAAGGAAATCTATACCTGCTCATTTATACCGCACCTGGCAAATCTCTCGGTCATATTGCGGTTGGAAAATCGTGCAGTCTTTTCGTGGCCAGCAATTTTCTCGGTCGCATTGCGGTCGGTAAACCTTTTGACATATCGCAGCTGGTAAATCTGTCAGTCGCGTTGTGGCTGTATGTATTTGACATCAAAGATAGTGCTCAAGTGTTCAGTTTAAAAGCTACATTACTGATTTTACTGGTCGGGATTTTTCAATGGTCTGGAAAAGTAAGAAAAAAGTTGGAAATGAAAATGTGAAATCTGGTTGACACCCTGCTTTAAGTTTACAGCAGCTAGCAGATTTCTCGGTCACATTATGCAATAACGAACAGCTCTTGGCTAGGCTACGCTATATCGTAACCTGCAAACAACGGTCATATTGCTGTCGGTAAATCTCTCAGACCTTTCACGGCCGTCATATATTTGGCAAAGATTTTTCAACAAAACAGCGTCTAACACATTTTAAAGAGGAGGGAGGTTAAAATTGAGCAGAGGTATGAAAATCTTGCCCCCCCCCCCCATTAAAATTGTTGAATTTACTCCCATGAATATTATTATCCTGTCATGTTGTCAAACTCCCATATGGCCTGTGGTGGAACCAAAACTTGTGTATATCCGTTTTAAAATCGTAGACTCATATCCGGTTCTGCAAGCTCTACTAGCCTATTGGGTAAAACATAGCTTAAATGAGGTGTGAGGAACATAATTCTTCCTCTGATTGGCTAACATTAATTTTGTACTAGCTGCAGGTTATGTTTCCGGTCCTCAAAGAAGTCACAATTTGTTTACGTTTTCGACTGAGTTAACCTGAACACTATTATTAATCTCTTCTCTTCACCACTACAGACCTTTTCCTATGCCCCCTCTTCGAGAATTTTGCCGCATACAAAGCGGTACCGTCTGCAACATCTGACCTATAAGTTGATGTCATATCTTTTGAGCTGTCTGCTACTCGTATTTAAGAACTTAAATTAAGTTGTTTATGTTTCACGTTCAATTAGGATAACAATTATTAATTATCTTTATATTCTTGGTCGAGGTTTATTGAGTACCTACCAAACGACGATAATTCCTGGATAAAAAAATTATATACTTTGGTGCGGGCCCCTAGGCGCGCGCCTATGGCGCCTATGCTTAAATCCGGCCCTGCTTAGCACTTGTGGCTTATTGAACAACTCCTCTTCAAAATGCTCTCAGCAATCTCAGCTGCTGTTAGTAGAAGACTAAGGAGTACTCTGCATCCCACAGAACATCTACTGAGAGAATTCGTCAATCTAGAAAATCTCATTGAGAGAGAAAAGTGAATCTTAAGACTAAAACAAAATTATGACCGAAGACCCAAAGTAAAACCCCTCAAACCCCTTACATTATGTGATCCAATTTATATTGTTGATCTAAGAAGGCATGGAGAGTTGTAGAAATTTGGAATAATCTTCATTTATATTTTTTGAAATAGTTCTGAGAACAGCAAGGAGGAACAGTTTTTACCTAAAACTTTCTCTATATAAAGAAAAGGAAGTCAGCAGCGAGCAGAACCTATGGTGATCCTATGAAATATTGGTTCTTAGGATCCTCATATGTCCAATCCATAGAAATGATATAAAACCTCACTGTACAAAGGGAGGATTTTTTAAGAGTACTTTTTGTATGATATAGTACGGTGCAATTACACCTAAACCTGAACATCTAAAAAAAGATTGCAACCAGTGCCAAATTGTTTGATATACTTCTCCTAACATGTAAACAAAAGTTACACTGATTTGAGCATCAGGTTTGTGTGGGAGGGGGTTTGATAGAAGGGAAAATGTAAGTTTTTAGGCTCTTTGCTAGTATCTCGAAAACAGTCTGTTTAAACATTACATTAAGAACAAAGTGATACAATACATTACTTAACTTATTTGACGGTTTTTGGGATAATGAGGGAGAAATTTAATTTTATTATTGTTTATAGCCAGCAAATGTCTGAAAAACATCCACTCTTCCCTTCTCCATTTTCACATTTGTTGTTGATTTTAATGGAATTTTTCTTCAGAGAACCATAACTATGTGGGAAAAAATTTTCTCCTTGAAAATTTTTATTACTTCTGTTGAAAAAGTGGGAGGTAAAACCTTTTGAACAGAGGTTACACCCTGTCAAGTGATGTATCATTTTAAAATGCACAATAAAGAAAAAAGAATGGTGAAAAATGAAGGTCTGTACATTGATTTTAGGTAAAGTTATAGCTAACCAAAGTTCAAAGTTTTACAAAAACTGTTGTAAGTTTTGGAAGGATAGACCTAGAGATCTCTAGATTTTTCCATCCATCTTCTTTTATCATGCCCTTTACAATGATGTGTAACATCATAGGGTTTCTGTTAAAAAGGCTTTACCTCACAATGTTTTGAAGGAGGGAATAAAAATTCGGAAGGACAAAAAAATTCCTACCTTAGTAGGCTACTACAATAATTCTATAATGATGTAAATTTTTCTTAACAAACGAAAAATTTCAAAATGGAGCATCAGGAGTGGATATTAAGTACTGTATCATGGAATCATTTTGTTCTAAATTGTACTAATATGTTTTACTTTAATTATTGTAATATTAACAAAATTCATACAATATCAGTCTTTTTATAGATCTTGTTGAACCTAGAATCAAGACCATCAACACTATGTCACAATTGAGAGAATTCCAGTCATATGTGAGGTGGAAAGCGAAAAGGGACCTCTTGTCGGCGAATAAAAATTTTCAGTAAGGCCGATATAACAGGTTAGGGTCAAAAATATCAAAATACGGGTCTCTATCGATTGTTATCCCTCATTTATCGTAGAACAGGCCTGTATCGGTTAAAATATCGAATCGAAGTAATAAAAGGTCAAAGTAAATCATTTTGTTAGCCTCTGCATGGCTTGAGAAAAGGGACCTATTGTTGCTCAATGTTATTTCGCCATAACGACAAGAGGTCCCATTTCAAACATGCACTTCGTAAGCAGACTTTGGTCCAAAAAATGAACTCTCCTGAATTCTAGCGGAATTTTAGAGAACTACAACGAAGTTTGGTGAAAAGAGAACAAAATTTCTCACCAATTTCTTACGGTCCCAACAAGAGGTCCCTTTTTATAATTGATGTTTTGGCTACTAAACTTTGCCTTTTCCAAGACTAGGGTAATAATAGTTATTACGTTGGGTGATAATAGTTATTACGTAGGGTAATAATAGTTATTTTATTGTAATAAATGAGCAATTAATTATATATAATTGCTCCTTGAATGCCTCAATGATGAGCAAAATTAAATATATTCAGGGTAAAATTTTGATTACAAGAGATAGTGTTGGGAATTTTTGTTTTTGTGGCTTCAGCATTGATAGCGATGCAGCCTGTCAGGTGAACCAGTGTTATCGCGGTAAATGATGTCTTATCAGTGCGGGTTATATGGTTTTTTTGCCAGTTGTTTATCAGTGCGACTTTATTGTTGTTTTGGCGGTTGTCTGTTCGTCTCAAAATGGGTACAAGGGAAGATAAAGTGCGTAAAATAATCCATTTAATGTTATAAATTATACTATTTATTATATTTTTCATTTTGTATATTTTAAATTACAAATTAGTTTCAGTTGTTTGATGATAAAAACTTTATAAAACAATGAGATAACAGTAAAATTAATATTCAATCTTAAAAAGGGACCTCTTGTCGTTATGGAGAATAACATAAGGCCGACAAGAGGTCCCTTTTCTGGAATACAACTTTTTACGAAATGCTACGATAAAAATATTATTTTCCTGAAAATTACTGTGACTCAAGACAAAAATTGGTATTCCCTTAAAAGAAGACATTATAAGCTTTCTTTTGATATCAAAATAATAAATAAATACGAAAAATATAGGTGTTATGCTTATTTGAAATTTTCAGATCGATTTTTCTCAAAATGACCAGTTTCCCTCACGAAATTTCAAAGTCCTATAACTTTAACAAAAAAAATCGTAGACTCATGAGACTTGCGCCAAATTGTTAGGAATTAAATGAGGAATTCAGAAATCTTAATAACTCGAAATAAAAAATTCCCGACAAGAGGTCCCTTTTCGCTTTCCACCTCACATATTATGTCTTTGCCAACAAATGAGAGGTTGTTATTTAGAGTTCATAAAAGTTCAGTACCTATTTTAAATTTTTTGGTTCAACCTATTCAAAGTTTTACCCTGATTCTAGTTATTAGAAAACATTTTTTTGTCAGAATTGCTGGGGAACAATTTTTTTTCTAAATAACAAACTGCGAGTACACACATTAAGTAAATTTTTGTCCTGATTTTGTGTTCAAGTACTTGTTTTGGAATTGAATCTGAAAAACGAAAACACTGGAATACACATCAAAATCTAGTCTTTCTGGGGAACGCAAGAACATATAGAGATTTTAAATTTTTAAGTTAAAAAATGCTTCTTACGGCCTTTTTTCCTAGCTGCATTTATTTAATGGATAACAGTGCTGTGTGTGCCCTCAAAACCCGTAAGTTCAGCCACTTGGTTTGGTCGTCCTATGGCCAAAAACACCAAATCCCAACCTGTACACTGTGGGACATAAAATTATTCCACTTCCATCGTAAAACATTATTTTTATGATTGAATAGCCTCCGAATCACTGTATATTACCAAAGATAGGTATAAAATTACCTGGTACTGCCAAATGATTCGGTGTTAGTTTTAACGACCATTGGTTTCAAACCTCAAAGGTTCATTTTCAAGTTGAGAATCAAGCTAATAAAACATTCCTCTTCGAGTTTGATGGTGTTGAAGAGACGTCATCACACTAATACAACAAAAACACAACATTTACATTCATGATAAACATTTAATGTTTATCATGTTTTAATGAACTGATAAACTGCAATTTTGTCTTAAGATGCAATTTTGACAATTTTGCAATTTTGACTTAACTGCAAGTCTTAAGATGCAATTTTGTTCCTCTCTATTGTAAGAATTGTTATCTCTTAGCCTTGTAGTTAATGAATCTTAGAGTTATGTTTGTTCACGTTTTACCCACACTGCCTTTGCTTGCTTGTTTGTTTGGTTCTGGTTTGTTGTTGCACTGTATATATATTGTTATTTGCATGGTAGTCCTATTCCCTGTTATTCAATTTAAGAATTATTTTAACAACTGTTTATTTATATATTGTAAAATATCAACTGCATCTTGGAATTTTGTCCTGCATTATATTTATGCATGTTTTCACTTACTGTATTCATTTATGTATTGGCGTCAGTTGTTGAAAATGAAATGAAATAAATAAATAAACTGATAATGTTTATCAGTTTGTGTAAATGTCGTGTTTTTGTTGTATTAGTGTGATGAAGTCTCTTCAACACCATCAAACTCGAAGAGGAATGTTTTATTAGCTTGTTTCTCAACTTGAAAAAGGACCCTTTAGGTTCGAAACCAATGGTCGTTAAAACCAACTCTGCATCATTTGGCAGTACCAGGTAATTTTATACCTTTCTTTGGCATTATTTTTAAACATGTTTGGTTCATGGTCATTAGTTTTTATTGTTGTCACTGGGGTCCATGCACCTGTATTGAAATAAACTAAAAAGGAAAATTCCTTCGGACAACTTTGTCAAACTAGAATGTACTTTGTCAAACTGAATACACTATCCTCAAATGCTACTCAGTTTCAAAAGCGCTGAGACAGTTTGGTGAAGTGTCACCTTACAGAATTTTTGTCTTAAGATTCATAGTTTTATAGTTTATTTTTGGTAAGCCTAGTTATGATTTTCAGCCTTGTATTTTATTCAGTTTGTTTATTGCTTTCATTTCAACCCCCATACATAATATACTTCTCTGCATCTATGTTCTACAACTCAATTGCATAATATAATTATTTATTTTCAGAATTATATTACTCGAATCAGATTGGGAATGGAAGACGAAGGAGGAGAATTGGACATAATAAGGGACGAACCGAATTCACCTCCCCCTGCCACCTCTCATGAGGATCCTTTTGATCAACTGATTTCCTCTAGCGCTGGCCCAACAGTCACCAGTGGATCTCAAACGGTATTTCTTTATCAACCAGTAGCAATTGCTAAGTTGGTTGTAGCTGTTGTTAGTGGAATCAGCTATGCTTGAAGAATTTTGTCTATCAAGAATTGATTACAATAGCAATTTTAAAACAATTTTGTGTAAAGATCCAAGAAGTTTTTTAATCTCAACCACAAGCACATGTTGGTTCAAGAATAATAATTTTTTCTTGATAAATGTAAAAGATTTGAAAGAAATAATAGGTTACAGGCATACATTTCCAATTGGTCAAGCAGTAACAATTACTAAGAGTGAGATGGCAAAGTGAAAATATATTTGTATTTTTGTATTAAATACAAAAAGTATAATATGAATCATTTAAATAGTAACTGCAAATGTTGTAATTACTATTTTGAGTGTGGGATCACTTCAGGTATCACAATACCGGACTGTTCCCTACACCAGACAGGGATTTTTCCGTTACTGCCGCTATGAAACAAAGTAGTTCTTGGGTATTTCAATTTCAGCAGTGCAAGATTTTATACCAAAATCTTAGTAGAACAAGTAATTATCTGCAACTTAAAAAATAGGCCTAAGGATGAAAAATTATCCCTTGTTTTTTTCTATTTGTCTTATTTTTATATATAAACTGGACCAGTGTCATTTTGATAGACATAAGTCTACCCAATTTATTTATGAAGGGAGACACAAATTTCCTTTTTATTGATTCAATGCCTAATTGATATGGTAGCACAAAATAGTATATTTCACTACTAGTCACGAAAGTAGCCCATCTTGGGGCAAGGTAGTGTTTTACTTGCGAGGCGTAAGCCGAGTATTTAAAACACTATCAAGCCCCGGAATGGGACTTAAGTGACGACTTGTGAACAATACTTTTCATCACGATGCAAAAAAGTAACTAAACTTATAAAAGATTATCCAACATTTCACAATATAGTCATTTTTCTATAAGCAAACACAATATGGCTGAACTGTCTATTTTAGTTTAAAACAGCTGGTTGAACTGTCAAAACAGAAACTTCGTTTGTTTGGGTATGGCAAAATTTTGTTTGGGCACCGAAAAAGTTTGTTTGGGTATGGAAATGCCATGTTTTTGTACCGAAAAATCAGATGATCATTATTTGTTTTAATGTAGGGAAGTCGATGGTTTTCGTGGATGTCAGCTGTACGGCAACGGGCAATGTTCGTATACAGAGTGATGAAAAATATTTTTTTGAAATAGGGCTACAGTAGAGTCCCGAAAACCCAGAATTCGATAACCTGGAATTCTGGATAACTCGGAAAGCCTGCCAGAGCAATAAAGTGCATTGAGATTCAAGGTCAGAGCATGGTGTGACACATATAAAACAGTTTTGATTTTTCTTCAAGTTTTTTCGTAAATGATAATGTAGTTTTTGTATTTTTTAATATGCAATGAATAAATGATTTCTTATAGAAATAACAGAAACTATTCTTATTTTTTCTTTTTTTTACTCATTTCCCGATAACTCGGAAATTTCACAAACCCGGACACCGTTTGGTCCACATTAGCCCGGGTTTTTAGGACTCTACTATATATACTTTGAATTTTTTTTTAGGAAATGACGACTGAGCAGAGGGAAAGGATGTTGAGGAATCGTCTGATTGCTGAGGAGAAACGAGCTGCACGCATTAAGAGAGCTCAAGAGTTGAAAGAGAAATTCAAAGCTCAACAAGCTTTAAACTCTCAAAGACTAAACAAAATGTCAGAGGAACTGATATCTGACACTCAGGAAAATCGGCTACAGATCGAGAGGGCATCTGTGGAAATGGAAGTGGATGACAATTCCAATTCAGCCAGGGTCAGTATTGATAAGCCAAATGAAGGTGAAAGTAAAGAAGAAATCCCAGTGAAAGAAAATAATGAGAGTAGAATATCCATCTTTGCAGAAGATTTTGAAAACAGACATGAACTAATGACAGAAAGAGTGTCAACATCACAAGATGCAGAAGAAATGCCAGTTGATCCTCAGATAGGCAACAGTCAAGAAGGGAACAAAAATATAAGTGAAGAAAATGTAAGACCCATTAATGGGATGAAACAGAATGAAATCATGGATACAGAAGAAATGGACATTTGTGACGTGACTTGTCCTAATGAAAGCTTAACAGCAATTAATCACAGTCTTCCAAAGGAAGAAACCCCACTGAAAGAAAAAGATATGTCAAGACTGTGTGTTGCAAATGAAAAAGAAAGATTATTTTTAAATGATCAGGAAGAAGATGAGGGTCATTCAGATAATTTTGGGAAAGAAAATGAAAATCCAAATAATTAAAACTGAGAGAAGACTTTATTAGTTTGGTATTACTTTTAAAGAGACTGACCTTGTTAATTCATTCCTAACCAATGACCTGCAGTGTATTGAAGCAAAAATTGTTAACTGAGCTGAATAACAAACATTTTATACTGAATAACTTGTTAACTAAACTTGTAACACTATTAAATACTATTTTGCAATTACAAAAAAACTAATTACCTACCCTGTTCATATTAAAATATTGCTGGGATGATAATAAATGTCTTATTTTCTATTTGATCATCATTTATAATAAATTCACTTTTATATAAAATAATTAGTATACTTTGGATACTTAAAATTCTGTATCCATCATCAGCTAATAAAATACAATAAAATTATTTTATTTAATTTTTTATTATAATTTTATATAAAAGTAAATTTGTTATAAATAATGATCAAATTGAAAATAATGTTAAAACCATAATGAAAAATACATATCGGAATCAACTAATAAAAATTTCTATGTGGTTTTATTGAAAGATTTAAAACTCTTTATAAGCTCACCTGCTCCTAATCATCCCGTCATGGACTCTAGTTGTTAAGCCATGATTTATCCAGAAAACATATTATCATGCTTAATTTAAAGTCATATAATTTATATTTTGGCAACTTAAGGACATGAAACGCAAAGTGGAATAACCCCAAAAAGTCATTTTTGAGATATAAAGATGTTAAGTTGAAATAATTTAATCTCAGTACAGGAATTGCTCTTTTGAATGATCGTTCTACTGTACAATGCATAAAACTCATAAAATTTTATTTTCAAATAAGTTTATGATTAATTTTTATTTTTTGGTGCCTAAAATGGCTTCCAAAAATGAGTAGTCTGTTTTACCTTTGTTAACAATGTAGTTCAGTCTTTTTTAACGCTTAGGTAAGTCCATTATGCTCTTACTCTCATTTGCCCTAGACCATTTTTCTACAAGTTTAGTCCACTCTGCTTCTAATTGAAATTATTGTTTGTCTTTAATATTTTGTAATTACCTTTGATTTTAAGAGGATTTAAATCGTTGTTTCGGTAAAATAATTTGGAAATACTTTTGATGTGGACTTTTAATTTTACGAAATACGAATAAGGCCTCGAGCGAAACAGCTCAGAGAAATTGACTAAAGAATTGTAAAGAAAATAGTGGATTAGGAGTTTGCCATTTACTGTAGGACTTGGGTGTACTAACTCAAGGGAAAATAAAGACAGATTTTGTAGCAGGCAATTGTAAGCCTACCGATTTATTGGACGATTAAAATTTCGAATAGGACCAGGGTGTATAAGCTCTGGAAACAGAGGCCCCAGGCGTAACAGCTTTGGGTTTAATAAAATTTAAATCTAAATAAAATTAGGACTTGATAGGACTCGCGTTCGGTAGGACAGGGGCGTAACAGCTCCCTGAATAAAATGTTTTAGGCCGAATCAATTAGGATTTTGAGATTATTAAAAAGACTTGATAGACATTTGCATAGTTGGTGAAATAGGTGTTTCACAAGCATTAGTTTATTTTAGTTACGATTTCTGCTTTTTTACCGATTAGGGAAGAATTCCCCTTTTTATTTTCTTTATCTAGAAAACCCAGTATTTCACCATTTCGGCCTTTAATTATAAAAAAAACTTGTTTTCAATTGGCAACATGGGCGATGATGAGCGAATTAAGGAATGTTAAAGCAAGTCTTGTGGATAGTTCTTTGCTGAGCCCATTCTTAATTTAGTTATGTCGAATTAAATCGACCCTGGACATTCCAGTTATTTACAACTGAGTAAATTCGAGGCACAAACGTGCTAAATTCACCCCAACCGGATTTGGCACGTTGCAATTATATATATATAGATTTTAGACAATATTTCGAGATGAATGCCCTTTGATTACAGTATAAAAATTAACCTTTTTCCCCCTTCTACTTCCACGGTATCGTGTCATACTGAAGGGAATTGTTGGCCCGTAGTTTTAAATAAAACTCATGATGAATTGGAGGTATTAAGGGCAACATAATCTGTAGGTCTACTACCTAAAATTAATCTCAAATGCATTAAGAGTGACAAGTAAAGAATAACTGAAAAAAAAAAATTTGTGGATTTATTAGTAAACAACTATTTAGATCTAGATTATTCGAGGGGAAAATTACTCAAAAGAAAACTAATATTCTCCACTGTTCTCACGCCTACTCATTTTGACAACAACACTCCATAATCACAAAAGTAATAAAATCTACTGATCGGTTTTAGTGAAACTGCTATAACCTTAATTGTGAAGCTTAAAAACATTAAAAATGATAGTCGATATTAGAGTAATTCACCTACTTGTAACCACTAAGCAGGATTGGGCAGAACTTCAGAATATTTTTATTAACTCTTTAAATACAGAACAAAAAGTTAGTAATGAAACTTAATATCTTTGTATTTGACACAATAACAACCATTTGACATAAATTACTGACCTTTTGCATGCCCAGGGGACTGTCCACAATGGAAGTCTTGAAATTCTTAAATTTAAGCATACTCTGAGATGAGTGAGATGTACCCTCTTTCAAAAAGTTCTTTAAAAATTTAATATAATGCTGCTGCTAACCTGGGACAGAAGCAGCCAACAGAAGTTCCAACAGAAGTTTCAGCCCCCCAGAAAGTTAATATTTCTTTAAAATATCATCCTTTATAGCAACCAGGTTTGCTGAGTTGTATTACATATTTAAAGATTTTTAAAATGAGGTACACTTCAGGAGCATTCACTTTTAAGAGTTTCAAGACTTAGACCGCCCCCTGGGCATTTAAAATGTAAGAACAAATTTATGTCTAAATCTTTATTGTAGTGTCAAATGGGCAGTTGCAAAGTTTAATTACATTTTGATTAGTATTTAAATAAGTACAACAAATATTCCAGACTTCCAAACCTCTATGTGTTATTCTTTTGGTCATGAACTATAGTTTTTTTAATGTCAAGTAGTATTAAGTCATCATTTCTCTGTAGATAATGGTAAACTAAATTAAATTTTTAGTTGGTGATATTCTTTCTATTAAAATATATTCTTATTTTACAATCTGAAGAATGTTGTGGAGTTGTCCGTGCGCCGGTTATACAAATTTCAACACTGTTAAAATCCGTCGACGGCGTCACTGTCGCACTTGAACGTGGACCTAGGTTTCGGCGGTTTGCCATCTTCAGCACTACTGAAGATTCTTGAGTAGTGCTGAAGATGGCAAACCGCCGAAACCTAGGTCCACGTTCAAGTGCGACAGTGACGCCGTCGACGGATTTTAACAGTGTTGAAATTTGTATAACCGGCGCACGGACAACTCCACAACATTCTTCAGATTGTAAAATATATTCTATTAAAGGGCTGGTTGGTGTAGTGGTTATAGTGCCCGCCTACAAACTTGTAGGTAGCCGGATCGATCCCGAGAAAAGTTCGTAGCTTTTTGAAAGGGTTGTTTCTGGAGCCAGCTGCCATTGGTTGTTGGGCTATTAATTAACAATCCTGTCTAAGGAACGTGCCAGCCTTACTAACAAGGCTACAAGATCGCACCACTTAACATCACGATCATCACACTCAACATTCACTCATATTCAGGTAACGTCATCCATTAGGTACCTGTCTTACTAATGATAAATGATAAATAAAAAAGAATGATAAATAATAAATGATAAAAACATATGGACACCACCTATCATATTAGATCTTTTTTAATTTTGTTCTCTTTTTTAGGTTATCAAAGCTGTTTGTGCCAGTTTGTGATCTTGGCACATTTGTAATTACTTATCGTGCACCTGTAGAAGCTTTGTTTGGGATGCTTTAAGTAATTTATTACTTTATGAAATCCGAATTAGTTATTTTTATTATCTAGTCAGCACTTTGATAACTACAATTTGCTTTCAAATTCTCTATCTGAAGAGCATGTGTTTCCAAAACACATATTTTTGCACATCAACTGTTGAGATTTTGATCCATAATTTTATCTATTCTAGGGTTTTATTCTGGAAGTCTTTATTACTTTTGAAAAATATTTAAGTGATTATACTTTATTTTTAACATGTTTCTTCATTTTTATAGACTCAAATTTAAAATTATACCTTCTTTTCTGTACGGATGTGGTAGTCCGGTCGCCAAATAAGAAATTAGGCATGAACCTTGGAATAAGTAGGGTCTGACTCAAATTTTATGATTGATTCTAGTATACTATTTGATGTACTGAACAAGAATATGGCGGATGCCAGAATGACATCCTTGGGCATCTTTGAATACTGAAGGTCAAAGTTCAAAGGGCCGAAAATACAGAAACAGACAGTGAAAAAATGTATTTATATGGTATCCAAACAAATATTCCACAAGGTATTGATTTTAAACCACCGCCGATAGTTTCTGGGTGGTAATTACTTCATTTTGATTGAGGATTACTTTTAAGCCACCATCTTGGATCCGCCATATTGGATACAAGATGTTTTTAAATATGAATACAGCGTTGTGACACATCGTTACAGACTAGATTTTCACGCTGATTACGGTATAATGCCGCAATCCGTTTAGAAAAAATATTGTTTGGTTCTCGAGATTTATTCAAATAAAAACTCTTCCCTGAACATTTATGGGCATTTCCAAATTAAACTATTTAAAAAAAACTATAACTAAGAAAATCGCTCGCTTGGTTCGCGGCTAGCGAATTGTTCACTCAACCTGCGGCCAGAAAATGGTAGATTTCTTGATCGCATTGAGGCCCACAAGTCTCTCGCTCTTTTCGAGATCGTCATATCTATTGGCTACATATTACGGCCGGAAAATATGTCGTTTATTCCGCGGCTGGCAAATCTTTCGGTCGAATTGCAACTGGGAAACCCGCTTATTCTTTTCACGGCCGTTACAGCCGTTACATGTTTTGGTCGTTTCGCGGCTGTAAAAGCGCGGTCGTTCATGAAAAACCCTCAGACATGTTGCAGCAGGAAAAACGGTCAGTGGTTCCGCGGTCAGAAAATCTCTTGATCGCATTGCGGCCGTCATATAATATTATATTTTGCTTCAGAAAACATCATTTACAAAACACCTACAGAATTTGTTGATAAACAGTAAAATATTTTACAGAACTCTTGATTATTGATCATAGCTCGCTGTTTTCGAGTTATCTTAATGTGTGCACAGTGTCTATCATGTACTTATAACTGTCCCAGTAACCATTGCAAAGGCAGAGTAATATTTTTATAAGCTTAAATTAATAAAAAAACGGTTTAAGAAGGACAAAGGTACAAGACAGACTAAGTTGCTTAGCTCCAATCTCGATTGAAAATGACGGAGCTCACAAAATATAAAGTTACTGATGAGTGCCTGCACGAAGGCACAAAGAAGAAAACAAATGCTTCAGTAATAAAATTATATTTTGGTAACTGAGTATTATAATCTAATAGAAACGCTGAAAAGATTGTAAATATATTGACTGGTTTCATATTATCATCAATTAACCCCCTACATTATTTTAGTTTTTATCAATTATTCGTAAAAATTAGGTTTATTATTTTGAAAAAGTAAATACTCAGGGCAAAAAAAAAAAACAAAGGATATTAAAATTGGTTTTAGTTTTTGACGCGCACACGCACACGCTTGAATAAGATAGGAGGGCCCCACCAGCCGGTCTTGCCCCGGGGCCCCCAAGTTTAACGTTACAGCCCTGGATGTAAAGTATCGTACGTCACACGACCGGAAAGTTTTACCGTGAACTCATGAAAATCCCGCATTCGCCTGGGGGCTCGCGCGGGAACTATCAAGCTCGATCGGTAAAGCGGCACTTACCGGCCTAGTAACGTAATGTAATATTTACATTACTTAAAATATTTAAGGTACAAACTTCAGTTTTTGAAACAGATAATATTTAAAAAGACCTATTTTGGTACGAAGTTTCAAGTACCGTACATTCTTTTCGCCATTCTGCTAATTCAAAATGGCACTCATTCTAAGTTTTCAAAACCATATAAAGCAATAAACTATATTCACTGGATGCACATCAAAAAGTCTTACAACATTCAAAATGAATTTACACTTATACTCAGTGCTTGATTTGTAAAAATTGAGGTACCGGAAATGTAATTTGCCAGTTTTTACATAACAACCCCCCCCTTTATCTTTCTTCCGCTCAACAAAATATTATATGTGAATAATTAGATCGGTTTAAAAAGTCAAATTTTATCTAACTATAATGTTTGATAAGTAAATTAAAAACTGACAAAGCATTATTTTACTAAAAAATAAATTCTTTAAAGAAATTCTAGATTTTTTTATGACGCCTTGTGCAAGTATTAAGGCGTTTTTAGCGTTCTAAACACTCGGCTTAACTCAAGACTAGACAAAAGACGCGACTTTGAGGCCGAAACTCCGCGCGTAATTTCCGTGCATTTTAAGCGATTGTTATTTTTCGGGAAGATTAATCCGGCCGAGTACACGCTATCGTCTCTTCCGACAAATACTCCGGCTGGTTATACATGATCCTCTCTTATGGCGCATTATCCGGCCGATCATACGTGATCGTCTTTTGTGGAAAATTCTCCGGCCGATTACACGCGATTTTCTTGTGCGGAAAATTCTCCGGCCGATCATTCGCAATCGTCTTTTGCGACAAATTCTCCGGCTGATTAAACGCGATCGTTTTGTGCGGCAAAATCTCCGTCCGATTACACGCGATCGTCTCTTATGACAAATACTCCGGCCGATTACACACAATCCTCTCTAGTGGCAAATTCTCCGGCCGATTGTACGCGATTGTATTTAGCGGCAAATTATCCGTCCGATTACACGCGATCATCGCTTGTAAAACATACTATGGCCATTCAAACACGATCGACTCTTGTGGCAGAAAGAGGTCCCGGAACGCCGTTCCGACGCGTTCCGCCGCAAATCAAGCACTGCTTATACTGTATTTACATAAAATGTGGTAAATATACACAAATGGTGGAAAATGGCGATCAATTTTCGATTGGTCACACCAATCATCATCAGGCCCGCTGAGAGGCTCATTACGGATATTGCATTTAAATACAGTATAAGTGTAAATATATTTTTATATGTTGTAAGACGTTTTTTATTTACACCCAGTGAATACAACAACAAGTATCATGCTGATCAAGAAATTATAAACTAAAATTTCAAGTTTCGAAATGACTTATATGCTTATTCAACATGCTAAGAGGTTTTTGTAATTAACTTAATTGTAACTTCTCTTCTTTCTTATAACTGAACTGTTTTTAATTTAATAATTTATTTGGAAAGTGATTGACATGAAGTTTTGCAGGAGACAACATTTATAAAAGTCAAGCGGCCCTGGGCCCGGGCTTTGTGGGCCTAGTGGTAAATCCAGCACTGGAGATATAGTGTGCGATGTGCGAACTGTGCATGGGAGTATAAATTTCAAGTAAAACATCTGATTGGATCAAGTGAACTTGGTTTATAGCTAAAAGCCATACTAGAACTCAAACCATTTAACATTTATTTGTACAAAGTATTTTGAAAGCTGTAGGACAGCGTACGTTTATCAGTAAAACTTCATTTCCTTATCGATATTGTACGAAATTATTAGGTTGATATCCCGTGACAACGCAAACATTTTCCGGAGTTACTGTGTAAGTTTGCAGAGGGGTTGCTTATTGTTACAAATTTTTGGGGTAAGGGGTATTTTGGAACGTGTTAATGTGACTAATAATATTTCTTGTTTTCTTAATATTTCTTATCTATTAATTTCCAAATATCAATTCCATATTTAGTGTCTTTAATCTGGACATTTCAATACTTTAAAAGTTAATAGCCTGCCAAAAATATTCCGGATTATTTTTGTGTGTCACCATTTTTTTTATTTACTTCCTAGTAAACATATGAAAAAGAATCTAAAATAATATGTACTACCCCACTGTATGTACCAAATCCATTTTTGATCCTGTACTGACTAGCAGTAAATCTGAGGTAATCTAAGCATATATTCATGAAATAACTTAAGAAAATTTAAAATTCTCACTTATTCATGTCAAAATCCCACAAAATGTTACATGATTGTCTAGTCTAGGGAATCAAACTTAGCATATTTTCGTTTCCTCAGAAATTTTTTTTCAAATAATAGTTTTGGAAATATTTTGCCTTACAGAACAATTTTTAATCGTTAAAAAGTATCAACTTGCATCTGGGTAGCAAAATAGGTCCTTTTAAACAAGACCGTGCTTCAAAGTTACATACCTCAAACAGGTTAACGGTATGGTAAATTATTTGAAAAATACTTATAGAAAAAACTGTCTACAGTAATAAATTTCAAAGTTTTAAATTAGACGAGATAAGTCTAGGATCTGTAAACATAGACAGTGAACAATTTTTAGAATACCCTACGTAAGTTTTTGAGATGATAACAGATGAGTGTGATAATAGCAATTTCATTTAGACAGTTTCCAAGATGAAGCTCTGTCCTTGCAGGGATTGGTTCTTCTCTTGAAAAATGTCTGATAATCTTCCTGAAAATTCTCCCCGTCCCTTAAGGAAGTTGCATTTACAAAGGATGTTTTTTTTTTTTTAATTTCCTTTTTAATTTATTAACATACAAAGATAAATTTGAGCCTTTTTATTTTGCAGGAAACGACTATAACCGATGGCGGGTGAAATATCTTTCCATAAAATTATCATACCCCGATTAATACCTTCTCATTCCTAATTTAAAAATTTTACCTTTTAAAAAACCTTTTATAACATATGAAATAAATGTAAAAACTTTGTGAAACCAAGATTAAAATTTTTAACGTGTGTTTTGTAGATATTGTATATTTTAAAAAGTATATTTCATAATTGCAATCTTTGTTGAGTCGTTATTTAAGACTAGGAGGAGTACCCGCGGCTTTGCACGCTAATTTTTAATTGAATTATACTATGCTGTGTGCAATGCTTACAAATTAACAAATGGGCTGGTTTGGGTTTTAGGCGTAAAATGGCGTAAAACACGTAGCAGCTAGTGATTTCGCCGTCCAAGCTAGGTTGAAACGAGAAAGTGAAAGGTTTCCTGTAGCAAGTAGTATGAATTAGCTTATTCCACTCGCAAACACATTCTTATCTTACAATTTAGTTATAAAAATATTGATTCTTTCCTAGTTAAAATATGAATGACCTCATAGAATTGAATTTCTTGAAGTGTCTGAATAAAAATACAATCAATTGACATTTGGGAGATTGAACTTGGAATTTTCATAGCACCGTGCATTCGCATTTTTCCTGCCAGCCAAATTGGAACTCATGAGAATAAGTTATAATCCGCTAGGGGAGAACTTCGGACTCAACATCTGAGTTCAACACGGTTTGTAAGTAGACAAAACTGTTAGAAAAAGAGGCACTAATTTATTCGAAATGGACAAGGGTTAACAGTACTGCTAAACGTATGCGACACATCATCACATCAACAGGACTCGAACTTGCAACGCTGCAGCCACAGATCCCAGGCCGAGTGCGCTCCCACCTGCGCCATGGTCTCGCTCTAAAACAAGTTCTCTTATAACAGATCCTTTGTTGCCCAACAAATTGAAGTTTTTACATGCTTACTGAAACCACCTGTTCTGGTAGATACTGTGACAGGATCCTTGGACAATCAACTTCATAAATGATTTTTATGTACCTCATACCTCGTACTTCCAGCCAGCATCGCACCGACTTGACGACCCTCTTCACAGGGTATAGGTTCAGTCATGAATCTAATATATTTTGCAGCCCTCTTCATGGGGACAGCCATGTCAGGGATTATTATAAATATTGCATCCGAATTTTTATGCTCAAGAGAGATCTATCTAGGGAGTAAACTTGATGATAGTGATATACGTAAAACCGTCTTGCAGACTTCAAAATAAGGTGAACAACTTTAATTGTGCTACAATTAGCATCTCAGAAACCATTAGTTTAGAGTAGAGAATCTTAGAAAGGAGGACCTCACCAATTCTTTTTATGACGTACCAAATAAGAATTCCATTATTTTCCCAGATACCACACATAAAACAAGATCGCATACAAATTATGTGTTCTTAGTACATTTACAATGCATTTTTCATATGCCAAAAAGCACAATTTTATTTTTTCACGAGGAAATGTTACGAAGACGACACTCTTAGTAACGTGAAGAAAACAAGAAAATGTTGCTACTTTTTTCACGCAACAATTACGTTTTAAGCGACATACTCCTATTTTTTGAAACTTTTTGTAATACCCCCTTTACAGCAGACCTGAATATTGAGACAGTTTAAAATGATTAAAGTAACCAAAGGGCACATTAATTTTAAATTTGAAAAAATCAAGAAACGGAAGCAATGTTTTTATGTAGTTAATAGCTTTTCTAGGCATATACTTTATAATTTCATATGAAAAATAATTATTTTTTGACTCACATTTTCAGGTAACATAGGCCTAATGTTTTTTATGTAAGTATATTTCACTTTTACATATTTGTTATCATTTTCTCATTGTAATTTTTTTTACTCTCACATTTCAGTTACTGTTTATGCCATTTTTAGTTCTCATAGTTTATCTCAAAATTTTCTAACTGCTGGTCAAGGTTAAGGAATGAAACAAATTAAAAAATTTAATTTCCTTTCATAAAAGCATATTATTAATAAGTTTATTGCACAAGTAACTTAAAAAGTTTAAATTTTCTGTAATGAATGGCGAGAATGCTCCGATTTCCTGGACAGTTATTAGTTATCGTTTATCCTACTAAAACTATAGATTTTTGAAAGGAAATTCAATTTGGTATCTTTTTTATCTAAAAATTTTACAATTTAAAACATATGAAATTTTGAGCTTTAAAAACTACAAATGTCCGCCATTTTGAATTGGTGCAAAGTAAAAGCTTTATACTGCGTACAAAATAAGTCCTAATAGTCATAATAGAGAAATCAAAATTGAAGTTGGTATCTCAAGTGGTTTGACAGACGGTATACGAAATCAATATTATGGAAAAACGAAACTGTTGATCTAGATAAAAAATAGGAAAATGAGAAAAATAAATCAATAACTATTTTGCTTATTTTGAACCAGGGACCGGGTGCCGAACGAATCAAATTACGTAGTTTATGCTTTTACTTACGGACACCCTGTTTAAGTAGTTAAAAAGTCCCACAAGAAATACAATGGAAACTTGGGTAGCCTGTATATCGAGAACCGTTGGAAAAAAATACCGAAGAACAAAAATGTTTTAGCAAGTGATCTTAGTTGTCATACTCAAGAAAATATAAGCCTCATTAACATACTTTAAGTTTATTTGCGATTAAAAAAAAAATTGTTTCTAACTGTGCCGTATTATGCATTCCTTACATAGAAAAAATCCTCAAAATAACAAATTTGTATGAGTGAACTGTCTTTTCAAAATGGGGTAATAACTAAAATCACATATAAATATTAATTGTTCTTTTGTTATTTTTATTCAACACAACTGTTTTCAGTATAGGCTCAGAGAGACTACAAAAATATCATTTCCCAGTACGATTCTTATGGGGCAAAATCAGACTTTGAACTCCTTATATCTCCTTAACCAATGGTTTTAGAATAAAATGACAAATAACATTAAGTTCTTAAAACTAAGTGTAGGCTCAAAAAACAAAAAAAAAACATAAAATATAGGTTGTTCTATAAGAAAAATCAAAATTGTTCCATATTGAAAAATGGTGGCCATTTACAAAAAAGTGGAAGTTATATTTTGGATGTTATTAAAAAATAGGTGAAATCCTCCTTTAAAGTTTTTTTAATCCAAAAGTTTCTGTGGTGCAAATTTGCACAGTTACCCACACACATTCACTCTCCACACAATGCTGTTAATGTACAAAACTTTATGTACAAACTTTAACTTTTTTTATATTGATAAAATTTACAATATAAAATACTTTTACTTTTGTTACATTTACTCACATGTGTGTGAATACAATGCAAATGAAATTATATTTTTATGTGTTGTACGATATTTTTAGGTTGGGACACTTTGGATGAAATATTCGTACATTTTTGGCTCTTTTCTTCCAGAAATATGTATTGTGTTGCACAATGATTTCTTCAAGATTTTTTGTGCATGTTCAAAATATTTATGTGGGTGAAAAACTCTACGCTGTAATGAGATCAGTGAATCATCCAACAATGAGGACATTGTTCTTCAGAAAGCACAATGGTTATTCCAGTTTTCATATATTTTTTAAGAAACCCTAATTTCAATTTAATCTTTATTTGGGCTTTCAATTAAATATTATTTGTAGTTTATATGAATCTATTTACAGTTTATCTTTTGGGAATCTTTGGATAGTAATTCGTTTAGAAAGTATTACATACATTGTTGAACAAATAAGGGAATATTTTAAACTCATCAAAGAAAAAAGTTAAATAATTTCTATCGTATGGAAGATAGATATTTATTTATATTTATAACATCATGAAAATATTTTTTTCTGGAAAGTTAATGAGACAATGAGATTTATTCCTTTCAAAAGTTAAAGCAGTACAGTTTTATACTGTTTTAATAGAACTTCATAAACACATTACTTATTTTTGAAAATATATATTTAAGTTTGGAGTCTCTCAGTATCGATTTTGATTTTTATTATAGATATAAGTGGACATATTACGCCTTTAAATGGAAATACAGGATTGTTTCCCTTAAATAAAACACCACCGTGGTTTAACATTACATTTATTTTATTACATACAAATTTAAACGATTTAGTATATTATTGACAATCACTTGGTTTAAAAAGTTAGGTTTAACTATTTTTATTGTATTATAGTATAAATGTGGTGATAGTTTTTGTAACATACAAGAACAAAGTTTTGTTTATGGTATATAAAATAAATATTAGTGTTCGGTTGAGTTTCACGTCATGAGTCTTATGTTATTGATGTTGTATGGCAGGAATATTTATTTTTACAAATGTGAGCGAAAATGGTCATTTCCCGAATGAACGCCCACTGAGGGAACATCGCTTACAAGATTATCGTGATATCATCTGATGCGAACATGTGGCATACATCGGGATTTGTATGGTTAATCAACGCTTAGTCGTAGACAAACTCATGCCGTAAGTGATGTGCGACAGTGCCAGCCGTCGTGCATGGAGACGCTCTGACACTACCATGAACATTTTCGAACAACTCTTTCCCACTGGTTTTACTTTTTATCTTTGGTGGTTATTTACAAAAGAAGGAATACACAAGCAAGGAGACACTAAGTGACACCACAAAGCAAATGGGGAAACACTTAGCTTTCTTCGGCGATACTTCCCGATACACCCCCGTCTCTGCGAATCCTTCCTTCACACACATTCACATGGAATAGTTTTGTTAAATTAAGTTTTAAAAAGTTTGTTTCCTTTAAAAAATATACTAAAAAGTGTAAAAATAACTGATGGGTAAAAATAGCAATACAATTGTGTAAACAAATACTGTTTTTTTTGTAAATTAAAGATTTACGGTTGAATAATTTTGTTCAGCTACATTAGGAACGGAACAATGTTTTAAATTAAAACAATAGTTGAATCAGTTTACATTACAAATTGGAATCCTGTCTTAGTAGTGATTTTAGGATGATGTTAGAAACAAAGATAGATGTTGAAATATTGTTTAAAGTTAAAAGTAAATAGATACACAGCAGAAAAATAAATTTAAACTAGAAAGAAATAATGAGTTAAACTTATTTAGCAAAACAAAAGTTCATTTTATGTTAAACAAGTATAACTGTATCACATTCAGCGAGTCAACAATGTTCGGGATTTTTATGTTGTAAAATACAGTTAAGACTAAAGAATAAAGAAAATTAAATATGAAAGTTCGTTATTTTAGTTATACTAGAAAACACGAGGGAGACTTCAATTTATAGAATTATTATCTGCTTTTGAAATCAGAGAGCTCAAAATTAGACTAAGATAAATGCTAACTTGTCAAATACGCGAATTTCTTACTTTTTTGTAGATACTCACCTAATTCATTGTTTGTATGATGTTTGCATCACTCATAGTGGACTTCTGAGGATTTTATTTATATTTATTTGTGCGACTATTTTTTGTCAAAAGACCAGTATATTATGAGTTTTTCTCCAAAATTCTCCCAAAGAATGAAGATTCATTTAATCCTTTTCTCCTCTGAATTTTTATTTGAACCTCCTAAACGTTTTAAAATAAAATAATCCACATTTTAACGATGATGCAAAGGATTTTGAAACACGAACATGATACAATAAACCATAACCAACAAAATGTAATTTTCACATTTAAATAATAAAATACATAGTTATTAACAAATCGAATATATCTACCGATCTTTAATCCTTCCTTATATTGTACTCAAGTCTTATATATAATATATATAGTTTTATACACAATTTGTAATGTACAGGTTTCACTTTTAACATAGTCTTAACATATTGAGGCAGTATATTCTTCCAAAATAGTGTCATACATTCACACATACAAACTACACTCACATCGGGAATGCGAGAGATCTCACAAATATGTATATTTATGTTGAAACATAGTTTGTTGTTAGTTATTAAGTCTTTGCATAGATTGTCTAAGAAATAAAATAAACATGCTACCCAACTTAAAAACTGAGAAACTAATGATTTATTCACTCCAAAGCTATTTTACATGTTTCCCTTCCAAATTTTCCTCTACCCGTAGATATTACTCTTACCGTACGTATTAGTTAACATGTACCGGTGTCTTTTGGTTTCTAATAAATCATTAAGCGGGTTTAGCGTCTATTTTACATAATTTTCGTGTAAATGTTATTTACAAGTTAAAACATACATAGTATATCATTAGTTCCTAAAGTAACACACACAAAAGTATTCTGTAATTTATAATACATTTTATTTGACTTATTTATTTGGGGTATTTGAAGGAGGAGCTAATTGTTATTTAATATGCAAAATGAACATAGTTTTGCAAAAACCTTGATAAAAATTTGTCTAATATTTCTTTGGTTGGACATAAATCAAATAAAATTTAATGATAATTTAGTTTTTACTAGGAATTATATTGAGGAGAGAAATTTAATAATTGTACTGTATTTCGTTGATAGGTACTAAGTTTAATTATTTTTTTTAGTTATACGTTTTGTGAGTTTTTGTAGATATGATGAGCGAAAAAGTAAAAAAAAACGCAAATATTTAATGATTGAACTTTGTATCTTTTCTTTAAACATGGTGTACATAGTATTTCGGTTACTAAAAATACATAGGAGACAATATATTTGTAATAACAAAGAAATATGAAGTGAAGTAATTTGCAATTAATATAAGCAGAAGTAGTAACAGTATTTAAATGCAAACTTTTGGAAATATATTATTATTAAAACTGGAATAAAATTGCCTAATAGGTTTTCAGGATTTTAGCTTATAATTGTCCTCGGTTTTTACAACTAAATACAAATTTAAAAATATTTGGTTCTGAAATCCTGACATCATTTACGTTCTGGTAGTGTAATCAACAATTAACTTTTTAACTACCCCTTTTGCTGAATCGTCAGTTTTTCAACCGAGTCAAAATGTGTAAAATCAAATGTATTCAACTAACATTTTATGTACTATGGAACACAAAATCTACTCATTGACTGGGCAGTTAAATTAGGTTTAATAACTTTTACATCCTCGGGTTTCAAATGCACACTGGCAATTTTTATTAGCACAACTAGTGCTTATATTGGGTAGGTAAAACTTTTCACTGCCTTTGCAAATAGCAGGTGTGATTTTTAATGCTTTGATCGTTAACTTCCTTTAATTACAATTGATAATTTTTACTTTTTTATAATTAGTAGCTATTATGATGCAAACCTCGAAAACAATTAATCCTATTGACCCATTTACATAATTAATGATAAGTGAAGGTAATCTGATGCCAGATATGGTGCTAAATATTGCGGTACCTGCAATTCATATGCGTTGGTTAAGCAAAGTCATTTTCTTCATTTCACTTTCCTGTATGCATCCATTGAACATTTTTTTTGAACTTGTATTAGGTGTTATAGATATATTTATAACATAAGAAAACTTAATGTCTAACGTAATACATATTTTACCTGGAATTACATCCTCTTTCCAGCAATCACATAAAATAATGTTTGCCTACTGTTACTTTGCTGCACTAATAAAATCTAAGAGAGTTAATTCAATTTATCTTACAATAATAAATATTAATTTTTTACAAATACTCCTTTTTTGATACTACCTCAAATGTATTAAAATTAAGGAAAGAAATAAAAGCCTTTATTAGGGAGAATGAGTGATTACTTCTGTGAAAAAGGCCTAATCCTGATTGTTTTGCGAATAACTGAATTTCCAGTGAGGGCGCTGATATTAAAGGAAGGATTCTTTTTAATCCCTTTAAAGTTTGATTTTAGTTGAAATGTTCTTCAGCTTTCAATATTTCAATTATACGACTCACAAAGAAAAAGCCGTAACCTACAAACATGATTTTAAAAATACCGTAACCAGTCCTCTTCTCCAAAATTAACAGACAGAACTTAAACAAACGAGCGGTATTGCTTAATTTCTAAGAATATACTTATTTTACAAATCGATGGTCTGTATAAAATTTCATCTCGTAATACCTAAAACAATAATATATTTTTCTGTACATCGTCCACATCGACTCCTGTTACCCCTACAGTTACTATGATATTAAGACTCTTAAATATTAAGTAACATGTAATAACAAATCATTCTTGTAGAAAATAAAGGATCTTACACAATATCCACAAAGTAATTTGTTACGGTTATTTTAATGTTATTGCGAATAGAAATCGAGTATTGTTGAGCTTTTTTTGTATGATTTGGTGGCGTAGGACACAACAAGTAACAGAACAAAAGGAGTGACCCGTAGTTGTAATGTCACTTGCACACTGTGTCAAGGCATACCCCTTGTTTCATTTATTACATTATGTTTATCGATTTATTATTATATATAATTAATATTATAATAAAATAAGAGTCTCTACAGATACATAATGTTGAGCACACGTCGCCCTTCGTCTATAAGACATCTCGTTACGAGATGTCTAAAAGACGTCTAAAGGCTTTTGTTTTCTAAACGCTACTTTCAGATAATGGACTATTAACGAGCAACACAACATTGAAAATGCATATTTTATGTGAGTACCCCGAGAACAATATGTGTTTTTGTTTTCATATTATGAATTATTTAAGTTTTTAAATTACTTTCAAAATGGGTCTAGTTTTACCACTATAGAATTTTCAAATACCGGCATGTGATGAAAAAGCAAAATGCCATACACACCAATAACACCTTTACATTTTTAAATTTTAAATGTAGGTAGAAAAAATATATATTAACAATTTAATATTAATATTTTGTTGTACACAGGTACTAAGGAATTCATTGGACAAACAATGCAATTCAATTAGTAGGGATAATCAGGGCAATATTTGAATCGTCCATGCAACTTAAAATAATCTTTGTATAATAATAGGAATACAATCAAATTTTGTAAAACTACTAAGTTAAAAAAGAGTTAGTCATTCTTAACCACCCCACATTTGTGGGAACAAACATAGATGATCAATTTTGATCTCCCAGTTTTAGCAGAGGATCCCAAATTTGTATACAACCCTTAAAAATGTTATTTTAATGTTACAAGAAGTATACTTAATTTCATAATTCATGTTGTTTGAATGAAAAATAAAAAGTAGTTTTTGTAAAGGTATTTCTTTAGTGACAGTCTCATTATTTTGACGTAATTTTAGAACCACAGTTGGGCATATTGTTCTCAGGCGTCCTGGGCATCGGCGAGCACCAGCCTCTGTCGGGTCGCAGCGTTCGCCTTCCTTGTCGCATATTTATGTAAAAAATTTATCAGTACTAGTTAAGTTTTAAAGTAAGGCCACATCTGGGTTGCTAAAATCTCGTTTGAATTAATAGATTAAGATTAATTCAATAACATTTTCCTGTCTAGAACTTCATTAACGCTAAATTTAAACGTTCATATTCATAAATAAAGCCTAAGCTATTTATAGTTTCACAATTAAAGCAATACGTATTTGCCCTTTTGAAGTCGATTACACATAATTCCAGTTCTTACACGATTAATTCTACACTATCAAATTGTAGTTTGTTTTAAGTCTAGTTATTTTAAACTCTATCGAGTTATTGATCAATTTTAGTGTAGCGACTTAACAAGTTAGTTTAACGTAAGATGATTGATATATTAAACTAATTTTGAATTATAAATACAATCAACCACGAAATGTATTATACTCAGGATTCATAATCTTTTATGCCTTTTATCTACTTGTTTAATAATTGAAAAAGTTGTCTTGTTAATACATCGAGTTCGGAAGGCGCTCGTTGCGGCCCTACAACAGCAGTGTCCTGGTCATCGCTCACCTACGTGCAGATATAACCCACGAAGAGGCCAATAACAACATTTTGTCAATTTATACACAACTTTCAATAATAATATAATTGTAATATTTATAAGAAAACAATGTCAATACTTTTAAATTATTGTTTTTTACGTACAGTAGCCTATTAGTATCACGGTAACAGGCGGTAAGTCATTTTCCGCGGTAGATCTCGATTATTTTGTCTTGATCCACATATTCGAATATGTGTGGCGCGTCCATGAGGATTCCCACGGTGCCTGCTGTTGTCACTATGAAGAAAATGTACAACTGCAGCCGATCTATCACCATGGCCACGTACTTCCAGTCCTCCCGGATCTGCAACACACCACACTCGTCAGTCAGGGACAAAAGATTGGAAAATTAGTTTAAAGCTATCGTAGGTTTAACTTCGATCTTTATTGTCTTCAAAAAAAATGAGCTTCTTACTCACTATTCTAAAACATTCAAAGAGTTCTTCAGATTCCAGGTCCTTTTGCAAGCCTTACTCATTAGTCATTCAAGGGTTATTCTTTATAGAACAACCATTTAACAATTAAACAGTCAAAAAATGAAATCTGCGGCTGACCTGCTGTAAAATCATTGATGTTGACATTCATTCAATCATTGTTAGTAATTTAAGAGCTCTAAATCTATATAATTGTGTCAAGACATTCTGTCGTTGAAGTAAACGTAACTAGCTTCTGTGATTAATCGAATTCAAAATAAAGCAGCTACGAATTCAAACTCTTTAAATATTGATAAAATATAAAAAAAGCTAAAAGAAATTTACTTTTTGTTTTTCTGAGCATTGAAATGTCAATATAAGAGCCCAGTCCCCTCAAATCAAAGTGATCTTCAAATGTCACCATTTTCATATGAGGGGATATATTGGGATAACGGACGAGAATTATGAATAAATCTAAAAGAATTGAACTTTTGACAACTAATAAAAATACCGAGTAAACTGTTTATTTATCTCAACTAATCTTTATGAGTCACAATAAGCCGTTTTTCTGGGTTGTCGTCGGATTGTGAAGTATTATTCAGAACAAGAAAGATACGAAAATTTGATGATGAATAAAACATGTGTGGAGCATCTGTGTGTATATTGGACGACGGATGTGCTACTTGAACACCCATCGAGCAAACTGACGCCCTAGCCCCAGACCTGCTGGCGTGTTTGTCATTTGTTGCCTTTCATTTCATGCAACCTTAAATTTATTGATTTTTTAAATAAAAAAATTAAGTTACTGCGTTACGGGAGGTAAATAATCTAATTGTATATTTATTTTACATTATAACGCAATGAAGGTTCTGCAAAATAATGCTTAGCCCAGTGAAACCAGTGTGTGTGTGTGTGATATTAAGTAATCAACACATGAGGCTGATGTTTATTAATTTGTAGAACATTTTTTCGTGTATGTTACCAAATTACTATATTTAAAAGCCGATGAATTCTGCTTTAGAGACCCTCAATAACCGAGTTACTGCACTTTGTCCGGTACTTAATCGATTTAACACTAGTCCCGTATGGTGTTACAACATTTCAAGCCATATCACTTACTCTAAAGAGACAATTTCCTATTCTCGTATTAGAAATGCTATAATGTTTTATGAGTAATCGTATAAATTGCTTTGAATATATCTTTGCTTCCAAATTCCAATAATAATATTCATAAAACATCAACTCCCCAATTGCGAAGCAAACATTCAATTCCAACACATTAACTAATGACGCACCTGTATATACTGATCCTCGTTTCGTAGATGTTCCGCGATGAATTCCACAGCCTCCGTCGCTTTCGACGCCTCGGGCGAGAGCAGCAGCGAGTCGGAGCTCTCGCTCTCTCTCCGCTCGGCGCTCGCCTTACGGTTGATTTTACAGTTGGGGTGGTGGAGGTCGGACAGCTCCATCACCTCCATTTTGCTCTTGCCCGGCGCGGAGGGCGGCAGGTGCTTGGGCAGCTCGGCCGGACTGCCGTAGGAGGGGTGCGGCGGCGCCGACATGCCGGGCATCTCCATCATCCAGCGCAGCCGCGTCTTCTTGGGCCGCTTCATCAGCAGCACGATGGGCAGGTAGTAGAGGAAGACGGCGCGGATCCAGGGCGGCATTCGGTGCGTCCTGGGACCTCGGAAATTCCAATTGATTATGATAACGGTGACTAAAATACTGACCGTGTTCATGATGAAGGTGAACAGCAGGTATTTGGCTATGAGCGGGAGCACGAGGGAGGTCGGCGGGAGGATCTTGGACACGAGGAGCAGGAACACGACCAGCGAGAGGAGGATACTGATGCCCAGTGTCACCTTCTCGCCCGCCTCGGCCGGCAGGTAGAACACGAGCACGCACAGGAACGAGATGAGGACCGTGGGCAGGATCAAGTTGACCGTGTAGAACAGAGTTTTGCGACGGATGATGATGTAGAAGGTGATGTCGGTCTCCGTGGGGTGCGGCCCCTCGTAGATGTTGAGGTAGGCGGGGACCTCGATGATGTCCCAGGTCCCGGACTTCCAGTAGTCCGACAGGTCCACAAAGTTCTTGTTATTGTACAGAGCTAAGGACACTTGGTCGCCGTTGAACGTCCATGAACCGAACTTCATGATACATGTTTGCTGATCGAACGGGAAGTACGTTACGTCTATCGTACATGAACTCTGGAACAGGGAAAATAACTTTATAATACGGTGTAAATCAATATACATTCGGTTCTAAACCAATGTACTCCCAATATTCTGTAGTTTTTGCATTTAAAACCAAAAGTAGCTTTGATTTTTGCGTTAGTTAAATTGCTATGCATAAAATGATTTTCGTTTCATAGCTCTTAATTTACATATCTTTGGGTTATTTGAGCTCGCATTGACGTAGGGAAGTACGTAATGTAACGCTTCAAAGTGATCTGTGAAGTAAAAAATAAATTATACCAATTTAAAAGAAGGGTGAACCATCCTCTCCTTAAATTAACATTACACGTTTTTAGTTTCAAGAAAACACTTGAATGAATGCAAAAATTGATCAAATCTCGGTCTGTTCTAGGGAATTAAATACATAAAATGCGTCTGCTAGAATCACTGTGTTGCCGTTATTTAGAGTAGTCTTTACAGAGTTAAGATTTATATACCATCTATTTAAAACAAGTAATTACGGTTTAGCTTGATTTATTATACAATTTCATAAAACAACATAGCTTGAAAATATTTAAGTGACAAGTTTATCAAAATCAACTGGACGTAAATAATCCATCACTTTTATCAAAACCATCTCTAACATCAAGGCTGCAGCGCCTCTAATAAATGGCAACGTCGCACTTAAGGGTTCAGCTGATTTGAAGTCAGTGCTTTCTTATAGCATCATCGGCTGGCTGATTGAACCCAGTTGGCTCTGCAAGGGGGTTTAATATGAGAAAAATCATTGCAAAGCGGCTTTGTCAGTTTGAAGGCCGCGTATTTTTTACTAGACATAACCATGATTTTTTACATGCGTTCTATATTCCAAAGTTAGGAATGCTGTATGTATGAATCAAGCGAATGCCTTTTTAAGATCGAATTAAAATGAAATTTTCCCCGAAATTAAACAAATGAATATTACTCGACAAATGTGATTCAGACTATTAAAATCGCCAGAAAATATCCATCTATGTAAAACAGAAGAACAGAGAAAACTAACATTGGCCTGTCGGAGTGTAGTATAAAAAAATATATATTAAGGGCTAGAAGATATATATTCATTATCTAGACAGTCAACTGAAAAATAGAAAGTTTCCAAGTAATTAGTAAAATTAGAGTTTCTCATGAGTCACTAAAACTAGTAAAATGTTGATCGCATTTGAGTACTGTCTTGAACCGACAATACAACGAGGCATCGCACGGCGTCATACCAGACTCACGCGGCGTTTAAGACTCGTCGAGTCAATGTTTAGTGAATTAATTCCACCGAAGGTCGGTCATAAACAAGAGATGAGCCTTTGAAGCAGCCCGGAATGCGGATTCCTACGGTGTTCATTCATCTTGGCGGCACAACGTTCATAAAATGCCACGAGTTCCTAGAATGCTCTACAACCACATTCTTATATCGTGCGGCATCCGGTACTGGGACGCTTACATTTTGACTAACGAGTAAAAAAGATTTTTATTAGTTTTGTACGATATGTTAAAATAACTAAAAAAAACTGAATAAAAACTGGACAATTTTTAGACATTTTGTTTGGGGCAATTTACCTTGTACATGTTGCAGAATTTTTATACTTTCTTGAAACAAAATCAATTTTTGAAAATGTCCAGTAGAACAAAGATGAATGGTTCCGTACTGGTTATCATACAAAGAAGTATTAAATTTACTATGGTAAAACCTAAATACACGTTTTGAAACAAATGAAACAATCATTTCTGTGAGAGTAGTGCAAACAAAATTTATCTTTATAATTGTTTAGCTACCTGTAAGATTTGTGTGTAAAATTTTATTTTATGGACAGAAATTTCATTCTAAATAGCAGTCCCATGCTTTGTCCAGCTTTGTGTTTTTTTCATGGAATGTATTTTGAAGAATGACTTTCAAAGATAATTGAGGGTTGTTAGAATAAACTTAAAAACAGTTGCGAGATCTACTCTAATTCTACTTCTCCTACGGCTACTACTGCTATACAAAAGACTCCTACGATTTGTTACCAGTTATAGTTAATAGTAAAATACATAACAGTAGTGACGAAAAACCAGGCAGTACATTTGATTATTTATTAGGCCTAATATTTAAGTGAACCATGTGATAACATGGATTTTATAGTACTTAATGCTCTAAGAATGGGCAGTTTATTTTTTACCCACCAAAAGCTACCAATTTAATGTGCTCTTTTATACATTAAGAAAACTTTGCCTGTTTGGCAAAATTAGCATCCCCTTGCATGTTTACGGTGTAAGTATTGGCTTTACTTAACAGCGGTTGTTTTCTTTAAGATTACATAGTATAATTGAAACCCAAACCCAAGTTAACTATGTGTTCTTCACCCGTGGCAAGTTAGTTTATGCTGACAGTTTTGAGCAAATTTAAAAATCACTTATTTTAAGACTTAGAATCTTATAATAAATTGGTATATGTGAAACCACCATAATATCTGTAATCCTAAGTTATCAACCTGTTTTCAAACCCTCCTTTAAATTGAATAATTCCGAATCAAAAAAACATCTTAACACGATCCATCAGCAGTTACTAATAAGCCTACCTATGACGAAACATCCATTGCGACCGCGCAGTGAAACAAACAATGAATCAACTCTAAGTGTCCTGTGTATATAATAAATATATTTAGTTAATAAGAAGACAACCCTATTAAGATGCCGCACTGAGCGGCGAAATGTACATCGGGTAGTTTAACAAACACTGCAAGACCTTCAGGCAAAAAAAGGTAAAATAAGACGAAAAATCGTTTTATTTAGTTAATTGAAACTCTATAGGATTAGAAGAAAAATAAAAGTACATCACTCGAGGCGAGGAATTTTGGTACACAATGACAGTAAAGAACTCCGCCTTAAAAAGAAGGTTATGTCATTGCACTTAAAAAATACCAGAAGTAAATTTTTTTATTTTTCTTGGGTTTTGTTTGACATTTAAAATGGAGGGTTTGGAAACTCCTGTTGGCTTGTCTAAATGCTTGGTTGGTTGATTGTTTGGTCACTTTCACCTGGTATATGGCCGGCGGGACCCAGAGCACCTCTCCGTTGGGGTAGATCAACACGTTCGACTTGTACCGGACCTCGTAGTTGCCGTCCGCACTGGAACAGATAATAGCGTAGTCAGCACACCAACATTATCACAACCAGAGTGATTATTATGTAGAATTTCGCACAATGCATCAGTTTTGACAGGGATTTCAATTATACATTTGAAATGTGAGAAATAAAAATGCAAAATGAATAAAAAACATCTTAAATGTTAGCGAAAAATAAAAAAAAGCACAACAAAATTCGCCTTAACATATTTATCATAACAATTTTACTGCACAAATTTGTATCTATTAAAGTGGTGAACTATATTTGATAAATGAAAAATAAATTAGTCAAATATTCAAATAATACCAATCAAACAAATCAGACCTTAACCCTTAAGCCACGACTACACTACACAACTTTATATACTTTGTTTTAAAAACATGTTTAATATAACTTTTGTTTTAAGACTTGTTCTGCAACAAAAAAAGTCTATGGAATACAAATTTCCTATGGTGTTTCCGACACCGCTCGGGAAACCTGCAACATGTTGTAAAAACACGACTTTTGATTTTAAAACGCTCTTGTTGTACAACTTTCTCCAATAATGTTCATTGCAATCTTCAACCTCTTCAAACCAATTATAAAATTGGTTTTACAACTAAATGTTAAAACAAGTTTTACAGGTAATGTAAGTCGGCTTTATAAAAAAAAGCTGAACGGCAGTAAATAATATGTCCGCTAGGAGAAATGTAACACGTAATAAGTATTAGACACTAAATGTTTCTATCGATGTACCAAACGGTCTTTAAAGAAGCAGGTCGTTTTCACGTGGTCTTCCGAACAGTTGATTTATATATTTTCATGTTTTTGCTTTGATTCCAATAGGTATTTATCTCGTTCATGGGGGTTTGTATGAAGAGTTCCAGTTGTGGGGTCTTAATTGCCACGAACGCATTCCTGTAATAAGTAAATAAAAACTGTAACTATAAAAAATATCTAAAAACCAGTTTTACAACGAAGAGATTCTAAAGCAAGTTCACGTGGAAACAAACTTCCGCAAAGGGATCCGTCAGTCTGTAAATATTGCACCGAAACTAATCATCCTTCCCCAATTAAAAGACGTGAGAAATACAAGCAATTTCCGGCGCGGCGGAGATCGAGCCGGAGGATTTATTGCAAAAAGAAACGTCCAATTAGTGAAAGAAATATGGGTAAATGCATTAATCGCGGCCCCACAGAGGGGGGGAGGGGGAGAAGCTGTCAGCGACGAGCTCCTCAATTAACTATGGGCCGAATCAATCCATCTCGGCGGAGAAATAACATCCCTCCGTGGGAGATCTTCTTGTTACACCACTTCAGCGCCTTCTTCATACCGCGTTCAAAGAGAGCAAACAAGGTGATTCCGCTGTTTGAGTTGCGAATTGGCTGATTTCAGTCTCAATTGATACGACGTGAATAGGGAAGAGATTCAGTTTGCAGTGGTCGGTGTGCTGAATCAAAAAGAAAATGTTCAAGTTTAAGGTTAGAATTAGAGTAATTATGTGTGATTTTCATTGTTTGTAAAGTTTTGCAACTGGAAAAAGGTATCGATAGACGTAGTAACTATTTATTTCTATGTGATAAAAAGAGAGTGAAGTCAAAATTGGTTGTTATTAATGGTTCGCAGAGATAGCGAATTAATGGGAGGAGGGAGAGGAGATATCGTATCCTATGATGGGGCTGTTGAAATAATGGTTGAAGATGATCGTTAACTACGTAACCACTATATCAAGTTCTAAATTTAAGTATCAATTAAGACACGTAAAAGTAGTAACATTACATACCTGCCTTTTAGCATTTTAACATTTATTTGCAATATTTCTTGTTAGCGTGTCAAAACAAAACCTTTGGGATAACAGATAGGCCTGCACACAATTTATAAAGTATCAATAGTTACGAAAATTATTTATTTTTTAAATTTTATATTGCGCACAACAAGTTGTAGCTTATGGATAGCCATTTTAGCTCTCGATTAAAAGCCTCCTTTGATGGAATGTAGTCGATTTAGGGGGCGAATCAAAAGCGAATCTGCCTGCCTAAAAACTGTCAAGCAAAGTTGACTCAAGTATGTTTGACCAGAAACATCTATTGGACAGTGGCGTACCCAGGGTCAGTATTTATATGGGGGGGGGGGGGTCACTGACAGTATGTGAAGTAGGTATTTCACTAGCATAAAACGTCCAGGCTCCACCTAAGCGTTACTTTTCATTTATATTATTAACTTCACAGTATTGTCGTTTAGTTTAAATTACTCACCTTCGTTTTTTAAGATATTTTGTTTGGAGTGGAGGGGTTTGGATTTTTATTTGGGGATGTTAACGTCTCAGGATTTTTTAACCCTTCTAAAATTGGGATGGAGTTTACTTTCAAAGTCCCATAAAATATTAGTTAAAGAAATGCATATATCTGATCTTGATCAAATCAAAGGGATTGTAATACTGTAATGCAAAAAATAAACTTTTACAATTGGTTTTACAAAGTTAAAATCAGTTATTAGTACAAAATTACTTTTGAAACATTCTAAAAATGAATGCAAGTGAAAATTATCGTTGTTCATCAGCGTAAAATTGATAAAATTTAAAACATATTAAGAAAATCTTTGTTGTCAAATGTAAATTTAAACAAATTTCAGTTTACACATTACGATCAAAGTGCAATGAATTGAATATCAATAAGTGTGTTCTTCATTTAACTTTGCCCGGTAAACAATGAATTTTCCATTTAATTCAATTTCACGAGCAAGGCTGGTGAAAACCCATGCTGATCATCGCCCTACTACTGTTCCTGCACACATAAAGTTTACCCACACACACAAGTAACTAACGCAATAAAAGTTTATAAGTAGTTGTGTCGGATGACTTACTTGTTGAACAGCACGATGTCGGGTTTCCAGACCTTGTCCGGCGGTAACCTGAGCACGCCGATGCCGCCGTAGTCCGCCTCGTCCCACTGAAGCTGGTAATCGTCCCAGACCTGCAACAACAGAGGAAGTAACAGCACGATGTCGGGTTTCCAGACCTTGTCCGGCGGTCGATGCCGCCGTAGTCCGCCTCGTCCAACTGCAGCTGGTGGTCGTCCCAGACCTGCAACAACAGAGGAAGTAACAGCACGATGTCGGGTTTCCAGACCTTGTCCGGCGGTCGATGCCGCCGTAGTCCGCCTCGTCCAACTGCAGCTGGTGGTCGTCCCAGACCTGCAACAATAGAGGAAGTAACAGCACGATGTCGGGTTTCCAGACCTTGTCCTGCGGTCGATGCCGCCGTAGTCCGCCTCGTCCAACTGCAGCTGGTGGTCGTCCCAGACCTGCAACAATAGAGGAAGTAACAGCACGATGTCGGGTTTCCAGACCTTGTCCGGCGGTCGATGCCGCCGTAGTCCGCCTCGTCCAACTGCAGCTGGTGGTCGTCCCAGACCTGCAACAATAGAGGAAGTAACAGCACGATGTCGGGTTTCCAGACCTTGTCCGGCGGTCGATGCCGCCGTAGTCCGCCTCGTCCAACTGCAGCTGGTGGTCGTCCCAGGCCTGCGACAACAGAGGAAGTAACAGCACGATGTCGGGTTTCAAGACCTTGTCCGGCGGTAACCTGAGCATGCCGATGCCGCCGTAGTCCGCTTCGTCCCACTGCAGCTGGTAGTCGTCCCAGACCTGCAACAACAGAGGAAGTAGCAGATAGTTCTTTCATTCGTGGATAAATTAACTTCAATAGAACTACACATGACCTTGGAAATGTTTGAAAACCTCAGCTAGGTCAGTCACATATTTGTCTTTCATTATGAAGGTAATGAAGCAGATTGTGGAAAACTACCAACAACAGCTTATCGTTATGTTATGTGATTATACATTTACATGTTTCATATATTTCTCTTAAAACGACTATCCGCTTTGATTTTATTTGCAAATTGTATACATAAAATAATTATGAAGGCTATATAGATATGCCAACATCAGCACAACAGAATTTTTCAATGGAACTGAGTGAACTGGTTTGTTTTGGGAGGTTCTTAAAAACTAATAATTTAAATCGTGAAACGTGCCACATTTAAATAGGAGAGAGGAGAGCCGAGAAACCTTGGCTTTCCGAGTAAACTACTACTGATCAGACCCTTTTAAAAGAACATACTTTTCTAGTTGATCATCAAAACAAAAAAAAATAATCGAAACTAAAATATGGATATGAAGTATAGTTAAATTTATTAATCAAGAGATTATATTTCGAGGAAATAATTATAATTTCGTTTAGTTAGAATACTGATTTTGTTTTAAAACTGAAAATTCAAAGGGAGTTTATATTTTTCCTGATGGAGAAGAGTGACCGAATCTCCCTTTCCAATACCACTGCCATTGCTTGTCACTCGCTCAAATCCAGGATTTCCAGCGCCTCATCCCGTCGTGTCATTCCCACGTAATCCATATTTTTCACAGAGTTTTATCCTTTAACAGAACCCTTAACGTAGGTAAAAGTATTATGTTCAATATAAAAATTTTCCTATGGATGCGTTAGTATAAACGTATTTCTTTTTATTCCTTTTCGATTTTTAAAATGTACAGAAGGACATTTATTGATAAATTAAAAATAATTAAACGCCAGGATATTTGTTTGGTAAAACCAGATACACCCCATAGTTCGGGCGTAAAATATCTGCTTGAAAAGTTAAGAAGCGTCCATCCAACAGAAACCTTTCCATGATATTAATGTTAAATGCAATATTCTGGGACGAAAACTGAATAAAATGAAGCTAAATTAATGAAGACCAAAGTGGAAACTTTCACATTCAATAAGGTTAACAAAAGATTGAAGGAAAGTGTTACTTATAAATAAATTCGGATTTTTATCCTACAGTTAACGACTGCAGATACAGCGTATCGAGACTACATAACTCTTTACGAAAGTGAAATTGTTTTGCACAGTTTGATATCGACTATGGAGCGCTCTTTAACCCCTCTACGAGACCGATGGATCCAATACGGTTTGTTTGTTTGTTTGACGCCGCAGTTTCCCGTTGCTGATGAACGATTCCGCAACTTTCCAACTCAATCCTCCCATCTCTCGACCTAGCTTCTATCAGTCCTGAACCCCATATTAATCTTTACTACATAAAAAATGGCTGTTTAAATTTAATTTTGCGTTATTTTAATAAAAGTTGATGTCAACAGCTGAACATTTTTTAGAAAATTTTCTGTGCTTACAGCTATCAAAATATGTAAAGATATCTGTGCTTCTCAGAGTCAGTTTTGAGCTTGTAATGTCCATTTAGTTTTTGACCGTTTTTGTTCAACCTATTTTGAGTATTTTCCAAATGAAATTGTGTGGAGCCAATAACTTGATGCAAATAATCACTAACACAAGGGCAAAGTTAGACTAGACCTATACGAATTAAGGTTTTTAGAGTTGAGGTTCAAGAAATCAAACTACGAGTAACAAAGTGATTTACGTAATTTTCATAAGTTAAAAAGTCCTACAATGAATAAAAAATAACTAATCAACTTTTTAAATGATATTGCGATAACGCAAACGTCAAAAGCATTCGAAAGCTAAACATTTAAGGAGTCCACCAGGAGAAGCACTCAAATGATTTTTATAGTTTACTTTTTTCATGAATTTCATTGATTCAGAAATAGAATTAAAATATGAATTCATGGCGGATTTGTGAGAGATTAAGTACAACTTTGCGGAAGCATAGCAGAAAATAAATCAAAAGTTCAAATTTTATGTTTAAATCATTTCATAAATGAATAAAAAATATTTTGAAATATAATCAATTTAACATAAATATATATTTAACATCGTTCTTATTAGTTTTCTCTATATCATATTAAGTTTTGGTCGTAATTTACATTATAAATAACACAAATATTTATTTATTAAATAAAATAATATATTTTTACTTATTCACTTCTAAAATCACAAAATGAGAAAAGTTAAACAATATAGCCAAATGAAATTTAAAGGCAGTAATAAATATTAAAGTCAACTTCGTAGGTATTAAACAGGAAATGAAACACACCTAGCAAAAAGCTTTACCTACTTATAGTAGGGTTAAAAGTTTTGGACATCTAAAGATCATTTTGTAATTGATTTATTTTTATTGTAAAAAGACCACAAAATTATAATACTGTTGATTTGATTTTATTATGTTTATAGCACACATTTATGCTAAGAAAATAAAATGAATGAAGGTTTAATGCTATCCGTTCAATACAAATGAGTAATCATAATGAGGAAAACTTCCTTATAGCATTTTCATTTAACGGATTAATCTTAAAAACTTAAGTGCATTTTGAGTAATTATGATTACGTATGAGTGTATTACTTATGTATGTGTAGTAGGCCTTCTAAATGAACTATGTATTTTTCTTTGTGTTTGTGTCTTGAGTATATATTTCAATTTTAAACTTTGACAAGTCTTCTTTGATGTTTTTGTAAGGAACAGCACTTGAAAATGCCACTGTAATGGTGAGACATAATTTGAAGTGTGTTACTACATTACATTGAACTGTTTAGACGATGGAGGTACGTGCCTATTTAGACCATCTAGGCTAAATATTAACATGATTATTTTGCTTGAAAATCAGCCTATATTGTAAAATCGAATTTGATGCCCTGTTATATTTAAAACCACTTAATCACTAAGCATTATTTTAACTTTGTACCTTTAAAAAATTAGTTAAGATGATTTCTTTATAAATTATAAGCTTTATTTCTGATAACAAATGCATTTAATTTTCTAAATTGATATGGATTTTAATAATCTTAAATGATTGAAAATCAACAACTATAACCTTAAATAATGCACTCATTGGAAAATTAGCGAAAAAGTCCTTAATTGGAAAGAATTAATATCTGTTAGAAAAACTCTGCTCATCCAAAATAATATCACCTCCCCTCTTTTCAGGGTTAAATTTACATAGTCTTGTCTTATTTTTCACACATATTTCATAAAATATTTCAATGGCTATGGGAATCAGAAAGATGAAATAACTGATGCGAAAGGTACAACAATGACAAGTGGCATTAGGTAGCCAAAAGGGTAAATGATGCGGCTTGTTGAATAATTAACGTTTGTGGGCGTGGCCTGTCGGGGGCGGCGGACCGCAGCGCTCGGCGGCATCGATCGCAACAATAACATCCTTTTATATATATTTATATGTATTAAAAAGTCAAAACGGTTGACTGACTGACTTTATTTATTTATTTACGGTAAACACCATTTTTACAGATATGAACATACAATATCGATACATTACAAGATGGCATTAAGAGTGTAAATTATGATCAACACAACATAGAATGATTAACATGATAACAAAGAAATAAACTACTACATTGAGCAACAACAAAATAATGCATCGAAATATATAGGTGTCACACCAAAATAATTATCAACAACAAGATAAATAACAACAACAACAATAAACAATATAGATGTATAGAAAAAAGTGGTAAATGATTAGATCGTAAAATATGAGTGCTCGAAAACAAACAAGTTACATATTAGCTGATATTATGATTTATACATTAAGGATTACCAAGTAATAATAACAAAAGTACAGTCCAACAGATTAATAAAAAAACATATACACATAGGATGAATAATTTTATACCTATGCAGTGAGATAAGTGAAAAAACTACAAGTTAATGGGCAAACAATTTTTTGAGCGAAGATTCGGAGTCGTGAAAGAAGTCGTACCTGAAAGATATCACATTGCCAGTTCTATGGAGTCTTGGAATGGTGCTGTGGTAAATGTAAGAAGTAGGACAGTGATGGCGGAAAAAAAAGATCCAGGGCACGGGTACGGGAGTGACTTACTCACTAATCATAGTTTCTCAAAAACTATAAACCTTTGAGCCATGAAACTTGGCAAAAATAGCCTTTATAGGGTCTAGATGCGTACTAAAGAAGGATTTTTAAATATATTCTCTCAAAAGGGTAAAAATAGGGTATATTATAAAATTCAAATGGCGGCCATTTTTAGTTTTTAAAGCTTATTTTCTTTAACAATGTAGGGCTTTGGGCCATGAAACCTTGCTGAAATATTCGTTTTAGGCTCTAGATGCATACTATTGAAGGATTATAAAATGTTTTCTCTACATCCTTTTTAAAGGATAAAAAAGGTAAATTTAGAAAATTCAAAATTACGGCTTTTTCGGTTTTAGCGAATTTCCTCAGTAGGGAAGAAGATATAACCGTAGGTCTCATGGTAAGACTTTAGCCCGAGACAATCATAAATTTTTGTTTTGGGGACCCTAGATACCAAAAATACCGTTAGTTCATATACCGGGTGTCCCATAATAGTCCTTCCTAACTTTTTCCTACTTTTTTTTTAGATATCAATTCCACACCACCCCAAACATTATTGCCTAGTTAATACTTCATTTTGAGGGGGTACCCAATTTTTGCCGCCATCTTGGATCCACCATATTGGATCCAAAATATGTTTTTCTAATGTAAAAGTGGTATTGTGACCTATTATTTCAGGTTAGATTTTTTCACAGATTAATTCACAGTGCCGCAATCCGTTGGAATATCTCGGTCGGTTCTCAAAGACATGAGAACTTTTAATTTATTTATTTTCAACCAATTTAAACATTACAAATTGATAAAATAGACCCATAACCACAAAATGATGCTAGAAAGTGACGAATAACCGCCATCAGACATTGTTGAGCTACTTACACTTAACTTTCACCAATGTAAATTTTTGGCCACCATTTTGGATCCGCCATTTTGATATCCGCCACATGATCAGGGTGTTCTTTCGAAGCTCTATAAATTTCGAACTCTTCGAGTGTGTCCATATATTTCCCTTTTTTGCACTTATGTAAAATACTGAGGTTATTTTGAGCATCCGTGTAGTTGTGGTTATTATTAATAAGGTGGTTAGAAAAAGCCGATTTTGACGAAATTCTAGGCAGGTGTTCCTTAAATCTAGTGGCGAACGATCGTGATGTTTGGCCGATATAAAAAATTGGACAGACATTGCATGCCAATTTATATATTCCTGTCGTGTTCATTTCATTTACTGACTGTGGTTTCCTTGGCCTCAGCACAGATTCAAGTTTGTTTGAGGTCTTAAATGCAACAATCACGTCGTTTCTAGCCATTTCGCTCCTTAAGGTGTTATTTAGTGCGATACGTATTCAGAAAATTCCATCTACTAAAAGAATAAACTGTACAGAACAATTAAGGTTATCTTCTATCATATAATAGTCATTTATAACGTAGACTACTCGCGTTAATCCGATCTTCAATATGATTAAAAACCTTTTTGGGGAATTAGGTTTCCTCACTTTTTCGCCAAACACTTGATTTCTTAAAGTTTTTTTTTACTATTAATAAACATACTAAATTGAGATGTTAGGCCTAGAGTACATATTTTGTAAACATATATAATTTTAAATTTATTTAATGAATTCTTGGATTACATAGAATGGAACGAAGTTAGCTTGAACATGTTTATGTGTTAAACTTTTAAGTACTAAGGAAAAAAGGCACTTATCTAGACTCAAATATTCCGAAAACACCTTCCATTACTCTTCATAATAAGTCTAGAAAGACTTACTGTTTCTATAATCATTCATTTTCTATTCAAGAGTTTATTGTGGGAAAACGGGATGAGGTGTTTTAGGTTTTTATTGACTTTGCAAAATCTCAAGATACTGCTCAATTTATACATTTTATTAGTGTTTGTTATTACCAATATCATTAAATATCCTTTAGTAAAGATGATTTAATCATCAATCAAGCAATATAACCAAAACCTATTACGATTGTAACATTCTTTGGGAAAATAAAATGTTTTCATCCTTTTTAATTTGGTGTGTCTCAAGGCCAACTTTCGCATTTGAAAATTTCCAGTCAGGATTGGGAATGAGAAGGGATTTGAGAGTGTGTAAAATGTTATCATGATAAATATCTGCCCTAGTGGTGATTGTAGTTTTTCTCAATCAGTATACCAGAATCTCTTTTACTATTTTAATGAACAAACATCTAACAATGGTTACAATGGCAGAAAAACGCTTTCTTTAATGTTTTAAATAATGCCTCATAAATAACGTATGATACAAATTAACATTTTCATCAAAATATTGCATTTCTTATCCCCTTCAATTTGATTTATTATAAAGAGTACCTTGCCGTTAAAAAATTCTAAATTGGGATGGGTGTGAATGCGGGGTGGGGTTTGTGAATTTGGGTGGGGGTTGATGCGGGTATATCTTCTTCATGTAAAAAATATTAAACCCATCGGTGATAGGCGTTTACAGTGAAATAAACACCAATACTAAGTTTAGTTTTCAAATAATTAAATAAGCAACAAAAAAAACGCATACTGTTTAGCCTATAAAATGGAAATAATTCAGATTTCATGTAATTAGTTGTTGTAGGAAAATTGAAATCAGCAATATACTTCTTATAAAAAATGCAGTTTTTTCCTCAATACTCAAAAGTTTGTATTTGGACCCGATAAAAACGATTGGTACAAAA